>OY728122.1:837658782-839027201 GCA_963277665.1 Viscum album | reverse complement strand
TTTACAGTTGTTTGGATTTTTTATGGTTTTTAGGTGTTTCGGAGTTTTATTGGAGTTTTTAGGGTTTTATGGTTTTTTTGATTTTTCTTAATGATTTTAGGGGTCTATAGAGTTTTTTGAGTTTTAGTAGGTTTTTAGTGTTTTTTAGAGTTTTAAATTTTTTTGGTGTGTTATGGGGGTTTTTGGTTTCTTGTGGTTTTTGGTTTTTTTGGTCCTTTTGAGGTTTTACAATTTTTTTTGGTTTTTAGGGGTTTTATGTGTTTTATTTTTTTAATATTTCTTAGTGTATTTTAGCCTTTTATGGTTTTATATTTTTTATATATTTTTAGGGGTTTTTAGGATTTTTATGATTTTTTTTTGTGTTTTATGGATTCTGTGAATTTTTAGGTTTTTTAGGATTTTTAATATTTTGAGAGAATTTTATGTCTTTATGGGATTAAACTAATTATATTGTTTTTCGTTGATTTTTATGGGTTTTATGGGTTTTAATTTTTTTAGGGGTTTTTACGATTTTTTTGGGGGTTTTGGGGTTTTTACTGTTTTTAGGGATTTTAATGTTTTTATATTTTTTGGATGGATTAAGTGTTTTATTTCTTTAAGGTATTCTTTGAGATTTTAGGATTCTTATGGTTTTTATGGTCTAATTATTTTTATGAATTTTATTTCATTTTTTATTGTTTATTGGAGTTTTTGGGATTTGGTGGGGTTTTAGGGGTTTTTAATGTTTTTATGTTTTTAAGGTTTTTAACATTTTTTTTGTTTTTAGGGGTTTTAAGTGTTGTTATGTTTTTTAGGTTTTCTTAGGGTTTTCTAGAGAATTTAGGGTTTTTATCATTTTAAATATTTTTGTGGTATTTTTAAGGATTTTAGGGGTGTTTTGGATGTTTTGGGGTTTTGAGGGTTTTTAGGGATTTTTAGGGTTTTACTGCTTGTATGGTTTCTCAGGTTTCTTTTTATTTTTTTGTGTTTTTATGTTTTTTTAGAGTTTTTTTAATATTTTTAGTGTTTTAAAGTGTTACAAGAGTTTTTTTGGCTTTTAGGATTTTGATTGGTTTTAATATTTTTACGGGTTTTAGGGGTTTTATGGTGTTTATGGTTTTTATAATTTCTTAGCTTTTTTGGGTTTTTGTAGTTTTTTATGGTTTTCTTAGGGTTTTTCATGGTATTTAGTGTTTTTAAATTATTTTTTGGAAATTTTACTAATTTTTTATGATTTTTGTGGTTTTTAGGAATTTTAGGGATATTTAGGGGTTTTAGGGTTCTTTAAGGTTTTAGGGTTTTCTATGGTTTTTAGAAATTTTTTTATGTTTTTTGGGATTTTAAGTGGTTTTAGTTTTTTAAGGTTTTTTCTAAAGGTTTTTAGGGTGTTTTTTGATTTTTTACATTTTTTTGGGATTTTTAGGGTTCTTTTTGGTTTTTTATGGTTTTTAGTGGTTTTATGATTTTTAAGGGTTTTAGGGATTTTAGGGGTTTTAGGGTTTTTATATTGTGTTTAGGTGTCTTTTGGAGTTTTTTTTTTGTTTTTATGGTTTCTTAGAGTTTTTTATTTTTTTTTCGGTTCAAAGGGGTTTTAGAATTTTTAGTAGTTTTAGTGTTTCTATGTGTCTTTAGGGTCTTTTAATGTTATTTGGGTATTTTTAATCTTTTGATCGGTTTTAGGTTCTTTAGGGGTTTTAGTGTTTTTAGTGTTATTTAGGATTTTAAGGGGTTTGAATGTTTATATTTCATTATGTTTTTTAGTGTTTTTCATTGTTTTTAGGGTTTTTTATGTTTTTAGGAATCATTAAGTATTTTTTAGAATTTTTTCTGTTTTTTAGTGTTTTTTTACTTATAGTGTTTTAGGGTTTTTAGGGTTTTTATGGTTTTTTCCATTATTATTTTTTAGGGGTTCTAAGTCTTTTAGGATTTTAAGGTTTTCTTTGGGTATTTTTTTTAACTGTTGGTTAAATTTCTAGAAATTTTTATGGATATTTCATGATTTTGATGGGATTTTAAGGTTTTTAGGGTTTTATGGTTTTTAGGGTTTTAAAAACATTATTACGGTTTAAAGGGTTTTTAGATATTTTAGTGGTTTTTAGGTTTTTATAGGTTTTTAGGGTATTTTAAGTTTTTATGGGTTTTTTTTGGTTTTTAGAATCATAGGGACATTTATGCTTTTTAGGGTTTTTATCATTTATTATGTTTTGAGTGTTTTTAAGTGTTTTTATGGGTTTCTTAGTGTTTATTAGGTTTTTTATTGGTTTTAATTTTTTTAGGTATTTTTAGGAATTATTTTTGTATTTTTTCAATTTTTAGGGTTTTGAGGGATTTTGTTAATTGATAGGGATTTAATGGTTTTAAGTGTTTTTAGGCATTTTAGGGTTTTTTGGTTTTTATGATTTTCGTAGAGGTTTTTTGGTTTTTACAGTTTTGGGTTGTTTAGGGATTTTTTTAGGAGATTATTTGTTTTTTTATTTTTTAATGTTTTTGAGGGGTTTTTTGGTTTTTTGGGTTTTAGGGTAATTTTTTGATGTTTTAGGGACTTATGGATTTTTTAGAGTTTTTAAACATTTTTAGTGGTTTAAAGTGTTGTTTTACAGTCTTTAGGGTTTTTTTGGGGAATTTGTGATTTTTTAAGGTTTTTTATGTCATTAGGGTTTTTTAATTTTTTTTGAAGGGTTTTATGGATTTTAAGGGTTTTTATCATTTTTTGGATTTTTATGTTTTTAAGGTTTTCTTAAATATTTTTATTATTTTTCGTTTTTTATGTATTTATGTATTTTTTTGGATTTTTATGGTTTTTAAGATTTTTTGGGTTGTTAAGGTTTTTTGGGATTTTAGGGCAAGGAAGATGCGAGGGTCGAGCTATTCCCGACCCCCCCAAATTTATTAGAATGAAAAAGTGAGACCCAACAGGCAAGGGTGGGGAGGGGTCAAAAAACCCACACCCAAAAAACCCCTTAAAACCCACACAAAAAAATAAAAGTCAAAAAAGAAAAGAAGAAAAACAAACCCAAATAGAAAACACAGAAAAACAATTAGCCACCATCATCCAGAAGCTCACAACCAAGCATCGACCAGCCTCCAATCTCACCAAGTCCAACATTCAGCATAATCCAGTCATCACATCCACAACATCACTTATCAGCATCTCCAACAGCATCACCCAGCCAAATGAAACAAGCCACAACAACGACCAGCCTCCAGACTCCAACAACTCTACTTCCCTTCAACCAGCATCCGTAGCCAGGGTCCAACACCACAACATTAAATCTCCAACATCTTCTTCAAAACACCAAACACCACCCAGCATCCCGTTTCCACTCCAGCACCCAGCAGCATCCAGCATCCAGCAGCACTCGCCTACTCCAGCCCTCAAAGAGAGTGGCAGCCAAAGCCCAGCAACTAATCATCCAGCAAATCAGCAACCTGCCAAACACCACCAGCAGCTTATAGAAAAACCAACCACCAACAAGAAAATTAATACAACAACTCAGAAACCATCATCCCCCTCCTCCTTACCAGACGACTTCCAGCATCGCGCCGTAGCCAGACACACAAGACCACTGGCACCCTATCTTAAACCCCTTCTGCATCATCCAAAGCTCATTAAACTCATCATTCAGGAATAGAAACGACTCATAGCCAATCCATCCAACACTCAAAAGTCTTCAGTTCAACATATCACAGATCAGAATGACTAGAACATCATCAGTAGTAAGACTCAAGGACAAAGAATAAGAACCAGAAAAACAAACCTGCCTTTTCTCCCTTTGTATCCACCTTAACCCATCGGGAACCCAGAAAATCCAGCGGGATCCACCGTGGGTCAAAGCGAGGAGCCCAGATCCGAGCGTAGGACCGCTCACGCCACCTCCAAGAAGTTGCAAAGCCGATCACATCCACTTATCACCAAAGCAAGGCCAAATCCCTCCCACACGAAGCCGCCAGGTCGTGTTGCGGAACCCCCAAGCACCAAGAGACCTGAACAGGAAAGACCAAAGCCAGATCTGATATGAGTACCGGAAAAATGGGCCAAGCATGCCTCCATCCAGATGACAGGAAGCCCGTCGCATCCGCCAAACCTCAGCATGAAACCAGAGAGACCTGCATGACTTCAGATCTGGAGCCGACTTTGATCACTTACCCGTTGACTGAGAAGGGGTCGACCGAGAACGCCAGACATTCCCACCAAATCGACGAAAAGAGCAGCCGCATCTAAAGATCCAGAAGATTCATCGAGCCCGCACACGAACTGCCGAGAGATTGGAAAGTTCATCAAGAAGCAGCGAAGATCCATCGAGGAGAGGGGGGACGACGGAGGGGATCGCGAAGAGAGAGCACCCAGGGACTCAGCCCCCATCTTAGGGATTTTCGGTATTTTTATGTATTTTTCATGTTTGTAGTATTTTTTTGATTTTTGGGGTTTTATGTGACTTTTGGGTTTTTTAGGATATCTTAGGGGTTTTTAAGATTTTAGGAATTTTTACATTATTAAGGATTGCTTGTGATTTTTTACGATTTTAATGGTTTTTTGGGATTTTGAGGGGTTTTAGTGGGGATTGTCTTTATGTTTTTTATATTTTTATGAGTTTTTTAACATTTTTAAGGGTTTAAAGGGTTTTTAAAGCTTTAAATGGTTTTTAGTTAATTTTTGGGGTTTAGGGTTTTTAATGTTCTAGGAGATTTTATGGATTTTACATTTTTTATTTTTTTTTGTTTTTAGAATTTTTTTGTTTTTTAATGGGTTTCAAGTGATTCTAGGTGTTTAATGTCTTCATTGTGTTTTTTAGAGATTTTATAGTTTTTTATATTATCTGTGATTTTTATGGGTTTTTGATGATTTTTATGGATTTTAGGCTTTTTATATATTTTGAGGTGTTTTAGGGGTTTCAGTGTTTTTTAATGTTTTTAGGGTTGAGAGGGGATTTGACGGTATTTTTTCAAGATTTTAGAATTTTTTAGGTTTCTTAGGGGTTTTATGTGTTTTTATGTTTTTAACATTTTCTTAAGGCAAGGATGATACGGAGGCTAGGCTATTCCCACCCCCCCCCCTTTAAATTTATTAGAAAAAAAGATGCAACAAACAAGGGAGGGGGGGAGTCAAATGAACCACACCCAAAAATCAGTAACAAACCCACACCCAAAAAACCCAAAAACAAAAGACCAAAAAGAAAAAAAAAGAAACAAAGCAGAAAAGGCAGAGTCCCCAGCTTCACCTCCAAACCAAACAGAACCCACAAATAGCAGCACCCGACCAAAAGCAACAAACTCATTGACCTAGCATCAGCACCACCAAACATCCACCTCTTGAAGCTCCAAACCAGACACCATCACGTAATTAACCATCAATAAAATCATTGCCTTCTCTCACTCAGAAACCAACCGCATCAAATAGAAAAATCACATACCACAACAATTCACCAGCAACAAAAAATCAGAAGCACAGGAAACCAGAGGAGTCGAAAAACAGGGCCTCCCCCTCCAAGCCAATGGAGCCGTGCCTGAGGAGACCAGAGAACACTAGGACTGTCGTGTGGCTGAGAATCAGTCGAGTGGGGAGATTGAAGCCAAAATCCAGTAATACCGCAGTAGTGACCGGATCTCAAGGATAAGGAGGAACCCACTGCAGCTGGTAATGAATAGCCTGGAGCCGACGATGAATGCATGGAAGCCTTGACGAGGTCCGTAGGATAGGGGAGCGCCACAGAATCTGACAGGAACACCAAGTCCAACACCGAGCTCATGAGACCACAGAAAGAACCCAGATCTAGAAAGGCATACACCAACATGGAAACCCAAAATCGAAGTGAAAACCGAAGCCAGACGGGGGATACAAATCATGGGAAGGCAGAGTGTACTCCACGTGAACCAAAGTTATCAACGAATGATCTGAATCCATTGCAAGATCCTGAAGTTGAAAGGCACGACAAATCTAACACTAGATCAAAACGAAGTAGAGACGCACGAGGAGTTTATGGGTTTTAGGGTTGTAGGGGATTTTTAGGGTTTTTAGGTTTTTAGTGGTTTTAAGTGTTTTTAGGTTCTCAAGGATTACTTATTATTTTTCATGGTTTTAGGGTATTTTATTTTTTAGGGGTTTTTTACATTTTTCACCTTTTAGGTGTTGTATAGATTTTTTTGGTTTTAAAGGGTTTTAGGGTTTTTAGGGGTTTTTTGTTTTTTGGGGTTTTAATGTTTTTAGAGTTTTTTTTGGGGGGGGGGGGGTTAGTGTTTTTACGTTTTAAAGGTTTCATTTGGGTTTTTAGGGATTTAATGTGATTTTTAATGTTTTTAGGGATTTTTAGACCTTTTAGGATGTTTATGGGATTTTATATTTTATAGGTATTTATAGTGTTTTTTGGACTTTTAGGGTTTTATATACTTTTGGGATTGTAGTTTTTTTCTAGTTTATAGTGTCATAATGGTTTTCTATAGTTTTTTATCATTTTAGGGGTTTTAAGGGATTTTAGTGTTTTCAATGGTATTTAGTGTTTTTATCGGTTTTAGGGGGTTTAATGGTTTTTAGGGATTTAATGTGTTTTACAGTTTTAGGGATTTTAGTGGTTTTTAGGGTTTTTATCATTTTTTTGGTTTTTAGGGATTTTAGTTTCTTATGGTTTTATTAGTATTTTTCAGGGTTTTTGGGTTTATTATTTTTATGTATTTTTAGGTGTTTTGGAATTGAGGTTTTTTTAGTGGTTTTAGAATTTTTGAGGGTTATAGGGGTTTTAATTTTTATTACGTTTTTAAGAGTTTCATAGAGGTTTTGAGGGATCTTAGGGTTTCTAAATTTTTTTGGAGGGTTTTAGTGTTTTTTAGATTTTTTCTTTTCATTAAGGGATTTTATAATTTTTGAGGTTTTTTAGAGTTTTAAGGGTTTTTTCGGAGTTTATGGTTTGTTTAGTTTTTTAGGGTTTTAAATGTTATTTAGTTTTTTTATCATTTTTTGTGGTTTAAAGTGATTATATATATATATTAGTTTGTTTTAGGGTTATCATGGGTTTTTAGGGGTTATAAGGGTTTTAAGAGTTTCATGGTTTTTATGGTTTTAGTGTTTTTAGGGGTTTTGGTGTTTGTATATTTTTTAAAGTTTTAAATGTTTTTAGGTTTTTTCGGTTTTTAGGGTTTTTAGAGTTTTTTATGTTTTAAGGAATCTTTTGGATTTTTATAATTTTCAGAGTTTTTAGGGATTTTTAGCGGTTTAGGGTTTTTTGAATTTTTTATTATTTTGGGTTATTAGAATTTTATAACTTTTTATGTTTTTTATGTGTTTTTAGGTTTTGAGGTATTCTAAGGAATCTTCTTGGTTTTAAGAGTTTTTATGTTTTAGTGATTTTTAGGGAAAGGAATATGCGAGGGTCGGGCTATTCCCGGCCCCAAAAATTTATTAGAAATAAAAAAGAGACACAGTAGACAAGGGAGGGGGGTCAAACGAACCACACCAAAAAACCCTTTACAAACACACACCCAAGGACTGAAAAAAAGAAAAATCAAAAGCATGCAAAAAGAAGAAAAACCAAAGCATCTTCGACAACATCTCCCAGACAATCAACAACTAGCAGTAAAGTAAACACATCACCTTCAAAACTTCCCACCGAAGAAACATCCATCATCTAGAATCACCAGCATCCAATATCACAGAACCCCCAGCATCCAATGTCAGAGAACCACCAACATCAAAAACCCAACCATCACCAGCATTCTGCAGCTCACAATTAATCAGCAACCAGCATCCAATCTCACAAAAACCGGAATCGAGCACCTTCACACCAAAACAAGATACCACCAACAGCACATAACAATCACCAAAAAAATCTCACTACCACCAGTCACCAAATCCCACATCCATATAGCAACCATCATCCTTTTTTCACAAAAACCTGTAGCCAGCACCTCCCAACCATGAAGGTCCATCGCAAGCACCAAAGAACTAGGAAACCAAGAGAAGACAACATCCAATACATCAAAACAGAACAAAAAAACCAGCACCAAGCCAATCCCTCCACAATCCTTGAAAAAGCCACAACAGCCCGAAAAAGAACCCAGAATGCAGAACTTATCAAGACCATCAACAAGATCATAACAAAAAAAAAGAATCCCAGAAACGAACCTGCCTCTGCGCTGAGGTCCAAAGTGAGAAATAAGCACCATCGCCTGACAGCCTGAACCAAACCAAAGCAGCTTCTCCCCACACAACTTCTAGGATCGGCAATGTCCCACTGGACAACATCCAGAAGCACCGAGGCCTAGCCTCTCCACGCCACTTCTTGGGAGAACAAGTCCTCGAAGAAACCAGGAACCACCAAGAATGCCTCGTAGCGAGAGGCTCCACCATGGCAGTGCAATGCTGCACCAAGAAGGAACCAGATATGTCCCAAACCTCCATAGTTTTTGGGGGGGGTTTAAGGTCTTTATGGTACTTTTTTAGGGGTTATTTATGTTTTTAGGGTTCTTACGGTTTTTAGAGTATTTTATTGTTTTATGTGTTTAAAAGGTCTTTAGATTTTTTAGTGGGTTTTTAATGGTTTTATGGTTTTCATGGGTTTTTAGGGTTTTTGGGTTATAGGGTTTTAGTTTTTTTAGAATTTTTTAGGTTTTATATGGAATTGAAGGTTTTTAGGTGTATATGTTTGTAACACGCCGAGATTTTATGAAAAACATTCTTTTTAATTTCATTAATGTCTTGTTTTGTACGCTACACCAAAAAGAGCTTGCACAACACACATCCTTGACTTTCCTTGCATTACACGCAATCACGACCTTCCTCGATAGCGTGTGTAGTATACAATACCGAGCTTCACTAAACAACGATATGCTATTAAAATATTATTAAAACTAGCTGTTATGAATAGTAATAACCACTTTTTGAAATTTTTTAAATTTTATTTTTCAAAATGGACTTCATTTTTGGATTCGGAATATTGAAATTAGCTTAGGGTGAAATTTTGGTACTTTCCGGATAACTTTCATATTTTGATGAATAGTGAAAATTACTAAATTTTAATTAAAAACAACTTTTTTAATCGAAATAATTAAGATTGATAAATTATTCATTTTAGTGGTTTTAAAGTATATTTAGAATATATTTTTACAATTTAATACAAGTTTGGTCATTGGATGTAATTTCACATTTAAACCAGTTATAAACAAGTGTCAATCTTTTGATAGTTATTATCTCTTAAAAACACGCTATTTGTTTTGACGACAGGAATTAATTTTTAAATTAATTTATGTAGCTGATATGTTTTGAATTTGATAAAATAGACATCATTTTTTAATTCATAATATCAAATATAGCTTAGGCTTAATTTTTGGTATTTTTCCGGAAACTTTCATTTTTTGATGAATAGTGAAACCACTAAGTGGTAGTTAAAAAAACAGAATGTTTCATAAAACTTAATTTTTCCACTTCTGTGAGTGGAATTTCAAAAATCCGAGAGACACGGTTGATGTCAGTAAGTAAAATGTGGTTTAATGAGATGAAAATAATTTTTGGTGAATAGTAACTTTTTACTTTTTTTTACCACGGTTAAAAGTAAATAGGGTAATTAAGGGTAAAAATGATATTATTATTACCCTGACACATGTCACAATTCTATTTGATAAGTTTAATTCGACCAAAAACAACCTTAGGAATAAAATATGACCATTTAGGACCACTTGGATTAGATTAGGACATTTATTATTAATTTATTCAAAGAAGGGTTAAAATAGTTAAAATCAAAGTTTAATAAGTAAATCATTTTTAATATAGGGTTATACATAAGATCAATTAGACTATAAATATTCATTAGAAAGCTAAAAAGATTTCCTACATAATGATATTTAATTTGTAATTTTTAGACATTAAATAATGTAAATTATTTATGACACAATGATGATGCAGTAATTATTTTATTAATGAAATAATGACATAATTGATGTTATAAATACTGAAATAAATGTAATTTGAGACTTTTTATGAATTACACTAATTTTATAGGTAAATATGACATGTTAGTATTTCTTTGATTGACTTTGTTCGAACTAATCATTCTGTTATGATTTTCACAAAAAACAATTACTAAATAGTGTCAAAATTGAAATAAAATAGTTTTTAAAACAAATATTATATTATTAATTGTTATTTTATTCCTAAAAATCTATGGTTCGGCACAATGACTTAGATAAGGTTATATATATTAATAATAGACAACATGGGGTTCGTTTGGCTTGTTATAGTAAGTTTATTAACCTTATAGTGTAAGAACACAAAAAGACATGGTAAATGTAAAATTATCTAACATAAAGTTAAATATAAACGATATGGTTAAAATAGGACCCTAAACTTGTCTAAATTCTATTGTATGAGAGGATTTAGACCCATACCCACCTTATCTTTTAAATAAATCAATTTGGAGCTATTTAAAACCAAACATGACTTTATAATAAAATAATATGTTTAGTTTTTTCAAAGGAGCCTCTCTCCTCCCTTATAAAAGGACACCTCCTACCTCTCTTCCTCACACCACTTTGAGCCTTCAAGCTCGGCCAAACCCTGCCAAATTCTCTTATCCACTTCCCTAGAAACATCCTAGTGGTTCTGGTCTTCTTACAAGACCAATTTTAGTGCCCTAAGAGGAGGACTCAAAGAGGCGCTTCAAAGAAGAGGAGGTTCAGACACTTAAGAAGCAAATCAGACCTAAGGTAAGGGGTAAATTTTCAATCTCATTTTTATCCGAGATTGCTTATACGTAAGTATTTACTGGGGTTACATTTATCATCCATGACCATGTTTTCTAAAAATGCTTTCATAAAATGTTTACCATTCTTCCATGGATGTTTAAAGACATTTTTACCCCTTATTGACTTTTTACCACATTGTATGAATGGAATCTTTCCTTTGGATACCATATAAGGTACTTTTTGAATTTTCGGAAAAAAGTACGAGGAGAGTGTTATTTTTAACTTATACGGCATGAACAGATTTTTACGGTTTCATAATGCCTCATTTTCAAGAAGCTTCCTCTACAAGATTTCATGATTATTTTCAACAAAACCCTTATCTTTTAAAATTGCATGGAATTTTGTGAAAAGAAAATAATTTTAAAGAAGAAAGGATATTTTCCTCAATAATTCATTTCAAGTGTTTTGTCAAAACTATTTTCCATCTAAGATGACATTATTTAATATTTGTATGTTTCAAGTAAAATGACTCTATGATTTAAATGATTTCAATTTTCTTATGATGAAATGATATCAATTGTTTATGGATTATGTTATGATGGCATGATGTTTAAGAATCCCATTTTATTTCATGGGTTATGCTATGATATATGATTTATAATTTTGTGGCACACGAAAGAATGATTTCATTATGAGATGGGTGGGACCTATATCTCCCTCCAATGCATTGGGTAATGATTTTATATATCATGAGATAGACATGACTGGAACGGTAAGTTAATCTGGTTCAGTGTTACAGGACTGAAACGAAGAGTGAACTCGATTCAGAATGGGACTTTGTCCAATAATATGGTCTTGGCAGTAATACCATGGCTACTATGGAAATCATTACATGTGTTTAATGGATTCCACAATTACATGTTTTATTCCCATGCTATTTTATCATTCTTAATGTTTCTTTATGATCTATGCCATACATACTTCCATGTTTTATGTCATTGCTCAAGCTTTTGATGTTTAAACATTATGTTCATGTTTTTAAGTTCAAATGTATATAGTATGTTTTATTTTATCCATGATTTCCCTTACTGAGAATTTGAGCTCACCCTTTTTATGTTTTCTTTTCCCTTGGATATAAAGAAAGGTTTTAGGTAAGAAAAAAGGGAAGATCTTTATGGGAGATGTTGAAGATCTTTCACCACGATTAGAAGATTTTATTCTGAGTTTCCAAAGTCACTAAACTATTACGGTCCTTGTGTATCTATTTTTGTTATGTATTAAGTATTCCGCAAAAGTGATGTAATTTCCATGTATGTCAAGCTTCAGGTCTCTACAGTTGGTATTAGAGGAAAGGTTTAGTCAACCTTTGGAAACTAGGATACAAAAACGTTAGTGAGATCCCTAGAGATATTTCTAAGGTATGTCTAGGGATGTATCTAAGGTTAAGTATACGTATAGGTTATAGTCCTAGAATTGCGCTAATGATCTTAGAATTTAACCTAATATGTTAGATATTGAGGGTACTCCCCCTTTACTATGTTGTTTTCTCTAGCATGATTTTTGACTCTCACAGAATTCTTTTTTTGTTTTAGTTAATAGAGGGAACCAGAAGGAATTCAGTTAACATTGAATCTAATGGACAAATTGGTGACTATGAGAAACAAAATTGTGTAATGCCTAGAGAGAAATATATTGTGATTATGCCGAATCAGTCATCACGATATATGATTAACAAAGTGAAATTTAGTGGTATGCCTAATTCATCAAAGAAGAGGAAGATAGACTATTATGCATGTTCGCATGTTGAGGAGCATAAAGAAAGGAAGATTGAGATTTCTAAATAAGGGAAGAAGAAACTTTAGGAATACCTCAAATGGAGGGATCGATGTTATCTCTGTGGAGAAAAGGGTCATAAAGTGACAGACTGTTATGGAGTTCAATGTATTATTTGTGGAGAACATGGTCATTACCCAACTCAATGCCCTGACCTAAAAAGTTACTTCTAAATAAAGGAAGGAATTATTCTAAGACAATAATTGATGAGGATGGATTGAAGTGTTTATGTATTGGTATTCAAGAATAATGTTGTCGAGGTACTTTTATTGTGTATTAGAATATTTTTGTATTATTCTATTGTGGTTTTCAATAATTTTATGGTACCGGTATCCATGAAAAGTGATTTAAATATTTTGGAAAGCAGATGATATGCACATAATTAAGGGATAAGAAGATAATGAGATGTTTGATTGTATTCATGATCTCATTATTTATATAAGGACTAAGTGATATCATGGTTTGAATATATATAATTTTGAGGATTTTGGTACGTGGAATGTGTTAACTTTTAACTGCATTCATGTTTTCACTATGGTTCAATTAATGGGTATTCATTCTTCAAGAGAATACATGATTAAGGTATTCACATGTTTGTAATTTTACCAACAAGATATATCTTATGATATATGGGGGATAAATGATGACATTCACGTGATTGTTATGTGACATTTCAAGTAATCATTTTCTTTATACTATGACCTTAGACCGAAGTATTTTAGATAAGCCTAAAGATTGGAATGGATTATGTTGGACATAAGTTAGGATATAACTTTTTTCGATATTATTGATGGGATGTTATAGTAATATAGCTTTAGAAAAAGGACAACCTACAGGACGGGCGACAGCCCATCGCGTCGGACAAGGCTGTGGGAATCGATCCCACAACCGAAGTGCGACTTGCCTTTATCGCCTACCACTGGCCTACAGGAAGTCCCTGTTTAGTAGAAACTAGTTTTATTATATTAATCAGTATTATATATGAAGTATAAGTCCATTTTAGGAACCATATATGATTAATCTCACTATAGATGGACTTATATATTTTTCGATAACTTTTCTAACCTTTTGTTTGAGACAGATGGAATGACCCATCATTCTATCACATGATCTGCTAACACATCATGAATGACAAATTCAACTTTATTTCTTTAAGATATGAAGTGGAAATTGTCCAAAGAATGACCAATGGTGAGACTATACCAAAATCATGAAAATATTTCTTCTAATTCCAATTTCATCAACTTTAGGGAAATGATCTTGAAAACCAATAATGTTTTCGTAGTGCTCTTATATCTGATGAATCACATGGTACCTTAGATTGTCACAAATTTATGGCCTTTTGAGTACTGGATTTTCCATAGCCATGTTCTCTACCACTCTCCATCAGAACATGACGGTTAGATTTCTCTTCCATACCCATATTTTCACATATGTTCTCCTATGTAGAAACCCAGTGATTAGTTAATTTGGGTAACCGTTATGTTTCATACTTTTGTTTTTAAAGATTGGGTTTGGTATTTCTTTTACGATGTGGGTTTCTATTAAAGAAAATTTTGAGTAGTAAACCATTTATAACCCTGACGAATTTCGAGGGCGAAATTCATTTTAAGGGGGGTAGAATGTAACACGCCGAGATTTTATGAAAAATATTATTTTTAATTTCATTAATGTCTTGTGTTGTACGCTACACCAAAATGAGCTTGCACAACACACATCCTTGTCTTGACTTGCATTACACGCAGTCGCGACCTTCCTCGATAGTGTGTGTAGTACGCAATACCATGTTTCACTAAACAACGATATGCTATTAAAATATTATTAAAACTAGCTGTTATGAATAGTAATAACCACTTTTTGAAATTTTGTAAATTTTATTTTTCAAAATGGACTTCATTTTTGGATTCGGAATATCGAAATTAGCTTAGGGTGAAATTTTGGTACTTTTCGGATAACTTTCATATTCTGATGAATAGTAAAAATTACTAAATTTTAATTAAAAACAACTTTATTAATTGAAATAATTAATAGTGATAAATTATTAATTTGAGTGGTTTAAAATTATATTTAAAATATATTTTTACAATTTAATACAATATTAGTCATTGAATGTAATTTCACATTTAAACCAGTTATAAACAAGTGTCAATCTTTTGATAGTTATTATCTCTTAAAAACACGCTATTTGTTTTGACGACGGGAATTAGTTTTTAAATTAGTTAATGTAGCTGATATATTTTGAATTTGATAAAATAGACAACATTTTTGAATTCATAATATCAAATATATATTAGGCCTAATTTTTGGTATTTTTCTGGAAACTTTCATTTTTTGATGAATATTGAAACCACTAAGTGGTAGTTAAAAAAACTGAATTTTTCATAAAACTTAATTTTACCTCTTCTGTGAGTGGAATTTCAAACATCCGAGACACACGGTTGATGTCAGTAAGTAAAATGTGGTTCAATGATATTAAAATATTTTTTGGTGAATAGTAACTTTTTACTTTTTTTACCACGGTTAAAAGTAAATAGGGTAATTAAGGGTAAAAATGATATTATTATTACCCTAACACATGTCCTAATTCTATTGGATAAGTTTAATTAGACCAAAAACAACCTTAGGAATAAAATATGACCATTTAGGCCCACATGGTTTAGATTAGAATATTTATTATTAATTTATTCAAAGAAGGGTTAAAATAGTTAAAATCAAAGTTTAATAAGTAAATAATTTTTAATATAGGGTTATACATAAGATAAATTTGACTATAAATATTCATTAGAAATCTAAAAATATTTCCTACATAATGATATTTAATTTGTAATTTTTAGACATTAAATAATTTAATTTTTTTATGACACAATGATGATGCAGTAATTATTTTATTAATGAAATATTGACATAATTGATGTTATAAATACCCAAATAAATGTAATTTGAGACTTTTAATGAATTAAACTAGTTTTCTAGGTTAATATGACATGTTAGTATTGATTTAATTAATTTTTTTAGAACTATTTATTATATTATGATTTTCAAAAAAATCAATTACTAAATAGTGTCAAAATTGACAAAAAATAGTTTTTAAAAAAAATATTATATTATTAATTGTTATTTTATTCCTAAAAATTTAAGGTTCGGCCAAATTACTTATATAAGGTTATATATATTAATAATAGACAACTTGGGGTTCGTTTGGCTTGTTATAGTACATTTATTAACCTTATAGTGTAAGAACACAAAAAGACACGGTAAAAGTAAAGTTATCTAACTTAAAGTTAAATATAAATGATACGGTTAAAATAGGAACCTAAACTTGTATAAATTCTATTGGATGAGAGGATTTCAACCCATACCCACCTTAGATTCGAAATAAATCAATTTGGAGGTATTTAAACCCAAAATTGACTTTATAATAAAATAATATTTTTAGTTTTTCCAAAGGAGCCACTCTCCTCCCTTATAAAAGGACACCTCCTCCCTCTCTTCCTCACACCACATTGAGCCTTCAAGCTCAGCCAACCCCGGCCAAATTCTCTTCTCCACTTTCCTAGAAACATCATAGAGGTCCTAGTCTTCTTCAAAGACCAATTTTACTGCCCTAAGAGGACGACTCAAAGAGGCTCTTCGAAGAAGAGGAGGTTCAGACACTTACGAAGCAAATCAGACCTAAGGTCATGGATAAATTTTCAATCTAATTTTTATCCGAGATTGCTTATACGTAAGTATTTACTGGGGTTACGTTTATCATCCATGACCATGTTTTATAAAAATGCTTTCATAAAATGTTTACCATTCTTCCATGGATTTTTAAAGTCATTTTTACCCTTTATTGACTTTTTACCACATTGTATGAATGGAATCATTCCTTTGGTTACCATATAAGGTACTTTTTGACTTTTCCGAAAAAATTACGAGGAGAATGTTATTTTTAACCTATACGGTGTGAATAGATTTTTACGGTTTCATAACGCCTCATTTTCAAGAAGCTTCCTCCACAAGATTGCATGATTATTTTCAACAAAACCCTTATCTTTTAAAATTTCATGGAATTTTGTGAAAAGAAAATGATTTTAAAGAAGAAAGGATATTTTACTCCATAATTCATTTCAAGTGTTTTGTCAAAACTATTTTCCATCTAAGATGACATTTTTTCATGTGTATATTTCAAGTAAAATGTCTCTATGATTTAAATGGTTTCAATTTTCTTATGATGAAATGATATAAATTGTTTATGGATTATGTTATGATGGCATGATGTTTAAGAATCCCATTTTATTTCATGGGTTATGCTATGATATATGATTTATGATTTTGTGGCACACGAAAGACTGATTTCATTATGAGATGGGTGGGACCTATATCTCCCTCTAATGCATTGGTTAAAGATTTTATATCTCATGAGATAGACATGGATAGAACAGTAAGTTAATCTGGTTCAGTGTTACAGGACTGAAACGAAGAGTGAACTCGATTCAGAATGGGAATTTGTCCACTAAGATGGTCTTGGCAGTAATTCCTTGGCTTCGATGGAAATCATTACATGTGTTTAATGGATGCCACTATTACATGTTTTATTCCCATACTATTTTATCATTCTTAATGTTTCTTTATGATCTATGCCTTACGTACTTCCATGTTTTATGTCATTGCTCAAACTTTTGATGTTTAGACATTGTGTTCATGTTTTTAAGTTGAAATGTATATTGTATGTTTTATTTTATCCATGATTACCCTTACTGGGCATTTGAGCTCACCCTTTTTATGTTTTCTTTTCCCCAGGATATAAAGAAATTTTTTAGGTACGAAAAAAAGGGAAGATATTTATGGGAGATGTTGAAGATCTTTTACCACGATTAGAAGATTTTATTCCGAGTTTCCAAAGACATTAAACTATTACGGTCCTTGTGTGTCTATTTTTGTTATGTATTAAGTATTCTGCAAAAGTGATGTAATGTCCATGTACGTCAATCTTCGGGTCTCTACAATGTTTTTCTTAGGGTTTCCAAGGTTTTATGGCATTTTTATATTTTTAGTGTTTTTTTGGGAAATTTAGGGTTTTTATTGTTTTTTAGGGTTTTTTGGGTTTTTTGGTTTTTTGGGATTTTAGGGTTTTTAGGGGTTTCAGTGCTCTTTAGGTTTTATTGGGTTTTAATTATTTTTTTCTTTTAAGGTTTTCTTAGGGGTTTTCAGGATTTTTAGGTTTTTTTTTGATTTTAGTGATTTTTCGGTCTTTTTTATGATTTTTATGTGTTATAGGGTTTTTAGTATTTTTTTAGGGTTTCTAAGGTTTTATCGTTTTTTGAGATTTATGGGGTTTTTGAGTTTTTTTCATCTGTTTTTAAGGTTTTTAGTGTTTTTTAAAAAAAATCTGTTTAATGAGTTTTTAGATATTTTAATTTTTTAAGAGTTTTTATATATTTTTATGAATTTTTAAGGTTTTTTGTATTTTTATTGTTATTAGGGTCCTTTAGGAATTTTTTATTTTTATTGTTTTTAGGTATTTTACGTGTTTTTTGTTTTTTTGTCTTTCATAGGTTTTTTTATGGTTTTAGTGTTTTTTTCATTTTTAGGGATATTTATGGATTTTGTTGGATTTTCTTTTTTTAGGGTTTTAGCATTTTTTTGGGTTTTTAATGGTTTTATGTGTTTTTAGGTTTTAAATCATTTCTTCTGGGTTTTCAATGTTTTTAGGTTTCTTTATATTTTTAGTGATTTTTAAGGATTTTTTAGGATTTTTAGTGTTTTTACTGTTTTTTAGGTTTTAGGGTTTTTAAGGATTTTACTATTTTTATGGTTTTTTTGTGTATTATGGTTTTATTGAGTTTTACTGTTTTTAAGGGGTTTTAGAGTTTTTCAATGAATTTAGTGGTTTAATGCTATTTTATTGATTTTATTGTTTTTATGGTTTTATGGGGGTTTAGGGTTTTTATGGGTTTTAAGGGTTTTAGGGTCTTTAGAGTTTTAGGGGTTTTTATTGTCTTTAGGGTTTTATCATTTTTAGTTTTTTTAGGGGTTTTATGTTTTTCCGTTTTTAAGGTTTTCCATAATTTTTTCAAGGATTTTGGGTTTATTAAATTTTGAGGAATTTTAGGGATTTTTAATTTTTTTTTTATTTTTTAGGGTTTTTAAGGATTTTTAGGTTTTTGAGGTCTTTGAGGTTTTTATGATTTTTGTTGAGTTTTTTCAGTTTTAGGTTTTTAGGTATATTTATGTTTTTGAGGTTTATATGGTTTTCTATGTGTTTTTTAGTGTTTTTATGATATTTTCAATTTTTAGTGATTTTTTTGTTTTTTATGATTTTAATGTGGTTTTAAGGTTTTTATGGCCTTTGAGGGTTTTACTATTTTTTATGATTTTAGGGATTTTATGGTTTTTTGTGTTTTTTGGATTTTTTTAGTTTTTTTGTATTCCTAAGCTTTTTTTGAATTTTTTAAATTTTTATGGGTTTAATGGGTTTTTATATTTTTAATATTTTTTAGGTGTTTTATTGGTTTTCGGATTTTTTAATAGATTTTGGTGATTTTATGTTTTTTTGGGTTTTGTTAGAGGTTTTAGGGTTTTTAGGTCTTTTTGGGGTTTTAATTTTTTTATAATTTGAAGGATTTATTAGGGGAGATTTAGGGATTTTTATGTTTGTAGGGATGTTATGGATTTTTTTGGATTTTTATGATTTTTAAGAGTTTTAGGGATTTTTCAACGCTTTAATGGTTTTTTGGATTTTTGGGGTTTTAGTGTTTTTTGAATTTTTTAGGTTTTAGAGGTTTTAAGTGCTTGAGGTTTTTAGGTTTTCCTTAGGGGGGTTTCATGTTTTTTTGGGTCATTTATGTTTTTAGGGATTTTTAGGTATTTTTATGATTTTTATGGTTTTTTTAGTATCGATAGTTTTTTTTTCGATTTTAGGGTTTTTAGAGTTTTTATTGTTTTTTGGGGGCTTTAGGGTTTTTTTATTTTTTAGGGATTTTAATGTTTTTTATAATTTTTTAATATTTTTAGGGGTTTAAATTGTTTTTAGAGTTTTAGTGGGGTTTTAGGGTTTTTATGTATTTTTACAATTTTAAGGTTTTTAGGGTTTTTCTGGTTTTTAGTTTTTTACGGTTTTTAAGGTATTTTAGGGTTTTTATTATTTTTTTAATATTTAGGGGTTTTATGTATTTTTATGTTTTTACGAATTTATTAGGGGTTTTTAGGGTTTCTAGGCTTTTTACGTTTTTAGGGATTTTAGGGAATTTAGGGATTTTTAGGATATTTATGTATTTTTAGGGTTTTTATGGATTTTGATGGTTTTTGGGTTTTTTATTGTTTTTATGGTTTTTATCATTTTTAATGTTTTTAGGTTTTTAGGGGTTTTATGTGTGTTTTGGTTTTTAAGAATTTCTTAGGGGGTTTCAGTGTTTTTTGTGTTTTATGGTTTTTTTGAGTCTTTTAGGGATTTTTTTTCAGTTTTATACGGTTTTTATGTTTTTTAAGAGTTTTCTAACATTTTTTGGGGCTTGATGGTTTTTAGACATTTAGTGGTTTTTATAATTTTTATACATTTTTAGATTTTTATTATGGTCTTTAGGAATTTTATGGGTTTTAGTGTATTTCTAGAATTTTTTTTGGGTTTTTAGCGATTTTAGATTTTGAGGGTTTTTATGTGTTTTTTGGTTTTTAAATTATTCTTAGGAATTTTTCAGGTTTTTCATGCTTTTTTACGTTTTTAGGTGTCTTATGACATTTTTTGATTTATCTGGTTTTTATGGCTTTTAATAATTTTGTGAGTTTTATGGGTTTTTTGAAGATTTTTTCATTTTTAGAGTTTTAGATGTTTTAAGTGTTTTTGGGTTATTACGATTTTTATGGTTTTTATGATTTTCTTAGGTTTTTTCTAGGATTTTAGTTCTTTTTATATTTCTTTGGTATTTTTAGGATTTTTCTGGGTTTTTATGGTTTTTAGTGTTTTCTATTGTTATTATGTATTATAGTTTTTTAATGTTTTTTGGGATTTTATGGAGTTGTTTGAGTTTTTTAGTGTTTTTAATGTTTTTTAGATTTCCTGATGTTTCTAGGGGTTGAAAGTGTTTTCAAGGTTTATAGTGGTTCTAAGGGTTTTATGTATTTGTTGTGGGTTTAAGTTTTTTTAGGGTTTTATGGTTTTCGAGGGTTTTTAGGGTTTTTAGCATTTGTTAGGATATTAGGGGTTTAAGTGTTCTTAGGTTATCAAGGTTTTCTTTGGGGTTTTCAGGATTTTTTGGGTTTTTTAAAATTTTTGGTTTTTAGGGATATTTTATGATTTTATGGGGTTTTATGGTGTTTAGGGATTGGGGGGGGGGTTAGGGTTTTTAAGGTTTTTGAAGATTATTTTGGTTTTTTGGGTTTCTAGGATTTTTTTTCGTTTTTTAGGGTTGTATGTATTTATAGAGTTATTTATCTAGTTTAGGGGATTAAATGGGTTTTATATTTTTTGTGGTTTTAGGGGTTTTTTTCCCTTTTTATGGATTTTTATGTTATTATGGGATTTTATTATTTTTATGTTATTTAAGGATTTTAGGGATTTTTAGGGATTTTTAGGGATTTTTAGGTTTTCTATTTTTTTTAGGTTTTTAGGGGTTTTAAGTTTTTTTAGTATTCTAATATTTTCTTATGGTTTATCTGTATTTTTAGGGTTTTTTACATTTTTAGGTTTTACATGATTTTTCAGTATTTTTATGGTTTTTAAGAATTTTTAGGGTTTTTAGTGTTTTAGGGTTTTTAATTTTTTTTAAATGGTTTAACGTGTTTTACATATTTTATGGTTTTCTTAGGGTTTTCATGGATTATAGGGTTTTTATGTTTCTATGTATTTTTATATTTTTTTGGGTTTTTATATTTTTTGAGGTTTTTATGGATTTTGAGGGTGTTTAGTGTTTTGTTTTGTTTTTAGGGTTATTTAGGGGTTTTTTGGTGTTTATGTTTTTTTAGTTTTTAAGGAATTTTATAGTTTATTAACATTTTTAGGGGTTCAAAGTTTTTTTTATAGATTTTAGAGATTTTTAGGGTTTTTATGGGGTTTTAGTGGTTTTAGAGGTTTTATGGCTTTAGGTGATTTATATTTTTTATGGTGTTTTTGGTCTTTTATGATTTTTACTATTTTTTAGGTTTTTAGGGGTTTTAGGTATTTTAGTTTATTAGGGTTTTCTTATGGGTTTTCAGTGTTTTAGAGATTTTTACATTTTTTGGAAATATTTGGGCCTTTTGATATTTTTATTTAGTATTGTGTTTTTAGGGATTTTGAGGGTTTTAGGTTTTTATAGAGGTTTGGGGTTTTTAAGGGTTTTTACTATTTTTAGGGTTTTAGGGTTTTTTAGGTTTTTATTATTTTTTGTGGTTTCTTCAGGGTTTTAAGGTTTTTTTATCTGTTTAGGGATTTTATAGGATTTTAATGACTTTAATGGATTTTAATTTAATAGGGATTTCAGCTTTTTTGGGATTTTTTAGGGTTTTCATGGTTTTAAGGGTTTTTTGTGTTTTTTAATGTTTTTAGGTTTTTAATTATTTTTTTTATAAATTTTGGGGTTTAAAGGTTTTTAGAGTTTTTAGTGGGTTTTAGTGTTTTGTGGGTTTATAGGGTGTTTTATGGTTTTTGGAATTTTATGGATTTTTAGGTATTGAGGGTTTGATAGGGTTTTTAAGGATTTTAGCATTTTTATACGTTTACCGTTTTTCTATATTTTTAAGGTTTTCGTAGATTTTTTCCGGGTTTTTGGGTTTTTACATTTTTTGGGATTTTTAGGGATTTTTTAGTGTTTTTATAGTTTTAAGGGATTTTAGGGATTTTGGTACTTTTAGTGCTGTTTAGGATTTTTATGGTTTTTTTGGTGTTTTGGGGTTTTTGGGGTTTTTTAGAGTTTTATGGGTCTTAAGGGTTTTTAGAGTTTTTAGTGGGTTTTATGGTTTTAGGGGGTTTTAAATGGTTTTAGAGGGTTTTATTGTCTGGGTGTTAGGGTCTTTTTAGGTTTTTAAGGGTTTTAGAATTTTCTAGTTTTTAGGGGTTTTAAGTGTTTTTCTTTTTCCATGTTTTCTAATGGTTTTTAAGGGTTTTTAGTGGTTTTATGTATTTAAAATAATTTAAGAAATTTAGGATTTTTATTGTTTTTTAAGGTTTTTAGGGATTATGTGGGTTTTAAGGATTTTTAGGGCATTTGGGTATTTAGAATTTTTATATTTTTAGGAGTTTTATGTGTTTTAGGAAATTAAGGATTTCTTTTGGGTTTTTAGGTATTTTAGGATTTTTTAAATTTTTAAGGATTTTTTTGTCCTCTTCTAGAATTTAGATGGCTATTAGGTTTCTACGTATTTTGAGAATTTTGGATTTATTAGGTATTTTATGGTATTATGGGTTTTTTGGGTTTTTTTAGTTTGTTAGGGTTTTCTATTTTTTATAGTTTTTAATTGTCTTTAGGGTCTTAAAAAGTTATTAGTGTTTTTTTGTTTTTAGGGTTTTATGGGTTTTTTATTTTTTTTTGGTTTTTAGAGTTTTTAGGGTTTCTAAAGGTTTTTACGTTTTTTAGTTTTTTGTGGTTTTTTGAGTAATTTGGTTTTATAGGTTTTCTTAGGGGTTTCTAGGGGTTTTAGAGTTTTTTACGTTAAGTGATTTTTAGGTATTTTTAGGATATTTATGGTCTTGGGGGTTTTTAGGGAAAGGTAGGCGCAGGGCCAGGATATTCCTAACCACCTAAAATTTATTAGGAAAAATATGAAGCAAACAAGAGTGGGAGGAGTCAAATAAACTACACCCAAAAAGAGAATCATGCCAGAGGGAGTAGCATCCGCACCATCACCAATGTTAGAAGTCAGAAGAAGGAAAGTATGGGTCACCATCCGCACCATATCTATAGGACGCATCAATAACCACTGACTCCCACTAAGATTCGTACTCCTTGAAGAGTGTCATGTACATATCATTGATCCTTCGATGCTCTGCATTTAGTTGCACCACAGTGGAGTTTATTTTAGGATGCATATGCTTGTTAGGGACATTTTTATTTAGTGCCTTAGAGGAGGCTCTGGTAGACATGGTCTTTTGTAGACTTGAGTAGTCCTTCCATAGATTCCTCTTTGGGAGAGTCGAGATGAACCCTGCAACAATATTATCTTTCCCATGTGGACATGCATCCTCAATCAAAGCACTTTCCCTCATGATATGATCCATGATGGTGTTCATCAAGCTCTCATCATCAGTACTGACACCCCAATGATAAAAAAATGTGTCAGCCCAATCCCTCCTAAAAGAGTCCTTTCTATACTCGTATCTGCATCACATTAATGTCCTCTGAAACCATGTCCCTCAGGATCAGACATTTAGAATTCCTAGTTGAAAGCTCCTCATTCCCTACCGGTACCAATTCCAGGTCTTAATCTTCTAAAAGTTAGGTCGAAGGTTCAGCACCCAACTATCCAACCACCTCCTCGTCACAAGAAATATGAGCATCATGTACTCCCCCATGCAGAACCATGGCAGTCAGGTCCATCTCCTCCTCAAGACCATCATAAGTAGTTCGAACCGGACATGACAGCGCCTCTTCCTGCACATCATAGGCAGGGGTCTATGATCCATCACCAAGATTTTTTCCTTTGTCATTCCAAACACAACCACCATAGTCTTGAATCAGAGGCAGGCCTTGCACTTCGCTCCGCTCATAACCATCATTGCTAGACAAAGGCACCTGCACATTCACATCAGCCACTACAATCTAGACCGAATAACCCTTTTCAGGCACATTGGCATAATGCATACAAGCATAATCCACATTAACAGAGTCACCCAACTCCCCTGCACCAGTCCTCACAAAATCACCAGAAATCAAGGGAACCTGCCAGCCCTTAGCCCTCTCTTCACACGCTGCACCCTTAAGCCCAGAGTAAGCGACTTGACCGGGTTTGTCTTCAACAATTCCACCACTAAAATCACTCATCCCGCTAGCATCATGCTTCAAATTCCTTACCTTAATCCCAACATCCCATTCATCAGTTAGATTCTATTTCACATCTTGCTTCACATGATCCAACTCCCAAAAAACCTAACTATAAAATTGATTGCGCAAACAGGCATTGGTATACTTCACACTACCCTTTATCTCTTCATCCCGCTTCTCCACCATCCTCAAATTGTTTCACCATTAATTATTATCCCTCTCCCCACTATCAGACACAATTCCAAGGTATCACTTCGGTCTATAAAACACATCAGAGACCCTTGGTTTAGGTGGTGGCTATCACGTGAACATCAGTGGAACAAATCCAACAACATTTTCATCAAACACCGTCGCAACAACATGATCAACAACCACTACAGTAGCATTTTCATCAACCACTACAGCAGCATGTTCCTCAACCTGAGGCACATTAGTCTACCCAGCAGGCATACCTGCACCAACCACTCCATGAACCATTCCCATAACTCCTCTACTCATGATCATATGCCTACAGTCCTTACTAAAGTTCCCCATTCTCTTGCAGGTAGAACAAAAAGACATCGACAATTCAAAAAAAAGTAGTTGCTTATACCAGAATTCATTATCAACAACAATCTAAAAAAAATCAACCGGTGCCTTAGATGCATCCACCTCAACACAAATCGTTGGAGCAACATGATGGAAATTTTTTGGAGTTTTTAGTGGGTTATTAGAGTTTTTATGGTTTTTGGGTTTTAAAGGGTTTTAAGGTTCTTTAGGGCTTCTAAATGTTTTTATATTTTTATAGCTTTTATGTGTTTTTATGTTATTAAGGTTTTATAGGGGGGTTTTATTATTTTATGGGGTTTTTTACAATTTTAGGGATTTTCATGGCCTTTTAATGATTTTTTAGTTTTTTAGGGTTTCTAGGGATTTTTAGTGTTTTTAGTGTTTTTAGAATTTTAATAAATTTTTAGGTTTGTTCGGGGTTTAAGTGTTTATTGGTTTTTACGAGTTTTTATGAGTTTTTAGGTTTTTATAGTTTTTTACATTTTTAGGGTTTTTAGGTATTAGTTTTTTATTTTTATTTTTTTGGGATTTTATGGATTTTGAGGGGTTTATTTGGGTTTTTAGTGCTTTTTAGGGTTTTATGGGTTTTGGTTTTTTTAGTTTTTAATATTTTTTTTCATTTTTTTAGAGTTTTTAAAACTATTAGGGGTTTGAAGGGTTTTAATAATTTTTAGTGGGTTTTAGGGTTTTAAGGGTTTTTATGGTTTTTTACGTTTTTAGGTTTTTATGGATTTAGGATTTTTTGGTTTTTGGGTTTTTAGTGTTTTTTGATTTTGTAATTTTTTAATTGGTTTTAAGTGATTTTAGGATATTAATGTTTTCGTATAGTTTTTCAGGGTTTTATGGTTTTTTATGTTTTTAGATATTTTTAGGTATTTTTTAGGATTTTCTTGGATTCTAGGGTTTTTAAGGTTTTAAAGGATTTTGAGGGTTTGTGGGTTTTTATTGTTTTTTGTGTTTTTTGTGTTTTAAGTTTTTTTTGAGTTTTTTAGGTTTCTTATGGATTTTTTGAGTTTTTAATATTTTTAAAGGATTAATGGGTTTTAGATTTTTTAGTTGGTTTTTTGGGTTTTTATGGTTTTTAGGGATTTTAAGGTTCTTAGGGTATTTTAGAGTTTTTTTTGTGTTTTAATTTTTTTAGGGGTTTAAGTGTTTATTGGTTTTTAAGAATATCTTATAGTTTTACATGGTTTTTTGGGTTTTTATGTTTTTAGGCACTTTATGGGTTTTTAATGATTTTTATGGGTTTCTAGGTTTTTCAGGGATTTTGAGGGTTTTAGGTTTTTTTATATTTTATGATTTTATGGATTTTTTTGGTTTTTGGGATTTATTGATTTTTTTAGGGTTTTCTAGAGTTTTAAAGACATTTTAATGTATTTTTAATGTTTTAGGGGTTTAATGGGTTTTATAATTTTAGTATTATTTAGGGTTTTTATAGGGTTTTTGGGTTTTCAAGGTTTTTAGGAGATTTAATGTTTTTCGGTTGTTTTAGGTATTTTAGGACTTTTAGGGGTTTTTTTTTTCATTTTTAGGTTTTTAAGCGGTTTTATGTGTTTTTAGGTTTTGAAATATTTCTTAGGGATTTAGGGGTTTTTATGTTTTTTGTGATTTTTAGGTATTTTGAAGGATTTTATGGGCTTTTACTGTTCTTAGGGATCTTGTTGGTTATTTATATTTTTTAGGGGTATTATTTTTTTCACGTTTTTAGTGTTTTTTTGGTCTGTAAGGTTTTTAAGTGTTTTTTTGGTTTTTAAGGTTTTCTTAGGGATTTTTATGTTTTTGGGGTTTTTATGTTTTTAATGATTTTTATGGATTTTTTATATTCTTATGGGGTTTTACGGCTTTTAGAGATTTGAGGGTTTTTAGGCGTTTTAAGGTTTCTATGGTTTTTTGGGTTTTTATTGGTTTTTTTTTATTTTCTATGTTTTTAATGATTTTTTATAGTTTTTAGTCATTTTTAGATGATTTATGGTGTTTTTGGGATTTTAGGTTCATTTTAGGGTTTTTAGTGTATTTATGTTTTTTAGAGCTTTTAAGTGTTTTCAGGTTTTTATGGTTTTTATGGTTTTCATAGGGTTTTCCAGGTTTTAGTTTTTTTTATATTTTTTGTAATATTTGTTGTTTTTATGATTTTTATGGTCTTTAATGGTTTTTATGGATTTGAGGGGGGTGTCAGATTTTTTAGGTTTTTTTTAGTTTTTAAGGGTTTCAACAATTTTTTTGGTTTTCGTGGAGTTTTAAGTATTTTTAGGTTTTTAAGGTTTTCATAGTGTTTTTTAGTGTTTTTGATGTTTTTAAGGGTTTTTAAGCCCTTTATTATATTTTAATTGGTTTTAGGGGTTTTACGAATTTTTTGGGGGTTTTTGGGATTTTTAGGGTTTTTATGGTTTTTATGTTTTTATGACCTTTTGGGTTATGAGGGGATTTTTTGAGTCTTTAATGGTTTATATAGTCTTTAGAGTTTTTAATATTTATTAGGGTTTAATGAATTTTTAGAGTTTTTTGTGGGTTTTTAGTTTTCTATGGGAGTTTTTGGGTTTTTAAAGGTTTTTAAGGTTTATTATGGTTTTTAGTGTTATTTAGGTTTTTAGTTTTTTTGTGTTTTTAAAATTTTGTAGGTTTTTTCAGGTGTTAAGTGTTTTTATAATTTTATGGTTTTATTAGGGTTTTCTAGGATTTTTGTGTATTTTATGTTTTTAGGGTTATTTAAATTTTAACAGTTTTTTAGAATTTTTTAATTTTTTTATTATTTATTTGGGTTTTTTGGGATTTTGAGGGGTTTTTTGAGTTTTTCAGGTTTTTTGGGTTTTCTTGTGTTTTTAAAATTCTTAGTATTTTATGGGATTTATGTGGTCTTAGATAGTTATGGTTTTCTTTGTGGTTTTGAGGGTTTTTAGGTAATTTTACAGTTTTAGGGATTTCAGTTATTTTGTAGTAATCATATGGTATTATTGTATTTTTAGGGATTTTGTGGGTTCTTAGAATTTTTTAGAGTTTTTTTTGTTTTAACATGTTTTTTGGCAGTTTGGGTTTTTTGAGTTTTTAGGGTCTTAAGGATTTTTAAGTATTTTGTATCGTTTTTAGGAATTTGATGGGGTTTTTAGTTTGTAGAGTATTTATGTAATTTTGTGTTTTTAGGGGTTTTTAAGGATTTTAGGGGTTTTTATGTTTTTTGGGTGTTTTGGAAATTTTTAGGGGGTTTTAGGGTTTGTATCATTTTTAGGTTTTTGAGGATTTTTAAATTTTTTAGGGATTTTATGAATTTTCAGTGTTTTTTATCATTTTTTGGTTTTCGAAGGATTTTTATTATTTTTTGTGCCTTTTAGGGTTTTTATGGGTTTATAGGTTTTTTAAGGTTTGGAGGGATTTATGGGTTTTATGTTATTTTTAGGGTTTTTATGGTTTTTAGGGATTTTAGAAATTTTATTATTATTTATGGGTTAAAATGTTTTTTTATTTTTATGGCTTTCTTATGGGTTTTCAGGATTTTCGAGTTTTTTTATGTTTTTAGGATTTTTAGGAAATTATTTGTATTTTTATGGTTTTTTTGGGTTTTACATATTTTTAGGGTGTTAGGGGATTTATGGATTTTATTGTTTCTTGGGGTTTTTTGGCATTTTTGGATTTTTTATGGTTTTAAAGTATTTTAAAGTTTTATAAAATTTTATAGGTTAAAATGGTTTTTATAGTTTTTAGTGGGTTTTAATGTTTTTGTGTATTTTATAGAGTTATTAGGGGTTTTGTGGGGTTTTTTGGTTATTTAGGTTTTAGGGTTTTTATATATTTTGAGGTTTTTAGGGGTTTTAATTGTTTTTTGGATTTAATGTTTTAAGGATTTTCAGGCTTTTTATGGTTTTTTGTGTTTTTATGGATTTTTACTGATTTTTATGGTTTTTATGGTTTTAGGTATTTAGGTATTTTGAGGGGTTTTTTGGGTTTTTTATGGTTTTATGGTTTTATGGTTTTTTAGTTTTTTGTGTTCTTAGGGTTTTTTGAGATTTTTAGGGTTTCTAATGTTTTTTGGATTATTTTTATTGTTTTTGGGGTTCAAATTTTTTTATCATTTTTAGTGTATTTTAGTGTTTTTATTTGGCTTTAGGGGGTTTTAATGTTGTTAAGGGGTTTTATAGTTTTTAGGGTTTATGGTATTTTTTGGATTTTTAGTGTTTTTAGAGTTTTTAGGTTATTCGTGTTTTAATTTTTTTTATGTTTTTATGGATTTATTAGGGTTTTTAGGGTTTTAGTTTTTTCTACAATTTAAATATTTTTATGTTTTTTTAGGATTTTTTATTTTTTTGGGTTTTTTGGATTTTGAGTGTTTATAGCTTTTAGGATATTTAGAGTTTCTTATATTTTTTACTAATTTTATGTTTCTCCATGGTTTTAATTATTTTTAGTTTTTTAAGGGTTTCAAATGTTTTATCATGGTTTTTATGGTTTTTTACATTTTCATGGATTTTTAGGGATTTTTTAGGATTTTTATGGGTTTAGGGTTTTTAGGGATATTGTTGGTTTTTAGGATTTTAGTAAATTTTTTTAGTTTTTTATTTATTTTAAGGGTTTTTACATTGTTTTAAAATTTTTATAGATTTATGGGTTTCTAGAGTTTATAGTGGTTTTACAGGGTTTCTATGGGGGGTTTTAGGGGTTTTATGGTTTCTCTGGGGTTTTATGATATTAGTGTTTTCTTGTTTTTTGGGGTTTTAGTGTTTTTAGCATTCTTTAGTTTTTAGGGGTTTTCAAGGTTGTTAGGTTTTTAAGGGTTTCGTAGAGATATTTATGGTTTTAATGTTTTTATAAATTTTTATGTATTTTATGGTTTTAGGATTTTTGTGGGTTTTTAGGGATTTTAAGGATCTTGACAGTTTTTTGGGTTTTACGGTTTTTTTCATTTTTATGTTTTCTATCATTTTTAATAGTTTGTATTTTTTAATGGTTTTATAAAAAAAATTCAAGGTGTTTACATTTTTTACTTTTTATGGATTTTTATCTCTTTATTTTATTTTTTAATTTTTTATGGATTTTAGAGATTTTGAGGTATTTTAGGTTTTTAAGGTTTTTATTGTTTTTGTTTTAGATTTTTTATGGTTATCTTGAGTTTTTAGGTATTTTAGGGATTTTATTTTTTTAACATTTTTAGGTGTTTAAATGGTTTTAGAGTTTTTGTTGTTTGGTATGATTTTTATGGGTTTTTGTGGTTTTTAATGATTGGGCGGGGGGTTTATAGTTTTTAGGGGTTTAGGGTTTTTATGTTCTTTAAGGGTTTTTGGGGTTCTAGTGTTTTTTGGGTTTTTTGGGGTCTTAAGTGCTTTTATATTTTAAGGTTTTCTTAGGGGTTTTTATGGTTTTATGGTTTCTTATGTTTTAAGGTATTTTTATGTATTTTTTATGATTTTCATTTTATTTTTTTATTTTTAGGGATTTTGATGGATTTTAGGGTTTTAGGGTTTATAGGGATTTTTATGGATTTTAGAATTTTTTATTTTTTTAGGGGTTTTAAGTTTTTTTAGGGTTTTTAGTGGTTTTCAAGGTATTGTATGTTTTTAGGTTTTTTATGTATTTTTTAAGAATCTTATGGTTTTGTGGTTTTTAGGGATTTTAATGTTTTTTATGGTTTGGGGAGGGGGGTTACGGTTTTTTTGGTTCTTTTGGTTTTTTTATTTTTTATGGATTTAATGGTTTTTAGAGTTTTTAAAATTTTTATGGGTTTAAAGGGTTTTGTAGTTTTTAGTAGTATTAGGGTTTTGTGGGTTTTAGGGCTTTTAGCATTTTTAGGTTTTTAGGGGTATTAAGTGTTTGGAGTTTTTATGGTTTTATTGGGGATTTTTAGGTTTTATGTTTTTTATGTTTTTAGGGTTTTTAGGTATCTTTTAGATTTTTATGGGTTTTTAGGGTTTTTAGGTATTTTGGTGTCTAAGGGTTTTTAGAGGTTTTTTGGGTTTTTTGGGTTTTTAGGATTTTTTGAGTTTTTTATGGGTTTAATATTTTTTATAATTTTTAACCTTTTTATGGGTTTAAAGGGGTTTTAGATATTTTTAGTGGTTATTATATTTTTAGTGGTTTTTTGGGTTTATTGGGAATTTTGTGTTTTTAAGGGTTTTAGGGTATTTACTAACATTTTTCGGTTTTAAGGGGTTTTAGTGCTTTTTTTTGTTTTTAGAGGTATTTATTAGTTTTAGGTTTTAAAAGTTCTCTTTATATTTTTTGAAGTCTTAGGATTTTTTATGTGTTGTGGTTTTTTTTGGGTTTTTTGGGTTTTTTATCTTCTTATGGGTTTTATGGACTTTTAGGAGTTTTAATGGTTGTTAGGGTTTTTAGAGATTTCATCAATTTTCTAGGTATTTAGGGGGGTTATGTTTTTTTTGTTTTTATGGTTTTCTTAGGGGTTTTCTTGTGTTTTAGTGTTTTTATGTGTGTGGGATTTTTATGTATTATTTAGGATTTTTTGGTGTGTTTTATTACTTATTTGGGTTTTTTGGGATTTTTTATGGTTTTTTGGGTTTTATGTTTTTTTTGTTTTCTGTGATTTTTTGAGTTTTGTAGGGATTTTAAGGGTTTTTAGTGTTTTTAAAATTTTTAGGGGTTGAAATGGTGTTTATAGGTTTTAGTTGGGTTTTAGGGGTTTTATGGTGTTTTGAGGTCTTTAGAGATATTTATGGTTTCTTGGGAAGGGGGTGGTGGGGTGGGTTAAGGGGTTTTAGAATTTTTAGCATTTTTAGGTTTTAAGGTGTTTATAGCGTATTGGGTTTTTAAGGTTTTATTAGCGTTTATATGGATTTCTATGGTTTTTTACATTGTTAGGGATTTTGATGGATTTTTAGTATGTTTTTACGGTTTTTTTATTTTTAGGGATTTTGAGGGTTTTTAGGGTTTATTTGGGGTTTAGGGGTTTTTACGTTTTTGTGTTTTTTGGGTTTTCTTTAGTTTTTGTGGGTTTTTATTGTTTTTAGTGGTTTTAGTGGGTTTTAGTTTATTAGACATTGTAAGTATTTCAGGGATTTTATAATTTTTTTGGTTTTCTAGTGGTTTTAATTGTTTTATGTTGTAAAGGGTTTCTTAGTGTTTTTTAGAGTTTTTAGTCTTTTCTACATTTTTTGAGATTTTTAAGGAATTTATAGAATTTTCTTGGGTTTGAGGTTTTTTAGGGATTTTGGGTGATTTTAGGGTTTTTAGGGTTTTTGGGATTTATGGGGTTTAGGGATTTTATAGTTTTTGTATCTCTTATAGGTTTTATGTGTTTAAAAGTTTTTAATGTTTCCATAGGGTGTTTCAGGGTTTTTAGGGGTTTTAGGGGTTTTATTTGTTTTTTGGGATTTTAAGGGATTTTTTTAGGAATTTTATGGTTTTTTGTGTATTTAAGGATTTGGTGGGTTTTTATAGATTTTTAGGGTTTAGAGGGCAAGGAAGATACGAGGGTCGGGCTATTCCCCCCCCCCCCACCAAATTTATTATAAATAAAAAAGAGAGACACAACAGACAAGGGAGGAGAGGGGTCAAATAACCCACACCCAAAAAACCCCTTACAACCCAAGACGCCAAACGACCCAAAAAAAAAAGAAAAATCAAAAGTGAAAAATGAAAAAAAACACACAAATCCAAGCTACCACCACCATCATCCAGCATCAACCAGCATCCAGCAGCTCACAGCTAACCAACGACCAGTATTCAAACTATAACATCAATCAACATCCACCAGCAGCAACCAGCCAAGAAGAATCTCCCAGCCAACCAGCAACCAACATCCTAATTTTCAAACAACCAGTACCTCTTTCGACCACCAAACATCTCCCAGCATCCCACTTCCACTCCAGCAACCAACAGCACAATTCAAAACAAAATAATCATAACAAATTCCAGAACCCACCCCCTCGAGACTAAGGAAGCGGTAGCCAAAGACCAGCAGCTCACCATCCAGCAACTCAGGATCCAGCCAAAAGTCAGCAGCAACTCATAGAAGAAACAATAGCTAGCAACAAGCATCATACAACAACTCAGAACTGATCTAACCACCCACCCCTGCCAGCACACAGTCCGTGCTATGGCACCACGTCTTACACCTCCTCTAAGAGCTGTAAACAAAAGCTAGCATCCCAGTAACCAGAAACCGTTCCATTCAAACCCGTCAAGACCCAACATCCCGCAAATTTCTTCCGTTATTCCTCATCTAGATTATTCCAAATATTTTGGGTCTTTTATTCTTTTAGATATTTATATGGATTTTTTAGGATTTAATTGTTTTGTTTACTGTTTTTTTAGATTTTTAGGATTTAAGGGGTTTTGGGGATTTTAGGGTTTTTTGGTTTTTAACATTTTTAGAGAATTTAAATATTTTTATATTTTTAAGGTTTTATTAGGTTTTTTTAGGGTTTATATGATTCTTGAGATTTTTATGCCTTTTTTTAGGATTTTTATTGAATTTGAGGGGTTTTGAATTTCTTAGGTTTTACGGGTATTTTATGTGTTTGGTCTTTTTTTAGTTTTTAAGGGTTTTAACGTTTCTATTGGTTTTTAATATATATTTATGGATTTAAAGTTTTTTTATAGTTTTCAAAGGGGTTTTATTGTTTTTATAGGGATTTTAATTTTTTTGGGCGTTTTATGGTTTTTAGGTTTTTTAGGGTTTTGCTGGGGTTTTAGTGTTTTTACATTTTTATGGGTTTTATGTGTTTATAGTTTAAGGATTTAGAATGGTTTTTAGTGTTTTTTATGTTTTTAGGTATTTTTGGGCATTTTTACGATTTTCATGGTTTTTTATTGTTTTTAAGAATTTTCCAGGTTTTTAGATTTTGGTGTTTTTATAGTTTGTTGGGGTTTTTTTGTGTTTTTTTAGTTTTTTTGGGTTTTTATGTCTTTTAAGGTTTTTTAACATTTTTAGGGGTTAAAAGTGTTTCTATAGTTTTATGTTGGTTGAGAGTTTTTATGTGTTTTAGATTTTTTCTATTGTTTTTATGGGTATTTTAGTATTTTGGGGTTTCAAGGTTTTTTATTGTCTTTATGAGATTTTAGGGTTGGTATAATTATCATGGCCCATCCCTCGGGGCCCGTGCCGGGACTACCCCAAGCCCACCTTCCATAGTCCAGGGGCTAGCGACTACCACCGGAAGGCGTATCACTAAAACGGGATGGAAATTCTATTAAACCTGTACAAACTCACAGAGTAGAATTCAACAAGGGGAAAATACATAGACAAGAACACAACAAAAGAAACTGGGAAGTAAACTGTTGTAGTAAGGAGTGCTGAAAGCAAAGGGGCCTGAATAAATGCCCAACTAGAAAAGTACAAGTACAACTAAAAGTTACAAAACAACTAAAAAGGTGAAAGGCAACTTCTGGATCGTCCACCATAGATCCTACCTGAAGGGTAGGTATATCTCATGATCAGTATTCCCTACGTCACATCACCCCAAATGGTCCACCTCTAAGCACCGTCTAGTCCTAGCTCTCCCAGCCTTGATAAATGTTGTACGTTGTCTACACAAGAAGCAATAAGGTGCAGGCTAAGCCCATGCAGGGGTGAGTATAACGATACTCAGTAGGGACCCCGAAATCCCATAGGTCACATAGAACTCAAAAAAATAAAACCAAAAATCCTGATCTCAATCACAAAGAACATGGAAATAGACACGGGTCAATTAGAGTCTCTAATCAAACCATGTATACAACTTAGAGAAACAGGTTTATGATGCTGACCAACACCGGATTGCTCTGAAAGCTATTATCCAGCCACGAGATTCTATAGGGTTAAGTAACATCCCCAGTCACAACATTGAACACCTCGTATTCTAGATTACTCCCCCACTATCGAGTACAGTGGGCCTACCGGGTCACACAGAGATGCTTTCCACTAAGCTCGAACTACGGAGGTACTCTTCCACATCACGTGATGTGGGTCTGTCAGGTCACACGGTGCCTCCCTCCCCCACCGTGACCTACTAAGTTACTCGTCCTCATCGTGGCCAGCTGAGGTACTTTTCCCCATCACGTAATGTGGCTGTCGAGTCACTCTGAGTTGAAAAGTCAGCAGTCGTCAGGTCTCAGCCAGTTGCAGCGTTCCATACGTAGTGCGTTTGGGGGAACCACTACCTAAGACATAAAACATAATTCATCCAGCACACAATCTCACAATAAGTAACCTGATGATTAGTCATGTCATAAGGGTCCCAACACAACAGACGCCATGTCAATCGGATGCCCGATCTGTGCATTATTGGCATTTCAGTGCTGAGGGCCCGGTTTTATTCGGGTGAAATCCATCCTGGCCATACTCTATGATTCTTAAAAACATCCATAGAGTAAATCAAATGGATCTTATCATTCCATGGAACCCAACGCCACAGACGGTTCGTCAAACGGACATCTGGTTCTTAAGATATGGCCCTTTTGGTGTTCCTAGGCGGTATTGGGTCCGGGTCTGGTCCACCTCAATCGGACCAGCCCATCCTGGTTCGACATGGGCTGACCCGGGATGACCTGGGTCGACTTGGACCGATTCGGGTCAACCTGGCCTTCTGGGCCTGACCCGACCTGAATTGGCCGCGGGTCAGGCTGGTGGGCCATGGGTCGGCCCACCGAGCGGCGGGTCGGCCCGCTGTACTGACCCAGCGGTGTCACCCACCTGGCGGTGCGAGCCGCTAGGGATACCCAGATATGCCGCGTCTGGTATGGGCTGACATGTCGCGGTGCCAAGTTATTGGGTCAACCCATGGTGGTTTACCCCAACGCGGCGCCACTTGGCGTCGCGGGTCCTCCGTGCCACGACCGATGGGTCTTGGCCTTGCCGCTGGGCGCGCCACTGACACACACATCATCCACCAAACTTCAGTCGATCTGGTGACCCCTTGCTCCCGCCATGGCCAATTCAGGTCGCGGCCTTACTGCCGCGTGGGCGCACCACCGAGGGTGTGCCCCACCTCCCCTCCATCGCGGTCGGGCGACCTCTCCACTAGTCACCGCGGCTAACGATCTGCGGCCCTCCGTGTTCATTAGTGGCGCGTGACGGTGCACCCCGCCTCCTTTGCGGCCGGCTAGTGTCGGCCGTTGCGACGACCGCTGCGGCTTTCTGCCGCAGCCTCCTCTTGCGGAGTGCATTAAAACTCTATCCACCACATAGCTGGCCGGTGTCGTCGCATTTTCGGTCTTCCATGGAGGCACAAGGATGTAAAAAATATAGTGGAGGGTTTGAGTCAGGTTTGTTAGTCTCGTGGCCTCTGCGTTAGCTCGTAAAATGAGGGGGGTTAAGGGTTTAATAACAATTGAATTGATCAACAGGATAAACCCCACAAGGTTCCCCACAAAAACCTCCTGCAAAGATGAATGGATCACGAGTCAACTCGTTTGTCAGTTGACCCATGTTCTTTGTGTAATTTCAAGAACATGAATAGGGAATCAAAAAATTCCCAATGAAATAAACCCTACCTAAAAAACCCATTGGAGAGCGTCCATGCTTGAAGGTGGGTCTGCGTTCTTCATCCCCACATCCAGTTCCCAATGATTCCACTCATACGTCACCTTCTGGTTCGTGGTTCTGTGTCACCCATCACCTCCTGTTGGGTCAGCTCCGTTTTCTAAGGGTTCGGTATAGTGGGGCTCCTTCAGCACTTCGTTTTTTGGCGAAGCTGTGTCGGGACCTCCCACCAAGATCCATATATATTAGAGAGGGGGAGGGTAAGAAATGAAATTGGAATTTAATTGTGTCTCATTAATTAGGTAGCTTCCTAATTTCCCCCAATGTTGTTGTTACATAGATTGGAGGGTCAAGCCATTTATCGGCATGACATGTCGCTGGTCCCACCTTACTGCTTGTCCGTTAGAGGAATAGAATAAAAATAAAATAATAAAGTTATTTCCCTTATTCTATTAAAATTTTCCAAAAACTAAATTTTTCTCCAGTCCTAATGTGGTTGAAGTGACGCCTTCCTTAAGTAACTATCAGTGTTGTGGATTCAACGGTGCCCTCAAATTTTTAATCCGAGCAATGGTTCAAAAGTTAGAAAACACCTCTCATGCATTTACTGAACGTACCTGAAAAAAAGTTTACAAATTTATTAACGGTCACCCTCAAACCATGCTAGTCTAGGTTATGATCTACCTAACAGAAATACTCCCCAACGATACACTCAGATTTTTTATCTGAGTTACCATTTAGATGTTATGGATTTTACAATTAAATAATTATTACTTAATTATTTTATTTACATCCCAAAAACAACTTTCCCTGGTGGCCTGCACCGGCTAATTTCAGTATTTGTATAAAGAGAAAATACCCTCATGAGTTCAGCGATGGTATCGTATTGTTAATATTAGTTACCATTCGCGAGTTATATGAATTTGAAAAATAAAATAATTTTATTTAATTATTTTATTTACGGTTATGCGATTTTCAGGTTTTCTCACAAGAGGCATGCACCGACTAAACATAAGTCATGCCTAGGGTAAACCTGCCATCCTAAATGCAATGGTGCCCTTAGATTTCTGATCTGAGCAATTGTTTAATGGTTATTCCGCTTTTTCAGGAAAAATGATTACGCACACTAATTAAAGCTTAACAAAACTTGAACGGATCATTTTGGGCAATCCAGGAGTTGGAGTCACACACGGTTAGATTTCATGATCTCGAAATAATTCCATATAATTAAAAAAAATTATACAGAATTTCTGGAACATTACATTCTCCCCACCATAGGGATTTATGTCCCCAAAAGCCAAAACAAAGGAAAATCAAACAAAAGTGGGGTACTGAGCATGAATATGAACCTCCCACTCCCATGTTCTCTTCTAGAGGTTCACGTGCTACCAGGGAATGCACAATAGAGGTATCGACCACCCATAAAGGGCTTGATCATATCGATCCTCAATCTCTACTGAAACCTCTGTAAATGTCGCCTCATCATGTAAGTCCAGCTCGCCATGGTCGATGATGTGAGGTGGGTCATTCACGTATCTCCTTAGCTAAGATACGTGGAAGACCTTGTTCACCTTCTCCAACTGTGGTGGAAATGATAAGGGGTATGCTACCTCATCTATCCTCTGAAGTTTTAGAAAAGGACTGATAAACCTCAGTGATAACTTACTGCATCGACCAAGTATATGTACTCCCCGTCGAGGAGGGACTCACAAGGATATGTGGTCTCCCACATGGAACTCCAAAGGTCTCTGTCTCCTATCACCATAGGACTTCTGTATACTATGCGCAGTCCTCTTGGATGATCTGCACCTTCTAAGTCGTAGCTCGTACTAACTCTGGACCCATAAGTGTTGATTCTCCTGGGTATGTCCAGCATAGAGGTGATCTATATGGTCGACCATACAAGGCCTCGAAAGGTGTAATATCGATGACGGAGTGATAATTGTTGTTGTATGAAAACTACACCACGGGAAAGTGACCATACCAACTATGACCAAAATCTAGGATGCATGCACGTAGCATTTCCTCCAGTGTCTGGATGCTCGGGTCTGTCTGACCATCTGTCTAAGGATGAAAGGCGATGCTCAAACGTAGCTAGGTCCCAAACACTCCTGGAATCCCTTCCACAACCGTGTTGTGAAAAATTTTTCACGGTAAAGGACGATGGTCGATGATACCCCATGAATTCTCACAATCATTTATATGTAGAGGCATCCCAAACCCTCGACAGGTCCCTGCTCACAGATGGGTAGGAAGTGGGCCAACTTGCTGAGTCGGTCAATGATCACCCAAATGGAATCATGTCCATTAGACGTACGTGGAAGCCCTATCACAAAGTCCATGGATATCCCATCCCACTTCCACTTCGGCACCTCTAGTGGCTGAGAAAATCCTGCTAGAACCTGATGCTCGTCCTTCACTTGCTGACAAATGAGGCATCATGATACAAGCTATGCCATTACCTTCTTCATCCCTGGCCATCGGTGCTGACGTCGGAGGTCCTGGTACATCTTCGCCACACCAAGTTGTACCGATAGAGGGGACCTGTAAAACTCCCACAACACCTCCTCCTATAGCGCCACTGGTACCATGGTACCTCCTCTGAGAGAATGATGTGGTCCCTACCTACATGAAATCCTTCAGGATTCCATCCTGAGGATATCTAAACACGTCATAGACTGGAGGTAAGCTGCTCCATCATTATCCACGAAGGGTATCTGTACCACGACTAGATACCCTGACGCCTAACTCAACAATTGTAGACCAGAGCTCATGTTGATTGTGTCTACTACCATGTTCCCCTTCCCAGGAGTATAGACTATCTCAAAGTAATAGTCCAGGAGGAACTCTATCTATCGTCACTGTCTCAACTTCTGAAAGCTCTACGGACACTTCTCTGTCCTCAGGAAAGGCTCCCCCTTCTTCATCAAAGCTAAAAAGGGTGTCTGTACCCTTGAGAAGTCTAGTTCAAAACTCCAGTAGTACCCATCCAAAGCATAAGTCCCTCTCTCTTCGGGGAGGTGATCCTGGAAACACTTTTTGAAAATATATCCCCACACTCTTGTTGGGAACTAAAAACACAAAACTCCTACTGCCACGAGGGTATGGTTGGATAACTCAAGAGTGATTGACTGCACCTTCCAATGAATGAGTTTATACTATGCTACATTGGTTTCCTTTTTCGAAAACTAAGTAAAACCCCATTCCAACATTGTAAATAAACCACAACCTTTTTGCCTAATACAATAAATCTGAGTATGAACTTTGGATTCCCAATCCATACCCAAACTAACATCGTAAGGCCTCGATACTTCCACCAAGAGGTTCCAACTTAGACTCTCACCTCAGGGGTCAGATCACACCATCATCATAAGTGTGATTATCGAGTCTCCTCCCAAAGGTATCTATAGACATGAGGGTAAAGTCAATGATTTAACGGGAAACTCAAGTTCTTAGACAAGATTCGTGGAAGTATGGAATGATTGGTATCTACGTCTATTAATACTGTAGCTAGTAGTAAACATAGACCATACCTCAAATCATTCCTAGATCCCTTGGGTCACCCTCCTTAACCACATGCAGCTACTCCCTTCCACTATCCTCTAGCTCCTTGAGCCTGGTGGGGACCACAATGGGGAGGGGGGTCATAACATATCGAAATGTACACCAACTCCTACTTCTCTCCTAACACCATTCCCACATCTGCAGCCCTACATATTTTTTTGTCACTATCAAATCCTCTTCCCGAAACATTTTACATCCTGAAGTCTCTAAGCCTGGCATCAGTTCCCTATTTTCCCACTGCTATCATTAACTGGCTGCATCTGCTCATCCAAATAACATTCAACCAAAAAGGTTCCCACTAGCACCCTAACATAAGTAGGAATGTGTAGAGGAATAGTGATGGCTTGGATGTCCCTAAACACACCTCGCTCGGAGGTCCGTGCCCTGAAGCACTAACTGTATTGTATTCATTGAGTACCAGGAATGGATAGTATGCCTCGATGAATACTCTGCTACTGACATGTCATCCTACTAAAGCTGTAGAAGCTCTAGGGAACTCTCAGCCACCCTCTCAATCCAGTCTTTAGCCTCCTGTGAGTCGGGCTCGCCTTGGAACCTAAGGGTTATATGATGCTGAAACACATGTAAGGCACCAAGCCTACATGTGTCCTCTACCGGTATTTCCAGTTGTAACTACTGACCAATGGGCATCGATATAGCTGGCACACTACCCGAAGGTACCATCTCGAGAAACAGTACAAGTATCGATGCCTCGTTACCCTACTTACCATCCCCATGGTCATGTACTAGAAAATACTAGAAGCTAAGATCAACATATGCTCTACTAGTTTCTTAATTAGGTGGAAAACTATAGCCACATCCTCCAGCCGGTCCTCAGCCGCCTTTCATCTTGCCTCGGAACCTTGGAGGCCTTTGCCGCTGAAAATCGTGCAACGCGCTCAGTCGGCGTGCACCCTCTTCTAGTGGGGCTGGTGGAAACAACTATCCAATAGGTATTGGTGCTGCTGGTACACCACCAGAAGGTGCTAACGCTGTAAGAGGGCCCTGCATCGAGGAATCATTGCTCGGTGGGCTGTCATCGCGTACTCTCTCAGGAATCCTAGCCACCTATATACGCGGCAGCATCCTGATAAAGAACAAGTGTGCCACTATCATTAAGTTATACTTGGTGAGATGACTCTAAAAAAATCAAAAGAAAAACCTTTCAAAAACACATGCAATCAGTGTTTTCATGCACTAAGTTGAAAATTAGAATTTAGGGTCCTGGTGTATGGATACATTGTCCACCATACCAACACTAAATTTCCCAAACTGAAAACCACACTCATAAAACTTAACATTATTACCTCACATAAAAGATTAGATTCATAGTTCTTCGGTAGAACCGAAATCCTATGATACCACTTTGTCACGACCCATCCCCCGGGGCCCGTGTCGTGACTACCCCAAGCCCACATTCCATAGGGCAAGGGCAGACAACTTTCACCGAAAGGCGTATCCCTAAAATGGGAAGGCATTGCCTTTAAACCTATACTAACTCAAAGAGTAGAATGCAATAAGTGAAAACTACACAGACTAGAACACAACAAAAGAAACTGTGAAGTAAACTGTTTTAGTAAAGAGTGGTGAAAGAAAAGGGACCAGAATACACGCCCAACTATAAAAGTAAACGTACAACTGAAAAGTACAAAACAGCTGAAAAGGTGAAAAATAGCTCCTAGATCATCCAATATGGATCATACCTGAAGGTTAGGTACGAATACTAATCAGTATTCCCAACATCATGTCATTCCAAATGGTCCACCTCTGAGCACCTTCCAGTCCGGGCTCCCTCAGCCTTGATCAATGTTGTACGTCGTCTGCATAGAACAAAATAAGGTGCGGGTGAAGCTCGTGCAGGGGTGAGTATAACGATACTAAGTAGGAACCCTGAGACCTCCTAGGTCTCCTAGATCTCCAAAAAGGAATTACACAGAGCATGATCTCAATAAAAAAGCACAAGGAAAAATACACGGCTCAATTAGAGTCTCAACTCCTACCAGGCATACAACTCTGAGAAACAGGTTTATGATGCTGACCCACAGAAGATTTCTCTGCAAGCTGATATCCAGCCATGAGATTGTCAAGGGGTATGTAACATCTCCAGTAACAATGTTGAACACCTGGACTACTGGAGAACTCCTCCTCTATCGATTATAGTGGGCCTGCCAGTTCACACCGAGCCACTTCCCACTAACCATGAACGGCTGAGGTACGCCTCCCCATCACGTACCATGGGTCTTCCAAGTCACACAACGCCTCCCTCCCCCATGGTGGCCTGCTGAGGTACTCCTCCCCGCCTCATATCATGGCCTCTCCCCACTGTGGCCTGTTGAGGTACTCCTCCCCATCGCGTACCATGGGCTTCAAGTCACTCCGAGTCGAAATGCCAGAAGTCCTCCGGTCCCATCCAGTCGTAGTGTTCTGTACATAGTGCGCTTGGGGGAACCGATCCCTAATCCATCAAACATAATTCAACTAGGTAAAATTATCACAATAAGTAACACGATGATCTGTCATGTCATAAGGGTTCCTACGCAACAGACTATGAGTCAATCAGACACCCGGTCTGTGTGTTGTTGGCATTTCAGTGCCGAGGGCTCGGTTGGATTTGGCTGCAATCCAACCAGGTCATACCCCAAGTTTCACTAAAACTATCATGGAGTAATTCAAAAGTTATGTCTCTCTTCAAGGATCCTGAGGCTACAAATGGTTCATAAAATGGATGTCCAGTTCTTAAGATAGGGCCCTTTTTGTGTTCATGGGCGGTACTGGGTCCGGGTCTAGTCCGCCTCAATCGGACCGGCCCGACCCGGTTCAGCATGGGTCGACCCAGCCCAACTCAGGTCCACCTGGACTACTGTACATGTCCTGAACCTACTGGGTCCAGGGTCATGCCACTGGCCCGCGGGTCGGACCGCTGTGCGGCAGGTCGATCCGCTGGACCGACCCGGCGGTGCCACCCGCCAGGCGGCATGGGCCACCAGGGATACCTAGATGCACTACGTCTGGATAGGGTGGATGTGGTGCAGAGCCCCATAAGTGGGTCAACCCATGGGGGATGACCCCAAAACTGCGCCACATGGTTCCTCGGGTCCTCCGTACCGTGGTCAATAGGCCGCAGCCCTGCTGCCGGGCGCACCGCTGGTGAGCGCCCCATCCGTTGGCCACCGTTCGATCTGGTAGCCCCTTGCTCCCACCACGGCCAACACATTCCACAACCTTGCTGCCGTGTGGGAGCGCCTCTAGGGGTATGCCCCACCTCCGCTCCATTGGTTCCATCGTGGCCGGACGGGGTGCTCGCTGACCTCTCCTCCTGTCGCCCTGACTAACGAGCCGCGACCCTCCGTGTTCATTGGTGTTGCATGACAGTGCGCTGCGCCTCCTCCATTGTTGGCCGGTGTCAACAGCTCCAACGACCACCACATATTTGTGCCGAAGCCTCCTCTTATGGTGTGTGTTGATCCGCTATCCACTACGTAGCTGGCCAGTGTCGTCTTACTGTCGGTCTTCCATGGAGGCACAAGGATGTAACAAATATAGCGGAGGGTTCAGGCTGGGTTTGTTAGGCCCACATCCTCTTTGTTAGCTCGCTACACGATGGGGTTAAGGGTTTAATGACAATTGAATTGTTCAACAAGATAAACAACACATGTTTCCCCACAAAAACCTCCCACCAAGATGAATGGATCGTGGGTCAACTCGTTAGTCGGTTGACCCGTGTTCTTCATGTAATTTCAAGAATGGGAAGAGGTAATCAAAAAATGTACAACAAAATAACCCCCTACCTCAAAAATCCATTGAAGAGCACCCACTCTTGAAGGTAGGTCAGCGTTCTTTTTCCCCGCAACCGGTTCCCAATGACACCACTCGTACGTCGCTTCCTAGTTCATGGTTCGGTGTCACCTGTCACATCCCACTGGGTCAGATCTATCTTCTAATGGTCCGGTTTCATGGTGCTCCTTCAACACTTCATTTCTTGGTGAAGCATTGCTGGTACCTCCCCCCAAGCTCCATATATATAGGAGAGGGGGAGGGTAAGAAATGATGTTGCAATATAATGGTGTCTAATTAATTAGAATGCTTCTTAATTTCCCACAATGTTGTTATTACTTAGATTGGAGGGTTAAGAAATTTATTGGCTTGACACGTCACCTGTCCCAACTTACCACTTGTCCATTGGAGGAATAGAATAAAAATAAAATAATAAATTTATTTTCTTTATTCTATTTAAAACCTCCAAAAACTAACTTTTTCTCCATACCTACTATGGTCGATGTGAATCCCCCCTTAAGCGAATCCATGCTCTATGGATTTAACAGTTCCCTTAAATTTTTAATCTGAGAAACAGTTAAAAATTTTGAAAACTCCGCTCACACATTTACTGAACGTACCCAAATAAAATATTGGAAAATTATTAACGGTCACCCTCGACCCGCATCGATCGAGGTTTGGCTCTGCCTAAGGGAAATATTCCGTAACATACCCAATGGTAATCTCTGATTTTTAATCTGCATTACCGTTTCAAAGTTATGGACTTTTAATAAAATAATTGTTATTTAATTATTTTATTTACTAACAAAAACTAACATTCAGTTGTGTCTTGTGCCGACCAATGTTAGTATTTTTCTAAAGATAGAATACCCTCATGAGTTTATAAGTGGTCTCAGATTTGTAATCCGAGTTACCATTCGTGAGTTATAATCATTTTAAAAATAAAATAATTTTATTTAATAATTTTATTCATGGTTATTCAATTTTCAGGTTTTCTCACAGGAGGCCTGTGCCGACTAAATTTAATTCATGCCAAGGGTAAAACCGCTATCTTGAATGCAATAGTGGCCTCTGATTTTTGATCTGATAAACGTTTAAGAGTTATTCCACTTTTTCTAGAAAATTGGTTATGCGCGCTAATTAAAGCTTAATAAAATGTCGAAAGATCATTCCGGGCACTATGAGCCTCGAATCACGCACCGTCATTTTTTCGGTTTCAAAATAATTCCATATAGTTAAAAAAAATTATACAGAATTTCTAGAATATTATATCAATTTTTTAGGATTTTAGGGGTTTTTAGTATTTTCTGGTTTTTGATGTTTTTATTGGGGGTTTTCAGGGTTTTTATTATTCTATAAGTTTTTAGGGATTTTTGATTTTTATTTTTATTTTTATGTTTTTAGTGTTTTTAGGTATTTTTAGTGTTTTTAGAATTTTTATGGGTTTTTTGGGTTTTTATGGTTTTAGTGTTTTTTAGGTTTTTAGGGGTTTTAAGTATTTTATGCTTTTATGGTTTTCTTTGGGGTTTTCAAGTTTTTTAGGTTTTTTAACATTATTATGTATTTTTATAATTATTTTTAATTTTTAATTTTTTATGAATTTTAGGGATTTTGTGGGTTGTTAGTGTTCTTAGGGGTTTTATGGGATTTTTGGTTTTTTGGGGTCTTATGTTTTTTCAAGTCTTTTATGGTTTTTACGGTTTTTATGGTTATTAATTTTTTTAGGGATTTTAAGGGATTTTAGATTTTTTGTTGGTTTTTAGGGTTTGTATCGATTTTTTGGGTTTTTTATTTTTTTTTTGTGTTTTTTATGGTTTTATGGTTTTTAGGGTTTGTATAGATTTTTTGGGTTTTTTTACTATTTTTTTTGTGTTTTTTTATAGTTTTATGGTTTTTAGGGTTTTTAGCATTTTTTATGTTTTAGGGTTTTACATGTTTTTAGATTTTAAAGGATTTCCTTGGATTCTTTAGGGTTTAGGGAATTTAAATTTTTATTGATTTTTATGTATTTTTTATGATTTTGATGGTTTTTTAGGGATTTTGAGGTGTTTTAGTGGTTTTAGTGGTTTTAGTGTTTATAATGTTTTTAGGGGTTTTAAATGTTTTTAGGTTATTTAGAATTACTTATTTTTTTCATGGTTTTTAGGGTATTCAACTTTTTTAATTATTTTTTGGTGTTTTTTTATTTTTATGGTTTTTAGGGTTTTGTGGGATATTAAGGATTATAGGGTTTTTTATGATTTTATGTTTTTTTGGGTTTTTAGAGGAATGTTTAGTTTTTTCGGGGTTTTAGAGTATTTAAACATTTTTAGGGGTTTAGAGGGTGTTTATAGATTTTAGTGGTTTTAATAGTTTTATGGGATATTAATGGATTTTAAGGTTTTTTGGGTTTTATGGATTTTAGGGGTTTTTATTGTTTTTAATGTCTTTAAAAGGTCTTTTTGGATTTTTAGTATTTTTTATGTTTTTAGGGGTTTTAACTGCCTTTTTTCATGGTTTCCTTATTTTTTTAGGTTTTTAGGCTTTTCTATGATTTTAGGGATTCTTAGGGGTTTTTAGTGTTTTTAGGGTTTATAGGATTTTAGGTATTTTCATCTTTCTTAGGGGTTTTAGGGGTTTTAGCATTTTTAGGTTTTTTTGGGGGTTAAGGTTTTTTTTACAGATTTTTTATATTTTTACAGTTTTTACGGATTTAAGGGATTTTAGGGGATTTTGGGGTTTTATGGGTTTTTAGGGGCTTTAGGGATCTTTTTAGTATTTTTTTAGGTTTTATTTTTTTTTATTTTTTTATGGTTTTTATCGATTTAAATGCCTTTTGATTATTTAAGAGTTGTTACGTTTTCACGTGTTTTTAGGGGTTTTAAAAAAAATTATGGTTTTTTATGGTTTTAGGGGTTCTTATGATTTTTTAGGTTCTTATTTGGGGTTTTAAGGACATTAGAATTGTTTTGGGTGGTTAGCGGTTCTAAGTGATTTTAGAATTTTATGGTCTTCATAGGTGTTTTCTAGAATTTTATGGGTTCATACATTTTTAGGGATTTTAGTTATTTTCAATATTTGTATAGTTTTTATGGTCTTTAGGTATTTCGAGGGGTTTTTTGTTTTTAAGGATTTAGGGTTTTTATCATTTTTTTGGTTTTTTAGTAGTTTTATGTGTTTTGGGTGTTTAACATTTTCTTTCGGTTTTCCGGGTTTTAATTGTTTTTTATGTTTCTTTATCCTTAGGTATTTATATATTTTTTATGGATTTTTAGTATTTTTAGGTATTTTGAGGGTTTTAAGGGTTTTTTAGGGTGTTTAGGGGTTTAAAATGGTTTTTGTGTTTTTAGGGTTTTTAGGGGTTTTATGTGTTTTTTGGGTTCAAAAAATTTCTTATATTTTTTCAAGTATTTAGGGTTTTTACATTTTTGGGGATTTTTAGTGATTTTTTTTGGATCTTTATGGGTTTTCTAGGTTTTTAGGTATTTTATGGGGTTTTAGGGATTTTCAGTGTATTGAGTATTTTTATGGTTTTCATTGCGTCTTTAAGGATTGTTTTTAGGGGGTTTTAGGGTTTTTATAATTTTTAATATTATTGTGGGTTAAGCAGTAATTTAGAGTTTTTAGTGCATTTTTAGGGTTTTTAGGGGTATTTAGTGTTATTTGAGGTTTTTAGTAGTTTTTTATGGTTATTTTGGAGTTTTAGAGTCTTTTTTGGGTTTTTATCATGTTTTTAGTTTTTAGGGGTTTTTAGTGTTTTATAAGTTTTCAGTGACTTTTAAGAATTTTTAGGATTTTTATGTTTTTTTAGGGTTTTCTGCATTTTTAGTTTTTTAGAGTTGTTTACATTTTTAGAAATTTTTTTTTGTGATTTTTAGGTTTTTTATGTATTTTTAGGGTTCTTATGGATTTTGATGGTTTTTGGATTTTTTTGTTTTTAGTTTTTTTAAGGATTGTTTGGATTTTATGGGGTTTTTTGTAGTTTTTATAGTTTTATTTTATTTAGAGTTGTTTTAACATTTTTAAGGGTTCAAAGAGTTTTTATATTTTTTAGTGTGTTTTTTGGTTTTAGTGTTTTTTATGATTTTTAGGGGTTTTGAGTGTTTTTAGGGTTTTAGGGTTTTCCATTTTTTTTATTTTTTATGTTTTTAGAAATTTTTAGGGAAATTTTAGAATTTTTATGGGTTTTAGGGTGTTTAGGGATTTGTGGTGGTTTACGGTTTTTATGGTTTTTATGGGTTTTTGGGGGATTTTGGTTTATTTTTTGTTTTTAAGGATTTGAGGATTTTTAGTGTTGTTTATCGTTTTTAGGTGTTTAAATGGTTTTAGAGTTTTCAGTGGGTTTTTAGGGAATTTATGGATTTTAAATGATTTTAGGGTGTTTACGGGGTTTTAGAGTGTTTGGGGTATTTTTGGGATTTTTAGGGTTTTTAGCATATTTTAGGTTTTTAGGGGTATAAAGTGTTTTTAGGTTTTCAAGGTTTAATAAGGGTTTTTCTTAGATTTTAATGTTTTTCAAGTTTTTATGGATTTTTATATCTTTTTTCTAGGATTCGTTTTTTAGGTTTTTTATGGATTTTGAGGGATTTTAGGGGTTTTATGGATTTTATAGGTTTTTAGTGTTTTTTTGACTTATTTGGTTTTTAGGGGTTTTAAGTGTTTTTTGGTTTTTATGGTCTTCTTGGGGTTTTTTCGGTTTTAGGTTTTTTTAGGTTTTTAGGTATTTTTAGGGTTTTTTAGTATTTTTATGCAATGAAGGTATGAGGCCAGACTAGTCCGGGCCCCCCAAAATATATAGAAAGAAAAAAGACAATCAAGGGAGGGAGGGTTGGTCAAGTGACCCACCCCAAAGCCCGAAACCCCACACAAGAATGTCCAAAAACCCAAAAGAAAAAAGGAAAGATATCTACAGACCAAATTCACCATCCCCATAAGGGTATACATCAGCACCATAGCCCGAGGAAGCATCTGATTCCACCGAATCCCATTCAGAAGATTCATATTTCTTGACGAAGGTTGCACAATACTTCATTAGTTCCACATCTGGCTTCGCTTTAGTAGCTCGGTCTTCCCTACCATGGGAATCTCCTTCAAATTTGCGAGAATTAGAGGAGGCTATAATATCCATTGGCCTAGGAAGCGAGGAATAGTATCTCCTTGCCCTTCGTTTCTATGGAGGGTCACTCATCACCTTGGCCTTTCTGTGGGTTGTATCAGCAGGCACGACCATGTCGCCCTGCCTACCACATTCAGGAACAGACCGCGACTGTCTCCTCTAATTACAGCCAGAGGAACCAGAAATACCCTTCATCGCCTACTCCCTCTTGATCCTATCCAAGATGGCATATCTGCGGTCATCGCGGTCCCCAAAAATTTATCCTAGCCTTATGTGTTCATCATTCTTATCCACAAGAAAGACCATCGGTTGCAGATCTGGCTTTTGGAAGATATCTTTTATATGCTGCTCAAGCAGGATTTTCGAATAGTCTAACATAATCGAGTCAGATAGATCAACATAAGGGGGAATATTCTAAAACAAAACAAGAGCGGAGCTTGGATCAGGCTTCTCAATGCTCCTCCTATCAGCATGAAGTCTATCGAACAGATGCACGGGCTTAGGGGAATCACTCAGACCAATTCCAGGCACAACAACATCAATCAGCACTTGCTCTATTGAATGCACAGTGGGCGGGGGGTTTTCCACACCCAAGACCCTCGATCCATTATGAGAGGAAGGAAGGTCCGCATTCTGAAGTTCATCAGTATTAGCCTCCACATCCTGCAGTTCATGTCCCACTAGACCCCCTTCCTCAATTCCCACAGAGTCCAAAGGGTCCAGTCCTGTTAATTGATTTGAGGTTCATACTAGCTCATATCCACTTCCATTACCAACTACTGGAGGGCCTAGAAAATTCTCCCTATTCGTCCCACGGCAGGCTGGTCTTAATGTCATGCTTGCATCCCTGCCAGGGTCAGCCTGTAAGACCACGACCCCTACTTCACTAGGAGTGACATCCCCCACTTCAGGAGAGGCATCACCCCCATTACCTAGTCACCCTTCATTCGCTTGAAAATGTACTTGACCATGATTTTCTCCATAGAACCCTACCAGGGGATGACCCCCCTTCCTCCACCCTATCGTCCCTCTGAACATTCAGAAGAGAGTCTTGAGGGTCATCATCCCACACCTCCATCTCCCCTGTTGAGCTCAACATCGGGGATATGGCCTTCTGACCACACCTAACCACCTCACCATCATTACATATTCATTCCCTTTTCATATGACCAAGAGTAAATCACGAGACACAATAATTCTCCCATGATTCGAACACCATCGGCTGCTTCCACCGAAGCTCTTCACCAATTTCAATCCAGACAAAGTCAAATGGTTCCTTTGAGACATCAATTTCAACACAGACCCTCGGAGAAATAGGATGACAAAGGGCCCTGGTTCTACTATCCACACATAGAAACATTCCAACCATATTTCACAACATATTAATAATGTAAAAGTTTGGAAAGTTCAGGGGGAGCATCGGAAAACTTACCCAGATTTCCATCAGTGGGGAGTCACGATTAAGATGGAAGTAAAAGTTCCACTAGAAGAGGGATAAGCGAGTGTCATCACACATTCATGGAGCTGTTGACCAGGTCCGGATAAGATCTTCCTCCGACGAGAACTGAATAAAAATTTGATTGGAGTCGACCAAACCAACAGTGGCACGGTCACTGAGATCTTAATGCTCGAACACAAATCTATGAAAAACAACAACTGGGAGATGCCAGTTCAAAAACCTAGCAACCAGGGTCAGGCTATGGAGGGTAGAGGCCTTGTTGAACTTCAAAATCGATAGGGGAAGCTTCAGAAGAACTTCATGAAAACCCGACGCCTTAGTGAAAAGATCAATCCATGTGAAAGGAGGAAGTGAGTCAGGATCCGAGAATGGTGAGATTCTGTCTTTAACAGGGGCAGAGGTGGCCCCACCCCTGTAGAGGGAGGAGGCTAGGGCACAGCCATCAGTGTCATCTTCAAGCTCACGATGAAGCGGTAGGATCTCCATCGTAGGAGTAGATCAGATCAGCCATATTTAGTATTTTTAACGTTTATAAGGTTTTCAGTGATTTTGAAGGGTTTTTTTATGGTTTTTAGGGTTTTATCCTTTTTTTAATTTTTTTTGTTTTTATGATTTTTTGGATTGTTTTAATGTTTTAGGTGTTTAAAAGGTTTTTAGAGTTTTTAGTGGATTTTAGGGATTTTATGAGTTTTATGGTTTTTATAGTTTTTAGGGGATTAGGGGTTTGAAATTTTTTTAGCATTTGGGGGGTTTCTGGGTTTTTACGGTTTGTATCATTTTTTAGGTTTTTTGGTTTTAGGAGATTTTAGGTATTTATGGTTTTCTTAGGGGTTTTCAGGGATTTTAGTGTTTTTTCCATTTTTAAGGATTTTAGGGTGTGGGGGTTGAATTTTTATGGGGAATTAGGGGTCTTAGTTATTATGAGGGTTTTTAAGTTTTTTTTGGGGGGGGGGGTTTAGGGTTTTTATGGTCTTCTTGGGTTTTTTTGGTTTTTTATTTTTTTTGGATTTTTAAGGTTTATAAGTGTTTTTTATCATTTTTAGGGGCTGAAAGGGGTTTTTGATTTTTTGGTTTTTATATGTTTTTTGATTTTTTTGGGTTTTTACTGTTTTTATGGGGGTTTTAATGGTTTTTATCATTTCTAGTGTTTTTTATTTTTTTAGAGGTTATCAGTGTTTTTTGATTTTTATGGATTTTTTTTGGGTTTTCATGGTTTTTCGGGTTGTTTTTATGTTTTTAGGGATTTTTAGGTATTTTTATGATTTTTTGGGTTTTTAATAATTTTAAGGGTTTTAGGGTATTAATGAATTTTATAGGATTTTTTTTGGATTTTCGGGTGATATATATTTTTTTAGGGTTTTAAGCTTCTTTGAAGTTTTTTATTGTTTTTTTGGGGTTTCAAGGGTTTTAGAGTTTTTAACGGTTTTTAGGGGTTTTATTGGTTTTTATTCTTATTTAAGTTTTTTTTTGGATTTTAGGGTCTTCATGGTATTTTAGTGGTTTTAGTGTTTTTCGGTTTTTAGGGGTTATAGGTTTTTTTAGATATTATGTTTTTCTTAAGGGTTTTTAGGGTTTTTAGGGGTGATTTATTTTTAGTTATTTTTACGAGTTTTTGGTATTTTTGTTGTTTTAGTATTTTTAGTTATTTTGAGGTTCTTTTTGGTGTTTTTTGGGTTTTAGGATTTCTATGGTTTTTTTTGGTTTTTATAGGTTTTTTTAAAAAAAATTTGGTTTTTAATAATTTTTTAGTTTTTTATTGTTTTTATGGGATTAAAGAGTTTTTTTGTGTTTTAAGTGGGTTTTTAGAGTATTTATGGGTTTATAGGGTTTTTAGGGTTTTTATGGGTTTAGGGTTTTTAGGGTTTTTAGCATTTTTACATTTTTTGGGAATTTTTTGGATTTTTAGGATTTTTAGGGATTTTATTGGATTTAGGTATTTTGAGGGTTTTTGGGTTTTTTTGGGTTTCTTGGATTATTTGATATTTTTAGGGGTTTTAGGGCTGTTCAGAGTTTTTTTTATCATTTTTGGGGTTTCAAGGATTTGGAGAGTTTTTATTACTTTAAGGGAATTTATGGGTTTTGAGTTTTTTTTGGTTTTTAGGGGTTTTATGGTTTTAATTTTTTATGAGGTTTAGCATATATTAGGGTTTAATGTTTTTTGGTTCTTCATGGGTTTCAAGTGTTTTTTGGGGTTTTAATGTTTTTCCAGATTTTTTACATTTTTATTGATTTTAGGGATTTTTTAGGATTTTTTTGGGTTTTTAGGGTTTTTAGGGATTTGAGGGTCTGTAGGGTTTGTAGGGGTTTTATCATTTTATAGGTTGTTAGGGGTTTTAATTGTTCTTTGGTTCTTAATGTTTTGTTAGGGTTTTTAATGGTTTTTGGTTACTTTATTTTTTAGGGATTCTAGGTATTTTTTTGGACTTTTATGGTTTTTATGGTTTTTTGGGATTTTGATGGATTTTAGCATTTCCTGGGATTTTATGGTTTTTTGGGGGGGGTTTTGGGTTTTTTGATTTTTTAGGGTTTTATGGTTTTTAGATTTTTTTATCATGTTTTGGTGTTTAAATGGGTTTTAGAGTTTTTAGTGGTTTGTAGGGTTGTTATAGGGTTTTGTAGGTTTACTTTTATTGGGGTTTTATGGTTTCTAGGAGTTTTAGGGGTTTTTGGGGTCTTTTAGGGTTTTTAATTGTATTTATCATTTTTTTAGGGTTTTAAGAGTTTTAAGTGTTTTTTGGTTTTTATGTTTTTAATAGGGGGTTTCAAAGGGTTTAGGGGTTTTTATGTTTTACAGATTTTTAGGGGTTTTAAGGATTTTTTATATTTTAGGGGTTTAAGGGTTTTTATGGTTTTTAATGTTTTAATGGTTTTTAGTGATACTAGTGTTTTATAGGTTTTCAGGGGATTTATATATCATTATTTTTGTATGGTTTTTAGGGGTTTTCAAAGTTTTTAACTGTTTTTATATCGTTATGGATTTTTATGGATTTTTATGGTTTTTATGGTTTTCAACAATTTTGAGGGTTTTTGGGTTTTGGGGTTTTTATGTTTTTAGGGGTTTTTGGGTTTTTTTATTTTTTCATTATGTTATAGGATTTTTTTATTTTTTTAAAAATTTTAGGAATTTATTTTGATTTTAGATTTTTCATTGGGATTTTTGGGTTTTATAATATTTTTAGGGTTTTCAATGTTTTTTATGTTTATTATTGCTTTTAGGGGTGTTTTGGTTTTTAGGATCATTTTAGGGTATTTAGTTTTTTACTGTTTTTTGGTTTTTATGGGATTTAAGTATTTTTAGTTTTTTAAGGTTTTCTTAGAGTTTTTCAATGTCTTTAGGTTTTTTACGTTTTTTGGGATTTTTATGTATTTTAGGTTTTTTATGTTTTTTATGGGTTTTAGGGATTTTGAGGGTTTATTCATATTTATTGGGTTTTTAGTGTTTTTATGGGTTTTAGCATTTTTTAGGGTTTTTAGGGGTTAATGTTTTTTAGGTTTTTTAGGGATTTCTAGGAAATTTATGGTTTTTATTGTATTTTGGGATTTTGTATGATTTTATGGTTTTATAGGGTTTTATGGTTTTATGGTTTTTTTGGTATTTAGAGTTTTTTAATTTTTAGGCTTTAGTTTTTTTAAAAAATTATATCATTTTTAGGGGTTTAAAGAGTTTTTAGAGTTTTTAGTGGGGTTTTAGGGGTTTATTGGTTTTTATGGTTTTTAATGGTTTTTGGGTTTTATGGGTGTTAAGAATTTTAGGGCCTTTTTTGTTTTTTGGGGTTTTAGTGTTTTTAGGATTTTTAGGTGTTTAAATGTTTTTAGGTTTTACAGGTTTCCTTTGGGTACTTTAGGGTTTTTATGTTTTTTATGTTTTTAGGGATATTAGGGGGTTTTTAGGATTTTTATTGTTTTTAGGGGTTTTAGTGATTTTTGGGGTTTTTTTGTTTTTTTGTTTTTTAGGGTTTTAAGGGTTTTAGGGATTTTGTTGTTTTTATGTTTTAGGGGGTTTTAAGTGTTTTTATATTTTAAGGTGTTCTTTGGGGTTTTCAACATTTTTAGGGGGTTTTATGTTTTTAGGTATTTGAGTGATTTTTCTAGGATTTGTTTTTGGTTTTTTAGGGGTTTTTGGGATTTTCATGGTATTAAGGGTTTTTTGGGGTTTTAGTGTTTTTGGGCTTTTTGGGGGGATTTTAGGGTTTTTAGGGTTTTTAAGGTTTTTAATATTTTTATCATTTTTAGGGGTTTAAAGGGGTTTTATTGTTTTTAGTGGATTTTTAGATTTATATTGCTATTTTTTTTATGGTTATTAGGGATTTTATGGTTTTTATGGATTTTAGGTTTTTAGTGCCTATAAGGTTTTTTTATGGTTTTTAGAATTTTATAGGTTTTGGGGGTTTTAAGTGTTTTTCGTTTTTTAAGGATTTATTATGGTTTTTTACATTTTGAGGGATTTTTAGTGATTTTTTAGGATGTTTTTTTGGTTTTGGGGGGATTTTAGGGATTTTGAGTGGTTTTTACTACTTTTAGTGATTTTAGGGGTTTTATGGGTTTTGATGTTTTTGTTAATGTTTTTCATAGTTCTTGACACTCATTTTTATTTCATGGGGATGAAAATATTTAATAAGAAATACCTCAAGAAATAAGTAGGTGAAGAGACTAATTAAGGATCATGGGAAATAACCCAAATTGGTATGCACACTCCAGGCTTACGTGCCAAGAGTCTAACGCAAGCCCTGCCTATGAAGTCTAGAAGGGTCATCCACCCCTATTCAAGGCACCTATGTGGGAAACATATGTAGGGTTCTTATGTGAGAAACATCCTTCACCTAAGTTTCCATGTTTTCCTATAAATAGAACCATGTGGCTCTTCATTTGAAGAACTTGAAATATGGAAGAAACCCCAATGTTAAGATCATGAAGTCCCTTCTCCCAGACCTTCAAAAACGTTTAGGTATCTCTTCAAAACCTGATAGAATAGGGAACTGAGGGGGGTAGTGGGATCAAAGTCCCTCTAGGATCTGAAACACAAAATAGTTGTGCGTGGAACCCCTCCTCCTTGTTGAAAATCACTAGTGTGAAGGTCCCTTCCCAAACTCAAGACCTCTATGAGACCCTTCCCGGGACACATGAGGAAACCCTTGGTGCCTAGATCATGGCCTTGACCAAGTGTTTTTTCACATGTTGTCCATCTCCCAGGGTATCTCCAGCTCACGTAGGCCTATCTTATGCAAATAATTTCTAGTTCCTCCAAGATCTACCCTACACAAAGAACCATCTGCTCTCCCATCCCTAACCTATGTGAGGAAACTTATAATCCACCTTTCAAGCCAGTAATGGGAGATCATGTCTTCCTCTAAACACCTCTTCTATAGAGGGACAAATTTAATACTCCACTAAAGCCTTCAAACATGAACAACCATAGAGAGAGACACACCAGTGTGTATCCCATTCAATTATATATTCCTTCATTCAAATGTGTCCTTCGCATGTCCCAAATTATTGGGTTTAGTCATAAAGGTGTGTTAAATTATTCATAACTTTATTAATGAGGACCCCAACTCTGGGGGAATTTCCAGGGACTTACCAGTTTAAAATCAGAAAATGTGGATGTTCTCCCCTCTCATCTTTCAGACCAGGGACCTCCCATTTCGGATGATGAGGGGGTGGGGATCACAATTTATTTTCCTTTTAATAGGGATTAGTCACAAATCCTTATCTCCTACTCTAGAACTGTGTGTAGGAAAACCCTCTTAGAGTAAGTCCCTATCCTTTCTTATGGTTCTTATCTAGATGAGTAGTCAGATGTGACTATACTGGTTATGAAAATAGGAAAGGAGACTAGGATGCCAAATCCCTTTCTTCTTCTATAAAATTCCCCAACCTCATCCTATAGAAAAAAAAGGATCATGTTGATTCCCATATCTTCCACTTCCTCCTGTTTCTCATAACCTATCAATAATCAAGTGGGATTATTGTTTGGAAACAATCATGACATCCATAGGGTCAGATGCATGTCTCTATAGAGAAAACTTTTCTAAATCTTCCTCTATCATTCCATCAAAGGGACTCTATAGGCATAGGTCCGCAAAGATATGTATAGATAATACTGGCCTTCAATTCAGTATAATTCCCAATCATCCTCATCACTTCCAAGGTAATACACTAAGGTTTAGGCCCAGACCAAACCTCTAAATCACCATGGTTTAAAAAATTCCTCATGGTTCCAGACACATGGGCCTCCTCTTAGGTGTAACCCTTTAACAATGTCTTATCCTTTCAAATGGACACATTCCCCTATAATAAAAACCTTCATATATCCTCCATAGGCATTGGTCCTTAAACTCATTGACCTATGTGGGATTTTATTCCCACCCCAAGTGGGATATGGTGGATGTATCTCTGAGGTCCATACCCAAAACCTCAAATTCACCCTAATATTCTATGGGACACATTCCCAGTAGGTTCTTCACCAACCCAAGAGGCCACATTGTCTTCCGGTTCCTTGGGATGCTTCATCATAATTCCTACACCAACACTTGGCTAGGAATTAATCTCATAAAAGTCTTAGTCTCATGATTTTAAACTGCATGGTTTGGTCCATTCCATATAACCTTAAAAGGCATGATGGGTCCCATTAAGAGGAATTATACTATTTGGGTTCTAATTACATTCACGATAATACATAGGAATCCCATATCATGGGTCCAATATTGATATCAAAACAACTCTCGTCTCCCTAGATGATGATAAAATATTGAGCACCCCACTGCGTGGCTCAAAACTAGTATCATAATAATCACGAAATAAAGAATATCTAGTCCGTATAAAAAATGGTAACATTGATGGATATACATGGATACATACATATTTCAACATTGATATAGAACCTCAGATACATACAAATGATTTTAGAATAAATACATTCTAATAATTGATTGTTAATATAGGGATACCTGAGTTATACTTGAGATTTAATAAAGATTCCTGAATATATATTAAATCTATAATATAGTCCTAGAATATGAAATTTTTTCATCAAAAAGGGTTTGATGAGACCAAACTCCATTCCTATCGACAAATGAAATTTCATAATAATTATTGGACCTTTTTTCAAGAATCATCTTCCTTTAGAAAGAAGGTTCGTGAAATATATCAAATAATGGAATCATTGGGTGTTTATGGTCCCATGAACAAAACTCATTAGAAACTATATGGATATAGTGAACCTGACATGAATGATTATAAAAATCTCAAACAGTCACAATTGATCACATGGGCACCAAAATTTCTACGGGAAAACAAAAATTGTGAAACTGACCTGAATCCTTAACCAATATGACGGTGTCACCGAAATCTCAGGCCCCTTTACGCTCTAAAAAATTTGAGTAGGCGAATCATGGATCCAAAATAATCAATTTTTCATGCATTCGTTTATTGAGATGATATTTTTTATGGGGAATACCTTTGTGTCTATCACCTATATTTTAGGTATTTTCAATAAAAACTCCCTTCAACCCAATGACATTTCACTGGTTCAAGAAGTAATATGCCTTAGCTACTATTTAAACTGGATCCTTGACTAAATGGAAGAAATCATCCCCAAAAAAGTATCTTAAATGTTGGGTCTCAAATGAAATGGTTCGGGAGTATCTAAAAAAAGGTACAATCATAAACATGGAGTTATCTCGATAGGCCCTCCATCTCTTGAAGCCTCACTAGTTGTCTACCCAATGTTGGCTAGTGGTACAAATGTAGATGGCACCAATTTCCATCTCCAACAATTTCAGGAGATTATCCCTAAAACATAGAAATCATCTCCTCCATTATTATAGGGAGGTAGATAAAGAGGTCACAAATGAACTCACCCTAAAGGAACAGGGGTCCCATCATCGAGATCCTTCCCAGAGCCACTGCCACCAAAACCACGCAACAATGATCCCTCACTATGATGATTGTGTCAACCTTGGAATTTTAGCCCATGTCTCCTTGACCTGTACATACGAGACGAACCACTGAGGACATAGATCAATCAATAAAGATCAAGTCTACACCTCTTTCCCCTCTAGAAAAATCCACCTACAAATTTTGGCATCAAATTTTAATTAAGAACAAACATCATCCCACACTAACCAATCCTTCCCACATACTCCTTCGAAAGTATCCTATGAATCCCACCAAAAAATTTGGAGGAAAATTGAGGGAAAGAAAAAACACATTCCCACACCCATTAATCATTCCCATTAAATTCGGCATCGCAATTTGAGTATGCATACACCTCCATCCACATCCATCAATCTTATTAGTAGATCGTAGAAACCAACTGATTAACCCTGATAAAAAGTAGGGGGAAGACCCACATCTATTTCATTATACATGAGTACTATCAGTATATACTGACACGAAATGGGGGATAGGTGCAGGAAAACACCTTTTCTCTATCCACATAATGGGAATATATCCCTGTTACAGCCACTGAATTTACCAAGAACATCATGAAAATGGTGAAGGGGTGGACACAAATTCATTCCCACATCTAACAATATTTCTAGAACATAATAATGATAATGTTAGTGGTAAATGGTTTGACACAAAACACCATTCCCATAATTGGTGTGACTCATCAACATGTCACTCACGAGTAAACACACACTTATTCTCTAATCTAGGAGGATCATGGTCCAAACTCTCCAGTGATATGATGATAACCAGATCGGGACCACACTCACATTCCAATTATAGGTCATTAGTATACAATAGTGGACACTCCATGGTAGGAATAAATCCTTGCTAAAATTACAGATACCTTTCTAAAAATTATGTCTGTAATACATGATCTAATCAATAAGATACCTCATGTGAAAACCACTTTCCTCAGTAAACAGACAAAATTGAAAACAATAAGGAATCCAAATAGAATCCTCACCAAAGGATATTGGAAAATGAATATTTTTACTACAATCCCACTCTACTTAATAATGGCGTTCTTGAAGCCCACAGACATTTATATCTTGAATCTCAAGATATTACTTCTCTTTTACCAAATTATGGAAGTAGTTTTAACAATTCTATAGGTTTTCCTTATAAATCTTACCTTGATGTCTTGAATCATGACCTGATTAATCTCAAGAACGCATATCTCAATGATTTCCACCTAATCCCTTTGTGTTACTAGAAGATCCAACAGATAGAAGGTCTTCCCCTTATTATCGTTTTCCGAGAAGGTCCTTCACAGGTTATATGCTGCAAGAACTCTCCTTATAGTCAGAACTCAATACATAATATTAAACCTCCCCATGATTGTGTTCACTAAAAAGGTCCTCCCCATAGTAATGTCTCAATTTTATTAGAAGGTACTCCCCTTACCGATTTAATGATGAGAAATCCCTCCCACTGTAAGTCATTTGGGAAAATGAGGCTAGTCATGCTAGATGCCTTTTCAAGGAAAAGTGACATAATTTCTCAGCGAAACGAAATCCCAAGGTAAACGTCATTTTATGAACCACCACTGCATCACTTTCCATCTAGTGTGGCATAGGAGATAGTCCCCATCAGTTCAACTATTTATAATAAAGTAGCAGAGAAACACCCACTATGGTCAAATGAGGTGGAGGAGCCTCTAGAAAAATTTATATAATACATGTTAAACATAAGGATAACATTCTATATGGATAATATACAATTCATATTCTATCCTTTAACAACTCTCTAATACAACATTCTAGATGAGTTACTGTAAAACTATGTGCACAGAATCCACCTCAATGTATAGAATACTATTATTCACTTTAAAGAAAAATTATTTCCATATGATGAGTATAAAAGACAAATAAATGTAATAGAATGTATATAGTGTCCTATAAACATGGATGTCCATCTAGATTCACATCACCCAAAATTGGGAAAAGAAAAAGGAACCCATTAACACATATGTCTCAAGCATTAAAATATTTTCATCTGTTGATCGTAAATTCCCCATTTTTTCACATTATAGGATGGAGCAAACATGGGTATTTTCACTTCAATTTTATCTCTAATAAGAAACTGCCACCAAATGTGAAATCATGAAATGTAATATCTTGAGTAATTCTTCAATAAACATAATCATTCCATAACATCCGGTGTGCTCAACAGAAGTCGTCCTTGGATAACTCTTGAAAATATTGATCCATGAGAGATCAAACCACTAAAAGAAATTTTCATCGGACATTTGAAAATATCAATCAAGCATCTAACATGAGGGAATTAAACTGTCATACAATTAAAATTTTCAAATTGTATTTAATAGTAGATTTCATCATTCAGCCAACCCATGTTCAGACACAGATCCATAAAATTAAGAAAGTAACCATGATAGTAGTAGTCAAGGAGGTCTAGGAGAATCCCCATCACATAGGTTTGGGGGAATTTTTACCACAACCTTTAGGGCTAGGAACACTAGGTAAACATGTTATGAATATGGAATAGGAATATCCCCATCCTTTAGGGTTGGGTTTTTTTACCTCAATAACCTCATCTTTATCAGAAGTCAGTCTTCTCTCGATTAGGGTGAAAAATACAAAAGTGAACATCCCAATATGTCTTGTCCTTTGATCTAGTTTCCTCACTTTGAAATTTCATGGAAAAAATGTTTGGGGGATTCCCTTTAGATCACCCTTTATCAAAAAAATCCCATGAGAACCCATGGAGGGAAGGATGAAACCTCATAGCAGACAAAAAATAATAATTCTCTCAAAAAATATACTGAAATGACTATAATGTGTTAGTTATTGGTAAATTTTATTAACACCAACCCTACATATGATACCGAACAGTAGGTAATTGAAAAGAAGTAGGTGAAGGATGTTATGTATCATAATATGGTCCACTCAGAAATGATTGATGGAGGTTTTACTACCATAAACCATAGGATCTATATGAATTCAGGAAATCCAGTGAATATTCCAGTGCCTCCACATTGACGATCATCATATAAGGAAAACGATAAAGAAAAAGAATTACCTAACCCACCTTCAGAATATGACAAACACCTCTCATTGGAGGAAATATTCACCCAGCATGAGGAATAAATGAAAGTGTTGTGAAAAATCAGTACATAACAACTCTGAGTCATCATTCATTCCAGATATATTCAACAAGAAAAACTTCATCTTATGTTCCCAACTGGCATACCTCAACAAAGAGGCTTCATACCTACAATTTAGATGGATCTGCAACATCCACTCCTCATGGGGTTCAAACAACGAATATATTTGGATCCTAGGGAAGCAGATCAGTAATTCCCTCCATTAGGTACACGACTAGAATAGGGATAGGAGCATCATCATAAACCTACCCCTATAGGTCACCCACAACAAATACTAGCAGATCCTCCATAGTTGGATCTATCTATTGCTCACACTATTCATGTTTCTTCTCAACCAGACATTCCTCAAGGGGTAATGAATACCATTGAGTCACTAACAGATCAATTTCACTACAAAAAACCCCAAAAATGAGTAGTTGTTTTTGGAGGTGGTTATGCACAAACCCCGCAACATTAATTTTATATATAAATTAGAGGGTTTATGCATAACCCCTGCTAATCATCTAATTTAGTGGGGGTTCACAACCCCCTCTAAATTTTTTAGCACATATTTTTTTAATATTTGGTTGAATTTTATAAGTTCTATATATATTAATATATTTTTGGATTTTAAAGGCTATATATATATAATGGATTTTGTTTTTTATGGAAATAGTAGGGTTTCATGAGCTCCTTTAATCTCTTAAATCATAGGGGGTTTGTGAACCCCCACAAATTGCTTAGATTAGTGGGGGTTCATAAATTGTTTTTAATCACTTAGAACAGAGGGGGTTTTAACCCTATATAATTGTTCTTTAAAATAAATCTCATAAAAATTAAAATTTTATTAAATATATATGGGTGCGCGTTCATTGGTTTGTGTGTATATATATTACATAAAAACATTATATAAATGTATTTAAATACATTATAAACATATATATATATATAAAGAAATTATATAAATTCTTTAGATATATACTTATACATATAAACAAAAATATATACATATGTAAATATTTGTATACATAATATAAATATAACAATAAATATATTTATTTTGATGTATGTTATATGTGGTTTTATAAATACTATACATTTATTAAATACATTTTAATTTTATATTGATGTCGAAATACATTTATATTATATTTTTTATACAAATATATATTAAATAATTATATTATATATATAATATTTTAAATATTTCATTATATATAAATTTATATATAATATATATATTGTAGTATAGCAAATTAATTATAAATCAATTTAACAATATATATATATATATTATTTAATTATATTATATATATATAATTATAGGAATATATTTTATTTTGTGTGAATATATATATATCTATGTGTATACATGATATAATATAAATGTATATAATAAATATATATAAATATATAATATAAATTATAAAATAAATATATAGTATTTATAAAACAAATATATAATTTTTATAGATTAAAAAATAGGTGTAATAATAATAATAATTAATATTATTATTTTTACAAACACACACAGACATATATATATAAGTATATAAAAATAATTATATCTATATTATATCTAAAATATTATATACACACACACACACAAATATAAATGTTTATAAATATATGTATAAATATATTTTTACACATGTAAATATAATTATTTATATATTATATATATTATCTTTATACAAATATATATTTATATATATACACAATTATTTTTTATTATTTATATTTCTATACAATATATATATATATATATATATTATCATATATTTCTCAATGTAAACAAATAAAGTTTAACTTACATAATAAACAAATACATCTTCAGTTGAGCAGAAGAGGCATGAAAAATGAAACCCACGACCCGAGTTTGAAACCCATGGGGGAAGAATGTATTAAGTATAATTGTTAATATATCCTAGTTTCATGCAGGGGTCGTGTCAGGAGTTCCGAGGCGCATGAGAATATGGGGTTGTCGGGGGGTGGGTGGATTTTGTAACAACCCAGGTAATAAAGAGTGACATATTTCATATTTATTAATATTTGTAAATTAAATATTAATTTTACTTTAAAGGGGATGCTATGATTTATGAAATACTTGATACACTACAATGGGTTTCATTGAAAACTTGCGTTGCACACAACGTTCAGTTATACCAAAAAATAATATAATAATAATATTAATTTAAATTGTAGTTAACGCCTTGTCTTTGTATTGGAAAGAATAAACATAAATAACTAAAATATTATTATATATGTTTTTTAAATGTTTTTACAATTATTAAATAAATTTGAAAGGCTTAAAATGTGAATGAACCCAATTTTAAGCATAAATACTCTAATATTCATTAAAAGTTTGATTTACCGGCTTTTAATGGAAAACCCTTTTTAAATAAATTCTTTTCACTTTTATATGATATATTTGAAAAAAATAAAATTCTTCATTAGAATAGGAACATTAAAATTTACTTTGGGTAAATATTTGGTATTTTTCTGATAAAGTTCAATTTTTAATGAATAGTGAAAAATACTGTATTTTAATTCAAACCTGCCTTTTAATATAATTTATTTATATTAGTAGATTATCTTTTTAATTGTTTTAAAGTTTAATTAGATTATATTTTTAACATTTAATCTAATATTGGTAATTGGAAGTAATTTCAGTTTGAAATTGGACATAAACAAATACCAATCTTTTCATAGTTATTATTTCTTAAAAACACGCTTTTTGTTTTAACAATGGGAATTTATTTTAAATTAATTTATTATTCTTATGTGTTTTAAATTTTTAAAAATGGATTCCATATTTTGAATCCGTAGGTCCAAATTATATAAATAGATAACTTTTATTTTTATACTTTATGAATATTTACTGCAGTAAATATTTTATTTACCATGGTTAAAAGGTAAATTTGGTAAATAAGGGTAAAAAAAAATATTATAATAATATTAAATTACCCCAACATCTATCCTAATATTATTGGTTGATACATGTCCGTGCATGGGCATCATTAGGTCGATTATGGGACCCCATGGATCCACGTGGGAGTGACAATGACACTTTATATTGATTAATTTAAAGTAAAGACATATATGACGTAAACATATATCTTTTATTAAATAAATTTTTACATGGGGTTATATAAGTTATATATTATAATATAAATATTAATTTGAAAACTAAAAATATATCCTATATCATGGTATGTTTTTATAATTTTTAGACATCAAATAAATTAAATTATTTATGACACAATAATGATGTAGTGTTTACCTCATTAATCAAATATTTAAGTAAATAAGATTATAAAATTTAAAAAAATATCAAAAACCTTCTTAATTATTATTGGATGATTTTATTTAGAACATTATTCATCTTATATTCTTTTTTAATGAGTTTCGGACGTTTATAAACTGAAAATCATAATATAATAAAATAATATTTTCAAACATTCCTAAAGATCCCCTCATCCCCCTTATTAAAGGTCACCACTTCTAACCCATTCCTCACACCTCTCAATCCCCTTTTCTAGTCCAACCTATACACAATTAATCTCCCTATATACCTCTCTCCCTACGAAAAGCCTTACCTTATGCATATGTAACTTCATGTAAACCTTTTGGTTCATACCAAAGGGAGTTACCCGATTTAAAGGTAACACCTTCTCTTAACATCTTTTATTTTATTTTATTTCTCCAACCCCATAAATTCTATTTATTAATTTATTTTATAAAATAAAAACTATACTCAATATAATAGGTTGTTTTTATGAGAATTATTCGAACTAAACTTCCACACACATCCTTCTAATGGATACGAACATACTCTTTCTGTTGACGGAGAACTACGGCCTCAAGAAATGATGATTGTTCAAATATCTCCAACCCCCTATCATGGTGGCCATTATGATGGAAATTTAATTTTATGTGATATATATTATATTTAAATTGTCTATTTACTTCTGTATTTTCAATTTATATCATATCTTTTTGGTTTCCATAACGGATAAATACGATAATTTCATTTGAGGAAGTGCGGACTACCGCCCCCTCAAAGTGATATGACTCGTTCATTCCATACTTGGGACATATAAAGGATGGAGATAATGAAATTATATATGAAATTATAATTTAATTATAATATAACTATGTTTCATTAATTTTTCAATCCATTAAAATATAAAATAGAAATGAAAGTAGCGTTCATGTGTGCGTACGGCTTACCGTCTCCATGAATGGTGCATTTCATTTCTTATCTCCAAATGTTATGTACTATTATAAATATATATATATATACTGTATATATATGATATATATGATATTTAAGTCATTAATATGATTCTGGATATAATATAATTTTGACCAAATGGACAATTTTTAATTATAACAGGTTCATTATTGACTCAAGTTCCAAACTTCGACAAAATGTTCGATATGAACTCAAATAATTAAATAATTGTTATAGAAAGATTATAAGTGATATGAAAGGAATAATAAAACATTAAAAATTTTCTTAAGAATTTATAAATTATCTTATGATTATTACTCAGGAAGAACAATGAACATACAAGACATGTTGGACTTGAGGTAAGAGGTTTCTTATCTCACTTTTAATTTCCTGAGATTTCCATTGTTCACCACTTGTTTATTGCATGTGATGTATTGTATACTTCTATTTGATATATATTATCAAGATTATATTTATATTCATTGTATTCTGTGATTAATTTGGTGGTTATTAACTTTTGTTCTTACAACTCGATTGATTACAACGTGGTAAGGGGTTTTCATCTCACTAATTATTCCCGTCAGATTCAAGCTATATTGCCAATATTTCCTTTTATGTGGTGTATGTACTTCCCATTATTATATTAATTGCGTAATATACATTAATTTATGGGTATTTAAAACTTCATTCCATAATCCTTCTTTCATGGGGGGTATGTTTTGCAAGATACAAAATCGATAACAAAATTCTTAATTTCTATTTTCACTCATTGGGCTTTACGCAAACATCATGGATTATTTTACTCCAAGATTATGTGTGAAATAACTATTTATTTATTTATGTAGTAATTTCTCCTCCACATTGTGTGGATATACTATTGACATAGATAATCACTCCATTGATAAATTCTCAATCCATCGATATGAACTTGATAAGAGTAATCTTAACTCAATTTCCATTCATTGAGTTAATCTTCAAAGCCATTGGTGTTGTTGTTACAAGAATATGTGTGAATGTCCACTGATTGATTTACACTGAATATCCAATAATTTTGAGTTTATTTATATTTTTCATAGATAATTATGTCATTGATATATCCTTAACCTAAGGATATGGTCTTTATAATGGATTTAATCTCAATTTACATTCTATTGAGACTTCTTTGTTGTTATGCACTAATTCACTTTTATATGGTGTATATACTATACTTTGACATAGTATATCTTGAATACCTTTATTCTCATGATATTATGAAGTTTATATTACCTCAATTGTTTGTATTTACGTCTCTTTCATTTGGTTAGGAACTCATTAACTAAAATAACATTTTAAATGTTTTAAATATTTATTCTTCTAAATATTTCTCATTAATATACATGTTTTAAAAATGGTTTGAAGGATTTATTTATATGAACATGAATGTCTTAAAATTAAAATTCCTTTTAAAATTTCCAAATTAGTATGGGACACTTTGATTACGAAATCTATATTTAACAGCTTCTTTATAAATAGTGATACTTTTAAATGTTTTCAAGAAAAGGGATATTTCACTCAAATAGTTTTACAGATTATTTTCATCTATGTCAATATCCTTCATTATTCTGGATTGGGGTTGATTTATTATAATAAAATCTTCAATATTTAATTTAATGAGTTATGTTTGACTGTGGATGTGCAATATTTATACAATTCATGGTTTATGGTTAAAATATTAACATTTTTTATGCTAGTTCTATTATAAATTTTTAGGTTATGTTTCAACCTTTTCATATGAGGAATGAATTAGACATAGTAAGTGATGGGTAGAGCCCACTATAGCACCTAGATGCATCAGTAGGTCCCATGTGTGAAACTAGTGTCTTGGCACATGGCCTTGACAAAATCTTATTCGTAGTCTTGGCACGGGGCTTTGAATATGTGGTTATGATGTCCTGCATTATGCATTCCATCATTATGAAATTAGCAATTGATATTAGATGCGATTATTTGACTATAAGAATATCCATGTGAATAAGTAAATGGAATTATTTGATTTATATTTTTTATATTATGCTGAAATTTATGTTTAAATAGTTTGTGTTTTTTGTCTTATACATTGCCCTAAATGTTTATGCTTATTTATGAATGTTTCCGCTATATTGTTATCTTTATCTAGCATCTAAACTCACCCCATTCCTTGTTTTATTTTTCAATGTTTGTGAAGACGGATATCATGATTATCCTTTAAGGATAAGCTATGGGATATGATTGTGTTCAAAGGGGACACAATGTTGTTTTTCTATTTCATGATGTTTTGTAAAACTTATGTATGTATCTAGTACTTACAAGGCTACTAAACTAATCAGACATTTCAGACATAATCTTATGTGATCATTCCAATGATATATAATAAGGCACCGACTCTGGGTAACTAGAGTCAGGGCATTACAGATTTCCTACGGACAAGGGTCGGGGTGTCACGGAGCAGGTGGTTATCTATGGTGACCAAAGAGGTGTCTAGCAGATAGTGGTGGATAACAAGAGATTTTCTACTGATTTTCCAGGATGGAAACCAAAGGGGTGTCTATTAGACAATGTTGGGAAACTAAAAGTTATCCAGTGGTTATCCAAGACAACAACTAGAGCGATTTACATAAAAAAACTGTAAAATCTGGGGTTGTCCACCGAAAAACAAGGGGGAGTCTTGATTGTTTCCTATAACTGTAAAAAAAATTTAAAAACAAAGTAAAAATTTAGGGGTTCTTGTTGGATAACCACCCCTAAAATACTTTTTCAAAAGTCAATTAGGGGAAGTGCTAACCACCCCAAATTCAATGGTCATTTTAGGGGTAGTTTTGGTGGTTATAACCACTCCTAATATATATGTTTTCTATGAATTTTAGGCTAAATTAGAGGGGGTATTAAACCCACTATAATTTACCCTCTTCAAAATTGAACATCATTTTACTAGTGCTTTATCAAAATAGATCCCTACAAAATAGGGTAACGTCATTAGTAGCTGTTACCCACAACCATCGATAATGTGTTTATTGGGGGTTATAACCCCCTCTACTGGGGAATTTTTTATATTATTGGGAGTTTTGGAGGAGCGACAAGAGCTGGTAGAGATGGAAAATGAGCCTTACCCTGAATGGGTGGATCTGACCTCTCCCCCAAATTTTTTTAGAAACCATCTTTTCAAATTTTCAATGGCTTGGGGGACCCATAAAATCATTTGATTTATTTTTTGTCCCACTTTTATCCCATGATGGGGATCCCTACATGATAATAAGTAGTGAAACTCATGGGATTTATGAAAACACTACAGGGATCAGCCTTTGTGTGGTACACCAGTTTTCCAACATGGTCAATTTTATAACAGGAATATCTTTTTAGGTGTTTCTCTTCCAATTTATAGCAATGCTATAGAAGAAAATGGTCTGCAGCCTCTCAAAAAGAGAATAGAGAGGTAATGATAGGGGCTTAGATTTCATTTCTTGGTGGAAGGTGTTTACATACTACATAATTGTACAACTTCCTCAAGAATATTTGTTGTGCATATTCATAGATAATATACATGACAAGTTGCACACACCAATCATACCTATTATATATACTGGAGGGTTTTGAGATCATTCCACAATTTATCAAATATTGGATGAATCTATCTTATGAACCAATTATATGTCCTGAGTAGTTCCATCAACTTTTGGTAAGACAATGGGGAATGTAGAGACTACAACTATCATGCTTAAGACATCCCCTACACCAGCTCCAGCTCCAAAGTCCATTCCATGTCATGTGGAACAACCTTTTGAGAGTTACAAACAATGGCCACCTCATAGAGATGATAAAAAGGAGAAAAGGTTAAGGTAGTTTGTTGAGATTAAGAAAAAAATTATTCATTCTGAGTCGACCGAGTCACTGGATACTTTATCTCAACTCTGTAAAACAACATTATGTGGTTTCGAAAGCCCAAGAGACCTAACCAAGATGGTAATGAAGATCCAAAAAACTATTTCCCCTTCCATCAGATACTGGGGGACACTATCAATGAATGTAGGGTTTTCAAGGACATTATACATAAACATAGTGGACTATGGTAAAGTAAAGATGGGGAAACCACCCACGCACGTAGTGTGGGTTTCTGTCCCCAATCCATAGGGGAATAGTGAATGGAAGGATGTTAACAGTAATGGTATGAAAAATTTCATCAAATGGATTGTTATAAAGATAATAAACCAAACACATTCTATTATTTGATCACTATTGAAGCAACCAACTATGCCCCTAGCTACTTCAGTTGTGGCACAATTGACTCCATCACCATCGCAACCCTCTAAATACTAGTCTTCTAAAAAAACTGGCAATAATGGTAGGAATAAAATATAGGGGTTTAAATATATGTGAAGAAAAAAAAATCTTTGACTCCCTTAGAATTTATTTCTACAGTCCCTAGATAATGGGTGTCGTCCTGCTAAATTTTACCCTTAGAGTTAGCTTGATAGAAGGAATCCTCCCCAGATGAAGAGTTAACCTCTAGTTCCATTAACATTATTCACTTCATGGATCCTTTCTTATATGATTAATAGGTACATAAAACTAAATTACCTACATCTGATTGTGTAATAATGGGAAGAGGTCTCCAAAATCTAGGATACAGTCGAATACATGACCGCAACATAAATAAGCACTATGAATGCATCCCATATTAGACTATCTATGCCCCCAAAACATATGAGAGAGTCCTCCAATAGACAAAAAAGAGTTGGAAAGTTCCCCCACTAATTTCATGATTTTCCTTACCCCAATTATCCTAGAATATCGATTGGGGGATGCATCTTCCTAACCAACCTCAGCAAACAGGTATTCCTCATCATCCTAACAACCAAAAGATAGGAATGCCATCAACTCATGTTTCAAGGGACGATCTACCCTTATCAAGTAGATCGACCCCTAAAGTGCCTAAAAAAGAGAATCATCAAGACTAAAGGTTCATACCTCTAGCTTGTAAGTATGATATTCTAAAGAAATTAGCCTGGATTTTGGCCAAGATGTTGATTCTGGATACTCTCAGTTTGTCTGAAGACCTCAACAAAGTGCTCATAGAGGATTTGTTGAGACCTTAGGAGTTTTAAGTTGAGGTAGTTGCTACTTAAGTATATCATAAAGAGATTGATACCATATAATTACACACCATAATCTCTAAAATAGAATAATAATGAGACATCTTTATGTAGGCACACATTAGATCGTTGTATGTTTCTAGAAGGATAAACAATATTGATATCTAATGGGATTTCATGGATGATGGATCAGGGGTCAACCTCATTCTAGTCTGAACACATTTTTATATGGGTTACAGTGAGGCATTTCCCCCACTTATATAACACTATAGGATTATGATAAGTGTGAGAAAAGTCTTCTTAATAGAATCAATATCAAGAACTGATTTAGGGACCTCATATCAAACTCTGGATTTCTTGTTGTTCAGTAAGATATGACCTTCAGTTTTCTATGGGGAAGACCCAGGATACATCAACATATGGAAATATCCTCATCATACAACCAATGTCTCATGTACTATATTAATGATTTAATTGGTATATTTTATAGTGATAAGAAACCAATTGAATCTTTTGGATGATAGTACATTGATGTAAGATTCTACCATTGGGAAGGGAAGCAACCCATGACTGGTGAAGTTGCTCATATCAATTCCTTGAATGATCTAGAAATGACCCCGATCAATCCATTCATGAAGACCAGTGAAGATTATGTGCTTCCCATCAATCCTATTGAATTAATGGGCCCATATTCATGAACATGTTTAGTGACTTTCATTATATCAGTCATGACCACAAAGCCCAATAGTGCTAATGAATCTATCAACTCTCCAGATAGTGGTTGTAGTCCAGATGAATACACTATCATTCCATCACCTGAGCTTCACAGACTCCCTACTTCATCATATTAATTTGAAGGATCTATCTTATCGCCAACAGAGAGTGACATTATTCATTTTTAACCTCTCATCTCCCCTCTAGAGGTTCAAAGAGACCACACATCCTCAGTCAAGTCAGAAGAAGCTAATTAATCTCCTGAATTTCAAAATATTGACTCCTATCTTAGCTTCGAGGAATTTTATTTATCGTTAAATTCCCCTTAGGACTAGGTATAGTTTTAAGAGTAAGATAAGTAGGAAGAAGAATAGTATAAAGACCTTTGGGTGCCCCTAATATATTTGAATAAGGTAACTCTACAACCATTAATAATCTTTGTAAAATAGATATGGATACATAGATGGACACACAGACCACATTGATCAGTTTCTCCATGTATTCTGAGGAATAGGAAGTATATTACTTCTTTCTGAAGAAGCATTGGGATGTGTTTTCATGTAATTAAAATGTTATATCAGGTCTTAATCCCGAGGTTGCCACTCACCACCTGGGATTACCGGAAAACTACCATGGGTACAAAGTGGTATCCCGAAGGACACACGCTACTAAAATTAATTCTTAATTTGAAAATATTTTCATATCCAATTTCATTTTCGACGTTCAATATCAAAAATGGCTAGCCAGCATAGTCCCAGTTAAGAAGAAGAATGGGAAAAGCAGTGCGTGCATCAATTTTATAGATCTCAACCGGTACTATCAAAAGTAAAACATCTTAGTCCCAATAATGGAATTAATGATTGATTCTATGGATGGATATTAGGACCTTTCCTTCACGGATAGATATTTAGGGTATTAAAAAATCTGAATGGTCCCATAATATGAATATGTCACCTCCTTTAGGGCCCCCATGGAATGTTCTATTATCAGGTAATTCCATTTGAATTAAAGAATATTGTCTGAAAATACCAATGCTTCATGAATCGCAGCTTCAAAACCTTCATGTGGAAATTCATTGAATGCTACATAATAAATTTGGTGGTTGTGTCTTGGAAATTTTCAGGTCACCTAACAAATCTTCATATCGTCTTCAATAGACATTGACATCATAGCCAGAAGATGAATTCCTTGAAATTTTCTTTCAGTGTGACTTTAATAAAATCCATCATCTTTTTCATATTCCATCTAGGAATCAATTTCGACCATAATAAGATCAATTCTATCCTTAATATGGCAACTCATCAAAACCATAAGTATTGTATAGGATTATAGGGAAGCCATTCCTACAATCAATGATTTATAGAAAACCTCTCAGGTAAATGTTTTCCCTTTATCAGGTTGATGAAAAATGGGGTCACATATCTGTGGGATGACGTCTGTCAGGAAGCATTCGATAGTCTCAAGAAATATATCCCAGGTCCACCAGTTTTGTTTCGACCTGTTGAAGGGAAAATAATTTTTTTTGTATTTGACAACCCTTGAATGATCCCTGGGCACCTTCTTGAAACAAAAGAATGATTCCAAGAATGAAAAAAAACCTTTATTATCTCAGTAGAACTATGATTAAAACCAAGACTCATTATTCAAATACATAGAAGAGATTCTTGGCATTAATCTTCATGGTTCAAAATATAAGGAACTACCAATAGCTCCATGAGGTTAGTTTTATCTCTCACAACAACCAACTCACTTACATCCTCAGTCTTCTTATGTTGCCCTGAAATTTGGCATAGTGTGAGGTGATATTGTTGTAGTTTGAAATTTAGTTTGTGCCTCATAAAGTGATGAAATTCCAAGATTTATAATAATCCCTTACATAACATCCTACTATAGAAACACCATCATAAAATACTAAATTACCTAATGAAGTGGTCTTCTCTATTCAAGATGAACCCCATACATGTGAAATGTATTTTTATATCACATGTAAAAGCCCATGAAATAATATAAATAAAACCTCAAGCTCAAAAATTTAGTATGGGATTGATTCTTATCTCTTCAAAAAAGACATTCATTCCTTACTCTTTTATATTATCAAATGTTTGTACAAATAATGAGGCAGAGTATCAAGACCTCATAATAGGGATATAAATTGAACTTCAAATACCAGTGGATTTCATGAAAGTGAAATACGATTTAGAGTTGGTAATTAAGAAGATCAATGTGGATTATTCAAGCAGACAATAGGATTTAATCCCCCTTCATGACTATGTCTAAGGGCTAATGGTAGAATTTACATTAAATACAACATTGAATTGTATTCCACGATCCCAAAATTCCTAAGAAGATACATTTTAAAATGAATCCACAATATTGGAAGATCCAAATTGGGATGAAAGAGTCATTATCATTGTGAACTAATGAATAGTGGTTCCTTTTTATAATTTAGTATGGGAGAAATCAATGAGATTAACTCCTTCTTTGAACACAAAGGTCCTATAAATGGTTAGATAATACCCATTGTGGAATACCTTCAACATGGAGTGCTATCATAAGATAGTTCAGAAAAAGGGAAAATATGATGAAGAGAGAATAACTTTACTCTCTATGATTTCTTAAATCACCATAAGGTCCTCTTTAAAAGAGGCTTCGATGGAGTCCTTCTCAGATGTATTGACCGAGAAGATATTTTTACTATCATGAAATAAGTACACATGGGAGCCTATGGTTTCCTCCAGTCTGGGTTCAGTCATTCCCATAAAATCTAGAGGTTGGGATACTTTTGGCCTTTAATGATGTATGATTGTATATAATTCACCAAGAAATGTCAGTCCATCAATATGAACAACAACTTCATCCATCAACCCCTGAAGTGGCTACACATAGCCAAATTGACTTGGCCATTTTCTATATAGGGAATCGATGTCATAAGGTCGTATCCCCCATCTATGGCCTAGTAGTTCATCTACATCCATACTTTTAATGACATTTCTCCAGGTGTGTTGAGGTAATACCTCTAAAATAATTTGAGACCAAAAGAATTATTAACTTCATGGAGGCCAACATCATTACATGATTATGTGTCCATGATACAATACTGATATGAAATGGCACCAATTTCTAATCCAATGAGTTAAAGAAGATATATCATGTGTAAAATTTAAAATCCATCCATTCCCCCCACTATCAAATTGTGGATAATGGATAGATAGAGTCCTTCAACAATACCCTATCAAACATAGTCTTGAATATTGTGGATAAGTATAAAAATTATTGGCCTAAAAAAACTCATTCATGCCTTATGGGATTAACAGATTACAACCCGGACCACCACTCCAACAACCCCTAATTCACTACTATATGGGATAGAAGTAGTATTACCCATTGAAGACCAATTTACCTTTCTCTATGATTCCATATGTGATTAGCTATCCATAGATGAGAAATCCCAAAATGGATGGATAAATTTGAGGAACTCTATGAGAAAATACAATGTACCTTGTATCACTTAGAAGTCTACCAAAATTGGATAACATATAATTTTAACAAGAAATTCCACTCTGCTCATTCTTCCAAGTAGAATTATAAATGGTCCTTGGGACTCTGATGATACCATGAAAGAAAACTCCAAATTTTGTGCCATAGTGTGAAGGACCTTATGCCATACAAAATGTACACTCTAAAGGATATTAATATTTTATTTCGATGGATGAAGTGATTTTAAAGGCCTCTAACAATGTAATTTTTGTCAAGAAATAAATTTTATGATAAAGAAGAAATGTGTCCTTATTGCGTGACATTAAACTATGTAGCATCTTTATCCTAGTCAGGTGATGATAAACTGCACGACTTGCACATCCTCACCGCATGAAATAAAACTTAATGGTTCGTCTTCCTTGTCATATGACATAAAACCACATGACACTAATTTCCTTTCCACTTGACACTAAACATTATAACATAATCTTTATCTCAGTAAGACGTAAAATTGCATGGTCCCTTGTCCTTATCGTATAATGTAAAACTGCATGAAACCATCATCCTTACCACCTGAAGCAAAACTATATGGGTACCTTCATCCTGGATGTATGACATAAAACATCATAACATCATGGTATTGGATGTACAAAATTAAAAGTTAGACTGTATGGTCCTATTTATAAAACCTAAAACTGAAAGTCACCAAAGTATGATTTGTAAGGGTTTAAACTACATAGCCCAACATCTAAGTCATAATCCCTTAAACTATATGAAAAATTCCTTACCAAATAATGTAACAACATGGTTTATATCCTTGTTTAATAACGTAAAACTAAATATAATTTTAATTTGTGCTAAAATAGATCATAATTATTGGTGTTGTCCTCCAACCAAACCTCATTTTAGAACAACGAGTGACTTGATTCTCATTTTTATGGGGTACATAGTGAATCCAAGACCTTATGATGTGGGACTAACTATCATCCAAAAAATAACCTTTTCCCCACATATAAACCTAATTAACGTGGGTAACTAATTCAGAACTATTTGTGGAATGATTCCTATCATCATAAGATACATAGTGAAACCTATATCTCTAGTCCTGAGTCTAACTACAGTTTACCTTCTTCCATCGAATCACCTACATCCCTACTGTATGAAATTAAACTGCATTATTATTATTCCTCTCAATTGAAATTAATTATTCCTAGAATTATGTATGGATTGATTCACATTCTGATGAGATGTGTAGTGATTCATGGATCTTATATCCTAGTCTATCTGCGACAAGATCAAAATTACCCTAATCTTTTCTCTGATCAATTCTATGTGTTAAAAGAAACTTTTACCAGTCCCTATTTCTCACATCGAGTGTATATCACATGAGATTATGAGTTTTGAAAAAATATTCCCCACTAGATCAATTTTTATTAGTTCATGATAGGTTTAACATGGTCCTAGTTGTAAGTCCTAAAAAGACACACCAATATTTCATTGCCAGATGATGTGAAACTATATGGTTTATATCCTTATTACACAATGTAAAAAATGTGAATCATTTCAAACCATACTTAATTAGATAAAAATCCTCAGTGCTAGTATCCAACCACTCCCACTTTCTTGAACTACATGTGGATTAATTCTCATTTCAATTGGATATGTAGTGATTCCTAGTCCTCTTATTCTAAGCGTAGCCATGTGGTAAAACAAATTAGTACTCTCTTTTATAAAAACAAGGATATATACAAGAGATCTTAATTTGGGATCCCTCATTGAGGAGTCCATCCAAGAAACATAAATTTCCCCTCCCACATATGAATTAGATCTATATAAGTGACTCCACACTCTATGAAAACTGTTGGTCCAAATGCTTCCTTTTTTCTCGGACATATTCCTTCCACAATTCACACTTCTAATCCTAGGAGATTTTGGATCTTCATACACATCATTATCTATCAATAATGGAATTTATAATACATGAGTACTCCTTTATTTGACTATGTAGTAATACACCACAGTTGGATTTTCATCTTTTCACCCACCAAAATGGGAATCTCAGTAATAGGATGTCATTATTTGACTATGTAGTGATACACCCCAGTTTTATTTTCATAAATTCACCCACAAAAATGGTTTTTAAGCTAGCAACATGTTAATTATTAATATAATCCCCTTATGTATCTATAATACCCAATGAAATAATGATGGAATATACTATTTGAACATGGTATTGGTTCATTCCATGCATGCTTTACCCTTGTCACTTATCCCAATTTGATAACCCATAAGATGTTGGCTTAAAATTTCCTCCCACATATCTGAAGTATTATTAACCATCCTATGTCTAGTAGGCCTCATATTACCCACCAATTCCATAATATTGTGGTCCTATACGTACGACCTAAAACTAAGGCTTCATCTCTTCCTAGGTGCATGATGTTAAACTACATGATTCACCTTTTCCATAAGATGTTAAACTGTATGGTTGATGTCCCACTTATTCTAATTTAAAACACTCCCTCATCCTCATTTCATGATGTTAAACTACACCGTAAGTCCTTGGAGGAAGTCTTTAAACTGTATGGTTTTAAATAACTATGTATTTCTTGATTCTGGCTTTGAGTATACAAATAGTGTTGCCCGAATCCTATATGTCAGGTTGAACCATAATAATGAAAAATGGCCCCTTCTCCACACAATAATTCAATATGTGTGGGGAGTTTAATTGAAAAACTAAGAATGGATCGATTCTCACTTCGATGAGATAAAAAGTGATGCATGGATCCTATATCTTATTCCACATGTAGTGAAAAAAATCCCCCTTCCTTGAATATGGTTCAAAATAGCATAGGAAAAATTCTTATCCATTCTGAATTAATTTTGACATGAAATTCACTTTCCAGAACTCAGGTGCATTCCTTACTAAAACCAAAGATTATGTCTGGGGAATTTTGAATCACCATAATCTTTCATAAACCATTATAAATATAATGTATGATTTTAGAGGATGAATTTGTCTGAAAATGTAGCAATATTCCTTGGATGGATTTTCAAAAATTCACCCACAAAAAATCCCCATCATTTGGAGGATTCTATTGTTTGACTTTGTAGTAATACACCCTAGTTTTATTTTCATAATTTCACCCACAAAAGGGTTTTTAAACTAGTGATGCATTCATCCCCAGGAGATACATCCTCTATCATTGTAAGCCTCAATAACATTATTATGGAACCCTCTATTTTAATGTGTTATATGGTGATTCCTTGTATATTTTTCCATATCACCTTTCAGATCTTGAATCCCCTAGACTATAGCTTTCAACCTCCCCCTTCATACGTGAAGATAGTAGAACATTCTCAATAAGATCATTATGGAATTGAAAAATAATAATACTTCATCCAAAGCTAAATGAACATAAATTGTATCTCTAAATTCCATTTCCATATGATGTTAAAATGTATGTTCCATGTATAGTCACATGGAATAAAATTACACGATGCTTCCACACTCACCAAGGAGGATCATTTCACCTGATGTTTTCCATCTACCATGCCACCCAAAAGAACTATATATGACTTTATTATTTATCCATCAAGACATGTATTTATTCCTATATCATCCATTCTAGGACCCACTACCACAACGACCAAAACATGTGTGCCCCACCATTCATGTACACAATCCTAATTTGGCCGATAGGTTCTGGAATTCTTATAGGATCCCTCCATTTCAAGATTATGATCTAAAAAAAATATCCCCTCCTCTAAAAAAATAATGTTTATATAGGAGAAACTTACCCATTGTTGTCTAGTAATGACACATATGTTCCCTTCATTCTTAGACACTTTCCATTTGTGGTCTTGAGAAATCCAAAAATCTATAATCTTTATTCAACCGCCAATAATAGAATGTCAGTATACTAAGGATACCACTGTATAACTATATAGTAATATGCAGTGTTTTTCTTTGCATAATTTACCCACTAAAATGGATTTTTAGTCAGAGGATTATTTTGTTTCACTATATAGTAACACTCTATAGTTTTATTTTAAAAAATTCACCCATAGAAACGGTTTTTCAACCAGTGTCACATTCTTCCCCAAGAGGTACCTCCTATATTACCATAACCCTAACAATATTTTGATGGAAACCAATTTTCTAACATGTTTTGTGTATATTACTCACATAAATGTCTCGTATCATGTTTGAGATCCAGGAATAAAAGAATTATGGCTCAAAATCCCCATTCACGTATCTAGAGAATGTCAGAATACTCTCATCCCACAAGAAATTTTTGGGTCATCATTCCAAAACTCATAGTCAAAGTTGTTCGACCTAAAACACCCATCACATTAGTCTTGATTACAAGACACTAAACTTCCTACAAAAAGAGATATAGTACTTACTAGGATGAAAACCCAAAAAGGAAAACTTGGATAAAAGTAAAGTCTCAGCTTCCTAGACTGGCACACCACATGGATTAAGGAAAAAATCATGAAATGAATAGTAAAAGGAACAAAACCTGTTAGGTGTAAAACTCACAAAGAGAAGAGTAAGAAAAATCCTAGTCTCATCGAATAAGTATTCTTCATATCAAACTAAGGAAAAAATACAAGAAAATGAAAAAAAATACACAAATATTGTTGGATATTCTATATGATCCATGAAATATACAAAATATTCTCACTTGGTGTAAAGATCTAGGAAAAAATTAAATCAATCACTCACCCTTATCATTGAAATTATAACACAATTTTATTCAATAAACTGAGTCATTTTCAATTTTATATTACAATTACAATGAAGATGGAAATGTATGAATATATTATCAAACGAAAAGTCCTATTAATTCATGATCTAAAAAGGGAAGGAACATCAACATCTTGAAACCTTTCTTCATATCTTCACAAGTTCCCTTCAACATTTGCTTTGAGTTATTGAATTATAGAATGAGCATTGTATGCAAGTTTTTGAAACCCATGAAATTGTGTATAAATGTCCAGCTCATCATTATGGAGCTTCTTCTTCTCCATAGAAACAAAATATTTTCCTTATTATAAGGCCCCCATAAAGTATCGGTTGAGTATGACTATCTCTTCCTTAATAGAGTATAATTCTTCATGAAGGCACTCTATTTGGAGGAATTTATCATCAATGATATGATGATACTCTTCCACCTCTGTGGAATGGATGAGCTCATATTGGGATATAACAACTCTAAGACCTTCAAAATGGTCTTCTAGATCTGCCCCAGCCTACTGTTATCTTCTCTCATCCTCTATATGCTGACAGATTGAATTCATTACATGATGTATCTTGTTGCAATAAAATCCACCATATCCCAACATTCCAAACATGAGTGGAAGTCAGCAATGATTTGAGGGTAGGTATTCAAGAGTAATATCAAATACCATGGAAAAACTAACCCATTTATAGATTGATAGCTTGAATTGATGACTCCCTAACATCCCTAGTCTCGATGTTCTGAGTGGGGGTCTCTTAAAAAGAAATTTTTTACTATGTTTGTTCAGAAACTATGATGGAGGGCTCCCATGAATCTTCCACTTTGATTCCCGCAGTTTTTTCTCCCTCGGTAATGGGAGTAGGATAGACTTGGAACCCTTGGTCATGAATTTACATGGTAAGTATTCTGTGGAAAAAGGATCATAAGTAAATATTTGAAGTAAGACATCAAATGTAATGAGGTCAACTATCCTTGAAAATGAATGAAATATAAAACTTACATCCTTCTAATGACATATTAAAGTCCTTTAATTCCTCCAAAGAAACAGGGATAATAAATTTTTTCAAAATTTCGTCATGATTCATTTGGAAATCAATTATTTAATTATATAATCTCTTACATCTCACAACATTATAATCAGCAGGGGTATTTAAGGTGAGCATCTTAGGATCCATATTGTCTATGCTATTGATTTTTTCCTTTTGGTCTCTCAACAAGCATGGCCCCTTTGAACCTTAAAATTTTAGGATTTATACTAACACCTTCATCAGACCATCTAAGGTCCTTGTCAGCCCCTTAATGAACGTAAATGGGGAAATAATTTATTGGTTCATGGTCCTCCAGTGTAGTAAATAGATCTGAAATTTCATGAGGAAATAAGGTTGTAGACTGATTCATCACACCTTATGATATGAATCTGAAATTACCAAGTCCCTCATCCCTCTCTACAATAATGGAAGAAAATACAGCTTCATTTTTAAACACATTTTTTTTCAAAGGGATGTATTCTTCGGTATGAAAATGTTCCACATCTGTTATGTCCCCCTAGATACTCAAGGGATCAATATCATGACCCTTAATGTAGGAAAGTGAAGAAAATACTACAAAAGGAAAGCATGGTAAAATGGGCATGTCAGGTGAATTGTAATATTGGGTGACATTGAAAAGGTTTATCAAAACATATACATCCAACTATCTTCTTCCACCTCTTTCATTTCATTTCATGAGATAGTGAGGGCCCCATAGGGGTATTATCAGTTTTTAGTAATGGAGGTTCTTATTGAGAAGACCTTCCCACCATCTCCTTCACCATCATCCTCTATCCTAAATATAGTTCAATGGACTCAGGAGACTGAACACCTACTTGGATGGAAATTCCCATGGGCCCATATTTTGGTGACTCGATAACCTCCCTTGGTGATTCTTCTTATCCTCTTCCAAATGCAATAAAAATAACCTCAAAGTTAATAATGGTGGACGATGGAGGAAAGAAAAAGGGAAAATAGAGAGATAACTAAATAATGTTGATGTAGTCATCCCATTACTTTTCATATCTACCATATGTCTCCTTAATAGTAGCTCAGTCCAACATATCTGATATGTAATTAGTGGTGAAAATTCAATCATTAGTCACATATATTAGCATCTCCAGCTTCTGAATATATTTCCACACCTAAAAAAATTATGTTGGGGTGAATATCATATGTGACTGAATATATCCAAGATTCAGGATACACATTCCATCATAGAGAAATACATACATGTCTTTGAGGTCACGATTCAATCCCTAGTAGGATTGAAAGGCCCTAAAATTTGAAATTGGGAATTACCAGTGTACACATGCAATAAAAACCAGTTGATATTTTTCATAAAATGGTAGAAAACCCTATGTGGATTCCTTATATTAGTTTGGATACTATAAAAAATATCCATATTCTCACATAACTATTGGCTTCACAGTTCGGAAGCTGATAAGTGCATAACCACATTATAAGAAATCCGATTAGGCCAGTCCTCACAGAAACCTTAGGATTCACTTTATAACCACACCGATGATTCTATCCTTGCTCCAAGATAGGCTAGAATCTACTAGATAGTATCTAGATATCTACGGTAGGGAATCCCATTAGGCACTGGAAAGTAGGTACTTCTCTTTATAGCTTAAGGAATTCCTTTATCCATGCTTTAGAATGAATGTTTCCCCTCATAGGGGGTCTCTGTTGTAAATTTTTTGTTCCATATTCAATAGATTTTGGGCCTAGGCTGACATCCTTTCGACATCATACCACATAAAATTTAGTGGTTCAAACTCATCATACATTTATCCTAATATAGGTGCTCCAAAGATTTTTTAAATATCCCATAGGATAATTCCAACATCAACACACATCAAATGGAATGAATTTATATGAGGGCTCCAGTAGATCAGTATTTTAGCGATAATGTTTAGGTTCTTGTAAACATATGTCTACACCACCCAAAAATACTAATAAATGATGGAAATTTTAAGCTCAATATTATAATCTATATACGTTTGGTGCACCCAGTTTTCCAAAATCCATTTAGGTATGAATCCCCCTCCTTAGTAGAAATTCCAATCCTCCTTCCATCCTTATGAATGTCATTTATTTGAAGCACATAAGGTTGAATCATAGTAGTGAGGTTTTGATTCTTAGGTACGAGGATTCATATTTGGGGAACACAAGTTGTGGTACATGAAACTAGAAATATTAACTATTCCTTCCTTGATGAATACACCCTTGGAAGAGATGTTTGAAATTAGACAATTTGTATCTTCCATGAAACAAGAAATTAGAAGGTAACTATGGATCTTAGGGATGAATGTGTCTCTATGAATACCATGGTCATAGAGTGGTATATAATCAGTTCATAGGTACTTTCATTAGTACTACTTCAGATGCTTCACTAATTCTAGGAGTGTGGAGTCACATATATCATTGTAGTTTGGCATGACCGTTTTGAGTTTTTCTGAAACATGTAAAACAACTTGTTCATGAGAATCCATTAGAGTAGAAATTGGAGGTCTCTATGGGAAAAAAAATATTTTCATTAAATTCAAAATATTAGTGTCAAAATATTCATAAATTTTGGAATATGGGAGGGTCTAGAATAAGTGAATCAGGTAGGTCACTCACCCAAATGAGTCACATAGGTCCCTCACCCAAGTGGCTCATGTAGATCACTATTCCAAGTGACCTTGTGCAAGTCACTCTCTCATGGTTCTATGATGGGTTGAAAAACGTACAAAGTTCTTTAATAAAGGTGATCCCCCAGATGGTTTGAATGAATAAAAAAATTGGAATGGTAATGTGGAATATCAATGCGATGATAATAGAATAATGAAAAATAAAATAGAAGAATTAATCAAGTGGTCACCTCTATTTACAGACAAAGTTGACCTGCACGCTATTTTTTCATGGAACACCTCCAAGGATGAGTTTTGTAGAATACCTGTGTGAACCTAAGATTATTTTCATTCCTATACCTCAGGACCAAACCATATTCTTATGATCGGATCCAATCCTGATGGGGGTGGATTTTTTGAAATTAATTTTTTTCCCATGGGGGTTAAAATATTTAATGATAAATAACTCAAGAAATAAATATGAGAAAATGCCCCAGAAGGATCAATGGAACTTGACCAAATTGACCTATGTGTTCCAGACTTGCATGAAAAGAGGCTCGCACAGGCCCTACCTATGCGACTCAGAAGGGTTAGCTACCCCTATGCAAGGCAGCTTCATCAGGTACCCATAGGAGAAACTTCCTTCACCATGGGTCCTGTGTTTGACTATAAATAGGACTCTAGGGATCTTAATTTGAAGAATTGGAAAATTAGAATCAACCTCAAAGCTCTGATCACACTACCCCTTTGCCCAGGCCCTCAAAAACTTCTAGTGATATCTCCAAACATAATACAAGAAGGAAATAAGAAGGATAGTGGGATCAAAGTCCCTCTTGGGTCTGGAACTGGAGAAGCCTACATGAGGACCCTTCCCTGTAGTTAATAAGTACTAGTTAAAAGGTCCATTATGAAACCCAGGACCTACACAAGACCCTTATAGAGACACCTAACGAAACCATTGTTTTCTAGAGAAAGGCCTCACTCATGTTTTTTCCTAGGATTCCCTATTCCCAATGAATCTCTATCTTGTCTAGGCCTGCCATGTTTTAATCTCTTCATGTTCCTCCATGGTTTATGCTTTGTGAAGTAACATATACTTTCCCAGATCTGACCTATGTGATCCACCTTCTAATCCCACTTTGAAGCCTCTAATTTCACAGGTCCTCTTCCTATATATCCCTCATATGAGGTGGACTGAATTGACGCAACCAGTAAAGCCTCTTGACATGAAAAACCACAGAGAGAGATACATAATCATGTCTCCCATTCAGTTATGCATTCCTTTGGTCAGAGGTATACCACACTTGTCCCACATGACAATTAGGGTCCTTAGGGTGTGTGCAGTTATGAATCCCTTAGTTCATGAGAACCCAACCCCTAGTGGAAATTCCAAGGACCTCCCGATCTCAGATTTGAGGTATAGGATGTTCTCACCTTCTCATCTCTAAGACTATATACCTATCATTTTGGATGGAAAGGGGGTGGGGATCACACTTTATTTTCCATTTTTTGGGGATTAGTGACTAACACTCCTATATTCATCTAGAACTGGGAGCAAGGCATACCTCCTGGAGTAAGCCCCTTACCTTTATTATGGTCCATAGTTAGACATGTAGTCATATGTGACTATCATGGTTATGAAAATGGGAATGAATATGGGTACATCAAAGCCTTTCTTATTCACTTGTATCCTAAGACTCTTCCACCCGAAGAAGAAGGATAGTGATATTTTAAAAATATTCAACTTACTCTTGTTTATCACATCCATTCATGAATAATGTAGGCTTATAGGTTAGTAAAAAACCTGACATACACACGGTCTGATGCATATCTCAGTAGAGAATTCTTTTCTAGATCTTCCTCTCTCCTTCCTTAAGATGGGCCTCTATAAGAGTGCTCCCCAAAATCCATGTATCCTTCTTATAGGCCTCCTAGTTGATATAATCACAAACCATAATCATCAAAATAAATGGAATCCTCTTAGGTTTAAGCCCCGACCAAACCTCTAAATCACCATTAGTCAAAATATTCCTCATGGTTCCAGACACATGGGCCTCCTCCTAGGTGTAATCACAAAAACCATGTCATATCCTCTAAAAGGCCCACATCACCCTATGAGAAAAACCATATGAGAGACTCCATAGGTGTGGGCCATTGATGTTATTGAACCACGTGGGATTTTATTCCCATCCAAGTGTGATACGTAGGAAGCCTCTATGAGGTCCAAACCCAAAGCCCCAAATTCACCATAATATTCTCAATGCCACATTCCATGTAGGTTCTTCACCAACCTAGGAGGCCACACTCTTTTCCGATTCCATAGGATACTTCCACATAAGTCCTAAACTAACCCTTGGATAGGAATCTTTCATATAGAAATCCTTTTCACATGATGTTAAATTGAATGGTTTGGTCCTCCTCGCATGATCTCAAAAGGTATGACATGTCCCATTATGTGTCATTAAACTATGTGGGTTCTGATTAATTTCATAGGGATATGTAGGAAGCCCATATCATGGGTTTAATCTCGATATCAAAACACCTCCCATCTCCTAGGATGATGATAAACTCAAGAGTTCCCCAATATGTAGCTTAAAACCAACATTGTAATAATAAACAACTAAAGAATATATAGTCCACACACAAAAGTCTAACATTTATAGAGAACCTCCGAAACATACAAATATCCCCATCAAGGGAGAACCTCAAATACATATAGATAATTATAGAATAAATATATTCTAATCATTAATTAATAATATAGGGATATCTGAGTTATACTTTGGATTTAATAATGTATTCATGATTATGTATTAAATCTATAAGAGAGTCCTATAGTAGGAAATGGTTCCCCCCAAAAGGGTGTGATGTGCCTGACATCCCATCCTCTTGACCAATGCGAGTCCCTAATAATTTTTTCACTATTTCACAACAATCCCCTACCTTTGGAAGGAAGGTCTATGAAACATCTCAAATAATGGAATTGTTGGGTGTTTCCAATTCCATGAACAAAATCCCTAGGAAATCGTCTCGAGATAGTGAACATGATGTGAATGATTGTACAAATCTCAGACCCCCATGATCAATCATAAGGGCACCAAAATTTCTGTGGGGAAATAGAGGTTTTTAGGGGTTTTTATGTTTTCATGGATTTCTAGGGTTTTTACGATTTTATTGCTTTTAGGGGTTTTAGGGATTTTGAGTGTTTTTAGAGTTTTAGGGTTTTATGGTTTTTATGGGTTTTTGGGGTTTTAGGGGATTTTTAGTTTTTAGGGGTTTTTATATTTCTAGTGGTTTTATGGGTTTCTAGAGTTTTTATTGTTTTTAGGGGTTTTTTATTTTTTAGGGTTTTAGGGTTTTTAGTGTTTTTAAATTTTTAGGGGTTTCAAATATTTTTAGGTTTTTATATTTTTCTTATGTTTTTATGGGTTTTTAGGTTTTTAGGGATTTTTATGGGGTTTTAGGTTTTCTTGCGATTTTGAGGGTTTTTATGGATTTATGGTTTTTCAGTTTTTAGGGTTTTAAGAATTTTTATTGTTTTTAACATATTTAGGGGATAAAAGGGTTTTGAGTGTTTTTAGTGGCTATTAGGGTTTTTATATTGTTTTACAATGTTTAAGGGTTTATGGGTTTTTAAGGTTTTATGGGGTTTTAGGGTCTTTTAGGAGTTTTCAGAGTTTTCCAATTTTAGAGATTTTAGGGGTTTTAAGTGTTTTAGTTTTTTAAGGTTTTCTTATGTTTTAAAAGGGTATTATATATTTTTGACATTTTTTGGGATTTTTAGTATTTTTAGGCTTTTTAAGGGTTTTTTTGTTTGTTTTTGGGGTTTTAGGTGTTTTTGTGAGTTTTTATTGATTTTATGGTTTTTAGAGTTCTTTAATGTTTTTAGGGGTATAAATATTTTTATTGTTTTTAGTGATTTTATAGGTTTTTAAGGAATTTTAATGTTTTTAGGGGTTTTAGGTTTTGTAGTGTTTTTTTAGTTTTTATGGGTTTTCACTTTTTTTAGGTTTTTAATTTTTTTCTTAGGGTTTTTAGGGTTTTTAGTAGTTTTTTTTGGGACTTTTAGATATTTTTTAGTATTTTTATGTGTTTTATGGTATTAAGGGATTTTTTGGGGGTATATAGGGTTTATAGGGTTATTTTGGTTTTTTTTAGGTTTTTGGGTTTTTTTTTATTTTTTTATGGTTTTAATGGGTTTATAGAGTTTTTTAATGTTTTTAGTGGTTTAAAGGGGTTTTAGAGTATTGAGTGTTTTTAGGGTTTCTATGGGTTTTATAGGTTTTTTGGGTTTTTAGTGTGTTTCTAGGGTTTTTAGGTTCCTTAGGTTTTTAGGGGGTTTAATTGTTTTTAGGTTTGTATGTTTTTCTTAGGGGTTTTTCAGATTTTCCATTTTTTAAGGATATTTTTTGTATTTTTTAGGTTTTATATGTTTATTTAGGATTTTTAGGGATTTTATGGTTTTTTGGTATTTAGGGTTTTTTTAGATTTTATGGTTTTAATGGTTTTTAGATTTTTTAGACGTTTTTAGGTGTTTAAATGGTTTTTAGTGTTTTTAGTGGGTTTTTATATATTTTTTTTGGTTTTTATGGTTTTTAGGGGTTTTTATGTTTTGAGGTGTTTTTAGTATTTTTTAGGTTTTTTTAGGGATTTAAAGTGTATTTTCATTTTTAAAGAATTATTAGGGGTTTTCAAGGTTTTTAGGGTTTTTACATTTTAATGGATTTTATTAATTTTTTAGGATTTTCATATTTTTTATGGTTTTTAGGGATTTTTAGGATTTTTAGGTTTTTAGGTTTCTAGGGGTTTTAGGGATTTTTTTTGTTTTTAGTGATTTTTTTGAACTTTAAGGGTTTTATGTGTTTTAAGATTTAATGTTTTAGGGGTTTTCAGTGTATTTGAGTTATTAGGGATTTTTAGAGGTTTTTAGTATTTTTATGGTTTTAGGGGTTTAAGGGATTTTGGGTGGTTTTAGAGTTTTTTGGGTTTTTATGGTTTTTTGGGTTTTTAAGGTTTTTTTATTTTTTATAGTTTTTCTATTTTTTTAATAACATTAGTTGTTTGAATGGTATTTAGAGTTTTTAATGGGTTTTAGGGGTTTTATGGGGTTTTAAGGATTTAAGGATTTTTATTTTTTTTAGGGATTTTAGGCCATTTGGGTCTTTTTAGGGTTCTTTTTGCTTTTTTCATTTTTAGGTTTTTATGGGTTCTAAGAGTTTTTAGGGTTTTAAGGTTTTATTAAGGGTTTTTATGTTTTTTTGGGTTTTTTATGTTTTAGATATTTTTTAGGATTTTTATGTTTTTAGGTTTTTAGGAATTCAGTGTTTTTAGGGTTTTTAGGGATTTTAGGGTTTTTACTGGTTTTAGGTATTTTAGGGGTTTTAAGTGGTTTTACATTTTTAAAGGTTTCTTAGGGTTTTTAGGGTTTTTTAAGTATCTCTGTATTTTTAGATCATTTTTAGGATTTTTATGGTTTATAGGGTTTTTAGGGATTTTAAAGAGTTTTTGAATTTTTAGGATTTGATTGGTATTTAAGTTTTTTTTTTGACTTTTTTATGGTTTGAAGGTTTTTATATTTTTTTAATGTTTTTAGGGTTTAAAATTATTTGTATAGATTTAGTGGTATTTTAGGGTTTTTATGGGGTTTTAGGGGGGTTTTACAATTTTAGGGGGTTTTAGGATTTTTATGGTCTTTTAGGTGTTTTAGTATTTTTTAGGATTTCTTATATGTTTTAAGTTTTTTTATATATTAAATATCTTCTTAGGGGTTTTGAGGGTTCTTATGATTTTATTGTGTATTTGGGAATTTTTATGATTTTCTGGTTTTTAGGTTTTTTAGATATTTTGAGGGTTTTCAGGGGTTTTAAGGTTTTTATAATTTTTGGGTTTTTATGTGTTTTAAGTGTGTTTATGGTTTTCATAGGGATTTTTAGGGTTTTGAGGGCATTTATATTTTTAGAGTTTTTTAGGAATTTTTAGAATTTTTTGTTTTTTAGGGTTTTGAGGGATTTTGACAGTTATTATGGTTTTTTGGTTTTTAGGATTTTATGGGTTTATGGGGTTTTGGAGGGGGGGGGGGGTTTGTGTTTTTTAGTTTTTTAGGGATTTAATTTTTTTTTAGAGTTTTTAATTATTTTATGTGGTTTATAGTGTTTCTAGAGTTTTTGTGGGTCTTTCAGGGTTTTATGGGGTTTTAGGATTATTACGGTTTTTGGGGAATTTATGGTTTTTATGGGTTTTACAGAATTTTAGGGGGTTTTAGGGTTTTTAGGATTTTTATATTTTTAGAGGTTTTATTGTTTTTAGGTTTTTATGGTTTTCTTAGGATCTATATAGGGTTTTATGGTTATTATGTTTTTAAAAATATTTTGTGATTTTTTAGGATTTGTATGTGTTTTTTTGCTACTTAGGTGTTTTTAGGGGTTTTAGGGTGTTTAGGGTTTTTAAAGAATTTTAGGTTTTTAGGGGGTTTTCTTGTTTTTAAGTTTAAATGGGTTTCTTAGGGGTTTTCAGGGATTTTAGTATTTTTTTTAAAAAAATTTTAGGGATTTTTTTGATATTTTATATATTTATGAATTTTAGCGGTTTTAGGGTTTTGTTTAAATATTTTTAGCTTTTTTTAGGGGTTTTTGGGTTTTTTGGGTTTTAGGGTTTTATGGTCTTTTAGGTTTTTATTTTTTTTATGTTTTTATGTTATTTATAGTTTTTAACATTTTTGGAGGTTTAATGGGTTTTTAGTGTTTTTATATTTCTAAGGATTAATGGGTATTATGGTTTTTATGGTTTTTAGGGGTTTTTTGTTTGTTGGGGTTTTTAGGCTTTATAGGGTCTTTTATGGGTTTTTTGGGTTTTTATCATTTTTTAGGTATTTAGCTGTTTTAGTGTTTTTATGTTTTTATGTTTTTATGTTTTTCTTAGGGTTCTACTAAGGTTTTTATATTTTCTTTCTTTCAGGTATTTTTGGGGGTTTCTTGAATTCTTAGGGTTTTGTGGGTTTTAGGGGTTTTATCGTTTTTTAGGTTTTTAGGGGTTTTCATTGCTTTTATGTTTTTAATATTTTCTGAGGGCTTTACAAGGGTTTTAGGGGTTTTTTACAATTTTAGGTGCTTGTAGGGATTTTTTATGGGTTTTATGGTATTTAGTATTTTTTGGGATTTTGAGTGTTTTAGAGTTTTTATGGGTGTTTGGGGTTTTAGGATTTGTTTTGAGTTATTATAGTTTTAAGGATTTTCAGTGATTTTAAAAAATTTAGGGGTTTAAATTGTAATTAGAGTTTTTAGTGGTTTTTATGGTTTTTATGGATTTTTAGTGTTTAATTATTTGATTTAGGGGTTTTATTGTTTTTATGGTTTTTCAGGGTTTTAGGGTCTTCTGGGGTTTCTTAGGGATTTTAGGGTTTTTAAGGTTTTTATTGGTTTTAAGTGTTCTTAGGCTGGTATGGTTTTATTAAAGGTTTTTAGGGTTTTGTATGTCTTTAGTTATTTTTATTGAATTTTTAGGATTTTGATGTTTTAAAATATTTTTAATTATTTTGAGGGTTTTAGGGGTTTTTACTGTTTTCGAGTTTTCTAAATTTTTAGGGTTTTATTTTGGATTTTTTTTATTTTTATGGTTTTTTGGATTTTTAAGGTTTTTGAGGGGTTTTAGGGTTTTTAGGTTCTTTGAAGTTTTTTTTTTGTTTTTTTGGAAAGTTTGAGTTTTTTTTAGGGTTTAAAAGGTTTTTATAGTTTTTAATTCTTATGTGGTTTAATGGGTTTTTATTTTGTTTAGTGTATTTTTGGGTTTTTATTGTATTTAATGGTTTTATGGTTTTGGGGCCATTTATATTTTTTAAGGGTTTTAGGGTTTTTAGAGCCTTCTTTGGGTTTTTGGGTTTTTAGCATTTTCAGGTTTTTTAAGGGTCTTAATTTTTTTTAGGTTTTTATGGGTTTCTTATCTTTTTTCTGGGGTTTTCTATTTTTAAGGATTTTAGGGAATATTTATAAATTTTATGGTTTTTAGTGTTTTTATGTATTTTTGTGGTTGTTATAATTTTTATGGTCTTTTGGCATTTTTAGGGGTTCCCACATTTTTTAGGTTTTTAGGGGGTTTAACTGTGTTTAAGGTTTTAAAGTTTTCTTAGGGTTTTTAGTATTTAGAGTTTATTAAATTTTAGTTATTTTAATGGATGTTTTATGTTTTATATGGTTGTTAGAGAATATGAGGGTTTTAATAGTTTTTTAGGGTTTTTATATTTTTTGGTTTTTAGTGTTTTGTTTTGAGTATTTCATGGTTTAAATTTTTTATGTTTTTTTAACGTTTTCAGGGTTTAAATGTCTTCAGGGGTTTAAGGGTCTTTTTAGGGATTTTAAGGGTTTCTAACATTTTTATGTTTTTAGGGGTTTTAAATGTGTTTGGTTTTTTTTGTTTTTCTACTAGGTTTTCACAGTTTTAAGGCATTGTAGATTTGTAGGGTTTTTTAGTCCTTAGGATATTAATGGTTTTAGGGGTTTTAGGAATTTTATGGCATTTAGAAATTTTATGGTTTTTGGGGTTCATTGTATTTTTTTAGTGGTTTTAGTTGTTTTTTGGTTTTTTTTTATTTTTCTTAGGGGGTTTCAAGGGTTTTAGGGTTTTTTTACATTTTTAAGGATTTCAAGGTATTTTTTTAGGATTTTAGAGTTTTTAGGGACATTGAGGGTTTTTAGTGTTGTTAGAGTTTTTTTAGAATTTAGAGTTTTTTAGGGTTTTTGGGTTTTTACGTGATTTTAGTTTTTAAGGTTTTCAAATGGTTTTTAAGGGTTTATATTTTTCTATGTATTTTTATGGATTTTTTTATGTTTTTATGGTTTTTAGTGTTTTTATGGATTTTGAGGTTTTTAGGGTTTTTATTATTTTAATTGTTTTTCATTGGGGGGGGGGTAGTTTTTTTTAGATTTTAGGGTCTAACGAGTTTTTAGTGTTTTTAGTGGGTTTGGGGGTTTGGTGTGTTTTTTATTATTTCTAGGGGATTTTATGTTTTCAAAGGGTTTTAGGGGTTTTAGATTCCTTTTGGGATTTTTGGGTTATTATTATTTTTTATGTTCTTAGGGGTGTTATGTGTTTTTTGGTATTTATGGTTTTCTTATTGTTTTTCTGTGTTTTTAGTATTTTTTTTACATTTTAAGGGGTTTTTTATAAGTTTTATAGTTTCTTTAGGTTTTTTAGGATTATTTGGGTTTTTAGGATTTTTAGTGTTTCTTAGGGTTTTAATGATTTTTAGGTTTTTAGGGGTTTTTAGTATTTTTAGGTATTGAAGGTTTTCCCAAAGATTTTATTGGAATTTAATGATTTCTAAAGATTTTTGTAGGATTTTTAAGGTTTTTAGTGTTTTTAATTATTTTGAGGATTTTTATGGATTTTAGCGTTTTATGGCTTTTTATAATTTTTAACATTTTTAGGGGTTTAAATGGTTTTAGGGGTTTCAATGGGTTTATATTGGTTTTGTAGTTTTTTGATGATTTTATGTTTCTGGGGTATTTTATGTTTCTTAGGGGTTTTAAGGTATTTTTATGGTTTTTATGTGATTAACATTTTTATGGTTTTTATTTTAATTTTTTTAATGTTTTATGGTATTCCTTTGGTTTTTAGGGGGATTTTTTTCGTTTTTTATAATTTTTAAGAGTTTTAGGGGATTTTTACGGGTTTACAGGTTTGTTGGATTTTAATTGGTTTTAGGGTTTTAGGGATTTTTTTCTCTTTTATGTTATTTATATTTTTAGGGGTTTTAAGTATTTTAAGTGTTCTTTTGTTTTTTATGGTTTTCTTATTATTTTTAAGGTATTTAGTGTTTTTTATGTTTTTAGTATTTTTAGGGATTTTTTAGGATTTTTTGGATCATTATGGGTTTTTTTTAATTTGAGGGTTTTAGGGTTTTTATGGTTATTTAATTTTTCAGGGGTTTTGGGGGGTTTTAAGGGGTTTTTTTGAGTTTTTAGGGGTTTAGGGGTTTTTTTAACATTTTTAGTTGATTAAAGTGTTTATGGAGTTCATAGTGGTTTTAGGGGTGTTATGGGTTTTTAGTGTTTTTAATGTTTTTAGGGGGTTTAATGGTTTTTAGGGTTTTGGGGATTTTTGTGGTCTTTATTTCGTTTTAGAATTTTTTAGGTTTTTAGGGTTTTAATTTTTTTTTAGTTTTTAAGTTTTTTTAGGTTTTTTAATTTTTTAGGTTTTTTATGATTTCAGGTTTTTTTATTTTTGGAATTTTTAGGGCTTTTTATCAATTTTATGGTTTTTAGGGTTTTTAGGGAATTTAATGGTTTTAGGGTCTTTTATGGATTTTATGAATTTTAGCATTTGTTAGGTTTTTTATCGGATCTATGTGTTTTTCGGTTTTTTTGGTTTTTATAGGTCTTTTTCAAGGTGTTTAGGGTTTTTAACGCTATTAGGGGTTTTATGGATTTTTTAGGATAATTATGGTTTTAAGAGTTTTTAGAGATTTTAAGGGGTTTACGGTTTTTGGGGTTTTTAGGATATAGATGTGTATTTGGTGGTTTAGTGTTCATATAATTTTTTTTAGGTTTTTAATGGATTTTTAGTGTTTTTAACGTTTTTTTTGGTTTAAATGGTTCTTAGAGTTTTAGTGGGATTTTAGGGTCTTTAAGGTTTTTTGAACTTTTTATGGGTTTCAGGGGGTTTTAGGTTCATTTTAATGTTTTTATCTGTTTTTAGGGTTTTATTGGGTTTAATTATATGTAGGTTTGTATGGTTTTAATAGGTTTTTAGGGTTTTTATATTATTTTATGTTTTTTGAGGGTTTAGTTTTTTTTTGGATTTTTATGGTTTATAATTTTTTTAGGGGTTTTGAGGGGGTTTAGGGGTTTTCATGGTTTTTGGTGTTTTTATGGTTTTGATTATTTTTAGGTTTTTCGTGCTTTTAAGTGTTCTTTAGTTTTTAATGTTTTCTTTTGTGATTTCAGATTTTTTAGGGCTTTTTTACATTTTTATGTTTTAGGGATTTTTATGATTTTTATGTTTTTATGTATTTTAGGGACATTGATAGTTTTTATAGATTTTATGGATTTATGGGTTATCTCTATGGATTTTTATGTTTTTTCTATAGTTTTTATGGGTTTTAATGGTTTTTAGAGTTTTTTACATTTTTTAGGGGTTTAATGGGGTTCATAGTTTTAGTGGGATTTTTTGGATTTTTAGGGTTTTTAGGGTTTTTATGGTTTATGGTTTTTAGGTGTTTTAGGGTTTTTAAAATATTCAAGTTTTAGGGATTTTAGGTGTTTTTTGGTTTGTATTTTTTTCGATGGTTTTTTTAGGTCTTTTACATTTGTTTTGGAATTTTACAGCATTGGTTTGATTTTTGTGGGTTTTATGGTTTTTAGGGATTTTGAGGATTTTTAGAAGTATTCATCATTTTTGGGGTTTTTAGTTTTTTTAGCATTTTTGGGTTTTCATGTATTTTAATTATTTTTCAATTTTAAGTTCTTGTTAGGGCCTTTCAGTGGTTTTATGGGTTTTTACATTTTTATGGATTTTTTGGGATTTTTAGATTTTTATTTTTTTAGGGTTTTAAGGAATTTGGGGGTCATTATGGTTATTAGAAATTTATGGATTTTGGGGTTTTAAGATTTTCTTTAGTTTTTTAGGGCTCTTAAGGTTTTTTAAAGAGTTTAACATTTTAAGGGCTTTAAGGGTTTTCCGAGTCTTTAGTGGTATTTTAGAGTTTTTATTGGGTCATAGGGTTTTATAAGGATTTTAAGGGGTTTTATAGGTTTTAAGGGTATTAGGGTCTTTTTTTGAGTTTTGTTAGGTTTTTCAGTGTCTTTAGGTTTTTTGGTGATTTGAATTATTTTTAGGTTATTAAGGTTTTCTTAAGGGTATTGGGGGTTTTTGGGGTTTTTATATTTTTAGTTATTTTTTGGTGTTTTAGGTTTTTTATGATTTTTATGGTTTTGAGGGGTTTTTGAGAGGTTTATGGTTTTTGGGGGGTTTAGCGGTTTTATGTTTTTTAGGCTTTAATGTTTTTTTGGGATTTTTAGGTTTTTATGGTTTTTTATGTTTCTAGTGATTTTTAGTTATTTTTTAGTAGTTTTAATTCTTTTAGGGATTTTGATGGTTTTTAGGGTTTTAAGGAATTTTGGATTATTAATGTTTTTTTGAATTTTTAGGGTATTGTGGTTTTTTAGAGTTTCAAACGTTTTTAGGGGTTTAAAGGGTTTTTAGAGATTTTAGTGGTTTTAGGGTTTTTATGGGTGTTTATGCATTTCAATGGTTTTCAAGTGTTTATGGTTTTGAGTTATTTTTAATTTTTATCATTTTCAGGGTTTTAAGGGTTTTAAGGGTATTTATGTTTTTAAGGTTTTCTTATTGTTTTCACGGATTTTATAGTTTTTAAATTTTCAGGTATTTTAATGAATTTTTATTATTTTTATAGTTTTTTGGGACCTATGGTATTGTCAGGATTTTTAGGGGTTTTTAGGTTATTGAGGTTTTCATGGTTTTTTGGGTTTTAGGGTTTTTTGAGTTTTTATGGGTTTTAAGATTTTTAGATTTTTTTTCTGTTTTTAAGGATTTAAATTGTTTTTATAGTTTTTAGTTGATTTAGTGTTTTTAGTGGTATTATTGTTTTTAAGGATTTTAGGGGATTTTAGGTTTTTTTGATTTTTAGCGTTTTTTAGGGTTTTTAGTGATTTTAAGTGTCTTAATGTTATTATGGTTTTCTTATGATTTTTTGGGGTTTTTAAAATTTTAGATACTTTAATGCTTTTTAGGATTTTTATGGTTTATTGCATTTTTAGGGATTTTTTGGGGAGTAATATTTTTAGGGGTGTTTAGGTTTTTATTGGTTTTTTTGGTTTTTAGGGTTTTTTTCAGTTTTTTAATATTTTTACGGTTTTTTTGAGTGTTTAATGATTTTAGGTTTTTGAATGTTTTTTTAGAGTCTTTGGTGGTTTTTTTGGGTTTTTAGTATTTTTATGGTGTTTTGGGTTTTTATGGTTTTTAGGGATTTTATTATTTTTAGGGATTTTAGGTTATTTTTAGGTTTTTTAGTATTTTGTATGTTTTTAAGGGTGTTAAGTGATTTTTATATTTTAATTATTTATTATGGGTATTCAAGTGTTTAGGGTTTTTAGGTATTTTGAGAGATTTTAGGGTTTTTTTGGCGTTTAAGGATTGTTTTGAGTTTTTTTAGATTTTATGGTTTTTAGTGTTTTTGAATGTTTTTAGGGGTTTAAAGGGGTTTTAGAGTTTTTAGTGGGTTTTTATGGGGTTTTAGAATTTTTTTCAGGTTATTCGGGGCGTATGGGTCTTATTGTTTTATGGGGTTTTTTAGGTCTCTATGGTCTTTTAGGGTTTTTATTTTTTTATGTTTTTTTGAGGTATTATGTTTTTTTTCGGTTTTTAAGAGTTTCTTAGGATTTTTCAAGGATTTTAGGGGTTTTACATTTTTTAGGATTTTTAGGGATTTCTTGTTCTCATTCTTTTTAGGGTTTTACAAATATTGAGGGTTTTTAGGGTTTTTAGGGTTTTGTTCCATTATTAAGGATTTTTAGGGATTTTTAGGATTTTTATGGTTTATATAGTTTTAGAGACTTTATGGTTTTTTATGTTTTTTAAGGGTTTTGAGGTTTTTATGTTTTTTTTTTGAATTTTTGGGGTTTTAACGTTTATTAGATTTTTCATAACATTTTTAGTAGCTTAAAGGAGTTTTAGAGTTTTTAGTGTTTTTAGGTTTTCATGGGTTTTTAGGATTTTTAATTTTTTAAGGGGTTTTTATGTTTTTAGGGGTTTTAATTTTTTTGGGGGGGTTTTGGGTTTTTTGTGTCTTTTTAGGGTTTTTATGGGTTTTTAGGGTTTTTTTTCATTTTTATGAGTTCTAAGTGTTTTTAGGTTTTTATGTTTTTCTAAGAGTTTTTAGTTAATTAAGGGTCTTTATGATTTTATGGGATTTTAGTTATTTTTATGATTTTCAAGTTTTTATACTGGTTTTAGGGACTTAAAGGGGTGTAAGGGTGTTCAAGGTATTTTTATGGTTTTATAGTTTTTAGGGATTAAAAGGTTTTTTGTGTTTTTATGTTTTTATGGTTTTAATAGGGGTTTTCTGGGCTTTTAGAGTTGTTTACTTTTTTAGGATTTTCAGGTATTTTTTAGGATTTTTGTTGGGTTTTAGGGAAATGAAGGCGCAGGGCCAGGCTATTCTTAACCCCCCCCCCCCAAAAAAAAATCATTATAAAAAATAAATAGTAGACAAGGGAGGGGCGGGGTAAATCAAGCTAGACCCGAAAACCCTAGACACCCCCACAAAACCCAAAAGTCCCAAAAAAACCCAAAAGACACACCAAACCGGAAAAAGCAAAAAAATCAGAAGAATCTCCAATATCATCTCTCATCCATACAACATCCAGCATCCCACAGCTCCATTTTCATCGTCCATCACCTCCTTGCAAAGCATATCCACCACCATCATCACAGAATGACTGGCGTCAAAGTCATAAGTCTCACCTTCGTCACCTCGCAGCGAAGGAGTAACCATCACCATGCACCAGCATATTTCATTACATCCCAGCCAAGCAGCAACTATCACCCAGCAACTTCGATTCCAGCAACTATCACCTCCTATCTAGTCAGTTCTCATCATTTCACACCAAGTTACACATCCAGGAACACAAGGTAACCAGGACCCATGCCTAGAACCCATCCGCATCACCCAAAGGCAAGACAACCTTCAGAGCCACTCAACAGAACTAATATCCAGCACCCACAACGATTCACATCCAAACCAACCACCCCACAGGAGACCACAATCAAACATAGCTACCATAGCGCAACACAACATAATGAGCCCTTCATCAAAATCCTGAAATAGATCCAAGAGTGAAAAACTAGAAATATGAACCTGCATATTATACACAAACTGAAGCCAATCCGATCTCATCTACACCTCCTACAACCTTTGAGCATATCTGAACGCCCCCATCATATCATCGAGCACTAATCGCCAAAATCCATTCCAAATCTAGAAAAGACACCAAGGTCCAACCTTCCCAAGATGGATTTTGAAAAACCTCGCCTCATTCTGACATCTCTTAAGCCACTGAATCTGAGAAATGTGAGAGGCTGCGATGCTGCATGGTAATCAGATATTACCTTTCCATCAATAAAGGATCTGAGCCCTGTTGACGAGGAGTCCCCCCGCATAGGGAGCCGACAAAAGACGCCACCACCACAAAGAAGTCGGCGCCACCAGTGAGACAATGCTCGTGGCGGAGAAGCTTCCAGATATACCAAAGACAATCCAAATCACCAAAATATCCGAGCCAAGTCGTCATCATCCTATCTCGAATAGAGACTCCAGAGCCCTCCACTGCCAGCCATATGCCTCATCACCCACAACCACCACACCAGTGAAGAAGGACCATCTAACAAAACACCATCTGCATCATAAAGTTCAAACAGAAATAAATCAATGAGGTCACCAAGGAGGGTTCTAAGAAGGAACACTGAAGATTGCATTATTGGGAGGGAGAAACCAGAAGAGAGAGACGACATTTCTTTTGTGGGGGTTTAAGGGTTTTAGTGGTTTAAAGGGTTTTTGGAGTTTTTTCGGTTGTACTGTTTTTGTTGTTTTTTGGGTTTAGGGTCTTTTTTTATTTTTTAGGGGTTTGAAGGTTTTTTCAGACTTTATTAATGTCTTTAAGGGTTTAATAGAATTTTTAGAGTCTCTAGTGAATTTTAGGATTTTTATGGGGTTTTAGAGTTTTTATGGTTGTAGGGGGTTTATAGTTTTTAAGAGATTTAAGGATTTTTATGGTCTTTTTAGTGTTTTTAGAATTTTTTATTTTTTAGGTGGGATTTATGTTTTTTTAGGATTTTATTGTTTTTTAGGATTTTTCATGTTTTCAATTTTTTTAAGTATTTTTGGCATTTTTTGGATTTTTATGGGCTTTTTATGATTTTGACGATATTCGGGTTTTCTGGGTTTTTAAGGTTTTCTTCTAAATTTTAGAATTTTAGGGTTTTTATGTTTTTAGGTATTTTTAGTGTTGTTTTATGTTATTTAGGGATTTTTGGGTTTTTAGATATTTTGAAGTTTTTAGGGGTTTTAACGTTTTTTGGGTTTTATTAGGTTTTTATGGTTTCTTTAGATTTTAGGTGTTTTAAGGGTTTTCGGTGTTTTTAAATGTTTCTGGGGGTTTAAAGTGTGTTTTGGGATTTTAGTGGGTATTTAGGTTTTGTATGGGGTTTTATATTTTTATGGTTTTTTGGGTCTACAATGGTTTTAGGGGTTTTTATGTATTTTAGGGTCTTTTAGGGGTTTTTTGGTTTTTATAGTTTTTTAGTTTTTTATGGGTTTTAAGCGTTTATAGATTTTAAAGGTATTTTTTATTTTTATTTCATTATTTTTAGGGTTTATATGTATTTAGGTTTTTTAGTAATTTTTTAGAAATGTACATGTTTTTTATGGTTTGTAGTGATTTTTAGGGGTTTTCGTGGATTTAGGTTTCTTAAGAGTTTTAGGGTTTTTTTTTTCATTTTTAGGGTTTTTATGTTTTTTATGTGTTTAAGGTTTTCAGAGGGGTTGTATTGGAGTTTCTCTATTTTTATGAATTTTATGATTTTTTATGATTTTATTTTTTTTATAGTTTTTAATGTTTTTAGGGATTTTAAGGATTTTGGGGGGTTTTATTGGTTTTAGAGTTTTTTTGGATTTAGGATGTTTTCTGAGGTTTTTATGGTTTTAATGGTTTTTAGTGTTTTTTAACATATTTAGGTGTTACAATGGTTTTTAGAGTTTCTAGTGGGTTTTATACATTTTTTGGGTTTTTAGAATTTTTTATTTTTTAGTTTTTTTTGGTTTTTTGGGTTTTAGGGTTTTTAGTGTTTCTTTTTGTTGGATTTTAGGGGTTTTAAGTGTTTTTAGGTTTCAAATATTTTTTTAGGGGATTTCAGTGTTTTGAGGGTGTTTATGTTTTTATGGATTTTTCTAGGTATTTTTTATTTTTATGGGCTTTAGTTATTTAGTGGGTTTTAGGGTGTTTATTTTTTTTAGGGTTTTTTTTGGGGGTTTTATGTTTTTTTTTAATTTTTAAGGTTTTAAATGTTTTTAGTGTTTTTTAATGTTTTTAATTTTTTATGGTTTTTAAGGTTTTTCGGGTTTTGGGATTTGAGGGTCTTTTAGGGGTTAAAATGTAGTGATTTTTTATGAATTTCATGATTTTTGGGGGATTTGTGTTTTTAGGGGTTTTCATGTTTTTAGGGATTTTAGGTTTTCTTGGGGTTTAAAATGTATTTAGGTTTTTACAGTTTTCTTAGGGTTTTTTAGGATTTTAGGATTTTTTATTTTTTTAGGGATTTTTAGGATTTTTCTAGGTTTTTTCGATTTTAGGAATTTTAGGAATTTTTTGAGGTTTTATGATTTTTTGAGTTTTTAGGGTTTTTATGGGTTATTAGGATTTTTTAGTATATAGGTTTTTATGCTTTTTAGTGTTTTTATGATTTTTAGGGGCTTAAATGGGTTTCATAGTTTTTATTATTCTTTACGGTATTTTGGGGTTTGAGTGTTTTTTATGATTTTTAGGGGTTTTATGGTTCTTAGATGGGATTAGGACTCCTAGGTTCTTTTGGGATTTTTAGGGTTTTTACCATTTCTGGGGTTTTTAGGGGTCTTATGTTTTTTGTGTTTTTATGGTTTTCTTATAGGTTTTAGGGTTTTTTTTATTTTTATGGATTTATAGGTATTTTTTAGTATTTTTTGGGTTTTTTGGGATCTAGAGGGGTTTTTGGGTGTTTTTTTGGGTTTTTTTGGGTTTTAAGCGTTTCTAGGTTTCTTAGGGGTTTCAATAGTTTTCAGGTTTTTAATACATTCTTATGTTTGTTATGGTTTTTATGGTTTTTTATGGTTTCACAAAATTTTATGGTTTTTAGGATTTTTATGGTATTTTGGTTTTTTAGGAATTTTGTGGGTTTTTAGGATTTATTATGGTTTTTGGGGGTTTTTTGGTTATTTTAGTTTTATAGGTTTTTTTCTGTGTTTTTAAGCGTATCTATATTTTTTTTAACATTTTTAGGGGTTTATAGGGTTTTTAGAGTGTTTAGTATTTTATTGGGTTTTTAATGATTATTGGGGTTTATTAAGGTTTTTAGGGGGTTTAATGGTTTTTAGGGTTTGGGGGGTTTTAAATAATTTTAAATTTTTTTATAATTTTAAACAATTTTAGGTTTTTAGAGGATTTAATGTTTCTTAGGGTTTAAGGTTTTATTACTATTTTTAGGGGTTTTTAGGTTTTTAGTATTTTTAGGGCTTTTCTAGGATTTTTATGATTTTTAGGGTTTTTAAGGATTTTGAGGGGTCATAAGGTTTTTTAGGGTTTAAGGGTTTTAAATTTTTTATCAATTTTTGGTTTTTAAAGGACTTATGTTTTTTAGGTTATTAATTTTTTATAAGGTTTTTAAGGTTATTTTAAATTTTTAGGGATTTTTAGGGATTTTTTAGGATTTTTATAGTTTTTTGGGTTTTTTGGGATTTTAATTGTTTAATGTTTTTATGGTTTTTATGGTTATATATATATATATATATATTTTAAGGTTTTTATGTGTTTTTGGGTGATTATGGTTTCATGGGCATAGAAATTGCAGGGCCAGGCTCTTATGGTTTCATGGGGTTTTAAATGGTTTTAGGGGTTTTTACATTTTTAGGCATTTTTATGTATTTTTTATGATTTTTTTGGTATTTAGGGTTTTAATTGATTTTATAGGTTTAATGGTATTTATGGGTTTCTTTTATTTTTTAGGTTTTTTTAGTTTGTTATGGTTTTAAATGTTTTTATATTTTTTAATTTATTTAGGGGATTAAAGGGTTTTTAGAGTTTTTAATTGTTTTTAGTGTTTTTATGGGTTTTTAGGGTTTTTAGGAATTTCCATGATTTTTTGTTTTTTTAGGTTTTTAGTGTTTTTTTGGTTTTTAAGAGTTTTAACTATTTTTATGTTTTTATGGTTTTCTTAGGGGTTCTCAGGTTTTGTAGGGTTTTTTAGCTTTTTAGGGAATTTTATGGAATTTTATTATTTTTATAGGTTTTTAGGTTTTTTCGTGATTTTGAGGTTTATTGGGGTTTTTTTAGGGATTTTATGTTTTTTTGGGGTTTTAGGGATTTTTTTAAATTTGTTCTTAGGTCTAAAGGGGTTTTAGAGTTTTCAGTGTTTTATTAGGTTTTTTATGGGTTTTTAGGATTTTTTATGGTTTTTAGGAGTTTGTATGATTTTTAGGGGTTTTAAAAGTTTTTAGGGTTCTTTCATGGGTTTTTAGGGTTTTTATAATCCTTAAATTTTTTGGGGATTCAATTTCTTTACGTTTTTATGGATTTTTAGGGGGTTTTAGGTTTTTAAGGGTTTTTACATTTTTTAGGTTTTTTAAATATTTTAATGGTTTTTAGGGTTTTTAGGGTTTCTAGGATTTTTTGTTTTTAGGTGTTTTAGGGTTTTAGGGATTTTTTTGGGGGATTTTATCATTTTTAGGTTCTTATGTTTTTAAGGTTTTTTATATTTTTTAGTGTTTTTAGTCGTTTAAATGGATTTATAGTTTTTAGCGGGTTTTAGAGTTTTTATAGGTTTTTCTGTTTTTTACGGTTTTTAGGTGTTTATGGTTTTTAGGGGTTTTTAGGGTTTTTACGTTTTTAGGGGATTTAAGGATTTTTATAATTTTATCTTTTTATATTTTTTTCCTAGGTTTTTATTGTTTTTTACCTTTTTGGGGATTTTTAGGGATTATTTAAGATTTTTATGGTTTTTATGGGTTTTACGGTTTTTAGGATTTTTAGGATTTTTTATTTTTTAAAGGATTTTTTGGTTTTTAGGGGTTTTATGTGTTTTTGTTTTTTATGGTTTTCTTAGGGGTTTTTAGGGTTTTTATGGTTGTTACAATTTTAGGTATTTTTAGATAATTTCTGTTTTTACGGTTTTTGGATTTTTATGGATTTTTGGGGGTATTATGGTTTTTAGGGTTATAGGGTTTTTTTAGTATTTTAGGGTTTTTAAAGTTTTATATAGTTTTTAACGTTTTAGGGTTTTAAAGGGTTTTTAGTGTTTTATTAGTTTTGTTGGGTTATTATAGGGATTTAGTGGTATTATGTTTTTTGGGGGTTTTATTATTTTTAGTTTCTTTTATAGTTTTTAGTGTGTTTTGTGGGTTTATAGAGGTTTTAGTGTTTTTTGGTTTTTTGGGGTTTCATGTGTTTTTAGGTTTTCCAAGGGGTGTTTAGGGTTTTATGGTTTTTTATGGTTTTTTTGGATTCATAGGGGTTTTTTATGATTTTTATTTATTTAGGGTTTTAGGTATTTTGAGGGTATTTAGGGTTTTTTAAGATTTTGTGGTCTTATTGCTTTTTAGGGTTTTTTTGAGTTTTTTAGGATTTTTATGTCTTTAGAGTATTTAAATGCTTTTAGGGTTTTGATGGGGTTTTAGAGTATTTAGAATAATTTTATGGTTTTATGGGGTTTTTTGGTTTTTGTGGTTTTTAAGGGTTTTTGTGGTTTTTAGGGTTTTCTAGGATATTTAGCATTTTAGGTTATTTAAGGGTTTAAATTTTTTATAGTGTTTTTATGTTTTTCTAAAGGTTTTTAGGGTTTTTAATAGTATTTACGTTGTTAGTTATTTTTAGAGATTTTTTTGGACTTTTTATTATTTTTTATGGTTTTTATGGATTATGAGGGTTTTTATGGTTTTTATGCGTTTTATGGTATTTTTTGTGTTGTAAGAGTTTTTTTTTGTTTTTTAAGTTTTTTACAGTTTTTAAAAGTTTTTAACATTTTTAAGGGTTTAAAGAGTTTTTACATTTTTTAGTGGGATTCAAGGTTTTTTAGGGTTCTTTAATGTTTTTAGGGGGTTTTATAGTTTTAAGGGGTTTAGGGTTTATAGGACTTTTGTTGATTTTGTGTTTTTAGGATTTTTGGAGGTTTTAATTGTTTTAAGGTTTTAAGGTATTTATTGGGGGTATTTATGGTTTTATGGTATTTTTACTTTTTTAGTGATTTTAGGAATATTTTTAGGATTTTTGATGTTTTTTAGTTTTGTAGGGATTCTGAGGGTGTTTTGGTTTTTTAGGGTTATTAGGGTTTTATGTTTTTTTGGGTTTTAGAGGTTTTTTGGTTTTAGGTTTTTTTGAGTTTTTTAGGTTTTTAAAGGGTTTTTCTTGTTTTTAATGTTTTTATATGTTTAAAGGGTTTTAAATTTTTTTTATTGGTATTTAGGTTTTTTGTTGTTTTTTATAAATTTTAATGGTTTTTATAGGATGAATGGGTTTAAAGTTTTTAGGCGTTTAGGGGTTTATCATTTTTTAGGTTTTCTAGGAGTTTTATGTTTTTTTAGATTTTTAAGGTTTTTATTGCGGTTTTTTGGTATTTTAATGTTTTTTAGGTTTTTAGGAATATTTACAGTTTTTTAGGATTTTTTTGGGATTTTGAGGGATTTAGGGTTTTATAAGGGTTAGAGGGATTTTAGAGTTTTTTAAGGGTCTTTAGGGTTTTTAAGTGTTTTAGGTTTTTAATGTTTTCTTCAAGGAATCTTGAGTTACTAGGGCTTTAGGGGTTTCTAGGTTTTTTATATTTTTTAGGGTTTTAGGGATTTTGAGGGTTTTGGGGTTTTTATAGTGTTTATTGGGTTTTTTTGTTCATTTGGATATTTTGAGTTTTTTTGGTTTTCAAGGTTTTTAGATTTTTTTAATGTTTTTATTTTTTTAAAGGGTTTTTTGACTTTCTATTTTTTTAGGGTTTTTATGTGTGTTTTGGGATTTTTATTTTTATTATGGGGTTTAGGGTTTTTTGGGTTTTAGGGTTTTTTTAGGTTTTACCATTATTTAGGTTTTTTATGGGTTTTAAGTGTTTTTAGATTTTAAGGTTTTCTTAGGGGTTTTCTGGGTTTTTAGGGTTTTTACATTTTTATGGATTTCAAGGGATTTTTTTTGGATTTTAGGGTTTTTAGGGATTTGGGGGGCTTTCTGGGTTTTTAGGTTTTTTATTGTTTTTTGGGTGTTTTTAATTTTTGAGGATTTAAAGGTTTTATAGATTTTTTTACAAGAATGATGGAAAGTAGTATATAAACGAAAGGAAATTGAAGTATAACACTATCATCAATGGGTGAAAGGAAACCAAATCTCAACTAAACATAGGAAAGAAACTGGCAGAATGACCCGAGAAACCTCGTAAAGCCTATCAAAACCAATAAATGGTAAACGGGCTCGAGACCCCTCGTGAATCCCAACCAATCCATAGCCCAAAAAATGACCCTAGAATCCTCGTGAAGCCCATCCAAACCATTTCCTTGAAAGTGTGCCTATGAACCCTAATGATGATGATCCAAACTATAGCCCTTGAAAGGGCCTGAGAAAACTCACGATGCACATCCCAACCATTACACGGAAAAGGCATCAGAACCTAATGTTTCCCAAGTAACACAAAATCCAAACATATATCACACCAGATCAATCTCCTAACACCCGGATCCTAGATCCAAAAACCCTCATCCCCGACACCATCTCCCAACTGCCAACTCCTAGGAACCACAACCCCCAACATGCCATCCAGATTGTCAACACCCAATGTAACACTATCTCACAGCTCTCAAACAATAACCAAACCTTAGAAATAGAACCTACTATCAAGGATCTTGAGAAACAACAGTATCCTTATGTACTATAGCATCACTTCCCACAAAGAAGTATCCCACTTCACTCCCACAACACCTAAACCTACAAACATCCACAATAAGAACTATCAATCCAACACGAACCCGCTCTACAAAAACAACTACAAAAACTCTTAGCCAAATAGCTCATGCAACACCATGAAAACTGGATCCTTATCTAGCCACCATCAATGGACTTAATCTAGTAACTCCAGCCACCATCACCAGCCTAATCCACACCCACAACACTCCACAAAAAATCATCATCCCACACTCCAACATAAACAAATAAAAGGCCCTTTACCAGATCACAACCCCAACAACATCCAAGTTTTAGTAGAATCCCACTCCACAAGAATACAACAACAACAACCTACTAGCTAACACCTTCCACACCTGCATCCCCTATACCCCACTAGCACCAACTGGCCCTCATCCTGCACCATAGATCCATCTATCCAAAAAATTTCAGCCACACCATTTATCCCAATAGCTCCCACCAACACCACTAATCCGTAGCCCCTACACCAGCTATGAACCCACAACCAGACTCTTAGCATCAATCACCCTCTCCTTGAACCAACACTCAAAAGCAAAAAAACCCTTTAGTAGAAAACATCATCCCCTGTATAGCCTTCAACTCCCTAGCGCCCAACTCTAGCAATAGAAAACTCCATCACCCAGCTTCCAAACTAGCTCCACCAACATTATACACATGAAAGAATCAACAAACATAAAAGGTCAGTAGAACTCCCCACCACCAAATAGATAGAACCCCCAACCATAAATCCCAAAAGAATAAATAGCACATCAAGAAGGCCTCATGCATACCAAGAGTACATCCCGGAGCCACCGAGAAAACCAGAAGACCCCTCCAGTCTCATCACCATTAAACCCCGAGCTCCCATATTTCAATCAAAATCAATCTATTAGCAGAATCGGATCACCAGTAACAGCATCATCCTTCTCTACACCAGAAACACTCCCCACCAAGCACCAACTCGCTCCACTCCAACCACACCATCCAATATTATATATACCAATGAAATCCCTACAAAAACCAGAGTGTTAGAAAAAAAACTCTCAATAGAAACAACACCAAAACCTCCTAGCCCTAGTACACAGTTGGGTTTATCCCACACTAGGAAATTAACAACACTAGCTAAAAGCACCGTTAAATACCAAATTTATCCAATCTATAAAATTCCTTGTTAAAGGGGGGGGGGGGGGGTCTTTAACAATGCTAAAAAACACTGATAAAGGCCCCATTTATGAACGCTTTTTACAAGAGATTACAAAGTCCCCCTTATCAATGCCTTTAAAAAGCACTGATAAATACCCTAATTTATCAGTACTAGTAAAAAAGCACTAATAAAGCGGGGCGTTTATCCGGGATTGTAAAAAAACGATGAAAATGGGAGTATCATTATTTGTGCTTTTTTAGAAGCACTCATAAAGTCCCCCTATCAATGATTTTTAATAGTTTTGATAAAAGGTGTATTTAAGAAAAATATTTCATTAAAATAAATGTTAATATATTTGAATTTATATTTATATAAATATAATATATATTTTTAAATATGTTTTTGATAAGGTTAAATAAACATTTACAATTAATATATAAGTTATTTAGTGAAAATGTTTTATAAAATACTTTTAAAAATATTTTTAATTTAATAATTTGATAATTACTATATTTTAATAGTCATTTAATAACAATTTGAAAAAAAATAAAAAAATTAATAACTGATCTAAAATAAGTTGGGAAAGTGAGTCAAACATAAAATGATCATAAATTTTGATGTGATTGTACATTTTGGCTCTTACACATATCAAATCCATGTTTATGATGATCTTTATGCCATTTTAATTAGGTTTAACCCTGGTCACTATTTGTTTATGGCCAAAAAAGGCCCAGAAGGCCTTCAAAACTACGTTTTTATTCATGGTACGCTAATTTTATAACATTTGAAGGATTTTAACCATCATTTAAGGGAGGTATTGTTTCCTTTTTTCATTGAGGATTAAATTTATTCCCTTGTGTTATATTCACAATTATATTATGGTTTTCAAATATTATCATTTTTCAAAATGTAGTTTTATTTATAATTATATTTATGCATACTTTCTAATACATACAATAAATCACTTGTATAAATACATATATGAAATATTCTACAGGGATATGTATTTTTAAATATATAAAACAAATATTTATTATTCATTTTATTTAAGGTAAAAAATTATTTATTTATTCCCATATAAAAATTAAAAAATATGTGTATATATATTTTATATATTCATATGTTTGTGTATTAATAAATATATATTTACATATACATATACATTATTATATATATATATATATATTAATATTTATATTCAAATATATATATATATTAATATTTATATTCAAATATATATATAAATTTATATTAATATATAATATATTTATATAAATATAATTGTGTATATATATATATCACACATTTATAAATATATATAAATAAGTATAAAAGTCATTAAATATAGAACAAAACACACATGTCAAAGTGGTAAAGAGATTTCGTCGCATAAGGGAGGTCCAAGGATAAACTCCAGGTTCACATTAGAATTTGGGGTAGCCTTATAGCATTGACGAAGGGGGTGGGTTGTGTGATGCTGGATGGGTGGTGAAAAGTATAGATAAAGGGGGTTGTAAGCGCGGAGAAAGGTGGGAGGTCTGCAAGAAAAATTAATTTTCCCAGATTTTTTAACAGAAAGTTTTTTAGCACCATTAAAAGACAACTTTTATACCTCCCAAAAAGAATTTTTAAAATAACCCTTTAACAGTGAAAAAATGTATTGAGAAATCATGCCTTTAGAGGTGCATTTCTTAATGCTATTAAAGGGTACCTTAAATTGAACTTTTTTAGTGCTGTTAACCCCCTATAAAATTTCTAGAAATATAATCTCTTTTCAAGTACTGATAAATAGAATTAACTAGAACTGTTAAATCCATGATTTGTAGTATTTTAGCTAAAATATTTTCCAACTACCAATAATAGTCCCCAACCAACGACATCAGCCCCTAGCACCAACTCGTCCAACTCCCACATCACCCCCATCAAAAAGGTAACCTTCACTACCCCAATAGAACCCCCCAATAACCCCTACACCAGCTCAAAACTACCAAAAACAACTGGGATTCAACAACAACTCATTCCATAGGAACACAACCTCCAGCACCTCCAATCCAACACCAGCTACACCTAGATCCATACAGCCATCTAGAACTAACATTCCCTCTTCCCATCACCCCATCTTCCAGTACCACTCAATAACTTCTCCCAACAGCTCTTGAACCCCAAACCATCACCCAACATCCTAGAAAGCACCCAACAACCATACCATATCCTAACACATGTGACAGCACCCAGGACCCTATTACACCAGTTCCAAGCAGCACGCTATAACTACACCAGCATCGAGACCCATAACTAGAAACAAAAGTAACTGTTGCTCACTCCACACCAGCATCACTCCCAACACCAAAGAGCTACAATACCAACACACATATTCCAACTCTCAGTATCCGGAGCCCTCACCCAGATAATTATGTATCCTCAAGCCACCCCATTGCAGAATTAGACCACACCCTCGAAGCCACAAACACTGACACACCATAGAACCATCATCTCTAACCCAACTCCCAAAAAGTAGTCCACACCCCTCCATCTGTGATAGCTCCTACCAACATAGAAACCATCATCAACACGTACTACACCCAAAAGGATCATCACCACTAGAAAAAGGCCACCAGAAATCACCCATCAAAATACATCCTGTAACTCTACAATGACCTATAACAACCAAGGACCCCATCATACAAAATAAGAAAAGAAAACATGTCAAAAATATCTCTAAGAGGGAATCCTCTAGTTGTTCCATCATTTAAAAAGAAAGATAAAGATCAAATAATCCATGTTTTCAACCACTAGGTAGGAATAAACAATAAACCAATCTAGTAGACAGATGAGCGATGTCGACCTCCAAACCAAATTCAATAACTGATGAACTAGGAAACACTGACCGACATACCAACAACCTACAAACTAAAAACAAAAGTGATGTCGGCTAAAAAGACCTCATCTAGTAAACCAAATAACCATGAACAAAAATCTATGATATATAAGATGATGAAGGCACAGTAATCACTATCCCAACACTGAATAGAATATGAAAAATGCATGTAGAACCACTAAAAAATGGGATTCTAGGAAACCACCACCCCAAGTGATGAGGATCACTGATCATGAGCATCGATCAACCTGAAGTGATGATGAACATCATCAACACCATTGCTGAAGGCACACCGATGAACATTTTGAACCTCAAATATCTGAAGAAGACACAACAAGTTGTCATTACCAACACCATGATAGAAAATCGACAAGACTCAATCCAAAAGACCTTGAACCATGAACCCCTGATGGGATAATAACCCATCACATGCTCTAGCATGGGGAAGAAGATATTTCCAATACCAACCTCACACACCAATCGTGAATCCACATGATGTTGTGGAATACTTACTGAAAATCCCCACACCAATCCAAAAAAATTATTGAACATGGAAATCCATGATTGGATGAATCCAATTCCAAAAATTGATGAACCTCAAACAGGATGATGGACAAACATGGAACACCATCCAATATCCCATTTTACCTGATAAAGACATGAAATCCACTACTCCCATGCACTCAAAAAAACCTGATATGATAATGTATCCTGAAAACCGAAAACCAAAACCCCAAAACCCATTGAAGAACCTGAAAAATAGGAGCCACCCCCCCCCAAATGGAATGATTGATGCCAATGAACCAATAACCATCCAAACCCAAGATGACCTAGAAAAATGATCCAAATCCGAAAATGAAATGGAGGGCACCAACAGAACCACTATTGACGAAAAAGGAAAACTAAAATCCCCACCATAGACTGTAAACTAACCATAAACAGAAACCAATTGACCAAAAACCTTCAATGATGAAACCATTAAAGAAACATTAAATGAAGGCTAGCAAGCTGAATCCATAATGAAACTTGGTTTTGAAACACGGTAGTGAATCCTCCACTTGCATGGGGCTTCTGAGATCTATGAGAGCTCATTCAAGATCCCCCTGGGGTTTTAAGATTTTTTGGAGTTTTTTAGGGGTTTTAGTTTTTTATAGTTTTAAAACGTTTTTAGGGGTTTTAAGATATTTTAGAGTCTATAGCGTTTTTAGGGGTGTTATTGGTTTTAGGGTTTTTATGGTTTTTTGGGGTTTTGAGGGTTTTTAAGGTTTTTTGTGTTTTTGAGGGTTTTTAATGTCCTTTTTGGGGGTCTTTATATTTTTAGGAATTTTTTTTGGATTTTTATAGTCTTTTAGTGTTTTTAGAGATTTTGAGGGTTTGTACAGTTTTTAGGTTTTTCAGGGTTTTTTGGGGGTTTTTGAGTTTTTGAGGTTTTTTAGGGGTTTTAATATTTTTTAAGTTTTTAAGGATTTATTAGGGGGTTTCATGGTTTTTATGGTTTTTATGATTTTAGTGATTTTTATGTATTTTTTAGGACTCTTATGGTTTTTTAGTTTTTAAGGAATTCGAGTGTTTTTAGAGTTTTTATGAATTTTTTATTTTTTTAGGTTTAATAGGGGGTTTTAATGGATTTCAAGTTTTTAAGTTTTTCTTTGGTATTTTTATGGGTTTTAGGGGGTTTTATGTTTTTATGGATTTTAGAGGTTATTAGGATATTTATTATTTTTTAGGGGTTTTATGGATTTTGAGGGTTTTTTGGTGTTTTTAGTGTTTTTAGTTTTTTATGGTTTTCTTATTGTTTTTCAGGCTTTTAGGGTTTTTTACATTTTCTCAAATTTATAGGGAATTTTTATATTTTTATAGTTTTTATCTTTTTATGGATTATGAGGGTTTTTAGTGTTTTCATGTTTTTATGGTCATTTTGGTTTTTTTTTGTTTTTATGGTTTTTTATCTTTTAGGGTTTTTATGTTTTTTAGTGTTTTTAAATTTTTTAGGATTATAAATGGTTTTTTATAGTTTCTAGTGTTTTTTAGAGTTTTTATGGTTTCTTAGGTATTTAGGGGTTTTATTATATTTAGGGTTCCTGTGGTTTTTTTATGGTTTTTTGCATTTTTTATGTTGTTAGTGGTTTTATGCATTTTTAGGCCTTTATAGATTTCTTAGGTTTTTGGGGGGGTTTTAGAGTGTTTATAGTTTTATAGATTTTTTTGGGATTTATTAGGATTTTTTGGTGTTTTAGAGATTTCATGGATTTGGAGGTTTTTTTGGGGGTTTTATGATTTTTTTATTTCTTTGGGTTTTTTGAGTACTTTTGGGTTTTTCTGATTTTAAGGGTTTTTCGGGTTTTTAGTTTTCTTTTATGGTTTTATGGGGTTTTAGTGTTTTTTATGTTTTTAGTGGTTTTAGTAGTTTTTAGGGTTCTTAGTGGGTTTTAGGGGGTTTTATGGGTTTTAGGATTTTATTGTATTTTTGGTTTTTAGGTGTTTTTATGTTTTTATGTTTTCTTTGGGGTTTTCATGTTTTTTAGGGTTTTTTATGTTTTTTGGGAAATTTTGGAATTTTTTAGGATTTTTATATTTTTAGGGTTTTTAGGGTTTTTAGGGATTTTGAGTGCCTTCAGGGTATTTAGGGTTTTTATTGTTTTTTGGGTTTTAACGGGATTTTAGTGCTCTTAGGGGTTTTTAGAGTTTTTTAAATTTTTATGGGATTAATCGATTTTTATAATTTTTAGTGGTTTTTATAGTTTAATGGGTTTTGCAGTTGTTAGGTTTTTACGGGGTTTTTGGGTCTTTTTAGGAGTTCTTAGAGTTTTAATATTTTTATAGGTTTTTAGGTTTTCTATGTGGTTTTGGTTTTTAAGGTTTTCTTTGACTGTTTCAGTGTTTTTAAGTTTTTTTTACATTTTTAGGGATCTTTGGGTTTCAATCATTTTTATTTTTTTATGGTTTTTTGGTATTTTGTCAGTTTTTAGATTTTTTATGGTTTTATGGATTTTTAGTCTATTTTTGAGTTTTCTAGGTTTTTATGGTTTTTAGAGTTTTTTTGATGTTTTTTGGAATTTAATGGATTTCTATAGTTTTTTTCTTTTTAGGGTGTTTATGTGTCTTTAGGTTTTTCTAATGTTTTTATGGTTTTAATGGGTTTTTAGGGGTTTTAGGATCTTTTAGGGTTTTAGGGTATTTAGTTTTTGTTAGGTTTTTAGGAGTTCTACGTGTTTTTACATTTTTATGGGCTTCATATAGTTTTTCATAGTTTTTAGTTATTTTTACCTTTTAGGGATTTTTAGTTCTTTTTTAGTATTTTTATGTATTTTTGGGTTTTTTGGGATTTTGAGGGTGTTATAATGTTTTTAGGGTTTATAGGGGATTTATAATTTTCAGTATTTTTAGGGGTTTTATGTTTTTTCTATATTTTTATGGTTTTCCTAGGGGTTTTTAATGATTTTAGGTTTTTTTACCTTTTTAGGTATTTTTAGGGGTTTTAAATATTTGTATGGGTTTTTTGAGTTTTTAGGGACTTTGATGGGTTTTAGGGTTTTTTAGGGGATTCAATTTTTTTAGGTATTTCAGGATTTTTAGGGGTTTTTAGGTTTTTATGGGTTTTTACATTTTTAGGTTTTTATAATATTTTAATGGTTTTTAGGGTTTTTAGGATTTATTGTTTTTTTAGGTGTTTTTAGGGTTTTTAGGGATTTTTTTTGGGTTTTTATCTTTTTTTAGATTCTTATGTTTTATAAGGGTTTTTATATTTTTTAGTATTTTTAGTCGTTTAAATGGATTTATAGTTTTTAGTGGGTTTTAGAGTTTTTATGGGTTTTCGGGTTTTTATGGTTTTTAGGTGTTTATGGTTTTTATGGGTTTTTAGGTTTTTAGGGGTTTTAATTATTTTTATTATTTTAAGGTTTTAAATTTTGTTTTCAAGGTTTTTAGGTTTTTTTCGTTTTTGGGGATTTTTAGGGCTTATTTATGATTTTTATGGTTTTTTTGGGTTTTAGGGTTTTTAGTACTTTTAGGTTTTTTTATTTTTTTAAGGATTTTTATGTTTTTAGGGGTTTTATGTGTTTTTATTTTTTATGGTTTTCTTAGGGGGTTTTATGGATTTTATGGTTGTTACATTTTTAGGTATTTTTAGATATTTTTTTTGTTTTTATGGTTTTAGGTTTTTTAGGGATTTTGACGGGTATTATGGTTTTTAGGGTTATAGGGTTTTTTTAGTATTTTAGGGTTTTTAAAGTTTTATATAGTTTTTAACTTTTTAAGGGTTTAAAGGGTTTTTAGTGTTTTATTAGGTTTGTAGGGTTATTATATGGGTTTAGTGGTATTATGTTTTTTTGGGGTTTTATTATTTTTAGTTTCTTTTATAGTTTTTAGTGTATTTTTTGGGTTTATATAGGTTTTAGTGTTTTTTAGTTTTTAGGGGTTTCATGTGTTTTTAGGTTTTCCAAGGGGTTTTCAGATTTTTTATGGTTTTTTATGGTTTTTGGAATTAATAGGGGTTTTTTATGATTTTTATTTATTTAGGGTTTTAGGTATTTTGAGGGTATTCAGGGTTTTTTAAGATTTTGTGGTTTTTTTGGTTTTTAGGGTTTTTTTGAGTTTTTTAGGATTTTTATGTTTTTAGAGTATTTAAATGTTTTTAGGGTTTTGATGGGGTTTTAGGGTATTTAGAATAATTTTATGGTTTTATGGGGTTTTTTGGGTTTTTGTGGTTTTTAAGGGTTTTTATTGTTTTTAGTGTTTTCTAGGATTTTAGCATTTTTAGGATAGTTAAGGGTTTAAATTTGTTATAGTGTTTTTAAGTTTTTATAAAGGTCTTTAGAGTTTTTAAAATTATTTACGTTGTTAGTTATTTTTTGAGATTTTTTTGGACTTTTTATTATTTTTTATGGCTTTTAATGATTATGAGGGTTTTTATGGTTTTTATGGGTTTTATGGTATTTTTGGGGTTCTAAGAGTTTTTTTTTTGTTTTTTAGGGTTTTTACAGTTTTTAGTAGTTTTTAACATTTTTAGGGGTTTAAAGAGTTTTTACAGTTTTTAGTGGGATTCAAGGGTTTTTAGGGTTATTTATTGTTTTTAGGGGGTTTTATAGTTTTAAAGGGGTTTAGGGTTTATAGGGGTTTAGGTTTTATAGGTTTTTTTTGTTTTTGTGTTTTTAGGTTTTTTATAGGTTTTAATTATTTTTAGGTTTTAAGGTATTTGTTGGGGGTATTTATTGTTTTATGGTATTTTTACTTTACTAGTGGTATTCGTAATTTTTTAGGATTTTTGCTGTTTTTTAGTTTTTTTAGGGATTATGAGGGTGTTTAGTTTTTTTTAGGGTTATTAGGGTTTTTATGTTTTTTTTGGGTTTTAGGGGTTTTTTGGTTTTAGTTTTTTTTTGATTAGTTAGGTTTTTAAAGGGTTTTTCTTCTTTTTATTGTTTTATGTGTTTAAAGGGTTTTATATTTTTTTAGTGGTTTTTAGGTTTTTTGTTGTTTTTTATAAATTTTTATGGTTTTTATATGATGAATGGGTTTCAGGTTTTTTAGGCGTTTAAGGGTTTATCATTTTTTAGGTTTTCTAGGGGTTTTATGTTTTTTTAGATTTTTAATGTTTTTATTGCGGTTTTTTTTTGTATTTTAAGGGTTTTTTTGTTTTTAGGAATTTTTACGGTTTTTTAGGATTTTTTTGGCATTTTGAGGGAATAAGGGTTTTATAAGGGTTATATGGATTTTTGAGTTTTTTAGGGTTTTTATGGGTTTTAAGTGTTTTAGGTTTTTTAGGTTTTCTTCAAGGATTTTCGAGTTACTAGGGTTTTAGGGGTTTCTATGATTTTCATATTTTTTAGGGTTTTAGGGATTTTGAGGGTTTTGGGGGTTTTTATAGTGTTTATTGGGTTTTTTTTGTTCATTTGGATATTTTGAGTTTTTTTGGAGTTTTTAAGGTTTTCATGTTTTTTAGATTTTTATAATGTTTTTAATTTTTTAAAGGGTTTTTAGACATTCAATTTTTTTAGGGTTTTTATGGGTGTTTTGGATTTTTATTTTTATTATGGGGTTTTGGGTTTTAGGGTTTTAGGGGTTTTTAGGTTTTACCATTATTTAGGTTTTTTGTGGATTTTAAGTGTTATTATATTTTTAAGGTTTTCTTATGGGTTTTCATGGTTTTTAGGGTTTTTACATTTTTATGGATTTCAAGGGATTTTTTTGGATTTTAGGGTTTTTAGGGATTTTGGGGGCTTTCTGGGTTTTTAGTTTTTTATAGTTTTTTGGGAGTTTTTAATTTTTGATGATTTAAAGGTTTTCTAGAGTTTTTTACAAGAATGATAGAAAGTAGTATATAAACGAAAGGAAATTGAATTATAACACTATCATCAAAGGGTGAAAGGAATCCAAATCCCAAATAATCATAGGAAATAAATTGGAAAAATGACTCGAGAAACCTCGTGAAGCCTATCAAAACCAATAAATAGTAAACAGGCTCGAGACCCCTCATGAATCCCAACCAATCCATAGCCCAAAAAATGACCCTAGAATCCTTGTTAAGCCCATCCAAACCATTTCCTTGAAAGTGTGCCTATGAACCCTCATGATGGTGATCCAAACCATAACCCTTGAAATGGCCTGAGAAAACTCACAAAGCCCATCCAAAACATTACACGGAAAAGGCATCATAACCTAATGTTGCCCAAGTAACACAAAATACCAACATATATGAAACCAGATCCATCTCCTAACACCCGGATCCTAGATCCAAAAACCCTCGTCCCCGACACCATCTCCCAACTACCAACTCCTAGCAACCACAATCCCCAACATTCCAGCCATATCCTCAACACCCAATGTAACATTATCTCACAACTCTCAAACAAAAACCAAACCATAGAAATAGAACCTATTATCAAGGATCTTGAGAAACAATTGTATCCTTATCTGCTATTGAATCACTTCCCACTAAAAAGTATTCCACTTCACTCCAACAACAACTAAACCTATAAACATCCACAATAAGAACCAGAACTCCAACATGAACCCGCTCTACAAAAACAACTACAAAAACTCTTAGCCAAATAGCTCATGCACCACCATGAAAACTGGCTCCTTCTCTAGCCACCATCAATGGACCTAATCCAGTAACTCCAGCCACCATCACCAGACTAATCCACACCCACAACACCACACAAAAAAATCATTATCCCACACTCCAACATAAATAAATAAAAGGCCATTTACCAGATCACAACCCCCAACAACATCCAAGTTTTAGTAGAATCCCACTCCATAGGAATACAACAACAACCACCTACTAGCTAATACCTACCACACCTGTAGCCCCTATACCCCACTAGCACCAACTAGCCCTCATCCTGCTCCACAGATCCATCTATCCAAAAATTTACAACCACCCCATTTATCCCAATAGCTCCCACCAACACCACTAATCTGTAGCCCCTACCCTAGCTATGAACCCACAACCAGACTCCTAGAATCAATCACCCTCTACTTGCACCAACATCCAAAAGCCAAAACACCCTTCAGTAGCAAACATCATCCCCTATATAGCCTTCAACTCCCTAGCGCACAACTCTAGAAATAGAAAACTCCATCACCCAGCTTCCAAACTAGCTCCACCAACATTATACACATGAAATAATAAAAAAATATAAAAGGTCAGTAGAAATAACCACCACCAAATTGATAGAACCCCCAACCCTAAATCCCAAAAGAATAAAGAGCACATCAAGAAGGCCTCAAGCATGCCAAGAATACATCCTGGAACCACCAAGAAAACCAGAAGACCCCTTCAGTCCCATCACCATTAAACCCTGTGCTCCCATATTTCAATCAAAATCAATCTATTAGCAGAATCAAATCACCAGTAACAACATTATACTTCTCCACGCCAGAAAAAATCTCTACCAAGAACCAACTCGCTCCACTCCAACCACACCATCCAATAGTATATGTACCAATGAAACCCCTAAAAACCAGAGTGTTAGAAAAAACCCTCTCAATATAAACAACACCAAAACCTCCTACCCCTACTACACAACTGGGTTTATCCAATGCTAGGAACTTAACAGCACTATCTAAAAGCACCGTTAAATACCAAATTTATCCGATCTATAAAATGAGTTGTAAAAGCGGGGTCTTTAAAAACGCTAAAAAACACTAATAAAGGCCCCATTTATGAATGCTTTTTACAAGAGCTGATAAATCCCCCCTTATCAATGCCTTTAAAAATCACTGATAAATACCCTCATTTATTAGTACTAGTAAAAAAGCACTAATAAATGGGGGACTTTATCAGCGATTGTAAATAAACAATGAAAATGGGGGTATCTTTATCTGTGATTTTTTAGAAGCACTCATAAAGACACCCTATCAATGATTTTTAATAGTGTTGATAAAAGGTGTATTTAAGAAAAATATTTCATTAAAATATATGCTAATGTATTTGAATTTATATTTATATAAATATAATATATATTTTTAAATATGTTTTTTATAAGGTTAAATAAACATTTACTATTAATATATAAGTTATTTAGTGAAATTTTTTATAAAATATTTTTAAAAATATTTTTAATTTAATAATTTGACAATTACTATTTAGTAATGGTCATTTAATAACAATTTGAAGAAAAATAAATAAATAAATAACTGATCTAAAATAAGTTGGAAAAGTGACACAAACATCAAATGATCATAAATTTTGACATGAGTGTACATTTTGGCTCTAACACATATCAAATCCATGTTTAGGATGATCTGTATGCCATTTTAATTAGGTTTAACCCTTGTCGCTATTTTTTGAGGCCAAAAAAGGCCCAAAAGGCCTTCAAAAATACGTTTTTATTCAATGTACCCTAATTTTATAACATTTGAAGGATTTTAAGCATCTTTTAAGGGGTGTCTTGTTTCTTTTTTTATTGAGGACTAAATTTATTCCCTTGTATTATAATCATAATTATATTATGGTTTTCAAATTTTATCATTTTTCATAATGTAGTTTTATTTATAATTATATTTATGCATATTTTATAATACTTACAATAAATCAATTGTATAAATACATATATAAAATATTATACAGGGAAATTTATTTTTAAATATATAAAAAAAATATTTATTATTCATTTTATTTAATGTAAAAAATCATTTATTTTTTCCCTTATAAAAATGAAAAAATATGTGTATATATATTTTATAGATTCATATGTTTGTGTATTAATAAATATATATATATACATATACATATACATTCTTATATATATATATATTTATATTTATATTCTAATATATATATATATAAATTTATATTAATATATAATATATTTAAATAAATATAATTGTGTATATATATATATCACACATTTCAATATATATATAAATAAGTATAAAAGTCATTAAATATACAACCAAAAACGCATGTCAATGTGGTAAAGAGCTTCAGTCACAAAAGGGAGGTCCAAGGATAAAATCCAGGCGCACATTAGAATTTGGGGTAGCCTTCTAGCATTGAGGAAGGGGTGGGTTGTGTGATGGTGTATGGGTGGTGAAAAGTACAGATAAAGGGGGTTGTAAGCTCCGAGAAAGGTGGGAGGTGTGCATGAAAAATTAATTTTCCCATATTTTTAATAGAACTTTTTTTAGCACCACTAAAAGACAACCTTTAATACCACCCAAAAAGAATTTTTAAAAGAACCCTTTAACAGTGAAAAAAAGTATTGATAAATCATGCCTTTATAGGTGCATTTTTTAATACTATTATAGGGTACCTTAAATAGAACTTTTTTAGTGCTGTTAACCCCCTATAAAATTTCTTGAAATATAATCTCTTTTCAAGTACTGATAAACTGAATTATCAAGAATTGTTAAATCCATGATTTGTAGTATTTTAGATAAAATAGTATCCAACTGCCAATAATAGTCCCCAACCAACGACAGCAGCCACCAGCACCAACTCGTCTAACTCCCACAACACACCCATAAAAAAAGTAACCTTCACCACCCCAATAGAACCTGCCAATAACCCTGACACCAGCTCAAAACTGCCAACAACAACTGGGATCCAGCAACAACCCATTCCATAAGAACACGACCTCCAACACCTCCAATCCAACACCAGCTACACCTAGATCCATACACCCATCTAGAACTAACATGCCCTCTTCCCATCACCCCAGCTCCTAGTACCACTCAATAACTTCTCCCAGGAGCTCTTGCACCCCAAACCATCACCCAACATCCTGGAAATCACCCAACAACCATACCATATCCTAACACATGTGACATCACCAAGGACTCTACTACATCAGTTCCAAGAAGCACGCTATAACTACACCAGCATCGGGACCCATAACTAGCAACAAAAGTAACTGCTTCTCACTCCACACCAGCATCACTCCCAACACCAAAGAGCTACAATACCAACACACTTATTCCAACTCTTAGTGGTAGGCGCCCCCACCCCCATAAGTAGGTATCCTCAAGCCACCCCACTGCAGCATTATACCACACCCTAGAAGCCACAAACACTAACAACCCATAGAACCAACATCTCCAACCCAACTCCCAAAAAGTAGTCCACACCCCTCCATATTTGATAGCTCTTACCCATGTAGATACCATCATAAACACGTACTACACCCCAAAGAATCATCACCACTGGAACAAGGCCACCAGAAATCACCCATCATAATGCTTCCTTTAACTCTGCAATGACCTATAACAACCAAGGACCCCATCATAAAAAATAAGAAAAGAAAACATGTCATAAATATCTCTAAGAGGGAATCTCCTAGTTGTGTAATCTTTTAAAAAGAAATATAAAGATCAAATAATCCATGTTTTCAACCACTTGGTAGGAATATACAATAAACCAATCAAGTAGACAGACGAGTGATGTTGGCCTCCAAATCAAATTCAATAACTGATGAACTAGGAAACACTGACCGACAGACCAACAACCTAAAAACTAAAAATAAAAGTGATGTTGGCTGAAAAGACCTAATCCAGTTAACCACAGAACCATGACCAGAAATCTATGACAAATAATATGATGAAGGAACATTAATCACTTACCCAACACTGAATAGAATACGAAATATGCATGTAGAACCACTACAAAATGGGATGCTGGGAAACCACCACCCCAAGTGATGAGGATCACTGAACAAGAGCATCGATCAACCTGAAGTGATGATTAACTTCATCAACACCATTATTGAAGGCACACCGATGAAGATTTTGAACCTCAAATATCTGAATAAGACACAACAGGTTGTCATTCCCTACCCCATGATAGAAAATCGACAAGCCTCAATCCAAAATACCTTGAACCATGAACCCATGATGGGATAAGAACCCATCACAAGTACTAGCATGGGGAAGAAGCTAGTGCCAACACCAACATGACACACCAACCTTGAACCCACATTCCATTGTGGAATACTGACTGAAAACCCCCACACCAATCCAAAAAAAATTATTGAACATGGAAATCCACGGTTGGATGAATCTAATTCCAAAAACCTATGAACCTCAAACAAGCTGATGGACGAACATGGAACAACATCCAACCGCCCGTTTGACCTGAAAAAGACATGAAATACACTACTCCCATGCACTAAAAAAACCTGATTTGATAATGTATCCTGAAAACCGAAACCCCAAAAACCCATTGAAGAACTTGAAAAATATGACACCACCCCCTAAAAAATGGAATGGCTGAAGCCAACGAACCAATAACAATCCAAACCCAAGATGACCCAGAACAATGATCCAAATCCAAAAATGAAACTGAGACCACTGATAGAACCACTATTGATGAAAGAGGACAACTAAAAGCCCCACCATATACTGTAAACTATCCATAAACAGAAAAAACCTTGACCAAAAACCTTCAATGATGAAACCATTGAAGAAACATTCAATGGAGGCTAGAAAGATGAATCCATAATGAAACTTGGTTCTGAAACACGGTAGTGAATCCTCCACTTGCATGGGGCTTCTGAGATCTATGAGAGCTCATTCAAGATCCCTTTGGGGTTTTAATATTTTTTGGAGTTTTTAAGGGGTTTTAGTTTTTTATAGTTTTAAAACGTTTTTATGGGTTTTATGATATTTTAGAGTCTATAAAGTTTTTAGGGTTTTTATTGGTTTTAGGGTTTTTAAGGTTTTTTGGGGTTTTGAGGGTTTTTAAATTCCTGTTTGGGGGTTTTTACATTTTTAGGAATTTTTTCAGATTTGTATAGTCTTTTATTGTTTTTAAGGATTTTGAGGGTTTGTAGAGTTTTTAGGTTTTTCGGGTTTTTTGGGGATTTTATAGTTTTTAGGTTTTTTACGGATTTTAATAGTTTTTAGGATTTTAAGGATTTATTAGGGGTTTCATGGTTTTTATGTTTTTTATGATTTTAGTGATTTTTATGGATTTTTTAGGACTCGAATGGTTTTTTAGTTTTCAAGGATTTCGAGTTTTTTTAGTGTTTTTAGGATTTTTTTAAATTTTTAGGTTTAATAGGGGTTTTATTGGCTTTCAGTTTTTTAAGGTTTTCTTAGGTATTTTTAGAGGTTTTAGGGGGTTTATGTTTTTATATATTTTTAGAGGTTATTATGATATTTATTATTTTTTAGGGGTTTTATGGATTTTGAGGGGTTTTGGGTTTTTTTGGGTTTCAGTGATTTTTATGTTTTTTGGGGGTTTAAGTGTTTTTATTTTTTTATGATTTTCTTATTTTTTTTCAGGATTTTAGGGTTTTTTACATTTTCTCTGATTTATAGGGAATCTTTATGATTTTTATAGTTTTTAGCTTTTTAAGGATTATGAGGGTTTTTAGTGTTTTCTAGTTTTATGGCCATTTTGGTTTTATTTGTGTTTTTATGGTTTTTTAGCTTTTAGGGTTTTTATGTTTTTTAGTGCTTTTGAATTTTTTAGGAGTTTAAAAGTTTTTTATAGTTTTTAGTGGTTTTTAGAGTTTTTATGGTTTCTTAGGTATTTAGGGGTTTAATTATTTTTAGGGTTTCTCTGGTTTTTTATGGTTTCTTGCAATTTTTATGTTTTTAATGGTTTTATGAATTTTTAGGCCTTTATAGTTTTCTTAGGTTTTTGGGGGTTTTTAGAGTGTTTACAGTTTTATGGATTTTTCTTGGGATTTATTAGGATTTTTATGGAGTTTTATGGATTTCATGGATGTGGAGGTTTTTTTGGGTTTTATGATTTTTTTTGTTTATTTTTGTTTTTTGAGTTCTTTTGAGTTTTTCTAATTTTAGGGGTTTTTAGAGTTTTTAGTTTTATTTTATGGTTTTATGGGGTTTTATTGTTTTTTATGTTTTTTAGTGGTTTTAGTAGTTTTCGGGGTTTTTAGTGGTTTTTAGGGGTTTTATGAGTTTTTAGGATTTTCTTGTATTTTTGGTTTTTAGGTGTTTTTATGATTTAAGGTTTTCAATGGGGTTATCATGTTTTTTAGTGTTTTTTAGATATTTTCAGATTTTTTGTAATTTTTTATTATTTTTTATAGTTTTTAGGGTTTTTAGGGTTTTTAGGGATTTTGAGTGCTTTCACGGTGTTTAGGGTTTTTATTGTGTTTTTGGTTTTAAGTGTTTTTAGTGCTCTTAGGGATTTTTAGAGTTTTTTAAATTTTTATGGGTTTTATCGATTTTTAGATTTTTTAGTGGTTTTTACAGTTTTATGGGTTTTACAGTTGTAAGGTTTTTTACGTGGTTTTTGGGTCTTTTTAGGAGTTATTAGAGTCTTAATATTTTTATAGGTTTTTATGTTTTCTAAGTGGTTTTCGTTTTTAAGTTTTTCTTTGAGTGTTTCAGTGTTTTTAGGTTTTTTTCATTTTTAAGGATCTTTAGGGTTTCTATCATATTTTTGGTTTTTTATGGTTTTAAGGGATTTTGTTGGTTTTTAGGTTTTTTATGGTTTTTTTGAGCTTTCTGGGTTTTTTTGGGTTTTAGTGTTTTTTAATGTTTTTTGGAATTTAATGGATTTCTATAGTTTTTTTATTTTTAGGGTGTTTATGTGTCTTTAGGGTTTTCTAATGTTTTGATGTTTGAAAGGGTTTTAGGGAAAAGAAGGCACGGGTCCAGGCTATTCCCAGAACCCCCCAAAATTTATAAACAAAGGATACAAACACTGCAGACAAGGGAGGGGAGGAATCAATCAATCCACACCCGAAACCCCTTACGACCTCAGCCCGAGGGCCACAAAAGGAAAGAAAAAAAGAAACAAAACGCAAGAACAAAAAAGACACAATGTCCAAAAGAAAATCAAACACAGAGAAGGTCAGTCAACATCGCCGCCAAAATCCTCCAGCTCCGCATCATGAAACCCCATGCCATAACCAAAGCCGCCGCCATCGTCAGCAAAGCTAAAATCTGATTCATCACTCTGGTCCATTGAGTCCCAACTAGGGTCAAAATATTCCTTCATTCCAAGTCTGGACCGCAGCTTCTCCATAGCTTTTACCTGCTCAGTAGAAAAATAAGGCTTCTCTCGCTTATTCACCTTTAGACTCAGTTTGACAGCTCGTGAGGAGGCCCTAGTTGCAATTGGGCGTGGGAGGGCAGAGTAATCCCTCCTCCTTCTTCTTCTTGGTGGGGCAGAGGAGGTTCCCGCAGCAGACATCTTTGGTCCATTTCCACCATCACTAGCGGCTAGTGGTGCCTTGCCTTTCTTGCTTTCTTCCTCAAGAGTTTCAGCACCTCCGCTGATTTTTTTCTCCCTTGATGTGACCATAGCAGCATTTATCTGTTGACCAGCCTCAGCAAAACTCTCCCCAAGCCTCCTTGCCTCATCTTCAAGAGGGAACCTTTCCCTTTCAACCCGTAACATCTCATGAAGCTGCACACAAATGTCTTCAACAGATGGGACACCATGATGGATCATCGCCCTCTGCAGGTCCATGAGAGGACCACCAACATCACCAGCATATTGGAGCTGGTCACTAGGCATGTCCTCAGCACTGCCGTCAGAGGTGCATGATAACCCAGGCCCCTTGCCAGGTCCCCCCACGCCAGGATACCCATGCAGGACCAGTGGGGCATCACGCCAGTCAATATCCCCATACAGAATGGGCTTTTCCTCAGCTGAGTATGAACTCCAGTCATCTCCAGACCTGGTTTTCTGAGAAACAACATCCTCCTTTGCATCATCTTCCACCCACACCCCAACCATGGCAGGCTCAGCCGAACCTGCAGCCTGAGAAACATTCACAGGAGCCTCATCCGTTAGCACAGATCCACCAGCATTCTCATCAACCTTTAAGCCAGTTGTGTCATCCCATCCCAGATCCATGCAGGAATTTTCCACATTTCCTGGCCATAAATCCATCGTAATTGTCTTATCTATCTCACTTTGCTTCCTAATATCTTCACCAGACCCGTGAACACCTTCAGCAGAGCCATGAATTCCTCCCTCAGTGAGCGTGACTTCATCCTCAACAGCATTCCCTGTGACACCGACGCTTGCTTCCAGACTCACCAAGAAGCCACCCGAATCCATCAGGGAGATTTCTAACCCATTACCAGCCTACATAGAAGACGAGCTGGGCACATCGGTAGCCACAGATTGGGAAACCTCCCCAGTAGTCCCCTTCACCTCCACCCGAGGGAGGCCGGTCCCACCAGCAGACAGAGATTCACCACCCCTAGAAGCGCCAGAACAGATTCCAGAACAGTCACGGTGCCCGAAACTCCAGCACAAAGAGCAGAAGACTGGCCATTGCTCGAAGACAATAGATTGTCTCCATCTGAGCTCCTCTCCCACAAAAATCCAGACAGAGTCCACAGGGGGTTTCGACTCATCAATTTCAACAAAATCCCTTGGAGCATCCTGATGACAGAGGGCCCTCGTCCTACTATCCACACAGAGGAATCGCCCCACCAGGTTTCCAAGCATCAAAATAATTGAGTAATTCTGAAAGGGGAGTGGCAGTTCAGGAAAACGCACCCATGTAGCAGCAATAGGGGATCTTCTCTTCATATGAAAATCAAAGGTCCATCGAAAGAGGGATAATCGAGCGCCATTGCATGACCGAGGAGCCGCTGACCATGCAAGGATGAGATCATCCTCCGTTGCAAACCGAACCATGATATGGGAGCTGTCGAGCAGGCCGATAGACGCACGAGCCTTAAGATTCCAGGAAGCCACAACGAACCTATCAAAGGTGACCACCGGGGGTCGCCGCCTCGGAAAGCTTGCAACCGGAGTCAATCGGTGGAGATCTGCGGCCTCAGTGAAATCCCGAGATGAGAGAGGAAGCTGAGGGCAGCCATCGAAGAACTCCGGAACCTTCGGGCCAAGCACCGTTTGCGGGAAGGCGGGTAACAGATCAGTAGAATAGAGCGACGAGAAATCATCAGGGAGAGGGTCCTCCCCCGTAGAGATAGGGGGAGGATCTTCGATTTCAATCGCCTTCAACCCGAGGGGAAATCGCCATCGTAGGGGAGCGGAATCGCCAGGAGTGCCCGAGCCGCCATCTAAAGGGTTTTAGGGTTTTTAGTGTTCTTTAGTTTTTTAGGAGTTTTAAGTGTTTTTACATTTTTAAGGACATCATGTAGTTTTTCAATGTTTTTAGGTATTTTTACATTTTTGGGATTTTTAGGTCTTTTTTTAGTATTTTTATGTATTTTTTGGTTTTTTAGGATTTTGAGGGGTTTTTAATGTTTTTAGGGGATTATAGGGGATTTATAATTTTTAGTATTATTAGGGGTTTTAAGTTTTTTTATATTTTTAACGTTGTCCTAGAGGTTTTCAATGATTTTAGGGGTTTTTACCTTTATAGATATTTTTAGGGGTTTTAGATATTTTTATGGGTTTTTTGAGTTTTTTAGGGACTTTGATGGGTTTTAGGTCTTTTAGGGGTTCATGGTTGTTTGGGGGTTTTAGGGTTTTTTAGTTCTAATTTCGTTTAATGTTTTTAGAGTTTTTTAATGTTTTAAAGGATTTAAAATGATTTTATTGTTTTTTAGGGGTTTTAAGATTTTTCCTCATTTTAGGGTTTCTATAGTTTTTACGGTTTGGGATTTTTTAGGGTGTTTAGGTTTTTTAGAATTTTTAGGATTTTTAAGGGTTTTAAGTTTTTTTAGGTTTTTAAGGATCTTTTTGGTGTTATAACAGGTTATTGAGTTTTTTACATTTTTTGTATTTTTATGTTCCTTTTAGTATTTTTATGGGTTTTGGGGGTTTTAGTGATTTTTAGTGTTTTGGGGGGTTTTTCGCATTTTTAGGGATTTTTGGTTTTTTTGGTTTTTAAGATTTCTTTTAGTTTTTAGGGATTTTATGGTTTTTGAGATTTATTCACATTTTTCATAGTTTTAATGTGTTTTTAGAGTTTTTAGGTTTATTTTAGTATTTTTAGGAGTTTTCATGGTTTTAGGGTTTTTTTGGGTATTTTAGGGCCTTATTAGGGGTTTTCAGGGATTTAGTAATTTATAGGATTTTAGGGGAATTTAGGGAATTTAGGTATTTAAGGTCTTAATTAGGTTTTTAAGATTTTAATTTTTTTGTGTTTTAATGGATTTTTAGAATCTTTTTAGAATTTTTATGGATTTTTAGGATTTTTAGGATTTTTAGCAGTTTTAGGGTTTTTAGGGGTTTTATGTGTTCTTATGATTCAAAGATTTTTTTAGGGTTCATTAGTACTTATAGGGTTGTATACGTTTTTTATTTTTAGGAATATTTTCTGTTGTTTATGGTTTTTTAGGGTTTTTAAGGATTTCGAGGGTTTTTAGGTTTTTTATGGTTTTTTGGTTTTATGGTTTTTTTGAGTTTTTATGGTTTTGAGGTTTTTAATAGTTCTAAATATTTTTATTATATAATGGGTTTTTATATTTTTATATTTTTGTTTTTAGGGATTAAATGTTTTATTAGGTTTTTTATGAATTTTATGGTTTTTATGGTTTTTAGGGGTTTTAAGTGTTTTTAGGATTTTACGTTTTTCTTAGGGTTCTTTATGGTTTTGGGGGTTTTTTATGTTTTCAGGGATATTTAGAAATTTTTTATGATTTTTATGGTTTTTTAGAATTGTTATGGTTTTATATGGATTTTAGACACCTTTATTGTTTTAATGTTATTTAATGGGTTTTAGGGTTCTTTTGTATTTTACATTTTTTTAGGTTTTAGGTGTTTATGTGTTGTTAAGTTTTTAATGTTTTCTAATGGGTTTTTTGGGTTTTAGGTTTTTTAGGTTTTTAGTTATTTTGATGGTTTTTGGGGTTTTTATGTATTTTCATGGTTTGTGGATTTTTTAAGGTTTTATGGTTTTTAGGGTTTTATAATTTTTAGGTGTTTTTATATTTTTTTAGGTTTTAAAGGTTTAATTTGAGGTTTTTAGGGTTTTAGGGATTTTTATGTTTTTATTAATTTTATGGATTCTTTAGGATTTTTATAGTTTTATGGTTTTTAGGGATTTTGCGGGGTTCTAGGGGTTTCTAGGGTTTTTGGGATTTTTGTGTTGGTAGGATCTTTATTTTTTTTAGTGTTTTTAAGGCTGTTTAGTTTTTAAATTTGTTTTGGTTTTTAAACGTTTTGAAGAGTTTTAGTGGGTTTTAGGGTTTCTAGAGGGTTTCATATTATTTACTGTTTTTAGGGGTTTTAGGGATTTATCATTTTATAGGTTTTTAGGGGATTTAATTAATTTTTATTTTTAAATTTTTCTTAGGGGATTTCAAGGTTGTTAGGGTTTTTTCTATTTTTAGGGATTTTCCCAAATATTTTAATATTTTTATGTTCTTTTAATGTTTTTAAGGATTCTCAAGGTTTTTGGGGGTTTTTTGGTTTTTGTATTTTTAGGTGTTTTAGGGGTTTAAAGTATTTGTTAGTTTTAAAGGTTTTCATGGGATTTTTAAGATTATTAGTGTTTTTATGTTTTTAGGTTTTTAGGGATTTGAAAGTTTTCAGGTCCTTTTAGAATTCTTTAGGGTTTATAGTATATTTTGGTTTTTTGAGGGTATTATGTGGTTTTAGGTAATTATAGTTTTCTTAGGTTTTTCTAAGGTTTTAATAGTTTTTACGCCATAAAATATTTTTAGGGATTTTTAGAATTTTTATTGGTTATTATGATTTTAGTGTATTTATGTGTTTTATGGGGTTTTTGAGTTTATATAGGGTTTTAAAGGGTTCTTATTGAATTTAAATTTTTTAGGGTTTAATGGTTTTTGGAGAATTTTGTTGTTTTTTGGGTTTGTATAGGTTTTTGGGTATTTTAATTTTTTATGGGTTTTATTGTTTTTAGGTGCTTTAGGGTTTTATGGTATTTTGTTGGTTTTTTCATTATTTATGTTTTTAGGGGTTTTAAGTGTTCTTATGTTTTTAATTTTTTATTATTGTTTTTCAATTTTATGGGTTTTTAGGTTATTATGGATTTTTAGTGATTTTTAGGGGTTGTAAGGTCTCTTTATGGGTTTAAATGTTTTTAGTGTGTTTTTTGGTTTTTACGGGTTTAAGATTTTTTTGGTATTTAGGGATTTCTTGGGGGTTTTCATGGTTTTTATGTTCTTAGGTATTTTTAGGGGGGTTTAGGATTTTATTGTTTTTTACTGTTTTTAGGTCTATTTCGGGTTTTTAGGGATTTAGGTATTTTGGTTTTTTGGGTTTTTTCGGTTTTAGGGTTTTATATTGAGTTTTTAGGGGATTAAAGGGATTTCTACAATTTTTTAACAATTTTATGGGTTTAAAATATTTTTTGAGTTTTTCATCAGTTTTAGGGATTTTATCATTTTTGGGGGTTTGAATTTTTTTTCGGTTTTTAATGTTTCTAGGGGTTTAAGGGATTTAGGGTATTTTAGGGGTTTTCACGTTTTATATATTTTTTAAGGGTTGAAGTACTTAAAAAATTTTATGGTTTTCTTTAATGTTTCTAGGTTTCTTAGGGATTTTTATATTTTTATGGACTTTTAATTCTTTTTAGTATGTTTTGGTTTTTTAGGGTTTTTGTGGATTTTGATGGTTTTTTGTGTTTTTAAGGCCTTTTAGGGGTTTTAATTTTTTTATGTTTTTAGGGTTTTTAAGTGTTTTTATGTTTCTAAGGTTCGTTGAGGGGTTTTAAGGGTTTTTGGGGATTTTATTTTTTTTAGAAATATTATGTTTTCTTTATATTTTTTTATAGTTTTTTAGGTTTTTTAAGGATTTTATGGGTTTTATTATTTTTAGTGTTTTCGTTGTTTTTTTGGTTTTTAGGGGTGTTTGAGTTTTTTTTTATTTTTTTGTTTTGTTTTATTTTTTAAAAGTCTCTATGGTTTTAATGTGTTTTTATAGATTTTCCTTGTTTTAGGGTTTTTATGGGTTTTTATAATTCTTTGGTGTATTAAGGATCTTGAGGCTATTTTACTGTTTCTATGTTTTTTAGGTTTTTTATGGGTTTTAAGTGTTTTTAGGATTTTTAATATTATCTTAGTGGGTTTTTGGAGTTTATGGTTTTTTACTTTTTTGGGGTTTTAGTGTTTTTAGGTTTTAAGGGTTTTTAAGTGTTAGTTATGTTTTTAAGGCTTTCTTATTATTTTTGGGTTTTAGAGTTTTTATTATTTTTTACATTTTTTTGGGTTTTTAGTGTTTTTAGGTATTTAGGGGTTTTTTGTTATTTAAGGTTTTTATGGGTTTATTAGGGTTATGTATAGGTTTTCCGGGTTTTTTAAGGTTTTTCAGGGGTTTTAGGGTTTTTTGATTTTTTAGGGTTTTTAAGGTTTTTAGGGTTTTTAGACTTTTTTTATTTTCTTAGGGGTTTTATGTGATTTTAGGTTTATAAGGTTTTCTTAGGGTTTTAGTATTTTTAAGGGTTTTAAGGTTTTCGTAGCGGTTTTCTAGGTTTTAGGTTTTCTACATTTTTTGGGATATTTATGATTTTTAAAGATTTTTATGGTTTTAATGGTTTTAAGAACTTTGAGGGGTTTGATGTTTTTAGGGTCTTTTATTTTATTTCATCATCTTTTAGGTTTTTGGGGGTTTTAAGTGTATTTATGTTTTTTTTATGTTTTCATAGAGTTTTAAAAGTTTTTAAGGATTTTATGTTTTTAGGGAGTTTTATGGATTTTTTTAGAAATTTCATGTTGTTTTACAGTATTGGGGATTATACATGTTTTAGGTTTTATTCGGGTTTTAAAGATTGTACGTTTTTCTTGATTTTTAGTGAGTTTGTTAGTTTTTTTAGTTTTTAAGGTTTTTTTAGTGCAGTCTAACATTTTAAGTGGTTTTAATGGTTTTTAGAGTTTTTAGTCGGTTATTAGGGCTTTTAATGCTTTTAGTGGGATTTATGGTTTTAGGGGTTTTAGGGGTTTTATCATTTTTATCCTTGTTTAGAATTTTTTAGGGGACATAAGGGATTTTTGGTTTTACGGTTTTCTTAGGGGTTTTCATGGTTTGAGGTTTTTTATATTTTAAGGTATTTTTTGGGATTCATTAGGAATTTTTTGAGTTTTAGGGTTTTTAGGGATTTAGAGGGTTTTTTGGGTTTTTTTGGATTTTGAGGGTTTTTAGGATTTTTGGGATTTTTGGGTTTTTGAGGGTTTTTAGGTTTTTCGGGCTTTTAGGGTTTTTAGTGTTTTCGTCATTTTTAGGTTTTTAGGGGTTTTATGATTTTTTAGTATTTTAATGTTTTCAAAGGGTTTTCATAGATTATAAGGTTTCTTTAATTTTTAGTGTTATTTAGGAATTTATTTAGGATTTTTTTAGTTTTCTAGGGTTTTTATATATTTTGAGGGGTTTATGGTTTTTAATTTTTTGGGGTATTGAGGGGTTTTTTTATTTTTTATAGGGTTTATAGGGTTTTTATAGTTTTTTATAAAATGTAGGAGTTTAATGGGTTTTCATATTTTTTGTGTTTTTAGCGTTATTATATATTTTTAGGGGTTTCTACGTTTTTAGGTGTTTTATAGATTTTTGGGGTTTTAGGGTTATTATGGTTTATAGGGGTTTTAGGGATTTTTAGGTATTTTTAGGATTTTTATGGATTTATAGGGGTTTTACGGTTTTCAGGGATTTTGAGGATCTCTAGAGGTTTTTACAGTTTTTGTTGTTCTTATGGGTTTTTATCACCTTTTGTTTTATAAGGGTTTTATGTATTTTTAATATTCAAATGATTTTTATGGGTTTTAAGGATTTTTAGGGATATTTATATTTTTTTGATTATTTGGGATTTTTTAATATTTTATGATATTTTTAATGTTTAAGGCATTTTTATGGGTTTTAGGGTTTTTTAGGGGTTTTAGTGCTTTGTGGTATTTTTTTTGGGTGTTTTTTTAGTTTTTACGATATTTAAGGTTTTCTATGTTATTTATGTTTTTAAGGGTAAAAGGGGGATGTATAGTTTTTATTGGGTTTTAGTGTTTTTATAGGTTTTTAATGTTTTTATGGTTTTAAGTGGTTTTCATTTTTAGGGATTTTTAGGTTTATATATGTCTTTTTAGGGGGGTTTTAGGTTTTGTAGTGTTTTTATGTGTTTTAATTGTATTATGTTTTTAAGGGGTTCTTATGGATTTCCTCGGTTTTTAGTGTTTTTTATGTTTATTGGTATTATTTTTTGAGATTTTTTATTTTTTTATTTTTTATGTTTTTATGGGTTTTTAGGGTTTTTAGGGTTTTTAGGGGGTTTAGGGATCTTTAGGGTTTTCAATGTTATTTATATTTTTTGGGTTTTAATATTTTTTATGTTTTTAAAATATTCTTCGGGGTTTTCATAAATTTTTAGGATTTTTATGGGTTTTTCAGTTTATATGGATATTTAGGATTTTTATGGTTTTTAGGGTCCTTATGGATTTTGAGTCTTTTTAGGGTTTTTATGGTCTTCATGGGTTTTTTTTTTATTTTTTTGTAATTTTATTGGTTTTTTAAGTTTTCGAGAGTTTCATCTTTTTATGGGTTTTAAGAGTTTTTAGTGTTTTTAGTTGGTTTTTGGGCTTTAATGGTTTTTAGAAATTCTAGGGTTTTTTGGGGTTTTTATGGTTTTAGGGAATTTAGTGTTTTTAGGTTTTTATTGGTTTTAATTTTTTTTATATTTTTAATTTTTTCATATGGGATTTCACTAATTTTATGTTTTTTAAATTGTTTTGGCATTTTTAGTGATTTTTATGATTTTTGGGGTTTGGGGTTTTTAGGGATTTTGAGGGGTTTTGGGTATTATGGTTTTTGTTTGTTTTTTTTGGGGATTTAATATTTTTTTTGAGTTTGTTGGGGTATTAATTTTTTTAGAATTTTTTAAGAAATTTATTGTTTTAAAAGGGTTTTATAGTTTTAGTGGTATTTAGGGTTTTATGGGATTTTGATGTTTTTAGGTATTTAGGGGGTTTTAGGGGTTTTATAGGTTTTTAGGACTTTTGGGTCTTTAGGGTTCTAATCATTTTTTATATTTTTTACGTATTTCAAATTTTTTTAGGTTTTTAAATTTTATTTAGGGTTTTTAATGGTTTTTATGGTTTTTTATATTTTTATGGATTATTAGGTATTTTTAGGATTTTAATGGGTTTTTATGGATTTTAGGGGTTTGGTGAGTTTTAGGGGTTTTTTGGTATTTAGGATTATTATATTTTTTACAATTTTTAGGTATTTTAGGAGATTTACGAGTTTTTAGGTATTGATTTTTTTCATAGTGGTTTTCAGGTTTTTTATCATTTATTACATTTTTTGGGATGTTTAGGTCTTTTTTAGGAGTTTTATGGGTTTTTATTGTTTTTAGAGATTGGGGGGTAGCATTTTTAATGTTTTGGGATTTTATGGGATTTTTTTAGGGTTATATGGTTTTTTATTTTTTAGGGTTTTTATGGCTTGTAGTGATATTAATGTTTTTAGGGCTTTCAAAGTATTTCAGAGTTCTCAGTGGGGTTTAAGGGTTTTTATGGCTAAGTGGGTTCCTTATGATTGTAGTTGTTTACGGTTTTTAGGATTTTTTAAGGTTTTAGGGTTTTTAGGGGTTTTAGGTTCTTAGGGTTTTTAGGATTTTAGCAGTTTTAAGTGTTTTTCGTTTTTTTGGGTTTTCTTAAAGTTTTTCAAGGTTTTTACAGATTTTAAATTTTAATGTAATTTTTTTGATATTTTTTTAGGTTTTTTATTGATTTTGGGGGGTTTTAGAGGTTTTAAGGTTCTTTAGAAGTGTTATAATTTTTTATATTTTTATAAGTTTTATGCGTTTTTATGGATTTTTATAATTTTAGGGGTTTTGAGGGATTGTAAATGTTTTTTCATTTTATTAGGTTTTTTAGGGATTTTGATGGTTTTTTTGATTTTTAGGCTTTAAGGGTTTTATAGTTTTCTTGGTTTTTAGGTGTTTTTTCAGTTTTTATGATTTTAATGGGTTTTAATTGTTTTTTAATATTTTAGTGGTTAAAGGGGTTTTAGTGTTTTTAGTGGGTTTTAGGGATTTATGAGTGTTTAGTTTTTTACAGGTTTTAGAGATTTCTATGGTTTTTAGAGGGATTTTTGTTTTTTACTGTCTTTTTAGTGTTTAAAGTGTTTGTATATTTTTTTGGGGCTCTAAGTGTTTTTAGGTTTTTAATATTTTCTTTGGTTTTTAGGGTTTTATGGGTTACTTATATTTTTAGGGTTTCTATGGATATTTAAAGTTTTTTAATGGGTTTTTTCATTTTTTGGAGATTTTGAGGTGTTTTAAGGTTTTTTTTTATCAATTTTATGTTTTTTATCATTTTTTGGTTTTTTAAGGGTTTAAAGTGTTTTTAGGTTTTTAAGGATTTCATAGGGTTTTTCAAGATATTTTGGTTTTTTCATGTTTTTATGCATTTATTGGATTTTTTTTGAATTTTATTGTTTTTAGGGGTTTTAGGGATTTTTATGGTTTATCAGGTTTTTAGAGTTTTTATGGTTTTTTTTAGGATTTTAGGAGTTTGTTATGAGTTTTTGAGGGTTTTAAAGGTTTTTATAGTTTTTTAATGTTTTAGGTGTTTAAATTGTTTTCGCGTGTTTTTGTTTTTCGGGGTTTTATGGGGTTTCTGTATTTTTTTAGGATTTTAGATGGTTTTATGGTTATCAAGGTTTTTAGGGTTTTAAGATTTTTTTGGATTATTATCCGTTTTAAGTGTTTTTAGGATTTTAATGTTTTCATTTGGGTTTTTAGTGTTTTTACTATTTAGATATTTTTAGGGTTTTTTTTGTTTATGGGGATTTTGAGATGTTTTAGGGTTTCTAGGGTATTTAGGGTTTCTATGTTTTGGGGGGTTTTACGTGTATTTTTTGAGTTTTTAAGGGGTTTTAAGGGTTTTTATAGTTTTTAATGTTTTTATGGGTTTAAGGGGTTTTTACAGTTTTTACTGGTTTTGTGGTTTTATTAGTTTTTAGGATTTTTTATGATTTTTATAGGTTTTAATGTTTTTTACGGTATTTGGTTTTTAGGGTTTTTATGGTTTTAGTGTTTTTTAGGATTTTTTGTGTTTTTAATTGTTTTTTGATTTTTAGGGTTTTCATAGGGGGTTTTCAAGGTTTTTAATTTTTTTATGTTTTTAGTATTTTTTATGGAATTTTTAGGATTTTTAGTTTTTTTAGGATTTTTATGGATTTTGAGGGTTATTAGGTTTTTAGGTTTTTTAGGGTTTCTAGAGATTTTTAGGTTTATTACGGGTTTTATGTGATTTATGTTTTCAAAGATTTCTTATAGGGGTTTTTTTGGGGGTTTTAGGGTTTTTTATTTTTTTGGGTATTTTTTTCAATTTTTAGGTTTCTTGGGTTTTTTGTGATTTTGAGGGATTATAGATGTTTTTAGGGGTTTTTATGGTTTTAGGGGTTTTAGGGTTTTTTTGGGATTTAGGGGTTTTTTGAGGGTTTTTAGGGTTTCATGGTTTTTAGAGTTTTATAAAATATTTATGGGTTTAAAGGGTTTTTATTTTTTTGAATTTTTTTTAGACTTTTATGGGGGTTTTTCATTTTTATCGGTTTTTGTGGGTTTTTGGTTTGTTAGGGTTTTGGGGTTTTTAAAGGTTTTTGGATTTTTTTTTATTCTTAGGGGTTTTAACTGGTTTTATATTTTTTAGGTTTTTTAATTGTTTTTAGGGATTTTTATGTTTTTATCTATTTTATGGGTTTTTTAAGAAGTTTACGGTTTTTAGGAATTTTGTGGGATTTTTGGGATTTTTGGGCTTTTAGTGTTTTTATGGTTTTTTGTGTTCTTTGAGTTTTTTGAGGTTTTATAGGTTTTTAAAAGGTTTGTTACCAGGAAAATAGAAAGTAGTATATAAATGAATGTAAATTAAAGTACATGAAAATCACCCAAGTAAAAAATGAATCCAAAGTCCAAGAAACCTCAGGAAATTAACCAGCAGAAAGACCCAAGAATCCTCGTGAAGCATATCAAGACCAATAAATAGAAAAATGTCTTGAGAACTCTCATGAAGCCTGAAAAACAGTAACCTTAATAAATGGAAAAATAAACCTTGTGAATCCCATCCAAACCATTTCCTTGAAAGCAGCCCTGAGAACCATCATGAAGAAGGTCTAGACCATAGCTGTTGAAATGGCCCAAGAAAACTCAGGAATCCCATCAAAACCATTTCCAAGAAAAGGCTTGAGAACCTCATGGGGCCTAATGAATGTCAAATCTTAGTATTCAGAACACAAGTTCTAGCTCCCAACACCCAGATCACATAGGCCAAAAATCATCTCCCCTACACCATCTCCCAACTATATATTCTTAAAACTACTACACACTACAAGGTAGCCATAACCTCAGCACCCAAAGCAACACTATCTCTCATCTTACAAAAAATAGCCAACCCTCAGCAATATAACCTTCTCACTAAGAACCTGATAACTAGAATCAACCCACTCCACTCCAGTATCACTCCCCACCAAGTAGTAGTCCGCTCCACTCCAACAACCCCAACTAATAACACCTGCATGATAAAACAACCCCTATAGAAATCAGCGCTACAGAAACAACCCCTTTACAACAATAGCTTCAACCCCCCTAGGAAAATATATCCTACACCACCACAAAAAATTGCTCCTTCTCCCTACCCCAACAATGGATCCAAAATGACAAATATGGCTACCAACACCAGCCGACCCCACTCCCGCGGCACCCCCCACCAAAACATTATCACACACTCTAACATAACCAACCAACATACCCATCACCAAATCAAAACACCAACCGCATACAGGATTCCGTAGAATGATACTATATTGGAACATGCCCACTAGCACCTCCAAGGCAACACTAGCCACATTTTCATCCTCTAAACCCTTCCAGCACCAACAATACATCATCCTACACCAAATATCTATCCAACCAACCAGTAGAATCCACACCATTGAGAAAAACTACACCCACCAACACCACCAACCCATATCCCCTATAGCAATTCATCACCCCAAACTAGAGTCCCAACATCCATCACCCTCTCCCAACAACAAGACATAGAAGCGAAAACACCATTCAGTAGAAATGATCAGCCTCTACATAGCCTTCAACTCCCTAATGCCCAGCTCCATCAACAAAAAACACCATCACCCATCATCCAAACTATCTCCACCACCCCTTTCCACATGAAATAATCAATAAACATAATATTTATACAGCACTCTCCACCACCAAGTAGATGGGATCACTAACCAGTAATCCTAAAGTAGCTATAGAATAGTAAGCAGGACTCAATCAAGACAACATAAAATCCTAAATCCACCAAGAAAACCAGCAGACCCCACGAACCCTATTTCCACTAAACCCAGAGCTCTCACCCATAGACCTCAAACTCACATCATTAATTCAATATCCATCCCCCAAAAAACCATCTCAGTAGTAATAGAAGTATCCCACTCCATTCTATAATCACTCCCTACTAAGAGTTAGCCTTCTCTGCTCCAACAACTCCAGCCAACTGAACCTATAGTGGTGAAAAACACTGAAACAACCAGAGAGATAGTTGAGACCCACTCAACAGAAACAGAACCAACACCTCCTATACAACAATAGTTTCCAACCACCAACAATAGTCCCAAACCAGTAACACCAACCCCCAGCACCAACTCATGACACTCGCACAGCAAACACCCATTAAAGAAACATCCCTCACCACACCAACAGAACCATCCAATATCCCCTATACTATCTCACAACCCCAAATATTTACCATGATCCAGCAACAAATAATTCCACAAAAACATGACTTTTAGCACCTTCAATCCAACTCCAGCCACACCTACAACCCCTACACACTTCTAGAACTAATTAAACCTCTTACTCTTCACTCCCAACAGCCCCCAACACCCCTGAAAAACATCTCTGAGTAGATTTAGCACCCCAAATAATCACCCAACATCCTGTAAAACCCTCAGAAGTTGCACCATGTCTCAAAACCTATGACATCACCCAACACCCCACTAGACCAGTTTCAAGTAGCACAAAAACCCTACACCTGCATCAGAACCCATAACTAGATAGAAAAACAATAGCCACCCGCTCCACACCAGCATCACTCCCACTACCCAATAGCCACAACACTAGCACCCATCTTCAAACTCCCAGTAACAAGCATCCTCTACCCAACAAGCAGGTAGCCTCAAGCCACCCAGTGCCGGAATTATACCACACCTTCAAAGACACCAACACAGTCACACTATAGAACCGACATCTCGAAACCAATTTCAAACAAGATGTCCACACCCATCCTTCTAAGATAGCTCCAACACATGAAAGAAACCAACATAAACCCTCACCTCACCATAAAGGATCTCTTCCAATAGAACAGGTCCACTAAACATCAACCATAAAAATGATTCCTTCAACTTGGCAACGACCCATGAAAACCAAGGACACCAGCAAGAAGAAGCAGCAAATTACACCAACCAGAAAACTGTATAATAGAGAATCCCCAAACCATTCCACCATCACTGAAGCAATAAAAATATCAAATCATCCATGTTGTAAACCACCCATTAGGAGGAGACAAAAAAAACCAATCGAGTCGAATGACAAGCATCATCGACCTCCAAACTAAATATAGTAACTTATGAACAATGAAATTTTGGCCGACAGACCAACAATGTACAAACCGAAAATAGGAGCGATGCCGGATAAAAAACCGCTATACAGAACACCAAATACCATGAACACTGAGCTATAATAGATACAATGAATAAATCACACTAATTATGAACCCATAACTAAACAAAATATAAAAAAACTCATGTAAAACTATCATAGAACAGGATGTTGGGAAACCACCACCCTGAGTGATGAGGACAACTGAACAGGAGCATCAATGAACTTGAAGTACGAATTAAACTTCATCAATTCCATCAATTAAGGAATTCCAATGAACACTGTCAACCTTGAATCTCCAAATAAGGCACAACAGGCTAGCAGCCCCACCCCCACGATAGAAAATCAAGAAGACTAAGTGAACACAACCTCAAACCACGAACCCCTGATAGGATAAGAACAAATCATATAAACTAGTGTGTGGAAGAATCAATTGCCAACATCAACCTCACACAATAACTATTAAATCAAATTAAATTGGGGAATACTGACTACAAATCCACACACCAAGATAAGAAAAATTCATCAAACCAGGAAAGTATTCTATCAATTAATCCACTACTAGAAACTGATGAACCTAATACCAGCCGATGGGAAAACCTAGAACCCCACCAAATAACACCTCTGACCTAACACAAAAACGAATCCCACATATCCCATGCACTCATGATGAAACACAAGGATTGAGAAGACAACCCAAAAACTAAAACCCAAGAAAACCATTGGAAACCCTAAAAAACCAGCCACCACCCCCCAAAACTGAAGGAATGATGGTAGCCAATAAACCAACATCCAGTCGAACCTGAGATGACATGGGCTAATGAGAAAAATCCATCACAAAACCAGGAGCACTGACGAGGCCACCAGTGATAGTGAAGTAAAATTTTGATCCCACCACCAACCACACACTAACCAAAAACTGTAACCAACTTAACCAAAAACCTTTAATTAAGAGACCATCAATGAAACCATCAATGAGTAAATGCAAGATGAATCCAATAGAAAACATTTTTCCCAAAAACTATAGTGAATTCACCACTTGCATGGGGATCCTGATAGCTACGAGAGCTTAATCAGACTCCCATTAGGGCTTTCGGGTTTTTTTTAATTTTTTAGGGATTCAAGGTTTCTTAGAGTTTTTAAATATTTTTAGTGTTTTAAAGGGTTTCTAGAGTCTCTATTGGACTTTAGGGGTTTAAGGGGTTATTAATTTTTTAGGGGTTTATGGTTATAAGGGGTTTAGGATTTTTAGCATTTTTAGGTTTTTAGGGTTTTAAGTGATTTTAGGTTTTCCTTGTTTTATTATGGATTTTACTATTTTTAGGTTTTTTATATTTTAGGTATTTTTAGTGATTATTAGGATTTTTATAGTTTTTTAGAGTTTTTCGAATTTTAAGGGTTGTTCTGGTTTTATATTTTTAGGGGATTTTAGGGATTTTAGCATTTGGTTGGGTTTTTAACGGTTTTATGTTTTCTTAATTATTTAAGGTTTTTTGGGTAATTTCAGGGTTTTTTGAGTTTTTAATGTGTTTATGGATTTTTATGTCTTTTTTAGGATTTTGATGGTTTTTTGGGGTTTTAGGGATTAAGAGTGGTTTTAGGGTTTTTAGTTTTTTTACGTTTGTTAGAGGATTAAAGCGATTCTAGGTTTTTATGGATTTATTAGGTTTTAAGGGTTTTTTACATTTTTAGGGATTTTTTGTTTCTAGGAATTTTAAGGATTTTAGGATTTTTATGGAATATGATGGTTTTTTGGTTTTTAAGTTTTTTAGTACCATTTAGGTTTTTATGGGTTTTATGTGTTTTCAGGTTTTTAAGGTTTTATTATTAATTTTTTTGGGTTTTTTTGTTTTTTGTGTTTTTTATTATTTTTTGGTTTTTTTTAGTATTTTTATTACATTTATATTTTTAGGGATTTTGTGGGTTTTTAGTGTTTTTTAGTGTTATTACAGTCTTTACAGTTTTTTTTTGAGAATTTAGGGTTTTTATTTTATTTAGAGTTTTTTAATATTTCAAAATTTTAAATTGGTTTTAGAGTTTCTAGTTTTTTTGGGTTTTAATGGGTTTTATGGTTTTTAATCTATTTGGATGTTTTTTTTAATTTTTAATGGTTTTGGGGGGTCTTTCAGGTTCTTAGGTGTATTTTGGTTTTTTATGGGTTTTATGTGTTTTTATGATTTCATGGTTTTCTTGGGTATTTTTATGGTTTTTAGGGTGTTTATATTTTTTTTTGGGTTTTCATGTATTTTTTTGGATTTTAGGGGTTTTTTTGGGTTTTAGGGATTTTCAGGGTTTTTATGGCTATTATGGTTTTTTGGTATTTATGTGGTTTTTTGAGTTTTCTATTTTATTTTTTTTATTTTTGAGATTACTAAAAAAATTTAGGTGTTTAAGGGGTTTTTTAGGATTTTAGTAGTTTTAAGTGTTTTTTGAGGTTTTTAGAGGGTTTTAAGGGTTCTAGGGGTTTTTAGGGTTTTATTGGATTTTATCATTTTTAAGGTTTTCTAGGGGTTCAAAATTATTTATGTTTTAAAATATTAATATATGTTTTCATGTTTTTTAGGTTTTTTATGTTTTTATGGATTTTTGGAGATTTTTAATGATTTTTATGGATTTTTGGTTTTTAGGGATTTTCAGGGTTTTTATAGTTATTAGGGTTTTAGGGTTTTTATCATTTTATGGATTTTACGATTTTTTACTATTTCTAGGGAATTAAAGGGTGTTAATAGTTTTTCATGGTGTTTAGAGTTTATGGGGTTATATGGTTTTTATGGTTTTAGGGGTTTTTTGGAATTTCTGGGGTTCATTTAGGATTTTTTAGAGTTTTTATATTTTTTTGGGATTTCAATGTTTTTTTATTTTAAGGTCTTCCTAGGGGTTTCTCATGGGTTTGGGGGTTTTTTTAGATTTTAGGGATTTTTAAGGGTTTTTTGTATTTTTATTGTTTTTTATGGGTTTAAGGGATTTTAATGGTTTTTAGGGTTTTTTGTTATTTGGTGATTTTTTTGAGTTTTTATGGGTTTATGGTTTTGAATTTTTTTAATTTTTTAGGGGTTTGGAGGGCTTTTAGAAATTTTGTTAGTTTTTTGGGTGTTTATTGGTTTTCTATTATTTCTAAAATTTTTAGGGGTTTTTATGTTTTTGGGGATTTTTATGGTTTTTAGGGACTTTTTAAAATTTTAGGGTTTTTAGATTTCTTAAGTTTTATATCGGTTTTAATTTTTTTTATATTTATGGTATTTATGATTTTTTAGGGTTTCGTGGTATTTTTACTTTTTGGGATATTAGATATTTGTTATGATTTTTATGGTTGTAGAGTTTTTTGGGATTTTGAGGGTTTTTAAGGTTTTTTAGGGGTGTTTGGGGTTTTAGTATTTTTCAGGATTTTTAAGGGGGTTATAGGTCTTTATATTTATAAGGTTATATTAGAGTTTTTAGGGGTTTTATGGGGTTTAATATTTTTAGAATTTTTTTGTGATTTTTTAGAATATTAATTCTTTTTTATATTTTATTGGGTGTTTGGTTTTTTTTCGGTTTCTAGAGGTTTCTTGAGTTTTTAGTGTTTTTAAGGTTTTTATAGATTTTGTATCATTTATATGGATTTAAGAACTTTTTAGTGGTTTTTAGGTGTTTTAAATGTTTTAGGGTGTTTTTATTATTGAGTGATTTTGGTTTATTTAGGGGTTTTAGCGTTTTTAGGTTTTCGTTAGTTTTATGTTTTTTTAGGTTTTTAAGGTTTTCATAGGGATTTTCAAGGTTTTTGGGTTTTTAAATTCTTAGAGATTTCAGGTCCTTTTTAGTATTTTTGTGGGTTTTTGGGGTTTTAGGTCTTTTTAGGGGTTTTAAGGAATTTTTGGGGTTTTTTGGGTTTTTTGGGTATTTAGGGTTTCATTGAGTTTTTTTTGGGTTTTATGGTTTTTTTATTTTTTACCTTTTTAGGTGTTCAAATGGTTCTTATAGTTTTTAGGGTTCTTTTAGTTTTTTATTAGTTTTTGAGGTTTTTATGGTTTTAGGGGTTTTCATGGTTTTTAGGGGCTTTTAGGGTCTTTTTGGTCTTGTTAGTATTTTTAAGAGTTTTAGCATTTTATAGGTTTTGGGGGGGGGTTGGGTTTTTGGGTTTTTAATATTTTCTTATGTTTTTTAGGGGTTTTAGGTTTTTTTTTTCAATTTAATACATTTTAGGGATTTTTTAGGATTTGTATGGGTTTTTAGGATTTTTAGGACTTTTAAACTTTTTATGGTTTTTAGGATTTTTCTAATTTTTAGGTTTTTAAATGTTTTTATGTTTTTAAGGTTATCTTAGGGTTTTTAGTTTTTTACATTTTTATGGATTTTTAGGGATTTTTTATTTTTTTATGGTTTTTAGAGTATTTAGGGATTTTTAGGGTTTTTAGGGCTTTTATATTTTTTATGGTTTTTTGGGAATTATGGTATTTTTTTAAAAAATTTAGTAATTTGAGGTTTTTAGGGTTTTTATAGGGTATTTATAGTTTTAGGGTTTTTTATTGTTTTTGGGGGTTTAAGTGTTTTTATGACTTTATGGTTTTCTTGGTATTCTTTTGGGTTTTTAGGGATTTTTAAAATTTTAGAGATTTGTAATGTTTTTTATGATTTTTATAGTTTTGTGGGTTTTTATATATTTCGATTGTTTTTAGAGGATTTTAGGGGTTTTATGAATTGTTAGGTTTTTTAGTAGTTTTATGTTTTTTTGGGTTTTTAATTCGTTCTTTGTGTTTTTCATGGTTTTGTTTGTTATTAGTGATTTTTATAGATTTTTTAGGATTTTTATGGTTTTTTGGGTAATTAAGGATTTGGAGGGTTTTATTGTTTTTCTGGTTTTTTAGGTTTTTAAATGGAGTTTTGTGTTATTTTGCCTTTTAGGGGTTTTAAGGGTTTTTTGTTTTTAAAGGTTTTTAGGGGTTTTCATGGTTTTTAGTTTTTTTCTCATTTTTATTGATTTTAATTATTTTTGGGATAATTGTGGGTTTTTAGGATTTTTAGAGATTTTGATGTGTTTTATGGTTTTTTGCATTTTTTGGGTTTTTTGGGCTTTTAGTGTTTTATTTTTATTTTTTAGGGATTTTAAGATCTTTTAGAATTTTTTAACATTTTTATGGATCTAATGGGTTTTTAGTTTTTTTGGGTTTTTACTATTTTTATGGGGTTTTATAATTTTTTATATTTTTATGGTTTTTATGTTTTTTATGGTTTTTAGGGTTTTAAGATCCTCTTACAGATTTTAGGGGTTCTAGCCATTTTTAGGTGTTTCTGGTGTTTTGAGTGTTTTTAGATTTGTAAGGTTTTCTGATGGGTTTCCTAGTTTTTAAGGTTTTTTATATTCTTATTTATTTTCTAGTATTTTTCAATATTTTTTTGGTTTTTTAGGGTTTTAGGGATTCAGAGGGGGTTTTAGGGAATTTGAGGGGGTTTTAGGTTTTTTTGGGGGGTTTAGTCATCTTATATGTTTATGTGTTTTTTAGTTTATATTTATTTATTAGTATTTTTGGGGTTATAAGTGTTTTTTATGTTTCAAGGGTCTTTAGTAAATTTTTAAAGAATTTATGGTTTTTTGGGTTTTTTGGATTTTCTGGGTTTTATTTGTTTGTTTTTTGTTTTTTTGTGTTTTTTTGGTTTTTTTAGAGTTTTTAGGGTTTCAAATTTTTTTAGAGTTTTTATATTTTTAGGGTTTTAAATGGTTTTATATTTTCTTATTTGGGGTGGGGGTATGGGTTTCTATGTTTTTAGGGTTTTTAGGATTTTTTGGGGTTTTTATCATTTTTGGGGTTTTTATCATTTTTGGGGTTTTAAAGTGTTTTTAGGTTAATGAGGTTTTCTTACAGTTTTTCAAAGAATTTGTATTTTTTTCATTTTTTGGGACTTTTATAGATTGTTAGGATTTTTATGGTTTTTTAGACGTTTAGGGGTTTTTAAGGTTTTTGTGGTTTTTTTGGATTTTACGGTTTTTTTGAGTTTTTTTTTAAGGTTTTTAGAGTTTTTGTAATGTTTTTAGAGGTTAGGGGGATTCTTTAGTTTCTAGTGGTTTGTTAGGGGTTTTATTAATTTTTAGGGTTTCTTAATTTTTTTGTTTTTATGGGTTTTAGGGGGTTTAGGGGTTTTAGGGCCTTTTAGGGTTTTTAGGGGTTTTAAGTGCTTCTAGGTTTCCAAGGTTTTCTAAGGGTTCTCCATGTTTTTAGGGTCTTTTATGATTTATGGGTTTTTAGGTTTTATGGGTTTTTAGGGTTTTAGGTATTTTGAGGCTTTTATGGTTTTTAGTGTTCTTAGTGGTTTTAGAGTTTTTAGTGTTTTTATGGTTTTTTGTTGGTCTTAATTATTTTTAGGATTTTATGGTTTTCTTATGGTTTCTTCAGGTTTTTAGTGTTTTTATATTTTTAGGGATTTTAAGGATTTTTATGTTTTATTATGGTTTTTAGTTATTTTTAGGGTTTGGCGGGTTTTAGGGTTTTTTATGGTTTTTGGGTTTTTAGAATTATTTTTAGTCTTTTAAAGTTTTTAAGTTTCTACAGTTTGTAACATTTTTAAGGGATTAATGTGTCCTTGTAGTTATTATTAATTTTTAGGGATTTTACTGGGTTTTAGGGTTTTTATGTTTTTTAGGGGTATTATGGTTTTTTGGGGTTTTAGTGTTTTTTAGGGCCTTTGAGAGTTTTCTTGGTTCTATTCATGGTTTTTAACGTTACTTAGTGTGTTTTTAGTAATTTTATAGTATTTAGGGATTTTGATGGGTTTTAGGGTTTTTTTTGATATTTACAGGTTTTTATCACTTTTTCGGTTTGTAATGGGGCTTATGTATTTTTATTTAATTATGGTTTTCTAAGGGGTCTTACAATGTTTTTACAGTTTTTTACATTTTTTTTATTTTTAGGGATTTTTTAGGATTTTTAGGGATTTGTAGGGTTTTTAGGGATCTTGAGGGATTTTAGGTTTTTTAGTGTTTTAGGGTTATTTTTGTTTTTGGGAGTTCTAGTATTTTCTTTTGATTTTTTAGGGTTTAAAGTTTTATATATTTTATAACCTTTTAGGGGTTTAAAGGGTTATAAGATTTTATAGTGGGTTTTAGGGGTATTATAGGGTTTAATAAGATTTTTGAAGTCTTTATGGTTTTTAGAGTCTTTAGGGCATTTAGGTTTTTTTAGGATTTTTTAGGATTTTTTGAGTTTTTGATATTTTTTGGGGTTTTATTTTCTTTTAGGTTTTTAAGGGTTTCTAAATGTTTTTAGGGGTTTTTGTGTTTTTATGATTTTATAAATTTTTATAGTTTTCTTGGATTTTTTAGGGTTTTAGGTAATTTTTCGAGTTTTATGGTTTTGTAGGCTTTTAGGTATTTTTATGCATTATTATTGATTTTATATTTTCTTAGGTTTTTTAGGGTTTTTATGTATTTTGAGGTTTTTATGAATTTCATAGTGTTTTTGAGGGTCACTATTGTAAATGGGGGATATACCAGCTGAATTTTTCCAATGGTTTTCAAAGACCATTGGAATAGGGGTCCTTACCCCAACGGTTTCACTAAACCATTGGAATAGAAATTTTTAGATGACTTTCACCCAACGGTTTGATCAAATCATTGGGATACATGACTTTTAGATGACTTTTACCCAATAGTTGGATAAAACCGTTGGGATATGTTAGTTTTAGGAAGGCTTTTTCAATGGTTTTTTGAAACCGTTGGTAAATCTTACCTTTCCCAATGGTTTTAAAAATCTTGTGGGAATGTTTTCCCTTAAATTGTTAGCACACCCAATCCCCCATTCGTACGATTTTAGGCCTAAAGCCGAGACCTAATAGCGCTCTGGCTCGGAAAATTATTCCACCAGATCCATCTTCAATCAAAAAATTGTCTTGTTCTACACTTCAAATCTGTAAGTCGTACCTTAGGTTGAATGTTTTGCATATTTTTTTTGTTTTCTATTTTGATTTGGCCTAAACCCGAGGTCCGTGAGGTATTTTATACCCAACAATTTCAATTTTATTTGTTTTCTGTTTTTGTTCTACATTTCAACTGTCATGATTATGTGAATGAAATTTATTTGAAGTGGGGGGGGGGGGGGGTAGGTGCAGGTGGTGGGGGTGCAGTGGGTGGGGGGAGGGGGTGTGCAGGTGGGGGAGTTCATGTGTGGGGAGGATGTGCAGTGGGTGAAGGGGGATGTAAAGGTGGGGGTGTGTAGTGGGGGTATGTCTTTTGGGCGTGAGGGTGGGGGGTGTACAGGTGGGGGGTGTGGGGGGGGGGGGGTGGGCTGTGCCGGTGGCGGTGGGGGAGGGGGCTGTGCAAGTGGGGGTGTAGGTGGGGGGGGGGGGGCTGTACAAGTTGGTGGGGGAGGGGAGTGTGCAGTTTGGAGGTGTGGGCTGGGCAGATGGGAGTCTGTTGGGGGTGAGGTGGGGGTGTATAGGAGAAAAATCTACCTTGAGTGTATCCACAATATGGAACCATAGCTAACTCGTAACTCAGTGTAGTTCTTAGGTCCCTCGTCACCATTGACACAAATCAAGAAAACTCCCCCTCCAAGGTATAAACATGTCACAATGTTCCACATATCTGATGTACCACTAACAACCTCCAATTCATGATAAAATACATATATGATGAAATATACTCGTAGTGAAAACATGTTATCATCAATATATAGCGGCACACATAACATTATTTGATCCAAACCGACATGGAAATTATCTAAACTTAAATTATTTAGTAAATAAAATATAATAATAGGTATCATAGAATACACACACATTGACATGTGATCATAATGAATAAAAATAGGAAATAATATAACACATAAATCATATTATGAAAACATTTGTAAATGATATCCCAATAGGTAAGAAACTCCATACCCGAAAATGTTGAAATTAATTTTTTGGTCCATTAAGGGTTCCAATAACTGAACAACATTAACACACGAGCCTAAAATTTTTCTCCCATGTGGATATCGTTGAACTAGTCTAATAGAAAATATATTTTGTTCAAGTTTAAGGTAAATAGGGATCTAATCCAAGGTATCAAACTAAAAATACCCAAGGTCTATCATCAATAATGGTGGTTAACAAGGCTCTTCAAATATTGGGAGATAAATGAGAATATGAAAATTTAGTGGTCTCTATGAAAAAGGTATGTAGATTTGGCATGTATTTTTTAATGTAAATCAGCACCACAACATAGGATAAACATGCCGGTGTAGGGAAGTGTTGGAGGAATTGGAAAACGGTGCATGAGCTTCAACAATGGCATGGAACCACAATCCATGGAACCACCACGTGGAAGGGAAGGGGAAATGGTGTGGAGAGTCTCTTCACCTCAACCCAATATGATGTAGAGGCTTTTTTTCAACATGATGAGATTTATTATGTCCTTTATAGCTCTATAACATCATATAATAAAGGTTACATTATTTTATAATCATGGAAACACTAAATATATAATCTTTGTGAAAACACATTCATAAATCCCCTTTAATTCCATAATGTAATTCCTAAAACTAAGGACCCTCTTCAAGTATGTAATGCTGAATATATGAATATTCATGACGATAAGATGGATATAAAATTTCTAGTATATATAACGTGAAATTTTTCGTTATGGAATGACCCAATCAACCATGTCAAAAACACTGTTCAGACACCCTTCCATGTGTAGTGATACAATATATCCCCCCCGGCTGACACAACTATGATTTAGCACTTCTTTCATCTTCATGGACTTATCTCCTTAAAATCACTCATATGCAACCATATTACCAATAATCCATCTTTTCATTCTACGATGTAGTTGTTTGGTTTTTGGATGAAACCACCCCAAAATATCAAGGAATCCATACAACTTCATATAGGAAAACACCCTTAATCCTCATTCCATGATGATGAAAATCTTTAAAAACTCATTACAATACATCATATCATTCCTAATAAGTACGAATATATATATTCACTAACCCATATTCCTTCCACCAGAATCCAATTCCCCAACATTTTCCTAATTTCAAACTTGATACCATCCTCTTATCAAGTCACCAATCCTACCAAATTGGATTTTCACTAAAAAATACTACTCTAATACTTAACACCAAACATTTGTTTTTCATAACATTAATGAATACCCAATTAAATCTCATATCTCTCAGTCACACCCCTGTGGATAGCCCCAACCCCCGTGGAAAACACGTACCCCCGGACATCCCCCCTCCCCCATGGACAACTTGCCCACACCCTGGAAACCCTCCACCCCCCGGATACCCCCCATCCCATAGACACCCCAATCCCCCTGGACACCCACCCAACCCCCTGAAAATCCCCCACCCCAACTGGACCCCCCACCCCCGTGGAAACACCCTCACCCTGTGGATAACCCCCCACCCCTGGACACCCCTACCTCCTTGGACAGCCCCCACCCCCGTGGACAGCCCGCCCACCCCCCTGGATAGCCTCACCACCCCCATGGATAGCCCACCCACCCCCTGAACATCCCGTACCCCTGGAAAACCCCACCACCCCGTGCACAGCCTGCCCACCCCCTGGGCACCCCTACCCCGCTAGACAGCCCCCAAACCCATGGACAGCTCTCCCACCCACCATGGACACCCCCCACCCCCAGACACCCCCATCCCCCCGGACACCCCCACCCCCTGGACACCTCGTACCCCCTGGATAGCCCCCCCCACCAATGTGGACAACACGCCCACCCCCTGAACAACCCCTACCCCCTAGATGGCCTCGCCACCCCTGTGGACAACACCCCCCCCATGGACACCCCTACCCCCTAGACAACCCCACCACCCTTGTGGATAGCCCCCCCCCCCCTGAACACCCTGTACCCCCTGGACAACCCTTCCACACCCCATGGACAGCCTGCCCACCCCTACCCCCTGGACAGCCCCAAACCCATTGGACATCCCACCCACCCCCTAGACACCCCACACCACTGGAAAGCCCCCCCCACACCCACGTGGACAACCCGCCCACCCACCCCCTAACACCCCTACCCCCTGGAAAACCCTACAACCCATATGGACAACCCCACTACCCCCTTGGATAGACCGCCCACCCCCATGGACACCCCGACCCCCATGGACAGCCCCCATGCCCCAGGATAGCCCCCACCCCCTGGACACCCCACCCCCTTGGGCAGTGTATGTGATAACTCAAATAATTTACTAAAATATTAAATTTTTTCGATCTAAAATTTACTCAAATCATGAATAATTCTCCTCCATAAGTGTACATGATATTGTACACTCTTGTCCAGTTCTTCAATGATATTTTGTTATAAATATAGTATTTTTTTTATATTATGATTCTCATATAGAGTAGTGTGTCAGTTATGGTTTCATATAAAGTGAACAATTCTCATTTACTTACATATATTTTCGATGAAACTTCAATCTTATGGAAATTATTTTGAAGAAATGGATTATAATTTTTTTACAGAATGGATAGAAGTTGGATGTATGAAATCAATCAGATCTCAAGATATTTTCTAAAAAATTTTGTGATATTTTTAGATTTTTCAATTCACAATGCTTCAGATAATGGCCACATACACTTCCCCTGTTGCAACTGTTTTGGAAGACCTTGGTTGAGACATGATGAAGTCATCTACCACATAACCAAATATTGTTTTCAAGAAAACTATTATGTGTGGCATCACAATGGGGAGAAAATGAAATCTAAAATTTCTAATGATCCATATGGGAGTAGTGGATTGAAGAATTTGTCATATGACCGATTTATGTATATTCTTCATCATAAAAAAGAAAGGATTCACACCGAAGAAGATTTAGATATTAGAAAAAATGAATCGTCTATTGAAAATGATGATGTTGTCAGGGTGAGAAAAAATTAAATGATGTTGCCATGACTCCAGTATATCGACAATGTGGTAAAATGAAAAATATAGAATTTTTAATCAGATTGTTTCATGGGAAAACTATGTGTGGGATTTCTAATACTGTCATAGATTACATTTCTTACCTTCTTAAAGGACTTACTTATAGATGATGCAGATATTCCCTCAAACCACTATATGGAAAAGAATATAGTTGAGGAACTTGGATTTTCAATAAAAAAAATTCATGTTTGACTGAAACATTTCAGTTTATTCTGGGAGGAAACTGTTGAACAAAATGATTGTATAAAATGTGGCCCATCCCGCTGGAAGCCAAAAGCTGATGGAACACCATCCTGTGTGCCACAGAAAGTAATTTGGCACTTTCCATTGATCCCCAGACTCCATAATCATTTTATGTATGATGAAATATCAATAAAAATGCAATGGAATGATACTGAGCGAAAGAAGACTAATGATGAGTTGGTTCACCCTATAGATGGATTTTTCATGGTAGAGATTTGATGCCCAATATCCTGATTTTTCATCTAACTTGTGTAATGTGAGGTTGGGGTCTCTCATGTGATGGTTTTAATCTGTTTGGGAAGATTCTTACATCACACAGCACATGGATTTTTTTTATACCAATTTTTAATCACCCCCATGGTTTTGTATGAAGAAACCTTTCACATTATTGAGTATACTCATATTTGGATCCTTTTATCCTGACAATGATATAGATGTATACATGAAACCTTTAATAAAAGAGTTGAAACTTCTTTGGGATGTTGGTGTGTGCACATACAATACATGTTCGTAAGACATATTTCAGATGCGTGTTGCACTTATGTGGACGATCAATGATTTTCCTTCTTGTGCAAAGATGTCTGGATAAAGCCCGAAGGGAAAACTATCATGTCCTATTTTTATGAAGTATACATGATCTAGAAGATCGAAACAATGTTTTAGTTTTAGTTTTATGGGACATCTAAATTCTTTCGAATGGACCATCCATATAGAAATAATCATCGACGATTTGAAAATACCTTGGAGATCAAAGATCCACCTCGGCGTATGTCTAGAACTAATGTGCTTAATGAATTGAAGGATTTCATTTTTTCATTCCAGAAGGGTCAAATGATATCTGGAAAGAAAAAGAATGTTTCCACTAAAACCTGTTACAATTGGAAGTAGAGAAGTATCTTCGTTGATTTTTTTATTGGTCAACCAATTTGTTACGTCATTTATTAGACATAATGCACACTGAATAAAATATATCTGAAATGTTGCATTCGATTCTTCTAAATATTGAGGGAAAGACTAAGTATGATTTACAATCTCAGCATGACTTGGTGGATTAGGGCATAAGACCATAATTTCATCCTGCTCATATCAGTCAAAATAAAAGGCAAGTTCTATGTGCTTCTTATTTGATGAAACCTACAGAAAAAAAAGATATTTCTAGAAGTACTAGATACTATTAATTTTCCTAATGGATATTCAAGAAACATATCTAAATGGGTCAACAAAAGAGATTTGAAGCTATAATCTTTGAAGAATCATGATTATCACATCCTTATACATGAGTTGATTCCAAAGGCAATTTTTCATCTTTTATCCAATAATTTATGGGTGGTTTTTATTCGGTTGTGCCATTTGTTTAGAGATATGTGTGCTAAGAAGTTGTCCAAGTCTTTCTTGCAAAAAATAATGGCAGATTCCCCATTGATTTTGTGCGAGTTAGAGAAAATATTTCATCCTTCATTTTTCACATGCATGCTACACCTGACTATCCATATTCTAACTAACATACTTTTTGGAGGACATATTTCTTTTCTTTGGATGTATCCAACTGAAAGAAATATGTACACATTAACGTCTTATGTCCATAACAGAAATCATCCTGAAGGTTCTATCATGAACGGTTACTTGGCTCAAGAATCTATGGATTTCTGCTCTATGTATTTGTCAGATCTTACTATAGGAATTAACATATCAATGAGAAACAATGAAGAATTGTATGATCAAATTGAACCCAGTTTTCCTTCACTTCCTCAAATAGGAGGAATTCCTAGATCATATACATTGACGAAATTAATCCTTCAAGAGCGGTAGATGGCACATCGAATAGTTTTGTTCAACCATGAATTGTTCGATGACTGCATCATGTTAGTAAATTGAATATGTATATCTTATATATATATATATATATATATATATATCTATTAAACTATTCATATATTTATCTACAGGGAACATAAAGTTAGGATAAATAGAAAGAATCATTCTTTATCTATGAGAAGGAGGGAGACTTTGCATAACCAAAAGTTTTTTTCTTAGTTAAAATTGAAGGTAATAATATTAATATTTAAAATAATTAAATTAATAATTAAATAAGTTTAATATTGATTTAAATTTCAGTTATTGAGTTTACCTATTGACTCTATCTCTGAGTAAATAAGAGCTTTGACTTTTGGTCCTAATATTATGGTTCGTGACTGTAAATCAATTATTATCAATGGGTACATATTTATTATCACTAAACGAGCAAAGAACATGAGAACACAATATGATGGTGTTATGGTTACTTCCACAATAGACTGTTATGCTAGTGTATCAGATAGTAAACTGCGATTTGAAAATGTAGGTTATTAAGGAGTCGTTGAAAAAATTATAATATTTTATTATTATTCTCATGGATGAGTCATGATGATGAAATCCTAGTGGTTTGATTCGATGATGAGGCATGGCACATTTTTTTATGATTATGGATTTTGAGTAATTCATATGACTCTCACTCTTGCTACTGATGAACCATATGTATTGGAAATAATGGAGAAACAATTTTTTTATGTCAAATACCATCTTCGACCTAAATTTTGTGTCATTATTGAAGTAATTCGAAGACATATTTTTGATGATTGTGATGATGGAATTGACACCACCCCTACTTCCATTATAAATGATCCATTTATTACATTTTATGACTCCAATAGCTCAATTGTCAGAGTTGACATTGAACCTGAACTTGTGGTGGGAAATATATAAAATCATCTATTCATGTTATAAATTCTTTTGGTTTACCTTGACTTGGGATATTAAGGTTGGTAGTATTAAAATTTATTTAATATTGATTACAAATATGTTGTATCCGACTTGATGGTTATGTGAATTTTCAATGTTTATTCGTTGCAATTTTATTTGAATTGCTTTTTCTAATTTGGAATTGAACTGTATTCAAACCTATGAAACCTACATTTCTATCTTGGTGAACATTTCAATGCTTCAACTCTGATTTGTATAGAATTTTTATAACTCTAAGACCTATCTTTAAAATTTACCAGGTAATGAACATGATGGTTTGTATTCTTCTCAAAACATGTACTGAAACCGGCATCATCTACCTAGGCTAAAGAAATGAAATTTTTCCTTAATTTTGTAAACTGATTTACCCCTTATGAATCTGATAGAATCAATGTTTTAGGATTTTAATAGACAGATGACACTTAGTAAATAACCATCATACTAAAAATTAAATTTCGTTTTTACATATTTTATGATTTATTGACTTCCTTATATATCTGTTCAAGCTCACCTAAAATAATGGATAGTTAAATTATCCATGAATCCCCAATTCCATTTAATATATTTGGTTTTTGGGTTACACATTAGTTATCCTTTTCTATTAACATCCATATTTGTTTTTAAATGAAAGAAATTAAAACAATTTAAGAGAGGTGACGAAAAAAGATTATGGAAAACAATTGTTGCATGATTGAGTTTGGAATTCCACCACTAGTTTTTACAGTGAGTATTTTATTTCCAATATATATATTTAAATAATATATAATGTCATGTGATTAATTTTTTTAAATATTTTTTAGGATCCATATATTAGGTAATAGTAGTTGGATGAGCAACCTAGTAGTGGTCCCAGTATGCAGGGTGTTCGTACAAGTGGGGTGGTATGAGAGCTAGATGATCTGGTCGGCGTACCCAATTAGACCCTGCCCCTCCCACTAACAAACCACCCATACCATATTCTGATCCTAGTGTGTTGTTAGGGACACACGAGATATTTAGGCATCCCATGTTTTCCCCACACTTTACATCAGAGCCTCCTAAACTATTTGTACCATATCTAATGATGATTCCCACTCCCCATCCAGCATTCGGCTAGCCATCTCTGTCATCTTCTTTTACTTCTGATTACTTCTCTCCAGGCTTTTATATTCCATCTTCTTCAAATCCTACTCCACCAGAGTCTGTCCCTACGAAGCATAGATTGGGACTCACTCCATCTGTACGGGGTGTTCCTTCAATTTCTATAGATCCAACGGCACCCATTGACCAGACTACCACAGGTATACCAATACAACCCTAAAAAATCTTTACACCATTATTTATTTTCATTATAACATGTATTTATAAAATATATTTTTTCTTTCATAACAAAAAAATCAACTAATAAGAGGTGGGGGAGGGGGTGTACACCCATGCGTGCGGTGTGGAAACGCGGCACATGGTTGATGTTTGACTACAACGATGATAGTCAAATTATTGAAAAATCAGGGCAGCAATGTCGGAGTTTTTTGGAGACACTTGCAAAATACTCTGACATCATTCCTGTCAGCCAGCTCTCATAGAGACATCTACCAAATGAAGTCAAGGATAAACCTTGGGAAAAGATATGGGTAAAGAAATATGTTGTATTTAATGCAATATATTATTATTTTTATTTATATGAATTAATATTTTGGTGTCAACTACGGTTTAATTTCCCCGATGGTGAGGTTGCACGGCCAGAAAGTCTAAAGGATTTAGGCGAGCATTGAAGAGCTTACAAGCATGAGTTGTACATTGGTTGGCATGCTAGAGTGGGCACAGAGTTAGATGCAGTCCCTGTCATGGATGATTGTCCATTAGAATAGTATCAATAGACGATTACTCACTGAATGACTAGCCAATTTAAGGTATTAATCATATTATAGGGTTTTAAATGAAAATTTTCATGTTTTTAGTTAATACCAATTATTTAATTTTTATTAGGATTCATACAAGAATAAATAAAAAAACATTAATGCAAAACAATAAATCCACACATTGAGACGTACTATGATGCCAGATCATGAGAGGTTGCAGGTATAATAGTTTATAATTTTTCTTTACGAATTTCACTTTCTATTTCGTCCTCCATAATCTATTCTATTGCTAAATTTGTTATATAATTTTAGTTATGAAATTAATTATTGGTATCCTATTTTTAATTATTGTTTCCTGTATTCAATGTCATTTTAGAGGTATAAATTGAATATAGAAGGATCTGTGCCTTGAGAAAAACTGTTTTTCTTGAGTAGAAGGATGAAATATGGAAGTGTGGTTACCGAACCGACTCTGCAGCAGATTGTAAGTTTTACATTGTATATTTAAAATTTTATCTCTCATTTTTAACTTAATAATATATTTATATTTATAACAGGCTACTTTAGGGGCCCTTGATGCCCATGAACATGACAATTATGGGCCAAATGATCACTTTCACCAGGGGTTGGGAGATGAGAACCCTGGTAGAGTATGCTGCCATCCTGGGATGAGTATAGTTTCAACGAGGTATTGGCCCTCCTAAGTTACACGTTTTTGTACCACCATGTTCTAGAAGGTTAAGGCACAAGCAAAATAGGCTGAAAAAAGGGCCATAGAAACGGTAGAACATTCTACTAGGGAAAACACTGCATTTAGGAAACTGATGGACGTTTTACGGCCAACACTTCCACCATATTCTAGTATATATTGTGATGAATATATATCATCAATGAATTATATATATGGTGCACTGGGTGGTAGTTCTAGTGGTGGATGCGACGACGACAAGGAGGAGGTCGAGGCAGAAGAGGAGGGCGAGGAGGAGGTTGATGGAGAGGAGGAGGGAGATGAGGAGACCGAGGTTGAGTAAGAGGGTGAGGAGGAGGGAATTGAGGAGGGTGGGGACGATGACGTGGGTAATGATGAGGAAAAGGGTGAGACTAATGATGATGGTGATGATATGATGGTGATGAGGGACCAATTGTTCTATTACATTTTTGACTGATATTACTGACCTTTGATGTTTATTGATTTGTTGTTCCTGAATATATGTGGGATTAGGTAGGTCACATTATCTTTATTTATTTACCTATAATTAATAAAACATGACTTAAGGATTTGCTGTGACTGATTCACCCCTCCCCTAGATAGCCCCCACCCCCGTGCATAGCCCGACCACCCCCTAGACATCTTGTACCCCCTAGACAGTCCCCCCCATCGTGGATAGCCCGCCCACCCTCCTGGACAAACCCCTCCCCCCATGTGGATTCCCCCACCCCATGGATGGACCCTCCCCATGTGGACCGCCCCCACCCCCGTGGACCACCTGCCCACCCCCGTGGACAGCCCCCTCCCCCCACTCCCCTAGATAGCCCGCCAATTCCCTGGAACCCCCCCCCCCCATGGACTCCCCGTACCCCTCATGGACACCCCGTACCCCCTGGACAACCATGCCCACCCTCCTGGACACCTCGTTCCCCATGGACAACCCCCCACCCTCTTGGATAGCCCGCCCACCGCCGTGGATGGCACACCCACCCCCTTGGACACCCCATACCCCCTAGACAGCCCCGAAACCCTCATGGACAGCCCACCCACCCCCCTTCACACCCCCATACCCCTGAGACAACCCCCCCCCACCCTTGTGGACAGCCTTCCCACACCCATGGACAACCCGCCCACCCCCTGGACACCCCTACCCCCTCGATAGCCCCTGCCACCCTCTTGGACTTCCACAACCCCCTGGAAAACCCCTCCCCATGGGGATATCCCCCACCCCCATGGAAAACCCCTCCCTCTGTGGAGACCCCCCCCCACCCCCATGGACTGCACGCCCACCTCTGTGGATAACCCCCTTATGGACAACCAGCCCACCCACTGGACACCCCGTACCCCTTGTACTGCCACGCCCACCCTCCTGGACACCCCGTACCCCCTGGACAGCCCCACCCACCCCCTGGACAACCCCTCCCACCCCCTAGACAGCCTCACCCACCCCTTGGACGACCCGCCCACCCCTAGATAGCCCTCCCCCCATGGACACCTCGTACCCATGGACAACCCCACCCACCCCTTGGACACCCTATGCCTCCTGAACAACCCCCCCCCCCATGGACACCCCTCCCACCCCCGTGGAATGCCCACCCACCCCCTTGGACACCCTGTACCCCCTGGACAGTGCTACCACCAGTACGAAGTGTGTTCATATGAGAGCTAGATGATCTGATCGACGTACCCAATTAGACTCTTCCCCTCCCACTAAGATATCATTCATCCCACATTCAGATCCTAGTGTGTCGGTAGGGACACATGAGATATTTAGGTCTCCCATGTTTTCACCACACTTTACGTCTAAGCCTCCTCACCTATTTTTATCATATCTAATGATGATTCCCACTCCCCATCCAGTATTCGGCCAACCATCTTTGTCATCTTCTTTTAATTTTTCTACCTTCTCTCCAGGCTTTTATATTATATCTTCTTCGACTCCTACTCCGCCAAAGTCTATCCCTGTAGAGCATACATTGGGACTCACTCCATCTGTACAGGGTATTCCATCAGTTTCTACAGATCCAGCAGCACCCATTGAACAGACTACCATAGATATACTAATACAACCCTAACAAATCTTTACACCATTATTTATTTTCATTACAACATGTATTTATAAAATATTTGTTTTTCTATCATAACAGATACATCTACTGATAGGAGGTGGGGGCGGCGGCGTACACCCATTCATGCGGTGTGAAACCGCCACACATAGTTTATGGTTGACTACAATTAATATATTTAAATGACTGAAAAATCAAGGAAGCGATGTCAGAGTTTTTTGCGACAATTTCAAAATACTCCGACATCATTCATGTCAGCCTGCTCTCATGGAAACATCTGCCAAATGAAGTCGAGGATAATGCTTGGGAAAGGATATGGGTAAAAAAATATGTTGTATTTAATGCAATATATTATTATTTTTATTTATATGAATTAATATTTCGGTGTTAGCTACGGTTTAATTTCAACGATGGGGAGGGTGCACGACCAGAAAGTCTAAAGGATTTAGGCGAGCTTTGAAGAGCTTACAAGCATGAGTTGTACATTGGATGGCGTGATATAGTGGGCACGGAGTTAGAGGTGGTCCCTGTCAGGGATGATTGTCCATTAGAATAGTATCAATAGATGATTACTCATTGGATGATTATCCAATTTAAGGTATAAATCACATTATAGTTATTTAAAGGAAAATTTTCATGTTTTTCATTAATAAAAATTATTGAATTTTAATTAGGATTAATCCGGAAGAAATAAGAAAACATTAATGCTAAACAATACATCCACACATTGCGATGTACTATGATGCTAGATCATGAGAGGCAACAGGTATAACAGTTTATAATTTTTCATTACGAATTGCACATTCTATTGCTTCCTCCATAATTTATTCGATTTATAAATTTGTTATATAATTTTAGTTATGAAATCAATTATTGGTATCCTATTTTAAATTATGGTTTCCTATATTCAATGTCATTGTAGAGGCATAAATTGAATATAGAAGTATGTGTGCCTTGAGAAAAACTATTTTTCTTGAGTAGAAGGATTAAAGATGGAAGTGCGGTTACTGAACCGACTCAGCAGCAGACTGTAAGTTTTACATTATTGATTTAAAATTTTTATCTATATTTTGTAACTTAATAATATATTTATATTTTAACAGGTTGTGTTAGAGGCCCTTGATGCCCAGGAACATGGCAATTTTGGCCCAAATGATCACTTTCATCAGGTGTTGGGAGATGAGAACCCTGGTAGAGTATGTTGCCAATTTGAGAAGAGTATAGTTCCAATGAGGTTTTGACCCTCCTTAGTTACGAGTTTTAGTGCCACTGAGTTTCATCAGGTTAAGGCACAAGAAGAATAGGCTGAAAAAAGGTCCACAGAGATGGTAGAACAGTCTACTATGGAAAACACTTCACTTAGGAAACTGATGGTAGTTTTAAAACCCACACTTCCACCAGAGGCCAGTATAGCTTGTGATGAATATATTTCATCAATGCATTATATATATGGTGTACCCGGTGGTATTTCTAGTGTTGTATGAGACTATGGAGAGGAGGGGGCCGAGGCGGAGGAGGAAGAGGGTGAGGATGAGATTGATGCGGAGGAGGAGGGTGATGCGGAGACCGAGGTTGAGTATGAGGGCGAGGAGGAGGGAATTAGGAAGGGTGGGGAAGAGGATGAGGATGACAATGAGGACAAGGGTGAGACTGATGATGATGGTGAGGGTGATGAGGCACCGATTGATCTATTACATTTTTGACTGATATTACTGACCTTTGATGTTTATTGATTTTTTGTTCATGAAAATATGTGTGATTAGGTAGGTCATGTTATCTTTTTTTTTACCTATAAAAAATAAAACTGGACTTGATGATTTTTTTGTGACTCATTCACCCATCCCCTAGATAGCCCCCGCCCCTGTGCACAGCTCGACCACCCCCTGGACACCTCGTACCCCCTTGACACCCCCCTGTGGATAGCCCTCCCACCCTCCGGGAAAAACTCCTCCCCCTTATGGACGCCCTCACCCCTGTGGATGGACCCTCCCCCTATGGACAGCCCCCCACCCGCGTGGACACCCCCCCCCCACTCACCTAGACGTCCCACCATCCTCTGGAACCCCCCCCCCCCCCATGGACACCCCGTACCCCTCATGGACACCCCGTACCCCCCAGGACAGCCCCGCTGACCCCCTAGACACCCCATGCCCCCAGTACAACCCCCAACCCCATCGATAGCCCACCCACCCCCATGGAAGGCCCACCCACCCCCTTGGACACCCCGTACCCCCTAGATAGCCCCGCCACCCTGGTTGGCAGCCTACCCACCCCCGTGACCACACAGTACCCCCTGGACAACCCACCCCCACCCTTATGGACAACCATCCCACCCATGTGGACTGCTTGCCCACCCCATGGACACCCCCCCTCGACAGCCCCTCCACCCCCATGGAAATCCCCCACCCCCTGTGGATAGCCCCTAACCCCATGGACAACCCCTCCCTCTGTGGACAGCCCCACCTGTGGACAACCTGCCCACCCCCTAGACACCCTGTACCCCTTGTACATCCACACCCACCCCCTGGACACCCCGTACCCCCTGGAAAGCTTCACCCACCCCCTGGATAGCCCCTCCACCCCCCACCTACGTGGACACCATATGCCCTTGGGATATCCCCCCCCTTGGACACCCCCCCCGCCCACCCCAATGGACTACCCTCCCACCCACTTGGACACCCTCTACCCCTTGGACAGTGCTGCCACCACTGTGGAGAGCCCCCCACCCCCTGGACACCCCATACCCCCTGGACACCACCACCCCCATGGATAGCCCGCCCACCCCTGTGGACAGGCTGCCCACCCCTGGACATCCCCTACCCTCCTCAACAGCCCCACCACCCCCGTGGACACACCCCCACACCCGTCAACATCCCCTCCCCCTTGTGGACAGCCCCCACCCCCGTGGAGAGCCCGCCCACCCCCGTGGATAGTCCCCCACCCCCGTGGATAGCCCCCAACCCCCTAGACACCTCGTACCCCTGGAGAGCCACACCCTCCCCCTGGACAACCCCTACCCCCTAGACAGCCCACCCACCCCCTTGGAGAGCCTTCCCAACCCTTGGACAGCCTGCCCACCCCCTGGACAGCCTGCCCACCCCCTATAGAGCCCCCCCCCCCCTATAGACACTCTGTACCCCCCTGTATAGCCCCGCCCACCCCCCTGGACACAATGTGCCCCCTGGACAGCCCCCCAACCCCCGTGGACACCCTGCCCACCCCCGCGGACAGCACACCCACCCCCTTGGACACCCCGTACCCCCAAAGACAGCCCTGTCACCCTCATAGACAGCCCACCGACCCCCTGGACACCCCTTACCCCTGGACATCCCCTCCCCACCCCAGTGGAAAGCCCTCCCACCAGCTGTGGATAGCCCTCCCACCCCTTGAACACCCCCTACCCCATCCGATAGCCCTACCACCGATGTGGATAGCCCCCCCCCTCGTGGACAACCCATCCAACTATGGACAGCCCCCACCCCCGTGGACCGCCCACCCACCCCCGTGGACAACCCCACACCCACCTCGTGGATAGCCCGCCCACAACCTAGACACCCCATACCCCAATGGACAGTCACACCCAACCTCCTGGACACCTCGTACCCTTAGATATCCTTTTCCAATCCCTGGACACCCCGCCCACCCCCTGGATAGCCCCTCCCTCCGTGGACACCCCGTACCCCTTGGACATTCCTGCCCACCCCCCTGGACACCCTGTGCCCCCTGGACAGCCCCCACCCCTCGTGGACAGCCCGCCCACCCTCGTGGATAGCCCGCCCTCCCTTGTGGACACCTCGTACCCCCTAGACAACCCTTCCACCCTCATGGACAGCCCCCCCCCACCCCCTACAAACCTCGTACCCCCCTGGATAGCACCCCCCCCCCCCACCCCAATGGACAGCCCGCCCACCCCCGTGGACAGCCCGCACACCCCCTGGACATCCCCTACCCCCCTCAAGAGCACCACCACCCCTGTGGACAGCCCCCACCCCCATGGATTGCCCGCCCACCCCCTGGACACCCTACCCCCCTAGACAGCCCCACCACCCCCGTGGACACCCCCCCCCCGTACACCCCTGGACAGCCCCACCCACCCCCTAGACACCCTGTACCCCCGGGGCAGCCCCCCAACCCCCATGGACAGCCCTCCCCACCCCCATGGATAGCCCCAGCCACCCCCTAGACACCCATACCCCCCATATAGCCCCGTCAACCCCGTGGACAACCCCCACCCCCTGGCCACCCTACCCCCTAGCCAGACCGCCCACCCCCGTGGATAGCCCACCCATCCCCATGGATAGCCCTCCCACCCCTTGGACACCCCGTACCCCCCTGGACAGCCCCGCCACCCTCTTGGACATCCCACCCACAACACTATGCACCTCGTACCCCCTAGACCCCCCCCACCGATCCCCATGGGCAGCCCTCCCACCCCCTTAGACAACCCGCCCACCCCCTTGGACACCCTGACCACACTTGACATCCCCTCCACCTTCGTGGCCAGCCAACCCACCCCCCTGGGCACCCCTCCTCCTGTGGATAACCCCCCACCCCTATGGATAGCCTGCCCACCCCCTGGACAGCCATACCCCCCGTGGATTGCCCGCCCACCCCCTTGACACCCCCTACCCCCAGGACAACCATGCCACCCCTGTGGACTGCCCGACCACCCCGCTAGATACCCTGTACCCCCTGGACAGCCCCGCCCACCTCCCTGGACACCCCCTACCTCTTGAATAGCCCAAACCCCTGGAAACCCCCTAACCCCGTCGACATCCCCACCCACCCCCTCAGACAGCCCCGCCACCCCTATGGATATCCCCCACCCCCCGGGACAGCCCCCACCCCCGTGGAATATAGGGTTTCTAATAACTCGAAGATCCCATAAATCCTAGCTACCCACTTCTTTTCCTCCTGAGATCTCTGTTCACTAATAAAAAATAGTGGATGTTATTTTAGAAACTACCAAGAATAATAAATGATATGAAATGAACATGGCTATTCCACTTCCACAAGATTTAGAGTAGAGACCAAGACTAGGAAGACAATAGCCGGATCACAATAATGAGTACTTGATATATCCCCATTAAAGTTCCATTTCCAAAATCATATATTATTTTTGTCCCACAATAAAAATGTAATCCATTTCCTAATAACAAAATCCCCCTTCCTACCATACGCACCAAAAAAAATAATTTTTTCCTAAATAAACAAATCCTATTGGAATAAACACTATTCCCAAACCATTTTAAAAATACAAATGAACTTAAAATCCATGAAATTCATTCCATTAAAACCATTAAAGCCCCTCACCCCCTACACACCACCCCACACCCTGGAAACCACCCCACCCCCTGGATGCCCCCAACCCCCTGGATTCACCCCCACCCCTCATAGACACCACCCCACAACCTGGACAACCCTACCCCCTGGACACCCCCACACCCATGGAAATCCATCCCCACCCACTTGGCCACCACCACACCCTTGGACACCCCAACCCCTGGACAACCCACCCATGGAAAGCCCCCCAACCCACTGGACACCACCCCACCCCCTGGACACCACCTCGCCTGCTAGACACCCCCATGAACACCCCCCACACCAACATTGACAGCACCCCCACCCACCTCTGACACCCCCAGCCCCCTAGACGACCCCAACCCTCCTAGACACCACCCCACCACCTAGAACCTCCCACCCCCTAGACACCCCCACCCCCATAGACAGCCACCCCCACCCCCTGGAAACCACCCCACCCCCTGGACAACCCCACCCCCTAGACACCCCCACCCCTAGAAAGCCCCCAAACCCCCTAGACACCAACCACCCCTGGAAACATCCCACCCCCTGGACACCCTCATGGACAACACCCCCCCCCCCCCACCCAACCCCCATGGACACCCCCAACCCCCTGACGGGCCCCCACCCCTCCTAGAAACCACCACACCACCTAGATACCCCCCACCACCTGGACACCCCCACCCCCATGGACAACCACCCCACCCACTGGACACCACCGTACCCCCTTGGACAGCCCCAACCCCATGGACCACCCACACCCCTGGAGACCACCACACCCCCTAGACACCACCCCCTAGACACCCCCACCCCACTGGAACCCCCACCCCAAGAAATCCTTCAACACTCTAGACACCACCCCACCCCCTAGACACCACCCCACCCCCTAGACACCACCCCACCCCCTGGACACCACCCCACCCCTGGACACCCCAATGGATAACCCCCCCCCCCCCCACCACACACACACCCTAGACAGCCCCCACCCCCTAGACACCCCATCCCCCTGAACACCCCAACCCCTGGACACCCCCTACCCCCCTGTAAAGCCACCCCAAACCCCTAAACAGCCCCCAACCCCCCTGAATTCTGAATTGAATTTTTTTATGTATTTAATTAAATTATGAATTATGTGTTAATGGTGTATGGGTGTACTTGTTGTATGGGTATAGTTATTGTAAGTGTATACTTTTTGTAATTACATTATGAATTATGTGTTAATTCTGTATGTGTATAGAGGGTAATTAAATAAAAAATTGGTGGTATTCAGAATTCTGTATGAATTATGTGTTGCACGAATTCTGTATGAATTCCTACAGAATTATTTATGTATTATGCATGTATAATTTTAATGGTGTATTTTGTTACTTGTGTTATGCGTATATATTATGAATGTATTCTGTTGTGTTTGAATTTTTCAGGCCTGCTGGTGGAATTGTTGTAGCTGCACAGGGGGAGGCCAGCAAGCTGGCTTGCTGCTGTAGGTACAAAAAGGATATGCCAACGGTTTACAACTGTTGGCATATTTGAAAAACCAGAACTTATACAAACAGTTTTATGTAAACAATTGGTATAAGTATATTCGAACAGTTTTAAACCATTTTCATTGATTATTTTACTTGATATATACCAATGGGTTGTGGAAAATCGTTGGTAAAATCCTATACCAACGATTTTGTAAACCGTTGGTATTGAGATAATTCTTGCTATTACCCATGGTTTAAAACCATCAGAAAACATTAATACCATTTGTGTATTGAAACAGTTGGTATGTACTGAATTTTTTAGTCATATCCCAATAGTTCTCATAAAACTGTTGTGATATGTCTTTCCCTACGGCTCCATACCCAACGGTTTGGACAACTGTTGGTATATTTTATACAAAGGGTTGTCCAACCTTTACCAACGGTTTTAAACCGTTGGTTAAGATAAAATTTCCAGTAGTGTGTTTTATGGGTTTTATGTTTTTAGTTGTTTTATGATTTTTATGGGTTTTGGGATTTTTAAGGATTTTTTTCGATTTTCATGGTTTTTAGAGGTTATTTCTATTTTTTAGGTTTTCTTAAATTTTTAGGGTTATTAAGGAGATTAGAGTTTTATAATTTTTTGTTTTTTAAAGGGTTTAGAATTTTTAGTTATTTTTAGAGTTATAATGGGTTTTATGGGTATTAAAATTTTTAGGGTGTTTATGGTTTTTTGGGTTTCTTAGGGTTTTTATAATTTTTTAGGTTTTTCATAGTTAAAACTATTTATAGGTTTTTAAGGTTTTCTTATGGTTTTTATGATTTTTTTGGGTTTTTTGCAATTTTTAGGTATTTTTAGAGGGTTTTAGGACTTTCATGAGTTTTATGCTTTATAGGGAGTTTTGAGGGGTTTAATGGATTTTATGGTTATTTATGGTTTTTTTGAGTATTTAGGAGTTTTAGTGTTTTAGAGTATTTTAATGTTTTTAAGGGTTTAAAGGGTTTTTAGAGTGTTTAGTGATTTTTGGGTTTTAGTTGGTTTTTATTGTTTTTATGGTTTTGGGGTTTTTTATGATTCTTAGGGTTTTTAGGGTTATTTGGGTCTTTTATAGTTTTGAGGGTTTTTATAATTTTTATGATTTTTATTGTTTTTATGTTTTTAGGTTTTATGGTATTCTTAGTGGTTTTCAGTGTTTTATGGATTTTTACATTTTTGGGATTTTTAGGGTTTTGAGGTGTTTTATGGTTTTTAATGGGTGTTTGGGGTTCTCAGGGTATTTTTTTTGTTGTGTAGGGTTTTTTGGTATTTTGGTTATTAGGGTTTTTTTGAGTTTTTTAGATTTGTATGGTTTTATTGTTTTTAACTTTTTTTGGGGTTTATTAGGTATTTATAAATTTTAGAGGGTTTTTACGTATTTTGTTTTTTAGAGATTTTTAATTTTTCTAGAGGTTTTAGAGGTGTTTTGGGGTTTTAGAATTTTTTTATAGGGATTGTAATTGTTTTTAGGTTTTTATGATTTTCAAAGGGGTTTCAGGGTTTATAGTGTGTTTTATGATTTTAGGATTGTTTAGGACTTTTTAATATTTTGATGGATTTTTAGGGGTTTTAGGGATTTTGAGGGGTTTATGGGCTTTTATTATATTTAGGGGTTATGGTTTTTTTGGTTTCATTTCGTTTTTTTTGAGTTTTTATGTTTTAAGGGTTTTTAGAGTTTTTAATGTTTTTAGGGGGTTTAAACATTTTGTAGTGTTTTTAATGGGTCTTTATAGTTTTATTTGTGTTTAGGATATTTTATGGCCTTTTAATCATTTATTGTTTTTAGTGTTTTTATATTTTTTTACATTTTAATATTTTTGAGGGTTTTTAACAGTTTTTTAGGTTTTTTAGGTTTTCATTAGTTTTGTATGTTTTTTATTTTTAGTTATTTTTAGGAATTTTTAGAATCTTTATGGTTTTGAGTGGTTTTAGGTACTTTTAGGGTTTTGGGGGGTTTTGGGGTTTTTTTGGGTTTTTTTTTATTTTTTTAAGGTTCTTAATTATTTTTAGAGTTTTTTTTAACATTTCTAGAGGTTTAAAGGGTTTTAGGGTTTTTGTGTGTTTATAGGTTTTTTATGGTTTTAGGATTTTATGGTATTTAGGGGGATTTATTGTTTTAATGTTTTTAGGGACTTTTTAAGTATATTTAGGTTTTTTTTCATTTTTTAGGTTTTTAGGGGTTTTATGTGTTTTATGTTTTTAAGTCTTTCATATGGGTTTTAAGGATTTTAGTGGTTATTATATTTTTTATGTATTTTAGGGATTTTATGGATTTTTACAGGTTTTAGGGGTTTTTAGTATTTTTTGGGTTTTTTGAAATTTTATATTTTAGGGGTTTTACGTGTTTTTAGGTCACTAAGGAATTTTATGGGGTTTTAGTGATTATAGGGTTTTCTATGTTTTTATGTATTTTAGGTCTTTTTATGATTTTATGGTTTGTTAGGGTTTTAAGTATTTGATGGGTTTTTAAGGTTTTTTATGGTTTATACAGTTTTTTAGTTTTTAAGGATATTTAATTTTTTAGGGTTTTTGGTTTTTTTTTATTTTTAGGGGATTGAGTATTTTTAGTTTTTTAAGGTGTTTTAGGTTTTTTTTCTGGGTTCTTATGGGTGTTTTACATTTTTTTTGGAATTTTTAAGATTTTTATGGGTTTTAATGGATTTTAGGGATTTTGAGGGGTTTTAATGTTTTTTGGGTTTTTTAGGGATTTTAGATTTTTTTAGGATTTTTAGGGGTCGTTAGTGTTTCTAGTTTTTCAAGAATTTATTATGTATTTTCTTGGTTTTTAGGTGTTTTTTCATTTTTAGGGTTGCTAGATATTTTTTAGGATTTTTATGTTTTTTAGGGATTTAGGGATTTTGATGGTTTTTACAGTTTGTTACGGATTTTATGGGGTTTTAGGGATTGTTTTGAGTTTTTTAGGATTTTAAAAGGGTTTTAGTGTTTTTACACTTTTTAGGGTTTAAATGGTTTCTAGATTATTTAGTGGGTTTTAGGGGTTTTATGGGATTTAAGGGTTTTGTATGATTTCTGGGGTTTTTTAGTTTTTTTTGGGTTATTACGATTTTTATATATTTTAGAATTCTTTAGGTATTTAGGGACTTAAAGTGTTTTTATATATTTAAGTCTTTCTAAGGGTTTTTAAGGGATTATTTTTTTTTAATTTTTTAGTAATTTTTTGGGATTTGTTTTTTATTTTGAGTTTTTAGAGTTTTGGGGGATTTTGAGGGTTTTAGGGTGTTTTGGGTTTTTTTGGGGTTTTTGGGTTTTTATAGGTATATTTTATTTTTTGGGGTTTTAAGTTTTTTTAAAGATTTTTTTAATGTTTTTATAGGTTTAAATGGTTTTTATAGTTTGTATTGGTTTAAGGGTTTTTTTGGATTTTTACAATTTTTATGGGTTTTATGGTTTTTATGGGTTTTAGGATTTTAAGGTATTTTTAGGGTTTTTAGAATTTTTAGTTTTTTGGGGTTTTATTTGCTTTTAGGTTTTTATTGTTTTCTTTGGATTTTTTTGGGTTTTTTTGGTTTTTTAATGTTTTTTGGGATTTTTATATATCTTTTAGTATTTTTATTGTTTTTAGGGTTCTTAGGGATTTTGTGGTTTTTTAGGGTTATTTTTCATTTTTTAGGTTTTTAGATGTTTTTTGGGTTTTTAGGTTCATAAGGATTTCTTAATAATTTTTAGTGTTTTTTGGGGGTTTTATGTTTTTAGAATTTTTTTTGGTATTTTTTAGGATTTTTATTGTTTTTAGGGGTTTTATGGATTTTGAGGGGTTTTTGGGTTTTTGGGGATTATTTGGGGTTTTTTGCGGGTTTTTTGTTCATTAGGGTTATTAAGGTTTCATTTAGTTTTTTAATACTTTAAAAGTTTAATATTTTTTAGAGTTATTAGTTGGTTTATAAAGTATTTATTGGTTTGTGGGTTTTTTAAGGTTTTTAGGGGTTTAGTTTTTTTAAAGTTTTAAGGATTGTAGGGGTTTTAGTGTGATTTATGTATTAGGGTTTTTATGTGTTTTTAGTTTTTAATGGTTATTATAGGGTTTTAGGGTTTTTTACTTTCTTATGGATTTTTAGGGATTTTTTATTATTTTTTGGGTTTTAAGATTTTACAGATTTTGAAGGTTTTAGGGTTTTTAGTATTTTTTTTTGGGTTTTAGTGTTTTAAAATTTTAAGGTTTTTATAAGTTTTTTATGGGTTTTTTGGATTTTTTTTATTTTTTATGGATTTCTATGGATTTTTAGGATTTTTATAGTTTTTAGGGTCTTTAGGGATTTTTAGGGTTTTTATGTTTCTTTAGGGTCTTTCAGTTTTTAAGTGTTTTTAGTGGATTTTTATAGTTTTTAAGTGTTTTTATGCTTTTAATAATTCTTTAAAAAATTTGGGGTTTGAAGCGTTTTTATGTTTTTATTAGTTTTTAGGGTTTTTAGAGGTTTTTAGTGTTTTTAAGGCATTTAGGGATTTTATGGTTTTGGCGATTTTTAGGATTTATTGGGAATTTTATGATTTTTAGGGTTTTTATCATTTTCTATGTTTTTATGTTTTTAAAGTGTCTTTGGTTTTTAAGGAATTATAGGGGTTTTAGGGTTTTTTATGTTTTTAAGGATATTTTGGGATTTTTTATGATTTTTATTATTTTTATGGGTTGTATGAATTTTGAGGGGTTTTTTGGTTTCTTAGTGTTTTTGGGGTTTTAAACGTTTTTATGGGTTTTTAGATTGTTAGGGTTTTAAGGGTTTTTATAGTTTGTTTACTTGTTTAAATTGTTTTTTGTTTTTTAGTGGATATTAGGGTTTTTATGGGGTTTTATAAATTTTAGGGATTTTAGGGGTTTTTAGAGTTTTTATGTGTTTTTAGAAATTTTTAATCTATTAGGGGTTTTAAATGTTTTTTTTATAGTTTTAATAGGGGTTTTAAAGGTTTTTAGGGGGTTTTTGGGATTTTTGGGGATTTTTTTATAATTTTATATTTTTATTGGAGTTTAAGTGATTTTTTGGGTTTTAGAGTATTTAGGGTAGCTAGGGTTTTATGGTTTGTTGGGGTTTTAGTGTTTTTATGAGTTTTTATGGGTTTCATGGTTCGTTACTGTTTTTAAACGTTTTTAGGGTATAAAGAATTTTTAGAGTTTTTAGTGGGTTTTTGGGTTTTTTATGGGTTTTTAGTGTTTTTAGGGTTTTTAGGGATTTTTATGGTTTCTAGGGGGTTTAGGATTTATTTGGGTTTTTAGTGTTTTTAGGTTATTTAGGGGTTTTAATTGTTTTTAGTTTTAAGGATTTTTATGGGGTTATAATATTTTAAGGGTTTTTTTGTTTTTAGGGTTTTATTATGGATTTTTAGGTTTTTTATCGGTGTTAAGGGTTTTTAGGCATGTTGAGGGATTTTAGGGTTTATATGGAAAGAAAAGGATCGGGTCCAGGCTAGCCTGATCCCCCAAAAATTTACTAAAAAAATAAAAGAAACAACAAAGCGTTAAAAAGAAGGATTACATATCCAGGTGTGCAATTCACCCTTCAATTCAGATTCCACAAGCAGAGAGAAAGAAGACGGCGTGATGAATGGCCATGTTGAACACCTCTCGATGATATCCTGCTTGGAAATGGAATCTACAACCGTTTTATCCTCCCAATATGAATGTGATACATTGAGGTTCAGCCTCTAACAGAGGGTATGGCACTCCACTCATTGAGGAAGAATCTTCTAGGGGACATGCTTGGATCTGATCTAGAGGGCATCAACCGCAAGCATGGAATCAGATTCAAGACATAGAAATCTCCATCCAAAGTGGACAACATACTTAATCTCCTTCATCATGTCCAACATTTTATCTTAGGGGGCACACCCATCACTGATGAAGTTGTTCAAACATCCTTGGACGAAGCCCTGGTAGGTACGGAAGATCCCTCCACACCCAGTAGGACTCGGCGCGCCCAGGGTCGCACCATCCACAATGAACTTAATCTAGAAGGGGAGCGGAGGGATCCAGTGGATGACCCTGAGAACCAGTGGTTGTTTTTTCCTGCCAGAAACGTCAATCAGTCCAAATATAAGAGATAGTGGATGCGGCTGTGAGAAGAAGGAAGTGACGAACCTAATCACTACAATCCCAGCTAGTCAGGCTGCCCAGAATCTAGAAGAGAGGGTTGAACTGGCAAAGAGGAAACCCAAAAAACTGCGGCAAGTAACCACAGAGCCCATAACCAAACCTGTATTAAAGAATGTTGTAATTAATAGTCTCTTTATTACATAGGCAGAGAAAATAGGTAGAGGCCAGGTTGTGCGCAACTTTTTGTAACTAGTTCTGCAAGGGCAACCAGTTTTTCCACATTTTCCAAAGAAGAAGGTGGTTGGCTGGGGGGATAAAGTTCCTCCAAAATATGGAGAGCCAGGCCAGGGGAGGGGAGCCCCGAGCACAATTATACCAGTAGTAATCTTTAGTGTTAAGCTGCCCAACAAGATTGGGTTTCCAGATCAAGGTTTAAATATCAACAAAGTTGTATCTCTTTATTTTTATAATAATTTCAGGTGGAAAGATCATTTAAAATTATTACAGGTGAGGAATAAAGGCCATGATAGACAAGCATTAAATGCCAGCATTGGGAGTCATATAGTCCTATAGATTCCCATCTACCCATTAGGTATTCAAATATGAGTTCTTAGAGACGATCTATTTTGAGTGAGAAATGATTCTCTCGTACGAGTCACATATTGTTGGCCAAAGAGAGGAAGGGAAGTTTCTTGTGTACTAATCATAGAGCTTAATCAAAAACCTCTCCCGAGTGAACCCCAGGCCCCACCCTTAGATTCAAATATACCCCAATTGATTTTTGAAAGGAAGGAATCATTAAACCTTCTGAGATCCTTGATTCCAAGCCCACCCAAGTCAATTGGCTTAGTACAGTTTTTCCAAGCCACCGAAATCAATTTCCTTTCACTGATGCATCCCATCCCGGAAAAGTTCCTAATCATTTCTTACAGATCCGTGATAAGTTTAACCGGACACCTATATATGGAGAAATCATATGTGAATATAGAGGTGATGACCAAATTGATGCGGAAAACCCTTCCAACTTGTGAGAGGGACTTCCCTTTCCATTTAGCCAGTTGTTGAGTGATTCTGGTGGCAATTCTCTCAAGGTGACGACACTTCAATTTTCCCCAGAAGATGGGGAACCCTAGGTAATCAAAGGGATTTGATCCTCTCTTGACCTCGAGGGACCATGTAATTGAAATCTATCGAGGGTGTGAGACCCCCTCTTCGAATAAAATAGATGATTTATTCTAACAGACTGGTTATCCCACCACACATTCATAGTGTTGGAAGATCATCTGGATTGAGGACATGGTCTGTTTGTCAGCTTACCCAAAAATAAAAATATCATCAGCATAAAATAGGTGAGACGGTACATGAATATATCTCCCTGACTTAATTCGGTTGAATAGGCCAGCTAGCTTTAGGTTAATTAGCCACCTGCTTAAGTAATCTTCAGCGATCACAAAAATGAATTCCTGAAAGTAGATCTCCCTATCTGACCCCACAGGAGTAGGGAAAAACCCCCTTAGAAGAGCCATTAATGAGAATGGATACCCAAACACTGCATAAGATGAATGTTACCATCTTAATGAAGTTGGTCGAGAACCTGTATTGGGATAGGGCCTAAAAATGAAACTCCACCTGATAGTGTCAAAATCCTTTGAGATGTCAATATTTAGAGAAAAATTTTCATGTTTGGAGTGCTTTTGCATGATTTTTATGCCCTTCAAGGCTGTGAAAATACATTCCTGGATATTCCTCCTCGAAAAAAACCTGAATTGATTTGGATTAATTATCTACTGCACAAATTTCTCAATTCTCAAGACCAGGATTTCGCTAATGATTTTGGGAATAGTATTCCCGATAGCCACTGGTTGGAAGTCGCCAATTTAAATAGCATTATCCCATTTGGGAATCCGGGAAATGAAATTAAAGTTAACACTATGTGGGAATGATCTGGAGAGAAATAATTCCCATATAGCGTTGGTAATGTCCATGTGCATGATATCCCAGTTGGATATGAAGTACTTGTTAGTGAATCCATCTGGCCCCGCTGCACAGTCCATGTTCAAATAGAATAAGTAAGCCTTGATTTCCTCCTCAAAGGGAACTGTCATTAAAGATTTGTTCTACTTCTCATCAAAGAATGTTATAATTGAATCTATCAAAGGAAATTCATAAACCCCACCATCATCAGTAAATATCCCCTTGAAGTGATCAACAACAGCATTGGAGATATAATCCTCTGAAGTGAAGGTAGGACCTGAGATACAGACTGCTTTTAAGCACTTTTTATCCTTTTTCTCTCTATTCGATTGGTAAAAAATTTGGAGTTGTGATCCCCATATTTAATCCATCTAACATTGAGTTGACTTTTAACCAGCTTCTACTTAAGTGCCAGAAGCTCATCAAGCTAGGAGTGAAGATGCAGCTCCTCTCGAGAGGTTAAAGACAAATTCTTGTTAGAGGATTTGAGGGAGCCAAGCTGGCGTTCTACTGCCAGAATATCATCATCTATCCCAGAGAAGCGATTCCTGCTCCACCCCTTGATAATGGATTTGACCTTTTGGAGCTTGGAGACCAGGATAAAGTAATGAATACCATGGAAATCATCACTCTATCCATTGGTGACAATTTCCCTATAGCCTAGAACTGTGATCCATGCATTATTGAATCTGAAGGGCAGGGGTGATGACCTTGGGGAGTCCATATAGAAGTCAGCAATTGGATGATTATGGGTTGAATTAAACTTAGGGAGAGTAAATCCAAAGGCCTCTAAAGGATAATTCCTATTACTGATCCTGTAGAAGCACCTATCAATATTTATGGCTTGCCTTCCATTAATAGTGAATCTTCCCCATGTGCAGGAGGCTCAGAAAAAAGGTACTTCCATGTGATCCAAATTATCTAAGTAGTCAGAAAAGTCCTCAGCAGCCGAGAGAGAGGAGATAGAGCCAGTCCTCTCATCCGGATGCAGGATAGTATTGAAGATTCCAATAGAAATCCAGTCGTTCTCAATGAGATCATTCAGGTGAGCCAATTTCCCCCATAGGACCCTTATCCTTGTATATGAGAAAGATACATACACAAAGGAAATGGAAGAAGAAGAATCATTAATTAAAACTTACAAGGTGATGATTTGAGGACTCACATCCAAATATAGTAGCTGGATGTAATCATGATTTACCACCAATAAGGTGTCTAGGCCATTCTCATTACAATCCTTTTCCACAAAGGAGTATCCAAGGCTACCCCAATTGACACCATCCAGTTATCAAAACAGATCATCGGTTCAGCAATTCCAAGAATCATGGGCCTCCGGGAAGAGAGAAAATGCCATAGGTCTGAGGAAGTGGGAGGGTTCCCAATCCCCTAGAAATTCCAAAAAAGGTTCCTCATTAATTAAGGCAATCAGAAGAACCACCTTTTCCTATACCTTTTTTCCATTTCTTCTTTGACCTGCCTACAGGGTTCTTCTTGGGGGAAGAATCAGTGTCTTAGAGATCCGTTATTTCAATCTAGAGACATCCAGAGGTTGAGGAACATCCTAATGGGATAGATCCTCATAAGATGTCTTGGAGGATCTTTCCATGATTTCTGTAGCCTCACCAAACAGATCTTTAGCCTCATCATCCTAGAAGCTACCACTGAGAGGGGTGAGTTTATTCTGGGGACAAATCTCTGTAGGGGGGAAACCCTTGCCAAGATACGCCTGGTGGTCTTACCTAAGGGAAAAAATTTAAAGGAGTCATCAGACACAAATGGAAGAGCCTCTGGTATGCAACCTTTCATAGATTGACAAGATGCATCTTCTGGGATAGGAGATCCCATAGGATCCTCCACAGTCATGGCCTCCTGAGTTCCAGGGATGGGAACAATAGTAGGTCCCATGGTAGTAGATGTGGGAACACCCATCAGGTTGGCAAGAGGGGGTGCACTTGTTTTAGCCAGAGTGGGAGGCCTGATGGTACTAGACACAAGGGGGGAATATGGACATCATCAGTCAACTCCGGGATAGAAGGGACGTCAGGCCGAGTAGCCACTCATTTCATATGAGGGGGCGTCTCTGGGTAGTAGGTTTTATACACCACCAGCACCTCATTGGTAAAGTCGAGAGGAGGATCCACATGAACACCACAACAGTGGGCGACATCCTAGGAAGACATTGAGAGGAGGAAGTGGTCTGATGAGGAACAAGAATGAGGGCCTGGGAACTAGGGGTTTTGATCCTCCTCATTCCAGCTCCATGTTTCCTATTGCAGAAATCAGTATCATGCCCTTTAAGATTGAAATTGTAACACACCTTCAATCATTGACATTCAGAAATGAGGTGCCCAAAGATATTTCAATGAAGGAAAAGATGAGGCTTGTGCTCATACTTAATTTCCAACGTGAAGCTATCCTCAGTAGTGTTGAGAACAACCTCCTCATCCCACGTGGATTCCAAATAAACTTCAATAAGGTCCTGTGCATATTGTCTATATTTTGGATTATACATCTCCTTGTCAATGCGTATAGGAAACCCCATCGAGGAAGCAATGTCCCATATAATACGAGGATGCCAGTAGAGCCAGTGTATCTTACATATATGGATCCATACCTGTGCAGAGGTATTCTTCACGTTCGAGGTATCAATGTTCCAATCGTACTTCTGAATCAGAAGTATGCCATAATATAAAATGAGAGAGCCAAAGCTCCATGCTCATTGTTTCCATTCATCTGAAGGGAATGAAATGTGGTAAAATCTCATCCACATAGAATTCATCCACCATTCAAAGAAACCCTAGATATCCATTATTCGATTAGAAAGATTAGAAAATTTCCAGAGTCACTCACCCTTCAAAGTCAAAAACAAGGAAATGATGGATAAGCGATAGAGATTGAGCCTTTCCTCCACTACCTCATGATTAGACAATACATGAGATGCCCACCCCTTCCTAATCACTCGACCGGGAGAGGGAGCTTCAAAATCAGAAAATGGTAAATGAGTTCGCCGATTTTAGTGCTTCCTTGAAATTAATCTTTAATCTTGATGCCTCTAATGCATTGTGAGTCGCACCAGTCTTTGAGGGTGGATGTTTATAGAGCAGAAAAATCTCCCTAGGACCACGTATCTCTAGCAAAGCCGGAGCCAGTTCTACCTTGTCATTAAGGGGTGTCACGACTAGGGGCTAGGTAGGATCCCCATCTCTACCAGACTACCTTCCTTGAGCTATCTTCTTCTTTGGGTTTATATTCATTTTAAGGGTCTTTTGGGGTTATTAACATTTTTTGGCTATTTTGGGTTTTATGTGTTTTTATTTTTTTAAGGTTTTCTAAGGGTTTTCAGGGGTTTTAAGGGTTTTTACATTTTTTGATTTTTTATTTCTTGTTATGGATTTTTATGGGGTTTTTTGGGTTTCTGGGAATTTTGACAGTTTTTAGAGTTTTTATGTTTTTAGGGGTTTTTTGAATTATTTTGACTTTTTTTTGACTTTTTTGACTTTTTATGGGTTTCACGATTTGTAGAGTATTTTTACCTTTTAGGTATTTATAGGGTATTTATTGTTTTAGTGGTTTTAAGGTTTTTAGGGGTTTTAGGGTTTTTTAATATTTTTTGGGGTTTAAGGGTTCTTAAGATGTTTTTCTGGGGTTTTATGGTTTTTTACATTTTTAAGGGTTTTTAGGGATTTTTTAGGATTATAAAGGGTTTTTAGGTATTTTGAGGGGTTTTAGGGTTTTAGGGTTTTGATGGGTTTTTCGGGTTTTATTATGTTTTAGGGTTTTAAGGTAACATGGTGTTTTATAAAAAAATAGGTGTATAAAATATTTTTAGAGTTTTTAGTGGGGATTAAGGTTTCTATGAGTTTTTAGGGTTTTAGGGTTTTATGGTTTTTAGGGTTTTTTCTTTTTTCTACAATCATTAGTTTTTTCGTTGTGTTTTAAGTGTTTTTACGTTTTTAAGGTTTTAATAGAGTATTTCAATGTATTTAGAGGTTTTCACATTTTTTCTGAATTTTTGGGCCCTTTAAGGTTTTATGATTTTTTAGTATTTTTATAGATTTTGAATTTTTTTAGGGGATTCTTGGGTTTTTGGGCTTTTATAGTTTTTAGGGTTTTTTAATTTTTTTAGGGTATTAAATATTTTTTAGATTTTCTTATGGTTTTTAGGGGTTTGAATGGTTTTTATATTTTTTTTATTAGGCGATTTAAGATTTTTTAATGGTGTTATGGTTTTTAAGGTTTTAGGGGATTTAGGGGGTTTTGGGGTTTTTAGGATTTTGAGGGGTTTCAGAGATTTTATAATTTTTTGGGATTTTATTGTATTTTTAGTTTTTTAGTTTTTTAAATTCTTTTTTGAGTTTTTAAAGATTTAAGGTTTTCAAAAGCTTTTTAGTTTTTACTTTATTTTTAGAGTTTACATGGGATTTTAGGTGTTTTAAGGATTTTAGCAAATTTAGGGTTTTTATGTTTTTTAATTTTTTTTAGAATTTTTACGTTTTTATGGTTTTATGTTATTTAAGGGTTTTAGTATTTTATTAGGGTTTTATAAGTTTTATGGGATTGTTTGTTTTTAGGGATTTTTACGGTTTTTATTGCTTTTAGGGTTTTTATGGATTTTGAGGGTTTTAGGGTTTTTATGGTTTCTATAATTTTTTAGGGATTTGGGGGGTGGGGTTTATTTTTTATGGGATTCAAGGGGTTTTAGTGTTACTGTAAATTTTAGGCGATTAAATGGGTTTTAATGTTTTTAGTGTGTTTTTAGTGTTTTTATGGTTTTAGGGTTTTTACGGGTTTAGGGTATTTTTAAGGTGCTTATGGTTTTCAAAATTATTTAGGTTTTTAGTGTTATTAGGTGTTTTTATTTTTTAAGGTTTTCTTAGGGTCATTCATAGTTTTTAGGGTTTTTATATTTTTTTGGCTTTTTTAGGATTTTTATGGTTTTTTATTGCTTTTAGGGATAATTATGTTTTTATTGGTTTTTTTGGGTATTATGGTGTTTTTATACTTTTTGAGGTTTTTAGTGGTTTTATGTATTATTTGGGTTTTATGGTTATCTTAGTGTTTTTCATGTATTTAATGGTTTTTTACATTTTTATGGATTTTTTGGAATTTTTACGGATTTTTGTGGGTTTTTTAAGTTTTAAGTGATTTTTAGTGTTTTAGGGGTTTTTTTTAAAGTTTTGTGGTGATTTTGTGATTTTATGGTTTTTTATCTTTTAGGGGTTTTATGTTTTTTAGCGTTTTTCACATTTTAAGGTGTAAAGGGGTTTTTAGAATTTTTAGTGATCTTTTGGGTTATTAGGGGTTTTTAGGGTTTCGTATGTTTTTTTTGGGATCGTATAGTTTTTATGGACTTATGTTTTTTTATGTTTATTTAGGGTTTTTAGAAATTTTTTTGTGGATTTTATGTGTTTTTGGTTTTATGGTTTTCTTAGGGGATTTCATGAATTTTTGGGTTTTTTACGTTTTTAGTGATTTTGAGTGATTATTTAGGAATTTTTTTTGGTATCTATGATTTTTATGGTTTTAAGGAGTTTTTGGTTTTTTAGTATTTTGAGGGGTTTTGGAGGTTTTATGGTCATTTAAGGTTTTTAGGGTTTTATTGTTTTTTATGTTTTTAGGGGTTTTAAGTGTTTTTGTGGTTTTTTAAGGTTCTCTTAAGGTTTTCATGTTTTTATGATTTTTTATGTTTTTTACATTTTATGGGTTTTTATGGATTTTTTTAGAATTTTTTGTTTTTAAGTATGTTGAGGGGTTTAGGGGTTTTTGGGGTTTTTAGCATTTTTAGAATTTTAGGATTTTCATGTGTTTTCAGGGTTTTATGTTTTCTTATGGGTTTTCTAGTTTTTCATTATTTTTTATGTTTTAGGGATTGTTTGGGATTTTTATGATTTTTATTGTTTTTAGGTTATTTAGTGATTTTGAGGGTTTTTAGGGTTTTTAGGGTTTTTATGGTTTTTATGGGTTTTTTGGTTTTTTAGCATTTCCCAGGGTTTTCGGGGTCTTAAGTGTTTCTAGGTTTTTATGATTTTCTTAGTGTTTTTAGGGATTTTTAGGGAATTTTTAGGAATTTAATCTTTTTTATATTTGTTATGGATTTGGTGGAGTTATATGGGGTTTTATGGTTTTATGGTTTTTTATGGTTTTAGGGGTTTTAGAGTTTTTTTAGGTTTCTATGATTTTTTTGTTGTTTTTGGATGTTTTTAGGGTTTTAAATGGTTTTTAGAGTTTTTTTTGTTTTTAGTGATTTTATGGATTTTATAGATTTTTTTTGGTTTTTAGGTGATTTATGGTTTTTAGGTGTTTTAGTGTTTTAAGGTTTTTAGGGTTTTTATCATTTTTTAGGTTTTTAGGGGTTTTAAGTGCTTTGAGGTCTTTATGGTTTTCAGAGGGTCTTTTAATTTTTTAGGAATTTTTAGAGATTTGTAGAATTTTTATGAGTTTTGAGGGGTTTTTGGGAGTTTTTGGTTTTTTTGGTTTTAGGGGTTTCTAGTAATTATTTGTTTTTTGGGGGTTTTTAGTGTTATATTTTAGTTTTTTAGTGCTTTCAGGGGTTTTAGAGTTTTTAAAAGATTTATGGGATTATAGCCATTTTAGAGTTTCTAGTGGTATTTAGGGTTATTATGGGGTTTTATGATTTCTAATGTTTTTAGTGGTTTTATGGTTTTGGATATTTTTAAGGTTTTTATGTGTTTTAGATATTTAAGGTTTTCTTTGGGATTTAAAGGGTTTTTAAGTTATTTCACATTTTTATTTGAAATTTTAGGGATTTTGGTATGTTTATGTTTTTAGGGTTTTTACCATTTTTAGCTTATCACGAGTTCTTAGTGTTTTTAGGTTTTTAATATTTACTACAGGTCTTTAGGGTTTTAGTGTTTTTATGTTTTGGTGGATTGTTAGGTATTTTTTAGTAATTTTATGGGTTTTAGGGTTTTTATGGATTTTGAGGGTTTTTTGATTTTTTAGGTTTTTTATCGTTTGATGGTTTTTTTGTTATTTGGTGGGGGGGGGGTTGTGTTTTTATGGGTTTATGGTTTTTAACTTTTTTATGGTTTAAAAGGGTTTCTAGAGTTTTTGGTGGATTTTTGTGGGTTTTAGGGTTTTTAATGTTTTTAGTGGTTTTTTAGTTTTATGGGGTATTTTGGTTTTTAAGGGGTTATAGGTTTTTATGTGTTTTTAGTCTTTGAAGTTTTTCATAGGGGTTTTCACATTTTTTATGTTTTCTTATTTTTAGGCATTTTTAGCGATTTTTAGGGTTTTATTTGTTTTTAGGGTTTTAGGGATTTGGAGGTTTTTTAGGGTTTCCATAGTTTTTATGGGGTTTTAACGAATTTTTTTTTCGTTTTTAGGTTTTTAAGGTTTTTTATAGTTATTTACCATTTTTAGGGATTTAAATGGTTGTTACTATTTTAAGTGTTTTTTTTGTTTTTATTGGGGTTTTTGTTTTTTATGGTTTATAGGGAGTTTTATGGTTTTTATAAGAATTTAAGGATTATAATATTATTTTTACGTTTTTAGAGGCTTCATTTGTTTTTAGGTGTTTATGGGTTTGTTATGGGTATTCAGGAGTTTAAGGTTTTTTTTTACGTTTTTAGGGATTTTTAGGGATTTGTAGGGATTTTTATGGATTTTTAGGGTTCTAAGGGATTTTTAGTGTTTTTATGGATTTTATGGTTTTCTGGGATTTTAGGTTTTTTTAGTTTTTTAGGGTTTTAAAGGTCATTTATCGTTTTTAATGTTTTTATGGTTTTAAAGGGGTTTTATATTTTTTTAGTTAGTTTTTGGGTTTTTATGGTTTTTTAATGTCTTGGGGTTTTATTTTTTTGGGTTTTTATGGGATTATGGTATTTTAATTCTTTTATCTATTTTTATTATTTTTTGGGTTTTTAGCAGTTTCCATTATATTTTGGTTTTTAAGATTTTCTTAGGTTTTTTTACAGCTTTTAGGGTTTTCATGTTTTTAGGGATTTTTAGGGTTTTTTAGGAATTTTATTCTTTTTTGGTGTTTTATAGATTTTGAGGGTTTTTTATGGTTTTATACTTTTTTAATGTATTTAGTGTTTTTATGTTTTTAGTTGTTTTATGTTTTCTTAGCTTTTAAATGGTTTCTTTGGGTTTTTCATGGTTTTTATGGTTTCTTATGTTTATAGGGTTTTTAGTTATTTTTAGGATTTCTATTCTTTTGTAAGGGTTTTAAAGATTTTTAGGGTTTTTATGGGTTTTTAGGGTTTTAGTTTTTTATGGTTTTGAGGGATTTTAGGGTTTTTCATGTTTTGTTTGTGTTTTTATGGGTTTCTAGAGTTTTTAACATTTAATAGGGTCTAAATGGTTTTTGGAGTTTTTAGAGGGTTTTTAGGGTTTTTATTGGTTTTAATGTTTTTAGGGTTTTTATGGGTTTTTTGGTTTTCTTGGTTTTTAGTCTTTTTTAGATTTTCAGGGGTTCTAATTGTTTTTATGTTTTAAGGTTTTCTTATAGATTTTTAGTTTTTTTGGGTTTTTTACATTTTTAGGGATTTCAGGTATTTTTTAGTATTTTATGGTTTTTAAGGTTTTTAAGGATTATGAGGGGTTTATGATTTTTTTGGATTTTTAGGTTTATTATGGTTTTTGTGGGAGTTTTAGGTGTTTTTTGAGTTATCAATTTTTTTAAAGTTTCATAAAAATTTTAGGGGTTTTAAGGGTTTTTAGAGTTTTTTGTGGGTTTTTTGGGTTTTAATGGGGTTTAATGATTTTTAAATGATTTTATGGGATTTTTAGGTATTGTTGGTTTTTTTTATTGTTAGGGCTTGGTAGGGTGTTTTGGGATTTTTGGTTTTTAGGTGTGTTAAGTGTTTTTAGGTTTTTATGATTTTCTTAGGGGTTATCTGGGAAATTAGGGGTTTTATGGTTTATGAATTTTTAGTGATTTTTATTATTTTCATTGTTTTTTATGTTTATTATGTATTTTGAGGCTTTTAGGGTTTTTAGGGGTTTTATGGATTTTTTTTTGTTTTTAGGGGTTTTTTGAGTCTTTTTGTGAATTTAATGATTTTAGAGTTTTTAAACCTTTTTAGGGGTGTAAAGGTTTTTTTAGAGTTTTTTGTGGGTTTTAGAGGTTTTAGGGGTTTTAAAGGTTTTAGGGGTTTTATAGTTTTTAGGGTTTCATGTTATTTAATGTTTTTAGTGTTTTTAGGTTTTTAGGGGGTTTATGTTTTTTATATTTTTATTCTTTTTCTTACGATTTTTCAGTATTTTTATTCTTTTTTGCGTTTTTGTAATTTTTAGGGACTTTTTTTTGTATTTTTATGTTTTTTAGTGTTTTTAGGATTTTGACGGTTTTTAGGTGTTTAGGGTTTTCAGGTTTTTTATGATTTTTTGGGTTTCTAGTTTTTTTTTCAAGGAAAAAGTATAAAGTATATATAAGAGAAGCTGAATTACATGAAATTAACCTAAGGGTTAAATTATAGTTATTCCAGGAACAAGGGTTCAAAGGCCAAACCAAACACAAGTGCACCAAGGAAAGCTCCAAAAAACGATCGAGTGAACAAGTAGGGTGAAACCACCCAAGAATATCAAAAAACGCATCTAGAAATAATCCAGATGGTAGGTAAGAACTTATACCATGCTGAAATAGTACCACGCCCACCAAGAAATACCAGAAAAAACTAGCAGCAAAATACATTGTTGACCAACAGCGCATGAGTCCAGTAATAAGCTAAACTCAAGAGGTGCCGATGACAATGAATATGAATACCAATACCACCAGTCATCCACCGACCACACAATGAACAACCACTAACTGCAAATGATCCTAGAACATGTTCACCTTATGACCTAGTAGAAGGAATCCCAACGTCTCCCAATCCCAAATCCAATATGCACTTTGAAGGTCAGCACAACCAAGGAAACAAAAGACCAATGCAGAAACAACAGTACCCAACTGGGAGTAGAGACAAACATTAGCAACCGGCAACTCGTGCACACAAACATGCACCACCACTCACACTCATGCAATAATGCACCACCTCCAACACAAAAGAACACACACACACACACCACCCCCAGACACACGTGTAACCAAACACACCCACAAAAACACCATAACTAGTACACTACAACACAAGTCCAGACACAACCACTAGCCACAACATCACCACAACCTGAAAAACAGAACCACCGATCTTAAATTTTAAATACAACCACAGAAACCCCCCAAACTAGTCCCAATATAGCGCCGACAGCAATAACCACCTAATATGGCTCCCTCTACAACCATGAAACAAATAACTCATTCCTAAGTACCATGAAGAAACAAATAGCAATGAACACAACACACGAAGCCCATTTGACTAGCATCCACCAGAAGCCCTGCCGAAGTAGCCCCTTAAAACCCTAATAAACTAGAAACATCCTCAAAAACCAAGATAAGGAAGGCCCTAGAAGCCCTTGAGCCTATCCAATCAAGCATCCCATGAGCAGAACCTCAAAAAATATACTAGCAGCTATCCAAGATGAGCAGCGTCCAGTTATCATCAACAACATAATACCCCTAAAACAAAACCCTCATCACAATTGCAATAAATACCATCTATCCAACACAACTCTCTTCACTCCCACCCAACCAAAAACAATACACCTATCACCCATCCACAACACCACTCCCCTACACAAACAATTACAATCACCCCACCGAGCACTAAACACATCCCATCCCTCTCAGTCACTCACACCAGCACAATCGATGCACCCCGAAAGGCTACCAACACCACCCATCCAAAAAAGTAAACCTACCTATAAGAACCAAAAAAACCAACCACTACACATACTAAACCACTTGCCTCCTCACAAACCAAACATCAAAGGAAACAATCTGAAAAAGAAAGGCACTAAAACTAACACATGCAGTCACCCAAAACCCTAAGAAAATAGCACCTTGACATCACCACCTATAAAATTCCATCCACCAACAACACACCCAACAAGTCGACCACAAATCTAGCTATAACCATCCACAAGAAACACTCAAATATGGCCATGTATCATGTGGTCCATAACTCAAATAAAAACCAATCAATTAAAAACCAACAATCCCAGCTCGATGCACCCACACTATGAACCCGTACCTCTTAAATATCTCCTAGAATATTATCTTACACCTCCAACCACACCACACCAGAAGCCCATATAATATCATCCCAATGAAGAAAAATTTGGAATCCTCTGCACTACCACCTTTCATCTTAAACATCCTATACCCACCCAACACCAGAACAACAACAAAGAACCATAACAACATAACATGAAAGACCTAAAAAAGTATAAAACCAACCAATAAATACATAATATATCCTTTCCACTTTAAAACATCCAATCCCAATAGAAAAAAACCAACAATGAACCCAATGATAGTGTAACAGCCATCCAATCCTCTTAAAGGAATCAACAATTATCCCTAAGAAAAGAACCTGCAAAGATCCATCTTCAAAACAAATCATGGTTCTCCCAAACATTGAAAAAATAAATTAAAATAATAAATAATTCATCTTGTGGTTATTTCAATCATGATGTAGATATAATTTTCATAGTAGATGGAAAATCCATGTAGCTGATAGTTCCTTTCATTACAAATAAAATACACTAAAGTGGCCAGCCCTAATATTCTCAAGACACATCTCAAGGAATCCTTAGTAAACATACAATTGCACTAATAAAAAATTATATATATGTATCCAAAATTTCAATAAGAATTTAAGAGGGTAAAAACGTAATACCATAGTTACCAATATAACTCACTATTGAAAAAATATGATCAATACTTTTAGAATCTATATCACAAAGAATATAGCGGTTTGTAAAAGACAGACCCCTTAATTGAAAAAAATCTTGAGAGGCCATAAAATTGAGTATCCCTAAACATAATATGAATGAAAATTTAGAAGGTGTGTGAAGTCTCCGAACTAGAGAAATATCATAAATAGAGTCATATTTTCCTCTCAATTCATCTTCATCCAAAAGAATGGAAATCCTAGCATGGCCATTCTAAATAATCTTATCATAGATCCCTATAACACTAGTGAAAGAGATAATATCCTTCTAAAAATACAAAATATTAGTAGATATAACATGTGCTGGATTCCATGATCCATATGAAATTAAGTCAGTATCCAATGAAAATTTATTTAACCCGAAATCATAGATGATATGCTCATCCATAAAGGAGAAAATAGAACCTCAAGGAATCCATGAATCAAACAATAAGGATATGAGCAATCCATTCCCCACTAAAAAGGATATATGGTATTTATGAATATCACAAAGACCCAAAAATTTATTCTAGTGCCATGAAAAGTTCCATGGAAATTTAGCCACTGAAAACTGAGAGTGTCCAAGAAGGGAAATATTTTCCCAATCCACCCAAAAAAAATAAAAGGATGGTATAAAAATATCTCAATAATGTTTAACAATAGATTCATTATTCTAGTCCCTAAAATAATTTACCCCTAAGCCTCTCCCCTCTTTATTCCGAACCACCAAATCCCAAGCCACATTATCCAAGGAGGTATAAAGTGAATACCCTTTCTAGGGAAAACTCCTATGTTTGGATTCAATGGACTTAACCAATTTCTTAGGAAAAATAAATTAATAGCACCAATAAGCTTGAATGCTAAATAAAACTTATTGAAAAATCTATAAATGACCCACAAAGGAGAGAAAATAATTTTCCAAACTTTAATACTTCATATAATTTTCTCCTCCAAAGCCACATAGTCAACCAATCTAATATTGGATGTAATAAGAGGAACCCTTTGATAACAAAGTGGAATAAAACCTCCCCTAAACACCTAGTTTCCTAAAAAATATCTCAAATATTATAAGAATTATATTTTGAGAACATTAGATATTTGAAAATATTAATATTTAAACCATCGAATGAAGAAAAAATCTCCAAATCATGTTTCAAGACTAAAATCAATTCTTAAATTCCAAAAGAGTACAATGAAAGATCATAAAAAAAGAAAATATAAGAGATATAAGTCTTACCAAAATGAAAATTAAAACTTGTAATACCTTTAAGAAGATATGATAGAATCTATAATGCTGGAAAATTACCTTCATACAAATCAAGAAAAAAGTAATATGGAAAGAGGATCCCCATTCCTCAACCCTCTCTTCCCAAGAAATTATCATTGGAAGCTACCATTAATATCTACTCTAAAAATTAGGTAAGAGACACAACTTTTGATCCAATAGGAGAATCTTTCCAGAAATCCAATAATATCCAAGTCATCCCAATCGAACTCTCGTCTAATAGAATCAAAATCCTTAACCAAATGAATTTTAAAGGCACATCTTGAAACCCAAAAATTAAGATGATACCCCTGCATGAATTCATTGGATTTCAAATTTTTATTGGAGATTCACCGTCCTTGAATAAAGTTAGAAAAATACTTATTGATTAAAGAAGGAAGAAATGATCTCAATATGGTTGCTAAGATCTTATAAATACACTTGTATATTGTATGTTCTGGGTGTATCATAAGTGTATAATGGGTCGTTACCAATTTTGTTTTCTTGATAGATTATTAATCTGAGATTTTAAACAATGTTGAACGTAATTATCTATGGAATTAAATAAAATAATATAGAAAATGGTTAAAATACCAGAATTAATGATAGGATTATCACATATTATTTATGAACAATTTAATTAATAAAGGAATTACCTTGTTTGAATTATTTTTCACTAATGGATCTAACAACATAAATAAATTTCATCATCATTTCATTGTAGGAATCAAGAGAATATTACCTCTAGAAGTGATCCACTTGTGTACAATAAATCACTAAATAACTCTGTGGGAATATTTGGGTGCCTATACAAAAAAATCTTATCACTTGCATTGTCCTCCATTGATCACCATGAGAACTACTTCCAAAGAAATCACCTTGATCTCTCTAGACTTGAGAGTGGGAGATTGAGGGAGACTGGTCTATATTATTGGGTGCATTATTAGAGAAGGGAGCTCTCTAGGTCATGATAGGATTCTCTAAATCCACTGTGCACAAACAAAAAAATGAATTGGATCTTTTAGAAAATAATATAATTGTGTTTATATACTACTAGGGTTAAAATAAAATAATTTCATAGGTGAGTTTCATTGTTTATCTAATCCCTTCGGAACCCCATTTCCAATACTAATAATAATAATTATTATTATTATGATTATTATGATTATTATTATTATTAACATGCTCTTATCTTTTGAGATAAATTGAAAATTATTTAATCAAATAATATTCAGTACTTAATATTTCTCACCAAACCTAAAAACTCTATTCGTCATTCCTCCACAATATTTATCGATCCTTGAATAATGACTATTTATTTATTAAATAAATATCACTACATTATTCACTAATAAATAAATAAATATTATATTAACTAAATAGAAAATAAATATTTGTTAAATATTTTCCCCACATTTTATTCTTTCGTATAGATGGTGATGAAAAACATGTTATCAATAAAAAATGAATAATTATTAAACCTTGCGTGTGAATAAAAATTATTCAATTTGTTAAATAATAATTAATAATATATTATTTAACGGAGATTCTAGATACACTCAGTGTGTGACCTTGTAGGCCTCTTTCACAGTAGGACTAGGTGAAGTAACCTAATGTACGAGGTTATCATCTAGAAACACACCAAGGAACCCATAGAGAAAGTGATTAATGTTGCAAAGACATAATACCTTATATGGATTATTACTATGTAATTTAATCCCTTTATCATGATATCCCATATCAAGTAGCTTTAACACTGGTTCCATCAACCTATGTGCTCGTTTTCTATTTCATTGACTTCCCAAAAATTTGAATTTTACTATATAACACTATCGCCATTGGTTTTTTATGGTATATCATTTCCAACAAGGGTTTGAGATATCAACTTACATTAAATAACAAAAAGGAAAAATACTTTCTCACATTATTCATTTAGGTAATATTACTCATGACACACACAATGTATCCTACCTCATCGCGAAAATATGTTTTCACAGTTTCATCAATAAATAAAAGTACGTGACTCGTAATAATCATTAATAATAATCTTAAAGTCTAAGGATGCTATTTCATGTATGCAGACATGAAAATTAAATGACACATTTAAATGATCATTTTCTACTGTTGGGTCTTGTTCTCATAATATCCTACACTAGATATTTCCACAGGAGTACACCATGAAAAGGCGCCTCAAAGTAATATGAGTCTCTATAAATGATATCATGTATCATTTATTCCATAAAATGATATCATCTGAGTATAAAACATGTATGTAAGAATACTATCATAGCACTTCTGAGTTCTCATCATAACATGGAACTGTTATAACCTTTTATTGTGATACCTGCTCTTGAGACATTATCACATACTATGTTACATAGAAGTACAATCATGATCTGATAAGACATTTTTTAATAATAAAAAACTGAATAAAGGTTACCATATAGTACATAGAAGTTGGTTCTTGGGAACCAACTCCAACAGAATCCATCTTTCACTAGAGACAACTACTAACAACATTCAGTCCACTAGCTCTCAGATGATACTCATGCTTCTTCTGACATAGTATTTTACTCAAGGGGTTCACCACATTCTCTTCTATGGGTACTCTTATTTCTTCAACTTAATTCCTATGATGAAAATCCATCTATAGGAAATAATTCTAAAGTAAATGCTTTGTCCATTGGTGTGACCTTGGCTCATTTTCAAGTTCCAACACTATAGTATTATCACAATCCAATGTGATTAGGTATTTACTGCTAAGTACCACATCAAGATCTTGGACAATGTTTCCTATTCAAATTGATTCTTTGGTTTCCTCAAAAGCCTCTATATACTAAGAATCTACTATAAAATAAGTGAAAATTGGCTATTTTGAACTCTTCTTTCTCACAAATCCTCTGTTGAGATAGAAAACATGTCCTGACTATGACTTCAGATCATTATGATCTATTTGAAAAATAGAATCAGTATAACCCCTAATGACCATATCCTTATCTCCTCCATACACCAAGACCATATCCTTAGGTATTATCATATACTTAAGGACAACCTTAACATAAAACCAATGCTGTTCTCCTTGATCAACTTGATATATTCCTACCATACTCAATGCATAAGAAACATCAAGTTTCGTACATAAAATGGAATACATGATTTATCCTATTGCTGAAGTGTATGGGATTTTACTCATTAATTTTTCTCCTTTTCTATATAAGGACACATTTTATTTGAAAGATGTAAACCTTGTGATAATGGAACTAATTCTATATTATATTATTCTAAATATCTATAGTATCTGGTCAATATATGTGATTTTACAAAGTCCAAGAAGCATCTTGTATCTATCATAAATGATATTGATCCCTAGAATATAGGCTTCTTTACCTAATTCTACTATAAAGAATCATTTATTTAACCATACCTTAATAGATGATATGACTTGTATGTATTTTCCAATAAGTAATATGTCATAAACATATAATAATAATATAATGACCATATTCCCACTATTCCTCTTGTAAACACATGGATCACATTTATTATTAATGAAACAAAATTATTTTATGGATTCATCAAATCAAATGTTCCATGACCGGGATTCTTTCTTCAATCCATAAATGGATCTCTATAACTTTAAAATATGTTTGGAATCACCTATAGTCACAAAGCCTTCTGGTTATGTCATATAGACATCTTCCAGAAGGTTCCCATAATAGAAAGATATTTTGAAATCAATCCTCCAAATTTCATAGTCATGGTAATCTGCAAAAAAAAGTAGAATTAGGATGGATTTAAACATTTAAACTGGTAAAAATGTTTCATCATAGTCAATTCCTTGATGTTGTTTAAACCCTTTATGCAAATCCCTTTATTTATAGGTATGTAATTTACCTTCCATGTCATGTTTCATCTTGAATACTCATTTTCATCTAATATGATTTACATCAACCAACACATAGACCAAAATGCAAACATAGTTTTGATATTGGAATCCATTTCAAAATTCATGGCTTCTTTCCATATTACAGCTTCTTATATCTATACTTACTCTTTTAAAGATATTGGTTCATAATTTTCCACCAATAATGAGTTGCCTTCTTTGGTGACTATAAAATCATATCTCTCTGGTTCTATTAGCTCTCTTGTGCTCCTATTTAGTACTTATGCTTTTGAAACTACTTCCATGGGGGACCAATGGAATTTTTTTTGGGTACCAACTATTGTGTATCATCAGCATCAACTTCATTTAGGTCAATCTTTCTCCCACTATGCTTTTTGATGATGTTAACCCTCTAAGAATAGTTGGATCATTTAGTGATAATCACTTTATTGTCTGAGGGGTTTTATAGGTAGTATCCCTTTATTTCCTTTGGATACCTAATCAAGATAAAATTTATGTGTTGGGGTGAATGTTTGTTTCCTGAAAAGGCCTTAAAAATTCCTCATAGCCCCATATACGTGTTTATGACAAAACATGTTTCTTTTAACTCCATAACTTGAAGTGAATTCCATTTTACACTTTAGTTCGTAATTTCCTTAATGTATATGTTATAGTTTGTAATTCATATCCTCCAAAGGATAATTTATGATCTACATGACTCATCATAAACCTTACCATGTCTAACAAGGTATGGTCCCTACTTTCACTAACATAATTCCATTATGGTGTGTAAGGTGGAGTGAGTTAAGAAATAATCCCAAACACGTGTAGAAAGTTGATAAACTCTTGGTTAATTTATTCACCACCTTGATTCTATCAGTGCTTCTTTATCTTCTTTCCATGTCGATTATCAACTTAATTTTAGAATTCCTTGAATTTCTCAAAGGACTTGGAATTATACCACATTAAGTAGACATAACCATATCTTCTCAAGTCACAGATAAAAGTTATGAAGTAAGAATAACCACCTCAAGCTTATACAATAAATGGACCACATAGAGATATGTGTACCAATCCTAAAATCTCTATATCCCTTTTACCATGTCCATTGAATGGTGGTTTGTTAATATTTCCTTGTAATGAATCATGACATATTTCAAGTGGTTCTATCTTAGATGAGTCTAAATAACCATCTTGACAGATCTTTTTCAAATTCCTTTCATTTACATGACCTATTGGTGATGCCATAGTTGGGTGTTATATGAGTTCTGTGAACATGATTCATTATCATTTACTAATACTTAATTTTCATACTTTAATACTTAAAGATAGTTATTTAAATGTACCATACCATAACATATGTTTTCTGTATAAAAGTAACAAATTTTATTTCCAAACAAGAAAATAAACCCATCTGCATCAAGGAATGATACAGAAATTATGTTCTGGGTAACTATAGGTAAATAATAAAAATCATTTAAAACCAAAATCATTCTCATTGTAATTGAAATTTTGTAGTCACCAATGTCTAGAGCATCTATCCTCACACCATTAGTAGCTCTCATATCCACCTCTCTTCTAGAAATATTTAGAAATACACTTGGTTCCTACATTTGGATATAGATATGACAAAAAAAAACATATATATTATACTAAATGTGTAGATATTTATGTATTACACTAGATAAAAAACACAAATTTTTCATCCATTTTCTTCTAGGTGTAGTTCCTCTTCCACTAGCCTGGATTTCCACATGAAAAAGATAATACCTCATTTTCATTGCCTTTCCTCTTCATTTTCTTTTTCTTGGAAGGATGGTGCTCAGGAAATTTAGAATTTTTGTGAGTCTTGGGACCCTTTTACTTGTTCTTCATTTTCATATTCACCAATAGGACTATCGTTTCATCAGGCCACATGTCCTTATCCACATGAAAAATAAAATAAAAACTTTATGAAATAATATTTTCATTATTTATCATATTATAATTAGCAACCAAAATGGAGAAGTTCTTTAGAATTGATCAACGTATGATATCTATATTCAACTCATCCATGAATTTAATTCATAAGTTGTCTAAGTGTTCAATGTATCTAATAGGATTGACTACATGAGGCCCATATGGAGTAGAATCTCCATGTTTAGTTGTAAATAAATCATTGGAGATATCATACATATATTTTATTTCCTTCTCTTAATAGGGATCATAAATTTGAGGCATCATTCTATATGTATCCATTTCCTCATGTTGCTTCAAAAGAAAATTGGAAATTGATGACAGCTTGAAACATTGACCATATGTGGAATCATTCAAATGTTTCTCGTAGAGTGATAAATTTTCATCACTTGCATCATTACCAGGAATATCAGGAATAGGTTCTTCTAGTACATAGAATTTCTTTTCATAGAGAAGGATAATTCATATGCACGTTTACCACTCTTGGAAATTTGGGTGAGTGAGATGGTTATTTATCCAATGTATGGATCATAGTGATATGTTTGAAGTCATTTTAATTTTGTTTCTAAAAAAGTAAGAAGGGAACAATTTTAATACTTTATTTGATAAAATTCATACAAATAAATAAATATTATATTTATTAATCTCCCACTATTTTATTGAAACCCAATATCAATCACCATTGGCTTTGTAATATCTGTTTCATGAATATTCTAATGGAAAGGATCCATATTCCCTTATCATTACACCAACATTGGATAGTCAAAAAAAATTAATGGTTTTGGTTAGGAATTATAAATTCCAACTATATTATCTAATAGTTCCATGATCTATGGAGTGGACTCCCCAATCATGAAATCCTTAAATTGTATTTCCTCAAGCTTTTCATCTCAGTTACGCTAAGTTGTGCTTTGGTTGTAAACCCTTGTTGTGAAGTAATTTAAGTCAACCCAAAACATTATGTTAGAATTCCCCGACAAATTAAAGCACCCCAACATTTTCTTGTCAATAACTTTGAACTATGGTTCTATTTTAACTAAGTTAGTGGAAGGAAATAACAACTTAATATATATTATTTACGGATTTTATCCTTTTATGCATAAATTTATAATTATTAACTTTATCACATGATTTTTAATATAAATTGTTTTTACTTAAGTGGTTAACCATGTGTTAGATAATATTTATAAATAATGAAATTTAATTTAGTTATACGTTTTATAATCATTAATTCATTAAATCAAGTGATCATTACAAAAAATCCATAATGAAATAACTATGAAACTTGAAAGAAATATAATAATAAATTAGTATTATCATGATCCTTACTAATGGATAGTTTATCAAGTGGTTGATAAACTAACCATTTACCTAGGTCAAAACACCATGAACTAATTAGGGTTCATGTTTTGGATTTCCACATGTCAAACTATGTATCTCGCTCTTATTGGTTTCTCATCAACTCCTTAGTTGAACCACCTCCACTAGCTTGGTAGGTCCATCCGTTACATATTCATTTAATCAAGCATAGGTTAGGGGATAGGGGTTTACTTAAAAGAAACCATGGGTATGCAGACCCTTACATAATAATGGTAGATATGGATTGCAGACCAACAATTTAATTTTGTAATAAATTAAACGAAACCAATAACATACAAAGGTCAGGGTCAATTATCACGATCATAGACTTGCATACAAGGAATTATGAATTTAATAAAACTAGAATTAAATTCTTAATCATTATTATTTAAGTTAAAATAGGCTCAAATAAATTAATTATCTTCTTTAATTAATCAATTCTTTTATCTTAATTGTCATTTGAATTTCCCTGATATTATCATCCATCATATATTGTTTACTCTTATCATATGGATTACATGAATTATCACATACTTTCATTATGTGTTCTATCAACTTAATGATTTAACAAATTAAAATATTTTTATGTTACATGTTATTCTTCAATGCACGTATAGAAAAAACCATAATACAACTCATACATGATATGTAGATTTGAACATTACGTAGAAATTAATTAAACACAGACACACAAATATATATATATATAAATTAAAAATTATCACATGATATGTCCTATCAACTTAATGACAACACACAAGCACATGTCATCGAGTTTTTCATAGTATAATAAATAAATTTGATTTTCTTTTAATTTGGTATGAGTAAAATGTGTGTACAAATGATCTACACGACATATATGTCTCTCACCATATATATGAGGCACATGCCTAGGGGTTTGGCTTTTAAAATCGTGCATTGGAAAAATTGATTTCAATGCATGTATAGTGGAATACATAGAGTGTGGTCTATGAATTACATGGTCACCAGTCAGGTAGGACATTTTTGGAAATTCATTGTCTATCTATGACTTTAAAGGACTACACACCGTGTACATGGGCTACATGATGTATACTCCGGCAGACCATGTTCTAGGCTAGGCCAATCAACACATGGTGTAAGAAATAGTTTCACCATGTGTAATCAATGTACATGGTTTCAATTAATTATAAATTAATTCCTACTTCATTGAACTCAAGTACATGTCTTGTAACTCTAGTTACAGACATTAAATCTTGTGTTATCCAACCAAAATACTATCCAACCCCGAACAAGTTCTTCAATTATATTTTTTTCATAAAATTAATAATTTTGATTATATCTATGAGAAACGGAGGCATAAGAAAATTCTTCAATTAAGTTTCTAGTAATGGTTAAACGTGAATTGAAATCTAAATGAGAAATGTGAAAATCAATTAGTGATATTTAAATAATTATAAATAATTATTTGATCCCTTTGATACCACTTGTAGGTTCTGGGCATAGTGGAAGCATGTGATGGTTCATGAACAACATTTATTTTTTTCATGATTGAAGATTAATCTGAGATTTTATGCAACGATGAGTGTTGTGATCAACTGAATTAAATAAAAGAATGTATACAATGGATAAAACACTAGAACTAAAGGTTGGATCATTAAAAGTTATTTTAATCAATTTAATTAATTAAATAATTTCCTTACAAGAATTATTTCTTCATTGATGAATCTAATAATACATCTTTGTTGTACCATCACTGTGTTTTAGGAATCAGGAGAAGATTAACTCTAGATATAATCCAAATGTGTTCCAAAAATCTCTAAACATCATCATATGAATCTCCGGGTGGGAGCACTAAATATCTTATCACTTGTTTCTTCCACATTTTATCACCATGAGAACAAACTCCAAAAAATTATCATATATATATTTAGACTTGATAGTGGGAGGTGGAGGAATATCACTCTCTGTTCTTGGGAGAGTTATTGGAGAAGATATCTCTCTATGTATTAAGAGGATTCTCCAAATCCATTTTCCACAACCAAATAAATGAATTTGATATCTTATAAAATAATATAATTAGTTTTATATATTGATAGGGTTAAAATAAAATAATTAAAAAAGTTCCCATCATTAATTATTTAATCCACATGGAACCCCATATAATATAACAATATTATTATTATTATTATTTCACAACATGTGCTTATCGTAATAATTAAATTAAATATTATTTAATCAAATGATATTCATTATTTATTATTTCTAACTAGACCTAAAAAAATAGGTCTTTCATTCTTCTAAAATAGTTATTGGGAGTTGAATAATGAGTATTTATTTATTAAATAAATATCACTATATTATCCTCCAATAAATAAATAAATTTTATATTCACAATATAGAGTAAAAATATTTATTAAATATTCTAATTAGATTATATTCGATTAAATAATTATTGATAGAATATATGAAATCAATAAAACATGAATAATTATTAAACCACATGTGAGAATAATTTTTATTCAACATGTTAAATAATAAATACTAATATATTATTTTACTAAGATTATGGATACACAAAGTGTGTGAACCACTTGGCCTCTTTCTCAGTGGAATTAGGAGAAGTAGCATAAAGTCCAAGGTTGGCCTCTAGTAACACGTCATAGAACCCATAGAGAAATAGGTTAATTCTGTAATAATATAATACTCCATATGGAAGTACTATGTAATATAATCCCATTATCATGATATCTAAAATCAAGAAGGTTTCATACTAGTTCCATGAGCCAATGTGTTCGATGTTACTTTATTTGACTTTATGGAAATTGAACTTACCTATAAAACATCTTGGACATGGATTTATTTAGGATATTTAAATTTTGTCAAAGTCCTTAATATATCATATTCTATTGTAGAACATAATGGAAAAATCCTTTCCCACATTATTCATTAATGAAATATTACTCGTGATGCACCCAACATATCCTACCTAACCATGAAAATATGTCATCCTAGTTTTTGTCAATACATCAAAGTATGTGACTAATAATACCTATTAATATTAATCATAATGTCTAAGTATATTTACACACTTATATGGATATGAAAATCCAATTCCAAAAATAAATGTTTATTTCCTAATGGTTGGTCTCTTTCTCAGAATACCCTAAACTGGATATTACTAAGGAAGTACACCATGAGAAGGGGCATCAATGTCCTATGAGTCTCCACCCATGATAGAATGTATAATGTTTTCCCTAAAATGAAATCATCTAGTTATAGAACATATATTTAAGAATTATTTCACAACACTTTTGGGTTCTCATCATAGTAGGGAACTACTATGACCTTTTAGTGCAACGACTACTCTTGGGACATTATCACAATCTATGTTATGAAAAAGAACAATAGTGATGTGATAATAAGTTTATTAATATTCAAAAAATATTAATAAAAGTTATCATAAAGTACATAAATTTTGGCTCAAGGGAAAAAACTCCATCATATATTATGATTCAGTAAGAAATAGGCATGAAATTCATAAGGGAACATGATTGTGTCACCTTAGGAATCAAAGAAATGATTGGTACATTATCTTACTGCAAATATCATCCCATTAATAAAGAATTGAAAAATATCTTCATTCACATCTGTGGAAACATAATAATAATACTTACATAAAAAAGAGTTAAAACCATCATACTCTGGTTGTTTATTGGGAAGCAGGAAAAATAAGGCCTTGTGGACTTCTACCAGCTCCACGGTCTTGTCCAACACATCACCACAAACCCTATTAATGGAGTAAAAAAAGACTCCATACTAGCCATACTAGAGTAATATGTTGCCTGAGAGGATCCAATTAGTCCTTGTAATAACTTAAATATATCAAGGATAACAATCCCAAGATCAATGTAAATTGAACCATCAGCTCTACAAAGAAGAACTAGCTAGGAAGAATTAATTTTAACTTTAACTGATTTGAAAATGAATGTAGTAGTGATATCCCCCTACTTTTTCCATTATATAATTCTCTTCTATTTTTATGAGAGTTATTCCTTCAGTTTCAAGGAATTAAAAATCTCTTTATATTTAACCTATTATTGAATAAGGACTTCATAAGAGTCGTTTTGGATAGAGACAGTTTTAAAATCAGGTAATTCTAAACTTATTGAAGCAACATATAAGTTATTTTGGTCAGTAACTTGAGTATTAAATTCATGAAGAGACATTTTAACCCACTTAAGATTCAAATAAACCTTGAACATTTTACAACCATTAAAACCGACATTCCTTGATAAGAAAATTGAGACGAGAATGTGATCATAATCAGGACAATGAGTAAACAATTTAAACAATAACTTTCCAGAGTGCAGCCTATTTTCAGTTCTGATTAAAATAGGATTATGATTTGGGATACAAAAAAGGTCAAAAAGATAAACTCAAAAAGGGAAATATGGACAGCCCAAAATATTTAACAAAGGATTCATCCATATTCCTCAAAACTCCATAATTCCCCTTCCTCCTAAAGAACCTCACCCCTAAGTTTGACCAAATTATAATTTATAATTATATAATTTTAGTCCTTTATAGAAGAATTCTATTCTAGACCACCCCAAATTACTCCTATGGAAATATTACCATAATAAAATCCCCATGAAACATAAAAACGTCATCATTTCAAGAAGCCTCATATAAGGAAAACTTATCCCAAAGGGGTTTATGCTTGGAAACATAATTAGATCCATAAATTAAAGAAATCACATAGGATAATTCCACCTTAACATCTATTACACAATAATCCAAGAGTTGGGAAGATTAAAACTGAGGATCCACAAACAATATCCAAGGATTCCATAAAACTAGAATACATCTCGAAGGATAAGAAGTGTGGTTAGAAAGGTAATTCTAACTCATCATAATATTCCCCATATAAGTAACAAGATTATCCTTTTTAACCACAGTTTCCCCAAGTCCTAAACAGAACAACTTATTAAAAAAATGAGATCGCATAGCTCCCTTTTTTTAGTAGGGGTGTTGAGACCCCTAACATTCTATACTCAAAAATTAAACATTGGAAATAGTGGGTGGTTTGGGAGAAACTAGCTTAGGTCCAATTTTTATTCGAGCTCTATTAACATCATATTCATCCAACTTTACCAATTTATCCCTAAGAAGATTATCACATAAGATAGAATATGTGTGACTAACCTGATCAGGGGGTTCCAAACATGGAGAGGAATCCCTAAAATCAACAACACTAGGAGAACTCAATGAATGAAATCCGAATTTCATAGGACCAATAATTGAGACATTCATTCCTTCAAAACCCATATTCCCATCAAAAGTAGAAGAAATAATAGAAACAAAACCAAAATTCGTAGACCTTGGTGATATATCCTCCAAACTCTTAGAAACCTTTAACATAAAAAGAGAGGAAGAAACTTTAGGAAAGGAACCAAATGTTGGTTAAGAAATAAGAAACCCAGAAGAAGAAAGCTACTACTTTGAGGTAGTTGTTTTAGTAGTGGATGGAACAATAAAAGGTATACTAGAACCAAAGGTTTCCTAAAGAGGTTCTTATGTCATAAAAAACGAATTGCATATAGGAATGCTGGAATTCTTCTTAGATTGTGAATTTTTCATCAAAAAGGAACAAGAAGCGTCCATTGTAGAAGAATATGAAGTCCATGGTGAAAGATACCAAGGCTTACCAGAAGTCAAATCCTTCAAGGGATATAATATCTTCTTTGAATGAATACCATGAGGTATGACACCCTCTAACTCAGAATATGATAGAAGATTTGGGTCCTTCTTTCGATAAATTCTCTTCATGGGGGTAACTTTGGTCCAGCTATCATTCGATTTTTCCTCAGGCTTATTCTTACACTGATTAAAATGGTTCTCAAAGATATTTAAAAATATACAATGTTTAGTAACCCAACTATATTCAACTTTGGAGGAGGAAGAGTTGGATCCCATGTCCACTGAAATTTCCTATGGAATGTCTTTCTTAGTCGATATTTCAACACAAATGAACACAAAATTAATCCAAATGATTTCAAATATGGCTTTTATATAGAGAGAGGCTTGTTGATTAAACATGAAATGTAATTGATTCCCTATACAGACCAAGAATCAAGAGTAACATTCTAAAAATTAACCCATACTATAAAAACAGTGAAAAATTCCTTACTAAGGGAAATACCTAGATTCTCAGATCTAAAAATCATTAATCTTCATAAAATGAACAAAGGGCAACTTGAAATAATTTCAACAATTTCACAATAAGGGATAACCCAAATGAATTAAAATACTTTATAATTTCATGACATCTCAATAAAATCCTTCCCTAAAAATTTAGAGGTGATTCTAAAAACCAATGAAAATGAATGATTTTTCTCAAAAAAAAACCCATAATGGTGTTAATCCACATGGACACTCCCTTATTATGGACCAATGGAGTAAGATGAACCTTTTTATATTTTCAACCATCCAAAGGGGGGTGGATAAAATACATTAAGTTAACACCAGGGATTGTGTCTATGGTATCCACTTTATTGGCCGAGGGAGAAATGAAAACTTCTATAGAGCCCCCAAAACACCCTCATTTATAGATCACTTATTATATGTAGGTTATGATTTCTCAATAGATTATTTCTTCAAAGAATATATATTATCTATCCCAATAAGTCAATATGAATTTATGGAAACTGCCTCTATAAAATCAGGAGAATCTACTAACTCCATCAAGCCCCCGGAGATAGTGACATTTGCAACACCCATTGTGAACCCATAGAATCATTCGAGTGATCCTCAACAATTGAAATATCAATAATACCATCACGCCTAAAAATATGGAATCCTTCACCAAAGTATCCAAAAAGGATGAATCCCTCCCTTTCATAATAAAATTAGGGTAATAATTAGATGAAACTACCAAATCCAAAACCACCCCTAAATCTGGGAATAAGGAATCCACATATATTGGAGAAAATACTTTCACAATCTCAAATAAAACCAATCTTCATTATGAAACTCCATTACCAACCTTGAATAAAGCATTATCTGAGGAATCCACTTCAATCTCCCAAGATAGTATAGGAATCCCATTTTCAACCAAAGAAGACTTGAAGAAACTATAATGCACCAAACTCAAATAGAATCTATACATCAAATCCATGATCGAGAAAGATAAAGCTGGAAGGATTCTCACCACCTCCACATCCACACCCCAGATCTATTTGAGGGAAGGAAAGTAGCTTGATCAAAGATAGATCCATGGGTTTTAGGGTTTTTTGAGTTTTTATGAGCTTTAAGGTTTTTTGTGTTTGTTAATGATTTTATTAGTATAAATGGTTTTTATAGTTTTTAGTTTTTTTAGGGTTTATATAGAGTTTTAGGGTTTTAAATTTTTTTAGGGGTTTTATGGTTTTTTGGAATTTTTTATGGTTTTTAGTGTTTTTAGGGTTTTCAGTGGTTTTATGTGTTTTTAGGTTTTTATGTATTTATTAGGGGGTTTTAGAATTTTTTGTATTTTGTTGGATTTTTAGTGTTTTTTTTGAAATTTTATGGTTTTTAGGGCTTCATGGCTCTTGAGGGTTTTAGGGTTTTAATATTTTTTTGTGTTTTTCAGCGTTTTTAATGTTTTGTAGATTTTTTAATGTTTTTAAGGGTTTAATGGGGTTTTAGATTTTTTAGTGGGGTTTTATGGTTTTTAGGATTTTTAAGGGTTTTAGGGGTTTTATGGTTTTTAAGTTTTTTAGGGGGTTTTGTGTTTTTAGCATTTTTTAGGTTTTTTAGGTGTTTTTATTGTTTTTAGTATTTTAATGTTTTCTTGGTAGTTTTCAAAAAATTTACTATTTTTTACATGTTTAGGTATTTTTATGGATTTTTGGGATTTTTATGATTTAGATTATTTTTTTCTGATTTTTAGGGATTTTTTGTGTGTTTCATACTTTTAATGTTTTTAGAGTTTTTTAATTTATTTAGGGGGTTTAAAGGGTTTTTAGATTTTTTTAATGATATTTAGGGATTTTTTCGGTTTTTAGGTGTTTTTATGGTTCTTAAGGGTTTCTATGGTTTTAAGGTTTTTTGGGGTTTTAGCATTTCTAGGTTTTCTATGAATTTTAACTATTTTTGGGGTTTAATGTTTTTCATATAAAGTTTTAATGTTTATATTATTTCTTATGGTTTTAGGTATTTTTAGGGATTTTGTTCTTTTTTGGGGGGGTTGTAGGAGTTTTAGGGTTTTTGGGATTTAATGGTTTTTTTGGGTTTTTATGGATTTTTTGTGTTATTAGGGGTTTTTATGTTTTTTTATAGTTTTATAATTTTTAGGGGTTTAAATTTATATAAATTAATTTAGTGGGTTTTTAGGGTATTAAGGGGTTTTATGGTTTTTATGTTTTTTAGGGGTTTTAGGGTTTTTGTGGGTTTTTGGGTTTTTTAGGGTTTTTAGCACTTTTTGGTTTGGGTGGGTGGGGGGCGGTTTGTGTTTTTATTTTTTATGGTTTTTAGGTTTTCTTATGTTTTAATTTTATGTTTTTTATTATTTTAGGTATTTTTAGGTCATTTTATGATTTTTATGGTTTTTAGGGTTTTTATAGTTTTTATAGGTTTTTGGGTTTCTTGGGGTTTTTTTGAGTTTTATAGGGTTTTGATGTGATGTGATTTAGGTGGCTTGGTCTTCACAGCATAGTGTGGAATATGATGGATATAGTTCGGGGATATGTGGTGGATTATGGGTTTGGATGGTGTAAGTAAGAAGTCAACCAACATTATATAGAGTGCGACCTACTATTTAGACAACACACTCAAGGGAGGGATGTGATGCCCAATCCATACAATAATTCCCTTGAGTTGAGGAACATAATTTGGGGATTAATAATCATGGATCAAAAATATAACTTATATATTTATATGGCAATAATAAACAATAGTAAGGGGATAATGTAACAATTGTCACAATGGATAGAATAATGTCGCAGAGTTTCACTAATGAAAACCTAAATAGGAATACAATATCATGGGGGTGGATATTTATATACAAGGGGTGATAAAATAGTCAAGGGTATACTAACATAAATAAATAAAGGCTAAAAATATTTTTCCCTTAAAATTAAAAATATAAATTCTACCAAAGTATTTTTTTAAAAGTATAACATATGTTTCCAACTATAGGTTACCATATTTGACATTGATTTCCCAGCCCACATGATTTGACTTTGGTGTCCAATAATGTCATTCTAGGATCCTCCATGTGGTAAAGGCTTCCAAAATTCGTGAATCCATGTGGTGTAATATAAAAACATCATGTTCGGTCTTGAATATGTGAGATAATATCCCCTTTTCTCCATCCATGCAAGGTGACATCCATTAGGACATTAATGAAGTTATATGGGAACCCATTCTACAATCCAACCTCTTTAATCTCCCTTGTGTCATTAGGGATTCAAAATCCAACTTATCCTCCCATGGAATCAACATAGTTTTTTTGAAATGGTTCTCATCCTCCTCCACCTCTTTAAAAGTATTCCTCCTCTACACCCAAAAAGGAGAAAAGATTAGAAACATTTCAAGTGGAAGTTACACCATACTCACCCAGAAAAGATATCTTATAATAAATGTTGTTAATCTTCTTGATCACTTAGAAATTTCCATAGGCTCATGGAATGAGTTTTGATGTCCTCTTATTGGGAAATATCTCCTTTCACATATGAATCCATACTAAGTACTCGGGCTTGAACAAAATTTCTTATGACCCTTTTTTACATGATCAACATATTTCTGGTTCATTCACTCTATATTTTTCCTTTCTTTTTCCTAGTGTTTCTTAATAGATTGTGCACACCCATTTGCATCTATATTAGTTTTTTCATGCACAGTAAAATGGACTATATCAATAGGGGAATGTGGGGTTAAAGGAATAAACAATTTAAAATGGAGAATATTTATTAGTGGAATGCTTGGAACTATTATATGTGAATTCCTCATGTGGCAGACACTCCTCAAAATTATTTAGATTCCTCTTAACAATTGTCTGCAAAACGGGATGATAGTGTCTAATTAACCACCTTTGTTTTCTCATAATTTATTGGATGACATGTAGTTAATAATTGAAACATTGTACCCAATTTTCTCTATAAGGTATTCCAAAACTAACAGAGTAATTTTTTGTCTCTATCTAACATAATCGTCCTAGGAATTCGAAAGAGTTTGACTACTTCCTAAAAGAAAAGAATTGCACTGTTAGTGGAATCATATATTTTGTGAGAAGGAATAAAATGTTTCATTTTATATAACTAATACACCACAAAAAATGTAAGATACCACCCTCTTGGTCTTTTGGAAACCCCACAATAGAACCCATTATAATGCCCTCCCAATGGGTGTTGGGGATATAGAGAGGAAGATATAATCCATGAGGGTTCAGTTTTGGTTGGATTTATAGCAGACAATGCACTTTCCCCCTAATTTTTCAACATATCTAAATGTATTAGGTTAATAAAAATGAACCCTAATAACAAGTATATATTTCTCAATACCAAAATTTCCCCTTTACCCACTAGAATTTGAATCCTTTAGTAAATATAAATGGATATAGCAATTGGGAATACAAATATTATCAATCCAAAATAAGAATCCATCATGTAAATTGAAAATTTTCCTACTAAATCCAGGTTTACATTGAACATAATGTTCACCAAAATAATTTTTAGTTTCAAATAAATGCATAATGTATTCAAAAATAATCATTTTAGAATCTATACAGGTTAAAACAGAATATCTTCATAAAAGTGCATCCGCCAGAATATTTTATCTACCCTTTTTATTCATGATAACATAAGGAAATTATTCAATGTATTACAGAAATATAGAATGTCTCCTCTATAGTTTATGTTGGATACAAATGAATTTAATAACCTCATGATAAAAATGGATAAAAAAATATTTTGGCCAATGATAATTGTTCTGTATTTATAGTAATATATATAATGCATTCAGCCCTTTATCATATGTAGCATAGTTCGGAGTTGGTCCATTTAACTTCTGAATAATGAAAGAAATAGGCTTTCCATTTTTCCTCATTACTCTTACTATAACAATTCTTCTTGAATCATATTCAATTTCAAGGATCTTACTGTAGTTCAGGAGAGAAAACAGGGGTACATGGGTGAGTCTCTCTTTGAGTTCATAGAATGGATACTCCTGAGTCATCTCCATTTTCAGTGGAATTTTATTCTTTGTAAACTAATTCAAAGGTGATTCTAGTCTGCTGAAGTCCGTCAAAAATCTCTTGTAAAAATCTAGAAATAAAATTGAAACATGTTACATGTACGATGGAGGTGGGAGCCGGTCACTTTTGAATGGACTTGATCTTATCAATATCTACATAAACTCCATCACAACAAACAAAATATCCTAGGAAAACAATTTATCTAGTAAAAATTAAATATTTTTAAAGATTCCAAACAAAATTTTATTTCATGATACGTCTAGGAATTTTTGTGAGTGATCCAAATGTTTTGGTAAAGTTCTATTATACACCAAAATGTCATAAAAGTAAAGTACCAAAAATTTCCAATATATCCACGAAGGTCATGATTCATTAACCTTATCAATGTGGTAGGTGCATTGTTTAGACCAAAGGGCATGATTAACCATTCATAAAGTCCATGTTTTGTATTAAATGTAGTTTTCTACTCATATCCTTCTTTCAATCTAATCTAATGATATTCACTTCTTAAAACAATTTTTGAGAAATAGTAAAAAAAATTAACTCATATTTAATATCATCTAACCTAGGGACATGATTATCATAGCTAACTGTGATGTTATTGATGGATACATAGCTAATATAAATTCTATATATTATATCCTTCTTAGGAACAATAATCACTAGTATAACATAGGGACTGAGGATATCTTTGATATAGCCCACATCAAAAAATCCTAAACATTCCTTTTAATTTATTTTGTCTCCTATGGGTTAGTGAAATATGAAGGGAGATTCAGTAGTGATTCTCTAATATGATGTCAATTTAATTCTTAATAACTCTAACGAGTGGAAAATTAGGTGGAAACACTTCATGAAACACATAATTAAATTCCATTAAAAAATAATCAACAACATGTGCAAAATGAGATGTTAAATAGTTATTGTTCAGCATCGCCTATTTGTACATAAGTACAAAATGGTTTTTCTAAGAAATAATATATTATATAACCTCAATCATTTTTGAAAACATTACACTTTTCTCTCCTCTAATTTTTTCCCCTCTTGATTTTTCATTTCTCTCAATTTCTTTTTTTATCTCATTTTCTCTTTTCCCCTCATTCTCTCCTTTTTCATTTATTCTCTTTTTTTCCAAATCACACATTTTTTTCATTTTAATAAAAGCTTTATTATACAATTTTTTTGGGGACATGGTTTGAGGGTTATAGGTTACCATTGGATTAAAAAAAATTGAAAGTTCAAGAACCCGTCATGAGTAACACACCGATCATACATCCATGGTCAAACATACAACAAATGGAAATCCATCATTATAACAACATTGCATAATACCTCATCCTTGTATTTACCAATTGATAAAAATAATTTCACCTATTTGGCATCATTTATCTCTCAACAACCATTAAATCACTGATGTTGATATGGATGTTGATGATTTAAAGTTATAAGACCCAAATTATCCACCAAATCAGTGCTCGCTATGTTTCTACAACTTCCTCCATCGATAATGAAACTACATACATTACCATGGATCTTATACCAAGTATGGAGAAATTTTTCCCATTTAACCATCTCTCTAATGGTTATTTTTTAACTAATGACTCTCATAGTGATTATAATCTCATCTACTTATATAAATTATCCATTATCAATTTTAGGGGATTTATCCTCTTCCTCCTCTGATCTCTCTCCATCGGACTCCCATTTTCCATAATTGTTGATAGTCAGGGTCCAATGGTTTGGGAATTCACTAGATATGTGACCCCTTCCTTGATGTTTGAAACATTGAATATCCTAATTCCATGTTTTTTTAGTCTCAACTTTAGGTTTATTTGGTGGATGAATTACCTAGTCATATTTACAACCAATAAACTCATTTTCCTTTTCTGGGTCTCTAATATCCTTCCATGAATTCTCCTATATAGTGAAAGGGGTAGCTGGTTTCCTAATGTTTCTACTAATTTTGATTTTTTTCTTCATATTTAGGGATTGGTTGATCATATATTTTATCTCCACATGGTGGTACATATCTACTTGATCTAAATTATCCAGATTGAGCCTAGGTAGGAACCACACCGTGGTTACCTCTGGATCCTCCTAAATTTTTTCTATAATCATGGAAATTTTCATATCCTTAATGTAATCTTCAATAGTGTTACTCCCTTGTGTAAATAATTTAATCTTATTATGAATATATTTATGTTATGACATGAGTATAATTTCTCGATCTGCATCTCTCATTCCTAGTATGATTTTAGAACATTATTCCCTTGAAATGAAGGTACCTTCACCTTGATAACTCCAATGGTTTCATCCTTATGTGGTATTTTTTGGCTCATATAGGTTTTTAGAATATCCTCCTCCTTTGTGGGACATCCTAAAAAATAATCATCAATGTTATCTATACCTACATATTGTGGGGGAGAAATGGTACTAGAGAACACTATTGGTTATCATAGATCATCCTCAGGCATGGTTAATTCTCCAGGTTTTCAATCCTTTCATGTATTACCTCCAAATTCCTATTTATATGCATCTAGAAATGGAACAACAAAGAATTCATTGGGTGTGTCATAACTTCCAATGCTGGAGATCTACTTAGACACCCTTCATCGCAAGCATGAGAAATTATATTCCCACAACCTTCTTCCATGATATTTAATAAAAAAATACACATTGTGAGAAACACAGACAATAATACCCACACACACACACATGAAAATTCCCACAAACAAATATGTACACAGTCACATATATAAGGATACACACTCACACATGAAAGATATACACACTTAGGAACACAAGGATAAACACTCACACAAACAAGATATACAGACTCTCACACACGATGATACACACCAACACATTCAAGATATACACACCGACACACATGAGGATACACATTCATGAGTATTTTTTCTTATTTATCTCCACTTATAACCCTCAATATAAATCCCAATATCTCATGAAATCTAATACCTTGTTTGGGATGATCACAAGACACCAATCCTTCCTAAATAATAATTATCTTGGGGGATGGTTTAACACATCCTATATGAGTTTTAAAGTGTTATTAAATGGTATATGTTGGAAAAGAGGGTAGAAAATATGGTTAAATGATGAAAATGGTGGATGGGTGTAGTAAACAAGGTTTTCTCGATTGTGTAATATAAGAAAATGTAATAAAAATATGATCCAAATAAAATATGTTGATAAAGTAAAATATTTGAGAAAGTGATGTATGTAAATGGAAGGTTATAATAATTTAAAACACAAAGAAGAAGTATTTTTATCCTCCTATTTTTTAAATATCCCCAAAATATTTGGGATTAGTGTTTTAAATTAAAAGATGATGAACAGAACATAAGATTATTTTTATTAAATCTATCCATGTTAGGATTTTGTTAGTTTTTGAAAGCCCAAAATGATGTGTTGAGAGAATTATATTTTTTTCAGATAAAAAACACATATAGAAAAATAAATGTGAAATGAAGATGGATAAATAATTGGATAAATGTTAAATATTTCAATGTTTCACAACATTAGGTAATTCTAGAGGTTTTCAAATAAACAATGTTTTTAAAAAAAATTAATAGGTAGATAATAATGAAATATAATAAGTGTAATGTATATATGGGATATAAAAAGTGTTATATATGCATACCATTTCAAATAGAGCTCTAATACCAAAGGATGAAAGTTGCTCAGGGTGGCTCAATCTTCATGGTGTGGGGCGGTGGATGAAGGATATGGTTCATGGCTAAGTTACTGATGAGGGGTTTGGATATTGGAAGGAAGTAGTCATCCAATGTTATATAGAGCGTGACCTACTACAAAGACAACACACTCAAGGGAGGGATTTCATTTCCAATCCACTTAACACTGATCTTGGGTAGAATCATGAAATTGGTGGCTTTGTGATCTTGTATTACCAATTTAACTTGTAAATTGACATTGTTAGAATACACAAGAGAAATTAATGGAAGTAAAAATACTCACAATGGAGAGAATAAACTCACAGTGTTTCAAAAATGCAAAGTTGACTGAGAATACAATGTTAGGGGATGGAAATTAATTGGTAAGGGGTGATAAAATATACAAGGTCTATTACCATATGTTCATAAATTCTATTCCTACTTTCTCCCCATAAATTAAAAAATGATAAAATATAACAAAGACTTTTAGGAAAATTATTACTTATATTTACAACTATATCCCATCGAATTTAACATTGAGTGATGAGCCCACCATATTTGACTTTGGTATCCAAAGATACCATTTTGTAATTTTACATGTGGTTATGGCTTCCATAATTCATGCAACCATGTGGGACAAGGTTGAAAAATCAAATTTGGGATCAAATAAGAGAGATAATAGGCCTTAATTATGAGATATGGCGACACATTTTAGCATTCAACTTCATTAATCTCCCTTACATTATTAGGCCTTGAATATCCAACTCCTCCGCTCATGAAATCAACTATGTATGTTTAAAAATATTCACATCAGGGTTTAAGGTTTGTTGGAGTTTTTAATATTTTTATGGGTTTAATGGGTTTATAGAGTTTTTAGGATTTTTGGAATTTTTTCTTTTTTTATGGGTATTATGTGTTTTAAGGGATTTAATGATTCCTTAGGGGTTTTCATGGTTTTTAAATATCTTTAATCTTTTTAGGGATTTTAATTTAATTTTTATTATTTTTATGATTTTATTATTTTTATTGATTTTTAGGGTTTTGAGGGTTTTGGGGGGTCTATGTTTTTTTGGTTTTTAGGGGTTTTTTGAGTTTTTAGGGTTTTATGGGTTTTCAGAATTTCATAATTTTTTAAGGGTTTAAAGGGATTTTATATTATTTAGTGTTTTAGGGTTTTTATAGGGTTCTTATAGTGTTTTAGGGGTTTTAATGTTTTTAGTGGTTTTATGGGTCTATGGGTTTTTTGGGTTTTATAATTTTTAGGGGTTTAGGGATTTTAAGTGTTTTTAAATTTTTAGTATTTTATTAGGGTTTTCCGGGATTTTTATGTTTTCATGGATTTTTAGGACTTTCATTATTTTTAGGGTTTTTAGGGATTGTGTGGGTTTTAGGGGGTTTTTTGATTTTTTTTTGGGTTTTTAGGGGTTTTTTGAGTTTTTAGGGTTTAAAGGTTTTTTAGAGTTCTTATGGTTTTATAGTATTAAAGGGTTTTTTAGTTTCTAGTGGTCTATGTATTTTATGGGTTTTAAGGGTTTTTTAGGGTTTTTTGGGGTTTTATAATTTTTTGAGTTTTTATGGTTCTATGGGTTTTATTGTATTTAGGGGTTTATGGATTTTTATGGATTTTTGGGTTTTTAGAATTTTTAGCTTTTTAGTGGTTTTATGTGTTTTAAGGGTTTTAAGGATTTCATAAGTATTTTTAGGGATTCTAGGGTTTTTTAAATTTTTATTTTTATTTTGTATTTTTTAGGATTTTATGGTTTTAGGGACGCCATGGGTTTTAGGGTTTTTTAGGAGTTTTTTTTTTCATTTTTTGGGTTTTTAGGATTTTTTAGTTTTTATTGTTTTTAATATTTTTAACAGTCCTTAACATTTTTGTGGGTTTAAATGATTTTTATTTTTTTAGTGGTTTTTGAGGTTTCTATGGTTTTTAGGGTTTTTACGGTTTGCAGGGGTTTTTTATGATTTTTATGAATTATCGAGATTTTTTGTTTTTATGGTTTTTAGGGTTTTTAGGTGTTCTATGTGTTTTTTAGGTTTTAATGGTTTTATTAGGATTTTTATCATGGTTTTTATGGGTTTTTTATTTTTCAGATATTTTTAGGACATTTTTAGTTTTTTATGATGTTTAGGGATTTTGAGGGGTTTTTTGGTTTTTGGGTTTTTATGGTTCTTTTCGGTATTTCAGGTTTTTTATTGTTTTTACTATTTTAAATGTTTTAGTGTGTTTTTATCATTTTTTGGGGTTTAAATGGTTTTACCACTTTTAGATATTTATATCGTTTTTATGGGTTTTTTAGTTTTTTGGTGTTTTTGTGTTTTTAGGTGTTTTATGGGTTTTATGTGTTTTAGTTTTTTAATGTATTCTTACAATTTTAGGGGGACTTATGTTTTTTATGTTATTTGGGATTTTTATGAATTTTTTATTATATTTATGTGTTTAAGGGGTTTATTGGAATTTTGAGGGTTTTCTGGTTTTACATGGTTTTTTGGATTTTGGGGGGGGGGGGTTTGAGTTTTTTTGGATTTTTTGAGATTTTACTGGGGTTTTTTGGTTTTTGGGGAATTTAATGTTTTAGAGGGTTTCTGGTTTTAGGTTTCATATGTGTTTAAGGGGTTTTAGGGTTTTTAGTGTTTTTTAGGTTTTTTTTGTATTTTAAGTGTTTTTTGGTTTTTAATATTTTCATAGGGGTTTTTCTGTTTTTTAATGGTTTTTACATTTTTAGGGAATTTCTAGTATTTTTTAGGAATTTTATATTATTAGGGTACTTAGAGAATTTGAGGGTTTTTTGTTGTATTTAATTATTATTTTTTGGGTTTTGGGGTTTTTTCAGTTTTAAAAGGTAATTAAATTTTTTAATGTTTGTTGAAATTTTTTAGGGTTAAAAGGGTTTTATAGTTTTTCTTGGTTTTTTTGGTTTTTTTGGTTTTTTTGGGTTTTAGGGTTTTTTTTTGTTTTTTTGGTTTTTCTCTGTTTTAATGGTTTTTATGATTTGTTTTTCTTTTTATGGATTTTTTTTGGTTTTTATAGTTATTAGAGTTTTTAGGTATTTGAGGGATTTTATATTTTTAGGGGTTTTATGGTTTTATTGTGATTTTATGTTTTTTATTTATTTTTATGCTTTAATGGGTTTTAGAGTTTTTTTAATGTTTTGGGGTGTAAAGGGTTTTAGATTTTTTTTAGTTTTTTGGGTTTTTATGGGTTATTATTGTTTTTAAAACTTTTTGGGTAGTTTATGGTTTTTATGTGTTTTGTGGGGGTTAAGGTTTTAGTGTTTTTTAGGTTTTTAGGGGTTCTATGTGTCTTTGGGTTTTTTGATTTTCTTATGGTTTTATAGGGCTTTAAGGTTATTTTGTCTTTTTATGCATTTTTAGAGGTTTTTTAGTATATATGTGGGTTTTATGTCTTTTTAGGGGTTCTGAGGGTTTTTAGGGTTTTTAGGATTTGTCTGGGTTTTTTGGATTTTTTGGATTTTTGTTTTTTATATTTTTTAGAGTATTTCAACGTTATTATGGGTTTAAAATGTTTTTAGTTGGGTTTTATTTGGTTTTAGGGGGGATTTAAATATTTATGGGTTTTATAATTTTTAGTATTTTTATGGTTTTTAGGGTTTTTAGCATTTTTTAGTTTTTATATGGGTTTTAAGTGTTTTATGGTTTTTATGGTTTTCTTATGGGTTTTACAGTTTTAAGGATTTTTTAGGGATTTTTAGGGATTTTAGGTCTTTTATGATATTACGGATTTTAGTGAATTTGATGGGTTTTTAGTGTTTTTTTAGTTTTTAGGATTCTTATGGTTTTTAGAGTTTTTAACATTTTTAGGGGTTTAATGGGTTTTTAGAGTTTTTAGTGGTTTGGGGTTTTTATGGGTTTTTAGGATTTTTTGAGGTTATTTTGGGTTTGAATGTTTTTGTAGTTTTAGGGGCTTTAATGGTTTTTAGGGGTATTTAGCAATTTATTGGTTTTTAGGGGTTTTATGTTTTTTAAAAGTTGTACAGTTTTCTTATGGTTTTTGAGGATTTTTAAATTATTATTAATTTTTAGGGATTTTTAGGATTTTATAGAGGTTTAAGGGATTTTGAGGGTTTTTTGGATTCTTTGATTTTTATGGTTTTTTGTGGATTTTGGTTTTTTTTGTTTTAGGGGTTTTAATATTTCTTAGTGTTTTTAAGATTTTTAGCGGTTTATAGGGGTTTTTTAGATTTAAAGTGGGTTTTATGGTTTTTATGGGTTTTTATGGTTTTAGGTTTTTTAGGGTTTTTAGGGTTTTTATAGGTTTTTAGGGGTTTAGAGTATTTATCATTTTTTTGTTTTTAGGGGTTTATGTGTTTATTTATGGTTTTCATAGGGGTTTTCAGGAAAAATAGTGTTTTTAATGTTTTTAGGGATTTTTAGGGATTTTTTATTATTTTAATTGATTTTTAGGTTTTTATGGATTTTTAGGGTTTTAGGGGGTTTTAGGGATTTTAGAATATCATTGATTTTTTTTGGATTTTTTGAAATTTTATTATGGATTTAATGGTTTTCATATTATTTAATATTTTTGTGTGTTTTAATGTTTTTTCACATTTTTTGGGTTTTTATGCTTTTAGGAGTTTCAGTGTTTTTAGGGGTTTTAGTATTTATTATTTTTTAGATGTTTTAAGAGTTTTTATGTTTTTGATGTTTTCTTAAGATTTTTAGGGTTATTTACATTTTAAGGATTTTAGGATTTTTAGAATTATTATGTTTTTTTGGGTTTTTTTTTATTTTGAATGTTTTTACGGTTTTTAGGGTTTTATTGTTTTCTAGGTGGTTAAGGTTTTTTTGTGTTTTTTGGGGTTAATGGTCTTCAGAGTTTTTTTTAACATTGTATGGGTTTAAATGGGTTTTATAATTTTAGTGGTTTTATAGGGCTTTTAGGGGTTTTCCAGGTTTTTATTGTTTTAGTGTTTTTTTAGTTTTCAGTTTTTATGGGTTTTAGTGTTTTTTCAGTTTTTAGGGGTTACAATCATTTTTAGTTTTTTAAGGTTTTCTTATGAGTTTTCAGGATTTTTAGATTATTTTACGTTTTTTGATATTTTTGGGGATTTTTATGATTTTTACCATTTTTAGTGTTTTTTGGGATTTTGAGGATATTTAAGGTATTTACAGTTTTCCTGGTTTTTTTTTGTGTTTTATTGATATATTTGGGGGTTTTATAATTTTTTTTAGTTTTTTAAAAAATTTGGGTTTTAAAGTGTTTTTATAGTTTTTATTAGTTTTTAGTGGTTTTATGGGTTTCTAAGGTTTTTATATTTATAAGGGGTTTTATTTTTTAGGGTTTTTAGGATTTTAATCCATTTTTATGTTTTTTGGGGGTTGAGGTATTTTTTTTGTTTTTAAGGTTTTCATAGGGGTTTTTAGTGTTTTAGGGTATTTTATGTTTTTTAGTATTTTTATAGTTTTAGGGATTTCCAGAGTTTTAGTGTTCTTAGGGTTTTTATGGGGATTTTTGGTGTTTTAGGGGGTTTTGAGTTTATTATTATTTTTTATGTTTTCAAGAGTAATTTAATAATTGTAGTGGTTTAATGGGGTTTTAGAATATTTAGTTGATTTTATGGTTTGTATGGTTTTTATGGGTTTTATGGTTTTCAATGTTTTTAGGGGCTTTAGGGTCTTATAGGGGTTTTTATTTTTTACACCTTTTTTGTTTTTAGTGGTTTTAAGTGTTTTTAGGGTTTTTAGGTTTTCTTAGGAATTTTCATTCTTTTTATGTTTTTTACGTTTTAGTGATTTTTAGGGTTTTTAGGATTTTATGGTTTTTTAGGGGGTTTACGGATTTTGGGGGTTTTTTTGGTTTTGATGGGTTTAATTGTTTTTTGTAGGGTTTTTGTTTTTTAGTTGTTTTTCTGGGTTTTAAGTATTTTTATAATTTTTATCATTTTCGAATTTTCTAATGGTTTTTTCAGTTTCTATTGGTTTTTATGGTTTTTATAGGTTTTAGGGGTTTTGTGGTTTTGTGGTTATTAATTTTTCTTTTGTTTTATTGTTTTATTAGTGGGGTTTCATGGTTTTATGGGTTTTAATTTTTTTAAGGAAATTTAGGACCTTTTATGTTTTTATGGATTTTAGGGATTTTGAGGTTATTTAGGGGTTTTATGTAATTTTTAGTTTTAAGATTTTTTTTTTATTTTTTTCAAGTTTTATGGGTTTTTAGAGTTTTTTTGCAATTTTGGCCGTTTAAAGATTTTTTAGAGTTTTTAGTTGTTTTAGGGTTTTTATTTAGTGTTAGGTTTTTTAATGTTTTTAGGGGTTTTATGAATTTTAGGTTTTTTAGGAGTTTTTAGGGTTTTTATTGTTTTTTGATTTTTATGGGATTTATGTTTTTTCTGGTGTTAAATTTTTTCTGAGGGGTTTTCTTGGGTTTTAGGGTTTTTTACATATTTAATGATTTTTAGGATTTTATTAATGGTTTTTAGGGTTTTTATGGATTGTGATGGTTTTTAGGGTTTTTATTCTTCTTTGGGTATTTGGGGGGTGAGTTTTTTGGGGTTTTTAATGTTTTGGGAGTTTTTAATGTTTTATAGTTTTATGTGGGTTTTAGGGGATTTTTTATTTTTAGTTTTTCTATGTGTATTTAGAGTTTTTAAGGGATTCAATGGTTTTTTAGTATTATGGTTTTTTGGGTTCTTAGAATTTTTAGGTTTTAAGGGGTTTTATGTGTTTTTTAGGTTTTAAGGGTTTCTTATAGGTTTCAATGTTTTAGTGTTTTTTAACATTTTTCGAGGTTTCTGGGGATTTTTAGGATTTTTAATGTTTGGAGGGTTTTTAGGGATTTGGATAGTGTTTATGGTTTTTATCGTTTTTTGGATTTGTAAGGTTTTTTTTTGACTTTTATAGGGTTTTATGGTTTTTAGAATTCTTAATATTTCTAGGGAATCAATGGTATTTTAGTGTTTTCTATGGGTTTTAGGATTTTTATGAGGTTTTAAGGTTTTAAAGATTTTTTTCGGAGGGGGGGTATAGTTTTTAGGGTTTTTTATTGTTTTAGTGTTTTTTTTAGGGGGTTTGTGTGTTTTTAGGTTTTTAAGGTTTTCTTATTGGTTTTCGAGATTTTTTATGTTCTTGGGGATTTTAATAATTTTTAGGATTTTTTATGGTTTTTAATTTTTTATGGATATTGAGGGTTTTAGGGTTTTTATGTTTTTTTTGTTTTTAGGGTTTTTTGAGTTTTTAGGGATTTTAATGTTTTTTAGAGTTTTTATTGTATTTAGGGGGTTAAATAGTTTTAGATTTTTTTGGGGTTTCTTTATGATTTTATGGTGTTTTATGGGTTTTTTACTGTTTCTAGGGGATCTTGGGTTTTTAGTGTTTTAATGTTTTTTGATGTTTTATGCGTTTTTAGGTTTTTAAGAAGATTTCAGAGTTTTTAGGGTTTTTTATGTTTTTTTGTGATTTTAGGGAATTTTATTATTTTTATAATTTTCTTTGTTTTTAGAGATTTTTCTGGTTTTGGGGGTTTTATGATTTTATGATTTTTTTAGTTTTTAGTGTTTTTTAGTACTATTAATTTTTATATCTATTTAGCATTTTAGGGGTTTAAATTGGTTTTGAATATTTAGTGGTTCTTCGGGGTTTTATGGGTTTCTAGGTGTTATTAAGGTATTAGGGGTTTTTGTGTTTTTGTGTTTTTTTGGTTTTTACCCTTATAGGGTTTTCAGTGATTTTTAGTGTCTTTATATTTTCAAGGTTTTCTTGGTGATTTTAAGGGTTTTTTTCTTTTTAAGGAATGTTACAGTCTTTTTAGGATTTTTAAATTAATAGGGGTTTTAGGGATTTTGAGGGTTTTTAGAGTCAATAGGGATTTTTGGTTTTTAGTTTCTAATTTTTTGGGGAGTTTTAAGGGTTTTTTTTTGAGTTTTTTGGGGTTTTCATATTTTTATTGGGGCTAATGGGTTTTTATGGTTTTTAGGGGTTTTTGAAATCTTTTAGAGTTTTTAGAATTTTCTTTAGGGGTTTTATGTTTTTTAGATTTTGAAGGTTTTATTTAGGGTTTTTAGCAGTTTTAGTGTTATTTACATTCATTGTTATTTTTTTATGATTTTTTATGATTTTTATTATTTTTAGTAGTTTTAGGGAATTTTATGTTTTTATTGTTTTAGGATTTTAGGGTTTTCAATGTTTTCTAGGGTTTTTTGTGTTTTTTGTTTTATATTTGAATAGTTTTAAGGATTGTAATTTTTTTAAAAATTTTAGTGGTTTAGTGGGTTTTTTTGAGGTTTTAGTTGTTATTATAGGTTTTTAGGGTTTTATTGATTTTTAAGGGGTTTTAGGGCTTTTAGGGGTTTTAAGGTTTTTTTCATATGTTAGGATTTTAGGTGTTTTAATTGTTTTTTGGTTTTTACAGTTTTATAATGGGTTTTTAGGATTTATAGAGTTTTTTATGTTTTTTGGAATTTTATGGGATTTTTTTTTGATTTTATGGGTTTTTAGGGGTTTAAGGGGTTTTAGTGTTTTTAGGGATTTTTCTGGATTTTTTGGTTTTTTTAGATTTTAAGGATTTTTAGTTTTTATAGGTTTTATGTTATTTAGATTTTTATTACATTTTTAGGGTTTTAAAGATTTTTTATAGTTTTTAGTGGTTTTAGGGGTTTTATGGGCTTTAAGGGGTTTTAATGTCTTTTGGGTTTTTAATGTTTTTTGGATTTTTTTATGGTTTATGAGTTTTTATATTTTTTTCATTATTTTTGTTCTTAGGGGTTTTATGTGTTTTTAGTTTTATAAGTTATTGTTTGGGATTTTTAGTTTTTATGGGTTTTGATATATTTAAGGACTTTTACGGATTCATTAGAAATATTATGGTTTTAGGGTATTTTTTATTTTTAGAGTTTTTATTTTTTTTAGGATTTTTTCGATTTTAAGGGTTTTGGGGGTTTTAGGTTGTTTGGAGTTTTTTATAGTTTTAAGGGTTTTGATATTTTTATCATTTTTAGGGGTTTAAAGATGTTTTAGGGTTCTTAGTGGGTTGTTTTTGATTTTATTGGTTTTTTAGTTTTTAAAGTTTTTAGGGGTTTTATGGTTACTAGGGTTTTTAGGGGTTTTAGGGCCTTTTAAAGGGTTTTCAGGTTATTTTGGGGGGTTTTTTATGTTCTTTAGTGTTTAATGTGCTTTCAGTTTTTTATTTTTTCTTTGGTTTTTTTCATTTTTTAATTTTTTGGTTATTTTAGTGCATTTTTAATATTTTTATGGCAATTTAGGGTTTTTAGGGATTTTGACTGTTTTTAGGGTTTTTAGTTTTTTATGGTTTTTTGGGTATTTAGAGGTCTGTTGAGTTTTTTTTAGAATTTTAATAATTTTCAGTGTTTTTTATCATTTTAATGGATTTAAATGATTTTCTGTGTTTTTAGTAGGTTTTTAGAGTTTTATGGGTTTTTAGGGTTTTTTTTGTTTTTTGGGGCTTCGAGGATTTAGGTTATTTTTGGGTTTTTAGCGTGTTTAGGTTTTTAATGGTGTATATTGTTTTTATGTTTCTATGGTTTTCATAGGAGTTTTTTGTTTTTTTTTGTTTTAGGGGTATTTTTGGATTTTTTTGTATTTTTAATTTTTTTTACTGTTTTTGGATTTTATAGTTTTTTATTTTTCATGTAGTTTTATGTTTTTTTTTTGATATTTTAATATTGTTTGGAGTCTAATGTGTTTAGAGTTTTAAGGGTTTTTAAGGTTTTTAGGGTTTTTAGGGTTTTATGGGGTTTTATTTTTTTGGGGGGGTTTTATAGTTTTTAGTGTTTTTTGGTTTTTAAGGTTTTCATAGGTTTTCTCTTAATTTTTATTTTTTTATTATTTTGAGTTATTTTTTGGGTTTTTAGGCGTCTTTATGTTTTTATAGTCTTTTGGTATTCTAAGGGGTTTTATGTTTTTTATGTTTTTTTGGGTTTTTTTGGGTTTTTTTTGAGTTTCTAAGGTTTTAATGTTTTTAGTGCTTTAAAACATTTTTAGGGGTGTAGAGGGTTTTTAGTTCTCTTAGGGGGGTTTTTATGCTCTATGGGTTTTTTTGGGTTTTTAAGGTTTTTAGCTTTTTTTATGGTTTTAGTGGTTTTTAGGATTTTTAACGTATTTATTATTTTTATGTTTTTAGGGGTTTTAAGTGTTTTAAGGGTTTTATGGTTTTCTTAGGGGTTTTTCTAGGTTTTTATGGATTCTTATGTTTTAATTATTTTTAGGGTTTTTTATGATTTTCATTCTTCATATGGGTTTTAGATATTTTAGGGGTGTTTGTGTTTTTGGGTGTTTTTAGTGTTTTTAGTGTTTTTATAGTTTTTTGGGGGGTTTTAGGGTTTTTTTAGTTTTTATATTTTTTGTCCTTTTAATGTTTTATGAATTTAAAATGTTTTTATAGTTTTTAGTGAGTTTTAGTGTTTTTAGTTATTTTTTGTGTTCTTAGGGGTTTTTTGGTTTTTATGGTTTTTATGGTTTTTATGGTTTTTATAGATTTTTATGGTTTTTATAATTTTTAGGTTTTTTGGGGTTTTAATTATTTTTATGTTTTTATGTTTTTCTTAGGGTTTTTAGGGTTTTTATGTTTTTATATATTTTTAAGGTTTCTAATGGTTTTTATGGATTTTGATAGTTGTTATTGTATTCAGGGTTTTTATAGAATTTTTTGGGTATTTAGGGTTAAATTTTTTTAAGGGTTTTAATGGTTTTTTAGGTTTCTAAATTTTAAGAGTTATTGTGGTATTAGAGTTTTTATTGGGTTTTTGGATTTTTATGGGGTTTTAGGGTTTTTTATGGTTTTAGGGGTCTTATGGTTTTGATGTTTTTAGGGATTTTAGGAGTTTAGGGATTTTAATGTTATTATTTTTTCTTATAGGGGTTTTAATATTTTTAATTATTTTAAGGTTTTCTTAGGGGTTTTCAGAGTTTTGTGGGTATTTAGGTTTTTATTTATTTTATTTATTTTTTGGAATTTTAATTTTTTTAGGGTTTTAGTGAATTTGGATGTATTTAGGGTTTTTATGGTACATATGGTTTTTTTGGATATTTTGAATTTTTTAGGGGTATTTATGTTTTTTACATTTTTAGGGATTTAAAAAATATTAGGTTATTTTATTGGTGTTTATGTATTTTTTGGGGTTTTACGGTTTTTTCTTTGTTTTAAGGGTTTTAATGGTTTTAATGGATTTGAGGGTTTTTTAGTGTTCTTACGATTTTTAGAATTATAGGGGTTTTAAGTGTTTTTAGGTGTTTATGATTTTTATGGGTTTTTATGTTTTTTGGTATTTTTAGGGATTTTTTTTATTTTAATGGGTTTTTTGGGTTTTTAGGGCTTTTTTGGAGTTTTAAGTTTTTTAGTGTTTTTATGGGTTTTTTGGTTTTTTTGAGTTTTAGTGGTTTTATGGTATTTAGATTTTTTTTACATTTTTAGGGTACTAAAATGTTTTTAGAGTTTTGAGTGGTTTTAGGGTTATTATGGGTTTGAAGGGTTTTTATGATTTTTAGCGGTTTCATGGGTATTTAGAATTTTTAGCGTTTTTTAGATTTTTTAAGGGTTTTATGTTTTTTAGGTTTTTATGGTTTTTTTACAGGGTTTCATGGTTTTTAGGTTGTTTTACATTTTTAGGGATTCATATAGTTTTTTAGGGTATTTAGGGATTTTGATGGTTTTAGGGAAATTTAAAAAATTTAGGTGTTTAAAGGGTTTTTAGATATTTTAGTGGTTTTTTGGGTTTTGGTGGGTTTTTAATGTTTTTAGCGGTTTTATAGTTTTTAGTGTTTCTTTAGGGTATTTAATTTTTTAGGTTTTTAGGGGTTTTATATTTCTTAAGGTTTTAAGGGTTTCTTAGGGTTTTTAGGGTTTTATGTTTTAAGTTATTTTTGGGGTATTTCTTATGATTTTATGGATTTTTAAAGGTTTTTGTAGTTTTGAGAAAATTTATGGTTTTTATAGTTTTTCATGTTTTTTTGTTTTCAAGGATTTTATGGATTTTTAATTTTGTATGGGTTTTTTGAGATTTTTATTGTTTTTAGAGTTTTTAGTTAGTTTTTATGGGTTTTCTGTGTTTTTAGGTTTTTTATGGTTTTTTGGGGTTTTACGATTTTTAGGGTTTTTCGACTTTACAGATTTTTTTTTATTTTTAGGGGAAATATGTGTTTTAAGGTTTTATAGTTTTCTTAGTAGTTTTCAATGTATTTTTATTTTTTACGATTTTTATGGTTTTTGATGTTTTTAGGGATTTTACGGGTTTTTTGGGTATTAGGGTTTTTATGGTTTTGGGAGTTTGGAGTATTTTTTTTCAATTTTGAGGGGATTTAATAATTTTTATAATTTGTAATTTTTGGGGGGATTTAAAGGGTTTTTATAGTTTTTAGTTGTTTTTTTTGTTTTTTTGGATTTTTATGGTTTTTAGGGGGTTTTATGTTTTTTATGTTTTTTAGGGTTAATAATTTTTTTTAATGTTTTTGTGGGATTTAATTGTTTTTAGGATTTTAATATTTTATTATGGGTTTTTTTGGGTTTTCAAGGGTTTTATGGTTTTTTAAATTTTTAGGTATTTTTAGGGTTTTTAATTATTTTATGGGTTTTTATGGGTTTTTATTGTTTTTGGGGTTTTAGTGGGTTTTTAGGGTTTTTAGGTTTTTAAAGATTTTTTATCATTTTTTGTGTTTTTAGGGTTTTAATTTATGCTATAGTGTTTTGACGTGTTTAGAGGATCAATGGGTTTTAGAGTTTTTACTAGGTTTTTGGGGTTTTTTCGGTTTTTTGGGTTTTATGGTTTTAATAGTTTTTAGGATTTTTAGGGTTTTTATGGATATTTGCATACTTTGGGTTTTTATGGCTGTTAAGATTTTTTAGATTTTTAAGGTTTTTTTGGGGTTTTCAGGTTTTTAGGGGCTTTTATGTTTTTAGGTATTTTAGTGATTTTAAGTTATTTCTTAGGATTTTTATAGTTTTTAGGATTTTTAGGAATTTTGAGGGGTTTATGGTTTTTTGGCCTATTAGGGGTTTTTTTTGGTGATTTTTAGGTTTTTATGGTTTTTGAGGGATTTTAATCATTTTTTAAAGGTTTAAATGTTTTTTTAAGTTCCTATTAGTTTTTTTTTCATTTTTATGGGATTTTAGTGTATTTAATGTTTTTATGGGTTTAATGATTTTTAGGGGTTTTAGGGTATTTTTATGGTTTTTAGGGTTTTTATCATTTTTTAGGTTTTTTGGGTTTTTTAGTATTTTTAGGTTTTTAATGTTTTCTTAGTGGTTTTTAAGGTTTTAAGGGTTTTTTATATTTTAGTAATTTTTATCAATTTTAATGATTTTTATGTCTTTTAGTGGTTTTAGTGATTTTGACATTTTTTAGGGTTTTACGGTAGGTATCGATTTTTGGGAATTTAGGTTTTTCTTTGTGTTTTTTAGAGGTTTTAATGTTTTTTATATTTTTTAATGTGTATAGGGGATTTAAGTGCTTGTAGTATTTTTATTGTGTAAATAGGTTTTTTTTGGATATTTAGGGTTTTTTATGTTCTTAGGGGTTTTATGTTTTTTATAGGTATTGGGGTTCTTAGGGACTTTAAGGGGTTTAGTATTTTTTTTATATGTTTAAAGTGTTTTTTAATGTTTTTATGGTTCTATTGGGGGTTTCTAGTGTTTTCTGATTTTTCAACATTTTTACAAGTTTTCAGGGCTTTTTTATGATTTTGATGGGTTTTTATGGATTTTGGGGATTTTGGGCTTAGAGAGTTTTAATGTTTTTTAATGTTTTTTTTTGTGTTTTTGGAGTTTCTTAGTTTTCTTTTGGTTTGAGAGTTTCTTCATTTTCTTGTGGTTTTATGATTTTTTTTTTGATTTTTACATTTTTATGGGTTCGATGGTGTTTTTCAGTTTTTAGTGGTTTTAGGGTATTTATGGGGTTTTATTGTTTTTATGGGTTTTAGAAATTTTATAATTTTTAATGGTTTTAATTTTTTTTAGTATTTTTAGGGTTTTTTTATATTTTATGTTATTAGGGGTTTTATTTTTTTTAGGTTTTTATGTATTTTTTAGGGGGTTTTGGAGTTTCTATGGGATTTGTGGTTTTTTGATTTTTAGGGTTTTAAATGTTTTTTTATGTTTTTATAATCTTAATGGATTTTTAGGTTTCTAGGGATTTTAGAGGTTTTAGTTTTTTAAGGTTTTTATGGATTTTAGATTTTTTAAAATTTTTACACACTCAAAGGGTTTTACAAAATTTTAGTGGTTTTTAGGGTTTTTATGGGTTTCTAGGGATTTTATGATTTTAGTTGTTTTATAGTTTTTAGGAGTTTTAATTTATATTTGGTTTATAAGGATTTCTTAGGGAATATATGGGTGATTATATTTTTATATTTTTTAGGAATTTTGGGGTTTTTTTACGTTTTTAATATTTATTTCGATTTCTAAGGATTTTGAGAGGTTTTTGGGTTTTGGGGGGTTTTAGAGATTTTTTTATAGTTTATAGGATTTTAGGGGATTTTTGAGTTTTAATGTTTTTCTGGATTTTTTGATATTTTTAGGGATTAAATTTTTTTAGAGTTTTATTGGTTTTTTGGGTTTCTTGGGTTATTTGGGGTTTTAACAGTTATAGGGGTTTTATGGTTTTATTAATTTTTAGGGATATTTTCATTTTTTGGGTTTCCAGTTGTTTTATGTGTTTTTAGGTTTATATGGTTTTCTTAGGGTTCATCCATTTTTTCAATGTTTGTTTTATGTTTTAGTGATTTTGTCGGATTTTTATGGTTTGTTACAGTTTCAAGGATTTTGATTGTTTTTAGGGGTTTTTAGGGTTTTAATGGGTTTTATTGGGTTTTATATTTTTTAAAGGTTTTAAGGATTTTTGGATTCATTTAAAACTTTTAAGGGTTTAATAGTGTTTCATAGTATTTAGTGGGGTTTTGGGTTTTTATGGGTTTTAGGGGTTTTAAGGTTTTAGATGTTTCTATGGTTTTTAGAGTTTTTATGGGGTTTAGGGTTTTTAGCATTATTAAGGGATTTAGTAGTTTTATTTGTTTATTTGGTTATTAAAGTTTTCTTTAGGGTTTTCATTATTTTGGGGTTTTTTACATTTTTGGGATTTTAGGTATTTTTAGGATGTTTATGGTTTTTTAGAATTTTTAGGATTTTTGGGATTTTTGTGGGGTTTTAAGGGTTTTTTGGGTTATAGCATTTTTTCATTTTTTTATATTTTTTATGGTTTTTAGATTTTGTTTATCATTTTTATGTGTTTAAATGTTTTAAGAGTTTTTAGTGATTTTTTGGGTATTTTGGGGTTTTTATGGTTTCAAGATGTTTTTTTCTTTTTCAGTTTTTATAGGTTTTTTTGGTATATTAGTATTTTTGGGTTTTTAAGTGGTTTTTAATTTTTTCACTATTTTTAAGGTTTTATTTGGGTCCATTATGGATGTTAGGGTTTTTTATGTTTCTTGGGAATTTAAGGCATTTTTAAGTATTTTTCTGATTTTTAAAGGGTTTAGGTTTTTGAGATTTTTAGGGTTTTGGGGGTTTTGGGGGTTTCTATTGGTTTTTGGTGTATTAGGTATTTTAAAATATTTTATGGTTGTAACGTTTTTTAGAGTTTTTAAAAGTTTTTAGGGGTTTAAAGGGTTTTTAGAGTTTTTAGTGGGGTTTCAGGGTTTTATAGGGATTTAAGGTTTTTAGGGGTCTTTATGGGTCACAGGGTTTTTTAGGATTTATTGGGTATTAAGGATTTTTATGTTGTTTAATTGTTTTTATTTTTTTAATGGTTTCATAGTGTTTTTAAGGGTTTTTTAGGGTTTTCTATTTTTTTGGATGGTTAGTGTTTTTTAGGAATTTTATGGGTTTTAATGGATTTTCAATATGTTTAGGGGTTTTAAGGTATTTATATGTTTTTGGTGTTTTAGGGTTTTTTGATTATTTTTATGGTTTTATGGTTTTTAGAGTATTTTAAAAAAATTTAGGGGTTTAAAGGTTTTCTAGATTTTTTAGTGGGTTTTAGGGTTTTTATAGAATTTAGGTTTTTTATGGGTTTTAGGGATTTTTATGGGTTTTCATGTTTTTAGGGGTTTTAGGGTTTTTCATGGTTTTAGCCTTTTTAGGTTTTTTCAGGGTTTCAAATGTTTTAATATTTTTCATTTTTTCATAGTGTTTTTTTGGGTTTTTATGGTTTTTATTTTTTTAGAGACTTTTGGGGATTTTTTAGTATTTTTTTGGGTTTTTAGGTTTTTAGGGATTTTGAGGGTTTTTAGGGTTTTTAGGGAATTTATGGGTTTTATGATTTTTAGGATTCTTTTATTTTCATGGGTTTTTAGGGGTTTTAATCTTATTAAAACTTTTATGGGATTAAATGTTTTTTTATATATTTTTGTGATTTTTTGGTTTTTGAATGGTTTTTAGGGATATTTATTGTTTTAGGGGATTTATGTTTTTTTATTGGTTTTAGGGTTTTTAGGGATTTTTAGGGTTTTCTAATTTTTTTTAGGATTTTAAAGGATTTAAAGGATTTTAGTTTTTAAAGCTTTCTGTGGGTTCTTTTTGTTTTCTATATGTTTTATTTTTTTGTAAAAAAATTATATATTTTATTGTATTTTTATGGGTTTTAAGTGTTTTTAGGGATTTAAAGGTTTTTTTTGGTTTTTTGGGTTTAAGGGTTTTTTGGGGTATATGATTTTTTTGAGTATTTTAGATTTTTCATGGTTATTAAGTGTTTTTAATTTTTTATGTGGATCAAATAAGGTTTATATTATTTATTGGGGTTTAAATTTTTTATGGGATTTTTACGTTTTTTAGTGTTTTTATGATTTTTAGGGTTTTAGGGTATTTAGTGGTTTGAGTGGTTTTTTATGTTTTTATCATTTTTTAAGTTTTCAAGGGTTTTAAGTATTTCTAGGATTTTAATATTTTATTGAGTTTTTAATGTTTTTCATATTTTTAGCTAATTTTTATATTTTTATGGGTGTTTCACATTTTTTAGATTTTGAGTGATTTTATGGTTTTTACAGTTTTTGGTTTTTTGGGTTTTTACGGTTTTTTGTGTTTTTTGGGTTTCAAGGATTTTATAGCATTTTAAGAATTTTACAGGTTTAAAGGGTTTTTATATTTTTTAGTTGTTTCTTATAGTTTTATGGGGTTTAGGGGTTTTTATTGAATTTAGGGGTTTTTATAGATTTTAGGGTTTTTTTGTGTTTTTAGGGGTTTTGCGTGTTTTTAGGTTTTTAAAGACATCCTTGATATATTTAGTGTTCTTAGGGTTTTTGATGTATTTAGGTATTTTTAGGGATTTTTTAGTATTTAATATATGGTTTTTAGGGTTCTTATTGATTTTAAAGTGATTATGGGGGTTTTAGGTATTTATAATTTTTTTTATTTTTTACGTGTTTTATTGTATTTTAGCAATTTTATGGTTTTTAAGGGTTTTTAGAGTTTTTATTATTTTTAGAAAGATTTATCTGTATTTAAAATTTTTTAGGGGTTTTTATAGTATTTGGGGGATTTCTGTTATTTTATTTATAGTTCTTAGCAATTTTTTAGGTTTTTTGGGGTTATAAGTGTTTTTATGTTTTCAAGTTTTTCATAGGCATTTTCAGTTTTTTAGGGTTTTTATGTTTTTATGTATTTTTAGGGATTTTTTTTATTTCAATGGGTTTTATGGGATTTATAGGTTTTTATGTTTTATGGTTTTTTAGGTTTATATGGGTTTTATGTTTTTTTTTTGAGATTTTAGGGCAAGGAAGATGTGAGGGTCAGGCTATTCCCGCCCCCCCCCCCCAAATTTATTAGAAAGAAAAAGAGACATAGAAGACAAGGGATGGGCGGGGTCAAATGAACCACACCGAAAAACCCTTACAACCCAAAACGCAAAGACCCAAAAAAGAGAAATCTAAAACGAGAAAAGAAAAGACCAAAAAAGAAAGCAAATCAGTCAACATCACCACCAAAGTCCGAAACAAAAGCCGCATCGCAAGGGTCACCATCCACACCATATCTAGAGGCTGCATAATCAAAGAAGGAGTCAGAGTCATCCCACCCTGACTCGTAGTCCTCATTAAGTTTAAGGAGCATCAGAAAATTCTCCCATCATTTTTCTTGTTCTGGGGAACGCTGCTGCTCCTGATGATTAACTTTGATTTTCAGCTTAACCGCCTTTGATGATGCCCGGGTAGCCATGGGTCTGGGGAGGGTGGAGTAGTCCCTCTTCACCCTCCTCTTCAAGGAGGCATAGGTGGGACCATCACCTTTCACCAGCTCGAGCTCATTGAAATTCTTCCCCACCTCCATGCCATGATCACGTTCTTGATCCGGGATAAAGGATGCTTCCTGATTTAGAGGGCACTCAACAAAATCGTCATGCTACATCAAGATCGGAGCCATTAAGGAATGTAATTATGCTCTCCCAACGACAAAATCCAGCAGTCCTTGCCCATCCTCCCCAGGCAGTACCATCCCCCCAACACCATGCAAGTCCAAACAGACAGACCTATCTGTCAGGGACTCTTCATGCACCTCCATGGCCAACCCTATCATTTCATCTGTTGCAGCAGCTTCTCCTTGTTTGTGATCGTCCCCTGTTCTAGCCCCCTCCCCTTGGCCAAACACATTCCCTTCCTTAGGCATTCTCCCCTGATCAGCAACTTGCTCCAAAAGATCTGTTGCCCCCTGCTCCTCCACCATCCCACAATGCATCATGCCATGGACCACTGTAGGTTCTAGAGAACCCAGACAAAAAGGATCCCCCTGGCAAGAGGGCGTGTTTTCCAGTCCCTAAAAAGCCCTTCTCCCATGTTCAGCCTCCATTTTCACCTGGCTGGGAGAAGACGCAAAAACATGTTCATCACCCTCCTCTTTTTCAGACATTATCCCTTCTGCGGACTCCCCCGCCTGCTCGGCCACCACCTTCCTCCTGTCCTACACCCCCTGCTCATCCATCCTCCCCTTCCCAACTTCATCAGTGACTTCCCCAGCCTCCACTTTAATCGCAGCCAACAATGCCTGCACCTCATCACAATCATTCCCAACACAGCTCAAATTCAGCATAGTAGCAGCAACCACCATAGAATCACTCTGGGTGATCCCTCCACCATGTCCAGTGGTAGCGGCCAGTGCCCTATTCTGTGCCTTCTCGGAAGGTATATCACGTCCTGCATTTTTAAACGTGGGCTCTTGCACCTCATCCTCACACTCCAGCCCTTCAAAGTGGTTAAGAGTTGGGACCAAAGACTACCTCTAAATCATACTATAGTCAGGGGAAAAAGGCATCCTAGCAGCAGCACACTCCATGTCAAGAAGACATCCATTGATTGGAAGCATCAAATCACTCAAGCGCTTGAAAATATCACTCACCAAGGGATTTGATTGACACTAAGAAGCCACTTGCCCTAAATTGATAGCACCTACTGCATCCCCGGGGCCCTCCAGCTCAACCAGACTCACCCCAGACCCATGCTGCCCACTTCCACAACGAGCCTCCTAGTCCAGGACACCTGAAGGCGGTTTTTCCACCATCCCAAGTGCAACCACCTCCCCCGCCAACTCCATTGGGCCAGACCCATTTCACCACACTACATCACCCGAATCCTGAGACTGCTCCAGACTTCCAGCCAGCCCATGCTCATCTAATTCCTCATTGCACAACCTTATGAAAGTGGGACCATCCTCCTTCTGGACTGTCACCTCTTGAGACCTCACAACCAATGCGTCCTCAAGGTCACTGGTATCTGATTGTCGCGGAAACGTCCTCGGAAGAGGACTCCCTGTCCCATCAATACTATCCTCCTCCACCATCACAACCTGATCAGCTGACCCAGCCATCCCAATATCCCTTTCCAAAGATCTGTTGCTGCTAAATCCTCATCTGTAAAAAGAAATAAAATGACCCAAAAGCCTACATTCAGAACAGAACAGCACAACTGACTCAAACACCACTGGCTGTTTGTACCGAAACTCCTTGCCAACAGTGATCCACACAAATTCCGTTAGAGGCTTTGAAACATCTACATCAACACAGTTTCTTGGGGAAACCGGGGGACATATCACTTTGGTCGAGATATCCGAACTCAAGTATCGAACAACAATATTCCCAAGAATACATAAAATGGTTGGATTCTGGAACGGAAGAGGGAGCTGCGGGAATCTAACCCATGAAGCAACCAACAGCGAGTCACGGTTCATATATAGGTCAAAAATCCACCTGAAGAGATAGAAACTAACTCCGTTGAAGCTTCAAGGGGCTTCGGATAAATACTGGATCAAATTAGCCCCAGAAGAAAGTTGTATCATCATGTGTCGGCCATCAAGCAACCCTACTGTGGCCCGATCTTGGAGATTCCAAGATCCAAAAATAAATTTGTCAAAAGCCTCCACCGAGGGAAAGAACCTCGTAAATCGAGAAACAAGGGACAAGCTATGAAGTGTAGAGGCCGAATTAAACTCCAGGTCCTATAAAGAGAGATGAGGGAAGCCTTCATATAAGTCATTAACCTTCAGAAAAATCTCAATTCGGGGGAAAGGGGGAAGAAGATCAGCCATCGTGGGCGGGATGAAGAACAAATCCATATTACCATCACGCATAAATCCCTCCCCCGTAGGGGGAGGAGGGAGGATCACCGGCGGCACCATCGAGGAGGCATCGGGGGAGGAGGGAGGATCACCAGCGGCGCCCCTTCCTGTTTATGGTCTTTCATTGAGATTTTAGGGGTTTTTTGTTTTTTGTATTTTTTTTATTTTTTGGGGTTTAAATGGTTTTTAAAATTTTTAGTGGGGTTTAGGGTTTTTATGGGGTTTTAAGGATTTTAACGGTTTATAGGTTTTTAGAGTTTTTTGTGATTTTATGTGTTTTTTGGTTTTTAGGGGTTTTAAATTATTTTAGGTTTTTAAGGTTTTCTTACGGTTTTTCAGGATCCTTTAAATTTTTATGGACATTAGGAATTCTGAGGGTTTTTACTATTTTATGTATTTTTAGTGGTTTTAGGGTTTTCTAGGGGTTTGATGGTTTTTTAGAGTTCTTGTTGTTTTTAGGTGATTAAAGGGTTTTTATATTTTTTAGTGGTTTTAGTGTTTTTGTGGGATATTAGATTTTTATTTTTTTATGGTGTTTTATAGTTTTTAGGGTTTTAAGGTGTTTAGTGTTTTTTAGTTGGAATGATTTATTATGTTTTTTTAGTATTTTAGTTATTTTCTAGGATTTTCAGGGTTTATAGGGTTTTTATGGAATTTGAGTGTTTTTAGTGTTTTAAGGGGTTTATGGTTTTGAGGCGTCATTAGAAATGTGTAATGAGTAAGTGAAGATGAAGTAGAAAAATATAGCTTAAATGACCAAGGTATAAAGGCAATTCCCCTTGACAAGGTTCGTCCATGCTTAATGTAAAAGTCACCAGCAATGGAGATTCCCTTTCGGGCAATGGGAAGAAGCTATAAAGTAAGAAGGATGCATAAAAATCGTAAAAAAATTGTCAAATTCAATTTCCCACATTAAAAAATATTGAAAAAAAATTATAAAGACAAATTAAATAGAGGAAAATGGCACAAATTGAATTACAATTCATAAGAAACTCAAAAGGTATATAAAATCAAAAAAACCACTTACCCATGCTATTTAATGACCCCACTAACTAAATTAGTGAAATTCCTTCTTAATGATATTTTTTTCAGGTTCTCTCTCTTCATTAATTTGATACTATGATTTCCCTTCATTTTCATAATGGATAACTCATTTTGGGCCCCTAATATGTTTTTTGTGGCCCACCATGGTGCTTGATGTCGAAATTTTTTGGGTGTTTCAATTTGAATAACAATTGGGATTAAAATTTTGGTCTAGACTAAAATTATTCTCCTTGGATTGAATATGATCAATATCATTCTCTGTGATGGAGAGTATTTTTCCTCAAATCCACAACATCATCTTCTTCAATTTATTGAGAGATTTCCCCAATGTTGAAAATTACAGAAACATCACCAGATAATATGGTAAATCAATTTTTTAGGAATTGTTGCTCACTCGTTCAATAACATTGAATGAACCTTGAGATCGTGGCACCAACTTTCCTCTCATTTTGGAAGGAAATATCTCCTTATGAATGCGAATCCACACCTATTCTCCAGTTAGAAAAATGTTCTAATTTTTATTATTTTTACATCTCCTCAGTTGTACTTCATTAAAATTATCTATTTCATCATGAATATATTCTTAACGATTATTCATATACTTTTTCTTCCTTCGCACCTCAATATTTACCTGAAAACCAAGAGGAAAAGAGCATAATACTATAGGAGTGATTATATTTGTTCCAAAAACAACTTTGAACGTTGAATGCCAGGTGGTAGAATTGGAAGATCTATTGTATGAAAATTCATCTTATGAATGTTGTAAATATGAATATATCATATTCTTGCTCACAAAGTTATCATAATAGTGAATAATGAATGATTGATAAATTCTATTATCCCATTAGTTTGAAGTTAATGGGAATATCAAAAATGATTCTTTGTACTGAATTTCCCGTATAATGTCCTCCAAAAATAGCTGAGAAATGTAATGTCACTATATGAAGCAATGCTATGAGGAATTCCATGAAGGCGAGTGATCTATTTGAAAAATAATTCTACCACTTTCACTACATATTCAGTCTTATGGAATGGTATGAAATGATCCATCTTTGAAAATTGATCAACAAAAACCATTATTGAATCATTACTTTGTCGAATCTTTGGTAAATCCGTAATGAACTACATGTTGATATATTCTCATTTTTTCTCTAAAATAGGTAGCAAAGTGTATAGACTAGAATTGAAATGACTATTTTCTCTTTGACATGTCAATCATCTAAAAATAATTTCATTGAAATATTATTTCATCTTCAACTATTATAAATCATCCTTTAGTATCTTCAGGTTTTTTAGGATGCCAAAACGACCAACATTACCCCCTTCACATGCCTCCCAAATGAGAAATTTGTTGTAATAACCCATTGGAACGCACAAGTTTTTTTCCTTAAAGAGAAACCGATCATGTAGAAAATAATCCTCCATAAATCTATTTTGTAATTTAATTAAAATATAATTTAACTTCATATCATACTGATAATCTTTATTAATAGGCTTAAATCCAATAATTCAAGCATCTATAATAAAAAGTAATGCATACATTCAAGATAAAGCATCCTCCTCTAGGTTATATTTTCCCTTCTTGTATTTTTGACAGAAATGAGAGTGATTAATTCAACCCACTATGAATTTCTTGAAATCAACTTGTGTTTACCATTTATAAATCTCAAAGCTTGATAGTCAGAATGAAGAACAAAATGCTTTGGTCTCAAATAATGAGACTAATGATCTAGGGCTCTCACAATCACATAAAATTACTTATCATAGGTGGTGTAATTCCTCCTTAAATCATTCAATTTCACATTAAAATATAACATATGATTATTTATTTGGATGAGAATGATTCCTATCATAACTCGACATATATCACCCTCCACATCTGTGTGATGATCAGAATTAGTTAACACCAAAACTTGTGCTTCACACAAAATTTTATTAATGATTTCAAATGTTTATTTTATACCTTTGACTACTAAAATTTCCCATTTTCAGGAATTCAGTGATATGTTCCATGATAGTTGTAAAATTGGAAACAAAATGATGATAAAAAATATTCCAAACCATGAAAATTCTTTATTTATGTGATAGATTCTAGTTATGTTATTGACTTTATTTTTTCCAATTTTTTTGATCCACCATTAATCCTTCTTTAGATGCTATATATCCCAAGAAAACCACATCTATTTAAATGAAACCACTTTTTCAAGCTTTCTATATAGCCTTTGTTCTTGTAGAATACAAAATACCTACCGAAGATGATCCACATGGGTCTCCAAATCTGTGTTGTAAATAAAAATATCATCAAGATAACTAACCAAAATTTTAACAATAAATGGTTTTATAACTTCATTCATGATTCACATGAAAGTACTAGGAGAATTTGAGTTCCTTAATTTCATGAACATGCACTCAAATTGTCCTTCTATGATTTTGAATATTGTTCTCCACTCATCCCCTTCCTTCATTCGAATCTGGTATTATACACACTAAATATCAACCTTCGAAAAATATTGATGACCCTTGTACTTCATCGATCATATCATTGAGACATGGAATGGGATACCTATATTTGGTTGTAATATTATTGATTACTCTACTATCAATACAAATTTGATAAGTTCCATCTTTATTCATCCCCAACAATGTTGGAACTGAACACAAACTCATGTATAGCATTATAAATCCCCGAAATATCAATTCGTCAACTTTCTAATGAAATTCCATTGACTCTCTAATATTACACTGATATTATGGTTTATTTTGAAATTTAGGTTCAATTAAAAGATCAATATAGTGTTCTTTTCCTCTAAAGGGTGGTAATCCGACTAGAAAAACACTAGGGAAAACATCATGACATTCCTTAATCAAGGAATGAGTTAACAGAGAGTGATTGATCTTCTCCTCATGGAATGACAATTCCATCATCAAAAAAGAAAAAATGTATTTTTCTTATTGATCAATTTATCTAACTAATATTCAATGATAAAGATTCTTTCTTTCGATGATTTTGGAACATATATTTGTTGATGAGTTTGAGATGGATTGAAAGGGAAAAGTGTGATATTATTTTCCCCACAGGGGAATGAATATATATTCTTCCTCAAATCTTATTTCACTTCCCTTTCAAATTGTTGAGGCCTTCCCAAAAATAAGTGACAAGAATTGATAGGAAAAAATATCACAATACATACCCAACATAGTTTTCACCAATGAAAAATAAAATAATAACATATTTTTTGACTCAGAATGTGCTCCAATTGTTCAACAATAGTAACTTTTATGACTGGGGATGATTTTAAGTTTGAATATTCAATTTATCCACTAGTGTTGATGAATAATTTTTTTTAAAACAACCACTATCAATAATCACCATGAATACTCTTTGATTAATGGTTCAATTAGTTTGGAATAATTATTCTCATTGAACTTCTTCATGGAGCTTTTGAGCTTTCTAAACTCTTTGTAACACAATCATGTTACCCACATCAGCTTCTTCCATAACATGATCTTTATTTTTAGATTCTTCACATCCATGTTCGTCCTCATATATTCCCCTTTCATTAAATTTGATATCCTTTATAGTAATAATTCTAGTATTATGAAAATTGTCCATAAAATTACAATACAAATGACATTTGAAGCAGTTTTGATTACAATGCTAAATGGAGTTGAATTTTCCATTTGACAGTTCCATATCCTTCTATTTCCCTTCATCTAGTATATTCTTCTTTCCAAATTCCCTCTCCCCAAAACTATATTTATTGGAATAAATTCCTTTATAAAAAAATGTACCTCGATTTTAGTTATTGATTGCTGGTGAAATTGAGGCCCACTTTTTCTTATCCTCCTTTATAGCCATCTTGAAAACATAATCAAGTGAGAAGAATATTTGTAACTCTAATAAATGTCAAATTTCATTATTTAATCCACCCAAAAACCTTTTAGTATTTTGATATTTAGACAATATAAAATCACTTTGCATCAATAAATTATCAGATTTCAAAATGTATTTTTCAAAGGATTTATCTCCTTGTCATACTCTATGATTTTGGAAATAAATATCTTTCTTAAAATTTTTGGGAAGAAATTGACTTCTAAAAAACTATTTAAGCTTCTTCCATGGGTGTATTTTTTCTTTCCCATCACATTCCAACCATTTTACCAGATTTTACCACCAACTAGATGCGTAATAAATAAATTTTATAATTGATACCCAACACTTATTCTCATAAAAACAATTATTAAATTTTAAGAATTATTTGATTTCCCAAACCCAATCTAGAAAATAATCCAGAGTCATACACCCATCAAAATCATGTAATGTCAATCATAAATCCTCTTTAATATATTCTTTATATATTCTTCATTTCATATCAACCATATAATCAATAGAATCATCAGTATTTATAAATTTTTTATAAAATGGTGTCATATTGAACCTATTATGTTGAGATAGGCATCGGGGATACCACTGTAGTGGAGGGGAATCACATTGTTGTGCTCCCAATAGTTGATGAAACTCATCACTAATTTGAGTAATTTTGGATTGCTTCTTTTTGTTGGAAACTTCCCATAGATAAGGAAGATTATAAGATCTTATCTAGTGAGGTATGGTTTAGAGAAACAACAAGAATGCGATAGAACTTATGCATTGGAACATACTGCTCTAATACCAAACTGATGCGTCACAAGAAGCATGAAATGAGTATGTGAAAATGAAGTAGAAAACATTAACTGAAATGGAAAATGATTAAAGTAAAATACACTCACAATGGTGTCCTTATTCTTAAACACATTTTCCCCATCAATGGATATGCACCATTAATTCCAGGAAAAGGGACGAGGCTAGAAAGAAAGATGTACAAAAAGATTCAAAAAATCACCAGATTTATGATCCCACTTACAATGAAGTGAAAACACATTATAAAGACAAAATAAAGAGATTAAAGTGACCCAAATATAATTACAAGGAAATGGGAACTTCAAAAGAACATAAAAATCCTAAAAACACTTATTCATGCTATATAATGTCCCCACTAACTAAAGTAGTGAAATTATTTCTTAATTATTTTTTAGATTATCTCCCTAAATCAATGTGTTTATATGAATTTCCTTAATATTCCAAATCTATAATTCATTTTGTGTACCAAAAGATTTCATTATGTTCCACTATGGTATTGGATGTCAAAAATTTTGGGCAAGTACAATTTGAAAAATAATTGGGAATAATATTTTTGTCAGCCCAAAAATATTTTCCTTTTGTTGAATATGATCTATAATAGTTTTTTTGTACTTCAGGGTTTTTAATTTTTCATTTTGGGTTTTTATGGTTTCTAGTGATTTTAACGTTTTTTGGGGTTTAAAGGGTTTTTAGTGTATGTAGTGGGTTTGTATGGTTTTTAGGGTTTCAAATGTTTTTAAGGTTTTTTTTTGTTTGTTGGGTTTTTAGGGTTTTTAGTGTTTTTAGGTCTTTAGGGTTTTAAGTGTTTTTATGTTTTAAGGTTTACTTTGGGTTTTTAGGGTTTCTAGTGTTTTTTTGTTCTTAGGTATTTTTTGGGATTTTTAGGGGTTTATAGTTTTTGGGTTATTTGAGAGGTTTTGGGGATTTTAGGTGTTTTAATATTTTTTTTGTACTTTAGGGTTTTCTTTTGAGTTTTTTTTGTGTATTAATGGTTTATAGAGTTTTTTAATGTTTTTAGTTGATTAAAGGTTTTTTAAAATTTCATTGTTTTCTATATTTTTATGGGTTTTGGGGATTTATAAGGTTTTTATTACCCGAATGGCCCAAAGGCCTTCTTTTTTATTTTATTATGGATAATCCCCCTTTTAAGGTTTTAAGGGGAACCTGTACATTACCCGTAGGCCCAAGGAACAAGGCCCGACAAACCCGCAATACATGATGGGTTTTTATTGGTTTTTATAGTTTTTAGGGGTTTTAGGTGTTTTAGAGTTTTTTAGGTTTTTAGGGATTTTAAGTGTTTTTAGGTTTTTAAGGTTGTATCAGAATTGTTTTGGGTTTTTAGGGATTTTTATGATTTTAGGGGTTTTTAGGGATTTTTAAAATTTTAATGGTTTTTATTGTTTTTTAGGGGTTTAAGGGTTTTTTAGCGTATTTATGTTTTTTGGGTTTTAAGGGATTTCTTTTTAGTTTTTTGGGGTTTTTTGATTATTTAACATTTTTAGGCATTTAAAGGTGTTTTAGATTTTTTAGTGTCTTTTAGGGGTTTTATTGGGTTTTTAATGTATTTAGGATTTTTTTACGGTTCTTATGTTTTATTGCATTTTTATGTTTGGGGTGTTTTCAGTTGTTTTAGGTTTTTAAGGTTTTCTTTTTTAGGGGTTTTGGTTTTCTTTTACATTTTTTGGAATTTTATATACTTTTTAGGATTTTATAGGTTTTTGGGTATTTAGGGAATTTGAGGGTTTTAGGGGTTTTAGGGTTTTTAAGGGTTTTTTGGGTTTTTTTAGATTTTAGAGTTGTTATATGATTTTAGGGGTTTTTAGGTTTTTAGATTTTTTTTAACATTTTTCGGGATTTAAAGGGTTTTTTAGAATTTTCAGTGGTTTTATGGTTTTATGGTTTTATGGGATTTATGGTTTTAGGGGTTTAGGGGTTTTATACTTTTTAGGGGGGTTTGGGAGTTTTTAGGTTTTTTGGGATTTTCACTGTTTATTTGTTTTTATGTTTTTCATTGGGTTTTTCCAGGGTTTTATTTTTTTTATGTTTTATAGTTTTTTTATTTATTTTATGATTTTTATGGTTTTAGGGTTTCAAGGGATTTTTAGGGATTTATGGGTTTTACGATTTTTATTGTTTTTTCTGGATTTGTAGGGATTTTTTTTTGATTTTTTTAACAGTTATGGGTTTCTAGATATTTTTACAATTTTTAGAGGTTTAAAGGGGTTAGTGGGGTTTTAGGGGTTTTATGGGTATTTACGATTTCTTATGGTTTTATGGTTTTTATTATTTTTAGGGTTTGTAGCGTTTTTTAGGGTTTTTAGCATTTTTAGGCTTTTAAGGGTTTTATGTTTTTTAATATTTTTATGGTTTTTGTAAGGTTTTTCAAGATATTTATGGGTTTTTATGCTTTTATGTATTTTTTTGGGATTTTTGGATTTTTAATGGTTTTTAGGGTTTTAAGGATTTTCAGGGGTTTTTGGGTGTTTTAGGGTTTTTATGATTTTTTGGGTTTTTATGAGTTTTTTAGGGTTTTAGGGTTTCTTGTTGATTTTTGGATAGATTTTAAGGTTTTTGGTGTTTTTGACATATTTGGGGGTTTAAAGGGGTTTTAATGTTTTTAGTGGGTTTTTAGGATTTTTATGGGGTTTTGTGTTTTTTTGGTATTTACGAGTTTTATGGTTTTAGGGGTTTTTAGTTTTTTTAGTGTTTTTAGGTTTTTATGGGTATTAATTGTTTTTAAATTTTTAAGGTTTTATCGGGGTTTTCATGGTTTTTAGGGGTTTTTATGTTTTTTTGGTTTTTTTTGGTTTTTTATGTATTTTTATATTGATATCTGGGATTTGAAGGATTTTGATATATTTTGTGGGTTTTTACTGTTTTTATGGTTTTTTTTGGGTTTTTTGGTTTTTTCAGTTTTTATGATTTATTATTTTTAGTGTTTTTTCTCATTTTACGGTTTTAAAAGATTTTTAAAAATTTTAGTGGGTTTTAGTGTTTTTATGGGTTTTTAGGATTTTTTAAGGAGTTTTAGTGGTTTTATGGTTTATAGTTTTTTAATAGTTTAGGTTTTTATTGGTTTTAAGGGTTTTAAGTGCTTGAGGGTTTTAATGTATTCTTAGGGTTTTAGGGTTTTTTATTTTTGTATGTTTTTAGGGATATTTAGTGATTTTTTAGGGTTTTAGGGGTTTTAGTGATTTTGAGGGTCTTGAGGGATTAATGAGTTTTTATTGTTTTTGTGGTTTTAGGTATTTTATGTGGTTTGGGGTTTTTTTATGATTTTATCAGTTTTTATTGTTTTTAGGGTTTTATGTTTTTAGGGGTTTTAGCATTTTTAATGGGGTTTTATGTTTTTATTTTTTAAGGATTTCTTATATTTTTTTTGATTTTTAATCAGTTTTTATATTTTTAGTGGTTTTAAGTTATCTTTTAGTATTTTATTGGTTTTTAGGGTTTTTAGAGATTTTGAGGGTTTTATAGGGTTTTTAGCCTTTTATCGGGTTTTGGGTTTATGATTCTGTATGTTTTTAGTGGTTTTTTGTTATTTTTTTATGTTTTTATGATTTTAATGAGTTTTTAAAAGTTTTTATTGGTTTTTAGAGTTTTTATGGGTTTTAGGGTTTTTATGTTTTAGTGGTTTAGATGGTTCTTTGGGTTTTTAGTATTTTTTGGGTTTTAGGGGATTTTGTGTTTTTATGGTTTTAATGTTTTCATAGGGGTTTTCATGGTTTTAAGGTTTTTACATTTTTTTTTGTATTATTATGGGATTTTGGGATTGTTATGGGATTTTAGTTTTTTTAGGATTTTGAGGGGTTTTTTTGGGTCTTTTAGGGGTTTTATGGATTTTTTTGGATTAAAGAGTTTTAAATGTTTTTAGTGGTTTTTTGGGATTTTTATGGTTTTATAGGTTTTAAGGGTATTAATGTTTTTAGGGGTTTTTCTATTTTTATTGGTTTTCAGTGGTTTTAGGGTTTGTATTTGTTTTTTTTGGGTTTTAGCATTTTTAGGGGTTTTAGGGGTTTAAAGTGTTTTTTAGTTTTTAAGGTTTTCTTATGGGTTTTCTGGGATTTTAAAGTTTTTAAATTTGTAAGGATTTTTTAGTTTTTTAATTTTTTTTTTGTTTTTAGGGTTTTTTTGTATTTGAGGGAATTTTGGGTCTTAAGACTTTTAGGATTTTTTTCTATTTTTTTGGGTTTTGGGGTTTTTTGGTTTTTTGGGGTTTTAATGTTTTTATAGTTTTTAACATTTTTGGGGTTTATAAGGTTTTATATTTTTTATTGGGTTTAGGGTTTTTATGGGTTTTTGGGTTTGTTATGGTTTTTTTTTGTGGTTTTACTATTTTTTCGAATTTTAGGGGTTTTGGGGTTTTTAGCGTTTTTTGGTTTTTTATGGGTTTTATGTGTTTTTAGGTTTTTAGGGTTTTGTTAGTGTTTTTATGGGTTTTAGGTTATTTACGTTTTTATATAAGTTTAAAAATTTTAGGGTTTTATGGTTTTTTGTGGTTCAAGGGATTTGGGGATTTTCGATTTTTTGGTGTTTTTAGGGTTTTTATGTATTTTTTTGGATTTTAGGTTTTTTTTGAGTTTTTAAGGGTTTATGGTTTTTTTATTATTTTTAACATTTTTAGTGTATAAAGAGTTTTTAGAGTTGTTAGTGTGTTTTAATGGTTTTTTTTTGGATTTTTATGGTTTTTAGGTTTTAGGGGTTTTAAGTGTTTTTTGTTTTTAAAACAGTTCATTGTCTTTTTAGGGTTAATAGGGTATTTTATGTTTTTTGGATTTTTATTAAAAAAATTATAATTTTTATGGTTTTTAGTTTTTTTAGGGATTTTGTGATATTTTTTGTGTTTTTTATTATTTGTAGGGTTTTATGGTTTTTTGGGGTTTTAGGTTTTTTTACTTTTTTAGTTTTTTATGGTTTTTTAGAGTTTTTTAATGTTTCTATGAGTTTAAATGTTTTTGAGAGTTTTGTGGTTTTTTGGGTTTTCACGGTTTTTTTGGTTTTTAGGGTTTTTATAGTTTTAGGATTTTTTAAAAATTTATCTTTTAAGGAATTTAGGTTTTTTTTTCATTTTCTGTATTTCTTTGGGTTTTTTCAGGGTTGTTTGGTTTCTTTATGTTTTTATGGATTTTTCAGGATTTTTTTGGTTTTTTCTTTTTTTAGATTTTTTAGGGATTTTGATGGTTTTTTGTGGTTTTTGGGTTTTTAGAGGTTTTATGGTTTTTTGGGTTTTATGGTTTTTTTAGTTTTTTTAATGTTTTAAAGGGTGTAAAAGGTATTACTATTTTTAGTGGGGTTTTAGAGGTTTTATCGGTTATAAGGTTTGTGTGTTTTTTTACTTTTATGGGTTTTAGGGTTTTTAGGGTTTTAGGGGTTTAGTGGTTTTAAGTGTTTTTAGTTTTTTATGATTTTATTGGGATTTTTTTAGTTTTTTACAATTTTTTATTTTTAATTTAATTTTAGCAATTTTTTATATTTTAATGGTTTTTATAGTTTTTTGTGATTTTGAGGGTTTTCAGGTTTATTATAGTTTTTAGTATGTTTAGGATTTTATGGGTTTTTTTAAAGATATTTAGGGGTTTTAGGGTTCTTATAGTTTTTAATGATTTTGGATATTTAAAGGATTTTTATGATTTTTTGTGGGTTTTAGGGTTTTTATTGTTTTTTTGGGGGTTTATGTATTTATGGGGTTTTATGGTTTTCAGGTTTCTAGGGTTTTTTGGTTTTCTTATAATTTTTTTTATTCTTAGGGTTTTTAACATTTTTTCGGTTTTTATGGTATTCCTAGGGGTTTTCAGGGTTTTTTGGGTTTTTATTATTTAAGTTATTTTTATATATTTTTAGGATTTTTAGGGATTTTAATGATTTTTAGGGTTTTAGGGTATTTCGGGTTTTATGGTTTTTATGGTTTTTATGGGGTTTTTAAGTTTTTCGGGTTTTTTGTGTATTTTAGTGGTATTATGGTTTTTCTGAGTTTTATAATGATTGTATGGGTTTAAAGGGTTTTAATAGTTTTTAGTGGGTTTTAGGGTTTTTATGGGATTTTAGCATTTTTTTTAATTAATAATGGTTTCCAAGTGTTTTAAGGTTTTTAAAATATTCATAGTGTTGTATCAGGAGTTTAGGGGTTTTTTTAGTTTTTTATTTGATGGGATTTTGTGGATTTTGAGGGTTTTATGGATTTTGAGGGTTTTGGGGTTTTTTAGGTTTTTAGTGTTTTTATGGTTTTTAGTTTTTTTGGGTTTTTTGGGGTTTTATGGTTTGATATTTTTTAAACATTTTAGGGGTTTAAAGGGGTTTTATTTTTTTAGTGGGTTTTGGTGTTTTATGGGTTCTTAGGTTTTTTTAATGTATTAGGGTTTTATGGTTTTTGTAGTTTTTAGGGGTTTTAGGGTTTTTGAGTGTTCTTTTCATTTTTTATGTTTTTTGGGAATTTAAGTATCTTTAGGTTTTTAAGGATTCATGAGGTATTTTCAAGGTCGTTAGTGATTTTTTTATTTTTAGCCATTTTTTCGTATTTTTTAGGATTTTATGGTTTATGGGTTTTTATTTATTTTGAGGTGTTTTTGGGGTTTTTGGGGTTTATGGATTATTATGGTTTTTTTGATCTTTTTGGGTTTTTTTATATTTTTTATGTTTTTAAGGGTTTTCTGAATTTTTAGATGTTTAATGTATTTTTAGGGGTTTTAGTGGTTTTATATGTTTTAAGGGTTTATTAGGAGTTTAATGGTTTTTTTTGGGGATTATAGGGATTTTAGCGTTTTTAGGGTTTTGATGGGTTTTAGTTGTTTTAGTATTTTAATGTATTTAGGAATTTTTAGGGTTTTTAGGTTTTTTATGGTTGTAGGGGTTTTAGAGATTTATTATTATTTTTATAGTTTTTTGGGTTTTCGGGATTTTGAGTGTTTTTGGGTTATTTAGTGTTTTGTGGTTTCTTACTGATTTTTTAGTTTTTAGAGTCATTTAACTATTTTTGGGGTTTAAAGGAGTTAATTGTTTTTATTGGGTTTTGGGTTTTTTATGGGTTTTTATGGTTTTTATGTTCTTAGGGGGGTTTAGGGGGTATTTATGGTTTTTATGGTTTTTAGGTTTTTTTAGGATTTCTACATATTTTAGGGTTTTTTAAAATTTTTGTTTTTCTATATGTTTCATATGTATTTATGTTTTTAATGATTTCTAAGGGGTTTTCAGAGTTTTATGGTTTTTTTACATTTTTAGGGTTTTATGGATTTTTTATATTTTTAGAGGTTAAAGGGATTTTTAGGGTGTTTAGAGGTTTTAAGGGTTTATGGTTTTATGGGTTTTTAATTTTTTTAGGGTTTTAATGGTTTTTAGAGTTTTCTTTATCATTTTAGGGGTTTAAAGTGTTTTTAGAATTGGGGGTGGTTGGGTTTTTATAGGGTTTTATCATTTTTAATGTTTTTAGGGGGTTTTATAGTTTTTAGGGTTTTTAGGATTTTCATGGGGATTTTGAATTTTTTTTATTTTTCAGTGGTTTTATGTGTTTATAGGTATTTATGGTTTTCATATGGTATTTCAGGGGTTTAGGGTTTTTTAAATTTCTAGCGATTTTTTGATTTTTTAGGATTTTTATTGGTTTTTTGGATTTTTAGTGATTTTGATGGATTTTAGTGTTTTATGGTTTTTTGGGGGTTTAGGGTTATATTTTATTTTTTTCGGATTTTAAGGGGTTTAAGAGTTTTTTAACAATTTTAAGGGTTTAAAGGATATTTTGAGTTTTTAGCGGTACTTTTGGGTTTTTTGGGTTTTTGGGTTTTTTATGTCTTTAGGGGTTTTATGGTTTTTAATATGTTTAGGGGTTTTAGTATTTTTATTATTTTTATGGGTTTTAATTTTTTTCGGATTTTGTTGTTTTCTTAGGGATTTTCATGTTATTTATGGGTTTTTACATTTTTAGGTATTCTTAATGATTATATAGTATTTTTATGAGTTTTAGGGTTTGTATGTATTTGAGGGTTCTTTGGAGTGTTTATGTTTTAAGGATTTTATTGAGTTTTTTTATCATTTTTAGGGTCTTAAAGAGTTTTTACTATTTTTAGTGTGTCTTAGAGAATTTATGGTTTTTTTGGGTGTTTTATAGTTTTTTGGGGTTTTAGGGTCATCTAGGGTTTTAATGCTTTTAGGTTTTTAGAGGTTTTAAGTGTTTTTAGATATTTAATGTTATCTTTGGGGGTTTCTAGATTTTTTGTGGTTTTTATGTTTTAGATATTATACGTGTTTTTAGGTTTTTATGGTCATTTTGTGTTTTTATGGATTTTGAGGGGTCTTAGGTTTTTAGGGTTTTAGTGTTTTAGGGTTTCCAATTGTCTTTAGGATTTCAAGGTTTTCTTAGGCGTTTTCAAGTTTTTTTTTGGATTTTTTAGGTTTTAAGATATTTTTTGGACTTCTTAAGGATTTTATGGGTTTTTAGTGTTTTTAGGGATTTTGATGATTTTTTGGGTTTATTTGGGATTTTAGGGTTATGGTGGGTTTTTTGGGTTTTTAGGGTTTTTTTACGTCTTTTTGTGTTTTTAAAGTATTTTAGAGTTTTTAATATTTTATGGGTTTAAAGGGTATTCCACCTCTGAGGTGGAGCGTTTCCGGGGGGTTGCGAAAATGGCCCGACGAGGAACATCACCCGCCCCTTTTTCTATAGAGATGGGTTCTCGTCAAATTTTCCATTTCTAATGTTTCGACTTTTTCAGCATCATTATCCTTTAAAGAAGGTAGGATTAACTCCACGCGGACTGTTAGTCCGAACGGGCGATTGCATGGGGGTCAAGTACTTGTGCAATCGATCCTTATCAGATGTAACTTCCTCAGATGGTCTCCAACGGGTTTATTCGTGGAACCAGGAACACCCAATGACCATGGTATCCATGATTCATGGACCTACTTTCCAAAGGTAGGCGCTCGTTGCTTGATGATTCATCCAACGACACATAAGGACTCCATTGGTCGAGAGGATGAGAGGTTAGGCTCACCGCACCCTTCCAGTGGAGGATTGTTTCTTATTCTGGGACACCCATATAGATTTAAGTCGTGTTCATATGTTGGTGAATCCTAGGTTTATTCCTGATGATTGTGTCCACGGGCTACCCTTGGTTTGCAGGATCATCGTAAGCATGCCTATATTTGATGCTACAAAGGAAATACTGACTTGAGCCATATTATAAGGAATTCAAGAGTTTATCCTCATCCTGGGGGGATTGAAGGACAAATGATGTTGTGATACGGCCCATTAGAAGGGCTTCCTATGTATCCTCGAGAGAGGAATCAGAACCTATGTATTTCGAATTGTGTGGGGATTACGTGTGGAAGCTTCCCATTTGAGGGGGCATGGTTGAGTGGACCCTTTAGGGATGGTCACCTTTTGGAGCTCGAGCCTTCTGGTTGGTGTCCTATATATATTAATTTGCTCAATAATTATAGTTCTCGTAGTTCAGAATATGTGGGGCTTACGCGTGGAAGGTACCCATTTTAGGGAATCATAATTGGGTGGACCCTTCATGGGAGGGAACCCTTTTGAGATCATGACTTTGAGTAGGTTCCCTACGTATCTTAATTTGGTCAGGAATCAGAGTTCTCATAGTTCATAATATGTGGGGCTTAAGTGTGGATTATTCCCATTTGAGGAAAACATAATTGGGTGGACCCTTTTATGGTAGGGCACCCTTTTGAGATCATGCCTTCGAGTAGGCATCCTACGTATCCTGATTTGGTCAAGATTCCAAGTTCTCATAGTTCATAATGTGTGGGGATTACGCTTGGAAGCTGCACATTTGATGAAATGTGATTGGGTGGACCCTTTTTGGATGGGCACCCTTTTGAGCTCGGGCCTTCTGGTATGAATCCTAAGTATCTTGATTTGGTTAGGAATAAGTGTTCTCAGAGTTTAGAATGTGTTGAAGTTTTAATCATCACAATCCTCTAAACCCACATGAGTCATGCTCGGTGTGGGAAACAAGAGGATTTTAAACATTCACCAATGCACATGCCTCTGCCCCTATTGGTGGGGGAGGGAGATCCCATAGCGAAAGAGGCCAAGGGGACCATGGGTGAGGGCACATAGCGAAGAACCATTCAATGTGGAAGTACATTGAAGGTCATGTGTCCCGGCCTCGTAATACTGAGGACTTACCTCAATGGGAGGGCCCGAGCATATGTTTTGGGAAGGGGAGGAGTTTCATCCTCATCAATGGGGGGGAGAACATAAACCCTTCGACTAATCATTATTCCTCATTGAATAGAAAAGAGAGTGATCTCCCTTAATCCCTAGAATGGGGAGGTTCACGTCAGTATCCCAAGGATGGACTCCATGTTACCATGGGAATGTAGACCAACAGACGTTCCCGAAGACCGATCCATTGTGGGGAGATCCTTTGTGACTCCGCTTACTAGGGCGCGCTAATGCACCTGATGGTCTGATCATATGGGTTTGTTGGATTTGGATGAGGCTTTGGACTGAATCTAATGGACTGGTTTGTGGAGGAATTATGGATGACTAGACGGTAATGGAAGGGTGAGGTCAGGACCGAAGGAAATAATACCCAAAAAACCCTATTCTTCATACTAGTTTCTTATGCAGGGTGGGGGAGGATCCGCAAACCGTAGTGGTATGCGGGAAGAGGGTCCATCCATGTACTGATATGGTACACGGGAATGGGTATCGACATCTGTGTACCATAGTGGTACACATCTCACCACACCACTTTGGGTTTCACCCACGTACTAATGTAGTATGCAGCACCGGGTTCAGTCTGCGTAGTCGTACACTACGTGGAAAACCATATTGAAGGAGGGTTTTGGGGATTTTCGTTCATAGTGAGTTCATTCGTGAGATTTTTGTGGTTAATGGTTCACCAATTAGGTTCAAAGTTGTCTTTTTATTATTAATTTTCCCTATTTTATGGTTCTTGAACAGTTGTACCTGCGGAGAGAGTGGTTTGCGATTCGGGCTTCGTCGATGAATTGACACTGAATCCAGATACTTCTCTGAACTATTTCTTCCAACCTATGGGTTACCTTCAGGATTTTTTCGTCCATCCCTCATCCTTTCTAATGTGCCCCTTTTATAGAGCATTAGGAAAATTGTATCTATTGGGAATGTGAAATCATTTCCGGAGGCCCATGAAGCGATATCCAGACCTGTGCAAGACTCGGTCAATCAAGGGATTATGGAGGCTTTGGTTTGCAACAATGGTTCATGGAACCCTTTTGGTTCTATTTATCTGCGAACTGATGGGTTCATGGTATGATACGCTAATTGACATCATGCACACAATTCCTTCGGCGACTCAGTTCGCAGTATGGCTTGTTTCTATGGCCATCGCTCTGTGTGCCAGTGGTTCAAGGATTTTCCCACATACCTGGGGGTTCGAGATTGAGCTGGTCCACGTACCATTCCTATTTAGGTTACATGAGCCTCTTAAAATGCCTTGAAAACGTGAATTCACTCATGTTTCTTCTAAAAATTGCCTCTCAAATTGAGTTTATTCACCTTTCTAGACATGTAGAAGTACATTTTTCCTTCTGCGAAGAGATCGTGGGGGTATTTTTTCCCTTTGCAGAATTGTAAGGACCCTACAAATTCCACCCATCGGAATGGTGACCGTTTAGGACAAAAAGGAGACTATTCTGATATAGAAGCGGTCCTAAACTGAAATGGTTCACAGTAGAATAGATGGACCCTGTAGAAGGGAAATACACCTATATATAGGGTCCCATGTCATTTGTCTTTTACCATTTCTCATGGTGAAAAGTGATTTTGATTTTCTTGGTTTCTTCTGATGCCGCGTACCGTGCATCTTGAAAAAATCCCTTTCCTGAAGCGCTTTGCATGTACTGCGAACCAATTTCCTTTCCCTTTCTCTGTCATCATACCATATTTTTTATTTCACGAACATTAATGTGGAGTTTTAAGACTAAAATATGGATTCCGTGTTGGAGGATTCTATATGGGTGGATTGTCTACATATCAAACTTGGATCAGCGAACCGAACATTAAGAATTAATACACTGAACATAAATTTAACCAACAATTCTTGAACATGAAAATAATTAATTCCTAGGTTCACGGTATCCTCTTTCCGTGAACCTTTCTGATTGCCAGACAATGATCCATGGGTCAACACCTCACGTATGGTTCACAAATCAAGGATGTATGCGGTAATATGCATCTGCGTACCATAGAAATAGGTGGATTTTCATATCTGTGTCATGCGGTACACAGATTGTAAATTCTGCACACTAGGCAGATAGTGGGATGTGGCTACTACATACTATTATAGGAAACATTATGCGAAGCCTTTTTTGGAAATATTTTATGTCCTTTAGCCATTCTTCCATAGCATTTATCCAACACTTTTTATTGGACTGACTTTTGGCCAGATTTTGGATATTCCTGTAAAAGTTGCAATGGCTGCTTCAGAGGCTATGATACAATTGGTGAAGACAAGGTCAACAATGGTGGGAAATAGTGAGGATCATATTTAAGCCCACATCATTCCTCGTGATAGATTCTTAAGGGATTTATTAACACCAGAGCTTATAGCCTAACAGCTATCTGTAAAACTACTACTTTACGGCTTTGGTCTCCCTAATGATGTTCCTCTGTCATTGGCAAACCCCAATACCCCTTTCATCCTCTTAGAGGCACCGTAAATTCTTGATCGCGCCAAAATTTTCCTAGTAGGAGAAGTCATCACCACTTCAATTCAGGAGAATGTCGTCATACTAAGAGGTTCGGCCTGGAATAAGGGAAACTGCGGGTGTCGCGATGGGATATTGAGACTAGACACTCGAGAATACCCATCCATTGTCAAAATCTCCCAAGAAAATACCAATGAAGGTTTTAGCACCAAGTGGGATCTGTGGGCCACAGGATGTTTCTCTGATGGGTGGGTCTGGGCATTCTGGGTGCATCAGACCTATTTGGAGTCCCCTGGCCAATTGGAGGCGGTGGTCTTGTATCTTGAATCTTGGGTTTTTGAGTTTGTAATCTTCTCCCCAGGAGAAATCCTTTTGTAATTAATGAGCTGTTAGTGTTCAAGAACCAACACCTTCCACTTATTTCATGGCATGGTGGGGATCAACTTATGGGATATCCACCAGCTTGGAAGACTCCCTATCCTCAGAGAAATGTTTGAAGAGTTTCTCCTGGCAGGTGGTTCTTAGAATGACACTGACCATGTGTCCCCTTTGACAAGGATTTTAATAGTCATTCAAGAGGGATTACATGAACATCCCCAAGAGTCTAGATCGCTCAACCCATTCTATGTGTAGATAAAGTCATTCTAGTAAGTTAACGGGACCAAGCCAAGGGCTCATCGCCATTAAACTCATCCAACACGTCATTCCCACCAAACTCTAGGGTCATACTATGATACCCTTGAAGCGAGATGACATACCACTTAGGGATATGTGCTTCTACTAGACATACCACATGTGCATAGACTACCATATTTCTTTGCCATGTTTTTTAGTGGATGACTTTTCCCATCCTGTGACATACATAACGGGGTCAGGGGCTGTACATTAATGATGGAAGCCATACTAGAAGACGTTCAACCCATTAATTTGGACCTTCTAACTCTAGCTCATATTTATGACTTTTTCGGATAAATACAGGAAAGTAGGCCCCCAATGTCTTAGTGGACCATTTCAATTTATATATGGGTGGATGAAAGAAAAACTTCCTAGCTGTGAGTACGGGCATACTGCAAAGGTTCCTCATGCTGACATGCATCCTATGCTTCTTAAAAAAATTCCATTCCTCTTAAGACTCTAAGCATCGTTGATGCGGTCATGTTGTTTAGTGATGCTTCTCATTTGTCATTGTCACTACATCATACCCTTCATGGATCATTGATAGGTTATAGGGATGGTTCTTTGGATGAACGCTCATATCTTATCATACTTCGGGATGAAATGATTGTTGTTTATATAGATGGAGTAGTCATTTGTGAGCCATACCTCCCCTACCGGTTAGTCAGGAGATTCAGATGCCTTCAATAAACATCACTACTCCCGACAGTCCAATTAAGGGGAGAGTCTCACCCCATTTTTCTTCGCCAATTATGAATCATGATGATTCATGGAGGAGCTTATATGGAATTTATCATTCCTAACATGACAGAATCCATTTTACTCTCACTAGAGTATGACCGACTGTGGACATATTGTTACCCCAATAGGAAGTTGAAAGAACTAGTTCGGTGGGTGCAAAAACCATTAACCATTTCATGTCCCATCCTTTCCCTGGATACGATGTCACGCATTAATTCTACCATGAAGAGTATGATAGCTAAATATTCAACTTCTGTCTTGTAGCGGCCATGATGGATACGCCACCTGTTCCTACCCTTGTAGTAAGAAGACGCTCAGTTTGTCATCAGAAACGTATGGGAGGGGTCTCATCAGTATAACCTATCTAATTGGTGAGTGATTGAAACTGATACCCTCATGCAGATACTACCCAAGACCTTAATGAGGCTGGAACCAGCCGAGAATCATTGATCATCCCGGAAGCCATAGTTAGTCCTCCGCATTCGGCTCCAGTGGCTGGGCCATCTGAGGGAGAAGAGAGTCTCTTATCTTCGGTGTCCTATCTTAGGTCCCTCCCTACTCTTATGGAGATGATTCTGTCTTATAGAAATTTGTATGTATGAGAGGTTCACGGTACTGGTGTTGTGGCATGGCACCAAGTGGTGTGAAAAGAGACATGGCTCCAATTATGCGATCTTTCCACGGAGACACCCATGGCCAATTTTTCTAATGAGGGTGACACTTTTTAGTGGTTATTCCCTGTGTTAGGTTCTAGAGGATTTGATTATCATCACATACACCTCCTTATTTACCAAATCATCATTTCCTGAGAAGACCTTTCCTCTATTAAGGAAAATATGGCCAAGTTCAATTCCTCCCATCACTAGGTGGTGACCTTTTTAGATGTTTTGGACGAATTAGATCATCTGAAAACCGAGGAGGTGAAGACCTGTGATTTTGTGAACATCCAAGAGGAAGATATGTGGGAGTTTGAATCCCACACAACAAGGTTGAGGTATCAGCTGTGCTCCTCATTTGACAATTATGAATCCATATAGAATAATGGTTGGGACCTTAATGTTGTTCTGGAGAGGGTGCGTCCGACGGTCAAAGCTGAGATGGATGAGATATATTCCTCGAAGAAGACCATTGAAGTCCCACGTAAATCACTTACAATCCTCCTAGAAAGGTATAACTAATCCATGTTGTAGTTATTTCCCAAATCATAATATGTACTATTCCAATTTCTTGATAGTTTGGAGAGACTCCAAGTTGGGGATGCTCCTCTATTTTTGTCGAACTCAATAAAACTAATTTTTCATTGAATCCCATTTCATGGACTTTTTACTATCATGTAAATTTATCAAAAACCATATAATCATCATTTTAATCAGGTATTAATTTTAAACCATAACTTGAAACTAGTAGACTGAAATAATCAAATAGGGTTCTAATTTGTTCCTGAGCCATGGGACTCAACGAGCATAGTTCAACTTCTACTGGGGTTTCATGGAAAACCCCACAAACATTTATGTTTTTTTATTAGAACCCTAATTTTTTTCTAATCCTTCTTGACATGGGTTTAGTGGGCATAACTTTAATTTTTCCTTGGCCTCCCTTTTCAGGTTTTTGAGCTAACATGCTTTATGCCTTTTTTGATTTTTCAATATTTTTTTAACAAAATGATACTTGAATTTTTTCCAGAGGGTAATTTTGTGGATCGTCCATTAGAAAACTATGGAGTCTCTTTCACTAGAAGTTCACAATCATTACAATACAATTTATTACTAGTGTTTTAGTTCAAACATCTTTGAAGAAATTTTAATAGGGCAAGGGCCCCAATTCGGGACCATCTTCTGAGAATTTTCTAATATCCTTCAGACATGGATTAAGGATTTTTATTCACCTTAGACTTGTGAATTTTAAACATTCATGAGGCTCGTGATCTGTTTTTGGCATATGGAGGTTGGGAAGGACTCTCTTGGGGATGAATTTTCCTTTGATTGATGGCCATTTTTGTGGGCAACATATGCAGAACCTCTGGGGCATGATGTTCATAGTCAATCAAATGTGTTTGAGGGACACTGGCCTTCCATTTCCATTGGGTTGGTGGAATTTGCAACATTTTGAATTTATTTTGAATTTGGGAGCCATAGTTGGTGGCTGGCTTGAGTAGTGATGTCTGAAAACATTAGGTACATTCATGTTCGCATTGAGTGGACTTCTGTTCCAGCACGGTTCTTACTTGCGTGAGGTAGAGCTGGTGGATGATCAGTTCAGTTAGGAGTCCTTTTATGTCAAGGTTACTTGGAATGAAAAAGATATATATGTTTTTATCTAGAAGTTTTCCAAATCCTGGGTGTGATAGGACATGAATGTCATTTGAGCATACAGAAGCTTGGAAATGATGCTCCTGGGGACGAATTTTCCTATGATCAACAACCATTTTTATGGGAATAATATTCATTGACACTAGGGAATGATGTGCATAGTCAATAACAGGTTTCTTTAGGACACTGGCCTCCTATCTCTGATGGCTATGAAGGATTACGGAGATTTTGAACCTTCTGAATACAGTATGTGACCTTCGAAAAGAGGTTCACATGAACACGAAATGGGGCATTTTAACAGATCTTCTTCGGGGAAACCCGGAAATGAGTGGGGAACTCTAATTTTATATGAAGATAAACTTCATGTGTACGGATGGGGTATCTTTAGAAACCTCAAAAGAAACTAGTGACCAATCGGGCTTGTATATTCTGATATATTCAGGACGTGTGTAAAGGGTAAAATGTAAACCATGACTTTGAGGAGCCTTGAATCCATAGGGATGGAATGACGCTTTGAATCCATTTGGAATACTTATATAGGATATGACTCTTCTAGGGAAAAATTTTCCTTTCATTGACGACCATTTTTGTGGGAAACTTATGCAAAGCCTCTGGGGCATGATCTGAATTGTCAATAAATGGTGTCTATAGGACACTGGCCTTCTATCTCAGATGGCCTTGGAGGATTATGGGGATTCAAGATCGCTCTGATCATGGATTTTGGGGTATGGAAGGAGTGTATCCAGACATATTTGGTACATTTGGGATACAATCTACTCATGAAAAAAAGTGACCCTTAAGCAGATCTAACACATATGCTGGGTAAGGCATTCATTCCATATTTGGGATACCTAGTCATTTAATGTCATATGGCCAAACATGGGGTTCCTATAAGGGGTGGTAACCGTGACTTTCCTTTTATGGTCATTCTTCTATGACCAAATTTCTGGACTATTTTTCTATAATGTCATGGTGGATCCCTCGCTCAGATCCATAAGTTGTAACGCCCTAACCACAGTTACCCAGAGCCGGTACATTATTTTAATAAATTGGCATGATTACAAGGAATCATGTCCCGAAGGACCGATAAGTTTATCAGTCTTGGAAAATATATTACATACATTAAAATTACATTAAAATTTCAAACATAAAACACATAATAGATAGTTCTTTAAGAATGCCATTATCCCCTTTAGCTTAACCCTGAATATCAATCATAATACACTTCTTGGAATCCTGGGAAAATAAAACATAAGAAAGGGGTGAGATAAGATGCCCGGTAAGGGTAAATAATTTAGAAGAAGCTCTAAAATTTTAAGGAAAGATGTGTAATAAATACAACAAACTTTTTAAACATAATATTGAACATAATATGGAAAAAAATAAATCACACATCACCATATAAACAAGAAAAAGGATATTCTATTAGTCGAATAATCACATATAATAACTAATTTCATAATGAGGGAATGTATAGTACCAGACTTTAATTTCTGTGTCAAGGCCTCATGCCAGGACCTATGGGAAAACTGTAACTAGACCCAAACCCGGAGAGCCTCTATAACTAGACTCCATCCCAGAGAGCCTCTGTAACCAAACTCCAACCCAAAGAGCCTCTGTAACTGGACTCCAACCCGGAGAGCCTCTGTAACCAGAATCCAACCCATAAGGTCTAATATAACCGGACCTCAACCCTGAGGGATTACATTTATCGGTCCCCAACCTGGAACATACTAGTCCAACACATTCATCTTAAGATGAAGTTTAAATATAACATAAACATTCGTATTAAAACTATCATTCAAAATGTCAATACTTTAACCATAAACCATGAATGAAATACGAATAGCACATCCACAGTCAAACATATCACAAAAGCTGCAATACAATATGGAAGTTTTGAATCATAATAAATCAACTTCAAATAAACATAAAATCTATCAAAGGATGTTTACATAGATTAAATCAAAACCTTTTTTAGAGAAATATCTCTTTCTATTTTGAAATCATTTAAGAGTCACATAATTATAAAGAAAACATTTATTTTGAAAATATTCTTATCAGCTTGTAAGGGAAGCCTCAACGATGTTATGACATAAGAAAATAGTAACACCCATTGTATAAGTTAAAAAAAATACATTCTTACATTAATTTTTTCGAAAATGTTATAAAGGGCCTCGTTTGGAAAATGAAGGAAATATTCCTTTATAAACATCTTATAAAAGTCAAACAAGGGTATAAATGACTTTAACCCATAGTCTAGTAAATATTAAGAATGTTTTGAAATACATTTTTATGAAACATGGATGTGGATGATAAAGAGGTCCCAATAGATAATTACGTATAAAAAAACTCGGATAATAAAGATATTGTGAAATTAACCCTTACCTCATTGTAATCAATCAATTCATATGAACAATAGTCAATAACCACCAAATGAACCACATAATATCATGAATATAAAGAGAATCCTAATAATATATATAAAATTGTAGTAAAAAATACTCCACATGTAATAAATAAGTGGTGAACAATGGAAATTTCACAGAATTAAAAGTGAGATAAGAAACCCCTTACCTTGCACATTCCTTTGGTCGAGGGTACGTTTAACCTCCTCTTCTTCGGGTTCTTCCTTTTGATTTGATCAAAAGGGATCTCTAGGTTGGCTTTCTGACCAAAGGAAGTCCTCTAAGATGAAGGGAGGATTGTTGGGAGTATATATGGGAATGGGTGGGCCGAGCCAAAAGGATTTGAATGTGTGAATTAGAGTGAAGGGGGAGTGCCCTTTTATAAGAGGGGTGAGCGACACCTTAGGAAAAACTAAAAATATTATTTTATAATAAAAGAATTTTCTGGTTTCTAATGGATCCAAAATGTATTATTTAAAGCCTAAGGTGGGTATGGGTAGAAAACTACTCAACCAATAGGTTTTATACAGGTTTGGGTCACCATATTAACATTAACTTTTAGATTTAACTCTTAGTTAAATAGTTTGACATTTATCATGTCTCTTTGTATTTTTATATTATATAGTTAATAAACATACTATAAAATGAAAATAGAACCAAAATTGGTTCATTAATGTCATATATACTATTAGATAAGTCTTTTGGCAGAACCTTATATTTTTAGGACTATTATATAAAATAATACTAAAATATTTGTTTTAAAAACTATTTTATGTCAATTTAGACACTATATGGTACTTTGTGTTTTCTAAATTTATAACAGCATTATTACTTCGAAAAAATTCATATAACCAACCCTAACATGTCATATTAACCTATAAAATTAGTGGAATTCATAAAAAGTCTCAAATTACATTTATTTGGATATTTATAATATCAATTATTTTAATCCTTCATTAACACTTTAATTACTGCATCATCATTGTGTCATAAATAAATTTAATTATTTAATGTATAAAAATTATAAAAAAAATACCATTATGTATAAATTTTCTTATCTTTCTAATGAATATTTATAGTGGAATTTATCTTATCTATAACCCTATAATAAAAATGTTTCAGTTATTAATCTTTGATTTTAACACTTTTAACTATTTTTTAAATAAAATAATAATAAATGTAATAATCTAATCTATGTGGACCTAAAGGATCAAATATTATTCATAAGGTTTTTTTGGTCTAATTATACTTAGCCAATAGAATTAGGACATGTGTTATGGTAATAATAATATCATTTTACCCTTAATTACCCTATTTACCTTTAACCGTGGTAAATAAAATTAAAAAGTTACTATTCACAAATTTATTTTTATCTTATTGAACAAACTTTTTCTCATTAATATTAACCTTTTCTCTTGGATTATCAAAATCCAACTCACAGAAGTGGTAAAATTATGTTTTATGAAAATTTGCAAATTTTCATAGGAGGTGGGTAAAAGATGGTAAAACGTTCAATACAATTTTTATATATCTAAACTTATTATAAAATGACTACAATGAATGATTTTGAACTTATATAGGTATTATGTATTTATTTTGACCTAAATTAAATTTAAATAAATTAAATAATTATTTAAATAAAAACCTTATTTTAACCAATAACTCGGTGTTTTTCACTATTCACCAAAAATTGAACTTTCTCAGAAAAATACCAAAAAATCAGCCTATTATATATTTGATATTACAAATTCAAAAATGATGTATATTTTAACAAATTCAAAACATATAAGTTTAATTAATTAATTTAAATTTAATTCCCGTTGTCAACCCAAATAGCGTGTTTTTAAGCAACAATATCTATCAAAAGATTGACACTTGTTTATGTCCAATTTCAAAGTGAAATTAATTATAATGAACTAAATTGTATTAAATGACAAAAATATAATCTAATTATACTTAAAAAAAATAAAATGGATAATTTAACTCTATAAATTATTTCGATTAAAAAAGTTGTTTTTAATTGAAATTTAGTATTTTTCATTATTCACCAAATTATGAAAGTTATCAGAAAAATACAAAAAATTTATCAAAACTAAATTTTTATGTCCCGATTATAAAGAATAAGATTATTTTTTCAAATTGAATATATAAAAGTGTCAAATATTGTATTTAAAAGGGGTTCTCCATCAAAAGGCGGTAAAATTTCATTTTCTGAAAAATACTTCTTTTATCTGAAAAAAATTAATTAGTTATTAAATTATGCATAAAAAATCATAATATGGATTCTAAAGTTATTATAATTATATATAGTTCAAATTTTAGTTAATACTATTCATTACCGATTTTGAATGGCTAGTTTGGTCCGTCGTGGTGCGCTTGAACTCAGTGTTGCATGTAGTGCAAGTTATTGAATTAATTTGAAAAAATAATGTACTATGAAATCTTGGGGTTTTATATTCTTCCCTCATTCAATAAATTGTGTCCTCGCAATTTGATATTGTTCTTTGAGAATAAAATGTTTAAAATAGAAAATACCTTTGTGGAAAACTCATATCGGAAATTGGGTTAATAAAATTTAGTCTTAATAAGATGGAATATATATATATATATATATACTTGACAAGTAGAGTTACATTCTTTAACTAATTCCTACCAAAACTCATCTTTCAATTCAAAAGATTTCAAAAAAATATTCTATTTATCCTAATAGTATAGGGTTCCAAAAATAATGTATTTATAATTCACCTATCAGAGCCTTTAAAAAACTATATTATACCATCTAGTGACTTCATGTAGTCCAGTGGTAGGCGATAAATCCCAATCTCACTATGGTGTGGGTTCGATTCCCATATCTTTGTCCAACGCGACGGATTGTCACACGGTCTGTGTGTTGTCCTTTTTATAACAATAAAAAAAACCTTAAGAATAATATCCAATGTCAAAATTAATATATTCCAACCTTTAGACATATCCAAAATAATTATATCCAAACACACAGTCCAAAATTTATATGGAAGTTAAACACAATGAAGATCATTTTTTCCACGTAATAACATGGGAACACCTTCATCTTGTATTATTTTAAAACATGGTAACACCCTGAATAACCATAAAACATTATTGATTACATTCATGCTCCCTTATCCTTTATATAATACTAGATATATTCCTTATATCCAAAATTTTTGAATATTCCAACAATCATGAAATAAAAAAAACATTAATCAGTTCCAAGATAGTTAAGAATATCCAATATAATTTATCCAAATCAACCATCTCTTCTTCCAAAATTACTACCTTAGTATCAGGACAATATAATCTCATATTCCCAATGAAATAGTAGTGCAGTACAATCCTTATTTATTTCCATAATTCATATAACCAGTACATCATTGATATAAGACTCAAATGACACAATACATTAATAACAACATAATAACTCTTAATCATTCCTCTTCATCTTTAGTAGTATCAAAACTTGATTCCAATCCAATAGTAGAATTTGGGGTATACTCTGATGATTTGGACATTGATTCGCATAGTGTCCCAACTCCTTGCAGATGAATCATTGTACCTCTGAAACGTTTTTCTTACCCTTGCAATCACATATTTTTGTGTCCTTTTTTCTCCACACTTATAAAAAACTATCATTCCCTTCAAGAATTTACCAAGGTGATTCTTTCCACGATTATCACATATGGGAAAATCCTTCTTTCCCTTCTTACCTTTGTCCATATTTCTCTCAACCATCCTTTTCTTCTCTGGCTTCCCTTCAAACCCATAAGACTCATATAATTCATTACTTATCTTACTAACACATGATATTATTTCTTCAAATGTTGATAATATGTGGGAAACTATTTCCCTTCTAAATGTTGTCTTAATAATATGAATGATATGATCCTACTTACTCTTTGGATCATAAGTATTGCTAGAGTTCACATTCCTTCTACTGGACACCATTTTTATACAATGGAATTCACTAGGTCAGTTTATGAATTATAATGAATAATTACAAACTTTTAAAATACCTATCATAAATTGAAAAGTTTGTGAATATAATCAATAAAAATATTTTCTTTGAGGAGGTATATGCTCATAAATCCTTCATAATGATTTGTAAACAAAATGAGAATTATCCTAAGGATATCCCCCAAGAGTGTCGTTACCAAAAGTGCAGCAAGACCCGTTGTCGTGCACCAGTTCCCGTTCGAGTCTAGCTCCAAATGGTGTTTTCGGGTTTCACCCCTAGGTAAATCTGTGCCAGAGCCAACTCTGCCTTCTCGTATCTAGACAGGGATGTATTTCATGGAAAATTCAAAAAATCTCTCCAATACCAAAATTCTAGGAAGTTTTTCTATACTAATCCTCAAAGTCTATCTTAGGGCTATGTGCTCTAATTAGAGTTTATCTAAATATATCATCCAAGGTTTTTACTAATTTTCCTTTGATACCAGTTGTTACGCCCTGACCACAGTTACCCAGATCCGGTGAATTATTTTAATACATTGGCATGATTACAAGGAATCAAGTCTCTAAGGACCGATCAGTTTAGCAGTCTTGGAAAATAGATTACATACATTAACTTTACATTAAATTTTCTAACATAAAACACGGCATAGATAGTTCTTTGATAATTCCATTATTTCCTTTAGCTTAACCCTGCATATCGTTCATTATACACTTCTTGGAATCCTAGGAAAATAAAACATAAGAAAGGGGTGAGCTCAGATGCTTAGTAAGGGTAAATAATTTAGCAGAATCTATAAACATTTAAGGCAAGATGTTTAGTAAATACAACATCCTATTTAAACATAATATTTAACATTATATGGAAATAATAAATCACACATCACCATATAAACAAGCACATGGATATTCTACTAGTCGAATAATCACATGTAATAACTAATTTCATAATGAGGGAATGTATGGTACCATACATTAATTTTTGTGTCAAGGCCTCGTGACAGGACCTATGGGATAACTGTAACTGGACCCAAACCCCGAGAGACTCTGTAACCAGACTCCATCCCGGAGAGCCTCTGTAATCAGACTCCAGCCTGGAGAGCCTCTGTAACCGGACTCCATCATGGAGAGCCTCTATAACCGGACTCCAACCCGTAGGGTCTGCTATAACTGGACCCCAACCCAGAGGGATTACTTTTACCTATCCCCAACCTGGAACATACTAGTCCAACAAATTCATCTTAAGAGGAGGTTGAAATATAATATAAACAATTGTATTAAAACTATCATACAAAATTTCAATACTTTAACCTTAAACCAGGAATGGAATACGAATAGCACATCCATAGTCAAACATAGCACAAAACCTTCAATACAATATGTAAGTTTTTTATCATAATAAATCAACTTCAAAAAAAACATAAAATCCACCAAAGGATGTTGACATAGATGAAATCAAAACCTTTTTTAGAGAAATATCTCTTTCTATTTTGAAATAATTTAAGAGTCACATAATTATAAAGAAAAAAATTTATTTTGAAAATTTTCTTATAAGTTTGTAATGGATGCTTCGATGATGTTATAACATCAGAAAATAGTCTCACCCACCGTATAATTTAAAAAATACATTCTTACCATAATTTTTTCGAAAAGGTTATAAATGACATTGTTGGGAAAAGACTGGAATTTTCCTTTATAAACATCTTATAAAAGTCAAACAAGGGTATAAATGACTTTAACCCATAGTCTAGTAAATAGTATGAGTGTTTTGAAATACATTTTTAAGAAATATGGATGTGGATGATAAAGAGGTCCCAGTATATAATTACTTATAAACAACCTCGTATAATAAAGAGATTGTGAAATTTACCCTTACCACATTGTAATCAATCAAGTCATATGAACAATAGTCAATAATCACCAAATGAATCACAGAAGATCATGAATATAAAGGGAATCATGATAATATATATCAAATGGAAGTAGAAAATACACCACATGCAATAAATATGTTGTGAAAATTGAAATCTCAAGTAATTAAAAGTGAGATAAGAAACCCCCTACCTTGCACATTCCTTTGGTCGAGTGTACGTTTAACCTCCTCTTCTTCGGGTTCTTCATTTTGATTTGATCAAAAGGGATCCGTAGGATTTCATTCTAACCAAATTAAGTCCTCTAGGATGATGGTAGGATAGTTGGTAGGATATTTGGGCAGGGTTTGGTCGAGCCAAAATGCTTTGAAGGTGTGAATTAGAGTGAATGGGGAGTGCCCTTTTATAAGAGGGGTGAGGGGCACCTTAGAAAAAACATAAAATATTATTTTATAATAAAATAATTTTCAGTTTATAATGGCTCCAAAAAGTATTATTTAAAGGATAAGGTAGGGATGGGTCAAAAACTAATCAACAAATAGGTTTTATACAGGGCTGGGGGACCATATTAACCTTAAATTTTAGATTTACCTCTTAGTTAAATAGTTTGACATTTACCATGTCTCTTTGTATTTTTATATTATATAGTTAATAAACTTACTATAAAATGCTAATCAAACCCCAATTGCTTCACTAATATCATATATATTATTATATAAGCCTTTTGGCCGAACCTTATTTTTTTAGGTCTATTATATCAATTAATAATATAATATTGGTTTAAAAAACTATTTTATGTCAATTTTGAAACTTTATGGTATTTTGTTTTTGTTAAATTTATAACAGCATTATTACATAGATAAAAATTCATCTAACCAACCCTAACATGTCATATTAACCTAAAAAAGTAGTGGAATTTATAAAAAGTCTCAAATTACATTTATTTAGATATTTATAATATAAATTATTTTAATTTTTCATTAATACGGTAATTACTACATCATCATTGTGTCATAAATAGATTTAAATATTTAATGTCTAAAAATTATAACTAAAAAAACATTATGTAGGAAATCATTTTATCGTTCTAATTAACATTTATAGTTGAATTTATCTTATGTATAAACCTATAATGAAAATGTTTTAGTTATTAATCTTTGATTTTAACTCTTTTAACTCTTCTTTAAATAAAATAATAATAAATATCTTAATCTAATCCATGTGGACCTAAAGGATAATATTTCATTACCAAGGATGTTTTTGGTCAAATTATACTTATCCAATATAATTAGAACATGTGTTAGGGTAATAATAATATCATTTTTACCCATAATTCCCCTATTTACCTTTAACAGTGGTAAATAAAATTAAAAAGTTACTATTCACCAAAAATTATTTTTATCTTATTGAACCACATTTTACTCCTTCATATTAACCGTGTCTCTCAAATTTTCGAAATTCATCTCACAGAAGAGGTAAAATTACGTTTTATGTAAATTTTCAAATTCGCCTACGAGGTGGGTAAAAGACGGTAAAAAGTTCAATAAAAATTTTATATATCTATACATATTATAAAATGACTCCAATGAAATATTTTGAACTTATATTGGTATTATGTATCTATTTTTACATAAAATAAATTCAAATAAAATAAATAATTATTTAAATAAAAAGTCGGGTTTAACCAATAACTCAGTGTTTTTCAGTATTCATAAAAAATTTACGTTTCTCAGAAAAATACCAAAAATTCAGCCTAAGCTATATATGATATTCCACATTCAAAAATTATATCTATTTTAACAAATTCAAAACATATAAGTTTCATTAATTAATTTAAATTTATTTCTCATTGTCAAAACAAATAGCGTGTTTTCAAGCAACAATATCTATCAAAAGATTGACACTTGTTTATGTCCAATTTGAAAGTGAAATTAATTATAATGACCTAAATTATTTTAAATGATAAAAATATAATCTAATTATACTTCAAATCCAATAAAATGAATAATTTAACTCTTTAAATTATTTCAATTAAAAAATTAGTTTTTAATTAAAATTTAGTATTTTTCACTATTCACCAAAAATTGAAAGTTATCAGAAAAATACCAAAAATTTATGAAAACTAAATTTTAATGTACCGATTCTAAAGAAGAAGTTTATTTTTTCAAATTGAATATATAAATGTGTCAAATATTGTATTAAAAAATGGTTCACCATCAAAAGGCGGTAAAATTTCATTTTCTAGAAAATACTTCTTTTTTCAGAAAGAAAAAATTAATTAGTTCTTACATTATGTCTACGAAATTCATAATATAGATTATAAAATTATAATAATTATATATAGTTCAAAATTCAATTAATACTATTCATATCCTCTTTTGAACGGCTAGTTTGGTCTATCGTGGTGCGCTTGAACTCGATTTTGCGTGTAGTGAAAGTTATTGAATTACTTTGAATAAATAACTAACTATGAAATCTTGGGGTGTTACATAATCTCACGTGAGCTATGATCCGTTTGAGAAACAAGGGATTATGAGGATTCCATGTGATTTCCTAAGAACGTAAAAAACAACCTTAGAGTGTTCTTAACGCTTAAACCAATAATATACAGTTTAAGGTCATACAACAAGGATGATTTTGGCCTCATGATTTAATGTTGTCTGGTGAGGACATGATACTGTTTAGTTTGAAGTCATGCAATGAGGACATTATACTATGAAGTTTAGAGTCATGTAGTGTGGACGATCATGCTATCATGAAGATATTTAATAGTTTTGAGTTAATTGTAATCAGGACGTTCTTTCCTTCCTTAGACTTGAGTCATGATATAAGGTGTAAACCATAATCCCAGGGGAAACATGGATCTAGAGGGATGACATGGGGCTTAGATTCCATTGGGAATACTGAGATAGGAGAGGACTCTCCTGGGGAAAAATATGTCTTTGATTGATGACTATTTTTGTGGGCAATACATGCAGAGCCTCTGGGGAATGATATAAATAGTCAAGAAAAGGTGTCCATAAGACTCTAGCCTTCCATATCATATGTCCTTGGATGATTATGAGGATCCATGTTTTCCTGAGGTATGGAGTTTCAAAAATGGGAAACATGCATCTGGGAATGGAGGGAATATCCAGATCGTGATTACTTGCGAACTATAGGAACTTCCAAATTGATAAGACTCATAAGTAGAGGGGGAAGAAAGATATTTTGACTTCTCATGAGTGGGGGGCACAAACAGGATCTTGTAACACCAAGGACTGGGTTGCACATAACTCTTAAAGAACATCGTAGTTTATTTTCATGCGATTTGGACCTTTCATGGGATTTCCGTACAAGTCTTACCTCTATATGGAGGAAAATGGGCATTTCATTTTTGATGGTGTCTAAGACAAGGTGTTAAATATGGGTGTCACTATGTATCATGCAATGGAAGGAATCAAGCCACACGTAGTTCTTAAAGGTTCCTACAAATGTGTTCTTGTTGTGTAAGGAATCCTAAGAGAAATTTTTTATGATGGCTGGGTCATGATTCCAAATATCAGCATCACTACATATCCTGTGAGGGTAGGAATCAAGTCACATGTAGTTCTGAATGATCCCCATACCTATTTGGCTCGGTCCATGTGTGAGGACATGTGAGGGAATTTTTGTTTCATTTGATATGGGTGTCAGGCCTACCATATTACCCTACAATGTTTTTGCATAAGATAATCCTTTCCACTGATCCTAAGCTCACATGAGTTATACACAATGTGAGAAACAAGGAGTGGACATGGGGTCTCCTTCATAAGTGTGGGGAAGTAGTGAATATGACCGGGGCACTTTTTTGTGGGGACTAGGCCAAAATCGAGGATCAAGGCATCACTACGTATCATGCAAGGACATGAATCAAGTTGTATGTAGTTATATGAGAGATCATGTAGTTTATTGTCATGCGATTAGGAAGTTTTGTGTCATGTAATTTAATGTCTTACGACAAGGACATGAGTCACAGTTTAATGTTATGTTTCGGGGATAAGTTCCATACAGTTTAACATAATGTGGAAAGGACAGTGAATCATAGTTTAGAGTCTTAGAGTTTGGACCATGGATTGAATTCATTGGTACTCATAGTTTAATGTCTTAGTGTTTGGACCTAAACATTGGGGGTTTTCTTACTCACATTTTAGGGTTGTAATGATTGGACCATTGGATCACACATAACCACACAAAAAACTTCTTCAAAAACTTTGTGTTTTTGGGAGCCATGATGAGCTGGTCATCCATCGATATTAGGGCGTATGTTCCATTGGAATAGACCCTTTGTACTACATATGGTCCTTACCACTTTGGATAAAGCTTTGGGGGCTTCTTCCTGAGTATTATTAGGGTTGATAAAACTGAAACCATTTCTCCTTGGAGGAATGATTAAAGGAGAACCGTTTTGTAGAAAGATCATGAAATCCGATTTTGGTAGATTTACAAATGGTGTAATGTGTGCAACCTTTTTCCATCTAGCTGCTCTAACTGATCAAACCGTCTCTCGGATTGATCATCCATGGAAAATTGATCTCAAATGGACACACGAAATGACAAAACATGGATTTTTATGGGCAACACCACTTCTGCCTCGTATACTAGTGTGTACGGGGTTTCTGGGGTTGCAGTGCGGGTCATGGTCCGGTAAGCCCACAAAGCATGAAGGAGCTTGTATGGCCACAATTTCTTATCCTTATCAACCATATTTTGGAGTATATTGGGTAGAATCTTGTTGAAATCCTCTATATTCCCATTGGCCACCACATGGTAACAGAATGAATGGTTGGATTTAATTCCATACTCCTAGTATAACTTTTCCAAACTAGTAGAGCATAATTTGGTGTTTTTGTATGTCAGTATCATACGAGGGACAACAAACCTAGTAATGATGATGGATTCCACAAAGGTGATGATGTTTTTCACCCTGAATTATTTAAGGGGTATGGATTTGTCCCATTTGGAAAAGAGGTCAGTCGCTATGAGTATGGAATTGAATTTTCTGGCTGTGGTGGGAGGATATGGTCCCACAACATCCATCCCCATGAGTATAATGGCCAATAGTACTTGGATGCATGAAGAAACTCTAGGGGCCAGTGTTTAAAATTATCATGAACTTGGTAGGAATTGAACTTCATGGTGAATATAAAACAATCCTATGTTATAGTGGGCCAGTAATACCCAAGACATTGGATTTGGTGAGAGGACTTGGTTGCTGACTAATGCACTCCACAAGCTCTGGTGTGCACTTCTTTCATGATGGAAATAGTCTCCTCTCCATCAATGCACCAGATAAGGACTCCATCAAGGCCTCATTTGTAGAGAACCATTTCATGGTTTACCCCATTGTATAAGACAAAGTTGACTTCCTGTCATTGGACCTGCTCCCTTACGGCCCTATCTGGTGGGAGTTCCCCAATACAAAGGTAATTTGAAATGGGCATCATCCAGCTAGTGGCAGGACCATAAGGATCAGAGATGGGGATTATTTCCCTGATTTCCTCTATATTTCATTGGATTAATAGAAAGACCATCTGGCAGTGGGAAATGCTAATGACTGTTTCATCCTGGTATGGAACTTCCACGGTTTTGGCTGCATTTTCTAAAGGTTTGTCTTGGCCATTTTGTGACTGGGGGACATAAGTATGTGTTGGTTCTAATGGGAATTTCTCCATTAGTTATCTAAAATGATTCATCAAAGAGACCAATACTTTTTTCTTGATGGAATAGTCACCATTGACACGTTTGATAATTAGATCTGAATTCCCCTTTATTTTTAGGTGTTTGGATTTCCCATGAAGTGCCAGTTGTAGGCCAGAAATAACGGCCTGATACTCTACTTCCTTGTTTTTACACCCATCCGAATGTAGGAAAGAATAAGGCAAGATGACATTTTCGGGGGATACGAGTATAATTCACATCCCCACTTTGTTGAGATTTTTATCCTCCATCCTTTCCCCTATCGGTATTAAGGAAGCACCATAGAAGAACATTTCCCATGTCTGGGGGTCCTACTGAATAGAAAACACTTCTTCATCTGGAAGTTTGGAATCCAACGATGCTTCCTCTTCTGAGGGTTTCTCATCCTAGAAGTATGATATCTCCAGAAATTTGATGGCCTTATGGGGAATGTACTATATGTCAAACTATTACAGGATGACTGCCCATTGTTATAGGCACCCATTTAGCATGGGATAGTGGAAGATATATTTGAGTGGGTTACAATAGGCGACCAGTTGGACCTCATGGTGTTGTAGGTAATTCTGATGTTTCTGAATAGTGATGATTTGGTCTAGGTAGTTCTTTTAAATTTTTGAATACTGAGTTTCAACATCAATCATTGTTTGGATTAGTTAATAGAGGTTTTTCTCACTGCCAATATCATTCTTCTGTGTGAGGAAGGTGCCTAATGAATGTTCCAGGGCAGTTATGTAAAGAATGAGAGACCTCCCCTAAACTGGTGGCATCATCAATGACAGGCTTAGGATATATCTTTTGATATTGTCAAATGCTTCTTAGAAATCATTATCACATTCATAGGTAACTCCTTTCTTTATGAGCCTGGTGAAAGGTAAACATTAGCCTAGTATATTGGCTATAAAGCACCAAATGTAGGCGAGGTACCTCTAGAGACCGCTCAAATCGATGACATTGTGAGGTGGGGACATGTCAAGGATGGATTTTTTCTTCTTGGGGTCGAATTAAATTCCACTATGGTGTATGAAAAATACAATGACTTTTTCCAAGGTAACACCAGAGGTGCACTTTAGGGGATTCATCTTTAAAATTTGATGTTGAAACTTGTTGAAAACAGTTTCATGATCAGTCAGGTGGTTCAATAACTATCTTGATTTAACCACTAAATGGTTGATATAACACTCGACGAACTTTCCCATGAAAGGCTTGAAGATTCATTTCATGGCACCCTGTTATGTGACATTAGTATTCTTTAGACCAAAGGGAATCACTATATAATAGAACACTCCCTGAGGGGCCCTAAAAAAAGTAGCTATACATCTCCATGGGCCATATGGTTTTGATTATATCCAGAATAGCTATCCCTGAAAGAGAGAGTCTCATATTCGGTTGTTGCATCAACCAACAATTCTGTGATTGGGATAGGGAAATTGTCTTTTGGGAAATGCCGATTGAGGTAACTTAAGTCGAAGAATATTATAATCTATCTATTCTTATTTTTTATAAGGACTGTTCTTTCCTGCTAGACCAGATATTTTACCTCCATTATGAAGTTGGATTTGATCAACATGTCAACTTTAGACTCTATTTTGGTAGCGTGCGTTGGTTGGGTGCTTCTGGCTACCTACTTATAGCCCCAGTGAACTTTTGGTAATCCCAGATGATGAGTACTGACCTCAGGATAGAGTCCTGTCATTTTTGTGTAGTTCTAGGAAAACACATCATGATTATTCATTAGAAAGGATTTGTATGACTTCTGTTCCCCAATAGGAATAACAACACTAATCAGAGTGGGCCGTAGGCCATTTTCAGTACCCAAATTTATCTCCTTAAGTTCGTCTATTATGGTGGAGACACCATCTTCCAATCCAGAAGGGGAATATTTGAGGTCTTCTACCTATTCTTCTTCTTCTTCTTCATTATCTTAATTTTCTTCCTCTTCTACCTCTTCTGATAGAGAGAGGATTTTTGAGACGAACTATCCAATGTAGGGAGAGAAATCATCTATTTTCCTTAGTGTGTGAGGTAATGAAAGTTTAATGTCCCAAGGATGGGTTAGGAACATCTTTGATAGGGGTTTTCTTAACATAGTGGGAGTCAGCCTGCTCTTCCATGTCTTTGGACTTGGAGGCCATGGTGGAGACAATGTAGACTATTGAGCCTATATTCGGAATTGCACTTATGCATCCAACTTGATTGATCGGTAATACATACTCTTCACCAAGTCGATAGAGGGGGTCGGATGGAGTTATTTATAGTATATTTGGGTCATTGATCCCATCAATTTAGTTGGCCAAAATATGTTTTTCTTCTGATTCATAGAACCATGCATCGATATAGTGTGACTCACATGACTCAAACAAGGATTTATCAGAATGCAATGTTCGATTATTCCCATTAGTGAAATATTTGATGCACTGATGATATGATGACAGAACTGTAGCATGTTGATAAAACCAATGAAACCCTAATAGGATGTTGAAGGATGTTCTTTTCTTCAATAATTGGAACTTAGAATCTGACATATGATCTCCAAGATAATTTTTAAGCTTGATTCGTCCTAATGGTTTCTTCTCGCTCTTGTCATATCCCACCAAAGTGGTAGTGTAGGATTTCAAGTTTTCTTCATCATATCCCATCAAGTGATGCATTTGTAGTGGGAGGAGGTTAACTCCCTATCAAATTTCAAAGAAGAATATCCATACATAAATTCCATTTATCTTTTTATACATATATAATTGTTTGATGTTCCCTTTCTTGATGCCATAAAAATCCCTTTTTTGAAACAGATGAGGACATGAAATTCTTCGGGACTGGTCTCCATTAGATAGAATTATACTACTGCTACATCATCCTTGAACTCTTGGGGACTTAGTAAGGCTTCAATGAGTGCCTCCCTAAGATCTACAGATAGGCTTACCCCATCCAGGATTGAAATATTTTCTTGTACTGAAGCCATCTGCTTTAGAATGACATACTTCTTCTCAAAAGGTTGGCGCTTCCCAACTCAGGGTTTCACTTTCATATACACCATAGGGGTTCGAGATTTTGACGTAGATGGTTCGACCTATGTTATCAGAGCCAGTGGTGTTGCGATCCTTTCCATGCATGGATGAATTGGTCTGCCTGTATGACTTGAGAGATTTGGTATTTGTTCTTCCACGAATGAATTTTCTAAGACAACTCGGCCTGGATTTCTTGTGATGGGGGATATGGAGCACTCAGGTTCTTATTGTATCTGTCATAGAGTCCTTCCATGAGTTTCTGCGATGTTAATAGTTTGACTTATGGCATGGCTGAGAATTTGAATCCTACCATGATCATGCCCTCTTGAAGACCTCTGACCTTTGTAGCCACTTCCCCCAGTTCTCTGGTGGGGTGCGACGAATTCAGGTTCATGGAAATATTATCCATCCAATAATGGGTCCATCAAGTGAATGACAATAATGGAGATGAATATCAGTTCGTGATCTAACACTTTTTTTGTCTTACTATCTCCTTCTGCTGGTGCCATTTGGAGGGGTGGTACCCGTTGTACCATTTGGCAGGGCAAGGCCCATTGTACCATTTGGAGGGGTGGTACCCGTTGTACCATTTTGAGGGGTGGTTCCCATTGTACTGTTTGTAGGGGTAGTGTCTGTTGTAAAAATTCTATTATAATTAAGTCTAAAAGCATCAACACTAACGTCATCTTTGGTGTCAGGTCATCTTCTTACTCTTTATTTCCACCTTTATGGCCTTTAGAAGACCACAAGGTTGAGGAGGCTGGATGTGTTGCATTGAGAGATTTTGGGGGCACATTTGGTTGTTCCAACTGCACCTAGAGGATTCCATAGACTCAATTGATGGTCTTTTGGGTCATCTGGTTGTCAAAATTTTTCTCATTCTTGCTGGAGATTTTTTTCTATCCTTCTTTATCTCTTGAGTCTGAGGTAGAAACATACACCACTTGTGCTGGAAGAGGGACCATCTTGACTTGCTGAAAATCCAACATATTTTGTAGGATGTCCTTTAAAATGAAGCATTCATGGGTGGTATTTCCTAGTATCTAGTGATAGAGATAATAATTTGGATTCTCATCGAGACCCACTTTATCAGCTTGCTTTTGGATATGGTAGCCAAAGGAAATTTCAATCCATGGAATTTATTTAATAGTTGAGGACCTGGTCATCTCATAACTATTAAATGTTTTTTCTTCATTCATATAACTAATTTCTTTTAGCACCATGTCACTCAACTTGCCAAGGTGGAGGTGGTTTTTGGCATCAAGGGGGTGTCGCATGATTCGGTGGGGGCCTCACAGTTGGAGCTGGTCTCGTGGTGGCTTAAGTGTGACAGAAGCTCCTTCAGCCTTTCCCATTCTTTTCCTAGGGACTAATGGGGACACTCAAGACTTAAGATTGGTATGTTACAAGGAGTCTTCTATCCATTGAGAAATTGCAGAGAAGTATCTAAACCCGCTTGTGTACTTCACCCGAATGAGTGGTGTTAAAAACTCATCCCAAAGATTATTGATGCACATGGAGAGCATATCATCCTAGGGGAGTTTCTGGTTTAGGGAATATGTCAGGCCTTTTCATTTGGAAGTGAAGTCTGAGAATCTTTCGTTCTCTCTCTTTTTACAGTTCATGAAGTCACTGACCTTCCTCTTAGGCAGCGTTGAACAAAACTTGAATAGAAACTATCACCAGAAATCCTCCTATCCTGTGATTGAATTGGTCGGTGGGCTAGTATACCATACGAGAGTCAAGCACTATAGGGTTTGTACGAAGCACTTATGTTTTACTTCTTTTTGATTCTCTTGAGTTCCCATCATGGGGTCACAATGAGAAGTATAGTGCATTAAATGCTGTTCTAGGTCCCCTAAGCCATTGAGTACTCGGAATACAGGGTTCCCAAAGTATGGAGGTGGTGGAAAATTTCTCACCAACTCGGGGTAGGGTTTATGCTCTGGTTTTATCGGAGCATGTCACCCCTCCATGGATTCTAGTCGAGTCATTAGTTTCTCGACGATGTTTAAGAGATCTTGATATATATCCTACCAGGATTGAGCTTCAGTTGTTGCAATAATTGACTAGAATGTGTGTGCTAGTGCTACTAGAATTGGGGGTGGATTCCATGATAGGGATATCATTTGTGGGTTTACCTGGATATATTCCAGCTACCTTCCCACGGGTGAATTCTTGATGTCTTTCTAGATCCGGGTTGAGCGGTCCTCTAAGTTTGGCTTCTTTCACTGGGAGAAGTGCCTGTGGTATGGGTAACTCTTCTAGGAGGACCTGCTGACGTTCCGTAGGGGGGACACATCTAGAAAGGTATCTTCCTCGACGCATCTCATCATTAATTCATCTTATCTCTTTTATTTCATCCTCCTACTTATCAAAACTTTTATAGAGAGTGAGTAACACATTCTTAGGGAGACATGGAGGCAGTTCATAGACGACCTTGGATTTATTATTCTCCTTGTTGGAGTTTCGTAGTGGATGTAGCGATGGATTAATGGAGGGGGCGCCAAGATTTAGGATCACTCTCTGGTTTTGGGTGTCCACACCATCAGGCTAAGTGTGGGATGCCTCTGGTAGGGAACCATATTCCTTCGCGTACTCTCCCTCCAGGTCATTTCCTATGTGAGATTTGGGGTTGACGTGTACAACATTCACTAAGGAATACTGAATTAGGGTTGGTGTGCCCAGTACTAAATGGGAGGAAGGATTTTTGTGCCCTTTATTGGACTTTCTCCTTCCATTCTGCGGTATTCTTTAGATTTCTTGGAAAATATTTACTCGAAAGGAACTGTGGTCTAACCTCGTAATGTTCCATTGTCTCAAACTGTACAAACCACAAGAAGGGGTGGAATGGGTGACTCCTCTTTCCATCTTTCTTCCTAGATGGTGGAAGATACAGTTATATTGTGTGGGGATTTGAGGTAAAAATTCCCCCAGCCCTGTGGGCTAGGGTAATTCTTATTCTTCCGTTGATGCACTATGACCTAGATTTACTATCCTTATGGGGGAATTTTGATTTAAAAATTCCCTCATCCCTAAGGGTTTTTAATGTTTTTATGGGGTTTTAATGTTTTTATGGGTTTTAGGGTTTTTATAGTTTTGAAGGGGGTTATGGTTTTAATGTTTATTAGGGTCTTTTAGGGAGTTAAGTGTTTTTACGATTTTTAGGTTTTCAAATATTTTATGTATTTATAGGTTAATAATGTTTTCATAAGGTTTTTAAGGGGGTTTAGAGTTTTTATGGGTTTAGTTAATTTTTTTGTTTTTTATGTTTTTTTTCATTGGAGGGTTTTTAGGGTTTTTTTGGGTGTTTTTTGTTTTTTCGGTTTTCATGGGTTTGTGTATTTTTTTGAGGGTTTTGAGTTTTTTGGGGTTTTGAGGATTTTATGAGTTTTTAATCTTTTTAGAGGTTAAAAGGGTTTTAAAAAAATTCAGTGGTTTTTTGGGTTTTATTTGTCTTTTTGATTTTTTAAGGTTTGTGGTGGTTTTTATGTTTTTTATGGTTTTTAGGGGTTTTAATTTTTTTTATGAGTTTTAAGTGTTTTATGGGTTTTAATGTTTTTATATTGTTTTTCTTGGGTATTGGGGTTTTTTCTTTTTTTTTGTTTTTATCATTTATAGGTATTTTGAAGGTTATTAGGGTTTTATAAATTTTTCAGTTTCTAGGTTTTTTTGAATTTTGTCTGGGTTTTAATGGTTTTTTATGTTGTTAGGATTTTTTTAGGTTTTTTTATATTTTAGTGGTTTTAGGGTGAAAGAGGTTCGAGACCAGGTGAACCTGGCCCCCCAAAAAATATATAAAAAAGAGCATCGCCAAGGAAGATGTCACATGGGGGGATTACAAACTCGGGTGTGCATCTCACCCTTCATATCAGACTCCACAAATCGAAGGCAGCACGGTGTGGCCACGTGTGACCAAATTGAGATCCTCTCCGCAATCGCCTGTTTGGAAAGCGCATCTGCAACCGAGTTAGCCTCCCGGTAGGCGTGTGTGACATGAAGGTTGAGCCGCTGGAAGGAGGCAAGGCACTCCGTCCATTGTGGGAGGATCCTCCAAGGGATGCGCTCTGATTTGGCCTTGAGAGCCGCCACTGCAAGCATGGAGTCTGATTCAAGCCAAAGGGGATTCCAGCCAAACTGTCCAGTAAACTCAATCGCCTTAATCATGGCCCAAAATTCTGCCTCAAGGGCACACCCATTTTTGATAAAGTGATGGAAGCAGCCTTTGACAAAGCCTCGGTGTGTACGGAAGACCCCTCCACACCCCGAGGGCTACGGTGCACCCAACGCTGCACCATCCACATTGACCTTGATCTAGGAGGAGATCAGAGGGATCCATCGGATGTATTTGAGGATCTTCGGCTTCCTTGGCCTGCCATCAACGCCATGTAACCGCATAAGGATGAGATCACTCACATAATTTGCCATCGAGTCTGATTGGATATGAGACGCCGCATGGATCTCTGAGTGAATTTTAACGACACCACCATGAAGTGAGAGCCGCCCTTTCTTAAAGGCAATCGCATTCCGGGCAGCCCATGTGTAGGAGACAATGGCGGCAATGGCCACATGGATAAAGTTGGAAATTTGCTTGCTGCATGGCCAGTTGACATAGCTGTCCAGCATATCTAAGAATGGCCTGTCAAAGCAAAGGGGGAATCCGAATAGCCCCTGCAGATACCCCCAGAGAGCCGCTGGAAATCTACACTGAAATAGGGTGTGCTGGATGGATTCTGAAGCGCTGAGGCATAAAAAACATACCGAAGCCAGGCTGTGTCCAGCCCGCTGAAGCTGCTCCTGCATCGGCAACCGGTTCCTCCAGATTTTCCAGAGCAAAAGGTGAGGAGCCGGCGGTATAAAGGGATTCCTAAAATTTGAGAGCCAGGCCAGGGGGGGGGGGCAGATCCCTGCAAGCATTTTTACCAGTAAAAGTCTTTCACATTCAATTGACCAATAAGGTTGGGCATCCAGATGAGAAGGTATCTTTCAGCAAAGACATAATCCGTAATTTTCCTGTATGTGTCAGCAGGAATAAGGGGCTCAAGCTGATCCACTTGCGGGACAAAACCAGCGATTGACATGTCCCGTGCATCAGCGGGGGTGGGGGGGGGGGGGCGTCATTCTCTGCATTAGGGGCCTATCAAGCCACATAGTAGACCAGACATTCATATTCGACTGCTTGGAAACAATCCACTTTGAGTGTTCCATGATGTCAGTGTAGGATCTTCGTATCGCTGTCCAGAACGAGGAGGGCAGATGTCCCATAAAACCATCACAAAGTTTTTGTGTGAACCTCTCACGGCAAAAGTCAATCCCATTATCCGAGTAATCAAGCAGGTTCCATGTGGTTTTAGGGATTTTAGAGGTTTTTATGGTTTCTAGTGGATTTTAGGGGTTTTACAGTTTTTATTGTTTTTATAATTTTAAGGTTTTTTTCGATTTTAAGCGTTTTTAGGATTCTAATGGTTTCTTAGGGACTTTTACATTTTTTGGAATTCATAAAGTTTTTTTTTGTATTTTAATAGTTTTTAGGATTATTTTGAGATCTTGAGGGGTTTTAGGGTTTTTTGTTTTATGGTTGTTTTTGGATTTTTAGGGTTTAATTTTTTTTTGAATTTTCATATAATTTTTAAGGGTTTAAAGGGTTATTAATGTTTTTAGTCTTTTTTAGGGTTTTTATGGTTTTTTAATGTTTTTAAGGTTTTTTGGGATTATCTGGTTTTTAGGGGTTTTAGGGATTTTATGATATTTTAGGGTTTTAATGGTTCTTATCATTTTTAGGTTCTTTATATGATTTAAGTGTTTTTATGATATAATTGTTTTTTTATTTTGTTGGTATGTTTAGGGACTTCTAAGGTTTCTTAGTTTTTATGGTTTTTAGGGTTATTTAATTTGGAGGGGTTTTTGGGATTTTTTTGGGTTTTTATGATTTTTTGTATCTCAATGGGGTTTTTGAATTTTTTTAGGGTTTTATGTTTGTTTAGAGTTTTTAACAATTCCAGGGGTTTAATGTGATTTTATAGTATTTTGTGGGTTTTATAATTTTTATGGGTTTTAGGGTATTATGGGTTTTATGGTTTTATTGGGATTGTTTGGGTTTCTTAGTGTTTTTAGCATTTTTTGGTTTTCTATGAGTATTAATTGTTTTTATGATTTTATGGATTTATTAGGATTTATTGTGTTTTTATGTGTTTTTATTTTTTGTGGGATTTTTAAGGATTTTTGGTATTTAATTTATTTTTTGGGGTTTTATTGATTTTTTTGAATTTTTATGGATTTTTTGGGATTTTATGGTTTTTTTGTTTTTAGAGTTTTTTTTATCATTTTAGGGTTTTTAATGCTTTTTGAGTTTTTTTTGTCATTTTTAGGGGTTGAATAGGATTTCAGAGTTTTTATTGTATTTAGGGTTTTATGGGGTTTAGGGATTTAGGTTTTTAGTGGTTTTTTGGTTTGTAGCATTTTTATGTTTTTAGGGGTTTTATGTGTTTTTATTTATTTATGGTTTCCTTAAGGGTCTTCCAGTTTTTTAGTGGGTTTTAAATTTTTTAGGGATTTTTAGGGATTTTTTAGGACTATCATGGGTTGTTAGGATTTTTTGGGATATTGAGAGTTTTGATGGGTTTTAGGGTTGTTATGGGTTTTTGGGTAATAGTGTTTTTTTAGTTTTGAAGTTTTTTAGATTTTTTAACATTTTTAGGAGTTTAAATGTTTTTTATAATTATTAGATGTTTTTGGGTTTAATGGGGGTTTACTATTTTTTATGATATTTAGGGGTTTTTGTTTGTTTTAGGGGTGTTTTTTGTTTTTTAAGATTTTATGGGTTTTTAATGTTTTTTAGTTTTTAAGTTTTTCATTTGGTATTTAGGTTTTTTAGTTTTTTTTTATGTTCTTAGATATTTTTGGGGATTTATTTAGAATTTTTTTTTGGGTTTTATGGTTTTTATTTATATTGGTTATTTTTTTGGGTTTTTTAGGGTTTTAGGGTTTTTATGGTTTTTGTGAGTTTTGGGGTTTTTATTGTTTTGTTGTCTTTTTTATTGTTTTTAGGGTATTGTAGTTTTTTTATATTTTAAGTTGGTTTTTAGGGTTTCTATATGGTTTATTATTTTTAATATTTTCAACAGTTTCTAGATTTTTTAGAGGTTTTGGGGTTTTTAGTATTTTTAGATTTTTATTGGATTTAAGTGTTTTTTGGTTTTAAATGTTTTCTTTAGGTTTTATAGGGTTTTTAGAGTGTTTTAGGTTTTTTTTGTATTTTTTTTAAAAAATTAGGGTTTTTATTATTTAGAGGGATCTTATGGACATTGGGGGGTTTTAGGGGTTTTAGGGTTTTTAGATTTTTTAGTGTTTTTAGGGATTTAAAATGTTTTTAGGCTCTTATCTTATGTTTTTAAGGATTTTTTTTGTTTTTACTATTTTAGTTATTTTAGGCAACTTTTATTATTTTGTTTTATTTTTTACTGTTTTTAGTTTTTTTAGGGTTTTGAGGATTTTTTTTTTTGGATTTGTATAGTTTTTTCATATATTATGGGTTTTAAGGTTTTTTAGAGTTTTTAACATTTTATGAGTTAAATGTGTTTTTAGAGTTTTTAATTGGTTTTTAGGGTTTTATGGATTTATAAATGTTTCTAGGGGTTTTTGGTTTTTAATGTTTTTAGGGGGTTTTAGGGGGTTTTAGGGTTGTTATCGTGTTTAGGGTTTTAGGGGTTTTAAGTGTATTTAGTTTTTCAAATATTTCATATAGTTTTTTTGGGGTTTTCAGTTTTTTTATGTTTCTAGGGATTCAAAGGCCTTTTTTAGGAATTTTATTATTTTAGGGATTTTTAGGTGTTTTAGTGTTTTTTTGAATTTTTATAGTTTTTTTGTGTGTTAGGTTTTTTTAGGTTTTTAAGGGGTTTAATAATTTTTTAATTTGTTAAAGTTTTTAGGGTTTTAAAGGGTATTTATAGTTTTTATTGGTTTTTAGGGTTTGTTTGGTTTTTATGGGTTTCATGGTTCTTAAGGTTTTTAAAGTTTTTAAGGGTTTTATCATTTTCAGTTTTTTTATGGGTTTAATTTGTTTGTAGGTTTTTATGTTTTTTTAGGATTTTTAGGGTTTTCCATGTTTTTTACCTATTTAGGGATTTTTAGGGATTTTTATATATTCTTATGGTTTTAATGAATTTTAGGTATTTTGAGGGGTTTTGGGGTTTTGTAGAGTTTTTATGGTTTTATGGGTTTTTAGTGCTCTTTATAATTTTTAGGTGTTTTAAAATTTCTATAGTTTTTTAATGTTTTAGGGGATTAAAGGGGTTTTGGATTTTTTTAATGGGTTTTTAAGATTTTGTGGGGTTTTAATGCTTTTGTGGTCTTTAAATGTTTTTATAGTTCTTAGTATTTTTTGGATGTTTATAGTTTTTAGGTTTTTTTGTTGTGTTATGTATTTTTAGGTTTTTAAGTTTCTCTTTGGGGTTTTAGGGTTTTTATGGTTTTCATTTTATTTTATGGATTTTTAGGATTTTATGGTTTTTGTGGACATTGATAGTTTTTAGGGATATGTATGGTTTTTTGGGGTTTTACGGTTCTTTTGTGTTTTTAGCGGTTTTAAGGATTTTACAGTTTTTTTAATATTTTTATTTGATTAATGGGTATTTTGAGTTTTTATATGGTTTTTAGGGTTTTATGGGTTTTATTGTTTTTATATTTTTTGGGTTTTTATTGGATTTTAGGTTTTTAGTGTGCTATTATGGTTTTTAGGGGTTTTAGCATTTTTATGTTTTCTTAGGGTTTTTAAGAGTTATTATTTTTTAATGTTTTTTAAGGTTTCCAGGGTTTTTTTATTTTTTAATTTTTTTGGGTTCTTAGTTATTTTTTAGGAAATTTATGGTTTTTAGGGTTTTCATGGATTTTGAGGGTTTTTGGGGTTATAGGGTTTTTTTTTGATTTTTAGGGTTTTTAGTATTTTTAGGCGTTTTAAGGTTTTTTGGAATTTTAAATTTATTGTGACTGAAAGTATTTAGTAGTTTTTAGTGGGTTTTATGGATTTTAGGGGTTTTATTGTTTTAAGGGGTTTTATGGTTCTTAGGGTCTTTTAGGGTTTTAGGGGTTTTAGGGTTTTTAAGGGTTTTTGTGTTTTTATGGCTTTTTTGGGGTTTCATGATTTTTTTTGAGTTTATTTATGGTTTTAATGGTTTTTAGAGTTTTTGAATGGTTTTAAGGGTTTATAGGGTTTTTTGAGATATAAGTTTTTTTGCGGGGTTTTAGGGGTTTAAAGGTTTTTGGGGTTTTTGGGTTTTTGGGTATTGAGGGTTATTTAGGATTAATATCATTTTAAGGTTTTTAGGTGTTTTTAGTATTTTTAGGTTTTTAAGGTTTTATTTTGGGTTTTTAGGGTTCTTAACCATTTCAGGAGTTTTAGGGTCTTTTAAGGATTTTTTGGATTTTAATATTTATTAGGGATTTTTAATGTTTTTAGGGTTTTTAGGGTTTTTATTGTTTTTTTTGGGGTCTTAGGGTTTTTTTAAATTTTTAGTGTTTTACGATTTTTTGTAGTTTTTAAAAAAATTTAGGTATATTCATTGTTTTTATATTTTTTTAGTTTGTTTTAAGGGTTTTTATTATTTTTATGGGTATTTAATGTTTTTAGGGGTTTTTATGATTTCTGTCATTTTTAGGGTTTTTAGGAATTTTAGTATTTTTTTTGAGTTTTTAGGCTTCTTAGGGTTTTAAGTGTTTTTTGGTTTTCATAGTTTTAGTAGGTTTTTCAGGTTTTTTTTTGGTTTTTTTATGTTTCATGGTATTATTATGGGGTTTTAGGGTTTTTATAGATTTTGAGCTGTTTTAAGGTCATTTTTTTGATTTTTTATTTTTTTAGGGCTTTTAAGGTTTTCATCATTTATAAAAAATTTCAGGTGTTTAAATAGTTTTTAGAATTTTTAGTGGTTTCTTTGGTTTTTATGGGTTTTAAGGGTTTTTATGGGTTTTAGGGGGTTTTAGGGTTTTTATGGATTTTTAGGATTTTTAGTATTTTTAGGATTTTTAGATGTTTTAATTATTTTTAGTTTTTAATGGTTTCTTATAATTTTTCATGGTATTTAGGTTTTTTTATGATTTTGGGATTTTTAGGGATTTTTATGTGTTTTAGGGTTTTTTGTATTTTTTGAGGTTTTTAGGGGATTTTTATTGTTTTTATAGTTTTTAAGGTATTTATAGTATTCTATATTTTAAGGGGTTTAATGGGCTTTTAGAGTTTTTAGTGATTTTATGGGTTTTTATTTGTTTTAAGTGGTTTCATGTTTTTTAGGGTTTTTAGGGTCATTTATTGCAAGGAAGGTGTGAGGCCAGACTAGTCCTGACCCCCCAAAATTTATAGAAAAATAGCAAGAAAGCAAGGGAGGGTTGGGTTAAGTGACCCACACCAAAGTCCAAAACCCCACACACCAAATCCCAAAAGTCCCAAAAGACAAAAGAAAATGTAGCTACAAACCAAATTCACCATCCCCATAAGGGTCTCGATCAGCACCATAACTATATTAATCATTCGAATCCACCGAATCCCATTCAAAGTAATCATATTTCTTGAGGAAGGATGCCTAATACATTCTGAGTTCCACATTTGGTTTCGCTTTTCCTGCCCAATATTCTATACCATGGGCATTTACATCACATTTACTTACCTTGGAGGAGGCTCTAGTAGTCATTGGCCTAAGAAGGGAGAAGTAATCCCTCCTTGCCTTCTGTTTCACTGAAGGTATATTCTTCTACACCATCTTTCTTTGAACCACATCATTAGCACTCATTGCCTTAGCCTTTCTGTGAGCTGTAGCAGCAGGAACAACCATGTCTCCCTGCCTACCAAATCTTGGGACAGACTGCAACTTTCTCTTAGAGGGTTTTCAGGGTTTTAAGGGTTTTCTGTTTTTAAATATTTTAAGGGTTTTTTAGTTTTTTTGTTTTTATGGTTTTAGGGATTTTGAGGGGTTTTCGGGTTTTAGGGTTTTTTTTTTGTTTTTTTAATTTTTTTTACTTTTTATTTTTTTTAATGTTTGAATATTTTTTAACATTTTAGGGATTTAAGTGGTGTTTATAGAATTTATTGTGTTTTATGGTTTTAATAGGTTTTAATGGATTTAATATTTTTATGGGTTTTACAGTTTTTAGGTATTTTAGGGAATTTAATGTTTTGTAGGGGTTTTAAGGGTTTTATGTGTTTTAGGTTTTAAGGTATTCTTAAGGGTTTCAGGATTTTTATGTGTTTCTATTTTTTTAGTAATTTTTATAAATCTAATAGGATTTTTATTTTTTAGGGTTTTTAAGGATTTTGATGGTTTTGGAGGTTTTAGGATTTTATGAATTTTTGGGATTTTAGGGGTTTTTTTAGTTTTTTAGGATTTTTAGAGATTATTTAACACTTTTAAATGTGTGAATGGTGCTTAGATATTTTAATGGTTTTATGGGTTTTATGAGTTTTTTGGGGGGGGGGGGGTTTAAGGGATATGGGGTTTGTATGGTTTTAGGGGGTTTGGGGTTTTAGGGGGTTTTAATTTTTTTAGGGTTTTTATTATTTTAGGATTTTGGTCGTTTTATGTGTTTTTAGAGTTCTTAGGTTTTCTTAGGGGTTTTAGGGTTTTTTGGGGGTTTTATATTTTTAGTGATTTCTATGTATTTTTTCGGAATTTTTTGGTTATTTGGGTTTTTAGGGATTTTGTGGGGGTTAAGGGGTTTTTATTGTTTTTCGATGTTTTTAGGTTTTTTGGGGGTTAAAATGTTTTTTTGGTTTTTATGGATATCTTAGGGTTTCTTCAAGGATTTTGAATTTTTCTTCATTTTTAGTGATTTTTAGGATTTTTAATATTTTAATTTTTTATTTCTTTTTATTGATTTTGATATTTTTCTGAGTTTCTCGGGTATTTAATTGTTCTAAGGATTTTTGGGGTTTTTTGGATTTTTGGTTTTCAATGGTTTTTAATGTTTTTTAGAGTTTTTTCACATTTAAACGAGTTTTAAAGGGTTTTTAGAATTTTTAACGATTTTAATTGTTTTATGGGGATCCAGGGGGTTTTATGTTTTTAGGTTATTTATGGTTTTTTTGGTTTTTTTTGTATTTATTAGGGTATTTAGTGTTTTTTAGTTTTATAGGGTTTAAATTATTTATATGGTTTCATGGTTTTCTAATTTATATTTATGGTTTTTTTGGTTTTCTTTCTTTTCGTGATTTTTATGTATTTTTTAGGTTTTTTATTGTTTTTAGGGTTATGGAGATTTTAAGGAATTTTAATGTTTCTAAAGGATTTTAGTTTTTAGGGGTTTTACTATTTTTTCTATTTTAACGGGTTTTAAGTGTTTTTTGGTTTTTAGGTATTCTTTGGGGTTTTCACATTTTTTTGGTTTTTTACGTTTTTATGGGTTTTATGGATTTTTAGGACTTTTAAATTTTCTAGGGTTTCGGTGATTTTGATGAGTTTTGGGTGGTTTTAGGGTTTTATAGGAATTTTTTGGGGCTTTAGGTTTTTCATTTTGTTTTTAGGGTTTTTTATATTTTTTGAGAGTTTTTAAAATATTTTTAGGGTTTGTATGGGGTTTTAGTGTTTTTAGTGGCCTTTTAGGGGTTTTATAGGTTTTTAGTGGTTTTTAGGGTTTCAGGTGTTTTTATGATTTTTTAGTTTTTATTGTTTGTAGGGTTTTTAGAATTTTTTATCTTTTTATATGTTTCAGTGTTTTTTTAGTTTTTAAGGTTATCTTAGGGGGTTTCAGTGTTTTTTAGATTTTTACATTTTAATGATTTTAGGTATTTTTTGGATTTTTATTAATTTAAGGGATTTTGATGGTTTTTTTGGTGTTTTTGGGGTTTTAGGGGATTTTTGAGTTTTTCAGTATTTTAAGGAATTTATAATTTTCTAACCTTTTTATTGGTTTAAAGGGTTTTCAGTGTTTTTAGTAATTTGTTTTGGGTTTTTATGGGATTTTAGGGTTTTAAGGTTTTTAGGGGTTTTTATAGTTTTTATTATTTTTAGGGTTTTTAGATTTGTTAGTTTTTAGGTGATTTAAGTATTTTTTGGGTTATAATGTTTTTTTGGATTTATTAAAGTCTTTTAAAAATTTTGGGACTTTTATAGTATTTTTATGGTTTTTACGGTTTTTTGGGATTTTATGGTTTTTAGGGTTTTTAGAGTTTTTTGGATTTTAGGGTTTTTATTGTTTTTATGGGTTTTTATATTTTTTTTACATTTTTAGTGGTTTAAAGGGATTTTTATGTGTTTTGAGTTTTTAGTGGTTTTTATGGTTTAAAAGGGGTTTTAGGGTTTTCGGGTGTTTTAAGGTTTTTAGTGTTTTTAGTGTTTTAGTGGTTTTAAGTGTATTTATGTTTTGAAGGTTGTTTTAGGGTTTTTATTTTTTTTAAGGTTTTTTTTATTTTTCAATATTTTTATGAAAATATTAGGATATTTAAAGTTTTTACAATTTTTAATGAATTTGATAATGTTTAAGAGTATTTAGGTTTTTTGGTGTTTTTTTGGTTTTATCATTTATATGTTTTTAGGTGATTTAACTATTTTTTTTATGGTTTTCATGGGGGTTTTAGGGATTTTAGGGGTTTTTACGTTTTTAGGGAATTTTTATAATATTTATGGGTTTTTTTATTTTGAGGTATTTTGAGGGGTTTTTAGAGTTTTGGTGGATCTTATGGTTTTTTGTGGTTTTATGATTTGTTTTTTCTAGGGGTTTCAATAATTTTAGAGTTTTTTTAACATTTTTAGGGGGCTAAAGGATTTTTTGAATATTTTGTGTTTTTTATGGTTTTATGGGTTCTTAGGATTTTAAAGGGTTTTAAGAGTTTTCTGGGTATTTATGTTTTTTTTGGTTTTCAGGATTATAGGGTTTTTAGAGTGTTTATAGGGTTTTTATGGTTATTTTGAAAATTTAGGGGGTTTTAGTTTTATAATTTTTAAATTTTTTTAGACTTTTATAACATTATTAGGGGTTCAATGGGTATTTTGTGTTTTTAGTACTTATCAAGGGGTTTTATGGGTTTCTTGTGTTTTTTTCAACGGTTTTAAGGGTTTTTTTATTTTAAATTTTTTTAGATTTTATCAAGATTTTTAGGCTTTTTAGTATTTCCAAGCATTATTTAACACTTTTAGGTTTTTTTAGTTTATATGTTTTTCTTAGGTGTTTTTAGGGTTTTTTCTGAAATTTAATTTTTTAAGGATTTTTATGGTTTTTTTAGTAATTTAATAGTTATTTATGGTTTTTTTGTGTTTTTATGGGTTTTTTAGTTTTTTACTGTTTTAAAGTTTCTTAGAATATTTTTAACATTTTACACGGTTTAAAGGGTTTTAGAGTTTCTAGTGGGGTTTAGGTGTTCTATGGGTGTTTAGGGGTTTTTAATATTTTTAGGGGTTTTATGGTTTTAGTGGATTTTTGTGCATTTTATGGGTTTTTGTCATCTTTTAGATTATTAGGGTTTCAGTGTGTTTTTAGGTGTTTAAGGTTTTTTAAGGGTTTTCAGAAGTTTTAGATTTTTTATGTTTTAGGTACTTTGAGGTATTTTTTAGGATTTTATGGTTTTTAGGGTTTTTAGGGATTTTGAGGGTTTTAATGGTTTTTACTATTTTTAGGGTTTAATGGCTTTTTGATTTTGTACTGCTTTAGGGGCTTAAGGTGGTTTTAGTGTTTTTCTGGATTATGGGTTTTTTATATTTTTTTGGGGATTTAGGGGTTTTATGGTTTTACGTCTTTTTAACATATTTAGAGTCTTTTGGGTTTTTAGTAATTTTATGTTTTTAGGGGTTTCTAGTGTTTTTTGGTTTTTAATGTTTTCTTTAGGGATTTAGGGTATTTAGGGTTCTCTAAATTTTTATGGATTTTTAGGATTTTTAATGATTTTCATTTTTTTAGTGTTTTTAGAGATTTTTAGAGTTTTAGGGTTGTCTGGGTTTTTTTGGTTTTCAGTGTTTTTAAGGAATTTTAGCGTTTTTAGCATTTTGGAGGATTTTTGTGGTTTTAATTGTTTTTTGGATTTTATGGTTTTCTTAGGGTTTTTTGGGATTTTATGGTTTTGTACATTTCTATGTATTTTTGTGGTTTTAGGTTTGTTATGACTTTTTAGGGTTTTAGAAATTTTTAGCAGTTTTATTGTTATTTATGGTTTTAGGGTTTTTATGTTTTTTAGGGTTTCTTAGTGTTTTGAAGGTTTTTTAGACTTTTATATCATTTTGAGGGTTTTAAGGGTTTTTTTAGTTTTTAATTATTTTTTTGGATTTTTATGGTTTTTTAGGTTTTTCTTAGATTATCAAGTGTTTTAGGGTTTTTAGGGTTTTAGGGTTTTTATATATTTTAGCGTTTTAGCTTTTTTTTTGGTTTTTAGGGGTTACAAATTATTTTTTGTTTTTAATGTTTTTATGGTTTTTCAGGGATTTTAGGTTTTTTAAACTTTTTTAGGAATTTTAGGGAGTTTTTACGATTTTAATGTGTTTTTATCATTTTTAGTGATTTTGAGGGTTTCTAAGTTTTTATGTTTTTTTGGGATATGGGTATTTTTAGATTTTATTAGGGGTTGTAAGGATTTATAGAGTTTTTAGTGTTTTAGTGGTTTAAAGGGGATTTACATTTTTTTATCAATTTTTAATGCTTTTATAGGTTTTTAAGGATTTTGGGGGGATTTTATGTTTTTTAGGAGTTTTTGGGATTTTTAGAGTTTTAGCATTTTTATGTATTTAGGTATTTTAAGTATTTTAAAGTTTTAAATGTTCTATGTGGGTTTTTAGGGATTTTATGATTTATTTTGTTTTTATATATTTTCTGTGGTTTTTTATTATTTTTATGGGTTTTTAGGGAATTTATGGATTTTGAGGGATTTTAGGGGTTTTTTTGAGTTTTTAGGGATTTTAAGTTTTTTTAGAGTTTTTTTAAAAAAAAATTAGGGGTTTGATGTGTTTTTTGATTTTGTAGTGGTTTTTTATTTTTATGGGGTTTTTTGATTTCATATAGGTTTTAGGGATTTTTTATTTAGTTTAGGGGATTAAAGCGTTTTTTGGGTTTGTAAGATTTTCCTACATGCACATGAGCCTCAGCGCAGTTGGTGAGGACTCTTAAGTGCATCCAGGTGACCTGGGATCAAATACAGGTGGAGGCACAATTTTCGAGTAATATAGTAGTACTGTAGCAGAACTATGCAGTAAAGTAGACTGTACTATAGTGGAACTGTAGGAGGAACTGTTTGGGACTATAGGAGCTAGGTATTTGCCCTTGTTTGGGCCTTTGGGCCCCTAATTTGGTCCCTGAGTCCTTTAAGTCCTTCAGGCCACCCAAGCCATCAGGCCAATAAGGCCTTCGGGCCACCTCAATTCCTTCGGGCCACCTTTAGTGGAGATGCAAACCAGACAACCTACAAGAAAAAAGATCTATAGGAGGATGAGCAAGGAGCTTTCACCACAGTTAAAGCTACACGGATTGTAAGAATGAGATTGTATGGCACCTTCCATCGGGATAAACCTGTGCATTCAAGGGATTGCCTAGCTGAATAGCCATTCAAAGGTGGAGAGATGATTTCAGGATGAAGATGATGGGAGGATCAGTTCCAAGTAGTTAGTCTGGGTTGTATGTAATGTTTGGAGCATACGGGCAATGAATTCTTTCTAAGGATTATAGGGCCATGTAATAATTACGCCTACGGGTGTTGTAAGGGTTCCACCTCACCCCTTGAAAGGTGTATTATCAAAAATCAGTAAATAATGAAGGCCTTCAAGCCATTGGATGGATGGTTTTCTTACAGGTTTTCAGTGTTTTTAGGGGATTTCTAAATATTTAGTTATTTTTATGGATTTTTTAGGATTTATATGGTTTTTAGGGTTTTTAGGGTTTTTTGTTATTTTGGGGTTTTTTGAGTTTTTTAGAGTTTTTAATGTTTTTGAGTTTTTCAATATTTTTAGTGGTTTAATGTGTTTTTATATTTTTTAGTGGTTTTTTGGGTTTTATAGTTTTTTATGGTGTTGGGGATATATATGATTTTTAGTTATCTTATGGTTATATAGGGATTTTTATGGGTTTTAGCATTTTTAGGTTACTAAGGGGAAAAAATTTTTCTAGGTTTTTAGGATTTCTTTTGGGTTTTAAGGGTTTTTAGTGTTTTTTTGTTTTTATGTATTTTTAGGGATTTTTAGGACTTTTTTAGTATTTTAGAGGTTTTATGGATTTTGATGTTGTTTTGGGTTTTTAGGATATTTAGTGATTTTATGTTTTTTTGTGGTTTTTAGGATTTTTTTTAGTTTCTATCTTTTTCTATGTTTTTTACAGTTTTCTATCTTTTTAGGGGATTTATAGGGTTTGTAGTGTTTTTAGTGGGTTTTTATAGATTTCTGGATTTTAGGGGGTTTTATGGTTTTTAGGGGTTTATTGTTTTTAGGAGTTTAATGTTTTTTGGCTTTTTAGTGTTTTTAGGTTTGAGGAGTTTTATGTTTTTTTAGGATTTTATGGTTTTCATAAGGTTGGTCAGGATTGTTAGGATTTTTTTTGGTTTTCAGTATTTTATATCTTTTTATATTTTTATTATATTTCAGTGATTTTGGGGATATTTAGGAGTTTTAGGGTTTTTATGGTTTTTTTAGTTTTTAGGACATTTGAGATTTTTAGGGGGTTTAATGGGTTTTAGATATTATTTAATTTTTTAGGGTTTTAAAATGGTTTTTAGACATTTTAGTGGTTTTGGGCATTTAACGGTGTTTGTATTGTTTTTATGGGGTTTTAAGTTTTTTTTTGTTTTTAAAGTTTCTTACAGTTTTATCATTTTTAAGGTTTTTTGTGGTTTAAGGTGTTTTTTGGTCTCTTAAGTTTTCATAGGGTTTTTAGGGTTTTTTACATTTTAAGGGATTTTTAGGCTTTTTCAGTAATTTTTTGGTTTTCAGGGTTTCTAGAGGCTTTGAGAGTTTTATATTTTTTGGGTTTTAGGGTTTTTATCGGGTTTTTTGGGTTTCAAGGATAATTATATTTTTTAATCATTTATAGGGGTTTAAATTGTTTTTAAAGACTTTGTTTTTTTAGATTTAAGGGATTTTATGGGTTTTTAAAGGTTTTTTTATGTTTTTAGTTTTTGTATATTTTTTTTGTTTTTTGTGTCTATTTAGGTTTTTAGTGTTTTTAGTGTTTTTAGAATATTTTTGTTTTATAGGGGATTTATTTGTTTTAAGTTTTTACAGTTTTCATATTATTTTTATGGGTTTTATGGGTTTTTTATTTTTTTAGGATGATTATGGGTTTTTATGTTTTTTTATGGTTCTTAGGTATTTTTTTGTTTTAGGGTTTTTATGGTTTTTTTGTTTTTTAGGTATTTTTTGAGTTTTTTAGGGGTTTTAAGGTTTTAATATTTTTTTACAATTTCTAGGGGTTTGAAGGGTTTTTAGAGTTTTTAGTGTTTTAAGGGTTTTTATGGGGTTTTAGGGCTTTTTAATTGTCTTTAGGGGTTTTTATGTTTTTAGGGTTTTTAGGGGTTTTAGTGTTTTTAGGGATTTTAGCATTTTTTTGTTTTTTAGGGGTTTCTATTGTTTTCAGGTTTTTAAATTTTTCTTCGAGGTTTTCATGGAAGTTATAGTTTTTTAAATTTCTCTGTGTTTTTATGGATTTTGAGGTTTTTTTGTTCTAGATGTTTTAATGATTTTGGGTGTTTTAGGGTTTTAAAGGGATTTTTTTTTTGTTTTTTTGGGTTTTTAGGATTTCTTTTTGAGTTTTTTGGGGATTTAAAGGGTTTTTAGGGTTTTTAAATGTTTTTAGGCATCTAAATAGTTTTTTAATATTTTAGTGGGGTTTTAGGGATTTTAGTACTTTTATGGTTTTTAATGCTTTATGGATTTTATGGTTTCTAGGGGGGTTTTGGTTTTTTGGGTTCTTTAGGGTTTATTAGATTTTTTTATTTTTAGGGGTTTTTAGTGTTTTAAGGTTTTATGGTTTTCTATGGGGTTTAAAGGATTTTTAATGGTTTTTACATTTTTAAATATTTGTATGGGATTTTAGAAATTTTATGTGTTTTTAGGATTTTTATGAATTTTTAGTGTATTTAGGGATTTTTAGGGTTTTAATGTTTTTGGGATTTTTTTGTTTTTTAGTCTTTTATATATTCGAAGGTATTTTTGAATTTTTTAACTTTTAGTTGTTTATGGGAGGTTTTAGAGTTTTTGTTGGGATTTCAGGTTTTTATGTGTTTTAGGGTTCTTATTTTTTTTATGGGTTTTATTGTTTTTTGGGTTTTTAGGGGTCTTAACATTTTTAGTTTTTTAGTAGTTACAAGTTTTTTTGGATTTTAATGTTATCTTTGGGGTTTTCTTATATTTTAGGTTTTTTACATTTTTAGGGACTATTATGTATTTTCTAGGATATTTTTGGGTTTTGGGGATTTTTAGAATTTTTAGTGTTTTTATTGTAATTTTTTGGTTCATAAGGGTCCTTTTGAGTTTTTTAGGGTTTTTATATTTTTATCAGTTTTCATTTTCATATGCCTTTTTAGGGATTTTATAGGATTTTAATGGTTTTTAGGGATTTTAGGGGGTTTTTAGTTTTTGGGTCTTGTGACGATTTTTTGGATTTTTATGTTTTTAGGGGTTTTATGTGTTTTTAGGTTTTTCTATTTTCTATGGGTTTTTCATGTGTTTTAGGGTTTTTTATATTTTTATGGATTTCCATGGTTTTTTTCATTTTTTATGTTTTTAATTTTTTTTTTGAGATTTTGAGGGGTTGTAGGGGTTTTTATTGGGGTTTTCAGGTTGTTATTGGTTTTTTTAGTTTTTAAGAGTTTTAAAGGTTTTTATGACTTTTTTAATGTTTTAAGGGTTTAAAACATTTTTAGCGTTTTAGTTTTTTTGGGTTTTTATGGGTTTTATGGTTTTTAAGTTTTTTAGGGTGTTTATGATTTTTTGCGTTTTAGTGTTTTCATGTTTTTTGGTTTTTTAGGGGATTTATGTGTTTATAGGTTTTTAATGTTTTCCTGTTGTTTTTTGGGTTTAGACTATTATAATGTTATTTGGGATTTTTTGGGATTTTTAGGATTTTAATTGATTTTATAGTTTTAGGGATTTTGATGGTTTTTATGGGTTTTCGGTTTTCGGGATTTTAATTGTTTTTTTATCTTTTAATTGTTTTCTTAAGGGATTTCATGTTTTTTATATTTTTAGTAATTATTTGGGATTTAAGGATTTTTATGGTTTTTATGGATTTGATTGATTTGGAAGGATTTTCCGGATTTTAGTGATTTTATAGATTTTTTATTGGTTTTGGAGTTTTTTATGGTATTGAGGTGTTTAGAGTGTTTTTAAAATTTTTGTTGGGTTAAAGTTGTTTTAGATTTTTTAGGTGTTTTGGTGTTTCTAAGGGTTTTTAGTGGTTTTCAGGTTTTCAGGGTTTTTATAGTTTTTAGGTGTTTTTTAATTTTTTATATTTTTAGGGGTATTATTTGTTTTTAGGGTTTTATTTTTTTCTTACGATATTCAGGTGTTTTATGGGTTTTTATTTTTTAAGGATTTTTCGAGTTTTTTAGTATTTTTTTGGTTTTTATGGTTTTTAGGGATTTTTAGTTGTCTAAGGGATTTTAAGGGTATTTTTTATGGATTTTTGTGGAATTATGATTTTCTAGACATTATTTATGGTTTTTATGGTTTTTAGAGTTTTTGATCGTTTTTAATGGTTTAAAGTGTTTTTTCTAGATTTAATTTATTTTGGGGGTTTTAGGGTTTTTAAGGGTTTTAGGGTTATTTTTGGTTTTTTGCGTATTGATGGTTTTTTAGGATTAATATCATTTTTTGGGTTTTGACGTGTTTCTAGGTATTTTTAGGTTTTTTAGTTTTTCTTTGGGGTTTATTAGGGGTGTTAATGTTTTTTTGGATTTTTAGGGATTTTTATGGATTGTTTGGACTTTTAGTATTTATTAGGGATTTTTATTGTTTTTAGGGTTTTAATGGTTTTTTGGGGTTTCAGGGTTTTTTCAAATTTTATTTCTTTATGGTTTTTTGTATATTTTTAACATTTTTAGGGGTATAAATTGTTTTTATATTTTTGTAGTTGGTTTTCCAAAATTTTAAGGTTTTTCTGGGTATTTAAGGTTTTTGGGATTGTCTGGTTTTTCTCATTTTTCTGGTTTTTAGGTTTTTTAGGATTCTTTTTTGTTTTTAGGTTTCTTAGGGTTTTGAGAGTTTTTGGGTTTTCATGGGTTTATTATGGGTTTTTAGGTTTTTTTTTGGTTTTTTACATTATTTAGTATTTTATGGGGTTTTACGGTTTTTAGCGATTTTTAGGGCTTTATAGTTTTATTGGTATTTTTTAGTTTTTTATGGTTTTTATGTTTTTTAACATTTTTTAACAGTTTAAGGGGTTTAAATAATTTTTATAATATCTTGTGGTTTCAAGTGATTTTATGGGGTTTTAGGGTTTTTATGGTTGTTAGGGGTTTTTATGTTTTTATAGGTTTTTGTAATCTTTAGTATATTTAGCATTTTTAGGGTTTTTAGATGTTTTAGTTTTTTTAGTTTTTTAAGGATTTCTTATAATTTTTCATGGCTTTTAGGTTTTTTATTCTTTAGGGAGTTTTAAGGATTTTTAGGATTTTTATGAGATTTAGGGTTTTATGGAATTTTAGGGTTTTTAATGTATTTAGAGTTTTCTAATGTTTTAAGGGGTTTAATGGGATTTTAGAGTTTTTACTTTTTTATGTGTTTTAAGTTTTTTAGTGTTTTTAGGGTTATTTATGGTTATTTATGGTTTTGAGGAGTTATATTTGTTTTTAGGTTTTTAATGTTTTGATAATTTTTTTTAGGATTTTAATGGTTTTATATATTTTCATATTTTTAGGGAATTTTAGTAATTTTTTTGTTTTTTTATGGTTTTTAAGGATTTTGGGGTTTGTAGGGTTTTTATGGGTTTTTTTTTGGATTTTTTGGATTTTTTTTAAAATTTTTAGTGTATTTAATGTTTTTAGATTTTTTAATGATTTTAGGGGTTTAAGTTGTTTTTAAATTATTTAGTTGGTTTTACTGTCTTAATAGGTTTTAAAGGGTTTTATGAATATTATGGTTTTTATTGTTTTTAGGGATTTTAGGGAATTGAAAATTTTCTAGGGGTTTAAAGTGTTTTTGGTTTTAAGGTATTATTAAGGGCTTTCATGATTTTTAGGGTCATATATGTTTTTTATTTTTCTTAGGTATTTAATAGGATTTTTATATATTTTTAGGGGTTTTAAGGTTTTTAGGGTTTTGGGGGATTTATGCATTTATGGGTTTGGGGGGTTTTAGGTGCTTTTTAGTGTTTTAGGTTTTTTTGATATTATTTAACACTTTTAAATGCGTGATTCATTTTTAGAGTTTTTAATGGATTTTAGGGTTTTTATGTATTTTGGGGGGGATAAACGGATTTAGGCGATTTTATGCTTTTTAGGGGGTTTTGGGGTGTTTTTAATGTTTTTAGGGTTTTTTGTATTTTTAGGGTTTTTGGGAGTTGTAAGTGTTTTTGGGGTTTTCAGGGTTTCTTAGGGGTTTCCAGTGTTTTTAGGGGTTTTTATGTTTTTTTGGTATTTCTAGGTGTTTTTTAGGAATTTGTTGGTTTATTGGGTTTTTAGAGATTTTTTGGGGGGTAAGGGGTTTTTTATTGTTTTTATAAATTTTTATGTTTTTAGGGGTTTTAAATGTTTTTAGATTTTTAAGGATTTCATAAGGTTTCTTCAAGGATTTTGTATATTTTGAAGTTTTTAGTGGATTTTTTGAGATTTTTAATATTTTAAATGTTTTTATTTTTTTAGTGAATTTTAGGGTTTTAGAGTTTTTTTAACATTTATGGTAGGTTTAAAGGATTTTTAGAGATTTTAGAGATTTAAGGTTTTAATGGGATTTCAGGGGGGTTTTATTTTTTAGATGATTTATGGTTTTTAGGAATTTTAGGTTTTATTGTGATTGTTTGTGTTTTTTAGTTTTCATGGGTTTGAATTGTTTTCATGGTTTTATAATTTTATTTGGTTGTTTTCAGTTTTTGTGGTTTTCTATGTTTTATTGATTTCTTGGGATTTTTTAGGATTTTTATTATTTTTAGTGTTTTGAATATTTTAGGGGTTTTTACTATTTTTCTAAAGTTTTTAGTTTTTTAGGAATTTTAGTGTATTTTATTTTTTTGTGTTTTAATTGTTTTTAGGTTTTAAAGTTTTCTTTGTGATTTTCACAGTTTTTATGTTTTTTTACATTTTTATGGGGGTTTCTGTATTTTTTCTGATAATTAAGTTTTCTAGGGTTTGAGTGATTTTTATGGTTTTTGGGGAGTTTTAGGTTTTCATGGTATTTTTTTTGGGGATTTATGGTTTTATTTTCTTTAGTGGTTTTATATTTTTGAGAGTTTTATAAATATTTTTTTGGTGTTTTAGGGGTTTTTATGGTTTTTAATGGGGTGTTAGGGGTTTTCATGGTTTTTAGGTTTTTTAAGGTTTTTATGTGTTTTTGTGTTTTTTTGTGGTTTTACTATTTTTAGGGTTTTTATAATTTTTTATGTTTTTAGAATTTGAATTGATTTTTAGTTTTTAAGGTTCTCTTAGGGATTTTTAGTGTTTTTCGAGTTTCTTTCGTTTTTAAGTATTTTAAGTATTTTTAATGATTTTTATGGGGTTTTAGGGATTTTGTGGGGTTTTGGGGTTTTTGGGGTTTTTTTTGAGTTTTTCTAAGGATTTTATGGTTTTTAGAGTTTTCAAACCGTTTTAGTGGTTTAAATGGTTTTTAGAGTCTTAGTATTTTTTTGGTTTTTTGTGGGTTTTTATGGTTTTCAAAAAATATAGAGGTTTTTATAGTTTTTAGGGTTTTAGATTTATGGTTGTAGGGGATTTTAGAGTTTTTATATTTAAAATTTTTTAGGACTTATTAATGTTTTTAAAAAATTTAGTGAATTTTATTGTATTTTTATCGGATTTTTGGATTTTTTTGGGATTTTGAGGGTTTTTAGGGGTTTAGAGTTTTATTGTTTTTAGGGTTTAAAGAGTTTTTATGAATATTTAGTTTTTTTATTAATATTTAGGGGTTTAATGGGTTTTTATAGTTTTTAGTGGATTTTGGGTTTTATTGGTTTTTATGTTTTTAAATGTTTGTAGCAGTTTTTATAGTTTAAATGGTGTTTTAGGGTTTTTACTGTCTTTTACAGTTTTTATTGTTTTTTGGACTTTATTGGTTTTAAGTGTATTTTGGTTATGAAGGTTGATTTAGGGTTTTTATTATTTTTAGGTTTTTTATAGTTTTTGGTATTTTAAGGGAACTATTATGATTTTAATGATTTTTAGTTTTTTGTTGAATTCGAGAGTTTTTAAGGGTTTTTATTTTTTTTGGAGTTTTTTTGTTTTAACATTTTTATTTTTTTATGGGATTTATCTATTTAATGTTTTCATGTTTTTCTTATTGTTTTGAGGTATTATGGGGGTTTTTATGATTTTAGAGATTTTTTAGATTTTTTATGGTTTTTTCAATTTTTGGGTATTTTGAGGTGTTTTTAGAGTTTTCGGGGATTTTATGGTTTTTGGGGGTTTTAGTGTTTGTTTTTTTTTATTTTTAGTAGTTTTAAGGATTTTATAGTTTTTTTTAACATTTTTAGGGTTCTATAGGATATTTAGAGTTTTTTGTTTTTTAGGGTTTTATGGGTTTTTAGGAATTTAATGTTTTTAAAGGGGTTTTTATAGTTTTAATGTTTTTATGGGTTTTTAGGGTTTTTTGAGTTTTTATAATTGTTTTTTTCATTTTTGTTTTATGTGTTTTTATAATTTTAAGGTTTTCGTAGGTGTTTTCTTGAGTTTTTTATGCTTTTAGGGATTTTTGGGTATTTTTATGTGTTTTTATGGATTTAGAGGGTTTTATGGTTATTTTGAAATTTTAGGGGTTTTTAGATTTTTTATTTTAAATTTTTTTATAGTTTTATAACATCTCTAAAGGCTTAATGGGTTTTAGAGTTTTTAATATTTTAAAGGGTAATTTTGGGTTTTCTTGGGTTTTTTTGGTTTTTATGGGTTTTTTGATTTAATGGTTTTTATGTTTTATTAAGGGTTATAAGCTATTTTGTATTTCAAAGGTTTATTTAGAGATGGTATGCGTTATTTTATAAGTTATTCTTAAGGGTTTTTAGGGTTTTTTAAAAATTTATGGTTTTTTAAGGATTTTTTAGTATTTTATTAATTTTTAGTGTTTTGAGGGATTTTCATGGATTTAGTGTTTTTATGGGTGTTGGGTTTTATGTGGTTTTTTTGGATATTTGTGGTTTTTTTTTGTTTTTTACAGTTTTAAATGGCTTTTAGTGTTTTTACATATTTTGAGGGTTTTTTGGTTATTTCGGGTGTTACGGTGTTTTTGGATTTTTTAAGGGTTTTATATATTTTTACAGTATTTACCGTGTTTTGAGGTTTAAAGAGGATTGAGTGTTTTTATGAATTCATAATGCACTTATGGGTTTTAAAGGATTTTATGGTCTTTTATGAAGTTTATGAGTTTTAGGGGTTTTAAGAGTTTTTACAATTTTTTGGTATTTTTGTGTTTTAAGTGTTTTTAGGATTTAAATATATTCTGAGGGTTTTTAGGGATTTTATAATTTTTTTACTTTTATAGATTTATATGGATTTTTTATGATTTTTATGTTGTTATAGGGTATTTATAGATTTTGCGGGCTTTTAGGGGTTTTTTTGTGCTTTTAGTGATTTGAAGGATTTTTAGAGGTTTTTAACAATTTTAGTTGTTTAAAGTGTTTTTATATTTTTCAGTGGTATTTTGTTTTTCTAGGGTTTTTGGAAATCTTAAGGTTTTTATGGATTTTTATTGTTTTGGGGGTTTTAAAGGGTTTTTTAGGTTTTAATGTTTTCATACAGGTTTTCAGTGTTTTTTGGGGATTTATACGTATTTATTTATTTTTTATGATTTTTTAGGATTTTATGGTTTTAGGGCCTTTAAGGATTTTTAGAGTATTTAGGTTTTTTTGGATCTTTAGGGTTTTATGGGTTTTTTTGTTTTTTTTGGATTTTTTGAGTTTTTAGGGGTTTTAATGTTTTTGAGTTTTTTAACACTTTTAGGGAATCAATGGGTTAATTTTTGTTAGGGTTTTTTGGGTTCTTATGTATTTGAGCGTTTTTATGGTTTTAGGGATATATATGTTTTTTAGTTTTCTTATGATTTTTTAGGTATTTTTAAGGTTTTTATCATTTTTCAGGTTTTAAGGGGATTAATAATTTCCTAGTTTTAGAGTTTTCTTATGGTTTTTAATGGTTTTTCATATTTTTAAGTTTTTATGCATTTTTTGGGTTATTATTTTTTTGTGGTTTTTTGGATTCTTTTTAGTTCTTATCTTTCTCAAAAAAAATACAGTTTTTTATCATTTTCTAGGGATTTAAAGGGTTTTTAGCATTTGAAGTTGGTTTTAGGGATTTATGAAATTTAGCAATTTTTATTGTTTTATAGTTTTTGTTTTTTTTGGGTTTATTGTTTTTTGGGGGGTTTTAGTGCATTTTAGGTTTTAGGGGTTCTAGGATTTTTTATATTTCTATCGTTTTCATATGGGTTTTCAGTATTGTTAGGTTTTTTTTTGGTTTTTGGTATTTTATTTATTTTTATGTTTTTATTATATTATATATTTATTAGGGATATTTAGGGGGTTTTATGGTTTTTATTGTTTTTTTATTTTTAGGTTTTTTATGATTTTTAGGGGGTTTAAGGGTTTTTAGAGTTTATTAACTTTTTTAGTGGTTTAAAGGGTTTACAAATATTTTCATTTTTTTTACGATATTTAAGGGTTTTTTATGGTTTTTAAGGGGTTTTATGTTTTTTTTGGTTTTTATGATTTCGTACGATTTATAATTTTTTTTTTGGTTTTATATATTTATTTGGTTTCTTTTGTTTTCTTAGGGTTTGTAGGTTTTTATTCATTTTATGGGATTTTTACTATTTTTTGGATTTTTATGGATTTTAGGGTTTCAAGGAACTTTGAAAGTTTTATAGTTTTTAGGGTTTTTAGGGTGTTCATCGGGTTTTGGGGCTTTTTCTGGGTTCTACAGGTAATTATATATTATATCATTAATAGGGGTTTGAAGTGTATTTATAGATTTTTTTTTTCAGTTTTAATATTTTTTTTGTGATTTTTTGAAGGTTTTTTATGTTTTTATGATTTTTAGAGATTTTTAGGGTTTTATGGTCTTTTTGAGGGTTTTATGTTATTTAGGGGTTTTAGAAATTTTTATGTTCTATAGGGGTATTATGTGTTTTAATTTTTTATGGTTATATTTTATTTTTTATATTTTTTAGGGTTTTTATGTTTTTAGGTTTTTTAGGGTATTTAGGATTCTTTTGGTTTTTAGGGTTTTTAGGGTTTTAGGGGTTTTTTTTGGTTTTTTGTTTTAAGGTATTTTTGAGTTTTTTAGAGTTTTATGGTTTTAAGTATTTTTTAATGTTTCCATGGGTTTAAAGGGTTTTAAGAGTTTTTAGTGATTTTAGGGTTTTTAACGGTATTTAGGGGATTTTTTTACTTTTTTTAGGGGTTTTAGTGTTTTATGGGTTTTACTGTTTTTACGGATTTTATCTATTTTTTGTTTTTAGGGGTTTTAATTATTTTTAGGGATTTAAATTTTTCTTAGGGGTTTTCAAGGATTGTATGGTTTTTTACTTTTTAGTGTCTTTTAGTGTCTTTTATGTTTTTATGGTTTTTAGCGGCTTTAGGGATTTTGGGGTTTTAGGGTTTTATAGGGGTTTTTTGGTTTTTTGGGATTTTAATGTTTCTTTTTTAGTTTTTTTGTATTTAAATGGGTTTTATGGTTTTTTAATGTTTTTAGTCATCTAAGGAGTTTTCTAAATTTTTAGTGGGGTTTTAGGGATTTTAGTGGTTTTTATGGGTTTTTAATTCTGTAGGGATTTTATGGTTTTTAGGGTGTTTTAGGGTTTTTATGGTCTTCAAGGTTTTTTAGATTTTTTTTGATTTTTAGGGGTTTGAGTGTTTTAATATTTTAAGGTTTTTATAGGGTTTTAAGTATTTTAATAGTTTTTTTACATTATTCAAGATTTGTATTGATGTTTTTGTAATTTTATGGCCTTTTAGGGGTTCTAGGGATTTTTAGGGTTTTAATATATTTTGGGTTTTAAAGGTTTTTTTAGTTTTTTATGGATACAAAGGTATTTTAGAGTTTTTTATTTTTTTAGTGGTTTATGGGGGTTTTAGAGTTTAGTAGGATTTCTAGTATTTATGTGTTTTCGGGTTTTTAAGGTTTTTATTTGTTTTATTGTTTTTTGGGGGTTTTATGGGTTTTTGCAATTTTAGTTTTTTAGTAGTTATATGTTTTTTAGGATTTTTTGGTTTTATTAGGGGTTTTCCTGGATTTTAGTGGTTTCTACATTTTTAGGTACTTTTATGTATTTTATAGTATTTTTATGGTTTTCAGGGATTCTGAGCGTTTTTAGGGTTTCATAGTTTTTTTAGGTTATTAGGTTTTTTTGTGTTTTTAAGGGTTTTTATTGATTTTTAGAGTTTGTTGACAATTTTTTTGGGGATTAAAGGGTTTTTAAATTTTTAGTCATTTTCTGGTTCTTTTTTGTTTTTTGGGGTTTTAAAGGGTTTTAAGGGGTTTTTATGGTTTTTAAGGGCTTTTAGGGTTTTTATGGTCTTGTGAGGGTTTTATGGGTGTTTAGGTTTTTGGGATTTTAAGTGTTTTTAGGTTTTTAGATTTTCTTAGGGGGTTTTCATGTGTTTTATGGTTTTTAAAATTTTTATGTCTTTCTATGATTTTTTGGATTTTTTTATTTTTAAGGTTTCTATTGAATTTTATTGGTTTTTTGGGGTTTTTGTGGTTTTCTGGTTGTTAGGGTTTTCTTGAATTTTTAATAGTTTAAAAGGTTTTTTTGGTTTTTTATTGTTTTAGGGAAAAGAAGGCTCGAGACTATGTGAACCTTGTCCACCAAAAATTTATTAAAAAAAGAAGAAACCAACATGACGTTACAAGGAGGGATTACAAACCCGAGTGTACAGCTCACCCCTTAGATTGGACTCCACAAACAGTTGATAGAAAGGTGGGGGAAAATGACTAATTCGAGACCCACTCAACAATGACCTGCATGGATAGGTCATCTGCTACCGAGTTCGATTCTCTATAAGCATGTGTGACATGGTGGTTCAGCCTTTGAAAAAGGGTGAGGCATTACATCCACTAGGGAAGGATCCTCCAGGGGACTCTCCCAGAACTTTTCATGATGGCCTCCACTGCAAGCATTGAGTCAAATTCAAGCCATAGAGGGCTCCATCGATACTGTCGAGTAAACTTAATTTCCTTGATCATGGCCCATAATTCAAATTCAGGAGTACATCCATTACCGATAATGTGTTGAAAGCATCGTTTAACAAAACCTCAATGGGTTCGGAAAACCCCTCCACACCCTGAGGGGCTTGGTGCTCCCAACACAGCACCATCCACATTGACCTTGATCCAAGACAATATCGTGGGGATCCAGTGGATGTACTTATGAATCTGTGGTTTTTTTCCCTACTAGAAACTCCAAGAGTCTGTAAGTGAATAAGATCATTGACATCATTTTCTATTGAACCTATCTGAATGTGATACACTAAATGAATTACCATGTGAAGTTTGATGACCCCACCATGGAATGGGAGTCGCTTCTTGTCAAAAGAAACCACATTCCGGGTAGGTCAGATGTAAGTTATAATGGCGGCAGTAGAAATAAGCTAGAGTAGAGACACCTTATTGCTGCAAGGTTAACTAACCAGACTGCCCATCATCTCAAAGAACGACTAGTTCAAGCAGGGGGGAACCAAAACTCTTCTTGCACATAGTCCCATAGCACAGTAGCAAACCTTCATTGAAGAAAGGTATTCTAGATGGATTCTTCAGCAATAAAATATAGAAAATAGACAGAGGACAAGTTGTAACCAGCCCTTGGTAGTTGAACTTGATGCGGCAACCAGTTTTTCTAGAGTTTTTAGAGCATCAGATGGTTATCGAGGGGGGGGGGGGGGGTTAAGGGTTTCGTAAAGCACAAGATCCAGGTTGGGGGATCTATTCCCTAATAACACATAAACTGAAATAAGTACTTTATATAGAGTTTCCCAACAAGGTTGGGTTTCCATAAAAGGTCATCCTTATCAAAAAAGTGGTAGCATTGAATCTGTATGATAGTGTCAGCTTGAAGGAGAGCTTCAAATTCTCTCAGGTGATGAATGAAGCCAGCAATAGACATGGTTCTTGAAGCAGCAGTGGGATCCACATGATCCATTAGAGGTCTATATAGCCAGGTGGTGGACCAAACATTCAGATTTGACTACTATGAAATTATCCATTTCGAGTGATCCATAATTCCCTTGTATGAGCCTCATATTGCTGGCCTGAATGAGGATGGGGAGTATCTTGTAAACCCATCATAGAGTTTCAGCATGAACCTCTCCCGGAAAAAGGCCATTCCATCATCCTTAGAGTCAAACAAGCCTCATGTGAACATGGAAAAAAGGGAATCCTTAATCTCTTGAGATATTTTATTTCAATCCCTCCCAACTCAATTGGTTTTGTGCAGTCCATTCAAGCCACTGAAACCAGTTTCCATTCATTTATGAAGGCCAACCAATATAATTTTCTAATCATTGCCTACAGGTCATTAATTAGGTTTACCATCCATATATAAATGGAAAAGTCATAGTTTAATATAGAGGTAATAAATGAGTGGATTAGACAAATTCCCTAGGCTTGTGATAAACACACCACTTCCCATTTGGCAAGTTTCTGGATGATTCTTCTAGTCGTGCTCTGAAGGTAGCCACTCTTTACCCTCTCCAAAATTTATTTTTTGATTACAAGGCTGGAGATGTAGTTTTTCCTCTATGATTTAGTGAAACACACAAAATGTTTGTAAAAGTTTATTAACACTAATAACAATTTCACCTCTTTTCCTCTAACAAAAGGGATCATCCATACTTGTTCCTTCATTTAACCCCAAAGATCTGGTCAATTCTCTTTGAACAGTAATTCAATGACCATATATTCATCCCCTCCATTATATCTGAAGTGCTCTACAACTACAATGAAGAAGGTTCTCCAATATACTTTCAACTTCACAGCCTAATACTTACCATACATCGACTCCATTATCGGCCCTACCCTCACCACACTTCCATCCGTCCTTTTTAGCCACTCTTTACTCATGCGATGGTAATGTTCTCCATTCATGTGCCAATGATCCGCAGCTGATACATCATACCGAAAATATAGAATGATATATTCTGAAGGCATTGTGCCACTAGAAAATAAGTACTTAGTGATCCATTCATCATCATTTAGATCATCAAATTGGTAGTAAAAGGATTCATGTTATAAATGATGTACAAAAAGCAGATTGTCATGTTTCATCCACCAGGGGATCTTCTTAATAAGTTCCTCGTAATTCTTCATGTGTTCAAACATTTAAATAGAAAATATACGGTCATAAGATTATTCAATCTCATATGTTCTTATATCAGCAAAAATAATATCCACATTCCATATTTAATGATATCGACACTGATCCTCGATGAATGCTTTTTGAGTTGTCTAATTTCAAATACCAGTAACATTACAATTATTATACTTTCGTACAGTGTTCAAATAAAGAAACCCCCAACCACATCCAACATTAAGAAAAGTGTGGCCATCTTGTATCTGTGACCTCTCATGGTAGATCTCTAACATTTCTTCCTCTTCATCGTCCAAGGTTCCTGACTCTTCTTTTAAGTAACATCAACTCTATTTGATAATTTTTCGAAGCACCAACATGAAGAAAGAGGTGGGAAATTCATAATTTTGAGTATTTGGTTTATCATTATTGGGGTGTTTAGAGTGAATTTAACATATTGTTGGGGTTAAAGGGATTTTACAGTATTTAGTTATTTTACTGTTTTTATGTTTTATAAGGGTTTTAGCGATTTTATACTTTTCATTTTTTTTGTCAGTTATTAGATTTTATGGGGATTTATGTGTTTTTAGGTTTTTATGGTTATATGATGGTATTCATGGGTTTCAGAGGTTTTTATTTTTAGGTGTTTTTGGATATTTTTAGTATTTTTATTGGTATTTATGTGTTTGAGGGATTTTTAGTGGTTTTAGGGTTTTAAGTGTATTTTGGTTTTTATGGTTTTTTTGGGGTTTTGGGACTTTTTTGTATTTATTTATGGGTTTTATGGTTTCTAGAGTTTTTTTTAATATTTTTAAGGGTCTTAAAGCTGTTTTTAGATTTATGTTTTTTGGGGGGTTTTAGGGGTTTTAAGGGTTTTAGGGGTTTTAATGGTTTTTTGGGTATTGAGCGGGTTTTTTATGATTAATATCAATTTTTATGTTTTTGAGGTGTTTGAAGTATTTTTAGGTTTTGAAGGTTTTCTTAGGGGATTTTAGTGTTTTTAACATTTTTATGATTTTTAGGGATTTTTAATGATTTTTTTTTGAATTTTAGAGTTTATTAGTGATTTTGAGTGTTTTTAGGGTTTTTATGGTTATTTGGGGTTTTATGGTTTTTTCAAATTTTTAGTGTTTTATGGTTTTTTGTTTTTTTTAACATTTTTGGGTTATAAATTGTTTTTATATTTTTCAGTTAGTTTAAAGGGTTATTATGGTTTTTATAGGTAGTTATGGTTTTTAGGGGTTTTTATGTTTTTTTTCATTTTTAGTGTTTTTAGGTTTTTAAGGATTTTATATGAGTTTCTAGGTATCATGTGGTTTTTATGTGTTTTGTTGTATTCATGGTTTTATTAGCTGTTTTCAAGTTTTTGTTTGGGGTTTTTTTAGATATTTTGGTGTTTTTATGGTGTTTTAGGGTTTTTAGAGATTTAGGGGGGGTTAGGGTTTTTTGGGTTTTTTTAGTTTTTTAGGGTTTTTATGGTTTTTATCATTTTGAAACAATTTAAGATGTTTAAAAAGTTTTTATAATTTCGAGTTGTTTCTATGGTTTTTAGGGAGTTTTTTGGGTTTTTATGGTTTTTAGGGGGTTTAGGGGTTTTAGGGTATTTAGGGGTTTTAGAGATTTTTAGGATATTTAGCATTTTTAGGTTTTTAGGAAGTTTTAACTGTTTTCTTGTTTTTAAAATTTTCCTTGAATTTTTCAATGTTTTTAGGTTTTTTTATGCTTTATAGATTTTGATGGATTTTTATTACTTTTATGCATTTTAGGGTTTTTATATATATTTTTAGTTTTTAGGGTTTTATTAATGTTTATATGGGTGTTAAGGTATTTATAGTTTTCTAATGTTTTAAGGGGTTTAATGGGATTTTAAATATTTTAGTGATTTTTTGGATTTTTATTGGTTTTTATATTTTTTAGATTTTTCGGGTTATTTATTGTTTTTTATGGTTTTCAGGGATTTTAAGGGTTTTATTGGTTTTTAAGGTTTTCTTAGGGGTTTTAAGGGTTTAAAGTGTTTTATGAATTTAAGTATTTATAGGGATTTTTAGTAATTTTTTTGTTTTTATGGTTTTTATAGATTTGGAGGGTTTTTAGTGTTTGTAGTGTTTTTATGTTTTTTGTATTTTTTGTATTTTTAGGATTTTTTTAGTTTTTAGTGTTTTTATTTTTTTTAGATTTTTAACGTTTTTAGGGGTTAAGTTGTTTTTAGAGAATTTAGTTGGATTTAGTGTCTTAATTTGTTTTTAAGGGTTTTAATATTTTTATGAGTTTTTTTAGAGATTTTAGGGAATTTAAGCTTTTGTAGGGGTTTTTGTTTTTAAGTGTTTTAGGTTTTAAGTTATTCTTATGGGTTTTTAGTATTTTTATGGTTTTCTAGTATTTATTGTTATTTTTTGCGATTTAATAATATTATTATGTATTTTTACGGTTTTTAAGGGTTTTGATGGTTTCTGGGTTTTGGGATTTTATGATTTTTGGGGTTTTAGGGTTTTTTAGTGTTTTTGGGTTTTAAGTAATTATTTAACACTTTTAAATGTGTAAATGGGTTTTAGAGTTTCTAATTATTTTTAGGGGTTTTATGAGTTTTGGGGGGTTTTAAAGGGATTCAAGGGTTTGTATGGTTTTTAGGGGGTTTTGGGGTGTTTTTAATATTTTTAGGATTTTTAGTAATTTCAGGTTTTTGGGGCGTTTACATTGTTTTTAGGACTTTCATTTTATCATAGGTGTTTCTAGGGTTTTAGGGTGTTTTATGTTTTTAGGGATTTCTAGGGATTTTTTAGGAATTGTATGGTTTTTTGGGATTTTTGGGATTTTGTGGGGGGTTAAGGGGGTTTTATTATTTTTAGTTTTTTTTATATTTTCAGGGGTTTTTATAAGTTTTTAGGATTTTATGGATTTCTTAGGTTTTCATTATGGATTTTGGAATTTTTGACATTTTTATGGATTTTTAGGGTTTTTTAATATTTTAATTTTTTTAATGAATTTGATGGTTTTTTAGGTTTTAGTTGTTTTTATTTTTTTATGTTTTTTGTGGTTTTGTGGTTTTTTTATTTTTGGCGATTTTATTGGTTTTTAGCGTATTTTATCATTTACAGGAGGTTTAAATGGTTTTTAAAATTTTTAGGGATTTTAAGGGATTTATCGGGTCTTTGGGGGTGGGGGAGGTAGGTTATATTATTAGTTGATTATGGTATTTATGGTTTTAGGTTTTATTATGGTTCTTAGTGTTTTTTAGTTTTACAGAGTTTTAAGTGTTTTTATGATTTTATGATTTTCTTAGGTTTTTTAGGGTTTTTTTGGTTTTCTACATTTTTTTGATTTTAGGGATTTTTTATGTTTTTTTATATTTTGGGTTACGGAGATTTTGTGGGTCTGTTTATATTTTTTAAGGATTTATGTTTTTTTGGGTTTTTAGTGTTTTTAGTTTTTAAGGGTATTTATGTGTTTTAATGTTTCATGTTTTTCTTCGAAGTTTTTATGGTTTTTCATTTTTTTACATTTTGATGGGTTTTAGGTATTTTATAGTATTTTTATGTTTTATAGGGTTTTAGTGATTTTGATGGGTTTTGTGGGGTTTTTGGGATTCATGGGATTTTTTGGGGCTTTAGGATTTTCTTTTTATTTTTAGGTTTTTTATATTTTTCAGAGTATTTTAAATATTTTTAGGGATGTGAAGGGTTTTTTGTGTTTTTAGTGGGGATTTATGGGTTTTATAGGTTTTTAGGATTTTAAGGGTTTTTAATTGTTTTTATGAATTTTTGGGTTTTTAATGTTTTTAGGGGTTTTATGGTTTTTATGTTTTTAGAAGTATAAGTGTTTTTTTATTTTTAAGGTTCTCTTAGGGGTTTTTATAGTTTTTAGGATTTTTATGTTTTTAGGGATTTTAGGTATTTTTTAGGATTTTTAGGGGTTTTTGTTGATTTGGTTAGTTTTTTGGGGTTTATGGGGTTTTATAGGGTTTTTTAGTTTATTAAGGATTTTATGTTTTTTAATGTTTTCAATCATTTTTAATGGTTTAATATGTTTTTAAAGTTTTTCGTAGTTTGTTGGGTATTTATGGGTTTTTAGGGTTGTTAAGGTTTTTAGTGGTTTTTATGGTTTTTATCTTTTTTAAGTCTTTAGGGGCTTTATGTGTTTATAGGTTTTTAAGGTTTTTTTAGAATTTATAAAAGTTTTTAAAAAATTTAGGTTCTCTTATTTTATTTCTATGGTTTTTTTTGGGTTTTTTGCATATTTTGAGGGGTTTTAGGGTTTTTTGAGATTTAGGGATTTTAGGGTTTTTAGAATTTTTATGCATTTTTAGATTTTTTTTAAAACATGTTTAGTGTTTTAAAGGGTTTTTTTAGTATTCATTAGTTTTTAGGATTTTTTTTGGTTTTTATAGTGTTAAATGTTTTTAGCATTTTTTATGGTTTAAATGGGGTATAGTGGATTTAGGGTATTTTAGTGTTTTTAGGATTTTAGTGGTTTTAATTATATTTAGGTTTTGAATGTTTTTTTAGGGTTTTTTTGAATTTGAAGGTTTTAATGTTTTTTAGGTTTTTTGATGTTTTTTGGTTTTAGAATTTTTATGTTTTTTAAGTAATTTGGTTATTTTATATTTTTATGGTTTTCGTAGGGTTTTTAGGTGTTTTAGGGGTTTTGACATTTTTATGGATATTTTAGAATTTTTAGAATTTTTATTTAATTTTTATGTATTATGAGGTGTTTTTGTGTTTTGGGGGATTTTATGGTATTTTGGGGTCTAAAGGAATTTTAGAATTTTTAGTGGTGTTTAGGATTTTATGGGTTTTTATGATTTTAAAGGTTATAATGGTTTTTATGGTTTTTATGATTTTTAGGGTTTTAGGATTTTTAGCATTTTTTAGGTTTTTATGGGTTTTAAGTGTTTTTATATTTTTATGATTTTCATATGGGTTTTCTTGATTTACTAACTTTTTTAGTGTTTTGAGGATTTTTTTGGATTTGAATGGGTTTTTATGTATTTTGAGGGTTTTTAGGGATTCCATTTTTTTTAATTTTAAGGGGTATTCAGTTTTTTATTTTTATATTTTTTAATGTTTTTTATAATATATTTAAGGTTTTATTGGGTTTTTAGAGTTTTTAGTAGTTTTAAACCGTTTTCTTTGGTTTCTTGAGTTTTTTAGGGTTTTAGAGGTTTTTTTTTATTTTAATGGTTATTAGGTTTTATCAAGGATTCTTTAGGTTTTTTAGAATTTCTGGGGTTTATTTAGAGGATTTATGTTTTTTTATTTTATAAGGTTTTCTTAGGTGTTTTAGGGTATTTATGGATTTTGAATTTATTAGATATTTTTATGTATTTTTTAGTATTTTTCTAGTTTTTATGGTTTTTATTGATTTTCTGGGTTGTAGGGTTTTTATGGGTCTTCGGTTTTTATGGGTTTTTGGGGTTTGATGGATTTTCTTTGTTTTTTACAGTTTTAAGGGGTTTTGGATTATTTTTAACTTTTTTATGGTTTAAAGGGTTTTTCGATTTTCTAGTGGCTTTTAGGGGTTTTAAAGGTTTTTAGGGGTTTTTTGTTTATAGGGGGTTTATGTTCTTTTTATGGTTTCTCTGGGTTTTTAGAATCATTTATATTTTTTAGGTTTTCAATATGTCTTTAGGTTTTTAATATTTTCTTATGGTTTTTAGGGGTTTTAGGGATTTGAGGGTTAAAATTTTTACTGTTTATAGGGTTATAATGGGTTTTAGAGTTTTTAATGTTTTTAAGGGTTTGAGGATTTTTTAGTGTTTTTAGTGGTTTTCAGGTTTTTTATGGCTTTTATGGGTTTTTAAGGTTTTTAGGGATTTTATGGTTTTTAGGCCTTTTAAGGTATTTATGGTCTTTTTTATTTTTAGTATTTTTATGTTTTTCAGGGGTTTCAATTTTTTTTACGATTTTAATGTTTTCTTTGGGGTCTTTAGGGTATTTAAGGCTCTCTATTTTTTTTCTTTTTTAGTAATGTTTTAGGATTTTTATGGTTTTTGGGGTTATTAGGGATTTTGAGGGTTTTTAAGGTTTTCATATTTTTTTTCTTTTGTTATTTTTAGGGTTTTTTATGTTTTTTAGCATTTTAGAGGTTTTTTTGGTTTCAAATGGTTTTTTATTTTACGGTTTCCTTATGATTTATTTAGTTTTTTTTGGGCTTTATAAATTTGTAGTGATTTTTGGGGGTTTTATGATTTTTATAATTTTTTAGGGTTTTAGGGATTTTGAGGGGTTTTATGGTTTTTTATAGTTTTCAGGGTTTTTATGTTTTTTTACGGTTTTTAGGGTTATCACGGTTTTTATATTTTCTTATAATTTTTGGTGGTTTTTTGGGTTTTTATAGTTTTTTATTTATTTATTGGGTTTTTTGGGTTTTAGGTTTTTCTATGGTTTTTATGGTTTTTAGAGTTTTTAGGTGTTTTATGGGTTTTTAGCATATTTAGAATTTTTTGGTTTTTTGGGTTTATAAGTGTTTTTTGGTGTTTAATGTTTTCTTATGTTTCTTCATGTATATTATGGTTTATATGGTTTTCATATTTTTAGTAATTGTTTACATTTTTAGGGATTTTTAGTGTTTTTATTGATTTTTAGGGTTTTTATGTTTTTATGTTTTTTTGTTTTAGGGTCTTTTTTGAATTCTTTATTTGTTTTATGGATTTTTAGAGTTTTTAGTATTTTTAGGGGTATAATGGGGATTTATATTTTTTATCATGTATTAATTCTTTTATGTGTTTTGAGTATTTTGAGGCCTATTATGATATTTAGAGGTTTATAAAGTTTTTAAGCGTTTTTAGCATTTTTAGGTATTTATGTGTTTCCAGTGTTGTTAGGTTATAAATTTTTTCTTAGTTTTTTTAGTTATTTTATTATTTTTTATGTTTTTATATATTTCAAGGGATTTTTTATGATTTTATGGGTTTTTAGTGTATTTAGTGATTTTTAGGTCTTTTAGTGTATTTTTTAGTTTTTAGGGATTTCTAGGTTATTTAGATTTTTTTAACGTTTTAGTGGTTTAAAGTGTTTTTATATTTTTGGTGGTTTTTAGGTTTCTATAGGGTTTTGGGATTTATTATGTTTTTTAGGGATTTTTATTATTTTTGGGGATTTAAAGTGTCTTTTCATTTTTAAAGTTTTCTTATAGGTTTTTAGTGTTTTAGGGTTTTTTTACATATTTAGAGATTCTTATGGATTTTTTTAGGATTTTTATGGTTTGTAGTGTATTTATGTATTTTTAGAGTTTCTAGGGTTTTTTAAAGTTCTTTGGGGTTTTATTTATTTTATGTTTTTCTCAGTTTTTTGAGTTTTTTAGGGTTTATAATGTTTTTGATATTTTAAAAAAAAATAGGGGTTTAATGGGATTTTATAGTTTATAGTGGATTTTGGGTTTTTTTGGGATTTATATTTTTTGTTTTTTAGGTATATATATTAATTTAAGTGTTGTTATGGTTATTTAGGGTTTTTTATGTTTTTTATCATTTTTCATGAATTTAGGGGTTTAGGTTTTTCTAGGTTGTAATGATTTTTTATGGTTTTAATGGTTTTTAGTGTTTTTTACATTTCTATGTATTTTTATTGATTTATTAGGATTTTTTTTGTATTTTAGAGGTCTTATTGATTTCAAAGCTATTTTGGGTTTTTAGGGTTTTTAGGGATTTTATGTTTTTAGTGGTCTTTAGGATTTGTTTTCTATTTTTTATCTAATTTGATGGTTTTTACAGTTTTTATAATTTTCAGAGGAATTAAAGGGTTTTTTATAGTTTTTTAGTTGGTTTTTAGGGATTTATGGACATTAGGGGGTTTTATGTTTTTTATGATTTTAATGGAATTCAAGGGTTTTAAGGTTTTTTTTTCAGTTTTTAGAGTTGTTTAGGTTTTATGCGTTTTATGTTTTTTAAAATTTTTAGGGTTTTCATAATGTTTTTGAGGAGCGTTAGGGTTTTTTGGGTTTTTGGTATTTTATGTCTGTTTATGTTTTTATTATATTATAATGTTTTTAGGGATATTGAGGGGTTTTAGGGTTTTTATGGTTTTTTGCGGTTTTACGTATCTTTTGGTTTCTATGGTTTTCTTAAGGTTTTAGGGTTTTTTAATTTTAAGTTATTTTTTAGATTTTTATTTTATTTTTATCGATTTTTGGGTTTCAAGGAACTTTTATAGTTTTACATATTTTTGGATATTTAGAGTTTTCATTGGGTTTTTCTTGCTTTTTTGGGTTTTAGGGAAAATTATATTTTTTTATCTATTATAGGGGTTTAAAGTGTTTTAAAATATTTTTTTTAATTTTTAAATGGTTTTCATGGTTTTTTGAATTGTTTTTATGTTTTTATGGTTTTTATATATTTTTAGTGTTTTTATAGTCTTTTTAGGTGTTATACGGTTTTTTTGGGGTTTTAGCATTTTTTATGTTTTATAGGGGTTTTATGTGCTTTATGTTATCACAATTTTCTTATTATTGTTCATGTTTTTAGGGTTTTCTTTTATGTTTTTAGGATTTTTAGGGTTTTTATGGTTTAATGGTTTTTATGGGTTTTTTTTGGTTTTAGGGTATTTATTGTTTTTCTATTTTTTGGGATTTTTTGGGTTTTTTAGGGTTTTAAAGATTTTAATAGTTTTATAATTTTTCTAGGGGTTTAATGGGTTTTAAGATTTTTTAGTGTTTTTATGTTTTTTATGTCGGTTTTTGGGTTTTTAAAGGTCTTTTGTGGGTTTTTATGTTTTTCAGTGTTTTAGGGGTTTTAGTGTTTTTAGTGTTTTTAGGGATTTTAAAGATTTTTTTGTTTTTTAGGGGTTTTAATTTTTTTAGGTTTTTAAATTTTTCAGAAGGGTTTTCAAGGATTTTATGGTTTTTTACATTTTTATGGACTTTTAGGGACTTTTAGTTTTTTTATGGTTTTTTGCAGTTTTAAGGATTTTGAGGGTTTAAGGGTTTTAAAGGGGTTTTTTGGTTTTTTGGGTTTTTTAGGGTTTGTTTTTGAGTTTTTTGCGATTTAAAGCGTTTTTAGTGGTTTTTAATGTTTTTAGGCATCTAAAGAGTTTTTTAATATTTCAGTGGGGTTTCATATATTTTAGTGTGTTTTTATGGTTTTTTAATGATTTAGGGATTTTATAGTTTTTAGGGGGTCTCAGTGTTTTTCAAGTATATAAGGGTATTTATAATTTTTTCGATTTTTAGGAGATTGAGTGTTATAAGGTTTAAGGTTATACAAAGGGTTTTAAATATTTTTAAAGTGTTATTAAAATTTTCAAGATTTGTATGGTATTTTAGGAATTTTATGGTTTTTTGGGGTTTATGTTTTCATAATTTTGAGTGTTTTTAAGGATTTTTCAGGTTTTAAGGTTTTTTGTGTTTTTAGGATTTTTTTTATTTTTTAATGGATTCGAAGTTATTTTCGAAATTTTTAATTTTTTTAGTTGTTTATGGAGGTTTTAGAGTTTTTATTGGGATTTCTAGTATTTATGTGTTTTAGGGATTTTATGGTTTTTATGTGTTGTATTTTTTTTGGGTTTTTAGGGGTTTTAGCATTTCTAGTTTTTTAGAAGATATTTGTTTTTTAGGATTTTAAGGTTTTTGTTATGGGTTTTCATGCATTTTAGGTTTTTTTAATATTTTAGGGACATTTATGTGTTTTTTAGAATTTTTTTGGTATTTAGGAATTCTGAAAATTTTTAGGGGTTTTATATTTTTTGGTCATTAGTTTTTTTTTGAGTTTTTTAGGGTTTCTATAGGTTTTTAGAGTTTGTTGACATTTTTTTGGTTTTTCAATAGTTTTTAGATTTTTTGAAGGGTTTCACGAGTTTTATAGTATTTAGGGGGCTTTATGGTTTTTATGGTCTTGTGAGGTTATTTTGGTTTTTAGGTTTTTAGGGATTTTATGAGTTTTAGGTTTTTAGATTTTATTTGGGGTTTTCATGTTTCTTATTGTTTTTAAAATGTTTAATTATTTCTATGGTTTTTTTTATTTTTATGGTTTTTATACGTTTTAGGGTTTTTAGGGGTTTACAGTGGTTTTTTGGGTATTTTCGTTTTTTGGGATGTTAGGGTTTTTATTGTTTTTAAGAGTTTAAAAGGGGTTTTTGGAGTTTTTTAATGTTTTAGGGGTTTAAAGGGTTTTTGGCATTTTGGTTGTTTTAGGGTTTTAAGGGTTTTATGGTTTTAATGTTATTATGGTGTTTATGGTTTTTTTGGTTTTGGGGTTTTTTGTATTTTTTAGGTTTTCTAGGGGTTTTAAGTGTTTACATGTTTTTACGGTTTTATTATAGTTTTTTTTTGGTTTTTCCTGTTATAATGTTTTTATTGATTTTTATGGATTTTTAGAATTATTATGGATTTTATGGTTTTTAGGGATTTTGAGTGATTTTGGGTTTTAGGTTTTAGGTGTTTTAAGTGTTTTTTCTTTTAATGATTTTCTTAGCAGTTTTCATATATTTTACGTTTTTAGTTATTATTTGGGATTTTTTGGATTTTTATGGTATTTAGGGTTATGGTGATTTTGAGGGGTTTTCAATTTTTTAGGGATGTTTTTGGTTATTTAGATTTTATTGGTTTTTGGAGTTTTTCATGGTAATGAGGTTTTTAGAGTGATTTTAATATATTTTTTGGTTAAAGGGATTTTAGAGTTTTTAGTGGTTTTATTGTTTTTATGGGTTTTTATGTTTTTGAATGTTTTTAGTGTTTTTATAGTTTTTAGGTTATTTGTCATTTTTTTTATTTTTTTAGGGGTTTTATGTGTTCTTATGTTTTTACGGTTTTTAGGGTATTTAGGGGTTTTAAGGGTTTTTTCGGGATTTTTAGAGCTGTTTAGTATTTTTATTGGTTTTTAGGGTTTTTTGGGATTTTGAGTTGTTTTAGTATTTTTAAGTGTTTTATTTAATGATTTTTGGGGGTTTTGTTATTATTTTTTTGTTTATTTATGATTTTTATGGTTTTTAGATTTTCTAAACATTTTTAAGGGTTTAAAGGGTTTTTTAGATTTATGTTTTTTGGGGGGTTTTTTTCTTTTTAAGGGGTTTTCGGGGGGTTTGTTTTTTGGGTAAGGCATTTTTTATAATTAATATCATTTTTTATGATTTTGAGGTGTTTGAAGTATTTTTAGGTTTGTAAGGTTTTCGAAGGAGTTTTTTTTGTTTTTAACCTATTTTTTATTTTTAGGTATTTTTATGGATTTTTATGGTTTTGTAGGGTTTTAGGGTTTTTACAAATTTTTATTGCTTTAAGGTTTTTTGTTTTTTTACAATTTTTAGGGGTATAATTTTTCTAATTTTTTTAGTTGTTTTTAAGGGGTTTTATGGGTATTTAAGGTTTTTATGGGATTTTTATGGTTTTTTAACATTTTTACAGTTTGCAGGATTTTTAGGATTTTAAGTGTTTTTGGATTTCCATAGTTTTATTAGGGGTTGTCAATATTTTTTTGGGTTTTCTATGTTTTTTGGTCTTTTATGGGGTGTTAGGGTTTTTAATGATTTTGAGGGGGTTTCGGGGGTTTTATTGGGTGATTTTAGTTAATTTAGGGTTTTTAAGGTTTTTATCCTTTTTAAAAAAAATCAGGGGTATAAATAGAATTTATAATTTCTAGTACCCTCTATAGTTTTTATGTGTTTTTAGGGTTTTTATGGGTTTTAGGGGTTTTTATGGTTTTTAAGGGTTTTAGGGAATTTTAGGATATTTAAAATTTTTAGGTTTTTTAGATGATTTAATTATTTTCTGGTTTTTAAAGTTTTTTAATAATTTTTCAATGTTTTTAGTTTTTTTATTCATTAGGGATATTTTTGGTAATTTTAGGATTTTATGATTTTTAGGGTTTTTATGGCTTTTTTGACTTTTTAGGTTTTTAATGTTTATAGGGATTTTTAGGGGTTTCCGAAATTTTAAGGTTTACGTTTTGAATTGTTTTTAGGTTTTTATGGTTTTCATAGGGCCTTCTACAATTTCAGGGTTCTTACCTTTTTATGGATTTTTAGTGACTTTATAGGTTTTTATAGTTCTTAGGGTTTTAGGGATTTTGTTTCATTTTAGTGCATTTTAGTGTTTTTATGGTATTTATGGGTTTTTAGGTTTTTTTTAAAACAAATTTAGTGTTTTTGAAGGAACTAATTTTTTTTCATGGTTTTTAGGGTGTTAAAATTTATTTTAGTATTTTGTTGTAATTTTAGTTTTAGGGTCTTTAGTGGGTTCTATTATTTGTAGTGGTTTTTGGGTTTAAAGTGTCCTTTTATGGGTTTTTAGTGTTTTTAGGATTTTAGGGATTTTAAGTGTTTATAGATATTAAATATTTTATTAGGTTTTAAAGGTTTTTTGGAATTTTTTTAAAATTTTTAGGATTTTTAGGGATTTTTGAGGATTTTTATGGATTTTTTGTGTTTTATTTATTTTAATGGTTTTAAGCTATATTAGTGTTTTAGGATTTTTTGGGGTTTTAGATTTTTTTGGGTTTTATGTGTTTTATGTTTTTACTTTTTTATTAGGTGGTGTAGGGTTTTTATTTTTAGGGGCTTTTAAAGACTAAGAGATTTTTTTTGGGGTTTTAGGGTTTTCATGAGTTTTAATTTTTTTAGAGTTTTAAACCAATTTTTTAAAGTGATTTATATTTTTAGGTGGTTTTTAGTAATTTTATGGGTTTTTAAGGTTTTAATGTTTTTGTGGGGTTTAATAGTTTTAGAGGTTTTTAGGGTTTTTGTTGTCTTTTTTGGGTTTTTTTATTTTAAGAATTATCTTGTTTTATGGGTTTTATGTGTGTTTAATTTTTTAAGGTTTTCATATAGGTCTTTAGGTTTTTAGGGTTTTTAATTTTTTATTTATTTTTAGGGGTTTTTTATGATTTTTATGGTGTTTTGTGTTTTTAGGGAATTTGATGATTTTTAGGGATTTTTATGGTTTTTGGGAATTTCATGTTTTTGGTTTTTTAGGAATTTTATGTGTTTTAATCGTTTTATTAGGGGTTTTCATGGTTTTAGTGTTATTTATTTTTAGGAATTTGTATGGGGGGTTTTAATATTTTAATAGTTTTATGTGTTTTTGTATTTCGTGGATTTTTTAGAGTTTTATGATTTTTTGGTTTTTTGGGGAATTTAGATTTTTTGAATTTGTATGGTATTTTAGATTTTCTTTTATAATTTTTAGTTATTTAAAGGTTTTTTATTGTTATAGTGGTTTTTAAGGGTTTTATTGGTTTTTTGGTTTTTAAGGATTTAGGGATAATTATGGTTTTTATATGTTTTTTGGATATTTTTATAGTTTTTAATATTTTAGAGATTATAGGGGCTTAATGAGTTTTTGAGGATATAAAGGTTTTCTTATGGGTTTTATGTTTTTAAAGTGTTTTTTATTTTTATGGACTTTATGGATATTGATGGTATTAGTATTTTTAGGGTTTTTATGGTTTTTATCATTTTTTATGGATTTAGGATCTTTTAACGTTTTTATGTTTTTAGAATTTTATTACGGTTTTCCAGGGTTTTATGGTTTTTACTTTTTTTAGTGATTTTAGGGATTTTTAGGTTTCTAACAGTTGTTTATGTTTTTAAGGATTTAGAATTATTTTAGGGGTTTATAGGGTTTTCAGGATTTTTTTTTGTTTTTAGAGGTTTTTTGAGTTTTTAGGGTTTGAACATTTTTAAAATCTTTTTGAGGTTTAAAATATATTTAGATATTTTAGTGGTTTTGTTGGTATTTATTTGTTTTTAGGGTTTTAGGGTTTTTAGTGGTGTTTATGGTTTTGAGGGATTTTATGTTATTTACAGTATTTTTATGGTTTTTATCATTTTTAGGTTTTTTGGGTTTTATGTGTATTTAGGTTTTTAAGGTTTTCTTAAGATTTTTTTTTTAAAATTTTTAGGGTTTCTATGTTTATAGGGATTTTTAGTGTCACTTTTAGTATTTTTATGGTTTTTAGGGTTTTTATGGATTTTGAGGTGTTATATACAGTTTTAGGCTTTTTGGAGTTTCTATCATTTTTGTGTTTTCATGGGATTTAAGTTTTTTTTTGTTTTTATGGTTTTCTTAAGGGTTTTCATGGTTTTAGGATTTTTTACACTATTAGGCATTTTTTGGATTTTTATGATTTTTTTGGGTTTTTGGGGGGGATTTTGTGACTTTTTAGTGTTTTGAGGTTATTATTATTATTTATTTGTTTTTAGGGTTTTTTTGAGTTTTTTTTCATTTTCAAGGATTTTACAGTATTTTCCACATTTTTCGGAGTTTAATATAATTGTAGAGTTTTAGTGGTTTTATTATTTTATGGTTTTTTAATATTTTTTTGTTCTTGGGGGTTTTATAGTTTTTAGATTTTTTTTTGGATTTTTGGTCTTTTTTGGATTTTTAGGGTTTTAGGGTTTTAGCATTTTTTTAGTTTTTAGGGGTTTTATACGATTTTATGTAGTTATGTTTTTGTTAGAGGTATTTAAGGTTTTCGTGGAAACTTTTGGTTTTATGGATATTAGGTATATTTTTATTTCTTTGATTTTTAGAGTTTTTAGGGATATTGAGGGGGTTTGGGTTTTTGGGGTTTTTAGGGTTTTTATGGTTATCTAGGGTTTTTACCAATTTTGGATTTTTAAGAGTTTTAATTTTTTTTAGTTTTTTATGGTTTTATTAAGGTGTTACAATTTTTTTAATTTTTTTATGTTTGTAGTGATTATTTAGTACTTTTATGGATTTTAGGAATTTTTGGGATTTTAATGGTTTTCGAGTTTTATGACATTTTGTGATTTTAGGGGTTTTTTGAATTTTTATGGGATTTAAGGTTTTTTTAGATTTTAATGTATTAAATGGTGTGAAGGGGTTTTATATTTATCAGTGGATTTTTGGGCTTTTTAGTATTTTTATGGGTTTTTATGGTTTTAAGAAATTCAAGGGATTTTAGGTTTTTTGTATATTTATGTGTTTTTCGGTGTTAAGATTTTCTAAGGGGTTTTTAGAGATTTATTGTTTTTATGTATTTAGGTACTTTTAAGTATTTTTTACTGTTTTTATGTATTTTAAAATTATTAGAGATTTTTTATGGTTTTATGGTGTTTTATAACATTTAGTGTTTTGGGGATTTTAGTGGATTAATGTGTTTTTAGGTATTGATGGGTTTCCTAGTGTTTTTAGTGTTTTTTTGTATTTTTAGGGATTTTGTTTGGATTTTATGGTTTTTCATATTATTTGAATTTGGGTTATTTTATATTTTTTAATGTTTTTACATTTATTTATTGTTTTTTGGTTTTTTGGTTTTTTTATTTCTTAAGGGTTTTAAAGGTTTTTAGATTTTTTTTGAACAATTATAGTGTTATAAAATGCTTTAGTTTTTTTAGTATTTTCCATGGTTTTATGGGTTTTTAGGGTTTTTTTATTGTTCTTAGGGGTTTTTATGGTTTTAGCAATTTTTAGGGTCTTTTAGGAATTTTTAGGGTTTGTAGCGTTTTTTGGGTTTTTTGGGGGTTGTAAATGATTTTAGGTTTTTATGGTTTCCTTAGGTTTTTTGGGGTTTTTATGATTTTTTACATGTTTATATATTTTTCTTTTTTTATATATTTTTATTACCTTTTGGTTTTTAGTGATTTTGATAGTTTTTAGGGTTTTTAGTGCATTTAGCAATTTTCAGTTTTAAGGGTTTTTATTTGTTTTTATGTATTTATAGTTTTTTAGGTATTTTTAGGGTTAGTGGGATTTTTTAAATTTTTATGGATTTTTATGGAGTTTAGTGATTTTCAGAGATTTTAGGGTTTATAGGGATTTTTAGGGGTTTTGGGGATTTTTAGGGTTTTTAGTTTTTTAGGGCATTTATGTGTTTTATGGATTTTAAGGATTTTATAGTGTGTTTTTAGTGTTTTATTGGGTTTGTAGATTATTTTATCATTTTTAGGTGTTTAAAGTATTTTTAGATATTTTAGTGTGTGCTTTCTGTTTTATGGTTTTTTATTATTTTAAGTGGTTTTGGGGGTTTTTATGATATTTAGGTATTTTTAGGTTTGTAATGTTTTTAGATATTTGGTGGTTTTAAGTGTTTTAAGGTTTTCTTAAGGTTTTTTAGGGTTTTAAGTATTTTTATGTATTTAATGATTTATAGGTATTTTTTTAGGATTTTTAGGGTTTTTAGGGGTTTTTATGGTATTTATGGATTTATATATTTTTAGTGGTTTTTCGGTTTTTTAGAGTTTCTTGGGTTTTAAGTGGTTTTAAGTGTTTTTTGGTGTTTATGGTTTTTTGGGTTTTTTTAGGGTTTTTATGTTTTTTCCATTTTTAGGGATTTTTAGGGATTTTTAGAATTTTTGTTTTTGAGTTTCTAGTGATATTGAGGTTTTGAGGGGTCATTTGACTTTCACGTGTTTTAAGTATTTTTTGGATTTTATGTGATTTTAGTTTTCTAATTTTTTGTGAATTTTGGGTTTTTTATTCTTTTTAGTGTTGTTAGGGATTTGAGGGGTTTTAGTGGTTTTTAATTTTTATATGTTTTATGGTTTTTCGGTATTTAATGATTTTTTATTTTTTAGGGATTAAAGGATTTTGTAGTTTTTTAAAAATTTAATGGGATTCATAGTTTTTAGGGTTTTTAGTGGAATATTTGGGTTTTTATGGATTTTTTGAGTTTTTAAGGTTTTTTGGGTTTTTATTGTTGTTAGGGATGTTTAGGGTTCTTAACGTCATTTTAGGATTTTTAAATTTTTTTGATTTTTAGGGATTTTTAGTGTTTTTGGGTTTTTAAGGTTTTATTTGAGTGTTTTCGTGATTTTTTGGTCTTTACGTTTTCATAAATTTTATGGATCTTTTAGAATTTTTTTGGGTTTTCATGGTTTTTAAGGATTTCGAGGGTGTTTAAGGGTTTTCATGGGTTTTATATTTTTTTGGGTATTAAGTGTTTTTAGGGTTTCTAAGTGTTTCTAGTTTTTATGGTTTCCTTAGGGGGTTATCAAGGTTTTAGTGTTTTTATATTTTTATGTATTTTTATTTATTTATGATTTTTATGGCTGTTTTGTTTTTTTAAGGATTTTGATGGTTTTTATCAATATTTTTGTTTTTAGGGATATTTGAAATTTTTCAAGAATTTATAGTTTTTAATGTTTTTAGGCGTTTAAAGTGTTTTAAGATTTTTTAGTGGAACTTTAGGGTTGTATATTTTTTATGTTTGAAGTGTATTTTATTGTTTTTAAGGGTTTTACGAAATTTTTAGGGTTTTAGATTTTTTATTGTTTTAGGAGTTTTATGAATTTTTAGGTTTTATGGATTTATTTGGCATTTTATGTTATTTATGTTTTTAATTATTTAGAGGGGATTTGATTATTTTTATGTGTTTTTAGTGTTTTTAGGGATTTTTAGGGTTTCAATTAGTTTTATGGTTTTTATGATTTTTAGCGGTTTTTACAATTTTAGAGGTTTTATGTTTTTTTAGGGTTTTAATGTTTTCATACGGTTTTGATGATTTTTAGGGTTATTAATGTTTTTAGGAATTTTTCAGGGTTTTTTCTATTATTTTTAGGGTTTCTAGGGATTTGATGGATTTTTTTTTGAATTTTTAGGGTTTATAATTTTTTTGGGTTTTTTTAGATTGTTGAGTTTCCTTTGGATTTTACTATTTTAGAGTTTTTTAATTTTTACGGGTTTAAAAGGATTTTATATTTTTATTGGTTTTAATATTTTTATTGGTTTTTTGGGTATTTACAGCTTTTAGGGGTTTTTGGGGTTTTGGGGGTTGTAGTGTTTTATGTTTTAAGTATTTTTAGTATTTTTTAGGTTTTTAGGGGTTTTAAGTGTTTTTAGGATTTTAAGATCTTCTTAGGGGTTTTTAATTTGTTTAGAGTTTTTATAATCTTACGTATTTTTTGGGGTTTTGTGATTTTTATACTCTTTTAGGGTTGTTAGTGATTTTCAGGGGTTTTTAGTTTTTTATTGATTCTTAGAATATTTATGGTTATTAGGGTTTTAAAGTGTTTTTTTAGTTTTATGGTTTTCTTAAGTGTTTTTAGGATTCTTTTATATTTTTTTTTGGAATTTAGTGTTTTTATGATTTTTAGGGGTTTTAGGGTGTTTTGGTTTTTGAGGGTTTTTATGGGTTTTAGGATTTTTAGGGGGTTTATAGTATTATTTTTTAGGGTTTTTTTGATATTTTATGAATTTTATGGGCTTTTAGAGTTTTTTAATGTTTTTTGTGATTTAAAGAGAATCTAGAGTTTTCAGTGTATTTTGGGATTTTGGGAATTTTGGGATTTTATGGTTTTTAGGGGTTTTTTGGTTTTGAGGGTTGTTTATGATTTTTAGAGTCTTTTATGGTTTTAGTGTATTTTAGTGATTTTATTGGTTTCTAAGGTTTACTTAGGGTTTTCAATTTTTCTAAGGTCTTTTACATTTTTTTGGATCTATAGGGGTTTTTTTGTTATTTTTAGGGATTTTTAGGGGTTTTTTATTTTTTAAGGGTTATTTGATTTTTTTTGGGTTTTTTAGATTTTTAGTGTGTTTTGAGTTCTTATGGATTTTATTTTTTTATATCTTTTTAATGTTATTAGGGGTTTATAGGGTTTTTATAGATTTCCATGGTTATTTATGGTTTTTATGGGTATTTAAAGGGTTGTAATATTTTTATGGTCTCTAGGGGTTTTTTATGGTTTCAATGTCTTTTAAGGGTTTTTAGGGTTTTTTAGAATATTTAGGTTTTAATGGGTTTAAAGTGTTTCCAAATATTTATTGTTATCTTATTAGTTTTAAGGGTGTTTATGGTGTTTTAAATTTTTTTGGGTTTTTATAGATTTTTATGGATTCTATGGGGTTTTAATGATTTTGTGGGGTTTAGGGGGTTTTTAGGGTTTTAAGGTTCTTAAGGGGGTTTCCATTTAATTTTTTCATAAGGGTTTTCTGGGGTTTTTACATTTTTAGATATTTTTTGGGATTTTTTAGTATTTTTATGGGGTTTTATGGTTTTAAGGTATTTTTAGGGGTTTTATGGGTTTTTATGGTTTTGTTGGGTGTTTAGGGTTTCATTGTTTTTATTGCTTTTAAGGATTTTAGATTTGTTTTAACTTTTTTAGGGGTTTGAAGGGTTTTTAGAGTTTTTAGTGGTTTTAGGGTTTTTATGGGTTTTAATAGTTTTTATGATTTTTAGGGGATTTCAGGGTCTTTTTTAAGGTCTTTTCAGGTTGTTTTTTCCTTTTTAGGGTTTTTAATGGTTTTTTGTTTTTTTTGGGTTTTATAGTTTTCCTAGGGTTTTTTATAGTTTTTTACGATTATAGGGATTATTTTAGGAATTTTATGGATTCTTTGGGATTTTAGTGATTTTGAGGTAGTTAAGGGGTTTTAGGGGTTTTAAGGGTATTTTTAATTATTTTTATTTTGAGGGGTTTTATGTTTTCTTATGTTTTTCTTTGGGTTTTTAGAGGTTTTAGTGTTTATTACTCTTTTTGGGATTTTTATGTCCTTTAATGATTTTTATGGATTTTGGGTTTTTAGAGATTTTGTGGGTTTTAGGGTTTTGGGGTATTATGGGATTTTTCTTAATTTTCATTGAGGTTTTGAGGGAATTTTAGTGGATTTTAATGTTTTTAGGGGTATAAAGTGTTTTTAGAGTTTTTTGGTTGTTAATGTTTTTATGGATTTTAACGGTTTTTATGGTTTTTAGTGATTTTATGGGTTTTTGGATCTTTTTAGAGTCCATTTGGGTTTTATAGTATTTAGGGTTTTTTGGGTTTTTTGTTTTTTTAGGTTTTTATAGATTTGTTCAGTGTTTTCATGGATTTTATGTTTTAAATAATTTATGTATTTTTATGGATTCTTTAGAATTTTTATGGATTTTTAGTGTTTTTAGGTGTTTTTGGGGGTTGTAGGGTATAGATATTCCTAGATTTTTAGAAATTTTTAGGTTTTTTTGGGTTTTATGTGTTTTTAGTTTTTAAATGTGTTTAGGGTTTTTTGGATTTTTTTGGGTTTTTGGGGATATTTACATTTTTTGGGATTTTTTTAGGTTTTTATGTTTTTTTATATTTTATACAGTTTTAAGGATTTTGATGGTGTGTAGGGTTATAGAGGTTTTTACTATTTTGGGGGTGTTTTAATTTTATAGGGTTTTTAGGTTTTTGTTTATTTTCATACATTTTTAGCGGTATAAAGGGTTTTTTGTGGTTTTAGTGGGTTTTTTGGGTTTTTTTGGGTTCTTATATTTTTTAATGTTATTAGGGATTTTTGTGGGTTTTAGGGGGTTTAGTGTATTTTAGGGAGTTTTATTTTTTTTATTGTTTTCATGGGTTTTACCTGTTTGTTGGTTTTTAAGGCCTTCATAGTGTTTTTAGGGGTTTTAGTGTTTTTATGGTTTTAGAGATTATTATAAAATTTTTTAGGATTTTAATCGTTTTTTGGGGTTTTTAGGGAATTTGAGGGAATTTGGGTTTTTTGGTTTTAATTGGGTTTTTATGTTTTCAGCCATTTTTAGGGAATTTTTAGGATTTGAATAATTTTTTATGATATTTAAGTATTTTGAGATATTAAGGGTTTTAGGGTTTTTTGGTTTTATGGATTTCATGGGTTATAGGGTTTATTTTATTTTTTAGGTTTTTAAGGGTTTTATAGTTTTTTAATGTTTCTAGGGGTTTAATTGATTTTTAGAGTTTTTTTGGCTTTTATTTATTTTTTAGGGTTTTATGTTTTTTGTGGGTTTTATGATTTATAGGGGTTTTTAGAGTTTTTAGGGTCTTTTTGGGTTTTTCGTGTTGTTTACGTTTTTTAGATTTTTAGGGGTTTTATGTGTTTTTAGGTTTTTAAGGATTTGATAAATATTTTCAGGATTTGTAGGGTTTTTTATGGTTTAATGTTTATTTATGGTTTTTTAGGATTTTATGGGGTTTTAGGTTTTTTTTTGGATTTTGAGCGGTTTTAGGGTTTTTAGGTGTTTAAAAGTTTTTTAGCCTTTTTGTGTTTTTTAGTATATTTAGGGTTTTAAGTGTTTTTATTGTTTTTATGGTTTTTTTAGGGTTTTTGGGATTTTTTACATTTTTGGGGATATTTATATATTTGCTAGCATTTTTATTATTTTTGGGTTTTTAGAAATTTTGAGTTATTTTACAGATTTTATGTTTTTTTGGTTTTTGTGGTTTTTTTTGAGTTTTTTAGGTTTCTGATGTTTTTAATGATTTTTAATTTTTTTAGGGATTTGAAGTCTTTTTAGAGTTTGTAGTGGGTTTTTATTGTTTTTAAGCTTGATAGGGGTTTTTATGGTTTTTAAGAGGATTGTGGTTTTTCAGTTCTTTTATGTATTTTTAGGGTTTTTAGATATTGTTTTTTGGTTTTTAGAGGTTTTTTTGTGATTTTATGGTTTTTAAGGTTTTCATAGGGTTATTTAGCATTTTTAGGGGTTTTTATGTTTTCTGTAATTTTTATAGATATTAAAGGTTTTTTATGTGGTTCACCCATCAAATCCTTCTCCCTCTTTATCTGAGCTATGTTAGATTTAATCATGGCATCTTCCTCCACAATGATTTCCCCTAACCTTACAGCTGGATCATCATCATCCCAGAAAAAATTAAAATCCTACTTCAGATCTGTCTCCTGCAGGATGTCCTTCTAATGCTTCTCATATGAGATTTCCATATAGTCCATCATTATCTATTCGTACATATCAACACACAGGGGTAAGGACTTATACACAACCAGATCAAGGCTCAAGTCCTTTTGTTCTTCAATCTTTCTTCTTAATATAAAATTTGAGGGTAGGTCCCCTTGATCTTCAGGAATCTCCATATTTGAAGACATATAAGACTGAAATCCCTCAACCTACTTTTCCCCATTCCCATCAGCATAAACCTGCACCTCTCGCAGCTCCTACACTTTTTCAACAATGATTAATGGATTTTTCACCACCTCCTCCCACCCCATCCCTTCATGGATAATGGGGACTATAACCCCCTCCTGAAGTTCCATATGATTTTTTTTTCATCCCTAACATCTACAAACAACACCTCTACCTGATCCTACATCTCATGCCTCACCCTCCCATTAACCAAAATCTCCAGAGGTGCCAAACCCTCAAATCAGTTGGAATTTGAAATGACCTCCTGCCCCTGCATCAAGAGTGGAAGGTTTTTATGGTTTTTAATGCTTTTAGAGTATCTTTATATTTTGAGGGGATCAAAGGGATTTTAGAGTTTTAAGTGGTTTATGGGGGGTTTGGGAATTTTATAGTTATTAAATGTCTTTAGGGATTTTTATGGTTTTTTTTGGATTTTTTGGGGTTTTTTGCCTTTTTATGTTTTTAATTTTTTTCTTATGTATTTTATGTTTTTAAGGGTTTTTTACATTTTTAGGTATTTTTAGTTATTTCTTTATATTTGTTTAAGTTCGTTATGTATTTCAATGTTTTTTAGTGTTTTTAGTACATATATGTTTTTTTGTGGTCTTACCTTTTTTAGGGATTTTACTATTTTTAGAGTTTTTTAAACATTTCTCGGGTTTTAAGGGTTTTATATTTTTTAGTTATTTTGTTGGTTTTTATGGGGTTTTATGGTTTTTTTATATTTTTAGGGTTTTTATGGATTTTTGTGTATTTTTAGGGGTTTTAGTGTTTTTATAAATTTTTTTAGGGTTTTAGAGGTTTAATGTGTTTTTTGGGAATTAAGGATTCTTATGGTTTTTAGGGGACTTTTTCGGTTTTAAATTTATTGTATTTTTATGATTTTTTATGATTTTTAATGTTTTTAGGGTTTTAGGGTTTTGAGGTTTTAGGTTTTTTAGTGTTTTTAGGTTTTTTATGGGGTTTAGGTGTTAATGTTTTAGGGTTTTATTAATGATTTTATGATTTTTAATTATTTTACATTATTAGGGATTTTGGGGGGATTTTTATGATTTTTATGATTTTTGGGGTTTTTAAGAATTTCTAGTATTTTAGGATTTAATATTTTTGTGTATTTTTGATTTTTTGGGTTTTTTGGGTTCTTTTAGTTTTTTAAGTTTTTAAAGGGTTTTAGATTTTTTTTAAATTTTTAGGGGCTTGAATGGTTTTAGAGTTTTTAGAGGTTTTTAGGGTTTTAGGGTATTTAGGGGTTCTTAAGGATATTAGGGTTTTTAGGGTTTTAGTTTTATTTAACTTTTTTGGATATTTATATGTTTTTAGGTTTTATAATTTTCTATGATTTTTTCAATGTAATTTTGTTTTTTATTGATTTTTATGGATTTCATAGTTTTTCTATAGGTTCCTAGTGTTTTAGCGATTTTGGGGTTTCTAAGGATTTTATATATTTTTAGGTTTTTAAGTGTTTTTAGGGTTTTAAGGTTTTATTTGGGGTTTTCAGCGTTTTAATGGACTTTTGGGATTTTTTTTGATTTTTTAAGGTTTTCAGGTAATATGAGTGTTTTTACAATTTTTAGGAATTTTTTGTTTTTATGTGTTTTTTGGGATTATCGGGGGTTTTAATTTTTAAATGGTTTAATGTTTTTATGGTGTATAAAGGGGTTTTTTGTGTTTTTAGTGGTTTTTAGAGTTTTATGGGTTTTTAAGGTTTTTAAGGGTTTAGGTGTTTTATGTTTCTTAGTGTTTTTAGGGTCTTTTTAGGGATTATTAATGTTTTATTTATTTTCAGAGGTGTTAAGTGTTTTTAGGTTTTTATCTTTTTGTTAGGGGTTTCTAGGGACCTTGCGGTTTTATATGTTTTTAGCGTTTTTATGGATTTTTATATTTTTTATTTTTTAGGGTTTTTAGGGATATTTAGGTGTTTGGGGGGGGGGGGGGGGGTAGGGGACGTGGTTCATTGGGGTTTTTATCGGTTTTAGATTTTTTTTACTTTTTTCTGGGTTCTAGGTATTTTTATGTTTTTTTTGTTTTCTTAGAGATTTTAAGTGTTTTTAGGGGTTTTTTTGTTATTCGGGATTTTTATGGTTTTTGGGTTTTTTGGGTTTTTAGGGATTTATAGGGGTTTTATGGTTTTTTTTAGTTTTTAGAGGTTTTCTGTTTTTTAGAGTTTTTTATTGTTTTTAATTTTTGTAATAGGGTTTATAGTTTATATTTGTTTTTGAGATATTTTTGGGTTTTTTGTGTTTTTAGGATTTACATGTTTTTATGTTATGTTGTAGTTTTTTAGGTCTTTTTAGAATTTTTAGGTTTTTATGGGTTTATGTGTTTTTAGGGTTTTATGGTTTTTAAGGGTTTTTAGGGTATTGGGGTTGTTTAAATTTCTAGGGATTTATAGAGAATTTTTAGGATTATTTTGAGTTTTAGGGCTCTTAATGGATTCAGAGGATTTTAGGTTTTTTGGATTTACATGGTTTGTTTAGGGTTTTAGGTTTTTTGGAGTTTGTTAGGGTTTTTAATTTATTGAGTGCCTTTTACCATTTTCAAGGGTTTATATGGTTTTTAGAGTTTTTATTGGTTTTTTATGGTGTTTATGTGTCTTTTGGGGTTTTATCATTTTATTGGATTTTATGGTTTTAGTGGTTTTAGGGATTTAGGGACTTTAAATATTTGAAGGGATTTTATGATTTTTAGGGTTTTTACTAGTTTTATTTGTTTCATGGTTTTTGAAGTCTTCATATAATTTTTCATGGTTTTTGTTTTTTTTATGATTTTAGGGATTATTAGGGATTTAATAAGTATTTATATGGTTTTAATGATTTTAGGGTTTTTGAAATTATTAATGTCCTTAGTATTGTTTATTGTTTTTAGTGTTTTTAGGTTTCTTAGGGGTTTAACGTGTTTTTAAGTTTTTAAAATTTTCATTAGTTTTCCAGGTTTTTTAGTGTCTTATATATTTTTAATGATTTTTAGGGATTTTATTAGGATTTTATGTTTTTTTGGATACTATTGAATTTGATTATTTTGAGTTTTTTTATAGTTTTTAGGGGTTTATGGTTTATTTTTTTTGGTTTTATTTTTGTAGGGTTTTTATGTGTTTATATTGTTTATTTAGTTTTTAGGTATTTAATGATTTTTTTTAATTTTAGTGCGTTTATGGTTTCAGGGGGTTTTTAGGGGTTTTTATGTTTTTTAGTGTTGTTTACTGTATTTATTTTTTATGGTTTTTTATGGTTGGTTGCATGTTTTAGGCTTTTAGCATTTTTAAGTATTTTCATGTTTCTATGATTTTCTTAGTGTATGTTATGGTTTTTAGGGTTTTTACATTTTTTGGGGGGTTTCAAGGATTTTTTTAGGATTTTTGGATGTTGTTAGGGTTTTATGGGTTTTGAGGGGTTTCATGGTGTTTAGGATTTTTAATATTTTTAGGGGATTTAATATATTTTGGATTTTTTGGGTTGTTAATTTTTTTAATGTTTTTAAGGTTTTACTAGGGGTTTTCCAGGTTTTTCAAATATTTATGTCTTTAGGGATTTTAAGTTTTTTATTAAGGATTTTTTAGACTTTTAGGGTTTTTGAAGGTTGTGGGGATTTTTAGGACTTCAAGGTGTTTTTTAGTTTTATTTCTTTTTACTATTTTATGAGTTTTTTTATTTTTTAAACGGTCTTATATGGTTTTTAATTTTTTATTGGTTTAAATGGATTTTATTTTATTAGCGAGTTTAAGTTTTTTTAGATTTTATAGTTATTAGGGGTTTAATGGTATATAGGTTTTTATGTTTTTTAGGGTCTTACTGGTTTTTATGGGTTTCTTTTTCATTTTTAGGGTTTTAGGGTTATTAGGTGTGTCTTCATTTTTAAGGTTTTATTTGGGTTTTTATGGTTTTAATGGTTTATCATTTTTTTTGGGATTTTTAGGGATTTATTAGTATTATATGGTTTTAAGGGTTTTTAGAGTATTTGTGTGTTTTTAGGGATTTTGTGTTATTTGGATTTTTTATATTTTTAGGTTTTTTGGGTTTTAAGTGATTATATTTTTTAAGGTTTTCTTATTATATTTTAGTTTTTAGAATTTTTTTTGGTTTGATTTGATATTTTTAGGATTTTTATTGGTTTTAGGGGTTTTAAGGATTTTCAAAGTGTTATGAGGTTTTGGGGTATTTTGGGTTTTTATGGGTTTCTTTGGTTATGGTTTTTTTTTTGTTTTTTAGGGGTTTTAAGTGTTTTTATTGTTTTTAAACATGTTTAGTGGAATATATCTTTTTTAGAGTTTTTAGTGGTTTCTTGGGTTTTTATTGGTTTTTAGGGTTTTATGGTTTTAGGTCATTTTTGGTTTTTAGGGTTTTTATAGGTTATAGGTTTTTTTATATTTTTTTGTGTTTTTTAGTCTTTAGGGGTTTTAAGTGTTTTATGGGTTTTAGGATTTATTAGGGGTTTTGTTGCTTTTTATTGATTTTGGGGGGTTTATGGTTTTTAGGAATTTTATAGTTTTTAATTCTTTTTAAAAAAATTGGGTTTTAATTGTTTTTAGTGATTTTGATGAGTTTTTAGGGACTTTATTGGTATTTTAGGGTTTTATGGTCTTTAGAGGTTTTATTTTTTTTCAGTATTTTATTGGATTTTAGGTTTTTGGGAATTATTAGGTTTTTAGGTGATTTATGTGTTTTATGTTTTCATGATTTTCTTTTGGTTTTGTAGGAATTTTAGGGTTTTTAGGTATTTTTTGGATTTTTTGGTATTTTTTATGTTTTTACAATTTTATATCTTTGGTAGGAATATTTTGTGTTTTAGGGGTTTTTAGGGAATTTAGGATTTTTTAGGGGTTTATCACGTATTATTTTTTTATGGGTTTTATGTGTTTTTCGGTTTTTATTGTTATCTTAATGATTTTACAGGTTTTTAGGGGTTTTATGTTTTTAGGGATTATTAGGGATTTTATGGTTTTTATGGTTTTTAGGGATTTTTATAGTTTTTAGGGTTTTAGGGTTTTTTTTTGGTTTTTTTGGTTTTTTTGGGATTTTTATCAGATTTTTTTGAGTTTTTTAGGGTTCATACAATTTTTAGAGTTTTTATCATTTTAGTGGAAGAAAGGGTTTTAGAGTTTTTATGGTTCTTTTGTTATTTTAGAGGTTGTTAGGGGTCTTTAAAATTTTTAGGCGTTTTTTATGGTTCTTTTTTTTAGGGTTTTTAGTGGTTTTTTGGGGTTTTATCTTTTTTAGTTACTTGGGGGTTTTATGTGTTTATCGGTTTCTATGGTTTTCTTGGGGACTTTATAGGTTTTTAGGGTTTTAAATTTTTTTTATTTTTGGGTATTTTATAGGATTCTAATGGTTTTTGTGGTATTAGGGATTTTGAAGGGTTTTTGAGATTTTATGGTTTTAATGTTTTTTTGGGTTTTTAGGGATTTTTTTTCAGTTCTTAGGGGTTTTACAGTTTTTTAGAGTTTTTAAAAAAATATTCTCTTAAAGTGTTTTCTTAGTTGTTTTTAGGGGTTTTATGGGATTTTAGTAATTTATTTATGGTTGTAGGGGTTTTTAGGTATTTAGGGGTTTTGTGGGATTTTAGTGTCTTTTTACAGTTTTAAGGGGTATTAGAATTTTTAAGGCATTTATGGGTTTTATGTTTTTTAGTTATTTAATGTTTTATTAAGGTTTTTTACAGTTTGATGAGATTTTATGATTATAGGGATATTAAATTATTTTTAGAAATTTTATAGGTTTTACGGCTTTTAAGGATTTTAATGGTTTTAGGGTTTGCTGGGGTTTTTTTGATTTTTTGTGTATTTACGGTTTCTTTAAAAGAATTTGTGTCTTTTATGTTCATTATTTTTTATTTAATTTTTTAGGGGATTAATGGGTTTTTATAGTTTTTAGTGTTTTATAGTGTTTTTATGGGTTTTGGGGGTTTTAAGGATTTTGGGGTTTTATGGTATTTAGAGGGATTTTAAGGTTTTACGGACTTTTTAGGGTTTTTAGCATTTTTAGGTTTTTAGGGATTTTATTTTTTTAGGTTATAATGTTTAATTAGGTTTTTCAATTTTTGTTGTGTTTGTTACAGTTTTTGGTATTTTTATTTCCTTTTTTGGATTTATGGGTTTATGTTTTTTGGGATTTTTAGGGGTTGTATGATTTATGAGGAATTTTATGCTTTTTTCTTTTTATGTTTTTTAGGTTTCAAGAGGTTTTAAGTGTTTTTTTGTTATTTATATTTTCTTAGGATTTTTAGGGTTTTTTTCATTTTTAAGGACTTTATGGATTTGGAGGATTTTTGTTGAATTTTAGGGTTTTTACGAATTTTGAGGGGTTTATAATTTTTATTGGTTTTAGGGGTTTTATTGATTTTTAGGTAATTTTATGGTTTTTAGGGGTATTTATTTTTTATAGGGTTTTAATACGGTTTTTAGTTTTTTTCATTTTTAGGTTTTTAAGGGATTCAATTATTTTTAATTTTTTATGTTTTCTTGGAATTTTTAGAGTTTTTTAAAATGTTTGGGATTATAAGGGATTTTTTATGAATTTTATGGTTTTCATGGTTTTTAGTGATTTTGACGCTTTTTAGGGTTTTATGGTTTTATGGATTCTTTTGGGTTGTTAGAGTGTTATTAGATTTTTAAAGTATTAATTTTTTATAGTTTTTAAATGTTTTTAGGGGATTTAAGGGTTTTTAGAGGTTTTAGGGTTTTTACGGTGTTTTCGTGTTTTTTTTAAAAAAAATTGGTTTTTTATTATTTTTATGGAAGTTTATTTTTTGGTTTTCATTATTTGGGGTTAGAAATTTTAGTGTTTTGTGGTTTTTAGGGATTTTAACTATTTTGAGGGTTTTAAGGATTTAATATATTTTTAGGTTTTCTATAGGTTTTTATGTTTTTAGGGATTTCCTTAGATTTTGTAGGGTTTTAAGGTTCTTGTTGTTTTCGGGATTTTGATATTTATAAGGTTTTAGGGTCCTTAGGATTTTTATGGTTTTTAGCAATTTTAAGTGTTTTTTGGTTTTTATGCTATTCTTGAGGTTTTTCATGAGATTTAGGGTGTTTATGTTTTTAGGGATTTTTTGGATTTTTAGGATATTTATGTATTATAGGGTTTTTTGATATTTTGATGGGTTTTTGGGTTTTTTAAAGTTTTAATTTTTATTTGTTTTCAGGGTTTTTTGAGTTTTTTACTTGATTTATGGTTTTTAGATTTCATTAGTGTTTTTAGACGAGTGATGGTTTTTAGATTTTTAGTGGCATATTGGGGGTTTATGGGGTTCTATGGGTTTATGTTTTTTATGGGTTTTGGGTTTTTAGAGTTTTAGGGTTTTTTGAGTTTTTAGCTTTTGTTATGTCTTAGGGGTTTTAAATGTTTTTCTATTTTAAGGTTTTCTCTAGGGATTTTAGGGTTTTTGTGTTTTTCATTAATATTACTACTCTGTAGTAAATGTTAAAGAATTTTATAAGGTTTTAGGATTTTTAGAAATTTTTATGGTTTTTAGGTTTATTAGGGATTTTAAGGGGTTTTGGGTTTTTAGTTTCTTTTGGTTTTTAGATGTTTTTATGTGTTTTTATCTATTTATTTCTTTTAAATGGGTTTGCTAGATTTTTAGGGTTTTTTATGTCTTTAGGGATTTTATGGTTTTGTTATAATTTTTATGATTTTTATTATTTTTTGTGAATTATGGATTTTAGGGTTTTAATTTCTTTTTATAGGTTTTTTTTTAGTTTTTAAGGTTTTAAAAGGTTTTTTAGTGTTTCTAGTAGTTTTTAGGATTTTTTTATTTCATAGGGTTTTTATATTTTTTAGGGGTTTATGGATTTTAAGAGTTTTTAGGGGTTGTAGGGTATTATTAAGGTTTTTATGTTATTTAGCATTTTTTATATTTTTAGGGTTTTTGGTGTTTTTACGTTTTTATGGAGTTCTAATCATTTTTCAGGTTTTTTAGGTTTTTTATGTTTTTAGCTAGTTTTAATTTTTTTTTATATTTATTCTTGTAAGGGTTTTTTTTTTGATTTTTACGGTTTTTTAGGGTTATCGGTTTTTATGGTTTTCAATAATTTAGGGTTTTAGTGGTTTTAAGTGTTTTTTATGATTTTTATGGGGATTCATTGATTTAAGGGATTTTTTTGTTTTTATATATTTTTAGGTCTTCTTTCATTTTTTTCATTTTTATGGTTTTTAGTTTTTTTTAGGTTTTTGAGGGTTTTTATTGTTTTTTGGGTTTTAAGGTTTTTTGTGTTTTTTACGGGTTTTAAGGGATTTTAGAGTTTTTTAAATTTTTTTGGGGTTTAAAGGGTTATACGATTTTAAAGCAGGTTTTTAGGGTTTCGATGGGGTTTTGGGGTCTTTAAAGGGTTTTTAGGTGTTTTGTGTTTTTATGGAATTTAGATGTTTCTAGGGTTTTTAGGGTTTTTATAGGTTTTTATGTATCTTATTGGTTCGAAATGTTTTTATGATTATAATTGTTTTTTTTGGGTTTTCATGGTTTTTAGGGGTTTTTATGGAATTCTTGGGCTTATTGAACATTTTTTCTATTTTTGGTGATTTTAGGGATTTTAGGGATTTTGATGGTATTTTCAGTTTTTATGGTTTTTTGGGTTTTATGGATTTAGGTGAATTTTATATGGTTTTTATAGATTTTAATAGTTTTTATTGTTTTTAGGGGTTTAAATGGTTTTTCATGTTCACAATGATTTTTAGGGTTTTTATATTTCCTTAAATATTTTATGAGTTTTACTAGTTTTAGGGAATTTTTATACTATTTTGGGGGTTTTCAGGGTTTTAAGGGTTTTTATGGGGTATAACTGTTCTTAGGTTTTTATAGATTTTAGAGGGGGTATATTTATTATTTTGTGTTTTCATGTTTTTAGGAATTTTCAAGCATTTTTATAATTTTTATGCCTTTTATGGTTTTAGGGATTTGGATTATTTTTAGGGTTTTTAGGTGCTTTAGAATTATATGGGTTTTAGGGGGTTTATGTGTTTTAAATTTTTAGAGTTTCTTATTATTTTATTGGATTTTTAAGGGTTTTTGGTTTTATGGTTTTTTAGGGAATGTTTAGGATTATTATGGTTTTTTGGGTTTTTTTGGGATTTTTATGTTTCATTGTGTATTTTATGGTTTTGACAGTTTTTATGGTTGTTATGGGTTTTAGGTTTTTTTCAGTTTTTTCAAGATTTTATGGTTATTAGTTTTTTGATGTTTTTATCGGTTTAAATATGTTTAGTGTTTTTTTTGGGTTTTTAGGGTTTTTATGAGATATAGGTTTTTAAGGGTTTTATGGGTTTTATGGTTTTTAGGGTTTTTAATATTTTTTTTTAGGGTTATTAATAGTTTTTTGTTTTTGAAGTTTTCTTAGGTGTTTTCTAATTTTTATGCGGTTTTTTAATTTTATGTATTTTTAGTGATTTTTTATAATTTTTATGGTTTTTAGAGTTTTTGGGGATTTTGAGGGGTTTTTTGGTTTTTTGGGTTTTAGGGTTTTTGTCATTTTAGTTTTTTATGGGTTTTAAGTGTTTTTAGGTTTTTATGGTTCTCTTAGGATTTTTTGGGTTTTTTCATTTTTAGGGATTTTAAAGGAATTTAGGATATTTGTGGTTTTCATAGTGTTTAGGGATTTTGACTGTTTTAGGGGTTTTAATGTCTTTATGGATTTATTAGGGTTTTATAAGACTTTTTTGAGTATTTTAGGGTCTTAAGATTTGTTAGATTTTTTTAATGATTTTATGTGTCTAAATGGTTTTTGGAGTTTTTAGTGGGTTTTTGAAGTTTTTATTGGTTTTAGGGTTTTTTATGGTTTTTAGGGTATTTATGGTTTTAGGGGTTTTAGAGTATTTAAGGTTTCTATGGGTTTTATGTTTTTTTTTATCATTTTTTGGTTTTTATAGGTTTAAGGGTTTTAGGTTTTTAAGGTTTTCCTAGGGATTTAATGGGTTGAGAGTTTTTTCATTTTTAGGGATTTGTAGGGATATTTTATGAATTTCTATGGTTTTTAGGGGTTTTATTAATTTTGATGTTTTTTTTTGGTTTTTGGGGTTTTCAAGATTTTTTTTAGAATTTAGTGTATTTTAGGTTTTTAGGGGATTTTACATGTTTTAGGGTTTTTAATATATTCGTATGGATTTTAAGGGTTTTTATGTTTTTTGAATTTTTAGTGATTTTTATTGTTTTTTGGTTTTTAGGGATTTTGATGTGTTTTTTGGGTTTCCATGTGTTTTGTGTTTTTTGGTTTTAGAGTTTTTTTTTGGTTTTTTATGGGGTTTTAGAGTTTTCTAACAATTTTTTTGGTTTTAATAGGTTTATTTTTATTTTATTATTTATAGGGATTTTAGGTGTTTTTATTATTTTATGGTTTTATTGGGATTTTACATCATTTTTTGTTCTTTTTTTAATTTAGTGATTTTGAGGTCCTTTCGTGGATTTTATTGGGTTTTTAGCATTTTATGGATTTTAAGAGTTTTGGGAAAGGAAGGTGTGAGGCCCGGCTATTCCTGGCCACCCAAAATTTATTAAAGGAAAAGAAAAAGTAGAAAAGGGTAGGGTGGGGCCAAACAGTCTACACCCAAAAAGCCCTAAACCCCCCATGACACCAAAACCCCAAAAGACCCGAATGCAGAAGAGAAAAAAGTAGGAGTTTCAAATCACTGTCTCCATCCCCATAAGGGTCCCCATCAGCACCATAACCAGAGGAAGCATCCGACTCCACCAACTCCCATTCAGATGATTCATATTTCATTAGGAAGGTAGTGAAATACTCTCTGATACGTTGTTGGTCCACATTCAGCTGCGCCTGGACAGGGCGACCTCCCCTGCCAGAGGCAACATCCTTTGCTTTGCAGGAGGCTCTCATGGACACAGTATTATGAATAGTCGAATAGTCCTTCCTTGGATTCCTCTTTCGGGGATCTGAAGAGACCACTGTAGGTTTTTTTCCTTCCCATCTGTATTGGACACCTCAAATAAGGCCTTCTCTTTGAGGATTATATTCATATTTTGTTTCATCCTTCTACGATCCTCCTGGAAGAAATCTTGGCCAAGGATCATGGGGGCTTCCTGATTAATGGAGAAAAGGACCCCACCCTGCATCACACTAGGATCCACAAAAGCAGGTTCCTCCCTAGTCAGAAGAGGGGACACCACACCAGCTAGGGCCAACTACAAATGCCTCTCCTCCCTAGGCAGCATGCCTTCCTCCACCTCGAAATTCTGCAGCTCCAACTCATACAAGCCCATACATCCAGTCCTATCCGCAAGAGTCTCCTTGTGTGCCTTCAAGATTGGCCTCATCACCATCTCTTGTGTAGTGGCATCCCCCTTCTCGTGAAGATCCCCCTTCTCTGCTCCATCCCCCTGCCCAGAAGCCACCCTAATCACTAACATTCCCTCGAGTTCAACCACCTCCCCCCGACTTTCCCATTGTCACATGCTCCTCTACCTTCTCCTCTTCCTGTTTTTCCAACACCCTCTGCTCAGAAACGTCACCCGATGCAGCTACTTTCGCCTCCATCTCAGAACCAATAGGTTGAGCTTCAAGTACTCCATTAGCCACAAAGGATGCAGCCCGTCTGGTCTGGACCGAAGATCCAGGATCTGTCTCACTATTGTTCTGGGCCACACCCTCTCCACCACACCTATCAGGAACAACCTGTGCCTCACTCATTATCTTTGTATCCAGCCTCACATTCGCAGCATCAGCAACCTGGGACCCGAGCCCCTCCTCCCCAGGAAGCTTTCCTACTATATCCTCATCCACAAGAACCTCCTCACAGCAAAGAACTAGCACCTACATGTCCCTTTTTTCTCTCTCATCTACACCCCCACGTGCATAGTGGTGTCCATTCTTATCATAGCTTCCTTATCACTCAGGTCCACTATCCCTTTGTCACGCCCAACATCAACATCCTCCACCTGACACCCCTGTTCAGCCTGCCTCGGACTCCTAGAGTCAGCAAGCGGAGACCCTTGGACCTCCTCCTCAGTCACCATCCCTTGAAAGTGATTGGAAGTTGGAAGGGCTTCCAGTTTCCTAGGAAAACAGTTATCAGTGGTAATATTCCTCCTATTAGCAGCAACCCCACCGCTTTTAGAACTTTCGGAATCTGAGAGATGAAATTCTCTCCTCAGTATCTTGAATATATCACTCACATTGGGCTCCAAATTACACTGAACAACCCTCCTCCATAAGCCATGATCACCTATTTCAGACCAATGGCCCCCAGCGCAACCGGGAGGTCAGCCCGCACAATCCTCGGGCCAAGTGATCCAGAGCCAGGACCAAAAGCAGCTGCCACCCCGTCAACACCACTCTTATCATGCCCACTTGGAACAGCCGCTGCAACCTTCTTACCATGCACTTCCATCCGAGTCGGGCCCTCTTCACTAGATTCAACCTGAGCCACATTCAAGAGATGAGGGACCGTGTGCATAGCCCCCTGTACCTCACACCGCTCTGCCTCTCTTCGCCAGCCACCTCCTGTGCTCAATTAAAAGAACGACCATTCCTGCTGCCACACCTGCAATCCCAATCACTAGGCCCTAGTTGCCAACAGGAGGAGCAGAAGTCAGTCCATGACTCAAAAATCAGAGGTTTCTTCCCCCGAAGCTCCTCACCAACCGTAATCCAAACAAAGTCAACCATTTCTTTCGAAGTGTGAATATCAATAAAGGTCCTTGGTGCTACAGGGAGAAAAATGGACCTCGTTTTACTTTCCAGGCACAAGAACCATTCCACCAGATTCCCCAACATAGAAATAATGGATAATTTTTGAAATGGAAGGGGAAGTTCTGGAAACCTAACCCAAGATTCCACCATTGGTGAGTCACGGTTCATTTGCAGATCAAAGCTCCACTGAGAAAGAGAGAAATGGGCACTTTTCAAATTCTTCGAGCCGAGGAATAGGTGTGAATCATATCCTCCTCGGACACAAAGAATATTTGGTATTTTTTTTATGGTTTTTGGGTTTGTATGGTATTTTGGGTTTCTGCAGTTTTTTCATGTTATAATTATTTTTATGTTTTCATGGGTTTTAATTTTTTTTACATTTTTAGTTTAATTTTAGGTATTTTATAGGTTTTTATTGTTTTTAGGGTTTTTAGAGAATTTGATGGGTTTAAAGGTTTTTTAGGGTTGATGGGTTTTTACGGTTTTTTGTTTTTATGGGTTTTTATGTATTTTATATCTTTCATGTTTTTAGAGGTTTTTAACATTTTTATTTTGGTTTTAAATGGTTTTTAGTGTTTTAGTGTTTTTTTAGTTTTTTATGAGTTTTATTATTTTCAAAGGTTTTGTGATTATTAGGGTTTTTAGGGTTTTTATGGTTTTTTAGCGTTCTTTATGTTTTTATGGGTTTTATGTGTTTTTAGGTTTTTAAGGTTTTCTTAGGTATTTTTAGGGATTTTACTGTCTTTTTAGGAATATTTAGGGATTTAAAGGATTTTAATTAGTTTTCAGGGATTTTGTGCTATTTTTTTAGTTTTTTTGTTTTTTCAAGATTTTTTTTGGTTTTTTAGTTTTTAGGTGGTTTTGGGGTTTTATAGGTTTCTAACAATTTAAGTGGTTTAATGGGTTTTTATATTTTTTCATGATTTTTAGGGTTTTATGGGGTTTTAGGGGTTTTTTTTGGTTTGTAGGAGCCTTTACAGTTTTTATGGTTTTTTGGTTTTTAGAGAATTTTTAGGGTTTTTATGATTTTTAGAATATTTAAGTTTATTTTGGGTTTTAAGTGTTTTAAATTTTTTGTGTTTTCGTACGGTTTTCAGGGTTTTAGGATTTTTTATGTTTTTAGGTATTTTTTGTATTTTTTATCATTTTAGGGAATTAGAAGCTCTTTAGTGTTTTTAGGGGTTTTAGGGTGTGTATTTCAGAGGATTTAAGTGTTTTTTAGTTTTTAAGGTTTTCTTAATATTTTTCAAGGGTTTTAGTGTTTTTTAATTTTTTGTTTTATTTTATAACTTTTTTCAGAATTTTATGGTTTTTAGGGAATTTTGAGATTTTAGGGGGTTTTAGGTTTTTATGGGATTTATGGTTTTAGTTTTTTGTTTGTGTTTTTAGTATTCTTTGAGTTTTTATTATTTTTAGTGTTTTAGAGGGTTTTTAATTTATTTCATTGGTTTTAGTGTTTTAGGGGTGTTTAGGGTTTTTAAAAGATTTAGGGGTTTCTATGGTTATTAGGGTTTTAGAGGGTTTTTATGGATTTTAGTGTTTTGTAGGTTTTAGGAATTTTAAATTTTTATAGGTTTAACGGGTTTTTAGGGATTTTATGGGTTTTTAGTGGTTTTTGGGATATGTAGTTGTCTTTTATGATTTTATGGGTTTTATGTTTTTTAGGGATATTTATGGTTTCTCAGTTTCTATGGTTTTTGGGTTTATAGGTTCTTTTTTTGTTTTTTTGGTTTTTAAGGTTTTATATTTTTATATATTTTTTCAAGTAATAATTATTTTTGATAATTTTTAGTGGTCTTTGGGTATTTGTTGGGGTTTTAGGGTTTTTTATGGTTTTAGGGGTTTTTGGTTTTTAGGCGTGTTTGCGGTTTTAGGGCTATTTTATGGGTTTTTATGGTTTTTATAATTTTGAGGTTTCTTGTGTTTTTAATTGTTTTTATATTTTTATGGTTTTATTAGGGTTTTTCAAGGGTATTATAGGTTTTTACATTTTTACGTATATTTATCGATTTATTTGAATTTTTATGGTTTTTAGGGGTTTTAGGGATTCTAAGGGTTTAAATGGTTTTGGAGTTTTTTTTTTTTTTTTTTTAGCATTATTTGGTATTAGGTTTTTTGAGTCTTGTTAGGTTTTTGAGGTTTTTCTAGGGGTTTTTAGGGGTTTAATGTTATTTTTTTTAGGGATTGTTAGGGTTCTTTTTATTTTTTTAATTTTCCTTATTTTTTTAGGGATTTGGAGGGGTCTGGAGTTTTAGGATTTTTTTGGTTTTTTGTTTTTAAGGGTTTTCTTGTGTTTTTTAGATTTTTATGATTTTAAGAGTTTTTATCGGTTTTAGGGATTTTATGGCGTGTTTAGTTGTGTGTTTTGGTTTTATGGTTTTTTTAAGATTTTTTTAGACTTCTATGTTTTTAGGGGTTTCTACAGTTTTAGGGTCCTTTAGGGGTTTTACATTTTTTTTAATTGTTGCAGTTTTATTAGTTTTTATGTTTTTAAGGATTTCTTTGGTTTTTTTTAGTTTTTTTTGGGGGGGGGGGTTTGCATTTTTAGGGATTTTGAGGTTTTTATTTTTTTTAGAGTATTGTAGATTTTGATGTTTCTTAGGGTTTATAGTTTTTTGGGGGGTTTTATGGTTTTTATGGTTTTTATGAGTTTAATGAATTTTTATAGTTTTTATCTTTTTTAGGGATTTAATGGGTTATACAGTTTTTAGTGTTTTTATGTTTTTTTTGCGGTTTTAGGTTTTTAATGTTTTTATGGTATTTAGGGAGTTTTGGATTTTTTAGGGTTTTAAAAAAAAATAGGTTTTTAGGGATTTAAACTGTTTTTAGGTTTTTAGGGATTTCTTAGGGGATTTGAGGGTTTTTATGGTTTCATCATTTTTAGGTATTTTTTTGGGATTTTTAGTGATTTTATGGTTTTAGGGATTTTATTAATTTTTACGGTCTTTATCATTTTGGTTTTTAGGGTCTTGTTGATTATTTTGGGTTCTATAATTTTTTAATGTTTCTTAACACTTTTCGGGGTTTATTGGTTATTTAGAGTTTCTAGTGGCCATTTAAGGTTTTTATGGATTTTTTTGTTTCTTACGGTTTTATGGTTTTTATGGTTTTTAGGGGTTTTTTATTTTTTGTATGGTTTTCATGGTTTTTTGGGTTATTAGGTTTTTAGGGACTTATGATTTTTAGGGTTTTATGGTTTTATTATCGGTTTTCATGGTTTAATGGGTTTATTATGTTTTGGTATTTTTAGAACTTTTTTATGCCTTTTATAGAATTAGGTTTTAAGGGATTTTGATGGTTTTGATGGTTTTTTTGTTTTTTTAGTATTTTTTGGTTTTTATAGGTTATATGTAATTTTATGTTTTTAAGGATTTTTACATTATTTTGGATTTTTACACCCAATTTTAGATTTAAGTGAAATTTTAGTGTTTTTATGGATTTTTGGGGTTTTAGTGCTTTATGGGTTATATGGTTCTTTTTGGGGTTTTAGGGTTTTTTAATTTTCTTAGGTGTTCAAGTTTTTTTATAATTTTTAACATTATTTGGGATTGAATGGGTTTTTATATTTTTTTTTTCTGATTTTTATATATTATATTGGTCCTTAGGGTTTTTTGTTTTTTAGCTATTATTAGGGGTTTTGGGAATTTAGTGTTTTGAGTGGGTTTTTGGGTTTTAGAATTTTTATGTTTTAGGAGTTTAAGGGTTTTTTGGTTTTTAATATTTTTTTTGGGGTTTTATGGTTTTCATGTTTTTAGGGATATTTAGGGTTTTTATGATTTTTATAGTTTTTAGGGTTTATAGTGATTTTGAGGGTTTTTGGGGTTTTTGGGTTTTTAGTCATTTTATGGTTTTTATGGTTTTAGGAGCCTTCTGCATTTTTAGGGGTTTTAATGTTTTTTTAGTTTTTAAATATTTTAGGGTATTAGATGGTTTTTAGAGTTTTTAGTGGTTTTAGGGGTTTTATGGGTTTTTATGTTTTTTACAGGTTTTTATGGTTCTTAGTGGTTTTATTTCATTTAGGGTCTTTGTTGGGTTTTAGGGTTTCTACCTTTTCTAGTTTTTTAGGGGTTTTAAGTGTTTTTAGGTTTTTATGGTTTTCTTGGGGCTTTTTAGGGTTTTATGGGTTTTTAAATTTTTATGGATATTTAGAGCTTTTCTCATATTTTTAATGTTTTTTTGGGTTTTTATGGACTTTGACAGTCTTTAGGGTTATTTATTATTTTATTAATATTTATAGTGTTCTTTAAATTTTAGGTGATTTAAGTGTTTTTAGGTATTTAAGGATTTATTATATTTTTTGTTGTGTTTTAGGTTTTTTACTTTTTTAGGTATTTGTTGGGTTTTAAAAAAAATTTATGGTTTTTAGAGTTTTTAACGATTTTTAGGGTTTTTAGAATTTTCATGGTTTTTTGGGGTTTACGGGATTTTTTATTTTAAAGGGGTTTTAAGGTTTTTAGAGTTCATTATCATTTTTAGGGGTTTGATGGTTTTTAGTTTTCTATTGGTTTATAGGGTTTTATGGGTTTTTTAGCATTTAAATGGGTTTTAGGGGTTTTAGGGTTTTCATACTTTTTATGGTCATTAGTGTTACCTAAGATTTTAGGTTCATTAATTGTATTTATATTCTTATGGGTTTCAAAGGTTTTTAGGTTTTCAAGGTCTTTAAGGTTTTTTGTGTTGTTGTGATTTTAGGGATTTTTTAAAAAATTTATGGGTATTTCTGGATTTTAGATATTTGGAGTGTTTTTATGTTTGTTTGGATTTTTATGGTATTTATGGTTTTTTATTTTTTTTTTGTTTTTTAGTTACATTAATTTGTTTTTGATTTTAAGGTTTTCATAGGGGTTTTCTAGAGTTTTAGGTTTTTTATGTTTTTAGGTATTTTAGGGATATTATAGGATATTTGTGGTTTTTTAGGTTTTCTATGAATTTTGAGGTTTTTTTGGTTTTTAGGGTTTTCTTGTATTTTTTAAGGTATTTTGATTTTTTATGGTTTTTAAGGTTTTTTAGAGTTTTTTATCTTTTTATGGATTTAAAAGTATTTTGTGGTTTTTAAGGATTTTAGGGTTTTTATAAATTTTATGGTATTGAAAGGGTTTAATCATTTTTAGGGATTTAGGTTTTTCTTAGGGGTTTTCATTTGTTTTGGGGTTTTTATGATTTCATGTATTTTTATAGATTTTTTTTATTTCTATGGTTTTTAGGATTTTAGGGATTTTGAGGGGTTTTAGGTGTTTTTTGGTTTTTTGTGTTTTTTTGGGTTTTGATGAGTTTTTAGGGTGTTTATGGGTTTTAGAGTTTTTAACAATTATATTTGATTAAAGTGGTTTTATATATTTTAGTGGTGTTTAGTGTTTCTAGATTTTTTGAAGGATTCTTTGGGTTTTACATTTTTTAGTGGATTTAGGGTCTTTTAGGGTTATTGTGGGGTTTTAGAATTTTTAGATTTTTAGTGGTGTTAAATTATTTTTTGTTTTAAGGTTTTTAAAGGGGTTTTCATAGTTTTATAATTTTTTATGTTATTATGGGTATTAGATATGTTTTTGGATTTTTATGGATTTTAGTGTTTTTAGAGTTTTGGAGGGTTTTTTATTTTTTTTAGTGGTTGAGTGTTTTTATTATTCTTAGTGGTTTTTACTGTTTTAGGTTTTTAAGGATTTATTAGGGTTTTCATCAATTTTTATGTTTTTAGGGATTTTTTGGGAACTATCATGATTTTTATGTTTTATTAGACTTTTTATGGATTTCGTGGGTTTTTAAGGTTTTTTTGGTGTTCAATGTTTTTATGGTTTTTGGGTTTTAGGGTGTTTTTTGAGTTTATATGGGTTTTATGGGTTTTATATTTTTTAATGTTTTTAGTTGTTTAAAGGGTTTTAATTGTTTTTAGTTTTTTGGGTTTTTATTGGTGTTTATGGTTTTTAGGGTTTTAGGGGATTAATGTTTTTTATTATTTATATGGTATTAGCATTTTTGAGGTTTTTTCAGGGTTTTAGGTTTTTAAGAATTTATTTGGTGTTTTTACAGTTTTATGGTTTTTCACATTTTTAGGATTTTCAGGGTTTTTAGTATTTTTATGGGTTTTTAGAGGATTTAGGGATATTTAGGGTTTGGGGGTTTTAAGTTTTTAGGGGTTTTAGGTTTTTTTCCATTTTTTAATTTTAAGGGTTTTAATTTTTTTTAGGTTTTTAAGGTTTTATTTGGGTATTTCGGGTTATTTTTCATTTTTTGGTGATTTTAGGGAATATTACGATTTTTATAGTAGTTAGGGGTATTTTTAGTTTTTAGGGTTTTCAAGGTTTCATAGGGTTTTTACATTTTTTTGGTATTTTTTCGTTTTTATGTCTTTTTTGTTTTTATGGATTTTTATTATTTTTATCATTTTAAGTGTTTAAACAATTTTTAGAGATTTTAGTGGAATTTAGTTTTTTATGGAGCTTAGGGTTATTTAATGTTTTTAGGGGTTTAATAGTCTTTAGGGTCTTAGGGTTTTTAGTGGTTTTAGTGATTTTGGGTTTTAGGGGTTTAATGTTTTTTTAGGTTTTGAGGGTTTCTTTTAGGTTTTCAAGGGTTTTCGATTTTTTACATTTTAGGATCTTTGGGGAATCTTTTTAATTTTTTAGGTTTTTTGGATTTTTTATATTTTTATTAGTTTTTTAATGTTTTAGGGGTTTGAAGGAACATTATTTCTTTTAGTAATTTTTAAGTTTTTATGGGTTTTATCGGTTTTTAATGTTTTTAATGGTTTTATGGTTTATTGGAATATTGGGGTTTTACGGTGGTTTAGTTTTTCTAATAGTTCTTAGATTTTTATGGGTATTAAGTGTTTTAAGTTTTTTATGTTTCTGCATAGTGGTTTTCAGGTTTTTAATGTTTTTTGGGGATTAGCTTTCTTTGGTTCTTAGGGGATTTATGTTTTATTATGGTTTTAAGGATGTCCTATGTTTTTTATGTTTTTAATGTTTTTTATATATTTATTGTTTTTAGGGATTATTATGATTTTTATTGGTTTTTAGGGATTTTAGGGATTTTGATGGTTTTTTGAGTTTTTTTTGGGTTTAAGGGTTTTTAAATATTTTAACCTTTTGGGGGTGGAAATTATTTTTAGATATTTAGTGGTTTTTATAGTTTTTATGTGCTTTTATGGGATTTGATAGTTTTTAGTTGTTTTATGGTGTTTAGAGTTTATAAGGTTTTTTGGGGGTTTTAGGGTGTTTAGCTTTTTTTTTGTTTTTTAGGGTTTTAAGGGTTTTTAGCTTTCATGGATTTTTAAAAAAAATTAGGTGTTTAAAGGGGTTTTAGTTTTTTGTGGGTTTTTGTATTTTTATAGGTTTTTAGGGGTTTTTAGGATTTTATGGATTTTAATATTTTGATGGATTTTTATAGTTCTGCGGTTTTTAGGGTGTTTTAGTCATTTAGGGGTTTTAACATTTTTTTGTTTCTTTTGGGTTTTAGGTGTTTTTAGGTTTTTTATTTTTCATAGAGTTTCTTCTATGTTTTTTATGGTTTTTTCTATTTTGGGAATTTTTAGGGATTTTTAGGATTTTTATAGTTTTTTAGTGTTTTTAGGGATTTTGAGGGTTTTTGGGTTTCTTATGGTTTTTATTAGTTTTTATATTATTAGGGGTTTTAATATTTTTAAGTTTATATATTTTTATTTGTGGTTTTCAAGGTTTTTAGGGGTGTTTATGTATTTAGGGATTTTTTTACATTTTTTAGGACTTTTAGTGTTTTCTATTTTTTCTATTTCTATGGGTTTTTGAGATTTTAAAGTTTTTTTAATGATTTTATCATTTTTTTAACATTTTATGGATTTAATTTTTTTAGATTTTTAGGGTTTTTATGGGTTTCAGGGTTTTTAGGGTTTTTAGGGTATTTTATGTGTTTTTAGGGTTTTTATGTGTTTTTATGTTTTCATGACATTCATAGGGGTTTTTAGGGATTTTAAGGAATATAAGGCATGAGGAGAGGATATTCCTAACCCCCCGAAATATATAAAGAAGAGAAAAATATGACAGACAAGGGAGGGGTGGGGTTAAACGACCCACACCCAAAACCCTGGCAACCACCACAAAACAAAAGTCCAAAAATCCTAAGATGAAAAAGGAGAGACAGCTACGGAACAAAGTCTCCATCCCCATAGGGATCCCCATCAGCACCATAGCCCGAGGAAGCATCCGAGTCCACCGAATCCCATTCAGAAGATTCATATTTATTTAGAAAGGCTGCACAATACTTCCTAAGTTCCACGTCCCGCTTCACTTTGGTAGCCCGGTCTTCCCTCCCATGTGCATCTCCTTTACCTTTGTTGGCATTAGAGGAAGCCCTAGTATCCATTGGAATAGGTAGGGAGGATTAGTCCCTCCTATCCCTCCGTTTCACTAGAGGGTCACTCCTCATCTTGGCCTTCCTGTGGGTAGTGGCATCAGGCATAACCATGTCACCCTACTTGCTACTTTCAGGATCGGACTGCGGCCTTCTCGTCTGATTACCACCAGAGGAGTCAGAGAGACCCATCTTCTCCTGCTCCCTCTTGATCCTATTCAAGCCGACATACCAAAGATCATCACGATCCCTAAGGATTTCTCCAAGACTTTTGTGTTCATCATTCTCATCCCCAAGAAAGATCATCGGCTGCAGGTCTGGCTTCTGAAAGATATCACATATATGCTGCTCAATCGGGATTTCCGAGTAGTCCAACATAATCGGGTCGGAAAAATCAACACAGGGAGGAAATTTCTCAAACAGAACAATAACTGAGTTCTTGTCAGGCTGCTCGATGCTCCTCTTATGAGCATGATGACTACCAGGTTGCTGTATGGGCTGAGGGGCATCACTCAGACCAATTGCAGGTACGACAGAGTCCAGCAGCAATTGCTTCGGAGAGGACACACTGGGTAGGGGAGGTTCCACACACAAGGGCCATGTACCATCATTAGGGGAAGGCAGGTCTGCATCCTGGAGGACATCAGCAGCCACCACCTCTGGTAATTCAAGTCCACCCTGACCCACTTGCTCTACTCCCACAGAGTCCAGAGGGTCCAGGCCGTTGAATCGATTCGAGAATAAAACCGGCACGTAGCCACTTCTAACATCTACTGGAGAGCTTGTAAAATACACCATCTATGTCCCCTGGAAATCTGGCCTTAATTCCATGCTCATGCCCCTGCGAGGATCAGACTGTAAAACCATGGCCCCAAATCCACCAGAAGTGTCATCCCCCACTACAGAAGAGGAATTACCCCTAGCCCTAAATCACCCTTCAATAGCATAAAGATGACCCAAACAATGATTTGTTCCTCAGCACCCAGCCGGTGGGATGAACCCCCTTCCTCTATCTTGACGCCTTTCCTAGAATCCTACAGAGAGTCCCGAGGTGCTTCATTCCTCACCTCCTAGTCCCCTTTTGAGCTTACTATCTGGGAGATGGACTCCTTGCCCAACCTGGCCACTATGCCATCCCTATGTCTGTAATCCCTTTTCATATGACCAAGAGTAAAGCACGAGATGTAGAAATTCCCCCATGATTCGAACACCACTACCTGCTTCCGTCGAAGCTCTTTACCAATTTCAATCCAGATAAAGTCGACTGGTTCCTTCAAGACATCAATTTCTACACAAACCCTCAGGGCGAATGAATGACAAAGGGCCCTAGTTAGACTATCCACACACAGATTCCGTCAGACCAAATTTACCAGGATAGTAATAATGGAAAATATTTGAAAGGGTGGGAGGAGTTCAGGGAACCTTAACTAGAATTCCATCAGAGGGGAGTCACTATTTAAATGGAATTCAAAGTTCCACTAGAAAAGGGATAAGCGAGCGGCATCACACCTATGAGGAGCTGTTTTCCAGGCATTGAGTCACGATTTGTGTTTTTGGGATTTTTAATTCATTTTTTGTGTTTTTTCCCTATTATCATATTTAGAGATTTTAGGTTTTTATGGGTTTTATCATTTTCAGTATTTTTAGGGGTTTTCAATGTTTTTAAGTATTTATGGTCTTCTTATTGTTGGACAAGGTATTAGGGGTTAATAAGTTTTTAGGGATTTTTTAGGATTTTTATGTTTTTTAGAGTTTTTAGTTTTTTTTAATGTTTTTTTTTGTTTTTAGGGAATTTATAACTTTTGTGTTTTTTTCTTATTGAGTTTTTTTTATAAATTTAGATTTTTTAGCGTATTTGGGTTTTTATCTTTTTTTAGTTTTAGGGTTTTTGTGTTTTTTTAAACATTTTTAGGGGTTTAAATGGTTTTTACTATTTTTAGTGGGTTTGGGATTTTGTAGGTGTTTTGGGGTTTTAGGGGTTTTTTTTATTTTAAATATTTTTAGGATTTTTAGTTTTTTAGGGTTTTTTGGGCTTTTAGTGCATTACAGTTTTTATGGGATTTAATTATTATATGTCATTAGGTATATCTTTGGGTATTTCTAGGTTTTTATGTTTTTTATATTTTTAGGGATTGTTTTGGGTTTTTATTGACTTTTAAGGATTTTTAGGGTTAATAGTGTTTTTAAGGTTTTCTACGGTGTTTAGGGTTTTCATTGTTTTTTAGAGTTTTTAGGTTTTTTATGGTCTCTTGGGTTTTCAAGTGTTTTTAGTTTTTATGATTTTCTTAGGGTTTTTATGGTTTTTTAGGTTTTTACATTTTCAGGGGACTTTATGACTTTTTTAGAATTTTTAGGGTTTTTGGGTTTTTGGATATTTTTAGGGTTTTCAGTGGTTTTAAGGTGTTTTAGTTTTATTAGGGTTTTTATCATTTTTAGTTTTTTAGGTGTTTCCATGTTTTTATGGTTTTCATTTGGGTTTTTCAGGGTTTTAAGGGTTTTTTTATGTTTTTATGGATTTTTTGGGAATTTTTAATATTTCTATCAGTTTTATGGTATTCAGGGATTAGGGGGGTTTTTTGGATTTTTTTTGGGTTTTTAGGGGGGTTTCAGTTTTTATTGTGTTTTAAATGTTTTTTTGAGTTTTTTGTGGTTTCAAAGGTTATTAAGAGTTTTTTAGCATTTTTAGGTTTTTGATGGGGTTTTAGTGTTTTAAATTTTTTTTAGGGACATTATGGGTTTTTAAGGATTCTATTGTTTTAGGGGTTTAATTGTTTTGGGTGGTTTAGGGGGTTTTTGGGTTTTTAGGGCGGAAGAGGTTCCGGGCTAGGCGATCCTAGCCCCCCAAAATCAATTAAGCATAAAGAGAAAGTTACGAGATGGAGCGACAAGGGCACAAATATGTCTCACCCTTCATATCTGAATCAACAAAGGGAGAGCAAAAAGATGGGGACACGAAGGACCACATCGTTCATCTTTCATCAATCGCCCATTTCACGAGAGCATCCGACACTGAATTTGACTCTCTATAATCATGAGACACACTAAATCTTAGGGATCTGGAGGTGTCAAGGCACTCAATCCAATGTGGAAGTAATCGCCATGGGACTTCCCTGGAATAAGTCTTTAGAGCAGCAACCACAAGCATCGAGTCCGACTCAATCCAGATCCTCTACCACCCAAACTGGCTCACGTATCGCACAACTTTTATATTGGCCCAAAGCTCCACTTTATAGGCACATACATCCCCAATAAAATGAAAAACGCATCCCTTGACGAACCCTCCTAACGTACGGAAGACGCCGCCACACCCCGAGGGCCCCGGAGCTCCCAGTGTCGCACCATCCACATTGACTTTTAACCATGTTGGAATTGGGGGAATCTATCTAACCAACATCAGGGCCATTGGTTTCCTGCATCGGCCAGCAACCCCAAGAGAGAGAAGTAGGGTTAGATGATGAACATCATTCCACATAGAACCTGTTTGAATTCGCAAGGAATTCTGAATCATCTTGTGCATTGAAACCATGCCTCCATACATCGTAAGGGGATGCAAATTGAAGGTAGAGGCATTAAGAGAAGGCCAAAAATAGTGAATAACTTCCACCGCACCAGCCAACAGTAGATTATGCACCTAGTAACTTTGTTTTGTCACAACCAAACCCCTCAAAAAGTCACAGATCGATCATTGGAATCAGAAATTCATGCCAAAGCATTGCAGGAGATACCGCCAAAGGTTGGAGGAGAAGGTGCAATTCAAGAAGATATGATCACATTGTTCTTCTGCCACCCTGCATAAAAAACAAGAAGAAGAAATATTCCATCGATCAGCTTTTAGCTGGGCATGAGTTGGGAGCCGGTTCCTCCAGATTTTCCAGATCATCACCAAGTGCGAAGGGGAAATGAAAGGAGCCCTGAATTTGGACAGCCACGATGGAGGAGTCATCCCATGTTGGCACTTCAGGCAGTAGAAATCATGTGTGATGAAAATAACCACCATGTTAGGCCGCCAAATGAGAGTATCAGTGTTTGCGAAGGCATATTGCTGAATCTGCAAAATAATATCACTTGGGAAAAAGAACCCCAGATCGTCCTGCTGGTGGATGAGGCCAGCAATGGTTACATTCTGCATTTCATTGGGAGGTGTCATCACCTCCGAGAGGGTCTGATCCAGCAATGGAGTAGACCAGCAGTTCCGAAAGGAGGACCGTGAAACGATCATTTTTTATTGATTCATCATCTCCTGGTAAGAGGATCGCAATGCCGGCCAAACGTAGGACGACATGTACCCAGAAAAACCATCGCATAACCTATTTATGATTCTTTCCCCGATGAAATCCAAGCCGCCACTCTGAGGCCGATGTAGACTCCAGGTATACTTCCCAATTATGGAATCATTGAAATGCAGTAAATCATTGATGCCAAGACCGTCCAAATAAATTTGCTTCGTGCAATATTTCCATGCAACTAAGATTTATTTTCTCTCGCTGGTTGAACCCGTCCAGACAGAATTCCTTATTTTTGCATTCAAACTTTTGAGGAGCGTTTTCGGCCATTTATAGATGGAAAAATCATGCACAAACATGGAGGTGATGACCGAGTTTACCAGGCAGACCCTGCCAGCTTGGGAGAGGAACTTGCCCATCCATTTAGAAATTTGAAGCGTTATTCTGGAAGCAATACTCTCAAAGTAGCAGCCCTTGGATTTCCCCCAGAAGAGGGGCACACCTAGGTAAGTTTAGGGTAAGGATCCGCACTTAACACCAAGCCTGGTTGCGATGTGGAGCTACCTAGCAGGAGAAATCCCATTTCCAAAGAAAATCGAGGATTTCATCCAGCTTATAGCTTTCCCAGCCACACATTCATAGTGGTGGAAGATCCGCTTGATAGTGGACAAGGTTTTCTTGTCCGACTTCCCAAACAGTAGGATGTCATCCGCATAAAAAATATGTGAGGGGATATACAGGTCTCTGCCTGCCTTAATTAGTGAATAAATCCCTACCTTTACAAGATCCAGGAGGTATCGACTCATGTAATCCTCCACAATTGCAAAGAGAAATCCTGACATTGGATCACCCGGTCACACTCCACGGGAGCACTGAAAAAACCCATGTGGGGATCTATTGATCAGAACTGAGACCCTAGCACTGTGAAGAATGACAAAGATCAGCTTGATAAATCTACTTGAGAAGCCATATCTTTCCAGGACCTTAAATATGAAGCTCTATTTAATAGTATCAAAAGCCTTCGAAATATCAAGATTAAGCGCAAAGCTACCTTCTTTTGATTTTTTCCTTATAATATTAATCCCCTATGAGGCAGTGAATAAGAAGGATTGGATGGATCGCCCAGGAACAAAACAAAACTGGTTTGGGGTCACAATGTCACCCAGAATCTTACCCAACCTAAGGACTAGAAACTTGCTGATAATCTTCAGAATCGTGTTGCCGATGGAAACCGGTTGGAAGTCACAAATAGAAATGGCATTATATTTCTTTGGGATCAACGATATGAAGTTGGAATTTGCACCATTGGGGATGGATCCTGAGTGGAAAAACACCCCAATCGCATTTGTGACATCCTCATAGAGGATGCCCCAGTAGAATATAAAGAACTTATTGCCAAAGTAGTCTGGACCTGCAACGCTATCCATATTTAAAGAAAATAAAGCATCTCTAACTTCACCTTCAGAAGGGGTCACCATTAGGGTCTCATTTTGTTGCCCTGTGATGCACGTCGGGATGGAGTCATAAATCACAGGGGAGGCCTGCGCATCATCAGTGTACAACCCCTAGAAGTAATCCACTGTAGTCTTTGCAATATCTCCCACTAAAGTGAGAGTTGAGTCCCCAACTCAGAGAGCGCCCAGATTACTCCTAACTCGTATTTCCTTATGTAATTGGGGAATGAACTTGGAATTACGATCCCCCTCATGAATCCATCTAACATTGAATTGCTCCTTCAAAAATTTCTCTTTGAGTTCAAGCAGCTCATCTAGCTTAGAGTGCAATCTATGCTCTTCCTCTGGTGGAACATTTAGCCTCTTGTTTCTAATTTGGCACTTGGAAAGCTGAGATTCAGCCACATTGATCTCCCCATCCAACCCTGAGAAGGACCATTTTCTCCAATATTTCAACGGATGGTTAAGTTCCCTCATCTTGGACATCAAGATAAAGTGGGGACTACCAGATAAGGTATTACTCCATGCTCCCAACACATCTTCTCTGCATCCTGGGACAGTGAGCCAGGAATTGTTGAATCTAAAAGGAATAGGGGAAGATCTTGGGACTCTCTCCCTTAGTTAAACCACAAGAGGATTGTGATCTGAGTTCAGTTTTGGGAGAGTGAATCCAGACAACAATGGCGAACCACCTCCTCCCATGTGTGAAAAACACCTGTCCAGTTTGCTGGCCTGCCTACCATTGATGGTATGCTTCCCCCAAGTGAATTCTTCCCCAGCAATAGAGACTTCCGAAAGATCACATTGGTCAAGGAAGGATGCACAATCATCTACTGCAGCACGAGAAGAATGCGACTCTAGCTTTTCTTCAGGCGTCAGGATTGTATTGAAATCACCGATAACCATCCAGCTGTGATCAATGTCATTACTTTTCTGCACCAGCCGTCGCTAGATGGCCTGCGGGTAGTGTACGATCAAGACACGTAGACAAAAGAGATTGTGTGAATCGCCTCTAATCCATGAATGGTAACAGAAATCATTTGAGGGCTTGAGACGAATGAGACAATCTGAACACTATGATGCATCAAGAACCATAAGGTTCTGATTCCATTTTCATCCTTGTTCGTTGAAATGAGTGAGTAGAAAAGTGAATCCCAGTTAAAACCTTTCTTGTTGTAAAACTTGATCATGGGTTCAGCTAACCCAATCAGCATCGGCTACTGCGTGAGGAAGTGCCTCAGGGCTGCAGCCGCAGGGGTGTTCCCCAGCCCTTGGCAGTTCCAGAACAGAATCTTCATTGGGGCTTGGAGGTAACATGAGAGGGGTTTTTACACTATCCCTTTCCCTTCCCTTTCCTTCCATTCCTTTTGGGTTCAATATACTTCTTCTCGGTAGTTGGAAAGAGGTATTTCTCTGGCGAGGCCTGGAAAATAACTTCATCGGATTCAGTGGGGGCATTGGGGAGTCCCTCATCCGCTTGCTCTTCTTCCACCGCGTCACTCCAGAAGACTCCACAAATTGGGTTAAATTTGTTCAGAGTGAAGATGGCCTCCTCTTAGGGAGCCTTGCTCACCTTCCGCACAGCCTTATCTGAGGCCAAAACTTAGATGTCCAGTTCCGCTGCAGGGGCTGTGGGGCAACTTGATTCACACTTATCTAAGATGTCCACAACTGGGGTGTCCAGAACGGTGGCAGGCTCCGCCTCTAGGGTGCCCACCTCACCCAGAGAACCTCCTGAGAAACAAAATCCATCCCCCATTTCAACTCCTAATGGAGAGGAGGGAGCCTGCTGAAGTAAGGGGTTTGCATCTGAACCCCCACAAGAGCCCTCCGAGTCCACCTAGGCAGGTGCGTGGGTAACTTCCACAGGGAGGGCAGAGGCATCAACCACCTTCTTCTTCCCACCCTCCACAACTGTCTGAGCCCCATCTATAGGCTCGGCCACAACGGGGTCATCCTTAACAACATGAGGAGTTGCAGCCAGAGGTACTAGCCCACAGTTCCTCCTATAATTGGATGCATCATGCCCCTTTAAGAGGCAGGTCGAGCAGGAAATCAACCTTCGGAATTCAGAAACCAGATGGCCAAAAATCACAAAAGTGGAGAAGAACTTAGGGAACCTCTCATATTGGATTTCCAATGATAGGCTATCTTCGAGAGTGTTGAAGACCACCTCTACAACAAGATTACTGGCCATGTCAACCTCAACCAACACTCTTGAATAATTCCCATATCTTGGGTTATCGGTTCCCTTATGAATTCTAATAGGAAATCTGACTGCCGAAGCAATATCCAACAGGATTCGCGGGTGCCAATAAAACCAATTCAACTTGCAAATGTGGATTCAGACCTGCGCAAAAGTGTTCTTGACGCTGAAAAGATCAAAATTCCGGTCCCAATATTGAATCCTCAGCAGCCCGAGTTTTAGGTGCAGAGACCCGAAGTCCCAGGCTCTCCTTTTGGACTCATCAAAGGGGGAGATAATATGAATGAATCTTTGACCCATTGGTTTCATCTTCCAATCTGAGAACCCCCATATCCCTGCAATACTCTTGGAAAGCTCCCCACTTTTCCAAAAGTTTTCTCATTTCAACACAATCACCCTTGCAGTGATGGAAAACTAGCATAGGCTCTCCCGTTCTTCCAACGCTTCCCAATTTGCTGAGACATGCACAATCTGCCCCTTTCGAATGACGCGGCCGTGGGAGGGAGCATCAATGTCTGGGAAGGTGAGTGAGGCCAAAGATTTCATATGTTCTGCAAATTTCTTTATGGACCCAGATGCTACCAATACCTCACAATTAGATGCCGTGTTAGATTTCTTGGTACCATAGAGCTGAAAAAGCACTTTGTGCCCCACCAAATCGGGCTGCCTCAGAGGATCATCCCCAACCTTCACCTCCACAGGGGCAGCCTTCAGAGGAAACACAGGCACCCCCTAGTCGCCCTGCTCCCTCCCTTGCTCAATATTCTTCTATCTTGGGTTTTTAGGGGTTTTAGTGTTTTTAGGCTTTTTAATGGTTTTAAGTGTTTTTAGAATTTTAATGTTTTGTTTGGGGTTTTCATGGTTTTAGGATTTTTTATGTTTTTATGAATGGTTTTGGATTTTTTTATAATTTTTATGGTTTTTTGGATTTTTTGGGATTTTGAGGGATTTTAGGATTTTTAAAGTCTTCAGGTCCATATTTTGGTTTTTAACATTTTTAGATCATTAGATATTTTAAGTATTTTTTTATTTTTAATGTTTTCATAGGGTTTTTTAGAGGTATAGGGGTCTTTTTTTGTAATTTTAGTTCTTTTCGGATTTTAATAGTTTCTAGGGTTTTTAGTCTTTTGGGATTTTAGAGGTTTTAAGAATTTTAGTGGTTTATTGTTTTTAAGGGTTTAGGGTTTTTTTAAGTTTTTTTATGGTTTTTAGGTTTTTTAGAGTTTTTAATGCTTTTAGGTTTTTAAATGGTTTCTAGAATTTTGGTGGTTTTTATGGGATTTTTGGTTTTTTATGGTTTTTAGTGTTTTTATGGATTTTGAGGGTGTTAGGGTTTTTTAAGGTTTTAATGGGGTTTGAGGGTATTTTGGTTTTTATTGAGTTTTTTTACATTTTTTGGGTTTTTATATTTTTTTATCATTTTTAGGGGTTTAAATGGGGAATGGATTTTTTAGTGGGTTTTTATGTATTTTATAGTTTTTTTATGGTTTCTAGGGGTATTTTATTTTTAGGGCTTTGGGGTTGTTTAGGGTTATTTGGGGTTTTATATTTTTAGTTTTTTTGGAATTTTAAATGTTTTTATAGTTTTATTTTTTTCTTAAGGTTTTTAGGGGTTTAGGGTTTTTTTTTAAATTTTTAGCGATTTTTGGGGTTTTTTTAGGTTTTTAGTGTTCTTTTTGGGGTTCTAAGCTTTCTTATGAGAAATATGGTGGTGGGTTGATGTTTTTAGGGTTCTTATGTTCTTAAGAGTTTTTAACATCATTTGGGGTTTAAAGGGGTTTTAGAGTTTTTATTGTGTTTTAGGGTTTTAGGGGTTTCTAGGAATTTTTATGGTTTTTAGGGATTTAGTGTTGATAGAGGATTAGGGTATTTAGGAGATATTAGGGTTAATAGTGTTTTTTTAGGTTTCTAGTGGTTTTTAGTTTTTAATTTTTTAAGGTTTTCATATAGTTTAACATTGGTTTTATGGTATTTTATATTGTTAGTGATTTTTAGGACTTTTAGTGTTTTTATGGTTTATATAGTTTTTAGCATTTTTTAGATTTTTTTTGGTTTTATGTGTTTTTAAGATTTTAATGATTTATTGAAATTTATTCAAGGTTCTTTCAGTTTTTTAAATATTTAGGTATTTTGAGGTATTTTTCATATTTTTCTGTTTTTAGGGTTTTAAGGTATTTTTAGGGGTTTATGGTTATATTTTGTGTTTTAAAGTTTTTTAGATTTTTTAAATGGTTTGGGGGATAAAATAATTTTTATAATTTTAGTTTTTTATTATAGTTTTTATAGAGTTTTATGGTTTTTTAAGGAATTTAGAGGTTTTAGGGTTTTTAGTGTTTATATACATTTTAGGGGGTTTAGGTTTTTAGGGGTTATAGGAGTATTATCTATTTTTATGTTTTTAATGTTTTTTTATTTTTTGGGGTTTAATTTTTTTTATAGATTTAATTGGTTTTTATGGATTTCTTTGGTTATTTACCGTTTTAAGGGATTTTATGGGTTTTTAGGATTTTTAGGGGTTCTTTAGATTTTTAGGGTATTTATGGGTTTTCAAGTCTTTTGGGGTTTTTAACATTATTAGTTTTCTTCTTGGTTTTATATGTTTTTTGGTTCTTAAAATTTTCTTAGGGTTTTTAGGGTTTTTAGGGTTTTTTTCATTTGTTATAATTATTATTTATTTATAGCATATTCATGGTTCTTAGTGTTTATAGTGATTTTGAGGGTTTTAAGGAGTTTTTAGTTTTTTTTGTGTATTTATAATTTTTTGGGAATTTTTGTGAATTTTTCGATTTTCTGTGTTTTTTTTGGGTTTTCAGGTTTTTTTTGAGATTTTTTGGGTTTTTGATTTTTTTAATGATTTTTACCATTTTTAGTCATTTAATTTTTTTAGAGATTTTAGTGGTTTTTATTTATATGGGTTTTTAGGAATTTTTAAGGTTTTTATGCATTTTATAGTTTTAGGGTATTTTTGGGGGTTTTAATTAAATTTTCTGTTTTTTTGGTTTTTAGGGTGTTTATGTTTTTTTTGGTTTTTAAAATTTTCTAATGTTATTTCTCAGCTTTTAGGGTTTTTTACCTTTTAGGGATTTTCACATCTTTTTATGGTTTTTTGGTTTTTAGGGTTTTTAAGGATTTTGAGGTTTTTAGGGTGTTTAGTGTTTTAATGGGTTTTAATGATTTTAGGTTTTTATGGGTTTCTTAAGGTTTTTTAGGGTTTTTAGAGTTTTATACATTTTGAGGATTTTTAGGGATCTGTTTAGGATTATATGGGTTTATTTAATTTTATTGATTTGAGGGTTTTAAGGGTTCATAGGTATTTTATGGTTTGGGGGTCAGTTTCCTTATTGAATTTTTTAGGGTTTTATGTTTTTATTGTTTTTTAACATTTTCAAGTGGTTTAAATCAGTTTTATATTTTTTAGTATTTTTATGATTTTTATGGGTTTTGAAGGGTTTTTTGGGTTTTTATGGTTTTTAGTGTTATATGATATTTAGGGTTTTATGGGTTTTATGGGTTTTAAGCGTTTTTTAGGTTTTTAAGTATTTCATAGGTTATTTTGTGGTTTTTAGGTTTTTGTTTTATGGATTTTTAGGGATTTTTAGGATATTTTTTGATTTTAGGGGTTTTTTTTGATGAGTTTGGGTTTTTTTAGTGTTTTTAATGGGTTTTTTTAGGTTTTCACAGTTTTTCTTGAGTTTCGTAGGTTCTTTTTTGGGTTTTAGAGTTTTTACCCTTTTTAGAGATTTAAAGGGTTTTTTAGAAATTTATTGGTTTTTATGGTTTTATTATTTTTTCTGGTTTTTATTATTTTTGTATAATTTTAGGGTATTTTTTGGTTATTATCATTTTTCAATTTTTTAGGGATATTAATTTTTTTTTGATTTTATGTTTTTTAGTGTTTTTAGGTTTTTTAGAGTTTTTATGTTTTAAATAATTTATATAGATTTTTAGTATTTTTATGGTATTTATTTTTTTTATTGATTCTAAGGCTCTTAGGATTATTTATTATTTTAGGGGTTTATAGCATTTTTAGGTTTTTAGGTTTCTAGGGTTTTTTTATGTTTTCTAGGATTCGAAGGTTTTCTTAGGGATTTTAAGTGTGTTTTATATTTTTTAAATTTTTAGGGATTTATAGGTACTTCAAGGATTTTTATGGATTTTAGGGTTTTTAGGAATTTTGTTAGTTTAATGTATTTTTAGGGGTTTTAAGGTTTTAATGGATTTTTTTGGGGTTTTAGGTTTTTCATTGATTTTTAGGGGTTAAAATGTTTTAAGATTTTTTAATGTTTTTAGGGGTTTAAAATATTTTTATAGTTTTTAGTGGTTTTAGGGTTTATGTCAGGTTTTTAGGTTTTTATGGTTTTAAGGTTTTTTGGGTTTTTTGGTTTTTATGGGTGTTTGGATTTTTTTGGTTTTTAGGGGTTTTCGAATTTTTTAGGTTTTTAGGGGTTTATGTGTTTTTATGTTTGTATTATTTTCTTAGGATTTTTCATGGTTTGAGGGGTTGTTTCTATTTTATGGATTTTTATATCTTTTTTTATTTTTTATGTTTTTAGGGGTTTTAGGGATTTTGAGGTTTTTAGGGGTTTTAGTGTTTGGGGCGGGGTTAGGTTTTTTAGGGGATTTAAGTGTTTTTAGGTTTTTAAGGTTTTACACAGGCTTTTCAATCTTTTTGGGATATTTTACTTTGTTGCGATTTTTAGGGATTTTGGATTTTTATAGTTTTGATGGTTTTTTAGGGTTTTAGGGTTTTTAAATATTACTAGCTATTTTATGTTTTTTTGGTTTTTAGGGTTTTTTGAGTTTTTTACTATTTAATTTTTTTTATTTTAAAAAAAAAAAACATTATGGATTTAAAATTGTTATTATAGTTTTAGTGGTTTATGGGTTTTTATTGGTTTTAGGGGTTTTTAAGGATTTTAGGGTTTTTATGGTTTTATATCGTTTTTAGCATTTTTTGGTCTTTAGGAGTTTTATATTTTTTTAGGTTTCTAAGGTTTTATTAGGTTATATCAAGGGTTTTAGGGGGTTTTATATATTTAAGGATTTTTAAGAAATTTTAATGATTTTTATGGGTTTATAGTGTTTTAGGGATTTTTAGGGATTTTTAGGTTTTTTTGGGTTTCTTGTGTTTTTTTGGGAATTTTAGTTTTTTATAGTTTTTAATGTTTTCAGAGGTTTAAAAGGTTTTTAGACATTTTAGTTATTTTTTCTATTTTTATAGGTTTTAGAATTTTTTTTGGGATCTATGGGATTTTATGGATATTGGTATTTTTAGTTTACTTAGGGTCCTTTATAAGTTTTATAATTTTTAGGCTTTTTATGTGTTTTTATTTTTTATTAAGGATTTATTAGTATTTTTCAATGTTTTTAGGGGATTTGAATATTTTTTATTTTAACAGATTTCTTAGGATTTTTATGGTTTTTGAGGTTTATGGGGGATTTTTGAGAGGTTTTTGGTTTTTGATGGATTTTTAGGTTTTTCTCATTTTTAGAATTTTTATGTTTTCAATGATATTAGGTGTATTTAGATTTCTAATGTTTTTAGGGGTTTTTAGGATTTTTATGTTTTTAGGTATTTTTATTTATTTTTTGGTTTTTTTATGGATTTTAATGATTTTTTGTATTTTTAAGGGTTTAATGGTATTTTGTGTATTTTCTGTATTTTTAGGTTTTTGGGTTGTTTTGAGATTTTAACATTTTAAGAGTTTAAACCATTTTATGAGTGTTCAATGGATTTTATTATTTTGATTTTTTTTGATTTTTTTAATGTATTTTGGGGATTAATGGTTTTTGGGGTTTTCTAGGGTATTTTGGGGTTTTAGTGTTTTTTAGGGTTTTCAGGTTTTACATGTTTTTAGGATTTTTTGGTTTTCATAGGGATTTTCTCGGATTTTTTTGTCTATAATAGTTTTTATATATTTTGTTCTTTTAGGGTTTTTAATGTTTTTAGGGGTTTTGTGGTTTTTTTGGGATTTTAAGATTTTTTTTGAGTTTTTTAGAGTTTCGAGGGATTTTAAGGATTACCAATATTTTAAACATTTTTATCCTTTTAAAGGGTTTTCATAGTTTTTAGTGTTTTTTGTTGAGTTTTCAATTTTTAGGGTTTTTATGTGTTTTATGAATTTTAGGATTTTATGGTTTTTGTGGTTTTTAGGGGTTATCAATATTAGGTTTTTAAGGTTGTCAAGTTGTTTTAAGTTCTTAAGGGTTTCTTAGGGGTGTTTAGGATTTTTTGGGGTTTTCAGGTTTTTAGGGATTTGTAGGGATTTTAATGGATTTTATGGGTTTTTAGGGTTTTGATAGATATGGAGGGTTTTTAGGGTTTTCAAGTTTTCAATATTTTTAGTGTTTTTAGAATTTTATTGGGCTTTTACAGTTTTTAAGTTTTCTAGGTTTTTATAATTTTCATATTGGGTTTCCCGGTATTAGGGGTTTTTACATTTTTAGGGGGTTTTAGCCTTTTTTATGTTTTTTTTGTTTTTACCTATTTTTGGTAATTTATGGGTTTTTTGGGTTTTTTTGTTTTTTAGGGGTCTCAGTATTTTTTAGGAATTTAGGGGTTTTATTTTTTTTTTAGTTTTTTAAGGTTTTCATTAGGTATTTTTTGAGTTTTTTTACAATTGTAATGTTTTTTAGAGTTTTTTAAAAAAAATTAGGGGTTTAAAGGGTTTTTTGAATTCTAGTGGGTTTTTATGGGGGTTTATGGGTTTTAGGGTTTTATGGTTTTTAGAGTTTTTATGGGTTTGTAGGGGTCTTATGGTTTTTTTAGGATTATATTGGAGGGGGGTTGGGTTTCTTTGAGGTTTTTAGTTTTTTAAGGTTTTTAATAGTTTTTATACATTTTTAGGGGTTTAAATTGTATATTTAGTATTTAATGTCCTTTAGAGTTTCTATGGATTTTATTGTTTTTAAATTTTTTATAGGTCTTATGGTTTCTGGGGTTTTTAGTTTTTTGGGGTTTTAATGTTTTTACAAGTTTTAAATAATTTTAAGTTTTTATGGTTTTCATATGGGTTTTCAAGGGTTTTTGGGTTTTTCTATCTTTAGGGATTTTTAGGGCCTCATTTCGTTTTTTAAGGTTTCTTAGGTTTTTTAGATTTTTATAGGGGTTTTTATGGTTTTTGTTATTTTTGGGATATTATTGATTTTTTGGTTTTTAGGGTTTTTAGGGGTTTGGAGAAGTTTTAGGGTTTTAAAGAATTCTAGTGCTTTTTTTATTTTTTAGGGTTGTTATGGGTTTAAAGTGTTTTAGGTTTTAAGGATTTATTATAATTTATCATTGGTTTTAGGGGTTTTACATTTTTTGTCTTTTTCTAGAATGTTTGTATTCTTATGGTTTTTAGTGGTTTTAGGGAATTTGAGGGTTTTATGATTTTTTTGGGGGGTTTTGGTTTATTGGTGTATTTTAACATTTTCAAGGTTTTAAAGGGTTTTTATATTTTTAATTTGTTTTTATAGATTTTCTAGGTTTTATAGTTTTTACGGTTTTTATGGGGTGTGTGGTTTGTAGGATTTATAACGTATTATTTTTTAGGCTTTTAGCATCTTTTAGGTTTTTAGGGGGGTTTTATAGGATTTTTATAAATTATTAACATTTTTGGTGTATATAGGGTTTTTAGACTTTATAGGATTTTAGGGGTTTTATTGGTTTCTGGGTTTTTCACAGTTTTAATGGGGTTTATAGGTTTTTAAGATTTTAAGGAGTTTTATGGCTTCTATAGGTTTTTAGGGTTTTTAAGTATTTTATGTTTTTCATGATATTTTGGTTTTTGTTGGGTTTTAAGTGTTTTTAGGTTTTTAATGTTTTACTGTGGTTTTTATAGGTTTTAGGGGTTTTTACCTTTTTACGGATCTTTAACAATATTTTAAAGTTTTTTTGTTTTATTGGTTTTGGGATTTTGATGGTTTTTAGGTTATTTCGTGTTTTTATCATTTTTTATTTTACTAGTTTTATTTTTTTAGGGTTTTATGTTTTTCTTATGGGTTTTTAGGGTTTTATGGTTTTTCACCTTTTTGTGGATTTTCAAGGATATTTTTTGGATTTGTTGTGTATCATGTTTTTTGTTTTTTTGTTGGTTTTTTTAGTTTTTATGGTTTAAATATTTTTCGAGTTTTTAAAAAAAATATAAGGATTCAAATGGTTTTATATTTTTTACTCATTTTAGGGTTCTATGATTTTTTTAATGATTTTGGGGGTTTCATGGTTTTTAGGGTTTTAATGGTATTTTCAGAGTCTTAAGGGTTTTTAGAATTTTTAGGTTTTTAATGGTTTTAAGTGATTTGTGTGTTTTGAACTTTTCTTAGTGGGTTTTGGGGGTTTTTTGGGTTTTTATGTTTTTTGGGATTTTGGGATTTTTTATGTTTTTTTGGTTTTTTAGGGTTTTTATGGTTTTAGTTTTCTTAACATATTTATAGATTTTAGGATTTTTAGGATTTTTTAGGTATTTATGGATTTCTTTAGGTTCTTTCATATATTTACTAAGTTGTATGTTTTTAGGTATTTGTTCGGTTATTTATGATTTTATAATTTTTATAATTTTTAGTGATTTTTCGGTGTTTATGGATGTATGGAAGTTTTTGTGTTTTTTTTCGTTTTTATTATTGATTTTTTCGGGTTTCTAATGTTTTTCTTATTTTTTAACATTTTTAGTGTTTTTACGATTTTTATGGGTTTTAATGGTTTTCTAGTTTTTAGTGTGTTTTATGGCATTTAAGGGTTTTTATCATTTTTATGGGTTTCAAGTATTTTTAGGTTTTTAAGGATCTCTTAGGGGTTTTATGGTTTTTAGGTTTTTTAGGTTTTCTATATTTTAGGGTTTTTTTACAGATTTTATGGATTTTTATGGTTTTTTGGGATTTTAAGGGGTTTAGGGTATTTAAGGGTTTTTAGGGTTTTTATGGTTTTTCGTAGTTTTTCTTTAGTTTTAAGAGTTTTTATTGTTTTTAGAGCAGTTGAACTTTTTATGGATTTAAATGGGCATTAGAGTTTTTTTAGTTTTCAGTGTTCTTATGGGTTCTTTAGGGTTTTTATGGATTTTTAGGATTATTAGGGAATTTTAGGGTTGTTAGTGTTTTTTCGTTTTTTTAGTGGGTTTAATTTTTTTTAAAACTTCATAGGGGTTTCAGGATTTTCAGATTTTTATGTTTTTAGGGAATAATATGTATTTTTAGTATTTTTTTGGTTTTTAGGATTTTTAGGGATTTTGATGAATTTTATAATTTTTTAGTATTTTTTGTGACTTTTAGCATGTTTTTGGGTTTTTATGGGTTTTATGTTTTTTAGGTTTTTAATGTTTTCATAGAGGTTTTCAGTGTTTTTATGATTTTCTACAATTTTAGGGATTTGTAGGGAATTTTAGGGTTTTTATTTTTTAGGGTTTTAAATATGTTGAGAGTTTTTTGGGGATTTTTAATGCTTTTATAGTATTTTCTCGATTTTAGGGGGGTTTGAGTTTTAGGGTTTTAAATGGTTTCAAAGTTTATAATGTTTTTTTGGATTTAAAGGGTTTTTAATGTTTGTATTGGTATTATGTTTTTAGGGGTTTATGGTTTTAAAGGATTTGGGGGTTATATGGTTTTTAGGGTTTTAGGGTCCTTAGTATTTTTAGGGGTTTGTAGTTTTAATAGGTTTTTAGGATTTTTATGTGTATTTAGGTTTTTATGGGATTCTCATGATTATCAGGGTGTTTTAGATATTTTACATGTTTTTGGGATTTTAGGTTCTTTTATAGATATTTATGGGTTTTAGGGATTTTATGGATTTGGAGGGGTTTTGGGTTTTCAGGGTTTTAGTATTTTTACGTTTTTATGGTATTTGGTGTTTTTACAAGGTTTTAAGTGTTTTTAAGTTTTCATGGTTTTCTTAGGGGTTTTTAATCTTTTCAATTGTTTTAATTTTTTTTGAATTTTTTATGTTTTTTATAATATTCACTAGTGCAGAAAACGTTTTTTACGTCGGTTATTTTTCATTTTTTACTTCAGTTTCTAGCCAACGTTAATACGGGTGACATTATAAATAACGTTTTTGATGTCGGTTATTTAAAAACCGACGTCAAAATCATAAAATCGCGATGTTTATGACGTCAGTTATTTTAGAACTGATGTGATAAATAAAATGGGAAGGGTTTATCACGTCGGTTATTTAACAACCGGCATGATAAAAGTCCTGGAAAATGGTTTATCACGTCAGTTCTTAAAAAACCGACATGATAAAAGGACAGGGAAATTGTCTATCACATTGGTTATGAAGGAACCGATGTGATAAACCGATGGGCAGGGTGTTTATCACGTCGGTTATTATAGAACCGCCGTGATAAACCAGGGGGATTGGTTATCACGTCGGTTATTAAAAACCGACGTGATAAACCGGGGGGCAGAGAGTTTATCACGTCAGTTTTTTAATAACCGATGTGATAAACCGGGAAAGGGGGGTTCATCAAGTAGATTATTCTATAACCGCTGTGATAAAACGGGGTGAGGGGGGTTTATCACGTCGGTTATTATATAACTGCCATGATAAACCAGGAGGAGGGGGGTTTATCACATCGGTTATTAAATAACCGACGTGATAAACCGGGGGGAGGGGGTTTATCACGTCGGTTATTAAATAACTGACGTGATAAACCATTTTGCAGGCCTTTTACCAAGTTGGTTATTAAATAACCGACGTGATAAACCATTTCCCATGCATTTTACAACTTCGGTTATTAAATAACCGACATGATAAACCATTTTACAGGCCTTTTATCACGTCGGTTATTAAATAACCGACGTGATAATCCATTTCCCAGGCCTTTTACCACGTCGGTTATGAAATAACCGATGTGATAAACCCAAAATTTTTTAAAAATTGAATGCAGTCATCTACTCTCCACCAGAATCAACTAGAAAACAAATCAAGAAATCGTACAACAAAAACAGAAGTAGATCAAAATTAAGCATGTACATTGATAACATATAAAACATACCCCCTAGACAGCCCCCACCCTCATGTATACCCCATGGACAGCCCTCCCCCACCCCGTTGGAGCCCTCACCCTCATGTATACCCCCTGGACAACCATCCCCCACCCCATTGGAGCTCCCACCCCCATGTATACCCCTTGGACAGCCCTCCCCCACCCCATTGGAGCCCCCACCACACTCATGGACTGCTCCCTGACCCCCGGACAGCCCCAAACACCCCTCGACAACCCCCACCCGCCTGAACAGCACCCCTCACCCCCTCACCCCACTTGACAGCCCCCACCACACCCCTGGCCACCCCCCCACCCTCATGTATACCCCCACCCCTAGACAGCACTCCCACACCCCTGGACCACCTTCCCACACACCTAGACAGCCCTGCCACCCCCTGGACTATCCCCCCACCCCACCGAACCGCCCTCCCTGACCGCTAGACACCCCCAACCCCACTGAACACACCCCCACACCCTTGGAACCCCTCCCCCACAGACCCAAATCCATACGAGAAAAACCATCATAAGTAAACCAAAACAAGAAGTAGAGAAAAATTAAACATTCACTTATATATCATTCAAAACTTACACTGTCAACTTCAAAAAAACTAAATCCAACCTAAACAACTACCAAATACACAATTACAACTACAATATTCAAAAATTATATTTTACATTACAAACAACTAAAAGTCAATCAAACCTGAAAAATAATTTGACCACTCTAATTGTACGTGTTTGATGTCTTCAGTAGTATAGGATTTAGAGTAATCAAAAAGATACAAATGAAAGATAAAGTAGTTAATGTGTATAATGAATAAATCAAATTGAAATATTATGGAAATGTTTAAGAGGAAATCGTACCAGGTCAAAATTCACAACTATCCCAGTTGTTATTATTTTATACATAAACCTTAACATATAATATCCGCATTCGATGAGGCCTTGTTTTTCATGACAATTCTGTTTGAATGAGTGTAAATTCAATATATTATTTTTATGTAATAAATGAAAAAGTACAAATTATAAATGGATATTTACCTTCGCATTTACATATTGGATCTTTGCACCTCTTTTCGTTGTGTTTTTTCGAAAGTGGGCCCATGCACTGTTAAAAAATAATACGAATGAGATAAATTTAAAATTCATTATAATATATAAAACTATTGAGAAATTGAAACTTACTTTTCCAATATATTCTTAAAACTATCTCGCACATCACCATGGACAGAGCATATCCAATAAAGGGCTTTCTCCCTTAGTAAAAAAACACCTAACATCCAATAATCACTAATAAAAGGAAATTTGACGTTAGTGGGTTTTTATGTTAAAAGATAATTAACTCTTTGAGAGAAATGTGTTTCATATCTCTCACAAAAAGGCATCATCCAACATTGTGTGATTATATTCTTTTCAAATCTTTCAGAAATATAAACCATTCTTTGTTCCTCATTCAATGCACATGCTTCAGGAGAAATCAATTGAGGGTCCATGAATCCATATACTTATGTCAGCTCATTCCTATACAAATTTTATAAAGATACCTAATACAAAACATACATAAGTATACATTTTTAATAAATATAACATAGTGAAAAGGTGTTAAGACTTACATGGAAAAAATTTGCACCACATTGATGCCCAACTTATCTCCAGTAACAAGTCCATGATATCAGTTTTTATAATACCCACTCTTATTTCACGTCCAAAAACATGAGCTTCCATTGGAAAATCATAATAACCCGACAAAAAATGTGAATATCTTGACAATCTGTCAAGACCATTTGAATCTGTATCTGATGTCCTAGCCATTTGTCTTTGTTTTTGTCTATACAGTATTTCTTTACCTTTGAAGTATTCCTGTAAAAAAAATTGAAAAATATATTAGTTTTCAAATGATTAAACAACTTTAATAAAAAAATAAAATAAAAGATATAACATTCATACCTATATGGTAATGAGTCGAAGAAGTCTGGATGGCCAAATTAAAAAATGGCCGATACTCTGTCCAACTATCGCCACCTCATCTGTAGGTATTGGTACCCTAGCTGATCTATCTATAATATCCTATACAGTGACCCTCTGATTCTCTACCTTTAATTGTTGATGATGAACTGTATCTCCTATACAATATACCAACCCATATGCTACTATATGATGTTGAGAATCATCAACATACAACTCGCAATAAGTAGGAAGCTGCGGCGGAGGCGTAAGATAAAAAATGGGGTCCGCAGGCTGAGGTGGGGCAGTGGGAGCTACTGGCGGAGGTGGAGGATAAATAATGGGGTCTGAAGGGGGAGGTGGAGCAGTGGGAGCTGCAGTCTGAAATTGTCTTTTCATTTCTGCAAAAATAGACTGCACCGACTCTCTAGTATTGTCCTCCATCATCGCATTAAAATTATGAACTTTGGACTCCAAGGATTATATTTTTTTTATAAACCCCCTCAATGTTAGAAGTTAAAGAATGTGGAAACACTTTTGTTACAGATACACCTGCCAGATATTTTCTTACACGACCAGGATGTTCGGGCCTTCCCAATGCTGCAAATAAAATATCTTCCCTCCCAGTAGCTATAAATGTCTCCTCTGAACTCTACTCCTCAAGAGAGTCCTGTATTAATTAATTGAACATTTCTGTAATGATTGAAATTATATGAAGAAAATAGTTAACTTAAATAAATAAAATAGATATCTTGCAATCCTCTCAGCTACGATTCTCGATTCTTCCGAAAGATATTTCCCTTTTTTCCCTTCCGAGCTCTCTTCCATTTTTCATGTCTAGATGGAGGGGATGGAGGGGCCACCTGTCCAGAGATTGAAGACACAGCTCTTAGTTGTTGAAAATTTTCCACCATCATTTGTTCTTTCAATAATGCATACCCTCCCCGAGATAAAAAATGAGGGTATACATTTTTAGATTGGATCTCCTGATGAGCTTTCCTTGTTTGCTGTAATTTAGGAATAAGAAATCATTAACAAAACATTAATAAAATAATTTATATAAGAAAGTTCATAAAATTTTACATTGCCCTTACCAGAAATGACTCTTTTCTTCTACTTTCAAAAAACTGTCTCCATGTGTCTTCATCTATAAACGGATATATACGACATGGATTGTCATGACTCCTATGACCAAAAATGAAATCAGATGAGAGAGTTGATTTGAAATCCCTCCATCTCCTGGCAGCCAACGATAAGCATTTCTTCCTGACTCCTCCAGTTTCAGTAATATCAAATGTCATCTAATAAAGAAGAGGTTAAACATATTATATATACTAGAAACATTAAAAGAATAGTCAAACAATGACAAAAGATCTTACCAATATCGTCTCCCACAACTGAGAGATAATCGCTTTATCCACACTTCTGCAATCATCATACAGAATGCTTACATTGCTCTTATCCTGATTTTCTTCAAAACTATTAAAATCTTTTGCATTCGGACCTCTAGTAATATCATCATCATCAAACTCAACGACTATCCTCTGATCCTGCGTATGGGTAAGTGATAATTTTGGTAAACGTGTGCACCCACATTTACCAACCTTTGAACTCTTTGTCGTAATAGGAGCATGTGAAGGTTCATCCCCAGAGGTATGACCTGCAATATGCTCCTATCCAGAATCATGTGGTTGATCATCTAAATGATCTGTCATTATCCTTCACATCAAAAAAAACAAACGTTAGTTCACAAATATACAAATTAAAATTTTTTAATACTACTGTAATCATAAAATAGAAAAGTGTACTAAGTTATATAATAGTAAACATTGGTAATATGGTAAGCATGTTAAACCATAGTAAAGATGGTAAAATGGTAAAGATGGTAAAGATGGTCAAGATGGTAAACATGGTAAAAATGGTAAACCTGGTAAACATGGTAAAAATGGTAAAGTAATTGTCAATGAACAAAAATAATAGATATATAATTCATGTAATGGTTATAAACATGATAATGTAAACTAAACAAACTTAAAACAAAAAAACATATAATTATTTTGTTTTAAAACATGTTTTAATAAATAAAAATCTTATAATATCTAACATTTATGGAAAAAATAATTGTAAACAAGAAATAAAAATATGTTACCTATAATTTTAGGAATGTACAAATGGATTGTTTTCCCAAATTCCTTCGTCGTGATCGTTTCTTATGGCACAAACTATGTCTTCAACATGATCATCATTATGTTCTGTTAATCTTTCCATGGAAGTAGGGATCTCACATAAATCATCATATTCATCAACTTCATCCTCACCAACATATTGTTTTTCCCTTGTAAAACAATAGCCCACTGCATATCTGATTGATCTACTACATAGAAAATTTGTATTTCATGTGTTGCCATTATAAAAGAATCAGTTGTGTCTTCCAATCTATTCAGATTAACAAGTGTCATTCCAAATTCATCGTGTTTGACACTGTTGTTACCGTTAAACCATTTACAGTTAAAAATGGGAAATTTAATTTTAAAGTAATCAACCACCCATATGTCTTCAATCACTCCATAATATGCACTTGATGCAGAAATTGGGTTTTTTCCTTAGCACTCGAAAAATTCATTGCTTCTGCAAACACCAATGCACCACTATTCTGAACTGCACTTCTGTTGTCCTGAGCTTTTGTATGAAATGTATAACCATTAATGTCATAACCGGACCATGTTATCACATTTAAACATGGACCACCCACTATCCATTTTAATGTCTCTGATACATCTGATCTACCAAGAAAAGTCTTTTTAATCCATGACAAAAAATTTTTGTTGTGCTCATTCAAAATCCACATTTCTTTCTTATTTGGATGACATTGTTTCAACTCATTAATATGCAATGTGATATACGGTTGAGCATCAGCTATGTTATTAAAGATGTATGATTCTAAATTCTTCATCTGTTCAGCTGACAATGATTTGACTTTCAAGCTATGAATCCCCTTTCCCTCATTATTAACTCGTTCATGGCGAGATGGAGGCAAACCTATGTGTTGCGCCGCAGCCAAGTAGCTCGTACAAAACTCTGCTACCTCCTCAGAAATATAATTTTCAATACTGGAGGCTTCAGGTCGATATAGATTTTTAGCATACCCCTTTAATATTTTCATATACCTTTCAAAAGGATACATCCAATGAAGATATACAGGTCCACAAAGCTTTATTTCTCAAACCAAATGAATCATTAAATGCACCATTATATCAAAAAAAGTTGGAGGAAAATACATTTCCAATTGACAAAGTATAAAAATTGAATCCTATTCGAAAATGTTCAAAGCATTCACGTCAATCGCCTTGTTACAAATTGAATTGAAAAAATAACAAAACTTCATTATAGTCTTTCTGACATGAATGGGCAATATTCCACACAATGCAACTGGTATAATTTGTTGCATCATGACATGACAATCATGTGATTTCATACCTATCAACTTCAAGTCTTTCAATGAGACAAAATTTTTTACATTAGAAGAATATCCTTGAGGCACTTTGGTATCATGATGACACTGACAGAAGCTAATTTTCTCCCTCTTCGATAATGTATGACAAGCCGGGGGAAGAAATGTTCATCTTCCTTTAGGAGTGCGAGCTAACTCCAAACGTATTCCCATTGATAGTAAGTCTAATCTTGCATTCAACCCATATTTAGTCTTTCCTTTAATATCTAACAATGTTCCAATCAAAGAATCACAGATATTCTTCTCCACGTGCATGAAATCAATATTATGTTTAACTTCATGATACCTCCAATACGGTAGATCAAAAAAATCGACCTTTTCTTCCAAATATGTCTATCATTACCAGATTTCTGTGTCTTTCCCAATGTCATATCAATGTTTTTCACCCTCTCAAAATACAAGTCAGGGGATAAAGGATTTGGATCAGTATCAAATTCTTGTGAGCCATTGAATGCCTTTTTTAGTCTTCTATAAGGGTGTTCCATAGGCAAAAACATTCGATGACCCATGTACACTGTTTTCCTCCCATGATGAAATTGACAATATGACGTCTGTTGTTCGCAAATTGGACATGCTTTATGCCCTTTAACACTGTATCCAGACAAATTTCCATATGCTGGGAAGTCATTTTTAGTGAACAGAATCACTTCATGCAGTTGAAAATATTCCATTTTATAAGAATCATACACCCTAATACCATCAGCTCATAACAGTTTCAAATCATCAATCAACGGTGACAAGTAAACATCAATATCATTACCGGGTTGTTTTGTACCAGAGATCATTATACTCAACATGACATATTTGCGCTTCATACAAACTTCAAGAGAGAGGTTGTAAATTACCAATAAAACAGGTCATGAACTATGTGTGCTACTGAGGGTTCAGTATGGATTCATTCCATCTATGCACAACCCTAGTCTGAGATTTCTAATTTCATTTCCAAATGTAGAATAATACGCATCAATTTTCTTTTATTGTGGACAATCAGCTGGATGACTTATTTTTCCATCACATACCCGCTCTTAAGCATGCCATCATAACCTTTTTTCATCATTTGAATTAGAAAATAAACGTTTGAAACGATTATTTATAGGAAGATACCAAAATACCTTTGAATGGAGCTTTGTAATCTCTACACTGGCCGGTGATTTTTCCTTCACCTTATACCGTGATTTTCCACATTTAGGACACTCTGACAGAAATTCATATTCGTTCCTATATATAATGCAGTCATTCGGACAAGCATGTATTTTCTTGTATCCCAATCCCATCGGGCATAATATTTTCTTGGCTTTGTAATGCGAATCTGGAAGATCGTTATCTTTGGAAAGAATGTCTTTCATCAATTGTAGCAGCTCTATAAAACTTTTGTCACTCCATACATGTTTTGCCTTCAGGTTAATCAATCTTAACACCGCCGACAAAACCGTAAAATCTGTACAACCAGGATATAATGGTTTTTCAGCATCACCATATAGACGTGCAACTATCGGTTCTATCTCAATTTGTTCTGCTACAATATCGCGAATCATTTCTTCAATTCCATAGGAGTTACCATCTTACAAATCATCATCATCAGTGACATTCCGTCCAGTTTCACCATGCCAAATCCAAGGGTTGTAACTCGGATTAAAACCATGACAAATCAGATGATCTTTTATCTCTCTACTTTTCAACTTCTTCATATTCAAACATTTCAGGCATGGACAGAAAAAAATGTCACTGCTGGGAACATTTCGTTTTGCAAATTCCAAAAAGGAATCAACACCTTCCTCGAATTCATTGCTCATTCGATGTTTCGTAATCCAACTTCGACTCATTATTACCTATAACAAATATCAATAAAAAATATATTTTTTTAAGATAAGACAAATATATGTTTATATGAAAAAAATCATAATTTGAATGTAAAACAATTTAAAATATAAAACAAATCTATGGATATTTAATAAAATATGCTTGAATATTATTTTTAAAACAAAATATAGTTAGATATAACAGTTTTAAATTTCATTGAATCAAAGAAAACCATGCCGCCTACATAGTTGATAGAAAATTGGAGAAAATGGAGTAAACCTGAGAATCACCCACACCCCCCTGACAACCCCCAAAACCCTCTGGACAGGCCACCACTCCCTTGGACAACCCCCACTCCCACCCACCCCCTTGGACCACCCCTGGACACCCCCAACCCTCCGGACAGCCCCCCACCCCTCTAGACAACACCCCCACCCCTCCTGGACACCACCCCACACCCCTACCCCTTCAACACCCCCTGGACACCACCCAACCCTCTGGACAACCCCCACCCCCAGACAACCCCCAAAACCCTCTGGATAGGCCCCCACCCCCGTGGACAACCACATACACCCACCCACCCCCTTGGACACCCCCCCGAACACCACCCGTTTCCACATCTTTGATATAACATATTTTTTAAAAAAAACGTTCCATTATTAAAAACGTTTCATGAAATATGATGAAGAGTCCAATCATATTTCTTATGAAATTTTTCTTACTAGAAAGGGTCTTAGTATTGGATAGAATAATAAATAAAGTGGCATAAAACAACAATATAATCCTAAAAATGCATATATAATCCAGCTTAAATATTTGAATAAATATGGTTGTAATCAACCATAAAATCCAAAAGGTATATGAGAGAACAATTAGAGAAAAACTAGAAATGAGAGATCATAGTCATTGAGGGGGGATGGTGTCAAAGGAAACACAAAATCAAATGAACCAAGACCACTTTATGAAGTAATCCATGAAAAAGAAAAACCTACATCAAATAAAATCGTGAAACATCAAAAAACAAACAGATACCCATTTGAAATAGAATCTAGTAGAGTCCTATAAGACAAAATGGATGCATGATATTTCTGTGACATTTATATTTTTTAAAGGGATATAATGATGTTTAATACTTCCCAGAAGGGTTAAATTATAAGGGAGTTTAGTGTCTTCTAAAAATACAAAGTGGGTAAAAGTGAATTTGTTTCCATTAAAAAACAAATGGTTTATCATAGATTTATTAGACTCTATGAGGGTGAATGATAAATATTTATTTTATTATGTTCCATTATAACTCATGTGTAAATATTTATTTTAGTTCAATTAATGAATGATAAATGGTTTACATTAATGGTGTTTGTTTTCTAAAAAAATGACATCTTCAATATGGATGATTGATTCCTATTCTATGATAAGACACTCAACAAGGATGATTAACTATATATGATGATAATTTCTTTTAATTCTCTAATCACATAAACATTATTGGTTATCCAACTACAAAATTGTTAGATGAACCTGAGCGTTAAATGAAATATAGGATAACAGTAATGGATGAATCAACCATACATCGAATTTCTTTTTGATAATGAAATTCAAACCGGTCAAAACAGGAAATATTCCAAATGTTTCCTTAATCGCGTCATAGAACTTCAATAAATTACCCCAAATATGTTTCCAACATAGGAGGATTTTGAGTCATTAAATGCAAGGTAATATATCAAAATTTTTTTTATAAAGAAATAAAAAAACAAGACACTCAAGATATAAAAGAAATTCTGGTGCCAACGATATTCAAAAAGATGTAATAGGGTTCGAAATGGAATAATCTCACCTAGTTTAAACAAAAAAATCACAAAACATAAAAATAGACTATCTGAAAAAAAATGAACGAAATAAATTCGTGTAATGCTTACTTGAGTGTTGCGAGTTGAGATGATAGATCCGAGGAGACTAAAGATGATAAACGATGAATCCAAAATGAGTTTAATGCAAGTCGATCGATGAACCGATTTGGGTTTACTGTGCGAGAGAGACGATCCGACGGACTGTCGATCGAAAAAATATAAATGACAGTCCACGGGGCTTAAATTTTTTAAATGTTTTATAACATCGGTTATTATATAACCGACATTATAAACTATTTTTTAAATTTATAACATCGGTTATTTTAAAATGGACATAAAAAACCCCCCGCTCTTTGGTTGTTTACGTCGGTTAATCTATAACCGACGTAAAAAACTCATAGATATCTCGTTTTTTACGTCGGTTATAAAATAACCGACGTAACAAACCCCCCGCGCTTTGTTTTTTTACGTTTGTTATAAAATAACCGACGTAAAAAAACCCATAGATAACTCGTTTTTTATGTCGGTTATCAATTAACCGATGTAAATAACCTCCGCGCTTTGGTTTTTTACGTCGGTTATAAAATAACCGATGTAAAAACTGAACACGCGCGATTTGTAACATCGGTTATTCAAATAACCGACGATAAAAAGATACTCAACAGATTTGTTATGTCTGTTATTAAATAACCGACATAAAAAAACATGTTTCACAGATTCTCACATCGGGTATATATAACCGATGTAAAAAATGGTGACGTAAATAACATTTTCTGCACTAGTGATTTATGGGTTTTTATGGTTTTTTAGGATTTTTAGGGGTTTTTTGGTTTTTTGGGTTGTAAAGGTTTTTTTACTTTTTTATGTTTTTATGGTTTTTTAGATATTTTTTAAAAACATTAGAGTTTTAAAGGGTTAGTATATTTTTAGTGGTTTTTGTGGGTTCTTATTGTTATTTAGGGTTTTCGGTGTTTTTTATTTTTAAGGGTTTCTTAGTATTTAGCATTTTTTAGGTTTTTAGGGGTTTTAAGTGTTTTTTAGTTTTTAATTTTTTTAGGGTTTATCAAGGTTTTATGGTTTTTAAGTCTTTAGGTATTTTTTGGCCTTTTATTAATTTTTTTATTTATAGCATTTTTAGAGATTTTAATATTTTTAGGGGTATTTAGGGTTTTTAGGGTTTTTTTTTGGAATTATGGTTTTTTATTTGTAGGTTTTTATGGTTTTTTAACTATTTATAATTGTTTTTACTATTTTTATAGATATTAGGGATTTAATTCTTTAGGTTTTTTAGGTTTTTTGGAGATTTTTATGGTATTCAAGCGTTTTTACTGTTTTTTGGGACTCTAGGGGAATTTCTAATTTTGTTAATTTTTAAAGGGATTTAATTATTATTATATTTATAGTGTTTTCATATAAGATTTCAGGGGTTTTATGTTTTTTTAGTTTTTTTTTATTTTCAGGGATTTTTAATGATTTTTATGGTTTTTAGGGTTTTTGGGGATTTTGAGGGGATTTAGGGTTGTTGAGTGTTTTTGTTGGTTTTTAATGTTTTTATGATTTTTAGGATATTTAGAGGATATAAGTGTATTTAGGTTTTTAGGGTTTTCTTAGTGGTTTTTAGATATTTTAGGTATTTGTTGGGATTTTTGGGATTTTAAGGTTTTTTATGGTTTTCATTATTTTTAGGGGTTTTTGGGTTATTAGGTTTTTTGAGGGGGATTCATGGGGGTTTTTTTTGGTTTTTTTGAGTTTTTAGGGGTTTAATGTTTTTTGAGTTTTTAGCCTTTTTACGATATTAAAGGGTTTAAGTGTTTTTATTGTATTTTTTGGATTACTTATGGGTTTTTACATTTTTTGAATTTATGAGGGGCTTTTATGGTTTGTAGGGGTTTATTGGGACATTTAGGTTTTTTTAGAATTTTTAGTTTTTTAGGGGTTTTTACATTTTTATGGATTTTTAAGGATTTTCAAGTATTTTAATGATATTTTTGGGTTTTAAATTTTTTTAGGGGTTTTAGGGTTTTTAAAGGTTTTTAGAAGTTTTAAGGTTTTTTTTTGTGTTTAATGATTTTTTTTTGAGTTTTTTAAAGATTGTGGATTTTTAGATTTTTAGATTTTTTAACATTTTTTGGAGTTTATAGGGTTTTTAGAGTTTTTAGTGGTTTTAATGGGTTTTATGTGGTTTTTGGGTTTTATGGGGTTTTTATGTTCATTATAGTTTTTAGGGGGTTTGGGGTTTTTAGTGATTTTAGAATGTTTATGTTTTTAAGGGTTATGAGTGTTATTAGGTTCTTAAGGTTTTCATAGGGGTTTAAATGGTTTTTAGGGGTTTTCACATTTTTAGGAATTTTTTGGGATTTTTAATGATTCTTATGGGTTTTTAAGATTTATATTGATTTTTAGGGGTTTTAGGGTCTTTAGGATTTTCATTATTTTTTTATAGTTTTTAGAATTTTATGGGAAAGGAAGATGTGGAGGTCAAGCTATTCCTGACCCCCCCCCCCCAAGATATTAGATAAAAATATATAGCAAAAAAGACACAGCAGACAAGGGAGGGGCGAGGTCAATCTACCCACACCCAAAAACCCTGTACAACCCCACAAAAACCAAAAGTCCCCACAAAACCGAAATTACACACAAGAAAAAAACATAAAAGGAAGAAAATAAAAATCATCTCAAACAGCATCGCCCAGCCAGACAACAACCATCATCACACAACAACATTATCGTCAACCATCACCTCCTTCCCAAGCATATCCACCGCCAGTATCACAGGACCACCATCATCATAGTCATTAGTCTCACCTTCTCTACCTCACAGTAAATTAGTAACTTCTAGTCAGCTTCCAGAAATTCACACCTAGTAGAACATCTGAGAACGCATCCGCAGCACCCAAAGGCAAGACAGAAACAAGCACCACTCAATAGAACCAGATTCCAACATCCACGTCAATTCAAAACTAAACCTACTACACCATAGAGGAACACAGTTTAATATAGAATCTATAACACAACACATCTTAACCATCAATTCATCAACATCCTGGGGAGAAACCAGCACCCATGCCCATAACTCAACCGCAACACCCAAAGCAGCGTCCAATGCCACTCAGCAGAACCAAAAACCAGCATCTATAACAAATCACAACCAAAAGAGCCACCACATAGAAAACCACAATCCAACATAGAATCCAAAATGAAACAAAACATAACAAGCCCTTCAACCTTAGCGTGAGACATATCCGAAAGTGAGAAACCAGAAAAACAAACCTGCATTACCTGTAAACAACGGTGCAAAGACAATCTTATCTTCTCCTCTTGAGCAGATCTAAAATCCCGCATCAATGAATGGAACACCATTTCCCCAACTCCATCACAATGCTAGGTGGACCACCAAGAATCCATCCCCAGATCACTAATACTCGACCTCGCCTCGCTGTGACATCTCTTAAGCCACCTGAACCCGAGCAGCGTAAGAGGCTGTCACACCGCCCGCCAGATCACCGCAGCACACCACTTATAGAATCCACATATTTGTAGAAAAAACAAAGACCCATGCTGCCGTTGAATCCCCCTCCACCTCTATAAAGTGACGTCCACATCATCTCATCATGAAATGGTCTGCTCCGAATACACACTTGAGGAACTAATCCACACCAAAGCCATGACTCTTCGCGCAGCTTCCAGAATAGCCAAAGCAGATCTGACCCACTCCTCCATGTAACACCCCACTCTGAGCAATCCAGATCTGAGAAACTCCACTATGGATCTGTGACACCAAAGACCAAAACGGGACCACTTATCCATGAAACTGCAAAGACGCACATCGGAGAGGCTGGATCGAAACCATTCATCCATGGAAGACTACTTCTTCTGGGGGAGTAAAGAAATATTCAAGGGCACCACATATCCAAAAGGAACATACAACGAGATGAGTGAGTATCGAATCCGGGTAAGTTGACGCCTAAGAATCCAAAATTGCAGGGAAGGCACCGCCACGCCATAGAAGAAACAACGCAAGGGGAGGCGCCATCCCAGACGAGTGAGAGAGGATCTAGGATTCTCATCCACTATCTCTCATTTATCATTTTAGGGTTTTTAGAGTTTTCAGGTGTTTTTAGGTTTTATGTTCTTCTTAGGTTCTGAATGGTTTTATGTTTTAGGGGGTTTTAGGTTGCTTTTAGATATCTTATGGGTTTTTATTTGTTTATGTATTTTTTTTTATTTTTAGTGGGTTTTGAGTTTTGTTTTGGGTTTTTTGGGTTTTTAGCATATTTTAGGTTCTTTGTGGTTTTATGTGTTTTAGGATTTTATTGGTGTATTTAGTGTTTTTAGTGTTTTTATCTTTTTTATGGATTTTAGGGATTTTTTATTATTTTTAAGGTTTTAAGATTATTTGGGGATTTTGTGGGATTTTAGGGTTTGATGTGGTTTTAGTGGTTTTTTGGGGTTTTATGTTTCTTTAGTTTTTATGGTTTTAAAGGGATTTAGGGTTTTTAAAATTTTTTGTGGTTTTATGGGTTTGAGAGATTTTAGGGTTTTAAGGGGTTTTATAATTTTTAACGATTTTAGGTGTTTGAGGGGTTTTTATAGGGATTGTATAGGTTTTATGTTTTTTAAGGGTTTTTATGGTTTTAGGGGATTTCATGGTTTTTAGGGGTTTTAGGGACTTTTAGGTTTTTATGGGTTTTGATGTTTTTTGGAATTTATAGGTTTTTTGTGTTTTTGGGTTTTATGGTTTTATAAGAGATTTATAGGGTTTCTATAGTTTTTTACTTTATAAGGGGTTTTTGGAGATTTTTATGTTATTTATTGTTTCTATAGTTATAGTGATGTTGAGGGGTTTTCGGGTTTTTTACGGTTTTTCGCATTTTTAGGGTTTTGAGCATTTTTTTTATTGTTTTTTTGGGTTTCATTTTTTTAGGTTTTTAATGTTTTCATTGGGTTTTATTCATGTTGTAGGGTTTTTTTGTTAATAGTAATTTGATTTATATTTAATACTTTAATAATTTTATAGGTTTTTTTGGTTTTTTGAGGGGTTTGGGGGGTTTTAGGATCTTTAGGGATTTATGGTTTTAAGGTTTTATGAGTTTTAGAGAATTTTAGAGGTTTTAATGTTTTTAAGGGATTAAAGGGTTTTTAAAAAATATAGTGGTTTGTATTTGTTTTTATGGGTTTTTAGGGTTTATAATGGTTTTTAGAGTTTTAATGGTATTATTGTTTTTATTGATTTTCTGGGTTTTATGGTTTTTTGAGGATTTTATGGGGTTTTTTGTTTTTTTTTGGTTTTTTTGGTTTTTTAGTGTTTTTTAGAATTTTGGAGTTTTTTAATCATTTTATGTGACTAACTGGTTTTTGTAGTTATTAGTGTATTTTTTGGGTTCTTTTGGATTTTAGGATACTTTTTTTTGGGTTTTAGGGGTTTTTCTAGTTTTTAGGGATTTAAGGATATTTTGGGTTTTCAGGGGGTTTAGGGTTTTTAGGTTTTTAGGGAAAGGAAGGCACGGGTCCAGGTTTTTAGGTTTTTAGGGGTTTTAAGTGTCTTTAGGTTTTTTTAGTTTTCTTAGGGTTTTCAATGTTATTTAATATTTTCAATGTTTTAATGGATTTTTTGATATTTTAATGTTTTATGGGTTTTGGGTGTTTTTTTGGGAATTTTTGGGATTTTGGGGTTTTTAGTATTTTGATGGTTTTTTTGTTTTTCTTGTTTGTATTTTTATGGGGTTTATGATCCTTTTGTGATTTTAATGTTTTAAATAGTTTTTTAACATTTTTAGGGGATTAATGGTTTTTTACAGTTTTTCATGGGTTTTAGGTTTTATTGGTTTTTAAGGTTTTTAAAGGTTTTAGTGGTTTTATGGTTTACAAGGGATTAGGGGTTTTAGGGTGTTTCAGGGATTCAAATATTTTCATGATTTTTGGGGTTTTAAGTATTTTAGGTTTTTAATTTTTTCCCTATGGTTTTTAAGGGGTTTTTGGGTTTTTTATATTTTAGGGATTTTAGGTATTTTTTTAGGATTTTAATGGTTTTTAGTGTTTTATGTATTTTTAGGGGTTTGGGGGTTTTCATGTGTTTAGGGTTTTTAGAATTTTTAGGTATTTAGGTGTTTTAAATTTTTTAGGTCTTTAAGGATTTCATAGGGGTTTTTAGGTATTTTAGGTTTTTTTACATTTTATGGATTTTTAGTGATTTTTAGGATTTTAATGGTTTTTTAGGTTTTTAGTGATTTTGAGCAGTTTAAGGTTTAAAGGGTTCTCATATTTTTAGTAGAAATTTAGAGTTTTATGCTATTTTGGCGTCTTTATCATTTTAAGGGTTTCTGTGGTTTTTAGGGTCTATAGGGGTATTCTGGTTTCTTAAGATTTTAAGGGGTTTTATGATGTTAAGGTGTTTTAGGGGTTTTCATTTATTTTAGGGTTGTAAACATATGTATGTTTATTGTGTGTTTTAATTTTTTTTTGAAGGTTATCTTAGTGTTTTTTTGAGTTTTTAGTCATTCTTAATTTTTAAGGGATTTTTACGGCCTTTGAGTATTTTTATTGTTTTTAGTGTTCTTAGGGATATTGGGGGTTTTATGGTATTTAGGGTATTAGAATTTTTTAATTTTTAGGGATTTTAATTGTTTTTAGGGATTTATGTTTTTCATATGGGATTTTAGGGATTTTTACATTTTTGGATATTGGGGTTTTTAGGGTATTTAGTATGTTTTATGGTATTAAGTTTTTTTTAGAGATTTTTATCATTTTTATCGGCTTAATGGTTTACTAGTGTTTTAGTGGGTTTTATGGGTTATTTATTTATTTATTTATTTTAGTTTTTTAGGGGTGTAGGTTTTTTACGGTTTTTAGCATTTTTTGGTTTTTTATTGGTTTTAATTGATTTTTGGTTATTAAGGTTTTATTGTGGATTTTCAAAGTCTTTATGGTTTTTTAATATTTTGGGATTTTTCGAATTTTTTAGGATTTATATTTTTTTAGGTTTTTAGTGATTTTGAGAGTTTTAGGGGTTTTGGGTTTTTTTGGGTTTTTTTGTGTTTATAGGGTTTCTTTTGAGTTTTTAGGATTTTAAATACTTTTTAGAGGTGTTTAATATTTTTAAGGTTTTAAGGGTTTTTATGTATTTTTTAGTTTTATGGTATTTATGGATTTTAGGGTTTTTTAGTTTTTAGGGGTTTTATGGTTTTTATGGGTTTTTTGTGTTATTTTATGTTTAATATGGTTTTTAGGGTTTTAGAGTTTTTTAATTTTAAGGGATTTCTTGATAATTTTTATGATTGTATTGTTTTTTAGGTTATTTAGGGATTATGAACGGTTTTTTGGGTTTTTAGTGTTTTTTCAAGTTTTTTGGGATTTTATAGTTTTTTGTTCTTATGGTTTTTTTAAAATTTCATATTTTTTTACTTTTTGTGAGAGTTTTTTTTAAATTTTTTTGGGGTTTAATTATTTTTTAGAGTTTTAAGTAGTTTTTAGGGTTTTTAATGAATTTTACAATTTCTATGGTTTTCCGGGTTTTTTTTGGTATTTTGGGGTTTTAGGGTTTTTAGGGAGTTTTATGGGTTTTAACATTTTATAGACTTTTAGGGAATTTATTTTATTAGGTTTTTAAGGTTTTAATTTTTGTTTTTTTCCGGATTTTATTCATTTTTAGGTTTATTTATAGATTTTTGAGTATTTTTTTTATTTCTAGGGTTTTTGGGGATTCTTAGGGGTTTTGGAGTTTTTAGGGATTTGGGCAATTTTAGGGGTTTTATGTCTTTTTAGGGTTTTATGTTATTATTATGGGATTTCATTGTTTTTAATGTTTTTATGTTTTTAGGGAATTTAAAGGTTTTTTTAATTATTTTATTGGTTTTTTATATTTTTTAAGGATTTTGAGAGGTTTACTTTCTTATGGTATTCAGGGGTTTTATAGTTTCTTTGGGGTTTGGGATATTTTACTTGATTATTTTATGGATTAAATATTTGTTATATTTCTCAACACTCTTTGGGGTTTAAAGGGGTTTTATTGTTTTAGTGGTTTTTCGTGTTTTTATGGGTTTTAGGTTTTTTTAAGATTTTAAGGGTTTTATGGTTTTTAGGGTTTTTATGTATTTTCGAGTTTTTTTGTGTTTTAAATGCTTTCTTGGTTTTGAGGGGTGTTAAGTGTTTTTATGATTTTATGATTTTCTACGTGGTTTTCAATGTTTTAATGGGTTTTTATGTTTGTAGTAATTTTTGCGGAACTTAAATTATTTTTATGGTTTTTAAGGATTCTGAGGGTATTATGGGGGTTTAAGGGGTTTTCGGGTTTTTTGTGGTTTTTCTTGCTTTTTAGGTCATTTAAGGGGTTTGAGTGTTTTTATGGTTTTAAGGTATTCTTAGAAAATTTCACGGTTTTTATGGATCTTTTTGTCTTTATGGATTTTCAAGTCTTTTTTAGGATTTTTTTTGTTTTTTTTTGTTTTAGGGATTTTTAGGATTTTTAGGGATTTAAGGTTTTTATTGGTTTTTGTATTTTTAGTGGTTATTTGAGTTATTTAGGGGTCTAAAGTTTTTTTAGAGTTTTCTTAAACTTTATAGGTGATTAATGGGGTTTTAAAGCTTTTAATGTTTCTTAGAGTTTTGTGGTTTTTAGGATATTTATATGGTTTTTGAGGGATTTTATTATTTTTAGGGTTTTTAGGTCTTCTTTTGGATTTGTTTGGGTTTTAGGGTATTTGGGGATTTTGAGTGTTTTATATTTTTTCTACAATTTTATCATTTTTAGGTTTTTAATTGTTTGAAGTGTTTTTATCTTTTGATGGTTTTCTAAGGGTTTTATGGGTTTTTAGCCTTTTATGGTTTTAGGGATTTTTCTGGATTTTTATTTTTTTAGGGTTTATGACCTTTTATGTTATTTGAGTGTTTTATGATATTTAGGGTTTTAGGGTTTTTTTATTTTGGTTTTTAGGGGTTTATTTGATATTTTTTAGGTATTTTTGGTTTTTTTAGAAAACTTTAACCATTTTTTGGGTTTAAAGGGGTTTTAGTGTTTTTTGTTTTTTTATTTTTATGGGGTTTAAGGGGATTTTATGGTTTTTTTGGGTTTTAGGGTTTTTATAATTTTTTGTTTTTATTGCATTTAATTATATTTAGGTTTTTATGGTTATGATATAGTCTTCAGGATTTTTAATGTTTTTATGGTTTTTATCATTTTTAGGTTTTTTCGGGGATTGGTTTGTTTTTAGGTTTTTAATGTTTTCTTTAGGTTTTTCAAGGGTTTTAGTGGTTTTTACATCTTTAAAGATTTTTTAGGTTTTTTTTAATATTTTTAATTTTTTAGGGTTTTTAGGTATTTTGATGGGTGTTTAGGTTTATTTGGGTTTTTAAGGCTTTTTTTCATTTATAATTTTTTTTTGATTTTTTAGTGGTTGAAGGATTTTTACAGTTTTTTAATTTTTTCATCATTTTAAAAGGTTTTTAGAGTTTTTAGTGTTTTTTAGAGTAATTATGGTTTTTATGTTTTTAAAGGGTTTCTTATAGGTTTTCACAGTGTTTAGATGTTTTTTAATTTTTACGGATTTTTAGCGTTTTTTTGGATTCTTATAGTTTTTTTGGAATTTTATTTATTTTGAGGAATTTAGTGTATTTTATTATTTTTATTGTTTTATAGTGGTTTGGATTTTTATGGGTTCTTTTGAGAGTTTTTTTGGTGTTTATGGTTTTTTATATTTTTTTACATTTTTAGGTGCTTAATGGGTTTTTAGAGTTTTTTGTGGGTTTGTTGTGATTTTATGGTAATTTGGGTTTTATAGATTTTATGGATTTATGGTTTTTATAGTTTTAAATGGTTTAAAGGGTTTTTAACAATTTCAGGTTTTTTAGTGGTTTCAATTATATTATGTTTTTAATGTCTTCTTAGGGTTTTAGAGGGGGTTGTGGGTTTTTTCTGTTTTTAGGGTTTTTTATGGCTTATTTAGATTTTTTTATTATTTTTTTGGTTTCTAGGAATTTTAATGGTTTTAGTATTTTTATGGTTTTATAATTTTTTTGGTTTTTTAGGTGTTTTAACTTTTCTTTGGAATTTATGTTTTTCTTAGGGTTTATTTCGGGGTTTTAAGGTATATTTTCTTTTGGGAATTTTAGGGATTTTTATGATTTTCAAGGGTGTTTAGGTGTTTTAGGGATTTTTAGGGTTTTTTGGGTTTTTGGGGATTATTGGTTTTTCATGGTTTTTGGGGTTTTAGGTGGGTTTTTGACTTTTTAGGGTTTTTAGGATATTTTAGATATTTTTTGAAAAATATAAAGTGTTTAAATGGTTTTGATATTTCGTTGTGGTTTTTAAGGGTGTTATGGGGTTTCAACGTTTTTTTATGGGTTTTAGGGTTTTTTTTGTGTTTTAGGGTTGTTCTCATTTTTTAAGGTTTTAGTTTTTTTAGGCTTTTTTACAGGTTTTATGTGTTTTTAGGTCTTTAATAGATTCTAATGATTTTCAAGGTTTTATGGTTTTCTATGCTTTTAGGGATTTTGAAGGATTTTATATGTTTTTATCATTTTAAGTGTTTTTATGGATTTTTAAGGGTTTAAGGGTTTTTACGGGTGTTATGGTGTTTTAGTGATTTTTCCTTTTATAATTTTAGGGATTTTAAAGTGTTTTTAGGTTTTATGGGTTTTAAGTGTTTTTAGGTTTTTATGTTTTTCTATGGGGTTTTCAAGGTTTTTTTGGGTTTTTAGGTTTTTTATAATTAGGGATTTCTAAGAATTATTATAGTTTTTAAGATATTTATGGGTTTTATGGTTTTTATGGTTTTTAGGGTTCTTAGGGTTTTTATAGTCTTAAGGTTTTATTGTTTTTTTGGATTTTATGGGGGTTTTTAGTTTTTAAGTTTTAGGGGTTTTCAGCATTTTTTACGTTTTATGGGTTTATATGATTTTTATATTTTTTTTAATAGTTTTATTGTTTTAATTAGTATTTACGGTTTTCATTGGTTTTTATTATTTTTAGGGTTTTGGTGTTTTAGGGGATTTAGGGGTTTTAGTGTTTTTTTATTTTTAGGGGTTTCAATGGTCTCTAATTTTTTAATGTTTTCTTAGGTGTTTTTCAGTGTTTATAAGAGTTTTAAATTTTTTTCATTATTTTAGGAATTTATAATTATTTTTATTACTTTTTAGTATTTTAGGGATTTAAGGAGTTTTACAGTTTTAGGGGTTTTTAGTGGTTTTATCATTTTCAGGGTTAAGTGATTTTTGGCTTTTAAAACATTCTTTTTTTTTCAGTGTTTTTAGTTTTTTTTATAGTTTAAGAGATTTTTATGGATTTTTGGGATTTTTATGGCTTTTAGGGATTTTTATGGTTTTGTATGGTTTATAGAATTTTTAGGGATTTTTGGTTTTTTGGATTGAGGGGGTGACTTTTTATGGGTCTAAATGGTATTTAGATTTATTTTTAAATTTTTTAGGTATTTAAGTGTATTTGGAGTTTTTTTTGATTTTTTACTGTGTTTATGGTTTTTAGTCTTTTTAAAGTATTTGTGAGTATTTATGGTTTCTTAAGTTTTTAGGTTTTTAGGGGTTTTAGGGGTTTTAGTGTTTATAGGGTTTTTAAGTGTTATATGTGTATTAATGTTTTTATGGTTTCCTTTTCGTTTTTTGGAATTTTTTGGATATTTATGTTTTTAGGGATATTGTAGAATTTTTTCAGTTTTTAGTGTTTTTAGGGCTTCTGAGGGTATCTACTGTTTTTTGGTTTATATGGGTTTTATGGGGTTTTTTTGAGTTTTTAGGTTTTTTAATATTTTTTTTATTTTTTTGTTATTTTTGGGGGCTTAAAGGAATTCTATAGTTTTATGTGGTTATTAAGGGTTATTAAGGGTTTAAAGGGTTATTATGGGTTTTTGGGGGTTTTTTTGGGTTTTAATGTTTCATTTTAAATTTTAAACCATTTTAATGGTTTTCCGGTTTTTCCAGGTTTTAAGTAGTTTTAGGTTTTTAGGTTCCCCTAATTGATTTTAGATGTTTTAGGGGTTTTACATTTTTAGGTATTTTTTGTGCTTTTTATAGTTTTTTGGGAATTTTGGCAATTTTGAGGGTTTCAGGGTTATGAGTGTTTTTTAAGGTTTCTACAATTTTTATGTTTTTAGGGGTTTTATGTGTTTTAGGTTTTAATGTTTTATATGTTTTTTTACAAGATTATGGTTTTTTACATTTTTAGTGATTTTTAAGATTTTGTGGATATTTATTTTTTTATGGTTTTTAGGGTTTTTGAGGGGTTTTATTATTTCTTTTGGGTTTTAGGGGTTTTATGGATTTTTTTTGTTTTTAGGGTTTTTGGGTTTTTAGTGGTTTAAAAGGTTTTTATTTTTATTTTTTTATGGTCGAAAAGGATTTTTTGAATTTTTAGATGTTTTTAGGTGTTGTATGGATTTTTAGGTGATTTATGGTTTTTAGTGGATTTGAGTTTTTTGGAGTTTTAGGGTTTTTTGGGGTTTTTACGTTTTTTGTTTTTTTGTGGTTTTATGTGTTTTGTTATCTTTTTAATGTTTTTTGAGGGATTTTAAGGGTTTTTGGTTTTTTTACGTTTTTTGGGATTTGAGGGGTCTTTTAGGATTCTTATGGTTTATTTGATTTTTTTTTTGTATTTATGGATTTTGAGGGGTGTTAGGTTTTTTAAGGATTTTTGTGTTTTTTAGGGTTTTAAGGGGAATAGGTTTTAAATTTTTTTCTATGGGGTTTTCAGGGTTTTCAGGGTTTTTATATTTTTATGGATTTTTTAGGTTTTAAAAAATATTTAATGGGTTTTAGGGATTTTGAGGGTTTTTAGGGATTTTAAGGGTTTTAGGGTTTGTTAGGTTTCATTTTTTCTAGATTTTTTTTTGTGTATTAGGGTATCATAGAATTATTGAAGTTTTTAGTGGTTTAAATGGTTTTTGTTGTTTTTAATTTTTTTTAGTGGTTTATGCGAATTTATGGATTTTTATGGGTTTTAGCGGTTTTTTTGTTTTTTTGTTTTTATGGAAAAGAAGGCGCGTGCCAAACAGAAATCTTGGAACCTCAATTAATAAAAAGAAAAGGTACAAAACATTACAGGGGGACTTTTACATTCGTGTGCGGGTAGCACCCATCATGTCAGCGGCTACATGAGACTTGAAAAAGGAAGGAGCAATGAATAACCACCGTGAGCAGCATTCTTCAATAGCCATCTTGGAGAGAGCATCAGCCACCATATAAGTGTTTTTAAAGATTTGAGGGGTTTTCATGTATTTAGGGTTTCTATGATTCATTGGGGTATTTATTTTTGTTATTTTTTCGGATTTTTAATTTTTTAGAATTTTTTAATACTTTTTTGGGTTTTAGGGTTTTTATGGGTTTTATGAATTTTTTTTACAGTATTTAGGGTTTTTAGTGTTTTTATTTTTTAGGGTCTTTTAGGGTTTTTATCCATTTTAACGTTTGTATGGGTGTTGATTTTTTTAAGGTTTTCTATGTGGTTTTATGGGCTCTTAGGTTTTTTTACAATTTTTGATATTTTTGGGAAAATTTATTATTTTTTCCGTGTTTCGGTATTTTGAGGGGTTTTAGGGGGTTTTAGTGTTTTAGGGTTGTTAGAGTTTTTAGTGTTTTTAGGTTTTTGTGGGTTTTAAAAGTTTATAAGTTTTTAAGGATTTATTACGGTTCTCATGATTTTTAGGGTTTTTATCATTCTTTTGTATTTATAGAGATTTTTATGATTTTTATTAATTTTTTAGGTTTTTATAGATTTTGATGGTTTTTGGGGTTTTAGGGTTTTTTTTTAGTTTATTTATTTATAATGTATTTTAGTGTTTGTTCATCATTTTAAGGGTTTAAATGGATTTTTAATGTGTTTTATAGTTTTTATGAGTTTTTAGGGTACTTTAATGTTTTGAAGGGTTTTAGGGTTTTTATAGTTTTTTAGGGAATTTATTTTTTTTAGTTTTTTTCAAGGATTTAAAATTTTTTATGTTTTTATAGTTTTATTATGTTTTTTCAAGGTTTTTAATGTCTTTATTATTTTATTTATTTCTAGGTTTTTATGATATTTTAGTGTTTTTGGGGTGTTTGGGGATTTTGAGGGGTTTTGGGGTTTTGGAGTTTTGGGCATTTAGTTTCATAGAATTTTTACTCTTTTATGTGTTTTTAGGTTTTTAAGGTTTTATTAGGGATTTTTAGGGTTTTTAGTCTTTTTTAGGTTTTATTGTATTTTATAGGATTTTTTAGGATTTTTTGATTTTTTGGGTTTTACAGGTTTTTTATGTTTTCATGTTCTTAGGATTTTATGATATTTTATTGTTTTTGGGTATATATTTTTTTTGGGTTTTTAGGGGTTTTTAGGATTTTTAGTTATTTAAAAAAAAGGGTTTAATGGTTTTTTAGACTTTTTTCGTTTTTTGTTGATTTACAGGTTTTTAGGTTTTTGAAGGTTTTTAGAGTTTTTATGGTTTTCTGTAATTTTATGTTTTTTTTATTATGTGTTTTTAGTTTTTTCTATTTTTCATAAGTGTTTTCCAAATTTTTAGTGTTTTTATGTTTTCAGGGATTTGTGGGGATTTTTTAGAATTTCTTTTACTCACATAGGGTTTTTAGGGATTTTGAGGGTTTTCAAGGTTTTCATGTTTTTTTACCGGTTTTAGATTTTTCTTGGGGTTTTGAATATTTTTCATTTTTAAATTATTCTTATTATTTCTTTGGTTTTTATGAATTTTTACATTATTTGGAATTTTTAGTTATCCTTTAGGATTTTAGGGTTTTATGGTTTTGGGTTTTATGCTTTTATGCTAGGGTGTTTTTGGGGTTTTTTTGTTATATTTTATTTTGTAACATTTTTAGGCATTTAAATGGTTTTTTGTTTTTTAGGGGTTTTTTGTGTTTTTATAGTTTTTAGAGGATTCATTATTTTATGGATTTAAGGGTTTTAGGTTTTTTTGGGTTTTTATAATTTCAAAATGATTTTAAATTTTAAAGTTTTTCATAGATTTTTATTTCACTTTATTGTTGTTTTTACATTTTTATGGTTTTTTAGTATTTTAATAGTTTTTATGGTTTTATGGATTTTGACATTTTTATGGTTTTTAGTGTTTTGAAGGGTTTTTTCTGTTTTATGTTTTTTAGATTTTAAAGGTTTTTCTTAGGGTTTCTCAAGGTCTTTTGGGTTTCATTCACTTTTTTGAAGTTTTAGTGATTTTTTTTAATTTTTAATTTTCTTAAGGGTTTATTTTTTTAGGGTTTTAAAGGTTTTTAAAGTTTTATGGTTTTTGGAAATTAGGGTTTATTATTATTTTAGGATTTTAAATAGTTTTTACATCTTTTTTTAGGGGTTAGATGTGTTTTTATATTTTATAATGGTTTTACAGGATTTATGTAGTTTTTTGGTATTGAAAGGGTTTTGGGGCGATAATTATTTAGATTATTTAACATTTTTTGGGTCTCTACAATTATTAGCATTTTTAGGGTTTTGGGGTTTAACCATGTTTAATATTTTATGTTTTTTGTAGCGGTTTTTAGGGTTTTTAGGGTTTTCTACATTTTTTTGGATTTGAGGGAATTTTTATAATTTCATTGGTTTTTATGTTTTTGGGAGAATTTGGTTGTTTTTTGGGGTTTTGAGATTTTGTTTGTTTTATAGGGGTTTTATAATTTTTATGTTTTTAGGGTTTTAAGTATTTTTAGTTTTTTAATGTTTTCATTTGGATTTTTAGGGTTTTATGGTTTTTTTGTTTTAGGGTCTTTTAGGGTATATTTTGGATTTTTATGTTGTTTTATTCTTTTTATGATTTTTAAGGGTTTTGGGGTTTTTTAGGGTTTCTATGGTTGTTTGGTTTTTTGGGTTTTCAGATTTTTTTAGGATTTTTAGTATTTATATATATTTTTTAATGTTTATAAGGGTTTAAGGGGTTTTTCCATTTTTAATGGGTTTTTAGGTTTTTAAGGACTTTTTTGGTTTTCTTAGTTTTTTATAGATTTTATGATTTTAGGATTTTTAGGGTTTTTAGGGTATTATAATTTTTAGGTTTTTATGGGTTTTAATTATTTTTAAGTTTTTAGCATTTCCTAGTTTTTTAGGAGTTTTACATTTTTATGGTTTTTAGGAATTTTTTAGGAATTTTATTGTTTTAAGTGTTTTTTTGGGATTTTAGTGTTTTTTTTATAGTTTTTACGGTTTTTAGGGTTTTTAGGGGTTTTATGGATTTTTAATATTTTAAGGTTTTCTTTTTTATTTTTATGATTTTTAGATTTTTTTTTATTTTGAGGGATATTTAGGGAATTTTATAATTTTTATGGTTTTTAGAGATTATAGGGTTTTGTGGGTTTTATATTTTTTTTGTTTAATTTTTTTTTAGTTTTTAGGGATTTTACATGTTTTTAAATATTATTTAAAAACTTTTAGGGGTTTAAAGGGTTTTTAGTCAATTTATCGGGTTTTAGAGTTTTTAGGGGTCTTTAGGGATCTTTAGCATTTTAGGAGATTTTATTGATTTTTGGGGTTTCATGACTTTTTAGGGGTCTTAGTGTTATTTATGTTTTTAGGTGTTTTACATGTTTTTTTTATTTTTAGGTTTTATTAGGGGATTTAATGGTTTTAGTGTTTTGTACATTTTTTCTCATTTTTTGTTCTTTTTAGTATTTTGAAGGATTTTTGCGTTTTTTTGAAATTTTGAGGGATTTTTAGGGTTTTATGTTTTCTAAGTGTTTTATAATTTTTATATTTTTTAGGGGTTTTATTTTTTATCAGGTTTTAAGGATATTTTATGGGTTTTCAGGGTTTTCAGGTTTTTTACATTTTTAGGGAATATTAGGGAATTTATATTTTTCATAGGGCATTTAGTGTTTTTAAAGTTTTTTAGGGCTATAGTGTTTTTAGGCTTTTTTGTGTTGTATAGTTTGTTTTTTATTTTTTATATTATTTTTAGTGTGATTAATATTTTTTTTATTTTATTTAGGGGTTTAAAGGGGTTTTTATTTTTTAGTGGTTTTAGAGCTTTATGGGTCAATGGTATTTTTTTTGTTTTTAGGGTTTTTTACAGTTTTAACATTTTCGAATTTTTGGGGTATTTAGGGTTTTTAGTGATTTTTTTTTGTTTTTAGGTGTTTTTTATGTTTTTAGGATTGTTGGTTTTCTTATTGATTTTCACCATTTTTAGGTATATTTATTCTTTAAGGTATTTTTTGGGTTTTGGGGTTCTCTTTTAATTTTATTTTTTAATGGATTTTTATGTTTTTAGGGGTTTTAAAGATTTATGGGTTTTTATAGGGGTTTGTTGATGTTTTTTGAGTTTTTATGGGTTTCTATGGTTTTTAATAATTTTTAGAGGTTTAATGTCTTTATAATTTTTTTCTGGATTTTTTGGGTTTTTATTGGATTTTATGATTTTAAGGTTTTTATTGGTTTTCTGTTTTCAAAGGTTTTTACCTTTTTAGGGGATTTTAGGGTTTTAGTGATTGTTATTATTTTTAAGGATTTTAAGTAGTTTTTGTTTTTTATTATTTCCTTATGATTCTTCAGGTTTTTAGGGTTTCCATGTTTTGTTGAATATTTAGGGCTTTTTAGGTTTTTTATTGTTTTAGGGATTTTAATAATTTTTAGGGATTTATAGGTTGTATGTTTTTTAGTTTTTTAGTTTTTATTTGGTTTTTAGGGGTTTTAAGTGTTTCTAGGTTTTTATCGTTTACTTAGGGGTTTTTAGGTTTTTTTATGTTTTATGGGTTTTCCGAGATTTTTAAGGATTTTTGGGGGATTTTATGATTTCTTGGATTTTTTGGGATTTCTAGGGAATTTTTTGGATTTTTAGGGTTTTAAGGGTTTTATGGTTTTGTTGGTGTTTTATGGTTTTTTTTTCTTTTTTAGATTTTATGGGTTTTTAGAGTTTTTAAATGTTTTTAGGGGTTTAAATGGGTTTAATATTTCTTAGTGGTTTAGGGTTTTTATGCGATATTAGGGTTTTTAATGGTCTATATGGGGTTATATGAATTTTAGGATTTGGGTTTTTAGGTTATTTTTCTATTTTTAGTGTTTTAGGCATTTTGGGCATTAAGGTTTTTTAGGTTAGTAATGTTTTCTTGGGGGGTTTTCTAGGATTTCAGGGTTTCTTACTTTTTTACTATTCTTAAGGATTTGGTAGTGTTTTTATAGGTTTTTAGGGTTTCTGATAATTTTTAAGTTTTATAGTTTTTAGGGCCTTTATGGTTTTTACAGTTTTTTTGGTTCTTTAGAGTTTGTAGGGATTTTGCAGGTTTTTAGATATTTTAAACATTTCTAGGGGTTAAATGGGATTTCGTGTTTTTAGTAGTTTTTTTTGGTTTTTATGGTGTTTTAGGGTTTTTTAGTATTTACGGGGTTTTATGGTTTTTAGGGGTTTATGGACATTTAGGTGTTTTATCCCTTTAATAGTTTTAGGGGTTATAATTTTTATATGAATTTAATTTTTTCTTAGGGTTTTTGTGATTTTTAGGGATTTTTCATTTTTAGGGATTTTCAGGGATTCTTATGATTTTTATGGTTCTTAGGGTTTTTATAGATTTTTAGGGTTTTTTTGGGTTTTTAAGGTTTTTATTATTTTTTAGGTTTTTCAGTGTTTTAGGGCTATTAGGTTTAAGTGTTTTTATATTTTTAGGTTTTATTATGGGTTTTCATGGTTTTTAAGGTCTTTTTGATTTTTATAGATATTTAGGGATTTTTTGGATTTTAATTGATTATTATGGTTTTTAATGTCCTTTACGGTTTTAAGGGTATTAGTGTTTTTAAAAAAAATATTGTTTTTTGGGTTTTCATTTTTTTATATTCTCTAGATTTTAATGATTTTATAGTTATTTAGAATTATTTTGGTTCGAAGGGTTTTTGTAGTTTTAAGTGGTTTTAGGATTTTTTTTTTGGATTTTAAGGTCTTAAAGGGTTTTTTTTATTTACCGGTGTTTTAGGGTTTTTATGGTTTTTAGGGATTTCATAATATTTTACGTTTTTTACGTTTTTATGTGTTTTTAGATTTTAATGGGTTACATAGGGGCATTCATGGTTTGTTTATCATTTTTATGGATTTTTAGGGGGTTTTGGTACTTTTATTATTTTTTGTGATTTTAATGGTTTTTAGGGGTTTTTGGGTTTTAACAATATTAGGTTTTGTAAGGTTTTTCATTTTTTAGGAATTTATGGTCTTCTTATTGGGTTTTGTGGTTTTTTTATGTTTTATAAATTTTATGGGTATTTAGTATTTTTTTTTGTTTTTAGTGCAGTTATTCATTATGATGTTTTTAAGGGGGATTATGTTTTCTTTTGTTGATTGTATTTTGGATTTTAGGGGGTTTGGGAGTTTTTTTAATTTTTTATTGTTTTGTATAGTTTTTTAATATATTTAAGGAGTAAAACTATTTGTAGAGTTTTTAGGGGTGTTGTAGGTTTTTTATGGATTGTAATAGGGTTTTTATGGTTTTAGTGGTTTTGTGGTTTTTAGGGTTTTAGGGTATTTATTGTTTTGGAGATTTTTGGGTTTTTTGGGATTTTAACTGTTTTTATATTTTTATGTTTTTCTCAGGGGTTTTCTAGTTATTAGTTGTTTTTACATTTTTATGGATATTTAGGGATTTTTAAGGTTTTAGTGTTTTTAGGTATTTTAACATATTTTAGGAGTTTTTTGGGTTTTTAGTGTTTTTTAGGGTTTTCAGCGTTTTCAGTTATTTTGAGGTTTTAAGTGTTTTTAGGATTTTAAGGTTTTCTTATGGGTTTTCAATATTTTGAGGGATTTAATATTTTTTAGATATTTTTAGGGATCTTCTGATTTTTTAATTTTTATTGGTTTTAGGGGTTTTGAGGTTTTTATGGTTTTTAGGGTTTTTAGGTGTTTTAGTGTTTATATGATTTTTTTCAATTTTAGGGTTATTTTGTTTTTATTGTTTTATGGTTTTTAGAGTTTTTAAAATTTTCAGGGGTTTAAATCATTTTTATATTTTATATTGGGTTTAAGGGATTTTATGTGGTTTAAATGTTTTTACGATTTTTAGGGGTTTTATGGATTTTAGGGATTTTAGGTTTATTATGTTTTTTGGGATATTTTTATATATATTTAAGATTTGTTTTGGTATTTTTGGATTTTCAATAATTTTTATGTTTTTTAAATTTTTTAGGTTATTATGGGTTTTATGAGTTTTCAGTGTTTTAGTGTTTTTTGATGTTTTTAGGGGGGATAATGTTTTTATTTTTTTTACCATTTTATATGGTTTTTAGATATTTATTTGGTTTTTATTGTGATCATGGAATTTTATGTTTTTTATGGGTTTTAATAATTTTTCTGGATTTTAGGTGGTTTTATGGTTTTTAGAGTCTTTTAGGGGTTTTAGCATTATTATGTTTTTAGGAGGTTTAATTGTTTTTACGATTTTCATAAGAATTTTTAATGTTTTTATAGTTTATTAATATTTTAGGGAGTTTTTTGGTTTTTTAAGGGGTTTTATGGGTTTTTACGGATTATTGGATTATGAGGGTGTCTATGGTTAATAGGGTTTTTATTGTTTTTTGGTTTTTAGTTGTTTTTAATTTTTTTAGGATTTTAGTATTTTTTAAGGGTTTTAGGCTTTATATGTGTGTTTATTATTTTTGAAATTTTTAGGGATTTTTAGGATTTATTTAGTTACTTAGAGTGTTAAGTATATTTAGGGTTTTTAGGGATTTTAGGGGATTTATTGATTTATAGGTTCTGGAGAATATTATGCTTTTTAAGTTTTATAGTTGTTTTATGGTTTTTTAGAGATTATAATTATTTTTGGGTTTTCAATGGTTTTTAGAGTTTTTAGTGGGTTTTTAATTTTGTTATGAGTTTTATTATTTTTAAGGTTTTAGAGTGTTTTTAGGTTTTTAGGGTTTTATAGTTGTTATGGTTTATAGGGTTTTTATCATTTTTCAGGAGGTTTTAGTGTTTTTGGTATTTACGATTTTCTTAGGGGTTTTCAGGGTTTTTTGGTTTTTTTAAAATTTTAAGATTATAGATCTTATTATGTTTTTATGGTTTTAAGTTTTTAGAGGTTTTGGGGGTTTTTAGAGTTTTTGGGCTATTTAGGTTTTTAGGGTTTTTAGTGTTTTTTATGTTTTGGGGGGTCTATGAATTACCATGTTTTTAATGTTTTCTTATGGGTTTCTAGGGATTTTAAGGTTATTTTCTTTTTTAGCGATTTTGGTGAATTTTTAGGATTTTTATGTTTTTTAGTATTTTTTTGGGATTTTTTGGTGTTTAGGTTTTTTAGAATTTTTGGGTTATATATTTTTTTGCGTTTTTATGTTTTTTATTTTTTTATGTTTTTGTGGTTTTTTGGAGATTATAATTTTTAGGGGATTAAATGATATTTATAGATTCTGTGGGTTTTAGGGATTTTTATCATTTTTATGGGGTTTTAGGTTTATAGGGTTCTCTTACGGTTTTTAGTGTTTTTTAGGATTTATTGGTGTTTCATGTTTTTTAGGTTTTTATGTTTTTCTTTGGGGTTTTCAGGGATTTAGTTGCTTTTACATTTTTCAGTATTTTAAATACCTTTTTAGGATTTTTATGGTTTTATGGGATTTTGAGTAATTTGTATGGTTTTTATTGTTTTTAGGGGGTTTTTTTGGGTTCTAGTGTTTATTAGGTTTTCAAAGGTTTTGATAGTTTTTAGGAATTTATAGTTTTCTTGTAGTTTTTAGGGTTTTTAGGGCTCTCATGATTCAGGGATATTTGAGATTTTTTAGGATTTTTATGTTCTTATGGGGTATATGTGGTTTTAGGGTTTTCTGAGGTTTATGGGTTTGTAGTTTTTTGGGTATTTAGGGGTTTTATGTTTTCCTATTTTTAACATTTTTAGGTGTTTAATGTATTTTTTTGAGTTTTTAGTGGTTATCATGATTTTTAGGGGACTTTAGGTTTTTTCATGGTTTTTTGGTTTTCATTGTTTTTAGTGTTTTAGGGTTTTTTGGATCTTTTAGGTGCTTTATAATTTTATAGGTTTTTGAGTGGTTAATTTTTTTTTGGTTAATATGGTTTTCTTATGGGTTTTTCCGGTTTTAACAATTTTTCATTATTTTAGTTATTTTTAGGGTTTTTGTTGATATTTATGTTTCTTATGTGTTTTCAGGGATTTTTAGGGGTTTGGAGTAATTTATATGTTTAATAATTTATAGAGTTTTAAGGTTTTTTGGGTGTTTTTAGTGTTATTTTGGTTCGTTAAGGTTTTCTTAGGGTTTTACCATGTTTTTAGTGTTTTTTTACACTTAGGTATTTTATGATATTTTTTAGGATTTTTATGTTTTTTAGGGTTTTATGGTTTCATGGTTTTTTTGTGATTTATGGTTTTTTAGGGTTTCCTGGGTTTTTTGAGTTTTTTAGGGGTTTGATGATTTTTTTATTTTTTTCGGTTTTAAAGGGTTTTTTGAGTTTTTTAGGGTTTTTTAGGTTTTTTAGGTTTTTTAAGGGTTTAGGGGTTTTAATGTTTTTAGGGTTTTTAGGGTCTTTTGGGTTTATAGGGGTTTTAGCATTTTAATATTTTTAGGGATTTTATGTGTTTTTATATTTTTATGGTTTTCATAGATTTTTTCAAGGGTTTTCGGGGTTTTATATTCTTTAAAATATTTTTGGCATTTTTATGGTTTTTTGGGTTTTTGTGGATTTTGTGGGGTTTTTTTGGGATTTTCAATGCTTTTAGTGGTTTTACGGTTTTTTAGGTTTTAAGGGGTCTATACATTTTTTTGATTTTTAAGGGTTTTTTTGGGGTTTCCATGGATTTTTGGTTTTTTATCTTTTTAGTTAATTTTAATAATTATTTAGGATTTTTTTTTGTTTTTAGGGTTTCTTGTGTTTTTGAGTTATTTAGGGGTTTTTTGGTGTTTTTGGGGTTTTCTAGTTTTTTGGGGTTTTAGGGTTATTTAGAGTTTTTAAGGGGTTTTAAATTATCTTATAATTTTTTCCCTTTTAAGGGGTTTAATGGATTTTTAGTGTTTCTAGTGGGGTTTTTGGGGTTTCTGTGGTATTATGGATTTCATAGGATTTTATTTTTTTTATAGTTTTTAGGGTTTTATCATCTTTTAAGGATTTTTTGTCTTTATAGATTTTTAAGGATTTAATTTTTTTCTTTATTTTTAATGATTTTTACATTTTTAAGGATTTAGGGAATTTATTATTATTTAATGGTTTTTATGGTTTTTATGGATTTTTAAGAGTTTGAGTGTTTTTATGGTTTTTAGGATTATTGGTGTTTTATCCTTTTTAGGTTTTTTATGAGTTTTAATTGTTTTTATGCTTTTAATGTTTTCTTTGTAGTTTTCATGTTTGTTACAGTATTTTACATTTTTAAGGATTTTTAAGGATTTTTATGATTTTTATGTGTATTTTTTGTATCATGGATTTTTTTGTGTTTTTAGTGTTTCATTGTTTTTTTGGTTTGAGGTTTTTTTTGAGTATTTAAGGGATTTTAAGATTTTTTATAGTTTTAAAATTTTTTTAGGGATTTAAAGGCTTTCATTGTTTTTGTGGTATTTATGGTTTTTATGGTTTTTATAGGTTTTTTGGGTTTTTATAGTTTTTATGTTTTAGGGATTTTTTGATTTTTTAGGTATTTTAGTGTTTTTTAGGTTTTTCATTGATTTTTAACATTTTTTGGCTTTTATAGTTTCTTTTGGTTTTTAGGATTTTTTAGTTTTTTAGGATGTTTTGGGGTATTTTATAATTTCTATGGGGTTTTAGAGTTATTACTGATTTGGTAGCTTTCTAGGGGTTTTAGGTATTTTATGGCTTCTATAGATTCTTGAGTTTTGTATGTATTTTGTGGTTTTAATTATTTTTAGGTTTTTAAGGTTTTCTTATCTATTTTCATGGTTTTTATGTTTTTTATATTTTTACTTATTTTTTGGGGTTTGTATGGTTTTTTAGGGTTTTATGTTTTTATGGTTTTTTTTGTTTTTAGGTATTTTTTGAGTTTTTTAGGGTTTAAAATTTATTAGTGTTTTTAAAAGTTTTTAGGGGTTTAAAGGGTTTTTAGAGATTTTATATATATTCTAGGGTTTCTAAAGATTTTAGATTTTTTATGGTTTTTAGGTTTTTTTATGTTTTTATGGGTTTTAAGGTATTTTAATGTTTTTAGTGGTTTTAAGGTTTTTAGGGGTTTTATTGTTTTTCAGTTTTTAAGGTTTTCTTAGGGGTTTTTAGGGGTTCTAGTGTCTTCTACATTTTGCAAGATTTTTTTATATTTTTAACATTTTAATCGTATTCTGGGTTTTTAGGGATTTGGAGGGTTTTAGTGGAATTTAGGTTTTTTTGGGTTTTTTGGGTCTTTATAGTTTTTAGGGGCTTTAGGTTTTTTAGTGGTATGAAGTTTTTTTAGGTTTTTAAGGATTTATTGGGGATTTTCAAGATTTTTAGGGTTTTATAAATTTTTAGTGATTTGTCAGAATTTTTGTGAGAATTTTATGTTTGTAAGGTTTTTGAGGGTTTTACTGTTTTAAGGGGTTTTAGGTTTTTATGGTTTTTTTTATAAGTTTTAAGGTTTTTTATTTATTTTAGTGTTTTAAAAGTTTTTTAATTTTTTTTACAACTTTAAAGGTTTAAATGATTTTTTGCGTTTATAGAGGTTTTTAGATTTTTATGGTGTTTTAAGAGTTTTATGGGCTTTAGCGGTTTTTAGGGTGATTTAGAGTTTTTTATGGGTTTTAGTGTTTTATAGGTTTTTAGGGGGGATAAGTGTTTTTAATTATTTTATTGTCTTATTATGGATTCTTGGATCTTAAGGGGTTTTTTTGTTTTTTGGTATTTCTTGGTATTTTTTAGGATTTTTATGGAAGTTAGGGATCTTGATGGCTTTTATGAGTTTTAAGGTTTTTATCGTCTTTTAGGTTTTTAGTGGAAATAAGGTTTAGCACCAAGAAAGTTTGGTCCCCAAAAATTTAATAAAAAATTAAATGAAAAGTATAAAAAAGTCAAGGTCAAAACTACCAAAATACAAAAACTACATGTCAAATGGATCAATATCGCCTCCATAACCAAAATCAGAAGTTACCCCATCATCCATTATCTCCCATCTAGACTACAAGTATTCATGATGCTTGAATAGCTCCAAATACCGGTCACTGAGTCTTTGTTCCTCAAAAGTACACTGAATTTGGGAAGATAAATTATCAGACCCCCATACATTGTATCATTACCATTATTTTAGAGGCCTTAGAAGAGGAAATAGTATCCATGGGCTTTTTCAAAGTGGAGTTTTCCTTCCTTTTCCTCCTCTTTGGGGGGAAAGAGATGAACCCCTCATGCACATTCTCCATTCCATGTAACAATCCATCACTGGATGTACACAAGGCCTCAAAATGGCTACCACCATCCATGTTGTCATCGTCAGTAACATACTCTCATATTTCCTACTAGAGCATTACTTTATGACCTTGATATCTAGGATCCCCATAACCTGTAGCACTAAACTACACAAAGCTACATCCCATGAACTGTTGATGCACATTAGTGTCCTCTTGGAACATATCCCCCAAAACCAGATAGTCCATTTCTTCATACCCATCAATGTAATTCATCTACTATCCATCATGTCCAGTGTAGAATATCATTTGAAAAGCCTACACCTGTGGTAGATCCTTCTCCACATGATGCATAACCTCTATCCCATTGAAATCAATCTAATCCACATAACTTTCATCGTGATCAACAATGGAATTCTGACTTAACTGAATGTCATCCTTCCCATCACAAGAGTCATGAAACATAGGTAGGACCTACAAATTAGTCCTACCAAACCCATCACAACCATATCAAATCATCCTCTACACCTAACTCTTCTCCTAATTCCAATTACAAGATGTTTGGATTAGAGAAAGGACACACACATCATTCTACACAAACACCTACACCGCACTCTACTCCTCAATAGAACCTCACATTGAATGTATAGTATATAAAAAAGGAATATAACAACAACAAAAAATGGGTTAACCAACATTAACTCATCCTCGATAGGTGAATTATTTAAAATTTAAAATTTTATTCAATGAAAAACATCAGAGACCATTCATTTAGATGATGTTAACTAGAAACTATTAGCACCAATAATCAGGCAGTCCTCATAAGAACTGATCCACTCTACAACACCCATCCCCTCCTCATGACCCAAATACTTAGAACCCAAGCCTTCAAACCGGTTGTAAAATAGAACATTTTCAAGTGAATGTTCCACCCTACACACTTGTGCATGGAAACCAACTTATTATGGCTTCTAAGCACCAATGTTGGAATCCATTCATTCTATAGTGATTCCCCCACTTGAGTTAGCAAACCTAAGACACTTGCACCATCCTTAATGACCCCTACACCAGTCAGAACCTCAAGGATACTAGAGTCTGTCATCAATCTGCTAATACCTTCCTCAACTTCCATCACTGCCTTACCATGTATAGTTCCTAGATCACTCTCCAAGCCCTTAACAACTTGACATACCTTCATCTCAAGGGGTGGTTACTACATATTCTTCATAGAAGGATTACTCCCTATCACATCGATGCCCTTCTCTTTAACCAAAATCACAACTGGCCTTTCAAATATCTTGGTACCTAAACCATACACTCTATGAACAAGACTCATATCTCCTATTCTTCTACCCCCACACCTGCAAACAATGATGGAATGACCTTGTTTCTTACACTATGAGAAAAACTCAATAGGCGATTCAAGAACCACCGTTTGTTTATACCAATATTCCTTACCAATAGTAATCCACACAAAATCCATCAGAGTATTTGAAACGTCTACTTCAACACATACCTTTGGGGCCACCAGATGGAAAATCTCCTCGGTATGGCTGTACAAACAAAAATATTGACCCATAAGATCCCCAAACCTACAGATGATAGATGGGTTTTGAAAAGGAAGAGGATGTTCTGGAAACCTAACCCATGAGACAATCAACATTGAGTCATGGTTCATATAAAGATCAAATCTCCACTTGGAGAGAAATAATCTGATACCGTTTAAGTTTAAATGGGCTGAATACCATGTGCAATGAAGTCTTCTTCCATTGCAAATTAAATCAGGATGTGGCATCCATCGAGTAACCCAACCATTACTCAGTCATGTACATTCCATGATCTGAAGAGGAATATGTCAAAGAAATTCACTGAGGGTTTTTGATTCTAAAATCAAGAAACTAATGTAATGTTGTGGTGCGAGGAAGCCTCACTAAAATCTAAATTTGAGATGGGTAATTGTGGATTTCCTTCGAAAAGGTCAGGAACCTTAGGAAATAATTTATCCAAGGGAATGGAGGTAAAAAGTTAGGTACAGAGAAGGGAAAAAATAATGTATCCTTTACACCATCAAGAGAAGGTGAATATCCCTGCCTGTGGCAGGTGGGTGGGAGGCATGATGGCCAGTGTCGTCAAGGGGTCTGCAGGGGGTTCCCCATCAAGAGATCCTTCTCTCATAGGGTTTTTTCTTTTAGATTTTTAGGGGTTTTTATTGTTTTTATGTTTTTAATTATTTTTTTGGTGTTTTTTTGTTTTTAGGGAACTTTACAGAAATTTATTACTTTTATGGGTTTTAAGGATTAAAGGATAAAAAGGGTTTTTAGTGTTTTTGTGTTTTCATGTTTTTTTTCGGTTTTTTTAGTTTTTTGGGTTTTCAAGGGGTTTTTATAGTTTTTAGAGTTTTTTTTATCTTTTTTGGGGATTAAAAGGGTTTTTTAATTTTGTTTGTGTTTTTATAGGATTTTATCTATTTTTATGTTTTTTAAGGTTTTAGGGGTTATTTTTTTGGTTTTTTAGGTTTTTAGGGTTTTTAGCATTGTTTAGGTTTTTTATAGGTTTTTGTGTTTTTTTTGTTTTTAATGTTTTATTTGGGATTTTTTGTTTTAGGATTTTTTATTTTTTAGAGATTTTTTTTGGATTTTATGATCCTTAAATATTTTAAACATTTTGAAATTTTTTAGGGTTTTTATATATTTTACGGTTTTTTTGGGTTTTTGGGTTCGTTGAGTTGTTAGGGATTTAAGAGGTTTTTAGAATTTCTTATTGTTTTTAGGAGTTTAAAAGTTTTTTATATGTTTTAATGATTTTTAGGGGTTTTATGGTTTTAGAAATTTTTAGGGTTTTAGCAATTTTATGGTTTTTAGGGGTTTTAAGTGTTTTTATATTTTTTTATGTATTTTAAGAAATTTTCATTGTTTTTAATGTTTTCTTAAAAATTTTGGTCATTTAGGGTTTTTTCGTATTTTATTATTTTTAGGGTTTCAGGGATTTTTACTGTTTTTATTGTTTTTATATTTTATAGTTTTTTTTGGATTTTTTGTGTTTTTAGGTTATTTAGGGGTTTTATGATTTTTTAGGTTTTTATGTTTTTATAAGTTATTTTTAGGGTTTTTCATGGTTTCTAGGTTTTATGTATTATTTGGGATATTTTATAAATTTTATGGGTTTTTATGTCTTTATGTTTATTGAGGTTTTATACAGTTTTTTGGGATTTTAAGTATTATTAGGATTTTTGGGTCTTTTTTGTGTTTCATAGGTTTTCTTACATTTTTTAGAGTTCTGAAACATATTAAGGTGTTTAAAGTGTTTTTTTTTGTTTTTTACATTGTTGTAGTGTTTTTTTATTTTTTGTAAGGTTTTTTAAGTATAGTATGGTTTTAGGGTTTTTGCATTTTTTAGGATTTTAGGGGTATTTGTTTTTTTATGGATTTTGTAGAATGTAAGGGGTTTTTAACTTTTTAGGGATTTTTATGGTTTTTAGTTTTTTAATGTTTTTTACGATTTTTATGTTTTTTACGATTTTTAGGGATTATGAGGAATTTTAGGTGTTTAGGGTTTTGGGAACGTTATTGTTTTTTGGGGTTTTTTGGATTTCGTGGTGTTTCATGGTTATTTAGGGTTTTATGATTTTTATGGTTTTTTTTGATTTTTGGTTTTTTTGAGTTGTTAGGGGTTTTTAGAGTTTTATAATGTTTTTAGTTGTTTAAATGAATTTTAGAGTTTTGTGTGTTTTTTTTGGTTTTCATAGGGTTATAGTTGATTTTTTGGTTTTTTAGGGTTTTATGGTTTCTTAGATTATTATATTTTTTACTATTTTTAGGTTTTTAGTGGTTTATGTGTTTTTCGATTTTTAAAATTTTGTTATGGGTTTTTAGGGATTTTATGATTTTTTACGTTTTAGGGATTTTTAGGGCCATGTTTATGATTTTTATAATTTTTTGGGAATTTTTAGGGGTTTTTTATTTTATTTGAGGTTTTTATATTTTTTTGGTTTATAGAGTTTATTGACCTTTTTAGGGATTTTAATGTTTGTTAGATTAATTTTTACTTTTTTGTAGTGTTAAGTGTTTTAATTTTTTTTAGTGGTTTTTAAGGGTATTTTGGGGTTTTAGGGTCTTATGGTTTTTAGGGGGTTTATGTTTTTTAGGATTTTAGGGGTTTTATGATTTTTCATGGATTTTCATATTTTTTTAGTTTTTAAGGGTTTAAAGTGACCTTATTCTTTTAAGTTTATCTTAACATTATTCATTGTATTTAGTGGTTTTTTACAATTTTAATAATTTTTTTGGGTTTTTTAGGTTTTATGGGTTTTTAGGGATTATAGGGATTTTTGATTGTTTTTAGGGTTTTTAGTTTTAAAGGGGTTGAAGGGTTTTTGTTTGGGGGGGTGTCGTGTTTTTTCATAGTTTTTATCATTTTTAATGGTTTTATATTTTTTAATTTTTTTTTATGTTTTTAAAAAGTTTTTTATATTTTAGAGGGGTTTTGGGTTTTTTTAGGTTTTTAGGGGTCATAATTTTTTATGGTTTTTATAGTTTTATGGTTTTAGGGTATTGATCATTTTTTAGGTTTTTTACGGGATTATGTGTTTTTAGGTTTTTAATGTTTTATTTTGGATTTTGTGTGTTAGGGTTTTTTTTTGTTTTTAGATGTTTTTTAGGATTTTATGATCAATAGGTTTTTAATGATTTCGATGGTTTTTTGGTTTTTTGTGTTTTAATGATTTTTATGGGTTTTTCTAGGTTTTTTTAATTTTTTGGGACTTAAAGGGTGTTTAGCGTTTCATCTCATTTTTAGGAGTTCAAATGGTTTATAGATATTTTATTTGTTTTTTAGGGTTTTTTTTGGGGTTTTGGTGTTTTTATGGGTTTTTAGGTGTTTTAAGTGTTTCTAGACTTTAAATTTTTTCATAGGTAGACTTTTGGTTTCAAAGGTTTTCTAAAATTATTGGGGCTTTTAGGGTTTTCTAGTATTTTTTGTTCTTATGGTTTAATAGATTTTTAATGTTTTTAGGGTTTTTAAATTTTTTATTTTTTTGTATTTTTAGATTCTTTATGGGTTTTATGTGTTTTTCGGTTTTTAATGTTTTCTTTGGGATTTTTATGGGTTTTAGGGTTTTTTACATTTTTAAGTGTTATTTTTTATTTTTTACAAATTTTATGGTTTTTTTAGGATTATTTATGTTTTGTAGTGGTTTTAGGGATTTTATGGTTTATTTTGATTTTATTGTTTTTTTAGTTTCTTAGGGTTGTTTAAATTTTTTAGAGTTATAAAACATTTTCAGGTGTTTAAAGTGGTTTTAATGTTTTTTACATGGTTTTAGTTTTTTTAATTGCTTAGGGTTTCTTAAGGTTCATAGGGGTTTCGAGGTTTTAGGGTATTTTTTGAGTTTTTTTAGGGTTTTATCATTTATTATGTTTTTAGGGGTTTTTTCTTAGTGTTTTTTAGGTTTTAAGGGGCTTTTATATTCTTAGGGATGTTAAGGAATTTTTAATGAATTTTATAGTTTTTAGTATTTTAGGTATTTTGAGGAATTTTAGGGGTTTCAGGTATTTTAGTGTTTTTAGCGGTTTTTTGGATTTTGAGGTGATTTATGGATATTTAGGTTTTTAGGAATTTTATAGTTTTTTAGGTTTTTATATTTTTTTGAGTTATTAGGGTTTAGAGAGTTTTTAATGTATTTAGTTATTTAAATGGTTTTTAGAGTTTTATGTGGTTTTTTGGGTTTTTATGTGGTTTTAGGAGTTTTTTAGGTTTTTCTGGGGTTTTATGTATTCTAAGATTTTAATGGATTTTACTAGTTTTAGGTTTTTAGGGGTTAATGTGTTTTTTGGTTTTTAAGAATTTGTTAGGGGTTTATAGTGTTCTTCGGGTTTTAAACGTTATTAGTGATTTTTAGGGATTTGTTTATTCTTTTTATTATTTTGAGGGAATTTTGAGTGATTTTTTGAGTTTTTTGGGTTTTTATGGTTTTTATGTTTTTAGAGTTTTTTTATTTTTTTACGGATTTTTAGGTTTGTTTGAGTTTTTTAACATTTTAATGAGTTTAAATGTTTTAATATTTTTAGTGGTTTTTTGGGGTTTTTAAAAATTTTAGGGTATTATGGTTTATTGGGGTTTTATTTTTTTTAGGGGTTTTATGATTTTTTAGGGATTTTTCATTTTTTTGTTTTTATGGGTTCCCAGTTTTTTTAGGATTTTATGTTTATCCTAGGGTTTTCATCTTTTTTAAAGTATTTTAAATTTTAAGGAATTTGTAAGGAATTTTTAGGGGTATTAAAGTTTTTTTTGGGTTTAAGGGGTCTAAGGTGTTTTGTTGTTTTTTCGGGGATTTCAGGTTTTTTTACTGTTTTTAGTGTGTTTAAGGGTTTTAGATATTTTTTATGTTTTTAGGTTTTTAAAGGGTTTTTAGATTTTTTTGAGGGTTTTTTGAGTTTTTATGGTTTTTAGGGGTTATTATTTGTTATTTTTTTACAGTTTTTATGATTTTAGGGTTTTGAGCATTTTTTGGTTCTTAGGGGTTTATGTGTTTCTAGGTTTCTATGGTTTTCTTACTATTGTTTAGTTTTTTTAGAGTTTTTTAAGTTTTTATGGATTTTTATGGGGTTTTTTGGATTGTTATAGTTTTTATAGTTTTTAGGGGTTGTACGGATTTTAAGGGTGTTTATGGTTGATAGATTATGGTTTTTTTGGGTTTTTTTGGGTTTTGTTATATTTTTAGGGGTTTAGAGGTTTTAATAGATTTTTAATATTTTTAGGGGTTTAAAGGGTTTTATTGTTAATAGTGGTTTTTAGGTTTTTTAGTGTATTAAGTGTTTTTAACATTTTAGGGGTTTTTTGGTTTTTATGATTGTTATGGTTTTTAGGGTTTTAGGGTTTTAGTGTTATTAGTGTTTTTAGGTTTTTGTGGGGATTTATGTTTTTTAATGTTTTTAATTTTTTGTTAGGAGTTTTTTCTCTTTATATATTTATGGATTTTGTATTATTTTTTAGTCATTTAGTGTTTCTAGTGATTTTGAGTTTTTAGGGGGTTTAAGTCTTCTGGGGTTATTTTGGTTTTAGATTTTTTTATAGTATTTTCTGTTTTTATGGTTTTCTAGATTTTTTAAATATTTTTACGGGTTTAAAGGGTTTTTAAAATTTTTAGTGGTTTTTAGTATTTTATGGGTATTAGGGTTTTTTAATGTTTTCTGGTGTGTCTATGGTTTTTAGGAGGTTTTAGGGTTTTTGAGTCTCTTTAGTGTCTTTATCAGGTTTTAGGTTTTTTAGAGGTGTTTTGTGCTTTTAGGTTTCTACGGTTTTCTCACGGGGTTTCCATGTTTTTATGCGTTTTTAAATTTTTAGGAATTTTCAATTGTTTTTTATCATTTTTAATGATTTTTAACATTTTTAGGAATTTATTTTGGTTTTTAGGGGTGTTAAGAGTTTTATGTTTTTGGAATTTTTAGGGGTTTTAATTGTCTTTTTGTTTTTAATTTTTTTATGGTTTTTAGGATTTTACAAATTTATAGGGATATTTTGAATTACTATGTGTTTTTAGGAATTCTAGGTATTTTCATGGTTTTTAGGGGTTTTGATGTTTTATGCCTTTTTAGGTTTTTGGGGTTTTTTTGGTTTTTTTGTTTTTAATGTTTTTATTGTTTTTATCATTTTTGGTGTGTAAGGTTTTATAGGGTTTTAGTGTTTTTAATGATTTTATTGTTTCTATGGTTTTTCAATGTTTTTAGGGGATTTGTCATTTCTTATGGGGTCTAGGGTCCTTTTAGGGGGTTTTGGGGTTTTAAACATTTTTTTATAATTTTTAGTGTATTTATTTTTTATGGATTTCTTAGCACTTTTAAGTGTTTTTGGGTTTTTGACATTTTTAGGGTTTTTTAATTTTCCTAGGATTTTTTACAAAAATTAGGGTTTTTAGGGAGTTTGAGGGTTTTTTGGTTTTTTATGGTTTTTAGGGTTTTTAGGTTTTTTCATCTTTAGGATTTTATAGAATTTATATTTTTTTGGGTTTCAGGTTTTCTAAGGTATTTTAAGGGTTTTTAAAGTTTTTTATGATTTTATGGATTTTTAGGGATTTTTATTGTTTTTATGGATTTTGATTATTTTTATGGTATTATGTTTCTTTTGTTTTTTGGGTATTTTTTTAGATTTTAGTTTTTTTAAGGGTTTTCATATTTTTTAAATTTTTCGTGGTTTTATGGGTTTTTAGAGTTGTATGTGCTATTTTTATATTTCAATGGGGTTTTATAGTTATATGTTTTTAATGTTTTTTAGGAATTTTAGGAGTTTTAAATGTTTTTATGTTTTTAAATATTTCTAAGGGGTTTTCAGAGTTTTATGGGTTTTTATGTTTATATGGGTTTCTAATTTTTTTATGATATTTACGGTTTTTTGGGTTTTTATGGAATTTGAGTGTTCGGAGGTTTTTGAGGGTTTTTTGGTTTTTTTTGGTTTTTAGGGTTTTTAATATTTCTAGATATTTTTTAAAAAAATAAGGGTTTAAATGGTTTTTAGATTTTTCAGTGGATTTTTAGGTTTTCATGGGTTGTTAGGGGTGTTTAAGGTTTTTAAGGGTTTTTAGGGTGTTTAGAATTTTATATTTTTAGGGGTTTTAAGTGTTTTTAGGTTTTATGGTTTTCTTACGGTCTTTTTGAGTTTTTAGGTTCTTTTCATTTTTATAGTTTTAGTAATTTTTTAGGATTGGTATTGATTTTTAGGTTTTTTTTATTCTGAGGGGTTTTTTGAATTTTTGGTGGTTTTAGTGTTTTTATCATTTTTAGGTTTTTAGGGTTTTTCTGTTTTTTATATTTTTAACTTTTTATTCAGTATTTTCTTTGATTTTAGGATTTTTTATGTTTTTATGGATATTTATTGCCTTTTAAGAATTTTTATGTTCTATAGGGTTTTGGGATTTTTTATTTTTTATGTTTCTTAAGGTTTTTTATAGTTTTTATGGTATATGTGTTTTTAGTGGCTTTTTTGAGTTTTTAAGGGTTTTCAATATTTTTTATAGTATTTTGATTTTTTTTATTTTTTAAATGGTTTTATAGTTTTAAATGGGTTTTAGGGTTTCATTGGTTTTTAGGGGTTTTAAGGCTTTTAGGGGTTTTATTTTTTCGGTTTTTTTGGGGATTTTATGGTTTTTAGATTTATTTAGGTTTTTAGGAGTTTTAAATATTTTAATTCACTTAGGTATTTCATAAGATTTTTCAAGGTTTTTAGGTGTTTTATGTTTTAGAGATATTTATGGATTTTTAGTATTTTTTATTCTTTAGTGTTTTATGGATTTTTTCTATTTTAGGGTTTTTAGGGTTTTATGGTTTTTTTAATTTTTGGATTTTATTTGATATTTTTAGGGTTTCAGTTTTTTTAGAGTTTTTTAATATTATTACTGGTTTAAAGGTTCTTTTGAGTTTTCAGTGGTTTTTGGGTTTTTAAGGGCTTTTTGGTGTTTTAATATTTTTTGGTCCAGATGGATTTTAGGGTTTTTTAGGTTTTTTTGGTTTTATCATTTTTTGGTTTTTATTGGTTTTGAGTGTTCTTAGGTTTTTATGGGTTCCTTATGTGGTTTTAAGGTTTTGGGGGGTTTTATGTTTTTATACATTTTTAATAATATTTATGAATTTTTTAGGATTTTTATGGTTTTTAATGATTATAGGGATTTTGAAGGTTTTTTAGGATTTGAAGGAATTTTTTGGGTTTATATGGGTTTGGTGAGTTATTAGGGTTTTGATTTTTTTTATAGTTTTCTAACTTATTTCAAGTTTTAAACTATTTTTAGATTTTATACAATTTATAGGGTGTTTATTGGTTTTTAAGTTTTTCTAAGGGTTTTATAGTTTTTATAGTTATAAGGTTTTTAGGGATTTTTAGGGGTTTTAGCGTTATTATGTTTTTTGTGGGTTTATGTTTTTTTTATTTTTATGGGTTTCTTTGGGGTTTTCAGGGATATTAGGATTTTTACTTCTTTACCGATTTCTTAGGATTTGTTTCTTTTTAAGAATTTCAGGAGTTTTGGGGTTTTAAAATTTTTAGGGGGTTTATGGTTTTTTTGGATTTTTGGGTTTTATGAGTTTTTAGTGTCTCAGTGGGTTTTTATAGTTTTTTACGCTTTTAGGGATTTAAAGTGTTTTTGTGGTTTTAAGATGTTTTTTGGATTTTATGTATTTTAGGGGTTTACGGTTTTTATTGGTTTTAAGTGGATTTGGGGTCTTTTCAGGTGTTTTAGGGTTTTTAGAATTTTTTTTGATTTTTATTGTTTTTTAGGGTTTCTGGGATTAAGAGGGGTTTTTGGAGTTTTCTGGATATTTTTCGGTTTTAATGGTTGTTTAATTTTCAGGGTTTTTAATTTTTTAGAGTATTTAACATTTTTTCTGGTTTAAAGGGTTTTCAAATGGTTTGTGGGGTTTTTATGGGGTTGCATAGGTTATTAAGGTTTCTAGGGGTTTTATGGTTTATAGGGGTTTTATGTTTTATACGGATTACATGGTTTATCGGGACCTTTAGGGCTTTAGATTTTTATATGTTTTTAGGTTTTTAGGGGTTGTAAGTGTTTTTTGGTTTTTACATATTTCATGGGGGTTTTCAATTTTTAGGGGTTTTTATGTTTTTAGATTTTTATATTTTTTGGGTTTTCAGGTTATTCGAGTTTTTAGGGGTGGGGGGGGGGGGGGGTTGGGCTTTTTTTGGTTATTAGGGTTTTTTTTCATTTTTTATCTTTTTAGGAGTTTTTATTGTTTTTTAGGTTTTTAAGGTTTTCGTAGGGGGTTTCAGGGTTTTTTGGGGTTTTTTTCATTTTTATTTATTTTAAATAATTTTTAGTATTTACATAGTTTTTTTTGTTTTAATGGACTTTGAGGGTTTTTTGGGTTTTTAGGGTTTTAGGGTTTGTTAGGGTTCTTATCATTTTTTGGTTTTTTAGGGGTTTGTGGAGTTTTTTGTTTTAATGTTTTTTTATGTGATTTCATTTTTTTTTTGGTTATAAACGTTTTTAAGGATTTTAGGGATAGATTTTTTTCTTCTAAGGTTTTTAGTGTTTTGAGTGATTTGAAGGGTTTTTTTTTGTTTTCAGGGTTTTTAGGTTTTTCATTTGGGTGGGGGGTTAGGTTTTTTTGAGATTTTTAGTTTTTGTATGGTTTTTTGAGTTTCTTAATTATTTTGGGGTTTAAAGGGTTTTTATATTTTTAATAATTTTTATTGGTTTTATGGGTTTCTAGCATTTTTATGGCTTTAAGGGTTTTATATAATTTATTGTTTTATGGTTTTTATGTGTTTAAGATTTTTTAGGTTTTTAGGTGTTTAAGTATGTCTAGGATTCTATGGTTTTCCTAGGTTTTTTAGTGTTTTTCCATTTTAGGGATTTAAGATAAATTTTAGTATTATTATGGTTTGTAGGGTTATTAGAGATTTCGAGCGTTTTAGGGCTTTAGTGTTTTTATAGAATTTTTGGGGTTTTAGGGTTCTAATGTGTTTTTTAGGGTTTTAAAGGTTTTTTAGAGTTTTTAATGTTTTTTGGGGTTTAAAGGGGTTTTAGTGTTCCTAGTGCGTTTTAGGGGTTTTATTTCTTTTTAGGGTTTTTTTGTTTTTTTATATTTTTAGGTTTTCTTAGAGGTTTTTTCTGTTTATAGCTTTTAAAGATTTTCTTAGGTTTTTTTGGGTTTTTAGGGGTTTTTATGTTTTTATATATTTTTATGGATTTTGGATATTTTATAGTTTCTAGGATTTTTATGGATATTGAGGGTTTTTTGGGTTTTTATTGGTTTTAGAATTTTTGAGAGTTTTTTGGGTTGTTAACTGTTCTTAGTTTTTTATGGTTTTAATGGAGGCTTCATGTTTTTAGTGTTTTTTACATTTTTATGAAATTTTAAGGATTTATATGGAATTTTAAGGTTTTTAATGATTATGAGGGTTTATGGGTTTTATTGGTTTATGGTGGTTTTAGAGTGTTTTTGAGTTTTAGGGTTTTAAGGGTTGTTAGATATTTTAACGATTTTTGGTTTTAAAGAGTTTTTTGAGTTTTAGTAGTTTTAAGGTTTTTATGGGTATTTATATTTTTTTAGGTTTTTCGAGGTCTTTATGGATTTTGGGGGTTCAAGGGTCTTTTTACGGTTTTTAGGTGTTTTTATGTTTTTTAGGACTCTTAAATTTTTTTAGGTTTTAAATATTTTCTTTGGGTTCTCATGGTTTTAAGGGTTTTTTCCGAATTTAGATATTTTTAAGGATTTTTATGATTCTTAAGGTTTTTTGGGTTATTAGAGATTTTGAGTGTTTTTACAGATGTTTATGTTTTTAGTGGTTTTACACTTTTTTCTTTTTTATGTTTTTCTTATGGGTTTTTAAGGTTTTTAGTGGTTTTTTCATTTTTATAAATTTTTATGGGTTTTTTGTATTTAGTGGGTTTTAATGTTTTTATGGATTTTTAGGGGGGTTGTTAGTGTTTTTTTAGTTTTTTAGGGTTTTGTAAATATATTTATTTATTTTAATTCTTTTAGGATGTTAGTTGTTTTTTAATGTTTTTAGTTGGCATTTAGGTTTTTGTATTGGTGTTTAGGGTCGTTTATGGTTTTAGAGGTTTTAAAGGATTTTATGGGTTTTTAGGGTTCTTTAGCGTTTTTAGGGTTTTTAGAGTTTTTAGGTTTTTAAGTGTTTTTAGGTTTTTAATTTATTTTTAGGGGGTTTTCAGGAGTATTTATGTTTTTTACATTTTGAACTATTTTGATGGATTTTGAGGGATTTTCATGGTTTTAGGGATTGTAGGTATTTTGAGGGGTTATATGCTATTTAGGGTTTTTAGGGGTTTCAATTATTTCAGTTCTTTATGGTTTTCTTATGGGTTTTCATGTTTTTTAGGGTTTTTTACATTTTTTGGGATTTTTATTGTTTTTTATGTTTTTTAGGGTTTTGGGGATTTTACTGTTTTTAGGGGTTCTGACTTTATTAGGCTTTTAGGGTATTTTTCAGTTTTTAATGCTTTTATTAGTTTTTAACATTTTTAGGCTTTTAAAGGGTTTTTATAATTTTTAGCGGTGTAATAGGGATTTATGTGTTCTAAGTGTTTTTAAGGGTTTTAGGGGTTTTAATGTCTTTTAGATTTTTTGGGTTTTTAGCATTTTATTGTTTTTAGAGGTTTTAACTATATTTATATTTTTAATGTTTTCTTAGGGGTTTTTATAATTATAAGTGGTTTTTAATTTTTATGGGTTTTTAGGGATTTTGAGAGGTTTTAATGGTTTTAGATTTTTTGTTATTTTTAGGGGCTATTAGTATTTTTAATGTTTTAAGGTTTTGTTTGAGGTCTTCAAGGATTTTATAATTTTTTACATTTTTAGTGATTTTTAGTGTTTTTTTGATTTTCATGGTTTTTTACATTTTTAAGAAATTTCTGGATTTTATATGGTATTTAAGGTTTTTTGAGTTTTTTGGGTTTTTAATGTTTTAAGAGTTTTTTAAAAAATATAGGGGTTTAAAATATTTCTATAGTTTTTGTGGGTTTCTATGTTTTTTATTGGTTTTTAGGTATTTTAAAAATTTTTAGGGGTTTATAGTTTTCAAGGATTATAGGGTTTTTGCAGGTTTTAGGGTTTTTATGGTTTTTAACATTTTATGTTTTTAGGGGTTTATGTGTTTTTATTTTTTTAAGTTTTTATTTGTTTTTTTAGGGATTTTTAGGGATTTTATGTTTTTAGGGATTTTAAGAGATTTTTTAGGATTGAATAGGTTTTACAGTTTTTTTGGATTTTGAGTGTTTTTATGTTAATTTAGGTTTTTTAGGGTTTTATGGGGTTCTGGGTTTTTAAGGAATGTTGAGTGTTTAGGATTTTAATGGATTTTTTTGTTTTTTTAACATTTTTAGGTGTGTAAATGATTATTAGTGTTTTAATGGTTTTAAGGTTATTATCAGTTTTTAGGGATTTTAATGATTTAAGGGGTTTTCATGGATTTAATGTTTTTTTCATTTTAAGGTTTTTAGGGGTTTAAAGTGTTTTTACGTTTTTAAGGATTTCTTAGTGGGTTTTCATTATTTTTAGGGGTTTCTACATTTTTTGGAATATTTTTATATATTATAGGATTATTATGGTATTTTAGGCTTTTAGAGATTTTGGGGGTTTAGGATTTTTCTAGTTTTTATTGTTATTTATTAATTTTTAGTTTTTAGGACCTTTAGGGGTTTTATGTGTTTTCAGTTTTGTATGGTTTTCATAGGGCTATTTTAGGTTTTTAAGGGTTTTATGTTTTTTTGTTATTTTTTTAGATTTTTTAGAATTTTGATTATTGTTTAGGGTTTGGGGTGTTGGTTTTTAAGGGTTTTTCTGTTTTTTAGGGGTTTCAGGGTTTTTATGATTTTTTTGTATTTTTACGGGTTTTATGGGTTTCAATGTTTTTTATAAATTTTAAGTGTTTAAAGGGGTATTATAGTGGTTTTTAGAGGTTTTGTGGCTTTTTAGGGTTGTTAAGGTTTTTAGGGGGTTTTAGGGATTTTTAGGGGTTTTAGGGTCTTCTTAGAGTTTTTAGGGTGTTTAGTGACTTTTAGGCTTTCTGGGGGTCTTATGTTTTTTTTAGGTTTTGAACTTTTTTGGGTGGTTTTAGGATTTTAGTCTTTTAAAATTTTTGAGTGATTATTGAGATTTTTTTGGATTTTTATGGTTTTTAGTCTTTTTAGGGATTTTAAACGGTTTTAAGGTTTTTTTTACAGATTTTTGGTTTTTATGGTTTTTAGAATTTTTTACGTTTCTATGGGTTTTAAGTGTTTTTAGGATTTTAACGATTTTTTTAGGTTCTTTGTGGTGATAGGGTTTTTATGTTTTTAGGCATTTATGTGGTTTATTTAGGATTTTTTAGGGTTTCTATGGATTTTGAGGGTTTTTAATTGTTTTATTTTTTTTGGGTTTTATTGATTTTTGTGGGTTTCAAAAATGTTTTGGATTTTTTTTGAGTTTTTTACATTTTTAGACGTTTAAATGGTTTTTATAATGTTCTATGATTAATAGGGTTTAATGTGTTTTTAGTGTTTTAAATTTTTTTAGTGGTCATTAAGGATTTTAGGCTTTTTAGGGTTTTTACTATTTTAAAGGTTTTTATGGGTTCTATGTGTTTTTTAGTCATTAAGGTTTTCTTTTGTTTTTTTAGATTTTTTATAGATTTAATGTTTTTTGATATATTTTCTGATTTTATTGTGATTTTATTGGTTTTTTAATTTTTACTAATTTTGTGTGTTTTCAAAAAACTTTATTGTCTTTATGGGTTTTTGGAGTTCTTAGGATTTGTTTTCATTTTTTAGGGGGTTTAGGGATTTTAGAGTTTTTTTTATCATTATCATGGTTTAAAAGGGTTTTTGAGTTTTTAGTGGTTTTATTTTTTTTGGGTTTCAATGTTATTATGGGGTTTTAGTGTTTTTTTTGTAATTTTATAGTTTTATAGTATTTTAGGATTTTTATTGTTTATTGGGTATCTTAATGGTTTTAAGTGTTTTCAGGATTTTAAGGTTTTCTTTTGGATTTCCTGGGTCTTTTACATTTTTATGGATTTTTAAGAATTTTATGGTTTTCTAGGGTTTCTAGGGATTTAAGGGGTTTTTTGGTTATTTTATGGTATTTACCATTTTTTTGGGGTTTAAAGAGTTTTTAGGTTTTTATGTTTTTCTTAGGGATTTCATGGTTTTTTACATTTTTAGATTTTTTTTTGAATTTTTATGATTTTTATGGTTTTAGGGGTTTTAGTGATTTTAAGGGATTTTAGGCTTTTCATGTGTTGTTTGGTTTTTTTTATGATGTTTTTATGGTTCTTCTATTTCATCTCTGAGAGAAATCACTGATGAGGCTTGAGGGACCATGAAGTTTGCTTCCAAAACAACGACAAATTCCAGCCAACCAAGTGGTTCTTTTGACTAAAGAAGAATTTCGCCAGAGAAGTCAACATCTGTTCTTATAACTGCTCATGTTCCTACTATAAGTAAATATGATACCTCTAGTAAATCAAAAGTGTTTCATGAAAAACTATGTGTAACAACAACTGACATCCACTCTGTGATATTTTAGTTTCATTGCATTCCCCAAAAAATCATGTGACAACTGATGTTGATCCCATAGTTGGTACTGAGGAAGCTATTCAGTGTCAAAAGATGTCAAAGGAGGGTCACGAAACAACCACTCCATGTGCTCCTATGGGTGATACTAACATGGGATTTGGGATATCATTTGATTCTATGATGAATCTTGTAATGTCTTTTGAAGTATTATTAGAACATGTTAATATGAAAAATACTTTAGAAGATTTGGAAGTTACTCGTATAGATCCAAATGGACGTTAGTTTTTAAATTCCATCCAATAAATCTTATTATGATTAATTTTCTAACCGTGATTGGTTAAAATATGAAGTTACACCTAATGAAACCACTACTATGACGATGCCTGAAGGAAGCATTGATGTCACTATCAATCCCACCATTTTAGAGACGTTGGCTGAGGTGAACCTTGAATTAGAAAATCTTCTGGAGATTTATTTTTAGAATTCTAGGTGGGTGAATGAAATTATTCTCTACCAAAATAATTCAACCAAAACTGTTGAATCTGAGAATATTGGGTAAAAGTATTCTCCAGTTGTTGACCTATTATTAGGTGAGTGATACCAATATTGTAATTGTGCTCACTCTACTAATTATTTTGAAACTAACCATAATTTTAATTAACCACATTGGATTATCAACTTCAATGGCCAGGTATGGAGGTGAATCTTCTACATCAGCACAAACATCATTTGGAAGTGAAGAAACTACTATCATGGAAGGAGTGGAACAAAGAAATTCTTTAAGTGAATTAATCACGGAATATATTCCTCCTTATGACAGTGATTCTGAATCAGATCCGGAGTTGCAAAAGTCTCTTATCCTTTCACATCATAAGGCATAGAAGAGTATATGGAATATAATATCTAAAATAACCCTTGAGTAATTGTCATCACGAATTACATGACTCTCATCTATGTTCAATATGTTACGATTTTACATGTTTCACTACCATGAAATCCATACTACTGTGAAAGAAATCATATGAAAAAGGATGAAAGAGAATAAACTTCGACGATATATGATACAAACTAGTCGTTTGACCAACACTGATAAATTCCAAGCAGAATTATCCCAAGATGAGTCCAATCATACTACAAAGTTCAGATAACTCAAGAAAATACTTAAATAAAAGACTTTCCAATAGTTGCGTCTTCAACAAGAGTTGGATATTGTTATAGGGGAGCTTGACCAACTTCAAGGTTCAATAGAGGAAGTCCATAATGATGGTGAAAAAACCATTGTGGATGCCAAGGAATCACTATGTCAAGGTGAAAAGAATGTGACTGGTTGGATAACTAAACATCAATTATAAGTTCATGGAGCTCAAGAGGACATTAAACAAATGAGAAGTTATATAGAAAACATGTTATGATTAATGATAGAGAGGCTCTAGTTTGAGGATGTTCTTCTGGGGATTATTCTCAAAAATGAAAATAACTTTTTCTCTAATAATTTATTTCTTAATCCTTGCTTAATTTTAATTGTAATGTTAAAGGTGACTTGCATAATATGATATTCTCATACTAGATAATCGTAATAACAATAACAGGAATGGAATGTTCCCTTTTTTTACCTAAGTTATTGGGCATAGTGAGCGTAGTTTTATTTTTACTAGGGTTATTCAAATTACCCTAAAAAATTTGTATCTTTTTACTTTTATTACTCAATATTTCCTAAAACTTACAAAATTTAGGTCTAGAAAGCTGAGACATCGACTTTTATCAAGATTGACCTTTTTGGGTTTTCAATATGGTGATTACCATATCCTTTTCCAAGGTCAGTTTAGAGTCATGCATACTGAACTAATAAGGAAAGTGTTTATGGTTGAATATATTTGACCATATATTTTGAAATTAGATCCAAAATAAGGATTTATAGGTTTTTTTAGGCTTTTTAGGTTTTTTATGGGTTTTGTGGATCATAAGGGTTTTTTAGGGTCTTTTATGGGTTTAAGTATTTTTTAATTTTTTTGGGATTTTATATGATTTTCAGTTTTTAAAGTTTTCTAACGGTTTTCAATATATTTAACGTTTTTAGTAATTATTAGTGATTTTTTTACAGGGTTTTTGGGTTTTAGGAATTTGAATGTTTTAGGAAATTTTAGAGTTTTTAGGGGTTTTTTGATTTTTAGGTTTTTTTGTGATTTTTGTGTTTTTATATTTTTAGGGTTTTCTCATATTGTTTTAGGGTTGTGGGGTTTTTTAAATTTTTAGGGTTTTAGGACATGCTTTATGATTTTTATAGTTTCTAGGGTTTTAGGGATTTTGAGGGTGCTTAGAGGTTTTTTTGTTTTTATCATTTTTAATGTTCTTTTGGTTTTTAGGGTTTTTTGAGTTTTTTATGTTTAACGGTTTTTAGAGAATTTAGTTTTTTAAGTATTTTAAAATATTTTTAGAGTTTTTAATGTGTTTTAGGGTATTTAACAGTTTCTAGGAATTTTATGAATTTTTGGGGTTTTATTGTTTTTAGGGATTTTTAGGGGTTTAAATTTTTTTTTGAGAAGTTTTAATTTTTTTTTATGGTTTTAAATATATCATAGGGTTATTCATGGTTTTTCGGGTTTTTTATAGATTTGTTTTGGGTTTTTATGGTTTTTGAGTGTTTTAGGGATTTTTTAGGTTTTTTAGATTTTTTATGTTTTTAGGGGTTTTTTGTTTTTTAGGATATTAAGGACTTCCAATTTTTTTGGGTCTTTAGTTTTTTTTTCAATTTTAAGGATTTTAAGGGGTTTTTAGGATTTTTATGGTTTTTTTCGTTTTTCATTGATGATGAGAGGTTTTATGGTTTTTATGGATTTTTGTTTTTATAGGAATTTTTTGAGTTTTTAGGGGTTTAATGTGTTTTTAGAGTTTTTTAACATTTTTTATTGTCTAAGGGGTTTTAGTGTTTTAGTGGTGTTAGGGTTTTTATGGGTTTTTATAATATTTTAATATTATTTTTGGTTTTATGGTTTGTAGGGATTTTTAGTGTTTTTATGGTCTTGTATAGACTTTTGCATTTTTTAGGTTTTTAGGGTTTTTTAGTGTTTTTAGGTTATTATGGTTTTTTAGGGTTTTTCTAAATTTTTATAGTTTTTTTTGTTTTTAGGAATTTTAAGACATTTTTAGAATTTTTATGGTTTTGAGGGTTTTAGGGATTTTGAGGGGTTTCATGGTTATTATGGTTTTTAGTATTTTTATATTCTAGTGGATTTAAGTGATTTTAGGTTTTATGGATTTATCAAGGTTTTAGAGTTTCTAACAATTTTAGGTATTTTAGGTAATTTTTATGATTTTTATGGTTTTATTGTTTTTTATGGTTTTAGGGTTTTAATGTTTTTATATAGTTTTTGGATTTTTGAGGGGTTTAAGTGTTTTTAGGTTTTATTGGTTTTCTTAGGGTTTTTTGGGTTTTTTTATTTTTTCTATTTTTAGGTATTTTTATAACTTTTATGGTTTTTAGAGATTATATGGATTTTGAGGGGTTTTAGGGTTTTATTATTTTTATTGTCTTTTGAGGTTTTATTGAATTTTAGGGTATTTTCTTATTTTGTAGTTTTTTTATTTTATTTTTTTTTTTATCATTTTTAGGGGTTTAAATAGATCTTTTAGTTTTTAGTGTTTTTGGGTGTTTGGGTTTTAGGGCATTTAATTTTTTATGGGATTTATGGATTTTTAGGGTATTTTAGGGATTTACAGCATTTTAGGGTTATTAGCATCTTCATGTTTTTTCGAGACTTTATGTATTTTTATATTTTTAATTTTTTTATAGAGTTTTCAAATTATTTATGTGTTTCCTAAGATTTTATGGATTTTTACGGATTTTTAAGGATTTTTTGGGTTTTAGGGATTTTGAGTACTTTTACTGTTTTAGTTTTTTTAGTGTTTTTATCATTTTTGTTTTTTAGGGGTTTAAATTTTGTTTATGTTTTTATGTTTTTAGTATGTTTATTCTAGGTTTTTACGGGTTTTCTACATTTTATGGCTTTTTAGGGCTTTTAGTTTTTTTATGGTTTGTAGGGATATTTTGTGTTTTTTAGGGTTTTGGGGTTTTTAGGGTTTTTATGGTTTTTATGTGTTTTAGGGGGGGGGGGGTTGAGTTTTTTAAGGTTTTTATTTTTTTTATAGTGTTTAACATTTTATTAGGATTAAAGGGTTTTTAGTGTTTTTAGTTGTTTTTTAGTGTTTTTAAGAATTTTTATTATTTAAAAAAAAATTATTGGTTTTAAAGGTTTATAGTGTTTTTAGGGTCTTTTAGGGTTTTTAGCGTTATTTAGGTTTTAAAGGTTTTCTTTTGGGTTTTCAATGTTTTTAGGGTTTCGTACATTTCTAAGAATTTTTGGGTCTTTTTTTTATTTTTATGTTTTTTATTGGTTTTTGATATTTTGATGGTTTTTGTGGTTTTAGGGTGTTCAAGGATTTTATAATTTTTAGGTTTTTAGGGTTTTAATTGTTTTTAGAATTTTATGGATTTCTTATTATTTTTTTCTTGTTCTAAAGGATTTTTACTTTTTTAAGAATTTTTAGGGAATCTTAGTTATTTTTATTGGTTTTTAGGTATTTCCATTATTATTTTTTCAGGTTTTTAGGAATTTTTTTAGTTTTTTTAGATTTTTGGGTTTTTGGGTTTTTTTTGTTTTTTAGTGTTTTTATGATTTTCAGAGTTTTTATATGTTTTAGGGTTTTAAAGTGTTTTTTAGATATTTTAGTGGGTTTTATAGTTTGTATGGGTTTTATATTTTTAATGGTTTTTCAGGTTTTACTATTTTTAGGGTGTTTCAATGTTTTTAGGGTCTGTTATGGAAAAGAAGGATCGAGACCAGGTAAACCGGGTCCCCCAAAAATTTATTGAAAAATAAGAAGCCAACATGACAATACATGGACTGATTACGAACTCAGGTGTGCAGCTCACCCCTCAGATTGGACTCCACAAACCGAAGACAGCAAGGCAGGGCCGAAAAGGACCACTTCAAGTCCCTCTCCACAATTGCCCATTGGGATAGGGTATCTGCTACCAAGTTCGCTTCTTGATAAGCTTGTGTGACATGGAGGTTCAGCCTTTGAAAAAGGATGAGGCCTTTTTTAGTGTTTTATGTGTTACAATTACTTTTGGCATTTTATGGTTTTTTTAGTTTTACAAGGGTTTTAGGGTTTTTTATGTTTTTAGGGATTTTTAGGGATTTTTGGATTTGAATTGATTGGGTTTTAAGGGATTTATAGGGGTTTTATGGTATTTTGGGATATTTATGTATTTAGTGTTTTTTACTTTTTTTGGGTTTTATGTGCTTTTAGGTTTTTATGGTTTTCTTAACATTTTTTGGTTTTTATGGGTTTTTATGTTTTTGACATATTTTCCTGGATTTTGTATGATTATTATTATTTTTAGGGTTTTTAAATATCTTGATATTTTTTAATGTTTTCAAACAATTTAAGGGGTTTTGTGTGTTTTTTTGGTGTCTTAGAGTTTTTTGGGTTCTTCATATGTTTTATTATTTTTTAGAGTTTTTTTTAACTTTTTATGGGTTTAAAGGGTTTTAGTGTTTTCTGTTCATTTTAGGGGTTTTATGGGTTTTCAGAGTTTATTATGGTTTTTAGGGGGTTTGATGGTTTTTGGGATTTTTAGTGTTTTTAGGGTCCTTTATGTTTTTAGGGGTTTTATGTTCTTTTTTATTTTTAAGGGTTTATTAGGATTTTAAGGTTTTTTTATTTTCAGATATTTTTAGTGTGTTTTTAAAAATTTTATGAATTTTACGTGATGTATGGATTTTGGGGGGTGTGTGGGTTTTTTAGGGATTTTTTGGGTTTATTTATTTTTTTAGGTTTTTAAGGGTTTCAAGTGATTTTAGGTTTTTAAGGTTTTCTTAGGGTTTTTAGTGCTTTTTAGGATTTTATGGGGTTTACGGTTTTTAGTGATTTTGACGGGCTTTTAGGTATTTAAGGTTTTTAGCGCTTTTTAGTTTTTAGGGGTTTTATGTGTTTATATGTATTTAAGGTTTTATTACAGTTTTTCATTGGTTTTTTTCCAGTTTTGTGTATTTTTGCGGACTATATATATATATTAGGATTTTTAGTGATTTTGAGGGTTTTAGGGGTTTTAGAGTTTTAGAGTTTCATGGGTTGTTTTGTGTTTTTTTAGTTTTTATGGGTTTCATATTTTTTAGAGTTTTTAACATTTTTATGGGTTTAATGGGTATTTAGAGTTTTTCGTGGGGTTCCTAGGTTTTTATTGGGTTTTACGGTTGTTATGGTTTTTGTGGTTTAAGAGTTTTTAGGGCCTAGAGTTTTTATCACATTTAGGTGTTTATTAGTTTTAAGTATTTTTATTTTTTAATGTTTTTCTTCTTGGTTTTCAATGTTTTTAGGTTTTTTATATTTTGAGGGATTTTTAGGGTTTTTTTAGGATTATTTTTTTTATCTTTTTTAGGATATTTAGATTTTTTAGATTTTTAGGTTTTTTAGAGTATTTATCATTGTTAATGTTTTTAGGGTTTTATGTGTTTTAGTAATTTACGGTTTTCTTATGTTATTTGTTGATTTTTAGGGGTTTTATGATTTTAGGTTTTTTTAAGGATTTTTATGTTTCTAATAGATTTTAGTGATTTTGATTGTTTTAGGGTTTTTTTAGGGTTTTTGAGGTTTTTATGGTTTTTTGTGTTTTTATGGTTTTTGGAATTTTATGGGTTAAAAGGGTGTTGAGATTATTTATTGTGTTGTTAGGGTTTTTATGGGGTTTTTATACTTTTTGATAATTTTTAGGGTTTTTTATTGTTTTTAGGCATTTTAGTGTCTTTTATGCTTTTTAGAATTTTTAAGGATTTTTATGTTATAGTGTTTTTGTGTTTTCAGGTTTTTCTTATGGTTATCAGGCTTTTAGGGATTTCTAGGGAATTTTTAGGATTTTTATGGTTTTAGGGATGTTTAGAGTTTTAGGGATTTTATAGTATTTACTTTTTGGGGGGGTTTTAAGCATTTTTAGAATTTTAAAATTTTCTTATGGTTTTAATGGGTTTTAGGGGTTTTTTAATTTTATTATATATTTTTAAGTCATTTTTTTGATTTTTATTGGTTTATTGGGTTTTATGTTAGCTTGAGGGTTTTGGCGTTTATTTGCAGTTTACAGGGTTTTTATGTGTTTTTTGGTTCTTCTTATTTATTTTGAGTTTTTTATGGGTTGTAAGGTTTTTAAGAGTTTTTAAAATTTTTAGGGTTTTTAATTTTTTAATTTTTTATGGGTTTTACTTTTTTAGGGTTTTGAATTTTTTTTGGGATTTTTATGGTTTTTAGGTTTTTAGGTATTTAAAAGACTTTTGGGTTCAAAATATTTTAATTTTTTAGTGGTTTTATTTTTTTATGGTTTTATTTGGGTTATTTTTTTGTTTTTTGGGGGTTTTAACGTTTCTAGGGATATTTATGGGGTTTAATGATTTTTATTGGTTTTCAGGGTTTATAGGGATTTTGAGAAGTTTTAGGGTTTTTAGATTTTATAGTGGTTTTATGTTTTTTTAGTTTATTAAGGTTTTCTTAGTGTTTTAGGGTTTTTAGGGGTTTTTATGCTTAAGGGTTTTTTGGGTTTCTTTTAGTATTTTTATGGTGTTTTCTGTTTTTAGGGAATTTGAGGGGTTTTAGATTTTTTTTTGGTTTTTATGGATTTTGTTATTTTTAGGGTTTTTTTCTCATGGTTTTGAAATTTTTAGGGGATTTAAGGGATTTTTGAGCTTTAGGGGTTTTTAATGGTTTTTAAGGTTTCAGTGGTTTTAGGGTTTCTTTTGGGATTTTGGGGGTTTTAGGTTCTTTTATGATCTTTAGTATTTTCATGATTTTGGGAGTTTTATTTGTTTTTATTTATTTAAGGTATTCTTAGTTTTTTCTCAATATTTTAAATGTTTTTATGTTTTTATAGATTCTAATGGGTTTTTATAATTTTTATGTTTTTTAATTTTTTTGTCGGTTTTTAGGGGTTTTAGGGTTTTTTTAGATTTTTTGGGTTTTTTGGGGTTTTAGTAGTTTTAAGGTTTTTGATGGTTTTAAGAATATTTAGGTTTTTAAAAATTTCTAATGGGTTCTAAAGGATTTTAGGAATTTTAAAATATTTATTGATTTTTAGGTCCTTTTTGGATTTTATGGGGTTTTAACTTTTTTTAGATTTTGAGGGTTTTTAGGTTTTTTTTGCGGTTTATGGGTATTTTTGTGATTTTATGGTTATTTTGTGATTTTAGTGTTTTGGGAGTTTTTATGTTTTTATAGATTTTTTATTTTTTTATGGGTTTTAGGGTTTTTAGGGGGGTTTAGGGTTTTAGTGTATTTTAGGGTTTTTATCGTATTTAGGATTTTTAGGGGTTTATGTGTTTTTAGGTTTTTAATGTTTTCTTATGTTTATTATGGTTTTTGGGTTTTTTTCATTTTTTTGTATTTTTAAGGCTTCCTTAGGATTTAAATAATTTCTAGGGCTTTTAGGGATATTAAGGGTGTTTAGAGTTTTTAGGGATTTTGTTTTGGTTTTTTTTGTGTTTTTATTTTTTAGGGGTTTTACAGTATTCAAGAGTTTTTTACATTTTTAGGTGTTTAAATGGTTTTTAGTGTTTTTCGGGTATTTATGAGGTTTTATGGTATTTTAAGTTTATTTTGGGGTTTTATGGTTTTTAATGGTTTGAAGGGTTTTTACATTTTTTTGGGTTTTAAGTGTTTTGTGATTTTATGTTTTTAATGTTTTCTTAGGTTTTTCATATTTTTTTAGTATGTGTTACATTTATATGGGTTTTTTTGGCTTTTTAAAATATTTTGGTTTTTCATGGTTTTTAGGGAATTTTAATGTTTTTAGTGATTTTTAAGTGTTTTAGGATTTTTTGGGGGTTTAGAGTTTTTTATGTTTTTAGGGGTTTTAAGTGATTTTCAGTTTTTAAGGTTTTCTTCATGTTTTTTCAAACTTTTTATTGTTTTTTACATTTTTAGGGATTTTATGGATTTTTTTGTATTTTTATGGTTTTTGGGTTTCCAGTGATTTTGAGTTACTTTAGGATTATTATGGTTTTTATAGTTTTTATGGTTTCAAGGGTTTTTTAGTTTTGTAAGGTTTAAAAGTTTATTATATTTTTTTAATGTTTTTAGGGTTCTAATAGGTTTTTAGAGTTTTTAGTGGTTTTTTAGGGTTTTCTGGGTTTTTAGAACTTTATATGTTTTTACGTGTTTTGAGGGTTTTAAGGGTTTTCACGGTTTTTAGGCTTTCAGGGTTTTTATCCTTTTTAGGATTCTTATGGGTTTTAAGTGTTTTTATGTTTTTAGGGGTTTTAAGTGTTTTTTGGAATTAATGATTTCTTGGGGTCTCTTATGATTTTTTGGTTTTTTCTATGTCTATGGATATTTTGGGATTTATTGTGTTGTTATTGTTTTTTAGGTTTTTAGGGATTTTGAGTGCTTTTAGTGTTTTTAGGATTTTATGAATCTTTTGGGTTTTTTAACATTTTAAGGGGTTTATGTTTTTTTTTGTTTTTTAAGATTTTCATTGGGGTTTTCAGGGTTTACAGAGGTTTTTACATTTTTTGGGATATTTAGGGATTTTTTAAAAAAATTATGGATTTTTAGTGTTTTTAGGGACTTTTGGGGTTTTAGGGTTGCTAGTTTTGGGGGGGGGTTACGGTTTTTTTTTTTTGAAAATTTTAATGTTTTCAAGTTTATTAGTGATTAATAACATTTTTAGGGCAAGGAAGGCTCGGGGCCAGGCTATTCCTGACACCCCCCAAAATTTGTTAGAAAAAAGACACGAAGACAATGCAGACAAGGGAGGGGAGGGGTCAAACGACCCACACCCAAAAACCCTTTACAAACACACGCCCTAGAAATGAAAAAAAAGAAACATAAAAAAACATAGGAAGAAGAAAACCCAAAGAATCCCCGACCGCATCTCCCAGCCAATCAGCAACCAGTAGTAATGCAAGCACAACACCTTCAGTATCTCCCATATCATCAGCAACCAGCATCCAGAACCAGCAGCTTCCAACATCACAGAACCACTGGAATCCACCACCAAAGAAGCACCAGCATCAAAATCACAAGCCACACCTTCACAAGCATTCGGCAGCTCACCACCAAGCTGCGACCAACATCCAATCTCACAAAAACCAGAATCCAGCACCATCACACCAAAATGATCCACACCCAACAGACATAACCATCAGCACTAAAATCACACAACCACCAGTAACCAGAGCTCGCATCCCTACAGCAACCATCCTCCTTTTTCACAAAAACCAATAGCCAGTACCTCCCTATAAAGAAGGTCCACTGCAAGCACCACAAAACCAATAGCACCAGAATCCAACCCACAAGCTTCATCTTATTCCAGCCAAACACCAACCAATCCATAGCATCGTTTCCATCATTAAACGTATTCTTTCCAAGATTATCAAACATCAACAACACACATCCAAAATCCTCTGCAGCCTCAAGCACCTCCTCACTATGAAGAACCACTGCCAACAACTTAGGACCATCAGCACCAAACCCATATCCAATAGAATCATCACAACTTTTCCCTACTTCAATAAGAAGCCAACACCACCATTCTTGGAAATCAATCTCTCCCACCGTTCCACACAAACCAGCAAAGATAGGAATCCTATGTCGTGCATCAGAGCACACGAAAATCCCCAGCAGCATTGAAAGAAACAAAAAAACCAGAACAGCCTTGACCCGATGCTTAGACATCCCTCCAGCCAAATCGCATGCCCAGCCAATAAGCCACTCCATACACAGTACAAACCATAGGAGCATAGGGAAAAAAACCCACCAAGCCGTATCAACTGGATAAGACAAACCACTGGTGGACCAAAAAAATTTGGGATCCAGACCGCAAGAGAGGCAATGTACCAGAATCGATGAGTCAACAAGGGCGAAACGAAGCAGCGAAGCAGCAAATCAGAGATAATCCACCAGAAACCCAGATCTGGAAACATCGTTGACTTCATCAGAGGCTTCTTAAACTGCACCCAAACCTCCGGGAATCCATAAACGCTTCCGCCAAGGTGAATCAAAGACGATGCCTGAGAAGGAGAAGGATCCAGATCCTCCAGAGATGAGCCAAAAAGTTGCAACAAGACATCGCCGCCTTTTCCCGAAACAGCCCACCAGATCATATCTTCGGCAGGCAGTCGCCTCCTCTTCCACCATCACACCAGGGGAGAAGGTTTTCCTAAAAAAACTCCAACCACATCATTGAAATAGAGGAAATCAATGAATCCGCTAAAAAGGGTTCCAAGAGGGAACTCTGGAGATCACCACATTAGGAGACAGATCCTAGGAGTGAGTGGCGGCATTTTTCATCTTTATGTTTTTGATAAAACTTTTAGGGTTCTAATGGGTTTTTAGTGTTTTTAGTGGTTTAAGGTTTCTATAGGGTTTTAGGATTTTCACTATTTTTAGGGTTCTAATGGGTTTTTAGTGTTTTTAGTGGTTTAGGGTTTCTATAGGGTTTTAGGATTTTCACTATTTTTAGGGTTTTTAATGTTTTTTTTTGGGTTTTAGGGACTTTTATTGTTTTTTTGTTTTTAGTGGTTTTTAGTGTTTTTAGGTTTTTTAGATTTAATCTATGTGTTTCTCGGTTTTATGTTTTTTTTTTGTTTTTAGGGATTTTTATGAATTCTTATGATTTTAAATGGGTTTTTGGATGTTTACGGAATCTCGGGGGTAATGCTTCGTATGGTTTTGATGTTTTTTATAGATTTTTTGTTTTTAGGCGTTTTTTGTTTTTTAGGTTTTTATGGTTTTCGTAGGGGTTTTATATTTTTTAGGGGTTTTATGTTTTTAGGGGATTCATGTTATTTAATTATTTTTATGTTGTTTATAATTTTTATGGATTTTGTAGGGTATTTAGGAGTTTATTGTGTTTATGGTTTTTTAGCATTTCATGGTTTTTTGGGTTTTTATTCATTTTAAGTTTTTTTTTATTTTAGATGTTTTTATAAATTTTTTAGGGGTTTAAATGAGTTTTAGAATTTTTAGTGTATTTTATGGTTTTTATTTGTTTTTAGGTTCATAAGGGATTTTAGGGGTTTTAGGGGTTTTCATTGTTTTTTTTTTCATTTTTTTGTTTTAGGGGTATAATTTTTTTTATGTTTTTTTTCATAAAAACCGGTTTTTATGATATTTTTGTGTTTTGGGGTTTTTTTTTGGGATTTTGAGGGGTTTTTGGGTTTTTGGGCATTTAGGGTCATAGAATTTTCAGTCGTTTTATGTGTTTTTTGGTTTTTACGGTTTTATTAGGGCTTTTTATGGTTTTTAGTCTTTTTTAGGTTTTAATTTATATTTATTTTGATTTTTTAGGATTTTATGATTTTTAGGGTTTTACCAGTTATTTATATTTTTAATTATATAGGATTTTGTGATATTTTATTATTTTTAGGGTTTATAAGTTTTTCAAGGTTTTAGGGGTTTTTATATTTTTCATTTATTTTAAAAAAAAGGTTTAAAGGTTTTTTAGACTTTTGTGATTTTCTACTGTTTTAATGGTTTTAAGGATTTAAAAGGTTTTTAGAGTTTTTAGGGTTTTCAGTATTTTTATGTTTTTTGGTTGATTAATTGTTTTTAGTTTTTTCTATTTTTCATAGGGGTTTTTGAAATTTTTAGTGTTTTTATGTTTTCTGGGATTCTTGAGGATTTTTTAGAATTGTTTTGCTCACATAGGGTTTTTAGGGATTTTGAGGGTTTTCAAGGTTTTGACGTTTTTTTACCAGTTTTAGGTTTTTCTTAGGGTTTTAAATATTTTTCATTTTTTAAATTATTCTTATCATTTCTTTGGTTTTTTATGAATTTTACATTATTAGGGATTTTTAGTTATCTTTTAGGTTTTTTAGGGTTTTATGGTTTTGGGTTTTTATGATTTTTAATCTTTTTTGGGTTATATGGTGTCTTTTGGGTTTTTAGGTATTTTTTATTTTTTTTATCATTTTTAGGAATTTAATGGGATTTAGTATTTTTAAGGGTTTTTTGTATTTTTATGGTTTTTAGGGGCTTCATTGTTTTATAGAATTTAGGGTTTTTAGATTTTTTGGGTTTTTAGAATTTCAAATTGTTTTAAAATTTTGAAGGTTTTCATAGGGTTTTATTTAATTTTTTGTAGTTTTTACATTTTTAAGGATTTTTTAGTATTTTTATAGTTTTTATGGTTTTATGGATGTTGACAGTTTTTATGGTCTTTAGAGTTTTTAAGGGTTTTTTGGGTTTTATGTTTTTTTAGATTTTGATGGTTTTTCTTAGGGTTTCCCAAGGTCTTTTAGGTTTCATACATTTTTTGGTTGTTTTAGTGATTTTTTGAATTTTTATTTTCTTAAGGGTTTATTATGTTTTTAGGGTTTTAATGATTTTTAAGGTTTTATTGTTTTTGGAAATTAGGATTTTTAAATTTTTTAGGATTTTAAATAGTTTTTACATCTTTTTTTTCTTTTAGTTGTTTCATGTGTTTTTATATTTTATAATGGTTTTATGGGTTTTATGTAGTTTTATTATTTTATAAGGGTTTAGGGGTGATAATTTTTTAGGGTATTTAACGTTTTTTGGGTCTCTACAGTTAATAGAATTTTTTTTATGGTTTTGGGGGGTTTAACCGTTTTTAATTTTTTAAGGGTTTCGTAGTGGTTTTTAGGGTATTTAGGTGTTTCTACATTTTTTTTGGAATTTAGTTAATTTTTAGGATTTCAATGGTTTTTAGGGTTTTGGGGGAATTTGATAGTTTTTTGGGGTTTGGAGATTTTGATTGTTTTATAGTGGTTTTCGTATTTTTATGTTTTTAGGGTTTAAAGTATTTTTAGATTTTTAACGTTTCCATTGGGGTTTTTAGGGGTTTTTATGTTTTTATGTTTTAGGCTCTTCTAGGGTATATTTTGGATTTTTATGCTATTTTATTCTTTTTAAGGTTTTTACGGGTTTTAGGGGTTTTAGGGTTTCTATTGTTATTTGGTTTTTTGGGTTTTCAGGTTTTTTTTAGGATTTTTGGCATTTATATATTTTTTTAATGTTTTTAGGGGTTTAAGGGGGTTTTTCAATTTTTAATGGGTTTTTAGGTTTTTAAGGGCTTTTTGGGTTTTCTTAGTTTTTTATGGGTTTTATGATTTTATGGTTTTTAGGGTTTTTAGGATATTATAATTTTTAGGTTTTTATGGGTCTTAATTTTTTTTACGTTTTTAAAATTTCTTAGTGTTTTTAAGGGTTTTACATTTTTATGGTTTTTTAGAATTTTTTTTGATTTTTAATGTTTTTAGTGTTTTTTGGGATTTTAGTGTTTTTAATAGTTTTTTTAGTTTTTAGGGTTTTTAGGGTTTTTATGTTTTTAGGGGTTTTATAAGTTTTCAATATTTTAAGGTTTTCTTTTGGATTTTAAGGTTTTTAGAGTTTTTTCATTTTTAGGTATTTTTGGGGATTTATTATAATTTTTATGGTTTTTAGGTATTTTAGGGTTTTGTGGGTTTTTAATATTTTTTTTTTGGTTTTACGAGTTTTTTTGGACATTTTAGTGTTTTTACGTGTTTTTATATATTTTTTAAAAATATTTATGGGATTAAAGAGTTTTAGTATTTTTAATGGGTTTTAGAGTTTTTATGGGTTTTAGGGGTCTTTAGCGTTTTAGGGGATTTTATAGATCTGAGCGTTATCATGGGTTTTAGGGGTTTTAGTGTTTTTTATGTTTTTAGCCGTTTTACATGTTTTTTAATTTCGAGGTTTTATTAGGGTATTTAATGGTTTTATTGCTTCATACATTTTTTTCACATTTTTTTGTCTTTTTAGTATTTTTATGGATTTTAGGGTTTTTTTGAATTTTGAGGGATTTTTAGGGTTTTGAGGTTTTTTAAGGGTTTTAGAATTTTTAGAATTTTTAGGGGTTTTATGTTTTATTAGGTTTTAAGGATCTCTTATGGTATTTCAGGGTTTATGGTATTTTACATTTTTAGGGAATATTAGGGAATTGTTATTTTTTTAGGGTGTTTAGGGTTTTATATGGATTTTTTTGGGTTATAGTGTTTTTAGGATTTTTGGTGTTGTATAGGCTGTTTTTGATTTTTTATAGTATTTTTAATGTTTTTTAATGTTTTATTATATTTTTTTATGGTTTTAAAAGGGTTGTGATTTTTTAGTGGTTTTGGGGTTTTATGGCTCAATGGTATTTTTTTTATGTTTTTATGGTTTTTATAGTTTTAACATTTTTGGATTTTTAGGGTATTTAGGGTTTTTAGTGCTTTTTTTTTGTTTTTAGGGGTTTTATGTGTTTTTAGGCTTGTTGGTTTTTTTAGGGATTTTAAAAAAATTTAGGGATATTTATTCTTTAAGGTATTTTTAGGGTTTTGGGGTTCTTTTTTATTTTAATTTCTTAATGGATTTTTATGTTTTTGGGGTTTTTTTAAGTTTTATGGGTTTTTTATTTATAGGGGTTTGTTGGTGTTTTTAGTGTTTCATGGGTTTCTAGAGTTTTTAATAAATTTTAGATTCTTAAAGTCTTTTTAAATTTTTGGTGGTTTTTTTGGGTTTTTACTGGATTTTATGATTTAAGGTTTTTAGTGGTTTTATGTTTTCAAATGTTTTAACCATTTATATGGTCTTTTAGGGTTTTAGTAATTGCTATGATTTTTATAGATTTTAAGTAGTTTTTGTTTTTTATTGTTTTCATAGGTTTCTTCAGGTTTTTAGGGTTTTCATGTTTTTTGGAATATTTATGGATTTTTAGGTTTTTTATTGTTTTTTGGGATTTTAATAATTTTTAGGGTTTTCTAGGTCGTATGTTTTTTAGTTTTTTAGTGTTAATTTGGTTTTTAGGGGTTTTATGTGTTTCTGGGTTTTTATTGTTTACTTAGCGGTATTTAGATTCTTGAGGGTTTTTTTATGTTTTTTGGATTTTCAGGTATTTTTAAGGATTTTTTGTGGGATTTTAGGATTTTTAGGGTTTTTATGTACTTTTTGGGATTTTTTGGATTTTTTGGGTTTTTAAGGGTTTTGTGGTTTTGTTGGGGTTTTATGGTTTTTTTTTCTTTTTTAGATTTTATAGTTTTTTAGAGTTTTTTAATGTTTTAGGGGTTTAAATGGGTTTAATATTTCATAGTGGTTTAGGGTTTTTATGTGATATTTGGGGTTTTAATGGTCTATATGGGGTTATATGCATTTTAGGATTTAGTGTTTTAGGTTATTTTTCAATTTTCAGTTTTTTAGGCTTTTAGGGCATTAAGTGTTTTTAGGTTAGTAATGTTTTCTTAGGGTGTTTTCTAGGATTTTAGGTTTTCTTACATTTGTACTATTTTTAAGGATTTTATAGTATTTTTATAGGGTTTTAGGGTTTTTAATAATTTTTAAGTTTTATTTTTTTAGGGTATTTATGGTTTTTACAGTTTTTTGGGTTCTTAAGAGTTTTTAGGGATTTTACAGGATTTTGGATATTTTAATCATTTTTCGGGGTTAAATGGGATTTAATTTTTTAGTAGTTTTTTCGGTTTTTTATGGTGTTTTAGGGTTTTCATAGTATTTACGGGGTATATATGGTTTTTAGGGGTTTAGGGTCTTTTATGTGTTTTATCCCTTTAATAGTTTTTAGGGGTTATGCTTGTTTTTATGCTTTTTATTTTTTCATAGGATTTTTTGTGATTTTTTGTGATTTTCCATTTTTAGTGAATTTTAGGGCTTCTTATGATTTTTATGGTTCATAGGGTTTTTATAGATTTTTTGGGTTTTTGGAATTTTAGGTTTTTTTTAGTGTTTGCTGTGTTTTAGGGTTATTTGGTTTAAGTGTTTCTATATTTTAAGATTTTATTATGGGTTTTCATGTTTTTTACGGTCTTTTAGATTTTTATGTAATTTTAGGAATTTTTTGGATTTTAATTGATTGGTATGTGTTTTAATGTCTTTTAGGGTTTTAAGGGTATTAGTGTTTTTTTAAAAAAATTAGTTTTTTGGGTTTTCATTTTTTTGGATTCTATAGATTTTAATGATTTTATAGTTATTTAGCATTATTTTGGTTTAAAGGGTTTTTGTAGTTTTAAGTGGTTTTAGTATTTTTATTTGTTTTTACGGATTTTATGTTTTTAAAGTGTTTTTTTGTTTTGCGGTGTTTTAGGGTTTTTAGGGATTTCATCATATTTGAGGTTTTTTATGGTTGTTATGTGTTTTTATCTTTTAATGGATTTCATAGGGGCATTCAAGGTTTTTTACATATTTATGGATTTTTCGGGGGTTTTAGTATTTTAATTGTTTTTTGTGATTTTAATGGGTTTTAGGGGTTTTAGGGTTTTATCAATTTTAAGTATTGTAAGGGTTTTCATTTTTTAGGACTTTATGGTCTTCTTAGAGGGTTTCATTGTTTTTTTATGTTTTATGGATTTCTAGGATATTTTTGGTTTTTTATGCAGTTATTCATTTTTATGTTTTTAGGGGGGGTTTGTTTTTGTTATTGATTGTTTTTAGGTTTTTAGGGGGTTTGGGAGTTTTTTAAGGTATTATGGTTTTTTACATTTTTTTAATAAATTTATGGTTTAAAATTATTTGTAGAGTTTTTAGGGGTGTTTTTGGTTTTTTATGGATTTTTATGGGGTTTTAAGGATTTTGAGGTTTTGCGGTTTTTAGGGGTTTTAGGGTTTTTTGGGTCATTTATGGTTTTGGAGATTTTTTGGTTTTTTGGGATTTATACTGTTTTTATTTTTTTAACATATTCTCAGTGGTTTTCTGGTTATTAGTGTTTTTACATTTTTATGTATTTTAAGGGATTTTTAATGTTTTATGGTTTTTAGATATTTTAAGGGATTTTATGATTTTTTTTGGGTTTTTAGAGTTTTTAGGGTTTTCAGTGTTTTCAGTTATTTTGAGGTTTTAATTGTTTTTAGGCTTTTATGGTTTTCTAATGGGTTTTCAATATTTTAAAGTATTTTTTAATTTTTTGGGATTTTTATGGATCTTCTGAGTTTTTATTTTTTATGGGTTTTAGGGTTTTTGAGGTTTTAATGGTTTTTAGGGTTTTTAGGAGTTGTAGTGTTTATAGGTTTTTTTATTTGAGGGTCATTTTGTTTTTTAGGGTTTTTAGTGTTTTTAACATTTTTAGGGGTTTAAGTGGTTTTTTTATTTTATATTGGTTTTAAGGGCATTTATGTGGTTTAAATGTTTTTTACTGTTTTTAGGGGTTTTATGGGTTTTAGGGATTTTAGGGTTTTTATGTTTTTTTGGATGTTTTTATATATATATATAAGATTTAATTTGTTATTTTTGGGTTTTCAATAATTTTGACGTATTTTAAGTTTTTAGGGTTTTATGGTTTTTATTGGTTTTCAAGGTTTTTAGGGTTTTATGATGTTTTTAGGGGGAATAATGTTTATATATTTTTTAATCATTTTATCAGGTATTTAGATATTTATTTGGTTTTTATTTTGATTATTTAATTTTAGATTTTTTGTGGGTTCTAATAGTTTTTCTAGATTTTAGGTGGTTTTAGGTTTTTTAGAGTCTTTTTGTGGTTTTAACGTTAATATGTTTTTAGGAGGTTTATTTTTTTTACGTTTTTCTGAATAATTTTTAATGTTTATATAGTTTATGAAGATTTTAGGGATTTGATTCGGTTTTTGAAGGGGTTTTTAGGGGTTTTAGGGATTCTTGCATTTTGAGGGTGTCTATGGTTTTTAGGGTTTTTAATGTTTTTTGGTTTTTAGTTGTTTTTAATTTTTTTAGGTTTTTCTGGTTTTTTAGGGGTTTTAGGGTTTATAGGGGTGTTTATGATTTTTGAAATTTTTAGGGATTTTTAGGATTTATTTAGTTTCTCAGGGTGTTGAGGATTTTGATGGTTTTTAGGGGATTTATGGATTTATAGGTTCTGGAGAATAATATATTTTTTATGTTTTATAGTGGTTTTTTGGTTTTTTTAAAGATTATAATTATTTTTTGTTTTTTAATGGTTTTTAGAGTTTTTAGTGGGTTTTTATTTTTTTATGGGTGTCATCGTTTTTAAGGTTTTATGGGGTTTTTAAGTTTTTTGGGTTTTAGAGTTTTTATGGTTTATAGGGTTTTTAACATTTTTCAGAAGTTTTAAGTGTTTTCAGTATTTATGATTTTCTTAGGGTTTTCCGGGTTTTTAGATTTTTTTAATATTTTAAGGATTATAGGTCTTTTTATGTTTTTTATGGTATGGGGTTTTTAGAGGTTTTGGGGGTTTTTTAGAGTTTTTAGGCTATTTAGGTTTTCTTAGGTTTTTAGTGTTTTTTATGTTTTAGGGGGTTTAAGAATTACCATGTTTTTAAGGTTTTCTTATGGGTTTTCATGGATTTTAAGGTTATTTACATTTTTAAGAATTTTTGGTTAATTTTTAGGATTTTTATGGTTTTTATTATTTTTAGGGATTTTGTTGTGTTTAGGTTTTTTAGGGGTTTAGGGTTATATATTTTTTTGGATTTTAATGTTTATAATTTTTTTATGTTTTTGTTTTTTTTAGAGTTTTACAATTTTTTAGCGGTTTAAAGGGTATTTATAGTATCTATGGATTTTAAGGATTTTTATCATTTTTAGGGGGTTTTAGGATTATAGGGTTTGCATAGTGCTTTTAGTGTTTTTAGGATTTATTGGAGCTTCATGTTTTTTAGGTTATTAAGTTTTTCATTGGGATTTTCAGGGATTTAGTGGCTATAACGTTTTTCCGGATTTTGAATACCTCTTTAGGATTTTTCTGGGTTTATAAGTTTTTTAGTAATTTTTATGGTTTTTAGTGTATTTAGAGTGTTTTTTTGGGTTTTAGCATTTTTTAGGTTTTTATAGGTTTTGATAGTTTTTAATATTTTATGGTATTCTTATAGTTTTTATGGTTTTTACGGTTTTCATGATTCGAGGATATTTGTGATTTTTTAGGATTTTTATGTTCTTATGGGGTTGATGTTGTTTTAGGGTTTTATGGGGTTCAGGGGTTTGTTGTTTTTTGGGTATTTAGGGGTTTTGTGTTTTCCTTTTTTTTATAATTTTTAGGTGTTTAAAGGATTTTTAGAGTTTTTAGTGGTTAGAAAGATTTTTATGGGTCTTCAGGTTTTTTCATGGTTTCATGGTTTTCATTGTTTTTAGTGTTTTTATTTTTTTAGGATCATTTAGGTGTTTTAGAATTTTTTAGGTTTTTAGGTGTTTAATTTTTTTTATGGTTTTCTTATGGGTTTTTTCGCTTTTAAGAATTTTTCATTATATTAGTGAATTTTAGGGTTTTTTGATATTTTTGTTTCTTGTGTGTTTTCAGTGATTTTGAAGGATTTGGAGTAATTTATATGCCTAAAAATTTATAGAGTTTTTAGGTTTTTTGGGTGTTTTAAGTGTTTTTTTGGGTCATCAAGATTTTCTTAGGATTTTACCATGTTTTTAGGGTTTTTTACACTTTTAGGTATTTTTTGTGATTTTTTATGATTTTTATGGCTTTGAGAGATTTTATGGTTTCATGGGTTTTTTAAGGTTTTATAGTTTTTTTTGGGTTTTTTGGGTTTTTTGAATTTTTTAGGGGTTTAATGAATTTTTTTATTTTTTTCGGTTTTAAAGGGTTTTTAGAGTTTTTAGTGATTTTAGGGTTTTTATGTGTTTTTAGGTTTTTTAATGCTTCTAAAGTTTTTTAATATTTTTTTGGGTTTTTAGGGTCTTTTGGGTTTATAGGGTTTGTAGAATTGTTAGATTATTTATGGATTTTATGTGTTTTTATATTTTTAAGGTATTCTTAGATTTTTTCAGCGTTTTTAGGGGCTTTATGTTCTTCTATATTTTTCGTATTTTTATGGGTTTTTAGGGTTTTTATGGATTTTGTGGGGTTTTTTGGGATTTTCAATGCTTTTAAGGGTTTTAGGGTTTTTAGGTTTTAAAGGGTCTAAACTATTTTTTTGCTTTTAATGGCTTTTTTGGTTTTTCAATGGTTTTTTGGGTTTTTAAAATTTTAGTTAATTTTAATAATTTGTTAGGAATTTTATTATTTTTAGGGTTTTTAGTGTTTTTGAGTTTTTAGGGATTTTTTGGTTTTTAGTGGTTTTCTAGTTTTCTGGGTTTTTAGGGTTATTTAGATTTTTTTAGGGGTTTTAAATTATGTTATAATTTTTTTACTTTTAAGGGGTTTAATGGATTTTTATTGTTTTATTGGGTTTTTTGGGGGGTTTTGGGGTATTTAAGGTTTCTTAGGTTTTTATTATTTTTGATAGTTTTTATGGTTTTGCAATTTTTTAAGGGTTTTATGTGTTTATAGATTTTTATGGACTTAATTTTTGTCTTTATTTTTAAGGCTTTTTATGTTTTTAAGTATTTTGGGAATTTGTTATTATTTAATGGTTTTTATGGTTTTTATTGATTTTTAAGAGTTTGAGGGTGTTTATGGTATTTACGATTTTTTGGGTTTTTATCGTTTTTAGGTTTTTTATGAGTTTTAATTGTTTTTAGGTTTTTAAGGCTTTCTATGTGGTTTTTATGTTTTTTACGGTGTTTTACATTTTTATGGATTTTTGTGGATTTTTGTGGATTTTTTATGTATTTTTGGTATCTTGGATTTTTTTGGTGATTTAGTGTTTCATTGTTTTTTAGGTTTGAGGTTTTTTGAGTTTTTAAGGGATTTTATGATTTTCTATAGTTTTCAAAATATTTTTAGGGATATAAATGATATTTATTGTTTTTTGTGGTTTTTATGGTTTTATAGGTTTTTTTGGGTTTTTATGGTTTTTATGTTTTAGGGATTTTTAGGTTTTTTAGGGATTTTATTATTTTTTACATTTTTCATGGTTTTTAACGTTTTTTGGATTTTATCGTTTCTTTGGGTTTTTAGGGTAATTTATTTTTTAGGATATTTTTCCATATTTTAGAATTTCTATGGGTTTTTAGAGTTTTAGGGATTTGGTGGGTTTCTAGGGGTTTTAGGGATTTTATGGTTTCTATGGATTCATGAGTTTTGTATGTATTTTTGTGGTTTTAATTATTTTTAGGTTTTTAGGATTTTCTTATTTATATTCAAGGTTTTTATGTTTTTTATGTTTTTACGTATTTTCTGGGTTTTTATGGTTTTTTAGGGTATTATGTTTTTAGGTTTTTTTTTGTTTTTAGGTTTTTTTTAGTTTCTTAGGGGTTTATATTTTTTTAGTGTTTTTAAAAGTTTTAGGGGTTTAAATTGTTTTTATAGATTTTAGAGAGTTTTTTGGGTTTCTATGGATTTTAGGGTTTTTATGGTTGTTAGGTTTCTTTATGTTTTTATGGTTATTAAGGTATTTTATGGTTTCTGGTGGTTTTTAGGTTTTTAGGGGTTTAAGGGTTTTTCAGTTTCTAATGTTTTCTTTGGGTTTTTTCTGGGGTTCTAGGGTCTTCTACATTTTGAGATATTTTTCTGTATTTTTAGGATTTTAATCATATTCATGGTTTTTTAGTGATTTTGAGGGTTTTTAGTGGCATTTAGGTTTTTCACGGTTTTTTGGGTCTTTATAGTTTTTAGGGGTTTTAGGTTTTTTAGTGGTATTATGTGTTTTTCTGTTTTCAAGAATTTCTTGGGGGTTTTCTTGGTTTTTAGGGTTTTTTACATTTTTAGTGATTTTTAGGAATTTTTGTGAGATTTTTATGTTTCTAAGGTTTTTGAGGGTTTTTAGTGTTTTAAGGGGTTTTATGTTTTTATGTTTTTTTCAATGTTTTAAGGTTTTGTTAGTTATTTTTGGGTTTTAAAGGTTTTTTAATTTTTTTAATAGTTTTATAGGTATAAAGGGTTTTCTTCATTTATAGAGGTTTTTAGATTTTTTATGGGGTTTTAAGAGTTTTATGGGTTTTAGTAGTTTTTAGGGTGATTTAGAGTTTTTAGGGTTTTTAGTGTTTTATAGGTTTTTAGGGGCGATAACTGTTTTTAATGATTTTAATGTCCTATTAAGGATTCTAGGATTTTTAGGGGTTTTTCATTTTTTGGGATTTCTAGGTATTTTTTATGATTTTTATGCAGGTTAGGGATTTTAAGGGCTTTTAGAGGTTTTAACGTTTTTATCGTCTTTTAGGTTTTTAAGGAAAATAAGGTGTAGGACCCAGAAAGCTGGGTCCCCCATAATTTAATAAAAAATTATAGGAAATGTATAAAAAAAATTAAGGTCAAATTAACCAAAATCCAAAAACTACATGTCAAATGGATCAATATCACCTCCATAACCAAAATCAGAAGTTACCCCATCATCCATTGTCTGGCATCTAGAATCCAAGTATTCATGACGCTTGAAGAGCTCCAAATACCTGTCCCTGAGTCTTTGTTCCTCCAATGTACACTGAGTTTGGGAAGAAAAATTATCAAACCCCCTTACTTTGTTTAATTATCATTATTTTAGAGGCCTTAGAAGAGGACATAGTATCCATGGGCTTCGTCAAAGTGGAGTATTCCTTCCTTGTCCTCTTCTTCGGGGGAAAAGATATGAACCCCTCAGGCACATTCTCCATACCATGTAACAATCCATCAATGGCTGTACACAAGGCCTCATATTTGATACCACCATCCTGGTTGTCATCGTCAGTAAAATCCTCTCATCTTTCCTACTAGAGCTTAACTTTATGACCTTCATATCAAGGATCCCCATCACCTGTAGCACTAGACTACACAAATCTACATCCCATGAACTGTTGTTGCACATTAGTGTCCTCTAGGGCCATATCCCACAAAACCAGATAGTGCATTTATTCATACCCATCAATGGTATTCATCTACTGTCCATCCTTTCCAGTATAGGGGATCATGTGAAAATCCTACAACTGTGGTAGATACTTCTCCACTTGATGCCTACCCTAAAACCCATAGAAATCAAACAAATCCATATAACTTTCATCGTGATCAATAAATGAATTCTCACTTAACTGAATATACTCATTCCCATCACAAGACTCATGAACCATAGGTAGGACCTGCAACTTGTTCCTATCAAACCCATCAAAACCATATCAAATCATCCTCGACACCTCACTCATCTCCTCATTCCCATTAATAGAGGTCTGTATTGGAGAAAGGACACATACATCATTCTACACAAACACCTACACTGCAATCAACTCCTTCTCAATAGAACCACACATTGAATGTCTAGTATATGAAATAGGAATCTATCAACACAAAAGAAAAGGGTTACCCAACATTAACTCATCCTCACTAGGTGAATTAATTGAAATATAAAATTTTAATCAATGAAAAACATCAGAGACCATTGGTTTAGATGATGTAACATAGAAACGATCAGCACCAATAATCAGGCAATCCTCATAATAACTGATCCACACTACAACAACCATCCCCTCCTCATAACCCAAATACATAGAACCCAAGCCTTAAAACTAGTTGTAAAATAGAAAACTTTCAAGTGAATTCACCACCCTATACACTTGTGCATGACAACCAACTTAAAATGGTTTCTCAACACCGATGATGGAAACCATTCATTCTATAGTGATTCCCCCACTTGAGTTAGAAAACCTAGGACACCTGCACCATCCTAAACGACCCCTACACCTGTCAGAACCTCAAGGCTAATAGAGTTTGTAATTAATCTACTAATACCTTCATCTTCTTCAATCACTCCCTTACCATGCATATTTCCCAGATCACTTTCCAAGCCCTTAACCACTTGACATACATTCTGCTCAAGGGGTGGTCACTACATAATATTCATAGAAAGATTTCTCCCTATCACAGCGGTGCCCTTCTCTTTAACCAAAAGCACAACCGACCATTCAAACAGCTTGATACCTAAACCATACACTCTATGAACAAGAACCTTATGTCCAATGCTTCTACCCCCACACCTACAAACAATGATGGAATGACCTAGTTTCTTAAACTAGGAGAAAAACTCAATAGGCGATTCCAGAACCACGAGTTGTTTATACCCATATTCCTTACCAATAGTAATCCACATAAAATCAATCATAGTATTTTAAACATATACTTCCACACATACCTTTGGGGCCACCAGAAGGAAAATCACCTGAGTCTGGATGTACAAACAAAAATAACGACCTATAAGATTCCCATGCCTACAGATGATACACGGGTTTTGAAAAGGAAGAGGATGTTCTGGAAACCTAACCCATGAGACAATCAACAATGAGTCATGGTTTATATAAAGATCGAATCTCCACATAGAGAGAAATAATCTGACACCTTTTAAGTTTGGATTGGCTGAATACCATGTGAAATCAAGTCTTCTTCCATTGGAAAATGAATCATTATGTGGCGTCCATCGAGTAACCCAACCATTGCTCAGTCATGCAGATTGCATGATCTGAAGCGGAATCTATCAAAGTAATTCTCTAAGGGTTTTTGATTCTAAAATCAAGAAACTGATGTAATTTTGTGGTGCGAGGAAGCCTCATTGAAATCCAAATTTGAGATGGGTAATTGCAGATGTCCTTCAAAATGTTCAGGAACCTTCGGGAAGAGATTAATCCAAGGGAATGGAGGTAACAAATTAGGTACACAGAAGGGAACAATGACTGTATCCTTCACACCATCAAGAGATGGTGAATATCCCCCCTGTGGCAGGTGGGGGGGTCAATATGGCCAGTGCCGTCAAGGGCTCTGCAGGGGGTCCCTCATTGAGAGATCCTTCTCTCAGAGGGTTTTTTTCTTTTAGGTTTTTAGGGGTTTTTGGTGTTTTTATGTTTTTAATTATTTTTTTGGTGTTTTTTAGTTTTTAGGGAATTTTAGGCCCATTTATTATTTTTATGGGTTTTAGGGACTAAGGGATATTCATCGTTTTTAGTGTTTTTATTTTTTTATTTTTTATTTTGTTTTTTTTCAGTTTTTTGGGTTTTCAAGGGGTTTTTAGAGTTTTTAGAATTTTTAGAATTTTTTTTATATTTTTAGGGATTAAAATGTTCTTTAAATGTTTTTAGTGTTTTTATAGGATTTTATGTATTTTTATTATTTTTTAAGGTTTAGGGGTTTTTTTCTTTTTTTAGGGTTTTATGGTTTTTAGCATTGTTTAGGTTTTTATGGGTTTTTTTGTTTTTATGTTTTTAATGTTTTATTTGTGATTTTGGGTTTTAGGGTTTTTTATGTTTTAGAGATTTTTTTGGATATTATGATCCTCAGGGTTATTAAACATTTTGAGATTTTTTTGGTTTTTTTATGTTTTTAGGGGTTTTTTGGGTTTTTTTGAGTATTTAAGGATTTAATAGGTTTTTAGAATTTATTATTATTTTCATGAGTTTAAAATGTTTTTTTATATATTTTAATGATTTTTAGGGTCATTATGGTTTTTGGAAATTTTTAGGGTTTTATCGATTTTATGGTTTTTGGGGGTTTAATTGTTTTTATATTTTTTTTGTTTTCTAAAAATATTCATTGATTTTAATGTTTTCTTAAAAATTTGGGTCATTTATTATTTTTATTATTTTATTATTGTTAGAGTTTTATGGATTTTTACTATTTTTATGGTTTTTATATTTTTTTAATGTTGTTTTGGATTTTTTGTGTTTTTAGGTTATTTAGGAGTTTGATGTGTTATTAGGTTTTTATGTTTTTATTAGGGATTTCTAGGGTTTTTCAGTGTTTTTAGGTTTTAGGTATTAATTGGGATTTTTTAGAAATTTTATGGGTTTTTAAGTTTTTTTATGGTTTTATATGGTTGTTTATGGATTTTAAGGTTTATTAGTATTTTAGGGTCTTTTTCTGAGTTTCATAGGTTTTTATACATTTTTTAGAGTTCTGAAACATTTTTAGGTGTTTAATGTGTTTTTAGTGTTTTTAACATTGTTTAAGTTGTTTTTATTTTTTTAGGTTTTTTTAAGGTTTGTAGGGTTTTAGAATTTATTAAGAGTTTTGGGGTTTTTTGTGTTTTTTTGGATTTTTTAGATTATTAGTGGTTTTTAAATTTTTAGGTATTTTTTCCGATTTTTTAGTTTTTTATGGTTTTTAGGATTTTTAAGAAATTTTAGGAATTTTAAGTGTTTTAGGGTTTTTAGGAACATTATATTTTTAGGTGTTATTGGTATTTCTTGGTGTTTTATAGTTATTTAGGGTTTTATGATTTTAATGGTTTTTTTTCTGTTTTTGGGTTTTTTGAGTTGTTAGGGGTTTTTAGAGTGTTTTAATGTTTTTAGTTTTTTAAATGAATTTTAGTGTTCTGTCTGTTTTTTTGGGTTTTCATTGGATTTTAGGTGGTTTTTAGGTTTTTTAGGGTTTTATGGTTTCTAGGCATTTTAGGGTTTTTACTGTTTTTAATTTTTTAGTGGTTTATGTGTTTTTAGGTTTTTAGGAGTTTGTTATGGGTTTTTGGGGATTTTAGGGGTTTTTACGTTTTTAGGGATTATTAGGGCCTTGTTTATGATTTTTATTATTTTTTGGGAATTTTTAAGGGTTTTTATTGTATTTATGGTTTTTATGTTTTTTAGGTTTATAAAATTTATTGAACTTTTTAGGGATTTTAATGTTTGTTAGATTTATTTAACTGTTTTGGAGTTTAAAGTGTTTTTAGATTTTTTAGTGGTTTTTATGGGTTTTTTGAGGTTTTAGGGTCTTATGGTTTTTAGAGTTTTTATGTTTTTAGGTCTTTTATGGGATCTATGATTTTTTAGGGATTTTAGTATTTTTTATTTTTAAGGGGTTTAAAGTGTCTTTGGGATTTTACGTTTATGTTAATATTTTTCAGGGGTTTTAGGGGTTTTTCTACATTTTTAAGAATATTTAGGGATTTTTAGGTTTTATGGGTTTTTAGTGCTTATAATAATTTTTGAGAGTTTTTAGGGTTTTTAGAGTTTAAGGGGTTTAATGGTTTTGTTTGGGAGGGGGGTCGGGTTTTTTCATATTTTTTATCATTTTTAATTGTTTTAGATTTTTTAATTTTTTTTAGGTTTTTAATGGTTTTTTCTATTTTTAGAGGGATTTTTTTGTTTTTTTAAGGTTTTTAGGGGTCATAAATTTTTAGGGTTTTTAGTGTTTTAGGGTTTTAGGTTATAGATCATTTTTTAGGTTTTTAATTGGTTTATGTGTTTTTAGGTATCAAATGTTTTCTTTGGGATTTTGTGTGTTAGGTTTTTTTACGTTTTTTGATATTTTCTAGGATTTTATGTTCTTTAGGTTTTTATATATTTTGAGGGTTTTTTGGTTTTTCTTTTTTTTAAATATTTTTATGGGTTTTTCTAGGTTTATTGACTTTTTTGGGACTTAAAGGGTTTTTAGCGTTTCTTCTCATTTTTAGGAGTTTAAATGGTTTTTAGATATTTTATTAGTTTTTAGGGTTTTTTGTGGGTTTTGGTGTTTCTATAGTTTTTTATGGGTTTTAAGTGTTTCTAGACATTTAATTTTTCTTAGGAATTTTCATGGTTTCAAAGGTTTTCTAATATTGTTGGGGATTTTGGGTTTCCTAGTATTTTATGTTTTTAGGGTTTTAGGGATTTTTAATGTTTTTTTGGTTTTTGGATTTTTAATTTTTTTTGTATTTTTAGATTCATTATGGGTTATATGTGTTTTTAGGTATTTACGAATTTCGTAGGGATTTTTTTTTGTTTTAGGGTTTTAAAATTTTAATGTGTTATTTGGGATTTTTAGGAAATTTTATGGTTTTTTAGGATTTTTGAGGTTTTATAGGGGTTTTATGGATTTTATGGTTTATTATGATTTTAGTGTTTTTTGAGTTTCTTAGGGTTTTATAGATTTTTTAGAGTTTTAAAACATTTTCAGGTGTTTAAAGTTGTTTTAGATTTTTTTACTGGGTTTTAGTTTTTTTATTTGTTTAGGGTTTCTAAATGTTCATAGGGGATTCGAGGTTTTAGGTTCTTTTTAGAGTTTTTTTAGGGTTTTATCATTTAATATGTTTTTAGGGGTTTTTGATTTCTTAGTTTTTTTAGGTTTTAAGGGGTTTTTATATTCGTAGGTATTTTAAGGGATTTTAATGATTTTTATATATTTTAGGATTTTTAGGTATTATGAGGAATTTTAGGGTTTTTAGGGTCTTTTTCTTTTTTCAGGGGGTTTTGGGATTTTGAGGTGTTTTATGGTTATTTAGGGTTTTAGGATTCTTATGGTTTTTTAGGTTTTTAGATTTTTTTGAGTTATTAGGGGTTATAGTGTTTTTAATGTATTTAGTTATTTAAATGGTTTTTAGTGTTTTATGTGGGTTTTTGGGTTTTTTTGTTGTTTTAGGAGTTTTTTAGGTTTTTCTGGGGTTTTATGGTTTCTGTGATTTTTAGGGAATTTACTATTTTTAGGTTTTTAGGGGTTAAACTGTTTTTAGGTTTTTAAGAATTTGTTTGGGGTTTATAGTGTTCTTAGGGTTTTTAACATTTTTAGATATTTTTAGGGATTTTTTTATGTTTTTTATTATTTTTTGGGAATTTTGAGGGGGTTTTATTGTTTTTTTTGGTTTTTATGATTTTTTATGTTTTTTGAGTTTTTGATTTTTTAAGGGATTTTTAAGTTTGTTTGAGGTTTTTAACATTTTTAGGAGTTTAAATGTTTTTTATATTTTTAGTGGGTTTTTGGGTTTTTGAGATTTTTAGGGTTTTAGGGTTTTATTGTTTATAGGGGTTTTATGTTTTTAGGGGTTTTATGATTTTTTAGGGATTTTTCATTTTTTGGGTTTTAGGGGTTTTCTGTTTTTTTAGGATCTTTTGTTTACCATAAAATTTTTCATGGTTTTTTGGTTTTTTACATTTTTTGTAATTTTTAGGGATTTTTAGAGGTATTAAGGTTTTTAGGGTTTATGGGGTTTAAGGGTTTTTGTTTTTTGGGGGGGAGTTCAGGTTTTTAACTGTTTTAGTGTGTTTAAGGGTTTTTTATATTTTTAATGCTTGTAGGTTTTTAATGGGTTTTTAAATTTTTAGAGGGTGTTTTGAGTTTTTAAGGTTTTTAGGGGTTATAATTTTCTATGTTTTTTACTATTTTTTGGATTTTATTGTTTTGATCATTTTTGGTTCTTAGGGGATTATGTATTTCTGGGTATCTATGGTTTTCTTACTGTTGTTTAGTTTTATAGATTTTTTTATGTTTTTGTGGATTTTTATGAGGTTTTTTATATTGTTATATTTTTAACAGTTTTTAGGGGTTTTATGGATTTTAATGTTGTTCTAGGGTTGATTGATTATGATATTTCGGTTTTTTTGGGTTTTGTTATATTTTTAGTGGTTTAGAGTTTTTTATATATTTTTAATATTTTTAGGGGTTTAAAGGGTTTTAGTGTTTTAGGGGGGTTTTAGGGTTTTGAGTGTTTTTAGTGTTTTTAATGTTTTAGGGGTTTTTTTGTTTTTAAGAGTGTTATAGTCTTTAGGGTTTTAGGGTTTTAGTGTTTTTAATGTTTTTAGATTTTTGTGGAGATTTAAGTTTTTTGAGGTCTTTAATTTTTCGTTAGGATTATTTAATTTTTAGGGATTTGTGGATTTAGTATTATTTTTTTAGTCATTTATTGTTTTTAGTGATTTTATGTTTTTTAGGGGTTTTAAGGATTCTGGTGTTATTTTGTTTTTTTGGTTTTAGAGTTTTTATAGTTTTTTTTGTTTGTATGGTTTTCTAAAAATTTTAATGTTTTTACGGGTTTATAGGGTATTTAAAATTTTTAGTGGCTTTTAGTATTTTATGTGTATTAGGGTTTTTTAATGTTTTTTTTGTGTGTCTATGGTTTTTAGGAGATTTTAGGGTTTCTGGGTCTTTTTAGGGTCATTATCATGTTTTAAGATTTTTTTTAGATGTGTTTTGTATTTTTAGGATTCTATGGTTTTTTTAATGGGGTTTCATGTTTTTTATTGTTTTTTATTTTTTTAGGAATTTTCAATTATTTATTATAATTTTTTATGATTTTGAATACTTTTAGGGATTTATTATGGTTTTTAGGGGTGTTAAGTGTTTTTATGTTTTTAGCATTTTTTGGGGGTTTTAATTATTTTTTTGTTTTTTATTTTTTTAGGGTTTTTATGATTTTATAGATTTATAGGGATATCTTGGATTAATATGTGTTTTTATGATTTCTTGGTATTTTGATGGTTTTTAGGGGTTTTAATGTTTTATTATTTTTTGGGTTTTGGGTTATTTTTGGTTTTAATGTTTTTAGTGTTTTTTTAACATTGTTGGTGTGTAAGGTTTTTTAGGGTTTTTTAGTGGTTTTTAAAGTTTTTATTTTTTCTATGGGTTTTCATTGTTTTTATGGGTTTTGTCATTTCCTGTGGGGTTTAGGGTCTTTTTAGGGGTTTTTTGCGGTTTTAAACAATTTTTTATAATTTTAAGTGTGTTTAGTTTTTTATGGATTTCTTAGCGCTCTTAAGGTCTTTTGGGGTTTTGACATTTTTAGTGTTTTTTTATTTTCCTAGTAATTTTTCAAATTTATAGGGTTTTTTGGGAGTTTGAGGGTTTTTTGGGTTTTTAAGGTTTTTAAGGTTTTTAGGTATTTTTCATCATTATGATTTTAGAGGATTTATATGTTCTTTGGGTTTCGGGTTTTCTAATGTATTTTAAGGGTTTTTATAGTTTTTTATGATATTATGGTTTTTTATGGATTTTAATGGTTTTTATAGAATTTGTGTATTTTTATGGTATTATGGTTTTCTTGGTTTATTGGGAATTTTTTTACTTTTTAGTGGTTGTAAGGGTTTTCATATATTATTTTATTTTTAGGGGTTTTATGGGTTTTTAGAGTTGTATGTGCTATTTTAAGATTTTAATGGGGTTTTAGAAGGTTTTAACATTTTTTGGGTTTTTATGGCATTATGATTTTAATGTTTTTTAGGAATTTTAGGAGTTTAAAATGTTTTTATCGTTTTAAATATTGCTAATTGGTTTTCATGGTTTTATGGGTTTTAATGTTTATAGGGGTTTCTAAAATTTCTTTATGATTTTTATGGTTTTTTGGGGTTTTATCGAATTTGATTGTTTGGAGGGTTTTGAGGGTTTTTTTGTTTTATTGGGTTTTTAGGGGTTTTTTTGTTAATAGTGTTTATAATATTTCTAGTGTTTTTTTAAAAAATAGGGGTTTAAATGGTTTTTGGAGTTTTTAGTGGATTTTTAGTGTTTCATGAGTTGTTAGGGGTGTTTAAGGATTTTAAGGGTTTTTAGGGTATTTATAATTTTATATTTTTATGGGTTTTAAGTGTTTTTAGGTTGAACGGTTTTATTATTGTCTTTCAGGGTTTTTAGGATTTTTTTTTATGGTTTTAGTAATTTTTTAGCATTGATATTGATTTTTAGGTTTTTTTATTCTGAGGGGTTTTTTATTTTTTTGTGGTTTTAGTGTTTATATCAATTTTATGTTTTTAGGGTTTTTTTGTTTTTAATATTTTTAACTTTTTATTCAGTATTTTCTTTGATTTTAGGATTTTTATGTTTTTATGGATATTTATTTCCTTTTTAGTATTTTTATTTCCTATAGGGTTTGGGGATTTTTAATTTTTTTAAGTTTCTTAAGGGTTTTTATGGTTTTTATGTTATATGTGTTTTTAGGGGTGTATTTGAGTTTTTAATGATTTTCAAGATTTTTTAGAGTTTTTTAATGTTTTTATTGGATTAAATGGTTTTACAGTTTTAAATGGGTTTTAGGTTTTTATTGGTTTTTAGGGTTTTTAAGGTTTTTAGGTGTTTTATTTTTATTGTTTTTTTAGGGAATTTATGGTTTTTAGAATTATTTAGGTTTTTAGGGGTTTTATGTATTTTAATGCCTTTATGGTTTTCATAATATTTTTCAAGGTTTTTAGAAGTTTTATGTTTTAGGGATATTTATGGATATTTAGGATTTTTTATTCATTAGTTTTTTTAATGATTTTTAGGGTTTTAGGTTGTTTATGGTTTTAGGGTTTTATGGTGTTTTTTATTTTTATGGTTTTATTTGATTTTTTAGAATTTCGGTTTTTTTAGAGTTTTTTAATATTTATCGTGGTTTAAAGGTTCTTTTGAGTTTTTAGTGGTTTTAGGTTTTTTAAGGGGTTTTAGGTGCTTTAATATTTATAGGGGTCCAGATGGATTTTAGGGTTTTTTAGGTTTTTAGCATTTTTAGGTTTTTATGGGTTGTGACTGTTCTTAGGTTTTTAATGGTTGCTTATGGGGTTTTATGGTTTTGGGGAGGTTTTATGTTTTTATACATTTATAATAATTTTTACATAATTTTTAGTATTTTTATTGTTTTTAATATTTATAAGGATTTTGAGAGTTTTTAGGGTTTTTAGGATTTGAAGGATTTTTTAGGGTTTATATGGGTTTGGTGAGTTATTAGGGTTTTAGTTTTTTTAAAGTATTCTATATTTTTCAAGGATTAATGTGTTTTTATATTTTCTACATTTTTTAGGGTGTTTGTTGGTTTTTAAGGTTTTCTACAGGTTTTATATGTTTTATAGTTATATGATTTTATCGGATATTTAGGGGTTTTAGCGTTGTTATGTTTTTGTGGGTTTATGTTTTTTGATTTTTATGGCTTTCTTAGGTGTTTTCAGGGTTTTTAGGATTTTTACATCTTTAAGGATTTTTTATGATTTTTTTTCTTTTTAATAATTTCAGGAGTTTTAGGGTTTTAAAATTTTAAGGGGTTTATGTTTTTTTTTGGACTTTTGGGTTTTATGAGTTTTTAGTGTCTCAATGGGTTTTTATTGTTTTTACGCTTTTAGGGATTTAAAGGGTGTTTAGGATTTATATGGGTTTTTTGGTTTTTAAGGATTTTAGGGGTTTATGGTTTTTATTGGTTTTAAGGGGTTTTGGGGTCTTATCAAGGGTTTTAGGGTTTTTATAGATTTATTTGAATTTTATTGGTTTTTAGTGTTTTTTGGATTAGGATGGGTTTTAGGGGTTTTTTGGTTATTTTGGAGTTTTAGGGTTTTTTTACATTTTAGGGTTCTTAATTTTTTTGGAGTATTTAACATTTTTATGGGTTTAAAGGGTATTCAAATGGTTTGTAGGGTTTTTATGGGGTTTCATAGGTTTTTATGGTTTCTAAGGGTTTTATGGTCTATAGGGGTTTAAGTGTTTTTTTTGGTTTTTATATATTTCTTGGGATTTTCGAGTTTTTAGGGGTTTTTATGTTTTTAGGGATGTTTTTAGATTTTAAGATTTTTTTGGGTTTTCAGGTTTTTTGAGTTTTTATGGGGGTTTGGTCTTTTTTGGGTTATTAGGGTTATTGTCATTTTTTTTATCTTTTTAGGGGTTTTAATTGTTTTTTTGGATTTTAAGGTTTTCATAGGCGTTTTCAGGGTTTTTGGGGTTTTTTCATTTTTGTTTATTTTAAATAATTTTTTGTATTTATATAGTTTTTATGGTTTTAATGGATTTTGAGGGTTTCTTGGTTTTTTATGGTTTTAGGGTTTTTAGGGTTTTTTTATCATTTTTTTTTGTTTTTAGGGGTTCAAGGGTTTTTTGTTTTCGTTTTTTTCTATGTGATTTCATGTTTTTTGGGTTATATATATTTTTAAGGATTTTAGGGAATTTTTTGTTATTTTAATGTTTTTAGTGTTTTGTGTGATTTAGAGGGTTTTTTGGTTTCAAGGGTTTTTAGGTTTTTTATTTTGCGGGCGGGGGGGGGGGGGGGTGTTAGGGTTTTTTGAGAATATTAGTTTTTGTATGGTTTTTAGAGTTTCTTAACTATTTTGGGGTTTAAAGGGTTTTTATATTTTTAGCAGTTTTGAAGGGTTTTATGTGTTTCTAGCATTTTTATGACTTTAAGGGTTTTATTGAATTTATTGTTTCAGGGTTTTTATATGTTTTAGCTTTTTTAGGTGTTTAAGTATATCTTGGATTCTATGGTTTTCCTAGGGTTCTTAGTGTTTTTCCATTTTAGGGTTTTAAGGGAAATTTTAGGAATATTATGATTTGTAGGGTTATTAGGTTTTTTGAGTGTTTTAGGGTTTTTTGGGTTTTTATAGAATTATTGGGGTTTTAGGGTTCTATTGAGTTTTTAGGGTTTTAAAGGTTTTCTAGAGTTTTTAATGTTTTTAGGGGTTTAAAGGGGTTTTAGAGTTCCAAGTGGGTTTCAGGGTGTTTATTGGATTTTAGGGTTTCGATGGTTTTTAGTGGGGTTTATGGTTTTTAGGGTTTTATGGATTTTAGGGTCTTTTAGGGTTTTTTGTTTGTTTTTTTTAATTTTAGGTTTTCTTTGAGGTTTTTTCTATTTATAGGTTTTAAATATTTTCTTAGGGTTTTTAGGGGTTTTTATGTTTTTATAGATTTTTATGGATCTTTAAAATTTTATGGTTTCTAGTATTTTTATGGATATTGAGGGTTTTCTGGGTTTTTAGTGGCTTTAGAATTTTTGAGAGTTTTTTGGATTTTTAGGTGTTCTTAGGTTTTTATGGTTTTTTATGGGTATTATTTTTTTAGTGTTTTTTACATTTGTAGGAATTTTTAAGGATTTATATGGAATTTTTAGGTTTTTAATGATTATGAGGGTTTATGGGTTTTATTGGTTTATGGTGGTTATAGGGGGTTTTGGGGTTTTAAGGGTTTTAAGGGTTGTTAGATATTTTAACGTTTTTGGGTTTTCAAGGGTTTTTAGAGTTATTATTGGTTTTAGGGTTTTAATGGGTTTTTATATTTTTTCATGTTTTTCAGGGTCTTTATGTATTTTGGGGTTTCAAGGGCCTTTTTAGGGTTTTTAGGGGTTTTTATGTTTTTTATGACTCTTAATTGTTTTTGGGATTTAATTATTTTCTTTGGGTTCTCATGGATTTTAGGGTTTTTTTTCAGGTTTTAGGTATTTTTAGGTATTTTTTTGATTCTTATGGGTTTTGGGTTATTAGAGATTTTTTGTGTTTTTAGGGCTGTATAGGGTTTTAGGGTTTTTAGGTTTTTTAACTTTTTAGGTTTTTAGGGATTTTAAACTTTTATTTATGTTTTTCCTATGGGTTTTCAAGTTTTTTATCGGTTTTTATGTTTATACATATTTTTATGGTTTTTTGGTTTTTCGTGGGTTTTAATGTTTTTATGGATTCTGAGGGGGGTTTTAGTGTTTTTTAGTTTTTTAGGGTTTTGTATATTTATTTATTTATTTAATTTTTTTAGGATTTTAATTGTTTTTTAATTTTTTCAGTGGAAATTTTGGGTTTTTATTGGGTTTTAGGTTCATTTATGGATTTAGGGGGTTTAAAGTTTTTTATAGGTTTTTAGGGTTCTTTAGAATTTTTAGGGTTTTGAAAGTTTTTGGGGTTTTACGTGTTTTTAGGGGTTTTTCAGGGGATTTTGAGTTTTTAATATTTTGAAGGATTTTGATGGATTTTGATGGAATTTCATGGTTTTAGGGTTTTTAGGTATTTTGAGGGGTTATATGGTTTTTAGGGTTTTTAGGGGTTCCAATTATTTTGGGTCTTTATGGTTTTCATTTGGGTTTTCATGGTTTTTAGGGTTTTATACATTTTTAGGGATTTTTTTATGTTTTTTAGGGATTTGGGTATTTTACTGTTTTTTGGTGTTTTATGGATTTCTTGGAATTTTAGGGTATTTTTGAGTTTTTAATGGATTTATGAGTTTTTATCATATTTAGGGTTTTAAAGGGTTTTTATAATTCATAGAGGTGTAATATAGTTTTATGTGTTTTATGTTTTTTAAGGGTTTTAGGGGTTTTAGGGTATTTTAGAATTTTTGGGTTTTTAGCGTTTTATTGATTTTTTAGAGGTTTTAACTGTTTTTATCATTTTAAGGTTTTCTTAGGGGTTTTTATAATTTTACAGGGTTTTTAATTTTTATGGATTTGTAGGGATTTTGAGTGGTTTTAAGGGGTTTAGAGTTTTTTATTATTCTTAGGGGCTATTATTATTTTTAATGTTTTGAGGTTTTGTTTGAGGTCTTCAGGGTTTTTATAATTTTTTACATTTTTAGTGAATTTTTTTTTATTTTCATGGTTTTTATGTTTTTAAGGATTTTATTTGGGTTTTTTAGGGTTTTGATGGTTTTGGGGTTTTTAAGGTTTTTTGGATTTTTTAGGGTTTTAAATTTTTTAAGAGTATTTTTAAAAAAATTAGGGGTTTAAATGATTTTTAGAGTTTTGTGGGTTTCTATGTTTTTTATGGGTTTTCAGGGATTTTCACATTTTTCAGGGGTTTATAGTTTTTATGGATTATAGGGTTTTTTTGGGGGGGGGGTTTAGGGTTTTTATGGGTTTTTCCATTTTATGGTTTTAGGGGTTTATGTGTTTTCATTTTTTAAAAGTTTTATTTTTGTTTTTTGGGATTTTTAAGGTTTTTATGTTTTTATGGATTTTAAGAGATTTTTTAGGATTGATTGGGTTTTATTTTTTTTTTTGGATTTTGAGTGTTTCTATGTTTATTAAGGTTTTTAGGGGTTTTTTGGGGTTTTAGTGTTTTATGGTATGTTGAGTGTTTAGTATTTTAAGGGTTTTTATTGTTTTTTTTATCATTTTTGGGGTGTAAATGATTATTAGAGTTTTAATGGTTTTAGATTTATTATCGTTTTTAGGGTTTTGAATGATTTTATGGTTTTCAAGTTTTTAATGTCTTTTTCATTTTTAGGTTTTAGGGGTTTTAAGTGTTTTTACATTTTAAGGCTTTCTTAGTGGGTTTTCATTATTTTTAGGGTTTTCTACATTTTTGGGATTTTTTAAAAATTCATAGGATTTTTTTGTTATTTTAAGCATTTAGGGATTTTTTCGGTTTAGGATTTTTATGGAATTTTTTTTTATATTTTTAGGTTTTTTGATCTTTATAAATTTTAGGTGTTTTTAGTTTTGTATAGTTTTCATAGGGCTATTTTATGTTTTTAAGGGTTTTATATTTTTAGTTTTTTTTGGATTTTATAGAATTTTAACTTTTGTTTAGGGTTTGGGGTGGGGGGAGGGGTTGGGTTTTTAAGGGTTTTTCTGTTTTTTAGGGGTTTCAGGGTTTTTATGATTATTTTGTATTTTTATGGGTTTTAAGGTTTTTTATAATATCTAGGTGTTTAAAGGGGTATTATAGTGGTTTGGGGAGATTTTGTGGCTTTTTAGGGTTTTTAATATTTATAGGGGGTTTTATGGATTGTTAGGGTCTTTTTAGATTATTTAGGGTGTTTAGTGACTTTTAGGCTTTCTAGGTGTTTTATGTTTTTTTAGGTTTTGAAATGCGGGGGGGGGGGGGGGGTTAGGCTTTTAGGATTTTTTTTAATTTTGAGTGATTATTGAGATTTTTTTGGATTTTTGTGATTTTTAGTCTTTTTAGGGCAAGGAAGATGCGAGGGTCAGGCTATTCCCGGCCCCCCAAATTTATTAGGGATTTTAAAGGGTTTAAGGGGTTTTTTAAATATTTTTTGTTTTTATGGTTTTTATTGTATTTAAGTGTTTTTAGGATTTTAATGATTTATTTGGGTACTTTGTGGTGTTAGGATTTTTTTTGTTTTTAGGCATTTTATGGGTTTTAGGATTTTTTTTAGGGTTTCTATGGATTTTGAGGGTTTTTAATGGTTTTATGTTTTTGGGTTTTATTTATATTTTTGGGATTCAAAAGTTGTTTTGATTTTTTTTTGAGTTTCTAACATTTTTAGATGTTTAAAGGGTTTTTATAGTGTTTTTTGATATTTTAGGGTTTTTAGGGTTTTTAATGTTTTTAGTGGTCATTAGGGTTTTTAGGCTAATTAGGGTTATTTTGTTTTTAATGGTTTTTAGAGATTTTATGTGTTTTTTAGTCATTAAGGTTTTCTTTTGTTTTTTTAGATTTTTTATAGATTTTTTGTTTTTAGAGATATTTTTTGATTTTTAGTGTGTTTATATGTTTTTTTATTTTTTACTAATTTTGAGTGATTTTTAACAAATTTATTGGCTTTATGGTTTTTTGGAGAACATAGGATTTTTTCCCTTATTTTGGTGGTTTAGGGTTTTTGTTGTTTTTTTATCATTTTCGTGGTTTTAAATATTTTTTAGATTTTTTAGTAGTTTTATTGTTTTATTGTTTAAATGTTTTTATGGGTTGTTGGTGTTTTTTTGTAATTTTACGGTTTTACAGCCTTTTTGGAATTTTAGTGTTTTTGTGGTATCTTAGTGGTTTTAAGTGTTTTTAGGATTTTAAGGTTTTCTTTTGGATTTCCTGGGTCTTTTAAAGTTTTATGGATTTTTAGGATTTTTAGGAATTTTATGGTTTTCTAGGGTTTCTAAGGATTTAAGGGGGTTTTTGGGTTTTTGGGTATTTTATGGGAATTTCCATTTTTTAGGGGTTTTAAGTGTTTTTATGTTTTTATGTTTTTCTTAGGGATTTTTGGGTTGTTTACGTTTTTAGATAAATTTTTTTTATTTTTATGATGTTTATGGTTTTAGGGATTTTAGTTATTTTGAGGGGTTTTCGGTTTTTTGATGTGTTTTTTTGGGTTTTTAGGGTTTTTATGATGTTTTTATGGTTCTTCTATTTCATCTCTTAGAGTAATCACTAATGAGACTCGAGGAACCAAGGAGTTTGCTTCCAAACAAGCACAAATTCCCGCCGACCAAGTGGTTCCTTTGACTGAAGTGGAATTTAGGCCAGAGAAGTCAACATCTGTTCTTAGAACTGCTCATGTTCCTACTATAAGGAAATATTAGACCTCTAGTAAATCAGAAGTTTTTCATGAGAAACTACGTGTAACAACAACTGACATCCACTATGTGATATTTTAGGTTCATCGCATTCACCAAAAAATCTCATGACAACTGATGTTGACCCAATAGTTTTTACTATGGAAGTTGTTCGGGGTCAAAAGATGTCAATAAAGGGTCATGAAACAACCATTCCAAGTGCTCCTATGGGTGAGACTAACATTGGATTTGGGATAACATTGGATTCTATGATGAATATTGGAATGCCTTTTGAATTAGTATTAAAACACGTTATTATGAAAAATACTTTAGAAGATTTGGAAGACACTCTTATAGAACAAAATGAATGTTAGTTTTTATTTTCTGTCCTATAAATCTTCTTATGATTAATTTTTTAACCGTGATCGGTAGAAATATGCAGTTCCATCTAAAGAAACTTCTACTGTGATGATGCCTATAGGAAGCATCGATGTCACTATCAATCCCACCATTGTATATATGTTGGCTGAGGTGATCCTTGAAATAGAAAATCTTCTTGATATTCATTTTTAGGATTCTAGGTAGGTGAAAGAAATTATTCTCTACCAAAATACATCAACCAAAACTACTAAAGCTAAAAATATTAGGTAGGAGTCTTCTCATGCTGTTAACCTATTGTTAGGTGTGGGTTACCAATATTTTAATTGTGCTTACACTAGTAATTATTTTGAAACTAACTGTAATTTTAATTAACATATAGGATTATCAACGTCAATGGCTAGGTATGGAGGTGAATCTTCTACATCAGCAAAAACAACATTTGTAAGTTAAGAGACTATTATGATGGAAGGAGTGGAAAATAGAACTTCTTTAAGTGAATTAATCACGGAATACATTCCTCCTTATGACAGTGATTCTGAATCTGCTCCAGAGCTATAGAAGTCTCTTAGCCATGCACATCATAGGGAATAATAGAGTATATGGAAGATAATATCTAAAATAACCCTTGAGGAACTATCCTCACGAATTCCATGGCTCTCATATATGATCAATATGTTAGGGGTTGAAATATTTTACTACCATGAAATCCATACTACAGTGAAAGAAATCCTATGAAAAAGGAATAAAGAGAAGAAACATTGATGATATCTGATACAAACTAGTCGGTTGACCAACAATGATAAATTCCAAGTATCATTATCCCAATTTGAGGACAATCATACTACATAGATGATAGAACTCAAAAAAATAGTTAAATAAAAGTCTGTTCAATAGTTGCATCTTCAACAAGAGTGGGATATTGTTTTAGGGGAGCTTGACCAACTTCATGGTTCAATAGAGCACGTCCATAAATATGGTGAAAAAACCTTTGTGGATGCCAAGGAATCATTATGTCAAGATGAAGAGAATGAGACTGGTAGGATAACTAAACTTCAATTGAAAGATGATGAAGCACAAGAGGACATTAAAAAAATGAGAAGTTATGTATAAAACATCTTATGATTAATGATAGAGAGGCTCTAGTTTGAGGATGTTCTTCGGGGGATTATTACTCACAAATGAAAATAATTTTTTCTCTAATCATTTATGTCTTAATACTAGCTTAATTATAATTGAAATGATAAAGTCGACTTCCAAAATATGATATTTTGATACTCGATAACCATAATAACAATAATAGGAATGGAATGTGCCCTTTTTTACCTAATCTATTGGGCCTAGTGAGCGTAGTTTTATTTTTTACTATGGTTATTCAAATTACCCCACAAACATTGTATCTTTTCATTTTTATTTCTCAAGATTTTCTAAAACTGACAAAATTTAGGTCTAGCGAGCTGAGACGTTGACTATTATAAAGATTGACCTTTTCAGGTTTTCAATATGGTGATTAGCATGTCTTTTTCCAAGGCCAGTTTAGAGTCATGCATATTCAACTAATAAGGAAAGTATTTAAGGTTGAATATCATTGACCATAAATTTTGAAATTAGATACCAAACAAGGTTTTTTAGTTTTTTTATAGGCTTTTTAGGGGTGTTTTGGATTTTATGGATCATAAGGGGTTTTTTTGTTTTTGAGGGTCTTTTATGGGTTTTATCATTTTTTATTTTTTAGGGATTTTTTATGATTTTAGGTTTTAAATTCTTTCTTATTGTTGTCATAGTTTTTATCATTTTTAGTTATTTAGAGGGATGTTTTTAGATTTTTATAGGATTTTAGGGTTTTAGTAATTTGAAAGTTTTAGGAGGCTTTAGAGTTTTTACATGTTTTTTGATTTTTAGGTTTTTTTTTGGATTTTTGTGTTTTTATGATTTTAGGGTTTTCTCGTATTTTTTTGGGTTGTGGGGTTTTTTTACATTTTAAGGGTTTTTAGGGCATTCTTTATGATTTTTATGGTTATTAGGGTTTTAGAGTTTTTGAGGGTGTTTAGAGGTTTTTTGTTTTTATCATTTTTATTGTTCTTTTGGGTTTTAGGGTTTTTTTAGTTTTTTAGGTTTAATTTTTTTAGAGTATTTAATTTTTTAAGTATTTTAAATGGGTTTTAGAGTTTTTCAAGGGTTTTAGGGTATTTATCATTTTCTAGGAATTTTATTATTTTCTGTGGTTTTATTGTTTTTAGTGATTTTTAGGGGTTTCAATGTTTATTATGTTTTTAGAATTTTTAATTGTTTTTAGGGTTTTAAATATTTCTTTGGGTTTTTCAGCGTTTCTTGGTTTTTTAGAGATTCGTATTGGGTTTTTATGGATTTTGAGTGTTTTTGGGTTTTTTAGATTTTTTAGATTTTTTATGTTTTTAGGGGTTTTATGTTTTTTAGGATTTTAAGGACTTATAAATGTTTTTTGGGGCTTTAGAGATTTTTACAAATTATAAGGATTTTACGGGGTTTTTTAGGATATTTCTGTGTTTTTTAGTTTTTTATTGATGATGAGGGGTTTATGGGTTTTATGGTTTTTATGGTTTTTTGTGTTTTTAGGAATTTTTTGTGTTTTTATGGGTTTAATGTGTTTTTAGAGTTTTTTTAACATTTTTTGTTGTTTAAGGGGTTTTTAGTGTTTTAGTTGTGTTAGGATTTTTATGGGATTTTATAATATTTTAATATTTTTTGGGTTTTATGGTTTTTAGGTATTTTTCATGTTTTTAGGGTATTTTATATATTTTAGCATTTTTTTGGTTTTTTGGGGTTTTTTAGTGTTTTTAGATTGTTATGGATTTTTAGGGTTTTTCTTAATTTTTATAGTTTTTTGTGTTTTTTGGGATTTTTAAGATTTTATTAGTATTTTTATGGTTATTAGAGTTTTAGGGATTTTGAGGGGTTTTAGGGTTTTTTTGGTTTTTAGAATTTTTATATTTTAGTGGTTTTATGTGTTTTTAGGTTTTATGGATTCATCAGGGTTTTAGGGTTTTTAACAATTATTGGTATTTTAGGGAATTTTTATGATTTTTATGGATTTAATTTTTTTTGGGTTTTAAGGTTTTTAATGTTTGTATATAATTTTTGGTTTTTTGGGGGGTTTAAGTGTTTTTTAGGTTTTATTTGTTTTCATAGGGTTTTTTAGGGTTTTTTATTTTTTCTATTTTTTGGTATTTTTATAATTTTTATGGTTTTTAGGGATTTTATGGATTTTGAGGTGTTTTAGGGTTTTATTGTTTTTATGGTCTTTTGTGGTTTTTTTGAATTTTAGGGTATTTTTTCATTCTGTAGTATTTTTTATTTTCTTTTGATTTTTTATCATTCTTAGGGGTTTAAATAGTTTTTTTAGTTTTTTGTGTTTTTTGGGTGTTTGGGTTTTAGTGATTTTAATGCTTTATGGGTTTTAAGGATTTTTAGGGGATTTTAGGGATTTACACCCGTTTAGGGTTATTTGCATTTTAAAGTTTTTTTCAAGACTTTAGGTTTTTTATATATTTAATATTTTTATAGGGTTTTCCCATTATTTATGTGTTTCCAAATATTTTACGGATTTTTAGATATTTTTAAGGATTTTTATGGTTTTTAGGGATTTTGAGTATTTTTACTATTTTAGTGTTTTTATTGTTTTTATCATTTGTTGTTTTTAGGGGTTTAAAGTGTGTTTATGTTTTTATTTTTTTATGTTTTTATTAGGTTTTTTCTAGGTTTTTAGGGGTATTCTACATTTTATGGCTTTTTAGAGTTTTTTATTTTATTTAATGGTTTGTAAGGATATTTTGTTTTTTAGGGTTTTCGGGTTTTTAGGTTTTTCATGGTTTTTATGGGTTTAAGGGGGGTGAGTTTTTTTATGGTTTTTAATTTTTTTATAGCATTTAACATTTTTTTGGGAATAAATGGATTTTAGAGTTTTTAGTGGTTTTTAGTGTTTTTAGGAATTTTTATTATTTTAAAAAAATTTAGGTATTTTTGTTGGTTTTGAGGGTTTTTAGTGTTTTTAGGGTCTTATAGGGTTTTTTAGCGTTATTTAGGTTTAAAAGGTTTTCTTTGGGGTTTTCAATGTTTTTAGGGTTTTGTACCTTTTTAAGAATTTTTGGGTCTTTTATGATTTTTATGGTTTTTAGTGGTTTTTGGGATTTTGATGAGTTTATGGTTTTGGGGTGTTTAAGGTTTTTAGAATATTTTGGTTTTTAGGGTTTTAAGTATTTTTATAATTTTAAGGTTTTCTTAGTATATTTTTTCTGTTCTAAAGGATTTTTACTTTTTTAATAATTTTTAGTGAATCTTAGTTATTTTTATTGGTTTTTAGGTATTTTCGTTGTTTTTTTCGGGTATTTAGGAATTTTATGGTTTCTTTTGGGTTTTTTGGTTTTTTGGTTTTTTGGTGTTTTTAGGGTTTTTAAGGTTTTTAGAGTTTTTATATTTTTTAGGGTTTTAAAGGGGTTTTTAGAGATTTTAGTGGGTTTTATAGTTTGTATCGGTTTTATATTTTTAATATTTTTTGAATTTTATTATTTTTATGGTGTTTCAATGTTTTTAGGGTATGTTAGGGAAAAGAAGGCCCGAGACCAGGTAAACCTGGTCCCCCAAAATATTATTGAAAAATACAAAACCAACAGGACTTTACAAGGACTGATTACAAACTTAGGTGTGCAGCTCACCCCTCAGATTGGAGTCCACAAACCGGTGACAGCAAGGCAGGGCTGAAAAGCACCACTTCGAATCCATCTCCACAATGCTTAATTGGGAAAGGGCATCCGCTTCCAAGATCGCTTCTCAATAAACATGTGTGACCTGGAGGTTTAGCCATTGACAAAGGATGAGTCATTTTATAGTGTTTTATGTGTTACAATTACTTTTGGCGTTTTAAGGTTTTGTTTAGTTTTACAAGGGTTTTAGGGTTTTTTATGCTTTTATGGAGTTTTTGGGATTTTAGGATTTGAATTGTTTGAGTTTTTAGGGAATTGTAGGGGTTTTATGGCTTTTGGGGATAATTATATTTTTATGTTTTTAGTGATTTTTTGAGTTTTTTCGGTTTTATGTGATTTTAGGTTTTTATGGTTTTCTTAACATTTTTTAATTTTTAGGGGTTTTTAAGTTTTTAACATATTTTGATGGATTTTTTATGATTATAATGGTTTTTAGGGTTTTTACAGATCTTGATATTTTTTAATGTTTTCAAACAGTTTAAGGGTTTTTATGTGTTTTTTGGTGTCTTAGAGTTTTTTGGGTTCTTCATATGTTTTATTATTTTTTAGAGTTTTTTAACTTTTAATGGGTTTAAAGGGTTTTATAGTTTTCTGTTGTTTTTAAGGGTTTTATGGGTTTTCACAGTTTTTTTGGTTTTTAGGGGGTCTGATGGTTTTTAGGGATATTTAGGGGTTTTAGGGTCCTTTAAGTGTTTAGGGGTTTTTTATTCTTTTTAGATTTTTAGGGTTTCTTAGGGTTTTTTGTGTTTTTTGTTTTCAAGTATTTTTAGTGTGCTTTTATGATTTTTATGGATTTTAGGGGATGTATGGATTTTGGGGGGTTTTATGGATATTTTATTTTTTTCGGTTTTTAATGGTTTGAAGTTATTTTAGGTTTTTAAGGTTTTCTTAGGGTTTTTAGGGATTTTTAGGATTTTATGGGGTTTAGGGATTTTAGTGATTTTGAGGGGCTTTAAGGAATTTAGGGTTTTTAGCGTTTTTTTAGTTTTTTGGGGTTTTATGTGCTTATAGGTATTTAAGGTTTTCGTAGGGTTTTTCATGGGTTTTTCTTCCAGTTTTATATATTTTTAGAGATTATATATATATATATATATTATTAGTATTTTTATTGATTTTGAGGGTTTTAGGGGTTTTTAGGGTTTAATATTTTCTTGGGAAGTTTTGTGTTTTTTTAGGTTTTAGGGTTTCAGATTTTTTAGATTTTTAACATTTTTATGGGTTTAATGGGTATTTAGAGTTTTTAGTGGGGTTTCTAGGATTTTATTCGGTTTTATTGTTGTTATGGTTTTTAGGGGTTTTAGAGTTTTTAGGGACTTTAGAGTTTTTATCACATTTAGGTTTTTATTAGTTTTAAGTATTTTTATGTTTTAATGTTTTTCTTATGGGTTTTCAACTTTTTTAGGTTTTTTATATTTTGAGGGATTTTTAGGGTTTTTTAGTATTTTTATTTGGTTTTATGGTTTTAAGGATTTTTAGTGTTTTTCAGATTTTTTGGGTTTTTATAGTTTTTATCATTGTTAATATTTTTTATGGTTTTAAGTGTTTTAAGAATTTATGGTTTTCTTACGTTATTTTAGCGTTTTTAGGGGTTTTAAAATTTTAGGAATTTTTAAGGATTTTTATGTTTCTTATGGATTTTAGTGATTTTGATTATTTTAGGGTGTTTAGGGTTTTTGAGGTTTTTATGATTTTTTGTGTTTTTATGGTTTGTGGAATTTTATGGGTTTAAAGGGTTTTAAGATTATTGATTGTGTTGTTAGGGGTTTTATGGGGTTTTTATGTTTTTTTGATTATTTATAGGGGTTTTTATTATTTTTAGGAATTTTATGGTCGTTTAGGCTTTTTAGAATTAATAATGGTTTTTTTATAATATAGTGTTTTTATGTTTTCCAGTTTTTTTATGGGTTTCATGGTTTTAGGGGTTTTTTACATTTTTATGGATTTCTAGCGAATTTTTAGGATTTTTATGGTTTTAGGGATGTTTAGAGTTTTTAGGGATTTTATAGTATTTAATTTTTGGTGGTTTTAAGCATTTTTAGAATTTTAAATTTTTCTTATGGTTTTTCTTGGGTTTCTTGGGGTTTCTTAATTTTATTATTGATTTTTAAGACACTTTTAGGATTTTTATTATTTTATTGAATTTTAAGTTACCTTGAGGGTTTTGTGGTTTATTTTCACTTTACAGGGGTTTTATGTGTTTTTTGGTTCTTCGTATTATTTTGGAAATTTTTATGGGTTCTAAGCTTTTTTAGATTTTTTAACGTCTTTTGGTTTTTTTATTTTTTTATATTTTTTATGGGTTTTATTTTTTGGGGGTTTAAGGTTTTTTTGTTATTTTTATGGTTTTTAGGGTTTTTAGGTTTCTAAAGGTCTTTTTGAGTTGAAAATATTTTAATTTTTTTAGGGGTTTTATGTTTTTATGGTTTTATTAGGTTTATTCTTGTTTTTTTCAGTATTAATGTTTTTAGGGATATTTAGGGGGTTTAAAGATTTTTATTGGGTTTTAGGGTTCATAGGGATTTTGAGAAGTTTTAGGGTTTTTAGGTTTTATAGTGGTTTTAAGTGTTTTTAGTTTATTAACATTTTCTTAGTGTTTTTAGGGTTTTTAGGGAGTTTTATGTTTATGTGAATTTTGGGGTTCTTTTAGTATTTTTATGGTTTTTACTGTTTTTAGGGATTTTGAGGGGTTTTATAAATTTTTTGGTTTTTATGGTTCTTTTTTATTTTTAGGGTTTTTTTTATTTCTCATGGTTTTGATGTTTTTAGGGGCTTGAATGAATTTTAGAGTTTTAGGGTTTTTATTTTTTTTTATGGTTTTAAGGTTTCAGTGGTTCTATGATTTTTTTGGGATTTTGGGGGTTTTAAGTTCTTTTTGGTCTTTAGTATTTTCATGATTTTGGATGTTTTATTTGTCTTTATGTTTTTAAGGTGTTCTTAGTTTTTTCTTAATATTTTTATGGTATTTATGTTTTTTATGGATTCTTAGGGGTTTTTATAATTTTTATGTTTTTTATTTTTTTGTGGGTTTTTAGGGGTTTTAGGGTTTTTTTTAGATTTTTTGGGTTTTTTGGGTTTTAGTAGTTTTATGTTTTTGAAGGGTTTTAAGAATATTTATGTTTTTAAACTTTTCTTATGGATTTTCAAGGATTTTTGGAATTTTTAAATTTGTAGGGATTTTTAGGTCCTTGTTTGGATTTTATCGTGTTTTATGTTTTTTGGGATTTTGAGGGTTTTTAGGTTTCATGCGGGGTTTATGTTTTTTTTGTGTTTTATGGTTATTTTGTGATTTTATATTTTTTGGAGTTTAATGGTTTTATAGATTTTTTATTTTTTAGGGGTTCTAGGGTTTTTAGGGGGGTTTAGGTTTTTTAGGGTTTTTAAGGGTTTTTATCGTTTTTAAATTTTTTAGGGGTTTATGTGTTTTTAGGTTTTTAAAGTTTTCTTAGGGTTTTTAGGGTTTTTGGGTTTATTTCATTTTTTGGTATTTTTAAGTATTCTTTTGGATTTCAAAAATTTCTGGGGTATTTAGGGATATTGAGGGGTTTTAGAGTTTTTACAGATTTTTTTGGGGTTTTAATGATTTTTTATTTCTTAGGGGTTTTACGGTTTTCAAGAGTTATTTACATTTTTACGTGTTTAAATGGTTTTTAGATTTTTTAGGGTATTTATGGGGTTTTATGGAATTTTAAAGTTATTATGGGGTTTTATCGTTTTTAATTTTTTCTAGGGGATTTCAAATTTTTTGGTGTTTTAAGTGTTTTGTGATTTTAAGTTTTTAATGTTTTCTTAGGATTTTTCTGATTTTATAGTATTTTTTATATTTATATGTATTTTTTTGGCTCTTTAGGAATTTTTGGGTTTTCATGGTTTTTATGGAATTTTAATTTTTTTAGGGATTTTTAATTTTATTAGGATTTTTTTGGGGTTTCAGAGTTTTTTTTAGTATTTTAGGGGTTTTAAGTGTTTTTCAGTTTTTATGTTTTTCTTCATACTTTTTCAATCTTTTTATTGTTTTTTACATTTTTAGGGTTTTTATGGATTTTTTAGGATTTTTATGGTTTTTAGGGTTTTTAATGATTTTGAGTTAATTTAGGATTATTATGGTTTTTATAGTTTTTATGGTTTCAATGGTTTTTTTAGTTTTCTAGGGTTTAAAACATTATTAGAGTTTTTTTAATGTATTTAGGGTTCTAATGGGTTTTTAGAGTTTTTAGTAATATTTTTTTGTTTTCTTGGTTTTTAGTAATTTATATGTTTTTACGTGTTTTGTGGGTTTTAATGGTTTTCACGGTTTTTTGGGTTTCAGGGTTTTTATCCTTTTTAGGATTCTTATGGGTTTTAAGTATTTTTATGTTTTTAGGGGTTTTAAGTGTTTTTGGTATTAATGATTTCTAAGGGTCTCTTATGGTTTTAGAACTTTTTATATTTCTAAGGATTTGTAGGGATTTATTGGGCTATTATTGTTTTTTAGGTTTTTATGGATTTTGAGTGCTTTTAGTGTTTTTAGGATTTTATGAATTATTTGGGTTTTTTATGATTTTTGGGGGTTTATGTTTTTTTTTTGTTTTTTAAGGTTTTATTTGGGGTTTTCAGGGTTTTCCGGGGTTTTTACATTTTTAGGGATATTTAGGGATTTTAAAAAAATTATTGAATTTTAGTGTTTTTAGGGATTTTTGGGATTTTAGGGTTTGCTTGTTTATTTAGGGGTTTTATGGTTTTTTTTGAGAATTTGAATGTTTTCAAGTTTTTTAGTGATTTATAACATTTTTATGGGTCTAAAGAGTTTTTAGTGTTTTTTTGGTTTAGGGTTTCTATGGGTTTTTAATATTTTCACTATTTTTAGGGGTTTTTATGGTTTTTTGGGGTTTTAGGGACTTTTAGTGTATTCTTTTTTTTATTTGGTTTTTAGAGGTTTTTACTATTTTTATGTTTTTTAGATTTTATTTAGGTGTTTCTGGGTTTTAGGTTTTTTATGTTTTTAGGGGTTTTTTTAGGAATGTTTTGGATTTTAAATGGGTTTTAGGGTATTTAGGGAATCTGCGGGGTAATGCTTTGTATGGTTTTTATTGTTTTTATAGATTTGATGTTTTTAGGTGTTTTATGTTTTTAGAGGGATTTATGTTTTTAGGGGTTTCAAGTTATTTAATTAATTTTATGTTTTTTGTGGTTTTTAGGGATTTTGTAGGGTATTTATGGGTTTATGGTGTTTATGGTTTTTTAGGGTTTCGGGGTTTTTATAGTTTTTAGTCTTTTTGAGTTTTTTTTATTTTAGATTTTTTTTTTATTTTAAATGTTTTTTTAATTTTTAGGGGTTTAAATTTGTTTTAGAGATTTTAGTGGGATTTAGGTTTTTTATTGGTTTGTAGGTTTCATAAGTGGTTTAAGGGTCGATATGGTTTTTAGGGTTTTTTGGGGTTTTCTATGATTTTTTTTTCATTTTTATGTTTTAGGGGATTAAAGTTTTTTATGTTTTTAATGTTTTCTTAAGTGTTTCCATCGTTTTTAGAGTTTTTTACATTTTTAAAGATTTTAGGTTTATTTTAGGATTTTTAGGATTTTTAGCGATTTTCAAGGTTTTAGTGTTTTTAAGGTATTTAGGGTCTTTTTGTTTTTTTTTGGTTTATTGCGTTTATTTTTTTATGTTGTTTATATATTTTTTTCACTTTTAGGGGTTTGAATGGTTTTTTTAGTTTTAAATGTTTTTTGTAGGTTTTATATGTTTCTAGGGTTTGTATGGTTTTTAGGGTTTTTAGGGATTTTAGGGACTTTAAAGACATATGGGTTTTTTATTGTTTTTAGTGTTTTTATCTGTTTTAAGGTTTTTAAGTGATTTTAATTTTTTACGATTTTCATTGGGTTTTTCATGTTTTCTAATGTTTTTTTACATTTTTTGGGTTTTATTTTAATTTTATAGGATATTTACAGTTTTTAGGGTTTTTATGGATTTTGGGGGTTTTATTGTTTTTAGGGTTTTTAGGTTTTTTTTATTTTTTGGGATTTAATGATTTCATTGTGTTTTTTGAGGTTTTAAGGATTTTAGTGTTTTTATGGGTTTTAGGGGTTTAAAAGGTTTTTATTTTTTATATTGGTTTTTAACATTTTTTGGGGTTTTTGGGGATTTTATGGTTTTTAAAAGTTTTTATTGTTTTTAAGGGATTTTTTGGCTCTTATTGTCTTTTAGGGGTTTTAGTATTTTATGGTTTTTTTGGAGTTTACTTGTTTTTAGTTTCTTAAGATTTTCCTCATGTTTTTTAGGTATTTACGGGTTTCTTTACATTTTAGAGATTTTAAGGATTTTTATGGATTTTTTTTGTTTTAGGGTTTTGGGGTTTATATAGGTTTACGGTTTTTGCGATTTTAGGATTTTAAGCAATTTTTAGATTTTCTATGGGGTTTAAGTGTTTTTAGTTTTATAAGATTTTCTTAATGTTTTTTAGTGTTTAATGGATTTTACGTCTTTAAAGATTTTTAGGGACATTTAATATTTAATGGATTTTTAGCGTTTTGGGGTCGTTATTATTTTCTGTGTTATTAGGGGTATTTTTGATTTTTTAGGGGATTTAAAGTTTTTTAGGGTTTTTATTTTTTTTAACATTTTTAGGGTTTTAATGATTTTTTAGTGTTTTTAGTGGTTTTACGGTATTTATGGATTTTAATGGTTTTAGTTGTTTTATGGTTTTTATGTATTATTTGTGTTTTTTGGATCATTTGGTATTTTGATTTTTTCTTATATTTTTTAGGGATCTTATGTGTTAATTGGTTTTAATGGTTTTATTATGATTTTTACGGGGTTTTAGGGGTTTTTATGTTTTTAGGAATTTTTAGGGCTTTTTTAGGATATTGTGGTTTTTTATGGTTTTTAGGGATATTGAAGGGTTTTCGGTTTTCTAAGGAATCTAGGATTTTTATGAATTTTTAGGTTTTTAGGGTATTTGCATGTGTTTTAGGTTTTTATGGTTTTCTTAGGAGTTTTTTTTTTGATTTTTTGGGTTTTTATGTTTTTAGGGATTTTATGGATTTTTAGGATTCTTATGGGTTTTCAGGGATTTTGAGAGTTTTTAGGGTTTTTATTGTGTTTTTTACTTTTTTAACATTTTAATTGATAAAAAGAGTTTATATAGTTTTTAGTGGGATTTAGGATTTTATATTCTTTTATGGGGATTTTATTGTTTTTATAATTTTGAGGGATTATTGGTGTTTTGGTTATTTTTAGGGATTTTATCTATTTTTAGGGTTTTTAGGGTTGTTCATGGTTTGTATGTGTTTTTATATTTTTAGGGATTTTTAGGGAATTTAAGGATCACTTCGTAAAAATTGGATATTTGCGATGAGATACATATGATGGGAAAGGGTCATGTCGCAAATAGTCCGTCAGGAGGGACTATTTATGATGGGACCATCTTCCCGTCGCAAATACTCAGTTATTTGTGATGGGGAGATTGTTCCCATCCCAAAAGGATTATTGTGAGTTACGTGCCAAACTGTGGGAAGGGTATTTGCGATAGGTATAAAAACTCATCGCAAATACATGGTGGCATTTTTTAGTATTTGCGATGAATTATAAATCTCATCATAAATAATATGTTGGCTGGTTGGTATTTATAACCAGACATGTCACAAATACGTTTCTAACCACCACCCCTAATATACAGGGGGTTAGAATTTCAATGGTTTCCATCGCAAATAATCTAACCTATATATACCCTCATCAGTTTTTCTCATTCCACTCATTTCTCTACCCCTCTCTCCCTCTTTACTTATATTTTTTCTCTCAATTTTTTTAATGTTTAAAATTTTAGTTGGAGTAATATTCACAGAATATATCCTCTGAAAGATTCGGTTTTAAGGTTTTTATCTATTTTATTTATTTTTTAGTTAAATAATTTAGTTTTTTAGTTAATTAGTTTAATTTTTTAGTTAATTCATTTTTTTATTAGTTATAATTATTCTCAATTAGCTAATGTTAAATTAAATTATAATTTGATATTTTTATTTATCATTATTTATATTTACAAATAATTATGTGGGATTAGTATTAATTAGTATTAATTTATAGTTCTTATATTAATTATTATTTATTAGTATTAATTAGTATTAATTAGAAAAAATATTCATAAGTAGTTATAATTAGCGATAATTAATTATAATTAGTGACAATTAGTAATAATTAGCGGTATTTAGTAATAAATTGTATTAATTAGTAATAAATTGTAATAATTAATAATAATTAGTAATAAATTGTAATGATTAGTAATAAATGGTAACAATTAACAATAAATTGTATTAAATACTAAGAATTGGTAAAAGATTATAATAATATGAAGCAATTAGTAATAATTTATAACAATTAATAATAAATTGGAATCATTATTAATAAATTGTAATAAATTGTAATAAATTGTAATAATTTGCAAAAATGGAAATAATTAGTAATTAATTGTAAAAATTAGAAATGAATTGTAATAATTAGTAATAAATTGTAATAATTGGTAATAATTTGTAAAAAGTTGTAATAAATTTTAATAATTAGTAATAATTATAAGGAATAACTTATAATTAGTTGTAATTAGTAATAATTAGTAATAATTTGTAATAAAATTTAATAATAAGTAATAATTAGTAATAATTACCAAGAAAATTTAATAATAAGCAGTAATTTGTAACAAATTGTAATAATTAGTAATAAGTAGTAATGAATTGTCATAAATTTTAATAAAATGTAATAAAATGTAATAATTAGTAATAAATTGTAATTAATTGTAATAAATTGTAATAATTAGTAATAAATTTTAATAATTAGTAATAAATTTTAGAAATTGGTAATAAATTGTAATAAATTTTAATAATTTGTTATAAATTGCAATAATTAGTAACAAATGGTAATAATGAGTTAGATTTAGTAATAAATTGTAATAATTTGTAAAAAATTGTTATAATTAGTAATATATTGCAATAGTTAGTAATAAATTGTAATAACTACTAATAAATTGTATTAATTAGTAAAAATTAGTAATAAATTGTAACAATTAATAATAAATTGTAATAATTACTAATAAATTGAAATAAATAGTAACAAATAGTAATAATTACTAATAAATTCCAATAATTAGTAAGAATTAGTAATAAATTGTAGTAATTAGTAATAAATTTTCATAATTATTAATAATTTGTAATAATTAGTAACAAATTTTAAAATTAATAATAAATTTTACTTGATTGTAATAAAATTTAATAATTACTAATAAATTGTAATAATTAATAATAATTAATAACAAGTTGTAAAAATTCGTAGTAAATTGTAATAAATAGTTATAAATTGTTATAATTTGTAATAAATTGCAAAAATTAGTAATAAACAATAATATTTAATAATAAATTGTAATAATTAGTAATATATTGTAAACAAATTTAATAATTAGTAATAATTAGTGGGAATATGTAATAATTAGTGGGAATAAGTAATAATCAGTGGGAATAAGTAATAATTAGCGGTAATTAGTAATACATTCTATTAATTAGTAATAAATTGTAATAATTAGTAATAATTTTTAATAATCAGTAATAATTAGTAACAAATTGCAATAGAATGTAATAAATTTTAATATTTAGTAATAAGTAGTGGGAATAAGAAATAATTAATAGGAATAAGCAATAATTAGTAGTAATTTGTAATAATTTTTAATAATTATCAAAAAAAATTAGTAATAATTAGTAATTAATTGTAATAAATTTAAATAATTTTTATTAATTAGTAAAAATTAGTTATAATTAGTAATAATTATTAAAAAATTGTAATAATTATTAATAAATTGAAATAATTCGTAACAATTAGTAATAATTAGTAATAGTTAGTAATAATTAGTTATAATTATTAATAAATTGTAATAATTAGTAATAATTAGTAATAATTAATAATAATTAGTAATAATTTTAATAAATTATAATAATTAGAAATAAATTGTAATAAATTGTAATAAATTGTAATAATTAATAACAAATTGTAATAATTAGTAATATTTAGTAATAAATTCTAGTATTTAGTGATAAATTGCAATTATTAGTAATAAATTGGAATAATTAATAATAATTAGTAGTAATTAGTAATAAATTTTAATAAATAGTATTAAATGAGATTAAATAGTAATAAAAAGTAATAAATAGGAATAAATAGTAATAATTAGAAATAAATAGTGATAAATATTAATACATCGTAATAAATTGGAATAATTTCCTATAAAGTAATAATTAGTAATAAATTGGCTTAATTTCTAGTGGATTGGTGGCATCTCTTTTTCCCAAAGGCTCATCTCCTTGAAACATTCCACCACTGAATTCAATATGAAAAATCAACTCCAATGTGTGGATATCCATTTTAATATGCACGAGAATGGAGAGTCGCGTAACGAGGCCTCCCTACTCTATTAATCTTGATATGAAAATGGATATTCATATATCAGAAAAAAAAAATTCATACTTGTTTTAGTTGGAGAAATTTGAATGGAGGTGATCCATCGGGAAAAAATGCTCTTTTTCCCAACACAACATCTCCTTGAAACTTTCTCCCAATGAAATCACTATAAAAAATCTGGTCTGATATATGGATATCAATTTTCCAATGCTTGAGAATGGAGAACAGAGTGGAGAGGCCTCCATAATCACCATTATCATGCAAAAAAATGGTTATTTGTACGTTGTAGTATATTATTCATTGTGATTTCAGTCAAAGAATGTTGCAAGGAGATGAGTCATTGGGCAAAAGAGCTGCCACCAATCTGCTAGAAACCGTGTTGTCAATAATTAGTGCTAATTAGTATAAATTAGTTGTATTTACTAATAAGTAGTCATAATTATTATAAATTAGTTTAAATTCTAGTAGATAAGAATAAATTTAAAAAATACTATAAATAACTATGAAATAAGAGAAAATATTAAAAATATCTAGAAAAGTGAATTTAATTTTCTTCTATTTTTTGGATAGTAATTTTATTAAACCAATTTTTCATATAAACAAATTATTTTTTTAATTTTTTAGGGAAATATGGAATAAGGACGTCAAAAAAAGTAACTATTAGATGATCATGCTTGGATAAATCGGCATAGGAATCCAAATGGGTCTAGTTTAAATCTTGTATATATATTGAGGGTATTGAATCATTCTCACCATTTTCATCATCAAAAAAAAATTTGTATCAGAAGGGTCAATTAAGCATCCTTGTAAAAAATGTTCTTTGAGGAATTTTGACACATTGGAAAATGTCGGGGGTCTTCTATTGGGTTTTGGTTTTCAACCAGATTTTGTTTTTTGGTATCAACATTGTGAACATTGTTCCATAAAAGATACTAATAATTTGGTTCTAGATCAATCACAGATTCAATACATATTAAATAATGTGTCAGGTCTGTCTTTTCAACAAACAAAAACTTGGGATAATATTTATTTAACTCCATAGTTGGAACCATCACAATTGTTGGAGTTGTTGAGGTCCATTGATGGAACCTTATATCATGGTTTCAATATAATAAAATTTTAAGTGGATACAAATTTTATGGAAGAGATAACAGTTTTGATCATATATTCTCTTTGGTTAAAACATTATTACCTGGAGGAAACCTATTGCCTTCAAATTTCTATGATAATAAGAGGTTGTTTGTAATCACGGTCTTGGTTATTAGAATATTCATGCATGTTAAAATTATTTCATCTTACATTATGGTTAAATGAGTAATTGGATAGTTTTTCCACATGTGGAAAATAGTGGTATAAAGAGGCTCAAATAGGGAAGTCTAGATTTATTCATGTAAAATAGTTGAGACATTTCCCACTTACACGTAGATTAAAGCATTTATTTATGTCCCAGAATAAAATTACATTGAGTTCATGGTATAAAAAAAATATTTCAATTGATAAAAGATTTAATCATTCCTCTGATAGTGATTCATGGAAAATTTTTGACCAAGTGAATTCTTCCTTTTCTTTAGAAGCCCAAAACCTTCAATTAGGTCTTTGAATATAATGTTTCTATCCATTTAGTTTATATGGTAGTCAGTATACATATTGTCTTATCTTTATAACTCTGTAAAATTTACCTTCTTGGATGTTGATGATGAACCCATATATCTTTTCGAATTTATCAATTATATAACATCCAAAATATAATATTTATTTTTATTTCAAACCATTTATTGTTGAATTAAATTCATTGTGTGTAATGATGTCATTACATATGATGTTGCTGAGAAAAAAATTCCTTCTAAAAGATGCATTGATGTGGATAATTAGTGACTTACTAGCATATGGCATGTTATCCGGATTTATTACTCATGGTCCAAATTCATGTCCATACTTTATGAGAGACAAGAAATCATTTCTACACATTAATGGAAAGATACATTGTTTTTTTACTACCATCACAGATTCCTTCCAACAAATCATCCTTTTTAGAGAAACAAATATCATTTAAAAATGGAATAATTGAAATAGATGGACATCAACAATGATCTTATGTACATAGTATAAATAAATTTTCGTCATTAAATACCATCGTATTTGGATAAATAATAAACCAACATAAATTTTATGGAATTGGAAAAGAAAACAATTGGAAAAAACATAGAATTTTTTGGGATCTTCCATATTGGTCTGATTTTTTGGTCTATCACATGTTTGATGTAATGAATATTGAAAAAAACTATTTTAATAATTTATTTTACACCATTTTGGATACACCAGGTAAGACTAAATATAATCTAAAGGAATTATTATATCTTGGAAAAAAAATTAGGCGACCAAAATGTGAACTATTTTAAAATATCAGATCATAGAAGATAACGAAGATAAAAGTTTTATATATAATTTCCAAAAAATTATATTATTATTTTATCATTGGGTTAGAGATTGGAGAATTTTAGATGGTTATGCTTTCTATTTGGGTGGATTTATCAGAAATGGTCACATTACAGGTTTAAAAAGTCATGAGTACCATATTATAATGGAAAGAATTATACCAATTAGATTAATAGGTTTGTTTAATTCAATGATTTGGGAGGAGATAATAGACATATCATATTTTTTCTAAGACATTTGTGTGGTGAAAACAAACAATAATTCACTATAGAGACTTTAAGGATATATTGTTTTTAAATTTATGTAAACTGGGGAAAATATTCACATTGGATTTATTTGACTCAATGGAACATTTGATATTACATTTTATTCATAATGAAAAATGTGGAGGAGCATTATAATTTCTATTGATGTACCCATTAAAGAAAATCATGCATAAATTGGTGAAAAAAGTACATAACAAAGCATCGATTGATGCCTCAATTGCAAAATCTTAATTGCAAGAAGAAATGAGTTTTTTATCCTCTCATTATTATCAATATGAATATCCCTCCATACAAAGTTGCATGGGATGTAATGAGGGAATTGATGATACTGAAATGAGTGATCAATTATCAGTTTTTAATTATCCTGAACTTGGCTTCAAATGATTTCATGAATGATGGAATTCAGATGATGAACATGAGAGAGATCATATATATGTTCTACCCAACTATGAAGAAATGAAACAATTTATTCTATGAGTGCTCCTATAAATTATTCTGTATTATTTATTATATTAAATTAATTTAATTTTTTTCTTAGGTTATATTATAATAATATCAAGAAATAGAATCCATAAATTACGGTATCTGATCTTGAAGAACTTTGGTAAAATAAATTTTCCTAATGGTTTCAAAAAATGGTAATATAAATTATTTAAGGTTTAAAATTTAAAATAAATTCCTTACTTTTATATTGATATTTTTTTTTACAAATTTTTAGTTATCTAAAATGATAATAATATTGATAATCAATTGGGTGTATTAAGTAACCCACCATCCAAAATGGTAAAATATTATAATTAATATATGGTAAATGGTTTTGGATTTCATACACATGCATATGAGGAATCAAAAAACAAATAATAGTGGTTTTTTCTTTATAGGATCTCATTATAGAGAAACTGAAGTTGAATTTTACTGCATGTAGGATGAAATTATTGAACTATGTAATCTGGGACAGAATTACATAAAAATGTTGAAATGTTAGTGGTTAGATACTGCGAGAGGATTGTGTGTTCATCCGACCCATGGAATTGTTTATATTAAATATAAAAGTCTTCTTGCAGCAAATGAACGATTTTTATTAGCTCATCAGGAACATAAAATTCATAATGTAAATTCTTGTGATACTTCAAAAGAGTTCAGTGATTGGTAGAGCATAATAAAAATTAAATCTCAAAAAAATCATTTTATTCAAAATAAATATTATTCTGCTAAAGTGAATGGAATTTAAATCATTCAAAAGACTACTCTATATCCATCGTTTTCATGAAGAAACACAGATATTGATAGAGACACCCCATAATTAAGGGTCGTTGGGGGCGATGATTTAAATGATGTTACAAATGAATTTGAGATGACAAGAGATGATGAAACTGGAACTTATATAGAAATTGATGATGCTGAAGAGAATTATGAAGACATTAACATCGTTAGATATAAATATGAGGATAAAGACGAACATTGACACAATTAAATTTGTTTTATAATCATATAAAATAATTTTTTTCAACTATTTTCTAACAATATTAATTTCATGTATTATATGGACGAGGATCAATTTCATGAGTTTCATGAGGATAATCTACCATTGGATGAATAGGATTTTGGAACAAATGACCCTTAGTCTTCTGGAGATTTATGTAGTACTCAGAGGGGGTGTGGTCTTGAGTGATTGATGATTCCTAACACTATAATTGAGAAACATCAATTTCTTGGTTCTGATCTAAGCATGCGGTGGTATGTTTACTGGTGAATTTTAATTATCTTTTGTTAAATGATTTATATACTAATTGTTTGATTATATTTTATTTTTCACATATTTTCGCATATAGTTGTTAAATTGGGGAGCGATATATTGCAGAATTGTTTTTTTTTGAAAAATGGGGTACATATGATCGGATTTCCATTGATGTTCAGAACCACATTTTTGATCATTGGATGTTATGTAAATAAATAATATTTATTTTTAAATTTATTTAATTACTAACTTGATATTATAAATTATTTTTAATATTTATGGTATCTCATCAATGAGAGAATGCATGAGGCTATCTGGAAGGCATGGGAGGGGTTTATGTGTGAGTGTTGTCATCAGTTTTTTGCTCAATTTGAGATGGAAATCAAGGATAAGAGTTTTATAGAAAGAGTTTCATGAGTCTTGTCACACCCACTGACCTGATTACATTTAATATCAACTTTGGTATTGATTATGTTCACACTGGTTGGGTGGTTGTTTTCATAGGAGATCACCGATAGGAAAAACACTAGGGGAGAAAGGAGGTGACAAATCAAGTCGGTAGTCATATATTTAGTACAAATATGGAATATATAGAAAGTACTTTTTTAAATAATTTATATAACTTAAATGGTAAAATATTTATTTAATATTCATATTAGTAGTCGAACTAACCAATATTATAGAGTTTGATTTTTATAAGAGGATGTACACTAATCCGTTCACTGAAGTATTAGAGGTGATCACCAATGTCAGATTGTGATTAGTATAATTTTTTTTAATTTAAAAATTAACTACAAATAATATTTTAACTATTTTAATTTTAAATTGCTACTGAATAAGTCATTTAAGGTTGTGATGTATCAGACACAGATTGAGAGTCATACCAATATCGATGATTAGACCAGTTCCTACTGATTTGATGAGGCATCATAGATGCATGAATCCCAGTATACCTTCGATAAAGTTTGAATTTTTGGTATCATCTCTCGATTCGCACCTCAGAGTTATTATGATATCGTTATAATGTCAGCGTCCAGCTTGAGAGGAGCTCATGGAGAGGCATCATCATCTAATGCACAATATTAGGAGCAACTGTGAGCTCAGTGTGAGCTTATAGAGAGTATGCGTAGGGAGCATGAGGAGATGCATTAATGGTAGCAGCATTAGGAAGAGTTCTGACAACATCTGCATCACTAGCAATAGGAGATGTGTTGATGGCAGTAGTAGCATCACCAGCAGATGGAGTACATGCAATGTCTGACTCATGTTCTAAGGATGGACTTCCTTCCACCATTTCCTCTAGACCCTCTAGAAGACTCTCCCCCTTAGTGATGTATTTTTTATGATAAAACATTTGAATGTAATTTTTTATAGTATTAACTATTTACATTTCTATATAGTGTGTTTTTCATATTATTAAGAATATTGTATTTTCTATTGAATTTTTTATTATTTTATTTTATTTTATTTTATTTTATTATTTCTTAATGTTTTTATTTATTGTTTATTATTATTTTATTATTTTATTATTTTATTATTTTTTATTATTTTGTTATTATAATTATTTTTATAATTTTTTGAATATTGAGGTTTTTATTATATTATAATTTTTTTATTATTTTACTAAAATTAATATTATAATTTCATTTATAATAATAGTAATAATAATATATTATTAATGATATATAATTATTATATTAGTATTATTACTAATAATATTAATTTATTATTTTTTAAATTATTTATTTAACTAATATTAATATCAATATTTTATTATTATTATTATATTAATATTATTTATAATAATTATTATAATAATAATATTATTATTATTTTATTCAAAATTTTAAACTATTTGCAATAGGCCATCACTCATTGAAAATATTTTTTTTTCTTGATGGGTCCTTATCTTCTTGCAAATTGTTTTTGTGACGGGTCGTCACAATGGGTTTTTTAAAAAAACCTTTAGAAAACTATTTGTGATGTCATTTTCTAAAAAAGGGAATTTGGTATGGGACCCCACTGTAAATTAATTTTTGAGACGGGACTCCATCACAAATTTACCATTTTTTAGTAGTGTATTCTACAGGGTTTTAGGGTTTTTTTGGATTTTTAGTGTTTTTAAGGTTTTGGGTGATTTATGGTTTTTTGGGGTTTATGGGTTTTTTAATTTTTTAGCAGTTTTAATGGTTTTTAGTTTTTTTATTGTTTTAGGAATTTAATGGGTTTTTAGAGTTATTGGTGGTTTTTATGATTTGAATGGGTTTTTATTGTTTTAAATACTTTTTGGGTTTTTGGGGTCAATGGTTGTTAAGGTCTTTAGAGATTTTAATTTTTTTTAAGGTTTTAGGGGTTTAAAGTGTTTTGAGGTTATTATGTTTGTATTAGGGGTTTTTAGGAATTTTATCATTTTTTATGTTTTTATGGATTATTAGGTATTTTTGTGATTTTTATGGTTTTTAATTTTTTTGGGGATTTTTAGGGGTTTAAAGGTTTTAGAGTTTTTAGGTTTTCTTTGGGATTTTCTAGTTTTTTAGGGTTTTTATGTTTTTAGGGACTTTTAGGGTTTTTATTTATTTTTATTTTTTTCAGGGTTTTATGGATTTTGAGGGTTTTAGGGTTTTCAAGATTTGTTTGTGGCTTTAGTGGTTTTTTTGATTTTAGGGTTTTAATGTATTTTTTATTTTTTAACATTTTTGGGAGTTTGAAGGGTTTTTAGTGTTTTTTGTGATTTTGTAGGTTTTTATTGATTTAGGATTTTTTTACATTTGTTAAAGGTTTTTTTGGTTTTTTGGGGTTTAGGGGCTTTTACGGATTTCAGAATTTTTTATATATATTGGGGTTTTAACTGTTTTTAGGTATTTATGGTTTTCTTAGGGGGTTTCATGGTGTTAGGTATTTTTTAAATTTTTTTATGAATTTAAATTTATATTTTTAGGATTTATATGGGTTTTAGTGTTTTTAAGGATTTTGAGAGTTTTTTCAAGATTTTGGGGATTTTGGGGGTTTTAGTTTTTATGGGTTTTAAGAGTTTTTAGTTGATAATTGTTTTATTATGGATTTTCAGGTTTTTTATGGTTCTTAAATTTTTATGGATTGTAAGTATTTTTTAGGATTTTTATTTGTTTTTAGGACGTGAGGAATTTTTAGCGGATTTAGTGAATTTAGGTTTTTTAAGGATGCTTAGGATTTTTATCGTATTTTATGTTTTTAGGGGTTTTAAGTTTGTTTAGGTTTTTAATGTTTTCTGAAGTATTTTTAGGTTTTTATGGGCTTTTATGTTTTTTGGAGTCTTTATGTATTTTTTATGAATTTATAGTTTTTTGTGTTTTTAGGGATTTTGAGCTTTTTAAAGGTTTTAAGGTTTTTTTTTGTTTTTTTTTGTATTTTGGGTATTTTAAAAAATTTAGGGTTTTAATAATTTTTTTAGTTTTTTTTGTATTTCAATTTGTTTAAAGAGTTATTTGTTTTTTAGTGGTTTTTTGTTTTTCCATGTGTTTTTGTTATTGTTTAGTGTTTTAGGGTTTTAGTGTCTTTAATGGTTTTTAGGGTTTTTAGTGTTTTTTGGGTTTTTGGGGGTTTTATGTGTTTTTAGGGATTTATGTTTTTCTTATTTATTTTCAAGGATTTTATGTTTTTTTACATTTTTAGGGATCTGTTTGTAAATTTATATATTTTTATGGTTATTTAGATTTTTAGGGGTTTTAAATATTTTTAGGGATTTTTTAGGGTTATAGGGATTTTAGTATTTTCATGTTTTTATGGTATTTATGTTTTTTTAGGGTTTTATGGTTTTATTAGGGGCTTTTCATGGTTTTTTAAGTATTTAGAAATTTTTAAGTTTTTTAGGGTTATTATAGTTTTTATGGGTTTTTGTGTGATTTTCTTGGATTTTATCATTTTTTGGGGTTATAGGGTTTTTTACGGTTTTAATTTTTTTTGAGGTTTTTTTTTAATTTTTAAGCTTTTTAGATTTTTTTTAACATTTAAAGGGGTCTAAGGGTTTTTAGAGTTTTATTTTGTTTTTAGAGGGGTTATGTTGTTTATGATTTTAATGAGTTTTAATTTTTTTATAGGGGTTTTATGGTTTTTAGTGGTTTTTAAATTTTAGTGGTTTTATGTGTTTTTAGGGTTTTAAGGTTTTGTTAGGTGTTTTAAGGGTTTTTATGGTTTTTTGAGTTCTTATGGATTTTTAGGGATTTCTTGGAATTTTATTATTATTTAGGGATATTTGGGATTTTGAGGGTTTAAGGGTTTTTATTATTTTTATGGTTTTTTGGGGTTTGGGTTTTCATGAATTTTTATGGGTTTGAAGGTCTATTGGATTTTTTAAGGGATTTGGGGTTTGAAGTATTTTGAGAGTTTATAGTTTTTTTAGTTTTTTAATTTGGTTTTAGGTTCTTTTAATGTTTTTAGGGGTTTTAATGGTTTTAGGGTTTTTATTGTGTTTAGGGTTTCTAGGGTTTTTGTGTTTTTAGGGATTTTAAGTGTTTTTATATTTTTATGGTTTTCTTAGGGGGTTTATAGGGTTTTGGGGGATTTTACATTTTTACAAATTTTTATGGTTTTTTTAGAATTTTTATGGTTTTTAGGGGTTTTATGGATTTTTACAGGTTTTAGGTCTTTTAGAGTTTTTAGGGGTTTTCGGGTTTTTCGCATTTTTATGTTTTTAGGGGTTTTAAGTGTATTTTGGTTTCTAATGGTTTTTAGTGTTTATTAGGGTTTTTATGGGTTTTTATAATTTTAGGGATTTTTTTAAGTTTTTTATTATATTGGGTTTAAAGGGATTTTGTTGGTTTTTACAGTATTTGGGGTTATAAGGGTTTTAGGGGGTTTTAGGGATTTTAACATTATGTAGGTTTTTAGCTGTTTTAAGTGATTTAACATTTTTAATGATTTCTTAGTGTTATATAGGTTTTTCTGGGGATTTATGTTTTTTTGGGATTCTCAGGGGTTTTTAGAATTTTTTTAGTTTTTTAGGGTTTTTAGGAATTTTGATTGATTTAAGGGGTTTTAGGGTTGTTATGGTCTTTTAGAATATTAAGGGTTTTTTTATTTTTTATATTTTTTAGTGTTTTCTTAATAATTTTTAGGCATTTAGGGTTTCTATGGTTTAGGGACTTTATTATATTATGAGTTTTTATAGTCATTTTAGGATATTTAGAGTTGTTAGTGTTAATTTTTAAGGGTCTTAATTGTTTTTAGTTTCTAAGGTTCTCTTAGGATTTTTAGGGGTCTTAGGGGTTTTATGTTTTTAGGTATTTTTAAGGATTTTTTGGAATTATTATGGGTTTTTTTGTTTTTATGGTTTTTAGAATTTTTTGGTTTTTAGTCTTTTTAAGTGTTTTAAAGTTTTAAATCTTTTCTTAATTTTCTTCATGATTATTATGGTTTTTTATGTTTTTATGGATTTTTTGGGCTTTTAAGGATTTTAATTTACTTTTAGGGTTTGTAAGGATACTGATGGTTTTTAGGGTTTTTAGGGGTTTAGGGTTTATATAGGTTTTTAGGGTTTTTGTTTTCTAGGGGATTTTATGGTTTTTAGGGGTTTCAGGGTTTTTTAGTTTTTTGCGTTTTTTAGTGGTTTTAAATTTTTTGAGGTTTCTATGGTTTTCTTTATGTTTTTCAGGGGTTTTGGTTTTTATAAATGTTTTAGGATTTCTAGGGATTTTTTTTACTTTTAAGGGTTTTTAGGGATTTTTAGGGTTTTTATGTTTTATATAGTGTTAGAGTTTTTAGAGTTTTTTAGGTTTTTAAGGGTTTTATGTTTTTTTAAATTTTATGATTTTCTTATGGATTTTTAGGATTTTTAGGGTCTATATTATTTTTAATGTTTTAATGAATGTTTAGGATTTTTTGGATTTTCCTTGGGTTTGGTGGGTTTTTGGGATTTTTAGGGGTTTTTAAGGATTGTCGGATTTTTTGGGTTTTTAGCACTTTTAGGTTTTTTGGGGTTTTAAGTGTTTTTAGTTTTTTTCGGTTTACTTTTAGGGTTTCCATGGTTTTTAGGATTTTTTTCATTTAGTGTTGTTCTGTGTTTTTTGGGTTTTTATGGTTTTTTATGTTTTTAGGGGTTTTCAGTGTTTTTGTCATTTTTTAGGTTCCTTGGGGGTTTTATATGTTTTTAGTTTTTTAATATTTTCTTTAGGATTTTTAGGGTTTTATGGTTTTTTATAATTTTATAAATTTTTTGGAAATCTTTAGAAAATGTATGGTTTTTAGTTTTTTAGTGATATTGATGTTTTTAGGTTTATAATTTTTTTATTTTGGTGGATTTAGGGGTTTTTGAGTGTTTTATGGGGTTTTAGGTGTTTGTAGATTTTTTAAAACATTTTTAGGTGTTGAAACGGTTTTCAAAGTTTTTAATGGATTTTTTTTTGTTTTTATTTTTTTGGGGTTTTATGGATTCTAGGGTTCTTTTATGGTTTTTAACAGTTTTAATTTTTTTAGGGTATTTGTTTGGGGGTTTTAGGATTTTTTTTCATTTTTTAGTATTTTATGAGTTTTATGTATTTTAGGTTTTTAATGTTTTCTTAGGGTTTTTTATTGTTTTAGGGGTTTTACATTTTTAGGAACATTTATATGTTTCTTGTGATTTTTATGGTTTTTTTGTTTCTTTTAAGAATTTTTGGAATGTTTGGGTTTATTGGGGTTTTATGTATTTTTTAGTTTTTTTTGCATTTTTGTATAATTTTAGGGGTCTTAAGTGTTTTTAGGTTTTAAAAATTTTCTTTGTATTTTTCTGTGTTTTCTAGGTTTGATAAATTTATTGGGATTTTTAGGGACTTTTTAGATTTTTATGGTTTGGGGGTGTAGATATTTTGAGATTTTTAAGGGTGTTTAGGGGTTTTTTGTTTTATTTTTTTAAGGTAGTTTTAGGGTTTTTTATTTTTATAGGGTTTTATGTTTCTTTATATTTTTTATGGTTTTAGGTTTTTAAATGGGTTTTAATGTATTTAGTGTTGTTTTCTGGTCTTATGGGATTTTATGTTGTTTTAATATTTTTAAGGGTTGTTATGGGTTTTAGTGTTTTTAAGGGTTTTGGTGTTTTAAACTTTTTTTCTTTTATAGGGATTTTATTTTATTTTTAGGTTTTTAAGGTTTTCTTTGGGATTTTTAGGTATTTTCCTATTTTTTAAATTTTTAGGGATATTTAGGATTTTAACAGTTTTTACGGTTTTTATGGATTTGGAGTTTTTTTAGGGTTGTATAGGTTTTAATGGTTTTTGTGTTTTTAGGGGTATTTTTTGACTTTTTAGGGGTTTTATGGTTTTCAGTGTTTTGAGGGGTTTTATGGGGTTTTTGTGTTTTTAACATTTTTATGGGTTTCAAGGGCTTCTAGAGTTTTCAATGATTTTCGAAATTTCATGGGTTTTAGGGGTTTTATGGTTCAATGATTTTATATTGTATTTAGGGGTTTTAAGATTCTTAAGTTCTTTTATAGTTTTTAGCATCTTTTAGGATTTTATGGGATCAAGTGTTTTTAGGTTTTTAAGGTTTTATTATGAATTCAGGGTTTTAAGGTTTTTTTAAAATTTTAAGGATTTTAGGACTTTTGTTAGATTTTATGATTTTTAGGATTTTAGGGGTTTTTAGGGGGGTTTGGGATTTTTAGGTATTTTATTGAATTATAATTTTTATGTTTTTAGGGGTTTTAGGTGTTTATTTTTTAAGGTTTTGTTAGTTTTTTTGAGTTTTTATGATTTTTTTCATTTTTAGGGATTTTTGCTATTTTTAAGGTTTTTATGTTTTTTAGGGTTCTTAGGGATTTTTAGGGTTTTATATTTTTTATGGTTTTTAGGGTTTTTAGAGTTTGTTGGGTTTTTGCAGGCTTTGGGGGTTTTTTGAGTCTTTCATGGTTTTTAATGTTTTTTGGGGATTAAAAGGTATTAGATTTTTTATTGATTTTTTGTGTTTTATGGGGTTTTATTGTTTTTATGGTTTTTATGGGTTTTATGATTTTTAGGGGATTAAAGGGTGTTAGTTATTTTTTGGGGGGTTTTATTGGTTTTTGGGGTTTCATAATGTTTTCAAGGGTTTTTTGGTTTTAGGTATGATTTGGGGTTTTAGTGTATTTAAATTTTTTATCATTTTTTTTCTTTTAGGGGGTTTGAGTGTTTGAGTCTTTTTAATGTTTTGTTAGGGTTTTTAGGTTTTCTGGGGTTTTTATGTTTTAGGTTTTTTTTTGGGATTTTTTAGGATTTTTATATATTTTATGGTTTTTATGGATTTTGAGGTATTGTTTTGTTGTTTTCAGGGTTTTATGGTTTTTTTTCGGTTTTCAGAGTTCTTAGGGGTTTCTAAATTTCTATAAAATTATATGGATTTTTTAGGTTTTTATGGTTTTTTCAGTTTTTTTGTGGATTTTAAGGGGTTTGGGGTGATCAGTTTTTTGGTTTTCAAGGGTTTTAGGGTGGTTTGAGGAATATTTACGGTATTTAGAGTATTTAGTTTTGAGGAGTTTTAAATTTTTATGGTTTTTAATGTTTTTTTGGGGATTTCAGGGATTTTAGAGTTTTTTTTCATCATTAGGGGTTTTAGGGGGTTTTTTCATATTTTTATGATTTTATGGATTTTGACTGTTTTAGTGTTTTTAGGGTTTCATTTTCATTATTGGGTATATAGGATTTTTTTTGATATTTATGGGTTTTAAGTTTCTTCATATTTTTTACATTTTTAGGCGTTGAATTTTTTTTAGAGTTATTAGTGGCTTTTTGGGATTTTATGGGGTTTTATGGTTTTTATGGGTTTTAAGGGTTTTGTAGTTTTTAGGGGTTTTAGTGTTTCTAGGGTCTTTTACTATTTTTTAGTATTTTTAGAATTTTTAATGTTATAGGGGGTTTGAGTGTTTTAGGGTTTTAGGGAGGTTTAGGGGGTTTTCTTTGATTTTTGGTTTTTTAGATATTTTTATGTATTTTTTGTGTTTTTATGGGTTTTTAGAGTTCTTACAGATTATTTGGGTTATATTTTTCTAGGGTTTTTATATTTTTTATGGTTTTAGGGTTTGTTATTTTTTTTCAGTATTTAATGTTTTCTTAGTGTTTTTCAGATTTTTAGGGCTTTTTAGAATATTTTTCGGATTTTTAGGGCTTCTTTAGGATTTTTATGAATTTTTATGGGTTTTAGGGATTTTTAGGTTTTTAAGGGTTCTATGATTTTAAGGGGTTTTTATTCTTTTTAGGGAATTTTTTGGTTTTTTGTTTTTTATTTGTTAAGGGTTTTTAGTGTTTTGGGTTTTTAGGTTTTCCAAAAAAATTAACGTTTTTAGGGTTTTTGCATTTTTATTGATTTTTAGGGTTTTTAGGGTTTTTCTGGGTTTTTAGGGTTTTATTGGATATTGAGGGTTTTTAGGGTTTTTATGGATTTAGTGTTTTTAGGATTTCTAGGATTTTTTCGGTTTTAGAGTGGTTTTAATTGTTTTTAGTTTTTATTATTTTCTTAGTGTTTTCAGGATTTTTGGGGGTTTTTATGTTTTTAGGGAATTTTAGTGTTTTTAAGGATTTTTTTGTTTTTTTATTTCATAGATTTTGAGGGTTTATAGGGTTTCTATGGTCTTTTTGGGTTTTAGGGTTTTTTTTCATTTTTTTAGGGGTTTAAAGGTTTTTGTTGATTTTTTAACACATCAAGGGTTTTAAAGGATATTTTGAGTTTTATGAGGGGTTTTAGGGTTTTTATGGGTTTTTAGCATTTATTTAAGGTTTTAAAGGGTGCTCAGAGTCTTTTAGGGCTATAGTGTTTTTAGGGAATTTTTATGTTATTAGCGTTTTTTATGTTTTTGGTGGTTTATTGTGTTTTATATTTTTATGTTTATCTTTTGGTTTTTCAGTATTTATAGGTTTTTTACATATTTAGGGATTTTTTTGGTTTTTTATGATTTTATGTATTCTTGGGTTTTTGAGGATTTTGAGAGAATTTATGAGGTTTTAGGGTTTTAGGGATATTAGTCGTTTTCAGATTTTTTATGTTTTCAGATTTTATAAGTGTTTTTATATTTTTTAGTTTTTCAAAGGGATTTTTAGGGTTTTATGGTTTTTTCCATTTTTATGTATTTTTTGGATTATTATGGATTTTTTTGATTTTTATATTTTTAGATGTTATAGAATTTTTTAGGTTTTTAGGGGTTTTATACATTTTAGGTTTTTTAGGTTTTTTGCGATTTTCAGTGTTTTAGGGGGTTTATATTTTTTTTTAAAAAGGTATTTTTTGTATTTTGTGGTTTTTGGGTTCTTGGGATTTTGAGAGGGTTTAGGGGTTTTTCAGTTTTGAGAGTTTTTTCTTTTGTGGGTCATTTGGATTTTTTTGTAATTTCAATGTTTTATAATGATTTTTAGATTTTTTAAAAAAAAATTATGCAATTAAAGGTTTTTTTAGTTTTTATGGTTTTTTTGTTATTATCAGTTTTTATGTTTTTGTAACCATTATAAAGGTTTTTATGGGTTTTGGGAAATTTAGGGTTTTTATTTTCTTTTTATATATTTTAGGAGTTTTATAATTTCTTATCTTTTTTGTTGGTTTATGTGTTCTTAGGGTTTTATGGTTTACATAGGGTTTTTAAGGGGTGTAGTGTTTTTTATGTTTTTAGGTATATAGGGATATTTTTGTATATTATGGTTTTTAGAGTTTTTAAGGATTTCAAGGTTTTTAGGGGTTTTTAATATGATTATGGGTTTTTAGGGTCTTTAGTGTTTTTATGGATTTTATTATTTTTAGTATTTTTAAAGTATTTTAATTGATTATAAGTTTTTAATGTTTTCTTATGGGTTTTTCTTATTTTTTATTTTTTTCTGTTTTTTTTTTGATTTTTAGGGAACTGAAGGATTTTTATCGATTTTTAGTGTTTTAGGGGTTTTTAGGGTTTTAAGTGTTTTTTAGTAATTTTTTAATAAAATTGGTGTTTAAAGGCATTTTTTAGTTTTTAGAGATTTTATTAGTTTTTAGGGATTTTTAGTTTTGTATGTGTTCTATATTTTTAGGGGGTTTAGGGTTTTCTGTGTTTTTTATGGTCTTTTGGGGTTTTTATCATTTCATAGGTTTTTTAGGGGTATTACATGTTTTTTGTTTTTTCTTATGTTTTTTTGGGTGTTTATGGTTTTTTATCTTTAGAGATATTTGGAAAATTTTAGGATTTTATTGTTATTTATGGTTCTTTGATATTTTTAGGGTTTTTAGGATTTTAGTGTTTTTAGCATTTTTTAGGGTTTCATGAATTTATTAGATTTTTGGCATTTTTTTGTTTGTTTGGTTTTAAGGTTTTCATAGGGTTTTCAGGATTTATAGGTTTTTTTATGTTTTTATTGACTTTTGGGTTTTTTTCAGATTTTTATGGTTTTCTAATGGATTCTAGGGATTATGAGGGTTTTTAGGATTTTTTTAGGTTTTTTTATTTTTTGGGTTTTTAGGGTTTTTATGGTTTTTGAGATTTTAGGGTTTTATGGTTTTTATAGTTTTTTTAATTTTAGGTGTTCAAATGTTTTTTTAAATTTTTGTATGATTTTTAGGTATTTTATGGGTTTTAGGTTTTTTATGGGTTTTATAGGTTTTTAGTTTTTAGTTTTTTTGGTCTTTTAGGATTTTTTAGGGTTTTAATCATTTTTAGGTTTTTTATGAGTTTTAAGTGTTTTGGGGTATTTAAGGTTTTCTTGGGTTATTTTACGGTTTTTATGTTTTCTATGTTTCAGGGTATTTTTAGGTCTTTTTTTGGATATCTTTTTTAATTTTTAGTTTTTTTAGGGATCTTCATATTTTTTGTGTTTTTACAATTCATTGAGTTTTTGTAATTATTTTAGGCGTTTAGGTTTTTTTGAGTTTTTTATATTTTTTAATAATTTTTATATTTTTTTAACAATTTGGGGGTTTAAAGGGGTTTTAGATTTTTTAGTGGGTTTAGATTTCTTATGAGTTTCTTGGGTTTTTGAGGTTTGTAGTGGTTTTAAGGTTTTAGGGGGTTTTTTTATTTTTATAGTGTTTTTACGATTTTTATGGTTTTCATAATTTCTTATTTATTAAGTGTATTAAGTGTTGTTAGTTTTTTAAGTATTTCGTAAATAATTTTTGTGGATTTTTTTGGTTTTTTCAATTTTCATGGATTTTAGGGATTTTTGTGGTTTTTTATTATTTTTAGGTGTGTTAGGGATTTTTTTGGGATTTTAGGGTTTTTAGGGGATTTAGGGATTTTAGTCTCTTTGTATTCTTTTAAATTTTTCAGTAGTTTAAGTGTTTTTAGGTTTTTCTAGTATTCTTAAGGGTTTTTAGTGTTTTCAGGGTTTTTTATTGTTTGTTACACTTATTGGGTTTTTAAGTATTTTAATGGTTCTTTATGGGTTTTAGGGATTATGAGGGTTTTTTGGTTTTTAAGGGTTTTAGTGATTTATGGTTTCTTTGTATATTTTGAGTTCTTTACGTTTTTTGGGGTTCTGAGGGTTTTTAGAGTCTTTTAAAAAATTTAATGTTTTAATGGTTTTTTAGAGTTTTTAGTGGGTTTTTATGATTTTGTTGGTTATTAGGGAAGAAGAGGTGTGAGGCCAGGCTATTCCCGACCCCCCAAATTTTATCAGCAAAAAAAAGACGCAATAGACAAGGGAGGGAAGGGGTCAAACAACCCACACCCAAAACCCCTTCACAACCCTAACCCATGAGACCCCAATGAAAAAACCCAAAAAGCACACAAAACCAAATAAAGCAGAAAAGTTGAATTCTGCCAAACATGAGCTCCCACCTAATTAGCAACCAACATCCAGCAGCACACAAACCATCTGCAGCAACTTCAACAACCCAACTTCAGCACCTCCCAGCTATGCAGCAACCAGCATCCAACATCATAATTTACAGCATCCAGTTTCTTCTCTCCAAGAAAAATCACCACTAGCAACATCTATCCACCATCTCCAAAAACACAAACATCAGCTTCATCACGTCCCGACCATGCAGCATCCCGCATCCAGTCCCTCACTTTTTGACAGCCTGCACCTCTTCCAGTAGTTCCCAGTGAAGCAGAAATCGATACCCAGCAGCTCCAAATCCAGCGGCCAGCACCTCCTGGGTATTCATCATGAAAAATTCTACATGCATCATCCCATACAGCAACATAGGACCACCATCACCAAATCCATACACCAGTCTACATCACCCCAGCCAACTTGATCAGTCTCAGATCTAGGCCGTGTCTCCACGGACCCCGAAATCCCACAAAATGACCAGAAATCACCCAATGCCTCCCTTTAAAACCATCATCCAGGACCAACATAGAGTCCCAACTAAGCCATCCACCACCAGTGAGGCAACCAAACAGCAACCACGAAGCATCTAGGCATTGCAAACAACAAATCCCAAGGTGTAGGGTGCTCCAACCAGAGAGATTACAGCATCATAGGAGTCCCCATACCAACATTAAATCCATATTGCAGCACATCAAAAAAATCGCCAAAAAAATGTGAAACGAGGGCGGAGATGAAGATCCAGAACCATGAACATGGAACTCTTGTGCAACCCCATTGCAAGACGATATGAAATCCCACACACCAGGTCTGATCACCCCAACAACAAGCCAAATCAGCTCCTTCTGCCTCCATCTTACTCCATCAAAAATCCAGGAAATCCACCAAAACCATCCCAAAGACAGATCTGGAAGGTGTCGTATCATTGACGGCCAAGAAGGCCAGTCCATCGCACCACCAAGATTTCGGGATGCACAACCGCACCTGCGTGAAACTATCACGAAGCCAATGAATCCACTGAAAACTCAGATCTGGAACTAGAGTTGACTTCACCATCGACCTAGAAACCAGCCATGCCCTCACACCACACCAAAGACGAGAGTTCCCGTGACAATCACCAAGCCATTTGAACCTCTACGACCACTCCCAGGACACCAGAAAGCCATCGACACCGCATCTAGGGACCCACAATGATCCATCAAAAAGAGGATACAACAGCACTAGGGATCGTTAAGAGAGATCACCCAGAGAATCGGCCTCCATTTAATGATGGTTATTAGGGTATTTAAAGTATTTTATTGTTTTTAGGGGTTTTATGGGGTTTGTTGTTTTTTTGAATTTATACGTTTTTATTGGTTTTAAGTGTTTTTAGTTTTTTATGGTTATATTATGGTTTTTTAGTTTTATACAGTTTTTTCTTTTTTAATGATATTTTTAGTGCTATTTTATGGTTTTTATAGATTTCTAGGAGTGTTTGGTCTTTTAAAGTGTTTTTAGGGTTTTTTTGGGCATTTTTAGGTTTTTAGGATTTTTTGGGTTTTAGGTTTATTTAGGTCTTTAGTGTTTTTAAGGATTTTATAGTTTTTAGTGTTTTTAGAGATTTCAAGGGTTTTTCTTGTTTTTATAGGGTTTTTACAGTTATTATTTTTTTAGTGTTTTTAAATGATTGCATGGATTTTTTTTTCATTTTTGAGATTTTTTCGGGCATTTTATGATTTTTAGAGTTTTATAGTTTTTAAGGGAATTATGTTATTTAGGTTTTTTAAAGTTTTATTAGGGATATTAAGGGTTTCTAAGATTTTTTATATTTTAATAGTTTAAGGAATTTTTTGGATTTTATGGGTTTTTAGGGTTTTAAGGATTTTTAGAGGTTTGAGGGTTTTTTAGGGTTTTTATGGTTTTTATAATTTTTATGTTTTTAGGGGTTTTAATTTTTTACAATTTTATTTAGGGTTTTTATGTTTTTGAGGGTGTTTTACATTTTATGGTTTTTTAAATATTTTTTTTTTAAAAACAATGTATTTGGAGGGTTTTTTAGTTTTTTATTGAGTTTTTTTTGGGTGTAATGTTTTTTAGAGTTTGTACCATTTTTAGAGGTTTAAAGAAGATTTTTATTACATTGTGTGTTTTAGGAATTTTTATCGATTTTAGGGGTTTTGTGGTTTTTGTGGATTTATGGATTTTACGATCTTTTATGGTTATTATATTTCTTAATATTTTAGGGGTTTTAAGTGATTTTATATTTTTATGGTTTTCTTAGTATTCTTAAGAGTTTTTTTTATTTTTTATGTTTTTAGGAATTTTTTGGAATTTTTAAGGATTTTTATGATTTTTGGGATTTTTAAATACTTTTGGGGGGTTTTTTCTGTTTTTAGGTTTTTTAGGGTTTTTTTGTTTTTTAGAGTTTTTAAATTTTCTTAGGGTTTTGATTGTTTTTTGTTTTTTAAGGTTATATTAGGTATTTTCATGTTTTTAGTGATTTCACATTTTGGTTTATTTAAGTTTTTTTTTAGTTTTTATAGGATTTTAGTGTTTTTAGGGATTTTGAGGGATTTTAGGTGTTTAGGGGTTTTAAGGTTATTTTTTGTTTTTTTGAGTATTTAGGGTTTTTTATTAATTTTAGTGATTTATTTAATATTTTTTTAATATTTTTATAGTTATATATGGTCATTAGTGTTTTTAGTGGGTGTTTAGGGTTTTTATGTATTTTAGGAATTTTTAAATTATTTAGGTAATTTTATCAATTTTAGAGGGGTTTTGGGTCTTTTTGATTAAGTTGTATATTTTTTTAGGCGGTTTAAGTGTTTATTATTTTTTAATATATTCTTAGGGTTTTTCTAGGTTTTTTAGGTTTTTAAAATTTTTAGGGATCCTTATGGATTCTTTTGGATTTTGAAAAGTTTTTAGAGTATTTAGGGATATTGATTATTTTATTGTTTTTTATGGTTTTTAGGATTTTTTAGGGTTTTCCGCATTCTTTAGGTAATTTAGGTGGTTTAATGTGTATTTAGGTTTTTATAGTTTTCTTATCATTTTTTTGTTTTTTAGGTTTTTATGGATTTTTTAAATCCGTTTTAGGATTTGGAGGGGGTTTAGGGTTTTTAGGGTTTTTAGCATTTTTTAGGTTTTTAATTGTTTAAGTGTTTTTATGTTTTTAAGGCTTTCTTTTGGGGATTCAACATTTTCATGGTTTTTTACATTTTAATGGATTATTAGGGATTTTTAGGGATTTTTAGTATTTTTATGGGTTTTTATGGTTTTTAGTGATTTTGAGTGGTTTTAGGGGTTTCTTTTTGTTTTTTTCATTTTTAGGGCTCTTAAGTGTTTTTAGGTTTTTATGGGTTTCTAAGAGAATTTTAGTATTTAGTTTTTTTATGTTTTTAATATTTTTTCGGCCTTTTTGTATTTTTTATGGGTTTTAGGTTTTTTAGGGATTTTGATGGTTGTTATGGTCTTTGAGGAGTTTAGGGTTTTTTAGGGTTTTTAGCGTTTATAGGATTTTAGGGGGTTTTAGTCTTTTAAGGTTTTTAATGTTTTAATATTGTTTTTCATGGTTTTATTTTTTTCTGTTTTTAGTTGTTTTATGGATTTATTATTATTTTTTTGACCTTTTCAGGTTTTTAGGGATTTTGAGGGGTTTTACGGTTTTTTGGGGTTTTATATATTTTAGATTTTTTATCATTTTTTTGGTATAAAGGGTTTTTAGAGTTTTTAGTGGTTTTTGTGATTTTTATGGATTTTTAGTGTTGATATGTTTTTAGGGTTCTTTTAAGTTTTGGGTTTTTAAGGAATTTAGGGTTTTTAGCATTTTTTGGTTTTTTAGGGGCCTTAAGTGATTTTGGGTTTTTAAGGTTTTCTTTGTGTTTTTCAGGGTTATTAGGGGTTTTCTCATTTCTAGGGTCATTAGAATTTTTTATTTTTTAGGGGTTTTAAGTGTTTTTAGGTATTTAATTTTTTCTTAGGGGATTTCGGGGGTTTTGAAGAGTTTTATTTTTTTAGGTATTTAAAGGTATTTTTATTATTTTTATGGTTTTTTAGTGTTTTTAGGTATTTCGAGGGGTTTTAGGGTTTTAAGAGTTTTTTGGGGGTTTTTGGGTTTTTAGGGTTTTTTGAATTTTTTATGGGTTTCAAAGTATTTAGCATTTTTTAATGTTTTTAAGGGTATAAAAGTTTTTTCTAGTTTTAGTGGGTTTAAATATTTTTTTTGGTTTTAAGGTTTTCTAGGTTTTTAGGGGTTTTATTGTTTTTAGGGGGTTTTAGGGTCTCTTGGGTTTTGGTATTTTTTAGGTTTTTAGGTGTTTTAGGTGTTCTTAGGTTTTTAAATTTTTCTCTCCATTTTTTATGGTTTTTATGGTTTTAATGTCTTTATTGAATTTTAGGTTTTTTTGAAGATTTTTATGATTTTATTGGTTTTTAGGGATTTTTAGGGTTTTAGGGTTTTAGGGTTTTTTACTTTTATGGGTTTTTATGTATTTTTAAGACATTTATTATTCATTATGTTTTTTAGGGATGTGTATTATTTTAAGGGTTTTTTGGTTTTTATTGTTTTTTGGGTTTTCAAATTTTTTTATGTCTTATTGGTTTTAAGGATTTCCTAGGGGTTTATGGTTTTTTGGGTTTATTCATGTTTAGGGATTTTTATGGAATATTTTGGATTTGTTTACATTATAGAATTTTTAGGGTTTTAAGGGTTTTCATAAGTTTTAATGTTTTTAGGAATTTTTACATTTTTAAGCATTTTTTGGTTTTTATTATTTTCAATGGGGTATTGAGGTTTTTAATGGATTTCTACTTTTTGTGGATTTTTAGGGGTTTTATATTTTTTTTTATTTTTAGGGGATTTAGGTATTTTGAAAGTTTTTATAGTTTTTTTTGGTTTTTTTTGGTTTTTTTGGGTTTTAAGACTTTTTTAATTTTTTAGGATTTTAAATATTTTTTTATAGTTTTATTAATTTTTTAGGGGTTTAAAGATTATTTTGAGTTTTTGTGGGTTTTTAATATTTTTATGGATTTTTAGGGTTTTATTAAGGTTTTTAGGGTGTTTATGGTTTTTATGGGTTTTTAGGTTATTTAGGGTCTTTTAGGTTTTTTTCATTTTTTTTGTATTTAGTGGTTTTAAGGGTTTTAATATTTTTTAATGTTTTCATAGGGTTTTTCCTATTTTTCATGTTCTTTTAAATATTTTCGGTTTATTGGTGTCTGTAAGGATTATTATGGGTTTTAAGGTTTTATGGATTTTGAGGGGGTTTATGGTCTTTTTTAGGTTTAAAAATGTTTTATGGTATTTCTAATTTTTAGGTAATTCTTAGTATTATTTCTTTTCTAGGATTTTAGGGATTTTTATCATTTTTATGTGTTGAAAGGGTTTCTAGAATTTTCGGTTCTTTTTGGTTTTTTTGTGATTTTAGTGTTTTTAATTGTTTTTTGGGGTTTTTTAGTTTTTTGGGTTGTTATGTTTTTTAGGTTTTTAGCATATTTTTTATTTTTTAGTGGTTTTAAGTGATTTTAGGTTTTTATTATTTTCTTATGGGTTTTTAGTTTTTTAATGTTTTTTTTATTTTTAGGAATTTTTAGGACTTTATGGGTTTTTATGGTTTTATGCATTTTCAGGTGTTTTAGTGTTTTAATATTTTTTAGGGATTTTATATTTCTTTAGGTTTTTTCTGGTTTTTATGGTTTTTATACATTCTTTAGGTTTTTAGCATTTATATGGGTTTAATCGATTTTTGGATTTTTTGTGGTTTTTTGTGTTTTTAGGGCCTTTAGGGTTTATAGTTTCTTTTATGTTTTTTTTGTGTTTTAAGAAACTTTGGGGTTTTATGGTTTTCTTAGGGTTTAAAGGTATTTAATATTTTTAGGATTTTTAGGGAATATTTATGATTTTTTAGGATTTTTAGGGTTTTGGGGATTTTGAGAGTCTAATGTTGTTTTTGGTTTTTTAGGATTTTTTTTGGTTTTTTGTGTTTTTAGATGTTTTGTAGCTGTTATGTATTTTTTATTTTTTAATGTTTTCTTAGGGTTTTTCATGGTATTTATCGATATTTATGTTTTTTTATAATTTTTAATCCTTTTTAGGATTTTTTGTATTTTTAGGGTTTTTAGGTTTTCATATGTTTTTTTGGGATTTGTAGGGTTATTAGTGTTTTTTGGAGTTGTTTTTTTGTTTTAATGTTTTTAGAGATTTTTAGTGGTTTTTAGGGGTTTTAGAACTTTTTTTATGATTTTTGGGGTTTATGGATTTTATCGTTTTTGGGATTTTAGGTCCTTTTAGTGTTTTTAGTATTTTTAGATTTTTGGGGGTTTTATGTATTTTTTGGTTTCTAAGGATTTCTTAGGGGTTTTTAGAGATTTATTTTTTGTTTATGTTTTTTAGAATTTTTAGGAATTTTAAGGAATTTGATGTTTCTTTTTGGTTTTTAAGGATTTTTAGGGTTTTGGGGTTTTTAGGGACTTTATGAGTTTAAGGGGTTTTACTATTTGTTTTGGTTTTTAGCTGTTTAAAGTGATTTTAGGTTTTTATGGTTTTATTAGGGGTTCTTAAGATTTTTATATTTTTTTATGTTTTTAGAGATTTTTAGGGATTTTTATGAATTTAATGTGTTTTTATTGTTTTTAGGGAATTTGATGGTTTTAGGGTTTTATGGTTTTTAGGGATTTTAGGGTTTTATTGGGTTTTAGGGTATCTTTTGAGTTTATAGGGTTTAATGTTGTAATTTATTTTTCATTTTTAGGGGTTTAAAAGGTTTTTAGTGTCTTTAGTGGATTTATGGTTTTCATGGGTTTCTAGGGTTTTGGGGGTTTTATGGTTTTCTAGGGTTTTAGGGTTTTTAGGGCCTTTAGGATTTTTAGTGTTTTTATGTTTCTAAAGGGTTTTGTGTTTTTAATGTTTTTAAGGTTTTATTATAGTGTTTCATGGTTTTTATGTTTTTTGAGATTTTTGGGCTTCTATATGGTTATTATGGTGTTTTAATATTATTAGAATTTTTAAGGGGTTTTGAGAGTTTTAATCCTTTTCTAGGTTTTTTGTGGGTTTTAAGGGTTTTTACATTTTTAGGTTTTTCTTAGGTTTTTTCGAAGTTATAATGTTTTTTGATGTTTTTATGTATTTTACTTGCATTTTTTGGAGCTTTATGGGTTTTTTTGGGATTGAAAGGATTTTGAGGGTTTTTATGGTTTTCATGGTATTGAGGGTTTCTCTGGGTTTTTAGAATTTTAATATAATTTTGGGGGTTTTTAGTGTTTTTATTTTTTTATGTTTTTCTTTAATATTTTTCGGGTTTTGGGTTTTTTTTAATGTTTTTAGGGTTATTTAGGCATACTTTTGGATTTTTATGTTTTTTCGATTTTTTAGGGATTTTTATGGTTTTGAGGGGTTTTTAGGGTTTTCAGGGTTTTTTGAATTTTTTATTATTTTCAGGGGAATTTAGTGTTTTAGGGTTTTAAGGGTTTCTTAGGGGTTTTTAGTGTTTTAGGGTTTTAAGGTATTTTTAGTGATTTTTTATATTTCAATGGGTTTTTATGTTTTTTTGTGATTTTGACGGTTTTTATGGTTATTAGGTTTTTTTTAGAGTTTTTAGGGTTTGTAATGTTTTTAGATTTTTTTAGGTTTCAAGTATTTTTAGGTTTTAAAGGTTCTTAAGATTTTTATAATATTTTTCATAATTTTTTATCGGTTTAAGGGTTTTTGGTATTTTTAAGGATTTTTTAGAGGTTTTAATGTTTTTTAGGATTTTAGAGTTTTGTGTGTTTTTCTAGGGGATTTAGGGTTTTTTTGTTTTTATGGTTTTTTGGGGTAATGGGATTTTCTTGAGTATTTTTATATTTTTTATGGTTTTTCATAGTTTTAAAATGTTTTTATGGGTTTAATGATTTTTATTGTTATTAGTGGGGTTTTACACATTCAAAGGGTTTTCAGGTTTTTTCAGAATTTTAGGGGTTTTAGGGTTTTTAGGCCTTTTTAGGGTTTTTAGCATTATTTTTTTGTTGGCTGTAATTTTTTTAGTTTTCTTATGCGTTTTCAGGGTTATTAGTGGTTTTTACATTTTTATGGATTTGTAGGTATTTTTTTTGGTTTTCAGGGGTTTTATAGATTTGGAGTGTATTAAAGGATTTTAGTTTTTTTAAAAGGATTGAGGCGCAAAGGCCTCTATATTAAATGAAAAACAGAAAACAGGAGAGGAGTACCAAAGAACCACAAAAAATACAGATATCCAGAACCAGGGTCCTTAACCCAAACAAGCGCCACAAACTGATTGAGGGAGTCCGGCCTGAGGAAAAATCTAGGCATTGCTGTCCGGCTGGATGCTCTGTGAGCAGTACCCCTTCTCAAGCAAGGATGGAGATCAAAATGATGTCTCTTATTCCCTTGTGCTGAACTATTCATCCATCTCCAGCGCCAGATATAGACTGGCCGAATCTTTTAAATCTGAAACCGTAACCTCAAAACCGAACCAACAAGCAGCGCCTTTGCTGCTCCTGAGGGTAAGCTCATCAAGGTCTAATCCATCCTTGCATGCCTCACCTGGAACCTCAAAAGAAACATATAAAGATACAAATGAATTAGAATGAAACAGATTAAAAATATAGATAACAGAACAAAAAAGGCCAGATAAAGAAGGATCAATAAAGAGGTCTAAAAGACTATAAATTCCCAAGTCTGAAAATCAGTATAAAGGAACACAAGCTTAAGACCAAACCGAACTGTGCAATTCTTGAGAATGCTGCTACACCGCATTCAGAAAAGAACCTGATCAAGAGATGATCCTAAAAAGGGGAGCTCTGTCCAAATCCATTTTCAAGAGGGGTGAAAAAACATCAGGAAGTTTTTCATACCAAATGAAGACTTCCCCTTCAGCTCCTTTGTTTTCCAAACCATTTGCAACACAGATAGCTTCCCTGTAAACATGAGTAATAATATGATTCATAGAAAAAAGGGAATCTAAACAATTAATCCATAGATTTTAAAGCTTCCAGGAAAGGTGACATGAACCATCCCTAATAGTAGAGACAATCCTAGTCGAATCACTCTCTAGCAAAATATTATTCCAGCCATATTTTTTGGCCTGCTCCACAGCAACGATGATTCCCATCATCTCACCTTCAAATGAGGAAACAATACCACAAGAACCATAGAAGCAACCCACCATGATTCCTTTATGATCTCTGAATATGGCACCATATCCAGGAGGACCAGGATTCCCTTTCGAAGCACCATCCGAGTTAACTTTCAACCAACCAATAAAAGGCCGTTTCCATAGAACTTCAAAAGTGCCAATTGGAGGTTTAAAATTTCCTTTGATACCAATTCGGTTAAGAACAGTGAAATCATGAATGGAATTAGCACAATAATGCTTCTTAGGCAAGTCAGCCACATGTATCTCAGAAAGTACGCGTGAGAGAGCATAGGATATCGAGAAGGATTTATTCTCATGGAGAATTTGATTCCTAGAGAACTAGAAAAAATGAAACAATTCAGAAGCAGCAACATGAAATAAATCCAGCAGTTGAGAGGAGAGACCAATATAGTTCCATATTTGAATAAATTCCACAATATAGGACGTCCTAGGAAGAGAAATCTCAAAAATATCCGTGAAAGCCTTCCATATTGAAGCCGCAGTTGCGCAATAGAGGAATAAATGATCAGCATCCTCTCTGTGTTGGTGACAGAAAACACAAGAAGAACATAAAGAAATACCACAACGTTGAAAAAACATTTGGTGGGTTTTGATCCCAGTACCTAATGTTTATGATTGAACGACCTAACCAATAACCTAACTTGACATTTTAAAGGATTTTAGTGGTTTTAAGGGGTTTTAACAATTTTTCATTTTTAGGTGTTTTAGGTGTTATAGGTTTTTAAGGTTTTAATAGGAATTTTTTGGTTTTTTAGTGTTTTATACGATTTAAGGGACTTGTAGATATTTTTTTGGATTTTTAGGGTTTTTAGTGAGTTTGAGGGTTTTCCAGGATTTTTTGGGTTTTAGGGTTTTTTTAATTATTTAGGGATTTTCAGATTTTTTTTGAATTTTTTACCATATTTATAGATTTACAGTGTGTTTTGTGTTTTTATTGGTTTTTATAGGTTTAACAATTTATTATGGGTTTTAGTGGTTTTTATGGTTTTTTTATCATTTTTAGGTTTTTACAGGTATTAATTGTTTTTAAGTTTTTAAGGTTTTCTGAGGGTTTTGAAGGGTTTTTTACATTTTTAGGGATTTTTATGTATTTTTTTTGTTTTTATTGTTTTTAATGATTTTTAGGGTCCTTAAGGGTTTTTTTGGGTTTTTTGGATTTTTAATGCCTGTTAGTTTTTGTAGGGTTTTTAAGTGTTTTTAGGTTATTAGGTTTTTCTAAGGAATTTTGACAGTTTTTAGTGGTTTTTAAATTTTATGGTTTTTAGGGATTTTTTGGATTCTTATGTTTTTTTGGGTTTTTATGGTTTTTGGGGGTTTTTATGATTTTTTATGGTTTTATAATTTTTATGGTTTTTGAGTTTTCAATGTTTTTAGATATTTTACGGTTTTCATAGGTTTTTTAAGGTTTTTAGAGTTTCTAATATTTTTAACGATTTTTACGGAATTTTTATGATATTCAGAGTTTTTAGGGGTTTTAATGATTTTGGGGGGTTTTTACGTTTTTTATGGTTGTTGTGGTTTTTTAGGTTTTTTATTGTTTTTAGGTTTTTGTGGATTTTAGGTTTATTATATTTTTAAGGATTCTTTATGTTTTTCCAATATTTTTAGGGGTTTTTACATTTTTAGGCGGTTTATAGCTTTTTAGGATTTTTATGGGTTTTTAGGATCTTTAGGAATTTTAATGGATTTAGGTTTTTTTTGGATTTTTAGGATTTGTTAGGGTTTTTATCATTTTATTGGGTTTTAAGGGTTCTATGTGTTCTAAGTTTTTTAATGTTTTCTGAGGGTTTTTAAAGGTTTTTAATTTTTTCAATGATTTTGGGATTTTTAGTTCTTTTCTAAGATTATTTATGGTTTTTTATGGTTTTATAGATTTTGAAATATTTTAGGGTTTTAGGGTTTTTGTGGGATTTTTTATATTTTAGGGTTTTTTTGTGTTTGTTAGGGTTTCTAGGTTTTTTAGAGTTTATTATCAATTTTTGTGGATAAAAAGGGTTTTCTGAGTTTTAGTGGGTTTTTAGAGTTTTATGGGTTTTTAGAGTTTTATGGGTTTTTAGGACTTTTAATCTTTTTAGGATTTTTTATGGTTTTTATGGATTTTTAGGTATTTTTAGGGTCTTTTATAGTTGTTAACAATTTTATAGTTTTAGGTGTTTAATGTGTTTTTAGGTTTTTTAACATTTTCTTACGATTTTTTATGGTTTTTATATATATTTTTTTAAAAATTAGTGATTTTATGTATTTTTTAGGATTTTATGGGTTATTAGGGTTTTCGGGGATTTGTGTGTGGGGGGTATGGTTTTATGTGTTTTTAGGGGTTTAGTTTTTTTAGGTTTTTCTGGGTTTCAAAGTATTTTTAGGATTTTGAGGATTTCAAAGGTTTTTTAGGGGTTTTAGTGTGTTTTACATTTTTAGGTATTTTTAGGGCCTTTTAGGGATTTTATGGTTTTAGGGTTTTTAGGGATTTTGAGGGTTTTATGGTTTTTATGGCTTCTTATGTTTTTTTGGAATTTTTTAGTTTTTTATGTTTTTATTAGTTTTTAGAGTATTTTAAATTCTGTGGTTAAATGGAATTTTAGTTTTTCAGTGGTTTTTTAGTGTTTAATGGGTTTTTACTTTTTTATAAATTTTAGAGTTTATAAGTTATTTTAGGGTTTTCATCATCATTTATATTTTTAAGGGTTTTAGGAGATTTTATAAATTTAAGGATTTGCTATGGTTTTCTATTGTTTTTATGGTTTTTTATATTATTGATATTTTTATGGATTTTCTATGATTTTAGGGGTTCTTAGGGTTTTTAGTGAATTTAAGCGGCTAAAGGGGTTTTTATGATTTTTAGTGTTTTTAAATTTTTATGGTTTTGGTGTGGGTTAAGTGTTTTCATGTTTTTATGGTTTTCTTATAATTTTTTAGGCATTTTGTGTATTTAATGTCTTCAGTAATTTTTAAGTATTTTTAGTATTTTTTATGTTTTTTAGAGTATGTGGAGATTTTGAGGGTTTTTTGGGATTTTTGGGGGGTTTATGTTTTTATTGTATTTTTAGTGTTTTTTTGAGTTTATTATGTTCTTAAATGTTTTCTACAGTTTTATAATTTTTTTAAACTTTTAGAGGGTTTTTAGAGTTTTTAGTTGTTTTTAGGGGTTTTATGTATTTTCTGGGTTTTTTAATGTTTTAAAGGTTTTAATGGTTTTTAAGGGTTTATGGTTTTTTGGATATTTTAGAGTTTTTATCATTTTTTAGGTTTTTAGGGGTTTTATGTGTTTTTAGGTTTTTAATGCATTCATAGGAGTTTTCAGGGTTATTATATTTTTTTCATTTTATGGATTTTTTGGCATTTTTATATTTTATATGGTTTTCAGACATTTTGTGGGTTTTAGGGTATTTTTTGGTTTTTATGGTTTTTAGTATTTTTATGTTTTTTAGGGGTGTTATGTTATTTAAGGTTTTTATTGTTTTCATTGGGGTTTTTAGTGTTTTTAGGTTGTTTTACGTTTTTATATATTTTTTGGGACTTTTTATGATATTTAGGGTTCTCAATGTTTTTAGGGATATTCAGGGTTTTTAGGGACTCTTAGTGTTTTAGGGTTTATATGGGTTTTTAAGTTTTTTGAGTTTTTTAGGGTATTTAAGGTTTTAGGGTATTTAATTTTTTTAGGGTTTTATATGGTTTTATAGTGCTCTGTGATTTTTAGCGGTTTTATGGGGTTTTAGGGTTTTATAGAATTTAGGGTTTTTAGGATCTTTAAAATTTTTATCATTCTTTATGATTTTAGTGGTTTTAAGTGTTTTTTGGTTTCAATGGCTCTCTTTGGTTTTTTCTAGGATTTTTGGTCTTTTATAATTTTTGGGGTTTTTAGTTATTATTTACTATTTTTATGGTTTTTATACTTTTTAGGGACTTTGAGGGTTTTTATGGGTTTAGGGTTTTTCTACGTTTTTAGGGGTTTATCGTTTTTAGGTTTTTAGTGGTGTTCAGTGTTTTTAGGCATTTACGGTTTTCTTGGGATTTTTTGTATTTTGGAATTTTTTAGGGTTATTAGTAATTTTTATTGCATTTTATGCTTTTTAATCTGTTTTTTGGGGTTTTAGGGAATTTTAGGTGTTTTTGGGTTTTATGGTTTTTCTGGGTTTCTGGATTTTTTTTGCTTGGTAATGTTTTTTAGAGTTTTCAACATATTTAGGTGTTTAAAGGGTTATTAGAGTTATTTTGGTTTTTAGGGGTTTTACTTGTTTTTAAATTTTTTTATGACATTTAGGGGTTTTAGGTGTTTTCCGGGATTTTTAGTTCTTTTGGGATTTTTTTCTTGGATTTTTAGGGATTTTTAGAGTTTTCCTGTTGTTTTGGATTTTTTAGGATTTTAGAAATTTTACATTTTAGGGGTTTTACGTATTTTATTTTTTTAAGGGTTTATTAGTGTTTTCATATTTTTAATGTTTTTATGTTTTTAGGATTTTTAGGGATTTTTAGGATTTTTACAATTTTTGGGTTTTAAGGGATGTTGTGGGTTTTTTGTTGTTTTATGGTTTTAGGTTTTTTATTTTTTTATGGTTTTAGGGTTTCTTAGGGTTTCATGCATTTTTAAGCTTTTGGGATTTATGTGTATTAAGGTTATTGATGTCTTCATATGGGTTTTTAGGGTTTAAATGGGTTTTTAGATTTTTTTATGATTTTTACGATTTTTTTAGATTTTTATTGGATTTTAGGGTTTTTGTGGGTTTTATGGTTTTTATTGTTTCAAGGGTTTTTATGGATTTCTAGTATTTTAGGGGTTTCCTTTGATTTTTATGGTTCTTATTTTTTTCTAGTGTTTTTATATTTGTAGGGGCTTCATGGGTTTTAGAGCTTTTAGTATTTTTTGGGGGATTTATGGGTTTCTAGGTGTTTTTATGGTTTTAGGGGTTTTATGGTTTTTAGTGGTTTATGGTTTTTAGGGAATTTAAGGGGTTTTTAGATATTTTATGGGTTTTATGTGTTTTTAGGTTTTTAAGGCATTCGTATTGTTTTCCAGAGTTCTTTTTTATTTTTATGTTTTTGGGAATTTTATGGATTTTTAGGATTTTTATGGGGTTTTAGGGATTTAGGGATTTTGAGGGTTTTTAGGGGTTTTTATTGTGGTTATGGTTTTTTGGGTTTTAGGTGTTTTTTTAGTTTTTAAGAGATTTTGTGTTTTTAATATTATTTAACATTTTATTGGTTTAAAGCGTTTTTATAGGTTTTAGTTTTTTTTCTTTTTGTGGTTTTCAGGGGTTTTAGGGTTTTTATGATTTTAGGGGGATTTAGGGCATGAACGTGTTTTAAGATTTTTTTAGGGGTTTTAAAGGATTATTTATTTTTATTTTTTCTTTAGGTTTTTAGGGGTTTTAGGGTTTTTACATTTTTTGGGATTATTTAAATCTTTATGGTTTTTATAGTTTTTAAGGATTTTAAGGGTTATATGTTTTCTTGGGGTTTCTTGGGGTTTTTTGGTTTTTTAGCATTTTTTAGGTTTTAAGGGGTTCAATATATTTTTTGTTGTAATTATTTTTTCATTTTTGTCAATATTTTCAAGGTTTTTTTACTTTCTTTGGTATTTTTAAGGCCTATAATTTTTTTATTATTTTTTAAGGTTTTTAGGGATTTGAGGTTTTTAGAGATTTTAGGGAATTTAGGTTTTATGTTTTTTTCTATGTTTTTTTGAGTTTTTTCTATTTTCATGGTTTTTAAGGGTTTTCATAGTTTTTAGGGGGTTTTACTGTTTTTATGTGTTTTTATATTTTTTTAATGTTTTAGGGTTTTTACAAGTTTCAGGGGTCTTTATGTTTTTAGGATATTTTAGGGTTCTAGATTATTTTTGGTTTCTTGGGGTCTGAAGTGTTTTTAGGTTTTTTTTGGTTTTCTTAGGGTTTTTCATGATTTTTAGTGTTTTTATATTTATAGTGAATTTTTTGTCTTTTTAAAAAATTTATTATATATTATGGATTTTACCAATTTGATGGTTTTTTTGTTTTTTAAGTTCTTAGGGGTTTTATGTATTTTAGGTCATTTAGCTTTTTAGGATTTTTCTTGGTTTTTAGGTTTTTTTTCATTTTTAGGGATTCTTAATTCTTTTTTTGTATTTTTTGGTTTTTTTGGGATTTATAGGATTTTAGGGTTTTCTGTGTTTCTTTTGTTTTTTTTATGTTTTAGGGTTTTTTTATTTTTTATGTTTATTTACATTTTTATAATTTTTCATGTTTTTAGTGGATTAAAGTTTTTTTATAGTTTTTAATGGGTTTTAGGGATTTTATGAATATTTGGTTTTTTATGGGTTTTAGTGGTTTTTATTGTTTTTAGTGGTTTTTAGTGGTTTTGTGAGTTTTTGGTTCTTTCTGGTTCGTAGGTTTTTTTTTCTATTTTTAGTATTTTTATGTTTCTAAGGTTTTTTTAAGGTATTTAGAGGTTTTTGGGTTTCAGATATTTTAATTGATTTTTAGGTATTTTTACGATTTTAGGGGGTGTTAGAGTTTTTAGATATTTTTAGGGATTTTTAGGATTTTTATTGTTTTTAGGTTTTTATTGGTTTAAATAGTTTTTAGGTTTTTAATATTTTCTTATGTTTTTCAACTTTTTATGGTTTTTTTACATTTTTATGGTTTTTTTGGGATTTTGAGGGTTTTTAGGGATCTTATGCTTTTTGGGTTTTAGGATTTTCTTGATTTTTTATGGAATTTATTTGTTTCTAGAGTTTTTTTCCATTTATAAGATCTTAGAGGGTTTTTTATATTTTAATAGTTTTTAGGGTTTTGGGGGTTTTAATGGTTTTTAGGGGTTTATTGTTTTTGGGGTTTTAGGGTCTTTTAGAATTTTTATTATTTTTTTATGTTTTTAGGGGGTTTATGTGTTTTTATGTTTTTAAGGTTTTCTTTGGGGTTTTAGGGTTTTTACGGTTTTAGGGATTCATATGGCTGGTTTATGATTTTTTATGGATTTTTATTATTTTTAGGATTTTGATTGTTTTTTGGGTTTTTAGGGTTTTTATGGGTTTTTTTGGGGTTTTGGGTTTTTTTGTGGTTTTCAAAGTTTTATTGTTTTTTGGGGTTTTAAAGTGTTTTTATATTTTTAGTGGTTTTTATGGTATTTTACTATTTATAGGGTTTTTAAGGTTTTTAATGGTATAAATTGTTTTTATGGTATTTTTGGGATTTTATGGTTTTTAGCATTTATGTTTTCTAAGGGATTATTGTTATTTTTATGTTTTTAATTTTTTTGTTATGTTTTTTCAGGTTATTTATTTAATTTTACATTTTTATGGGTTTTAGGGATTTTTTCTGGATTTTTATTAGTTTTTGGGTTTTAGGAATTTTGACAGTTTTTTTATCATTTTTATGGTTTTCCAAGATTTTTAGCATTTTTTATGTTTTTAAGGGATTAAATTGATTTTAGAAATTTAACTATTTTTAAGTTTTTTAGGGTTATTAAGGTATTTTATGTTTTTAGGGATTTTAGGTATTTTTTTAATTTTAAGGTTTTTAAGGATTTTAGGGATTTGGGGGGTTGATGAATTTTAGGGATATTAGGTATTTTGAGGGTTTTGAGTGAATTTTTAGGTTTTTTGGGTTCTTAGTGTTTTATAGGTTTTTTGGTGTCATAAGTGATTTTAGGTTTTTTTGTTTTATTTTGGACTTTCTGGGTTTCAAGGTTTTTTAAATCTTTATTCATTTTATTAATATTTTAGGATTATAAGGATTTTAAAATATTTTGGGATTTTGTGGGTTTTAGGGTTTTTAGGTTTTTTTAGGTTTTCATCATTTTTTAGGTATTTTATGTTTTCTTTTGTGTTTTTAGTGCTGTTAGGTTTTTAAAGTATTCTTAGGTTTTTGAAGGGTTTTTATGGGTTTAGTGATTATATAGATTTTAGGGTTTTTTGGTTTTTTGGGGTTTTTTGGGTTTTGTGGTTTTTTTGGGTTTTCTTTGTTTTCGGTTTTTTATTTTTTATGGTTTGATGGTTTTTAGAGGTTTTATCAGTTTTAGTGCTTCAAAGGGTTTTTTAGTTTTTAGTGGGTTTTAGGGGTTTTTTGTAATTTTAGTGGTTTTTATATTTTTAGGGGTTTTATAGTCTTTAGTGTTTTTAATGTTTCAGGTTCTTTTATGGTATTAGTGTTTTTAGTTTTTTAGGGGTTTTAAGTGTTTTATGGTTTTTATGTATTTCATAGTGGGGTTTAGGGTTTTAGGGGGTTTTTACATTTTTCTGTATATTTAGAGATTTTTAAGGATTTTAATGGTGTTTAGGGTTTTAGGTATTTTGAGGGGTTTAGGGGTGTTTTGGGGTTTTTAGAGTTTTTTAGGTCTTTGGGGGTTTTAATAGTTTTTTTCTTTTTAAGGTTTTCTTGTTGTTGTTTTATGGTTTTTATGGTTTTATTTGGTTATAGGGATTTTTATGGATTTTTATTATTTTTATAGGTACTTATGGTTTTCATGGATCAGTAGTCTTTTTTTAAAAAAATTGGGGTGTTTGAGTTTTTTGTGAAAGATTGGTGTTTTTAACGTTTTAGGGGGTTCAAGGATTTTAATATTTCTTAGTGGTTTTATGGTTTTTATTGTTTTTTAGGTTTTATTATGGTTTTTAAGGGTTTTATGATTTTTTGGGGATTTAGGGGTTTTAGGCCTTTTAGTGTTTTAAGTTTTTTTTATTTTTACTGGTTTTTTTTTATGTTTTTAACGTCATCACAGGTTATTTTATGGTGTTTTTATGTTTTAGGGATTTTTGGTATTTTTTAGGTTTTTTTATGATTTTTGTGTTTGTAGAGTTTTTTAGGGTTTTATATTTTTTTAGGTTTTATAGTTCATTTAATTATTTTTAGGTTTTTAAGATTATCATAGTGTTTCTTAAGGTTTTATGTGTTATTTTTGTTTTTAGAGATTTTGTGGAAGTTTTTAGAGATTTTATAGTTTTAATGTTTTTAGGGATGATGACGTTCTTAGGGGTTTTAGGGGTTTTATGGTTTTATGTGTTTTTTAGGTTTTTGGGGGGTTTTAATTATTTATAGTTTTTATGGTATTCTTAGGTGGTTTTAAGGGATTTAAGGGGATTTTTAATTTTTTTTGTGTTTATAGTGGTTTTGGGATTTTTCTTGTTTTCACGGTTTTTTTGGATTTTTTATGTTTTTATCTTTTTCATTGGTTTTGACCTTTTGGTGATTTTATAGTTTTTAATTTTTTTTAATTCTTTATGGGATTAAATAGTTTTAGAGTTTTTAGTTGTTTTTAGGGTTTTATTGGTATTTATGTTTTTTTATTGTATTTAGGGGTTTTAGGGTTTTAGGTTATTTTAGGGTTTTTTGGGTTTTTGGCATATTTTTTGTTTTTTGGGGTTTTATGCATTTTTAGGTTTGTATTTTTTTCAAATGGGTTTTATTGGTTTTTAAGGTTTTTTACATTTTTAGATATTTTTATGGAATTTTTATAACTTTTATGTTTTTAAGTTTTGTAAAATTTTGAGGGTTTTTATGTTTTCTAGGGTTTTAGAATTTTTATGCTTTCTTTAGGTTTTTAGGATTTTTTATTTTTTTTAGGATTTTTATGGTTTTTTGGAGTTTTTAACGTTTTTTGGGGTTTATATGTTTCTTATCGTTTTAGTGGGTTTTATGAGTTTTTAGTGTTTTTGAAATTTTTATGGATTTTATGGATTTTAGGGGATTTATGGTTTTTAGGGGTTTTTGGATTTTTTGGGTCGTTTATGGTTTTTAAGGTTTTTTACTTTTTTTTGATTTTTTGGCGGTTTTAAGTGTTTTTATGGTTTTATGGTTCCCTTAGAGGGTTTCAAGGTTTTTTATGTTTTAGTGATTTTAGGGATTTTTTGGGATTTTTATGGGGTTTTTTTTGGGGTTTTATGGAATTCGAGGCTTTTTTTGGTTTTCTTGTACTTTTTGGTTTTTTATGTTATTTTATGATTTTATGGTATTTTTGAGTTCTTCATGTATTTTAATGTATTTTTGATTTTTTAAACTTTTTTAGGGGGTTCAAGGGTCATTGTAGTTTTTAGTGGGCTTTAGGGTTTTTTGTGTTTTAATGATTTTATGGTTTCTTATTGTTTTTATCATTTTTTAGTTTTTTAGGGTTTTAGGGTATTTTTGGGTTTTTAGGATTTTTAGGTTAATTGGGAGGTTTGGTGATTTTTATTTTTAAATGATTTCTTATGGGTTTTTGAGTTTTTTATGTGTTCAGAGATTTTAAGGATTTTTTAGGATTTTTTGGTTTTTTAGGGTTTTTTAGGATTTTGAGGGGTTTTAGCGTTTTTAACATTTTTAGGGATATTATAATTTTTTGGTCTTCTCATGGTATTAACTATTTTATGGGTTTTATGGTTTTATTTTGGTTTTTCATGGTTTCTAGGTTTTTTACATTTCTCCATATTTTTGTGGATTTTTATGATTATTTAGGGTTTTAAGGGATTTCGAAGGTTTTGTGGATTTTTATTATTATTTGGGATTTAAGAAGTTTTAGTGTTTCTTCGGTTTTTTAGGTGTTTTTAGGTTATTTAGGTTTTTAAGGTTTTCAATGGTTTTTTTCATGATTTTTTGGGGTTTTAATGATCTTAGTGATTTTTATGGTTTGTATGGTTTTTATGTGTTTTTAGGGTTTTTATGATTTTGAGAGGTTTTATAGTTTTTGGGTTTTTATGGGTTTTTTTAGGCCTTTACAGTTTTTTAATTTTTAAGGTTTTTATGGGGAAAGGAAGATGTGAGGGTCGGGCTATTCCCCCCCCCCCCCCAATTTATTAGAATGAACAAAAGATACATAGCATACAAGGGAAGGGAGGGGTCAAAGGACCCACACCCAAAAACCCTTTACCACCCAAGATGCAAAAGACCCCAAAAAAGAAAAATCAAAAAAGAAAAACCACACAAAGCCAAGAAGCCACCACCAACATCCAGCATTAACCAGCATCCAGAAACTCACATCTGACCAACGACCAACATCCAAACTCACAAAATCCAGTATCCAGCACCAAGCACCAATATCAACAATCAGCTTCAACCCAATCATCCCTCAGAAACTCACACCATCCAGCAATCACCAGTCCAGCCACAAACCTCATCCAGCACCAGAGTTTCAGCCAGCCATCATTTCCTTCAAAAAAATCATCCCTCAGCAACTCACACCATCTAGAAACCACCAGTCCAGCCACAAACATCATCCAGCACCATAGTTTCTGCCATCCAACATTTCCTTCAACGCCTCGTGAGGAAGCATCAGCAAAACACCTTCTTCCCTCATCAGCACACACCAAAATCCATAACTGCATAAACCCAATCGAAAAACACTGGACCACCTCAGCCATAAATTCAAACAGAATATCTCCAACCAGATGAAGATCCCCTATAGAGAACCAGTACCCCTACCAAGCAAACCATAACAACGGATCAATCATGCACCCACAAAGCAGTAATGCCCTGAAACCACGAGCCACCGAAAAACCAGTAGAATAGCAAAAACCAAGGAACAAACCCGCTCCAAAGAAGACATACCAGATTTTCCAAAGAAACCGAAGAGCACCTGCTGCCGTGTTTCTGAGAATCCCCACTAAATATCATCGCAACGAACCGGAACACCAAAATCTGGCCCACTCATCCCTAGATCTGTAGCAGTGCACATCGAAGACTTCGGATCTAGGTGGTTCCACTACAGGTATGAAAACACCATGACCATATTTGTCTCCATGGAAAGCATGGAGAATATATCTTGTCCACACAACCATGGATCTACAACACTGAGCAAAGGTGAGACCAACACCCACCGTATCTTCCAGAGAACTGCAACTTCTCATGCTGGAGGGTCTAGACCTGCCCCAAAAAACCAGTCGCACAAAGGGAAGTCCGAATCCGACCACCTCTTCCATGGATCAACCAGTGGAAAGTCCGGTCCACCCCACGAAAATTTTTCATCACCGAAAGCCAGAAAGTCCAGAATTAGCTTGCTCAAAATTGGATGAAGCCTTCATCCAAAGATGCTTCCAGTGAAAACCTATGAGGGTACCATCGATCTAGAGAAAACTCACCTCGAGAGGAGAGAGAAGCAGCGCAAAGCAAGCCAACGCATGAGGATCCACAGACGCACCGAATAAGTATTGATGGCGATGGAAGACCCATACGCGAGAGGATCCAGGAGATGTGGGATCCAGTAGGCATTGGTTTTAGGTTTCATTAAGGTTTAAGTATTTTTATTGTTTTTTAACATTTTTAGGGGTTTAAGGGTTTAGTATTTTTATTCAATATTTTTGGATTTCATAGTTTTTAATGGATTATATGGTTTTTAGTGGGTTTTAGGATCTTTACAAACTTTTATGGTTTTTAACATTAAATCATATTTTTATGGTTGTAGTTGTTTTAGGTTTTTGACATTTTAATAGGATTTTTAGGGTTTTTCATATTTTTTTTGGTTTTTTGTATTTTTAGGGAATGTTAGGTACATTATTGTTTTTAGGGTTTTTATGGATTTTAAATGATTTAGGGTTTTTTGGTGTTTTGGTTTTTTTAAGATTTTAAGGTTTCTTAGTCGTTTTAGGTATTTTAAGGATTTATGTATTTCTTATGGGTTTTCACCATTTTAGGGACTTTTATGTTTTTAGCGATTTTTAGGTATCTTTTAATATTTTATGATTTCAAGTGTTTTGGGGTTTTTAGGGATTTTGAGGTTTATATGAAATTTTAGGGTTTTAAAGGTTTTTTATTATTTTTAGTGTTTTTGGAGTTGTTTAGGGTTTTTAAGGGTTTATAGTGTTTTTAACATTTTTATGGGTTTAATGGGTTGTAATAGTTTTTGTGGTTTAGGGGGGTTTTATGGGATTTTGGAGATTTTATGGTTCTTAGTGGTTTTATGGTTTCAGGGGTTTTATGGTCTTTAGGATGTTTGGTGTTTTTAGGATTTAAAGGTTTTTAATTATTTTTAGGTTTTTAGGAATATATTTGGGGTTTAAATGGTTTTTTATTTTTTGAAGAATTTTTATGAATATTTTTGGATTTTTATAGTTTTTAGGGGTTTATGGATTTTTTTTGGGATTTCAGGTTTCTAATATTTTTTAGGTTTTTTAGTGTTTTAGTGATTTTTTGGATTTTGAGGTTTTAATTCTTTTTCTTTTCTTAGGATTTTCTTGTTGTTTTCAGGGTTTTCCATGTTTTTTTATGTTTTTAGGCTTTTAGGGATTTTTTAGGGATTTGTTAGGATATTTTTGTGTTTTTAGGTTTTTGAGGTGTATTAGGTTTTTATGGTGTTTTGGGGGGTTTTAGGGTTTTAACATTTTTTCATGTTTTTTTGTGGTTTAAATTGTTTTTATGTTATTATGTTTTCCTTTTGAGATTTTGGATTTTTAAAAGTTTTTTAATTTTTTGGTATTATCAATTATTTTTAGGAATTTTGTGGTATGTTATGGTTTTTATGGATTTTGGGGGTTTTGTGGGTTTTAGTGTTTCTACGATTTTTAGCATTTTTTAGGTTTTTAGTGGTTTAAAGTGTTTCTAGGCATTTACGGTTTTCGTAATTATTTTTATGTTTTTAAGGTGGTTTTATGTATTTAAGGATTTTTATGGATTTTTATTATTTTATTGTTTTTTTTGGTTTTAAATTTTTTTTTTGTTTTTTTTGGATATTTATGGGTTTTTTTTTTGTTTTTTTAGTTTTTTTGCGTTTTTAGTGGGTTACAGTTTTTTTTAGTTTTTAATGATTTTAGGGGTTTAAAGGGATTTTAGATTTTTAGTGGGTTTTAAGAGTTTTTAAAATGGTTCTTGGGTTTTTATACATTTTTAATATTTTTTATGGTTTTTATGGTTCTTAAGGATTTTTATGGTTTTTAGGGTCGTTTAGGGTTTTCATAATTATTAAGGTTATGAGGGGTTTAATTTTTTTTTTAGTATTTTGAGGTTTTATTTGGGGTTATGAAGGTTTTAAAGGTTTTTTTATATTTTTACTAATCTTTAGGGATTTTTAGGATTTTTGTGGTTTTTAGGGTTTTTAGGGAAAAACAGGTTTGGGGCCAGGTGGATCCCAGCCCCACAATATTCAATAACATAAAATAAAGGTACAAGGAATTACAAGGAGGGTTTGCACAGCCGAGTGTGAAATTCACCCTTCATGTCTGAGTCCACAAGAGGAGTGCAGAAATCTGGTGCAATAAATGACCACATAGAACATCCATTCTCAATTGCTTTCTTGGAGAGTATGTCTGCCACCTTGTTCGCTTCCCTGTATATATGTGTGACCATAATGTTCATAACCTGAGAGATTCTCAGACATTTAACCCATTGTGGGAGGAGCCTCCATGGGATTGCCCTTGTTTTTCTTTTGAGGGCTTCCACCACCAACATCGAGTCGGATTCAATCCAAAGCTGCTTCCACCTGAAGTGGACCGCAAACTGTACAGCCTTAATCATGGCCCATAACTCCGCTTCATAAGCACATCCATTCCCAATGTAATGATAAAAGAATCCTTTAACAAAACTTCTATACGTCCGGAAAACACCACCACACCCGGAGAGACCAGGCGCGCCTAGGGCCGCACCATCCACATTAACTTTTATCCATTCTGGGATTGGTGGAATCCACCAAATGAATTTAAAGTCCTTCGGTTTCCAACATCTTCCAGAAATACTGAGAGTTCTCAACAAAATAAGGCCCTTTATATCATTAACCATCGCACCATCATGGATATGAGCCACCGCATGGACTGCTTGATGAATTACCACGACACCATTTCGGAGGCAGAATGCGTCATTATCAAAAACCACTTTATTCCGAGCTGCCCACACAAAAGCAGTAAGAGCCGCAGCAGTAGCAAGAAGCAGATTGGAAATTTGTTGATGGTTTTTGGAGTTTTTTTAGGGTTTTCGAGATTTTTATCGGTTTTATTCATTTTTATGGGTTTTATCCGGCTTAAAATTTATGGGTTTAATGTTTTTTTAGTGTTTTTAGATGGTTTGGGGGTGGATTTTTGGTTTTTGATGGTTTTTATATTGTTTTTGGGTTTTATGGTTTTTCGGGGTTTTTTATGGTTTTTATGGTTTTCTTAGGATTTTTAGTGGTCTAGGGTTATTTTTGAAATTATAATGTATTGCTTATGATTTTATGGGTTTTAGGGTTTTTTTAGTTTTTCAGGGATTAATCAATTTTATATTTTTCTTAATGTTTTCTAATGTTTGTAGGTATTTTAGTTGATTTTTAGGGGTTTTAGTAGATTTAATGGTTTTTATGGTTATTTGGGTTTTTTTTGGGTTTTTTGGGTTTTTTGAATTTTATTGGGTTTTTATCATTATTTAGGTTTTTCGGCATTTTATGTGTTTTTATTTTTTTTTAATATTTTGTTATGGGTTTTCATGATTTTTAATATTTTATAATGTTTTCTAGTATTTTAGCTCGTTTTTAGGATTTTTATGATTTTTAGGGTTTCTTGGGAATTTGATTGTTTTTAGATTTTTTTCTGGTTTTTAGTGTTTTAATGAGTTTTGGGGGGGTTTTATGGTTTTTCTTTTAATTTTATAGGGATTAATGTATTTTTATATTTTTTTCCATTTTTTGGGTTTAAAGGGTTTTTAGAGTTTTAGTGGGTTTTTTGAGTTTTTGGGATTTTAAGGTTATAAGGGGATTTAATGATTTCTAGGGTTTTTTTTACAATCATTTAAGGGGTTTTTAGATTTTTCATTTTTTTAGGTTTTTAATTGTTTTATGTTTTTAATGTTTTTTTTTCATTGTGTTTTCATTGTTTTTATGATTTTTTTATGTTTTAAGGAATTTTTAGGCAATTTTTCATCTTATTATAGGTTTTTAGGACTTTTTTTTATTTTGTAGGGTTTTAGGGTTTTGTGGTCTTTAGAGCTTTTTCATTTTTTTAGGTTTTTTTGGTGTTTTTTGGTTTTTATTATCTTCTAATGGTTTTTAAGAGTTTTTAGGGGTTTTTATATCTTTAGGGATTTTTAGGAATTTTTAGTGATTTTTATAATATTTATAGTTTTTAGGGGATTTAGGGATTTTTTGTGTTTTTAGAGTTTTTTATGGTCTTTAGGGTTTAATGGGTTTTTTTGTTTTCAATGTTTTTTTTGTTTTCATATATTTTGTAGTGTTGTTTAGTGTTTTTATATTTTAGTATGTGTATAAATGGTCTTTGGTGTTTTTTTGTTATTTTTAGGTTTTTATGGGTTTTGGTATTTATTTAAGGTTTTTAGGTGTTTTTATGGGTTTTTTGGGGATTTACAGTCTTTTTAGGTATTTTTTGGTTTAATGTCCATTTAACGTTTTTAAGGGTTTTATGTTTTTTTTTATTTTAGGGCTTTCTTAGGGGTTTTCACAATTTTTAGAGTTTTCATTATTATTTTTGTGTTTTCTGTGGAATTTTAGAGTTTTTTGAGTTTTGTATGGTTTTTAGGTTTTTGAGGGGTTTAGGGTTCTTATCACTTTTAAGGGTTTCTATGGGTTTTAACTGTTTTTATATTTGTAAGGTTTTCTAAGGAGTTTTCATAGTTTTCATGGTTTTTTATGTTTTTACATATTTTTAGTGATTTTTAGGATTTTTAAGGTATTTTATTGTCTTTAGTGATTTTGATGGGGAAGGGGGTCTAGTTTTTATGGTTTTTGTTGTTTTTTTAGTATTTTGATATTTTTGAGTTTTTTATGGTTTTAGTGTTTTTAGTGTTTATTTACATATTTATGGGTTTAAAAGGTTTTTTATATTTTTTATTGGGTATATTGTTTTTTCAGGGATTTTTATGTTTTTAGTGATTTTTATGGTGTTTTGGGTTTTTAGGGGTTTTAGGGTTTTTATGGTCCCTTTGAATTTTTATATTTTTTTTAGGCTTTAAGGGTTTTATTTTTTATTTTTTTAATGTATCTTAAAGGGTGTTCAGGTTTTTTTATTTTTTTCTATTTTATGGCATTTATGGATTTTTAGGGGTCTGGGGTTTTAGATATTTTTGGGTTTTTAAGGATTTTTTACAGTTTATAGGGCGTTTGGAAATTTTTTCTTTTTTATGTTTTTAAGTGTTTCTATATTTTTAAGGTTTTATTCAGGGTTTTCATGGTTTTTTTGGGGGTTTTATTAAATTTTAGTGATTTTATGTCTTTTTTAGGATTTGTATGGTTTTAATCGTTCTTAAATATTTTGAGGGATTTATGGTTTTTTACTTTTTTTTGGGTTTCTAGGGTATTTTTGGGTTTTAGTGTTGTTTTTTAGCCTTTTATGTGTTTGAAGGTTTTTATATGTTCTTAGTGTTTTCAAGGGTTTAAAGGGATCTTAGAGTTTTTAGTTATTTTATAGATTTTTATTAGTGTTTATTTTTTTAATTTTTGTATGGGTTTGTGTGGTATTTAGGGGCATTTAGGGTCTTTTAGTGTTTTTGCTCCATTTTCATTTTTTAGGTTTTTTGGGATTTAAAGTATTTTTAGGTTTTTAAGGTTTTTCATGGATTTTAATGATTTTTATATTTTTTTATTTTTTAGTGGTTTTAAGGTTTTTAATAGTTTGTTATTGTTTTTATTGATTTTTAGTGTTTTTAGGGTTTTAGGGTTATATGTTTTTCAGGGTTTTTAGCTTTTTTGTTTTGAGGGGTTTTAACTATTTTATTATTTTAAGGTTTTTTAGAGTTTTTTTCATGTTTTTTGGAGTTTTTACATCTTTAGGGATTTTTTATTATTTTTACGGATTATTTTTGGATTTTTATGGATTTCTATGTTTTTAGGGATTTTGAGGGTTTTGAAAGAGTTATAGGTTCTTTTGGTTTTTATGGTGTTTTATTAATTTTTTCGTGTCTTTAGGGTTTTTATTTTTTTACAGAACATTATAATGTTTTTAAGGTTTTAAATGGTTTTTAATGTATTTAGAGTTTTTAGAGGGTTTTTTGGTTTTTTTAGTTTTTAGGTTTTTTAAGGATTTATGGGGTTTTATATTTTTTAGGTGTGTTTAGGGTTTTTGGTTTAATTTTAGTGTTTTTAGGGATTTTAGAATTTTTTAGGTTTTTAGGAATTTTATGTGTTTTTAAAGGTTTTATTAGGGTGGTTCAAGGTTTTTATGATTTTTAATGTTTTTAGGTGTTTTAGGGATTTTATTGGATTTTTATAGTTTTAAGGGTGTTTTTGGAATTATTAGTGTTATTAAGGATTTTTGGTTTTGGGGGATTAAGGGATTTATTTTAATTTTTATGGTTTTTATGGTTTTTAAATATTTTAAACATTTATAGTGTTTTAAAGGGTTTTAAATGTTTTAGTGTTTTTTAGTATTTTTAGGTGTTTATGGTATTAGGGGGTTTTTATGTTTTTTAGTGGTTTTAGGATTTTTATAGTCTTTTGGGGTTTTAATAATTTTTTGGTTTTATAGGGTTTTAAAGTGTTTTTATGTTTTCAAGGCTTTCTTATGGTTTTCAACGGTTTTAGATTTTTTATGCTTTATGGTATTTTTGGGGAATTTTTAAGATATTTTTGTGTTTTTAGGGATTTTAGGTATTTTTAGAGTTATAGAAATTTATTAGGGTTTATAGGGTTTAAAGGTTCTTTGGAGGGTTTTATAATTTTTAGTTTTTCAATGTGTTTTAAGGGGTATTAAGGTTTTCTTATGGGTTTTCAAGGTTCTTCTAGGGTTTTTATGTTATTGGAAAATCTATGTCTTTTTAGGATTTTTATGATTTTAAGGGTTTTTCCAGATATTGAGGGGTTTCTAAGCTTTTTAGTGTTTTATGGTTTTTATTATTTTGTTGGGTTTTAATGTTTTTTTAGTTTTTATGGGTTTTAAATGTTTTTTAGATCATTTTAATGATTTTAGGTCTTTATAGGGTTTTTATAGTTTTTAGTTGTTTTTTGGGATTTTGTGGTTTTTAAGGGATTTTTTTTTGTTTTTTTGGGAATTTTGTGGTTCTTAGGGTTTTAATGGGTTTTTTGGTCTTTTAGTGTTTTTATCATTTTCTAATTTTTTTTTGGTTTTTTGTTTTCTTTTGGTTTTTAATGTTTTCTTAAGGGTTTTCATTGTTTTTATTGATTTTTTATGTTTTTGGGGATTTGTAGGGATTTTTATGATTTTTAAGGTTTTAAGGGGATTTTTGGGTTTTTCGGGTTTTTAGGGACTTTTAGTGCATTATTTTCATTTTTTAGGTTTTTATGGGTTTTAAGTGCCATTAGGTATTTATGGTTTTATTAGGGTTTTTAAGGTTTTAAGGGATTTAAAAATTTTCAGTATTTTTTGGGATTCAAAGGACCTTTATGGTTCTTTAGGGTTTTCAGGGATTTTGTGGGTTTTAGGGTTTTTAGGGTTTATATGGTTTTTTTTAGTGTATTTATTATTTTTTATGGTTTTTATGGTTTTTTAGAGTTTTTATTATTTTTTGTGCTTAAATGGTTTTTAGAGTTTTTAGTGGTCTTTAATATTTTTTTAACAGTTTTAGGGGTTTTATGGGTTTTATGGGTTTTTAGGTTGTTTTAGGTTTTTTTCATCAATAGTTTTTATGGGATTTAAATTTTTATAGGGTTTTATGGTTTTATGAGTTTTTCAATTTTTTGAGGTTTTTTATGTTTCTATGGAATTCAATTTATTTTTAAGGTTTTTATGGGTTTTTGGGTTTTTGGGGATTTTTTGGGGTTTTAGGGATTTATTGTCTTTTTATGGGTTAATAATTTTTAGGTATTTAGGTTTTTAGGGGATTTAATTGATTTATGTTTTTGTGGTTTTCTTAGTGGTTTTTAGAGATTTGTATGTTTTTAGGGTTTTATTGATTTTTTTGGATTTTTATTATTTTTGGGTGTTTACTATTTTTTAAGTTTTTTATGGTTCTTAGGTTTTTATGTTTTTTAGGGGTTTTATTGTTTGTTAGGGATTTTTTTAGTGTTTTGATGTTTTTTATAATTTCTAGCATTTTTAGGGGTTTAATAGTTTTTATAGAATTTTAGATTTTTTTTGGGTTTTATTGGTCTTTTGGGTTTTTATGTTTTCTATGGGTTTTGGGTTTTTTTCGTTTTTAGAATTTTTTAGATTTTTAGTGGTCTTATTTTTTTAGTTTTTTATGGTTTTCTTAGGGTTTTTCAATTTTATTTTGTTTTTCATTATTTTTAGGATTTTTATAGTTTTTAAGGTTTTAGGGATTTTTTTGGGTTTATAAGGTGATATGGTATTTTAGGGGTTATTAGTGATTTTTCATTTATTTGTTTTAGGGGTTTAAATTATTTTTATGATTTTATTGTTTCCTTAGGTTTTTTCTGGGGTTTTATAGGTTTTTATGTTTTTAAGGAATTTTAGAGATTTTTATTGGTTTTTATAGTTTTTATGGTTTCCGGGGTTTTGAGAGTTTTAGGAGTTTTAGTGTTTTTTGGTTTTTTGGGTATTTAGGTTTTATTGTTTTTAGGGTTTTTATGGTTTTTAATAGTTTTTAAATTTTTTAGATATTTTATGGGTTTTTAGAATTTTTAGTGGGGTTTTAGTATTTTATGGTTTTATAGGGGTTTTAATGTTTTATAGGGGTTTATGGTAGATATGGGTTTTTAGTGATTTTAGGGTCTTTTAGGGTTTTTATATTTTTTTAGTTTTTTAGGTGTTTTATGTGCTTTTAGGTTTTTAATTTTTTCTTAGCAGTTTCTGGGATTTTAAGGGTTTTTATTTATTTAAATTTTTTAGGGATTGTTTAGGTTTTTTACTGTTTTTTAGGGTTTTTAATTATTTTGATGGTTTTTAGGGGTTTTAGGGTTTTTTAGTGTTTTTTAGTGTTTTTATAATTTTTAAGTTTTATCAGTGTTTTTAGTTTTTCTTTTATTTTTATATTTATCTTAATAGTTTTCATGATTTATTTGGTTTTCCATGTATTAAGGGATTTTTAGTTATTTTTCATATTTTTATGGGTTTTTAGAATTTTTTAGGATTTGAGGGGTGTTCGGGGCTTTTAGCTTTTTATTTTTAGGTTTTTAGGGGATTTTTTGATTTTTAGGGTTTTTAATGTTTTTTAGATTATTTTAACGTTTTTAGTGATTTAAATGGTATTTAGTGTTTTTAGTGGTATTTAATGTTTTAATGGATTTTTAGGGCAAGGAAAGAGTGGAGTCGAGCTAATCCAGACCCACCAAATTTAATAAAAATAACGACGCAGCAGACAAGGGACCAAGCATACAAGGGAGGGGAGGAGTCCAACAACCCACACCCAAAAACCCTTAACAACCCCAACCCCATAAAAACCCAAAACCCAAAAAACACACAAATGCCAACCAATGCGGACAGCCATAATCATGTCCATCAGAACCTCCTAACCAATCATCAACCTACATCTCACAGCACATATCCCATCATCGATCACCTTCAGCATCCAAATGTCCTTCAACACTTTTTGGGGCCAGGGTATTCCTCCCAGGCAAGCAGAAAACAGTATCCCGCAGCTCAGATTCCAACATCCAGTACCACCAAAACAGACGTCTCCCATCATACCACTACTCATATTCCATCAATCGGCATAACCTAACCAAGCATCCAAAGCCTCCTGACCAATCATCTTGAGCACACCAGTCACAACCAATAAACAACACCACCATCGATTCACAACCGATCCATTCACACACCCCAACCAACACTCGAGTGATGCATCCACACCACCTCTTGCATTGTCTCTATAAGTAAAAAACAACAACCCACAACCCATTATCCAGAATTCATCCCATTCAATCCATTCATGACCCAACATCCCACAATTTTCATCCAGCATTTCACATCTAGCAGCACCACCAGCATTACAGGGAAACCACCCCTCTCGCCGAGGACCATTATGCAACACCCAAATTTCCTTGGGTAGAACCATGACTAATCTTCCCCTGTAACCACCTAGAAATAGAACTCCATGAACAGAAAACATCCAAATCCTCACATCATAACCATTAGCCAACACCAAACCAATCCTTCCACAGTCCGTGGAACAACCACCACTACCCAACAAAGAACACAGAATGCAACACTTATCTGGACTAGCATCAACATCATTCAATGAAAATGAGTCCCAGAAACAAACCTGCATTTGCGCTGAGATCCAAATTGAGGAATCTGCACCATCACCTAAAAAACTGAGACAAACCAGGGCAACAGATCCCCGCACAACTTCCCAGATCTCCAATGCGGAGACTTTCCACCATAAACAAAAACAGAAATACTTGGAAAGCACAAGACCTCCGAAAAACACCAGACTCCTTGGATCTGATGAATGCGAAAATTTCCCATCGCACGACTTCTAGAAACACCTAGGTCGGGCCTCTCTACGCCACTACTCAGAAAAGTCCAAGCCACCTATGAAATTGGGATTCACCTGCCACCATGAAACCAAAGGTCGCCGCTTAAACCCATCATTGTCGAAGTGACAAAGATCTGAAACGTGACAACCCAAAGCTCCCAGATCTATCCAACTCCTCCATAGACCACCTCACAATGTAAAAACTAGATCTGAGCAGCTCCACCATGGTAGTGCAAAGCTACACCATGGAAGGACCATATCTCGCCCACTCCTCCATGAAACTGAAACACCACGTGCTGGGGAGACCAGATCTGACATATTCGTCTAATGTTTAAGTCCTCATCCATAGGTGATGCCCAAGAAATCCAAACTGCAAGAGCACTTCCAATACAGAAGTGGCACACCAACAAATGAAGTGATAATGCTATAGAAGTGGATGCCTTAGAATCCATAGTATCTAAAAAGGAAATTCCACACCGGCGGAGATGCACCGCGGTTGGAATCGCAGGGAAGCCTGAGTGCGAGAGGAGCTTGGAGAGACAACCCCCTACAAGGATTTTCTCGGATTTTACAATGTATTTTTAGGGGGTTTTAACTGGTTCATTTGTTTTTATTAATTTAATGGGTTTTCAGGGTTTCTATGGTTTTTTAGGTTATAGGAATTATTAGAATTTTTTTAGAAATCTTATGGTTTTTTATGGTTTTTCAAAATTAGAGGGGGGGGGGGGGGGTTGGGGTTTTAGGTTTTTTAGGTTTTTTATTATTTTTTTGTATTTATGGTTTTGTTTTTGAGTTTATATAGTTTTTAAGGTTTTTTTGAGTTCTTAAACATTTTGTGGTTTTAAACCATTTATAGAGTTTTTTAGTGTTTTTATGGGTTTTTAGGGTTTTAAGGTTTTTTTGGTTTTATATAGTTTTTATGGTTTTTTGGGGTTTTAGTATTTTTTTTGTTTTTAGGGGTTTTGGGTGTTTTATTGTTTTTAATGTTTTATTATATTTTTTAGGGTTTTTAGTGTTTTTATATTTTTAGTTATTATTAGTTATTTAAAAAAAGTATAATGTTTTAGGGTTTTTTGGCTATTTTATGTTTCTAGTTTTTTTTTCTTTTGGGGTGTTATGAATATTTATCCTTTTAGGGGTTTTGGTCTTCATATTTTATGTTTTATTTTGAGTTTTATTATTTTTAGCAGTTGAATGGGTTTTTAGAATTTTTTTTAGGTTTTTATTAATTTTTATTATTTTTTAATGTTTTTAGTGGTTTTATGGTTTTTAGGGCATTTAGGGATTTTATGGTTTTTACAGGTTTTATGGGTTTTAGGCCCTTTCTATGGTTTTTTAATATTTTTAACATTTTTATTTTTTTAGTGTTTTTATGGGTTTTATGTTTTTGAGAATTTCTACGGCATTTTAGGTTTTTTAAAATTCATTGTGTTTTTAGTTTTTTTATGGATTCTTATATTTCATAATGATTTTTTAGTGTTTTAGGGATTTTCATGTGTTTTAAGGGTTTTTTTATCACTTTTAAGGGTTTTTAGGGTTTTAACTAATTTTTAGTTTTTTAGGGGTTTAAGTGAATTTAGGTTTTTACAATTTTCGTAGGGTTTTCAGGGTTTCTTGGATTTCTATCATTTTTAATGGTTTTTAGAGATTTTTACTTATTTTTATTAATTTTTTGGTATTTTAGGTATTTTGTGAGTTTTTAGGGTTTTTATTGTTTTTTAGGGTTTTATGGTTTTTTTTATTTTTTTGGGTCTTAAGGTTTTGATTGGTTTTTAACCATTTAGGGCTTCAAAGGGTTTTTATAGTTTTTGTTTGTTTTTATGGTTTTTATTGGTATTTCAATTTTTTTACTTCTCTTAATGTTTTTTAATCTTATTTAGTGGTTTTAAGGGTTTTTAGGGTCTTTTATGGTTTTAAGGCTTTCTTGGGTTTTTTAGGTTTTTAAATGGTTTTATGTGTTTTTTTGGGATTAATGGTTTTCTTACAATTTTATAGGGTTTTATGAGTTTTTATTTTTTTGTTGAATTTTATATATTTTTACGATCTTTTTGTGTGCTTTTAGTGGTTTTATGGATTTTTAGGGTTTTAGGGTTTTTTAGTATTATTTGGGTTCTTAAGGGTTTTATCCTTTTTTAGGTTTTTAGGGAAAAGAAGGCTCGAGACCAGGTGAACCTGGTCCCCCAAAATTTATTAAAAAAGATAAGGAACCAAAAAAACCTTAGAAGGAGGGATTATAAATCTGGGAGTGAAATTCACCCCTCATATCAGACACCACAAATCCTAGGCATGAGGATGGGGCGACAAAAACCACATCAAGCCCCTTTCCACAATCGTCTTCTTGGAAAGGGCATCCACTATTGAGTCTGCCACTCGATTGGCATGTGTGACGTGGATATTAATCCGTTGAAAAAGTTTAAGGAATTCCATTTGTTGCAGAAGAATCCTCCAAGGGACTCTCCTAGATTTTTTTTCTAAAGTCCTCAATGGAAAGAATTGAGTCTGATTCAAGCCAGAGAGGACTCCATCCAAATTGAGAAGCAAACTCAATCGCCTTCATCATGGCCTAAAATTCAGCTTCAAAGGAACACCCATTGACAATAAAGTGTTGAAATCATCCTTTGATGAAACCTCGATGTGTATGGAAGACCCCACTACACCGAGAGGGGCCTGGTTCTCCCAGTGCCGCACCATCCATGTTATCCTTAATCCAGGAAGAGATTGGGGGAATCCAGTAGATGAAATTGAGAACCTTTCATTTTTTTATTCTACCAGAAACTCCAAGAATCCTTAAGATAATTAGATCATTAACATCATTTTCAATTGGACCTGTCTAAATGTGAGACTCTGCATAGACTACCATATATAGGGTAATAACTCCACCACGGAAGGAGAGTCACTTTTTGTTAAAAGCTATCGCATTCCGGGAAGCCTAGGTGTAATAAGTAATAGTAGCAACGACAATGGGCAAGAGGTTGGACACCTACGTACTGCAATTTAGGTTTTTTGGGGTTATATTTTTTCTTTTGGTTTTTGAGATTTTCTTAGGGGTTTTCAGGTTTTTTGAGTTTTTTTACCTTTTAATGTATTTTTAGTGATTTTTTAAAATTTTTATGGTTTTTATGGTTTCAGGGATTTTGAGGGTTTTCCGATTTTTTTTGGTTGTTTAGGTTATTTGGGTTTTTTGATTTATTATGGTTTTTAAGTATTTGTAGACTTTCTTAACAATTTTATGGGTTTAGAATGTTTTAAGAGTTTTTAGTTGGTTTTTAACGTTTTTATGGGTTTTTATTTTTTATGGTTTTTAGTGTTTTTTTGGGGCTGTTAATATTTTTTATAATTTTCAGGTGTTTTTAGGTATTTTAGGGGTTTTATGTGTTTTGGTTTTTTAATGTATTTATATTGACTTTTAGTATTTTTTGTTTTTATATGTTTTTAATGATTTTTAGGTATTTTTATAGTTTTTTAGGATTTTTAGGAATTTTGATGGTTTGTAGGATTTATTTAGGTCATTGGGGTTTTATGGTTTTTTTATTTTTAGGGTTTTTCTGAGTTTTTTTTGAGGATTTAAGGATTTTTGTATGTTTTTACTATATTAGGGGTTTAAATTGATTTTCTATTTTTTAGCGGTTTTTAGGGGTTTTAAGGTTTTGTTGGGGGTTTAAGGTTTTTAATATAGTTTATGGTTTTTAATTTTTGTAGGTTTTTAGGGTTTTGGTGGCTTTTATGTTTTTTTAGGGAATGCAGTTTTTTTGGTTTTTTTTCATTTTTATACGAGTTTTAAGCATTTTTTTTGATTTTTTTATGTTTTTAGAGTTTTTTGGGATTTTTAACATTTTTCATTATTTTACGGGGTTTTAGGGATATAAGGTTATTTAGTATTTTTTTGGGCCTTTAGGGTTTTTTTGGGAATTTATATTTTTTAGTTTTTTGGGGGGTTTTATCTGTTTTAGTTTTTTTGGTTTTCTGAGGCATTTTCATGTTTTTATGTTTTTTATGTTTTATGGGGTTTTAAGTGATTTTTTATGATTTTTATGCTCTTTAGAGTTCTTAGAGAATATGGGTTTTTATGGTTCTTGGGGTTTTTATTATTTTTTGCATTTTCAGGTATTTTTTTTATTTTTAAATGTTTTTAATGATTTTTAGGGTTTTAAGAGTTTGTAGGGTTTTCATGGGATTTAGGGGTTTTTTTGGGTTTTTAGGGGTTTTAAGTGTTTTTAGGGTTTTAAATTTTTCGTAGAGTTTTCTGTTTTTTATAGTTTTTTTTACGTTTTTTTGAGGTTCTTAGTGATTTTTTTCCTTTTATTGTTTTTTCTGTTTTTTGGGGTTTTGGGGGGTTTTAGGGTTTTTAGGGTATTATGGATTTTAGTGTTTTTACGCGTTTTATTTTTTATTTTTTAGGGGTTTATGTTATTTAGATTTTTAAACATTCTGAGAGGTTTAAATGGATCTTACTTTTTTTAGTGGCTTTCATAATTTTTATGGGTTCTTAGAATTTTTATGTTTTTTAGGGGTTTTATTTTTTTAGGTTTTTCAAGGTTTCAAGGTTTTTTTTGTTTTTGGTATTTTTAGGGATATTTTAGAATTCTTATAGTTTTTATGGTTTTAGAAAATTTTGGGATTTTTAGGTTTTTACCTGTTTTTATTGTTGTTTTGGGGTTTTAACATTTTTTTTGAGTTATTTGTACTTTTTAAGGTTTTTTATAGTTTTTAAGATTTTAGGGATTTGAATGGTTTTTAGAATTTATTGTGGCTTTTTAGGTTTTTATGGGTTTTCAGGGCTATTGAGTGTTTTTAGGATTCTAATATTTTATTAGTGTTTTTCATGTGTTTTATAGATTTTTAATATGTACTTAGATTTTGGGATTTTATGGTTTTTTTTGGATTTTTAGGGTTTTAGTAATATTAAGTGTTATAGGTTTTTTCTAGTTTTTTTAGGGTTTTTTTTTGGGTTTTAGGGTATGTTTTGAGATTTTAAGGGTTTCAAATTTCATTTACAGTTTTTATTTTTTTAGTGGTTTATAGGGTTTTTACAGTTTTTGTGATTTTTTAGAGTTTTCTTGGGTTTTTGGGGTTTTTTTTGTTTTTAGGGGTTTCAAGTTTTTAAGGTATTTTTTGCATATTTTAGGGTTTCTAACATTTTTAGGTTTTTTGGTGTTCTAATTGTTTTTATGTTTTTACGGATTTTAAAGTGATTTCATGCTTTTTATTTTTTTATGTTTTACTTATTTTTATGGACTTTTTAGTATTTTTATGGGTATTTTGGGTTTTTTGGATTATATTTTTTTTAGGTTTTTTGGGGTTTTAAGAATTTTATGGGTTTTTAGGGGTTTAATTTGATTTTAGGATTTTATGGATTTTTAAATTATTTGCTGGGAATTATGATTTTTTATGTTTTTTCTAATTTTTTTTTTATTTTTTAGGGTTTTATGGGTTTTTATGTTTGTAGAGATTCTGAGGAGTTTTACAATTTTTTAACATTTTAATGGTTATAGGTTTTTTGTGGTTTTTTGTGTTTTTGTAGTTTTGTAGTTTCTTTAGGGGTTTAATTGGATTTTAGATTTTTTTAGTGGTGTTTTATGATTTTTATAGGTTTTATGGTTTTTTATGGTTTTTAGGGAATTTATGGTTTTTAGTGGGTTGAGGGTTTTTAGGGTATTTTAGGGTTTTGGGGTGTTTTATGTATTTTTTAGGTTTTTAGGGGTTTTTTGGTATTTTTCGTATTTCAAGGTTTTCTTAGTTTTTTTTAGGGTTTTCGGGGCTTTTGTGTTTTTAGATATTTTTAGGGCCATTTTAGGATTTTTATAAGTATTTAGGGTTTTTATGTATTTTGAGGGTAATTTGGTTTTTTAGGAATTTTAGGGTTTTAGTTGTGTTTTTTGGGTTTTAGGATTTTTTGACCTTTTCAAGGTTTTAGTGGTTGTTTTGATTTTTTAACATTTTTGCGGGATTGAAGGGTTTTTAGAGTATTTACTGTTTTTTATGTTTTTTGTCAGTTTTTAGTGTTTTATGGGTTTTATGGGATTTCGTGTTTGTTAGGGATTCTTGGTTTCTTTAGGGATTTTAGGGGTTTTCATGTTGTTTAGGTTTTTAGGGGTATAAAGTGGGTTTAGGTTTTAATGGTTTTCTTAGGGGTTTTCAGCGATTTTAGGGTTTTTTATTTTTGTAATGATTTTATGGGATTCTGTAATATTTTTATGATTTATTTAAGGGTCTTAGGGATTTGGAGGTTTTTTAGGTTTTAGGGTTTTTAGAGTTTTTATGGTTATTTCGGTTTCTAACTATATTTTTGATTTTAAGGGTTTTAAGGTTTTTTAGTGGTTTTTAATGTTTTTGGCGTTTAAAATGGATAACATATTTTTTAGTGGTTTTGGGGATTTTTTAGAGTTTTAGGGTTTTTGTAGTTTTTAGGGGTTTATATGTTTTTCAGGGGTTTATGGTATTAGCATCTTTTAGTATTTTTTAGTGTTTCTAGTTTTCTTATTGGTATTAAGTGTATTTAGGTATTTTTGGTTTTCTAATTGTTATTCAAGGTTTTAGGATTTGTTATATATTTAGTGTTTTTAGTTCTTTTTTACAATTTTTTGGTTTTTTTGTATTTTAGGGATTTTTATGATTTTAAGTTTTTTAGGGTTTTAGTGTTTTTTAGGTTATTATGGGCATTAAGTGTTTCTAGATTTTTAATGTTTTATTTGGGTTTTTAGGGCATTTAGTATTTCATACATTTTTTTGGATTTTTGGTGCTTTTTAAGTATTTTGTGATTTTTAGGTCTTTTTTGGATTACGAGTCTTTTTCGGGTTTTTTTGGGTTTTTTGGGCTTTTATGGTTTTTTGTGGTTTTTTTCTTGAGTTTTTTAGGTTTGATAATGTTTTTTAAAGTTTTTTAAAATTCTTAGTTATTTATAGGGTTTTTTGTGTTTAGTGGTTTTTATGTGTTTTATGGGTTTTTAGGGGTTTAAAAGGTTTTTAGAAGTTTTAATGGTTTTATAGTTTTTATTGTTTTTACAGTTTTGAGAAAGGTTTAGGTTTTAGGGGTTTTTTTATTTTTTGGTTTTTTGAGGTTTTTTTATGGAATTTCATGGGTTTTCTGGGATTTTTTTCTTTTTATTGATACTAAGGTATAGTTTATATTTTTATTGATTTTAAGGGTTTTTAGGGATTTTTTTGGGGGGGGGGTGGTTAGGTTTTTTAAGGTTTTTGGTTTTTTTATCTTTTAAGGGTTTTTCTGTTTTTTTCAGGATTTTAATGTTTTTAAATGTTTTTTAACATTTTTTGGTTTGAAGTTATTTTGGATTATTTTTGGTTTTTAGGGTTCTACCAGTTTTTTAGGTTTTTAATGGTTTCTATGTGTTTTATGGTTTTTAGGGGGTTTTAGGTTTTTAGATTCTCTTAGGGGATTCTTAATGCTTATAGAATTTTTTGGGGTTTAAATTTTTTTAGTTTTTTTGGTTTTTATTGGGTTTTTCAGGTTTTTATGTTTTTTATGAATTTAGGGAATTTTAGGGATATTTAGGATTTTTATGGTTTTTTGGTTTTTTAGTGATTTTGGGGGTTTTAGGCTCTTTTATGTTTTTTAGGCTTTTTAGGGTTTAAAGTGTTTTTAGGATTTTAGGGGTTTAAAGTGTTTTTATGTTTTAATGGTATTTTTATGGATTATCAGTGTTTTTAGTGTTTTTTATTTTTTTAGGGTTTTTTTGGGATTGTATAGGATATTTATGATTTATTTTGGGGTTTTAGTGATTTTGAGGGTTTTAGGGTTTTTATGGTTTTGTTTTGATTTTCTAGGTTTTTTTGAGATTTTTGTTATTTTTAATTTTCATTTAGAGTGTTTTAATGTTTGAAGGGGTTTAAATGGTTTTTAGTGTTGTTAGTGAGGTTTCAGGGTTTTATGGTGTTTTAGGGTTTCTATTGTATTTTGGGATTTTGTAGTTTTTATGGTTTTGGGATTTTTAGTGTTTTTATAGTTTTTATTTTTTAAGGGTTTTATGTTTTTTTGGTTTTTATTGTTTTCTTGAGGTATTTTCAGGTTTTTAGTGTTTTTTATGTTTTTTTAGGTTTTTAGGGGTTTTGTTTTTTTAGGTTTTTATGGTTTTTGTAAGGAATTTTAGGTTTGAACGGTTTTTCTTATGTTTAGGAATTTTTAGTGATTTTTTAGTGTTTTTATTGTTTTTAGGGTTTTCGGGTAATTTGAGGGTTTTTAGGTTTTTTAGGATTTTAGTGTTTTTTGGTTTTTTGGGATTTTAGTTTTTCCCGAGTTTTTTGGGTTTTTATGATTTTTTAGAGTTTTCAAATGTTTTTATGTGTTTAAATATTATTTTTATGGTTTAGTGGTTTTAGGGGTTTTATGCGTTTTTAATGTTTTTAATGGCTTTTAGAGCTTTCATGGTTTTAGGGTTTTATGGATTTTTATGGTTTTTTTTATTTATTTGTCTTTAGGGGTTTTATGTGTTTTTAGATTTTTAATGTTTTCATTGGTTTTTTCTGGGTTTTAGTGTTTTTTCATTTTTAGGGGTTTTATAGTCGTGTTTTTTTATTTTTTTTTGTTTGTTAGATTTTTATCGATTTTTAGTTTTTAGGGTTTTTTTGGGTTTTTTGGTTTTTTTTGGTTTTTAGGGTTTTTTTGAGTTTTTAGGGGATTTATGATTTTTAGAGTTTTTTAACGTTATTAGGGGTCTAAATTGTTTTTTTAATTTTTAGTTGGTTTTTAGGGGTTTTAGGGTTTTGATAGATTTTTAATGTTTTTAGGGGTTAATGGTTTTTGGGGTTTTGAGTCTTTTTGGAGTTTTTAGCATTTTTAGGTTTGTTATGGTATTTTAAGTGCTTTAAGGGTTTTAAGGTTTTCATAAGTTTTATTTTTTTAGGGTTTTTACATGTTTTTGAATTTTTAGTTGTTTTGTATGATTTTTATGGTTTTTAGGTATTTTTAGGGTATTTAAGGTTTTTCAGGATTTTTTATTTTTTTGTTTGTTTTTTTAGTTTTTAGGGATTTTTCTCGTTTTTATTTTTTATGGTATTTTAGATTTTATTTAACATTTTTAAGGGTATAAAGGTCTTTTAGTGTTGTTAGTGTTTTTAGGGTTTTTAATTATTTTAGGGTTTTAATGGTTTTTAGGGCGGTATATGGTTTTTATCGAGTTATTGGGTTCTCATGGCTTTTTAGGGTTTTAGGATTTTTGTGTGTTTAGGACTTGTAGGGGTTTTATTTGTTTTTATGTTTTTAAGGTTTTCTTTGGGGGTTTTAGGGGTTTTATGTTTTTATGATTTTTTAGATCTTTTTATGATTTTTATGGGTTTTCAGTGTTTAAAGGGAATTTTGATGGGTTTTATCGTTTTTAGGGTTTTAGGGATTTTAGGGTTTTTAATGATTATTTGGTTTTTTGGGGTTTTAAGTGTTTTTAATTTTTAAGGTTTTATTATGGTTTTTCAGGGTTTATATTCTTTTTTACATTTTTATAGAATATTTGGTAATTTTAGTAATTTTATTATTTTTACGGATTTTGAGGGTTTTGTTGTTTTTTAGAGTTCTTATGTTTTTTAGGTTTTTTGGGTTTTTGGGGGTTTTTTGAGACCATTAGTTTTTAAAGGTATTTTAGGTTTTATGTATCAGTTTTTGTGTTTTACATGGTTTTTACTGTTTTATGGGTTTTAATGTTTTTAGGTACTTTTAGGTGTTTTAGTGTTTTTTAGGTTTTTAGGAGTTTTAAGCATTTTTATGTTTTTACTAATTTCATAGGATTATTAAGGGATTTCAGGGTTTTATACATTTTAAGGATTTTTGGATTTTTTGGGGATTTTATTATTTTTTAGGGTTTTTTGGGATTTTGTGGGGTTTTTGGTTTTTAGGAGTTTTTAGTGTTTTTAGGTTTTTTAGGATTCTTTTAGGACTTTTCTGGGTTTTACAGTGTTTTGGGATATTAATTATTTTTAGTTTTTTTAGGGTTTTAATGGTTTTAATGGTTTTTATGGTTTTTTTTTTAGAGTTTTTAGTGTTTTTATTTTTTTAGAGTTTTTTTTAAAAATAATATAGGGGTTTAAAGGATTTTATTCCTTTTAGTGGTTTAGGGTTTTAATTTTTTTTTTGGTTTTTATGTTTTTTATAGTTTTGAGTGTTTTTAGGGTTTTTATGGTTTTTGTGAATTTTAGCGTTTTTTGGTTTTATTAGGGGATTTAAGTATTTTTTGGTTTTTAATGGTTTCAAATGGTTTTTAAATTTTCTAAGGATTTTTAATTTTTGGGGATTTTTTTGGGATTTTTAGTATTTTGTTAGTTTTTAGTATTTTTAGATATTTTTTTTGTTTTTAGGGGGTTTTTAGGGTTTTTAGTTATTTATGGGTTTTTGGGTTTTTACGGCATATTTGATGTTTTTTAGGATTTTCATGGTTTCATAGTTTTTATAATTCTTAATATTTAAAAGATTTTTATATTTTTTTAGTGGGGTTTTAGGGTTTTATGGGTTTTTAGGGTTTCTATTGTTTTTACAGGTTTTTATGGTTTTTATAGTTTTTAAGGTTTTTATGTTTGAATGTTTTTAGGTTTTTAGGCGATTAGGTGTTGTTTGGTTTTTTGAGGTTTTCTATAGTTTTTCAAGGTTTTTAGAGTTTTTAATGCTTTTAGGAACTTTTTGGGATTTTATGATTTTTATGATTTTTTTGGGTTTTAGGGATTTTGAAGGTTTTACAGTTTTTTGGGATTTGTTATATATTATGGTTTTCTTCGGTTTTCAGGGGTTTGTTTTTAGTTTTTTATAGTTTTAATGTTTTTTATTGTTTTTAATGTTTTTAGGGTTTTAAAGTATTTATTGATATTTTGTGGGTTTTTAGGGGTTTTATGAGTTTTTAGTGTTATAAAGTTTTTATGTTTTCAGGCTTTTTTGTTTATGGGAGTTTTTTAGACTTTTTTTCTTTTTTATGTTTTTAGGGGATTTATGTATTTCTTGTTTTATAGTGTTTTCTTAGGGGGGGGGGGGGTTAGTTAGTTTTAGGTTTCTTAAATTTTTAGGGATTGGTAGGTATTTTTTAATATTTTTATGGTTTTTAGGGTTTTTATGATTTTGAGGGGTTTTAGGGTTTTTTGGGTATTAATTTTTTTTTGTGTTTTTAGGGATTTTCTATGTTTTTTAGGGTTTTAAAGGTTATTAATATTTTTCTATCGTTTTTATGGGTTCAAAGAGTTTTTATGGTTTTTAGTGGGTTTTTGGTTTTTAAATGTTTTTTTATTTTTATAGTTTTTTTTGGGTTTTAGGGTCTTTAATGTTTTAGGATGTTTTTCTTTTTTTTTGTTTTTAGGGGATTTATAATTTTTTACCTTTTTAATTTTTTGAAGTGTTTTTCTATGGTTTTCAAGTTTTTAGGGGTTTTTTATGTTTTTTGGCATTTTTAGAGCATATTTTGGTTTTTATGGTTTTTGGGATTTTAATTGGTTTTAGAGTTTTTTAGGGTTTTTGTGTTTTTAGTATTTTTAGGTTTTTAGCGGTTTTATGTGTATTTTGGATTTAAGGTTTTCTTATGGTTTTTCTAGTTTTTTAGGATTTTTTATGTTTTTAGGGATTTTAAGGATTTTTTTGTATTTTTTGGGTTTTTTTCGAGTTATAGAGATTTTGAGGGTTTTTTGGGTTTTTTTTGGTTTTTAGGGATTTAGGATTTTTATGGATTTTTTGGGGGTTTTATCATTTATAGATCATTTTTGAGTTTTTAATGTTTCAAATAGATTTTATCTTTTTAGAGTTTTAAAGGGTTTTTAGAGTTCTTAGCGGTTTACTTGGGTGTTTGTGGGTTTTTATGGTTTTTGGGATTTCTAAGGTTTTTACGTTTTTATATATTTTAGGGTTTTTTGTATTTTTTATTATTATTTGGGGTTTTTAAATGTTTTTAGATTATTATAGTTTTCATAGGGGTTTTAAAGGGGTTTTTTATGTTTTTGGGGACTTTAGGGTTTTTTTTTGGAATTTTAGGGTTTTTTGTGTTTTTATGATTTTTAGGGGTTTTCAATGTTTCCTTAATATTAACATTAATTTAGGTGTTTATAGGATATTTATGTTTTTTATATTTTTAGGAATGTTTTAGATTTATATGATTTTTTGGAGGTTTTAATGTTTTTTTTGAGTTGTTTTTATGATTTTTAATGTTTTTAGAGATTTTCAAATTTTTATGGGTTTAAATTTTTTTTTATATTTTTTATTGTTTTTTTATAATTTTTTAGGTCATAGGTGGTTAAACCATCTTTATGGGTCTTCTGGTCATTTAGGTTTTTAGCGTATTTAGGTTTTGGGGGGTTTTGGTGTTTTAGGGTTTTATGGTTTCCTTATAGGTTTTTAGTGTTTTTAGTGTATTTTACCTTTTTAGGTTTTTTAAGGTTTTTAGGATTTGTATGATTTTATAGGTTTTTAAGGGATTTTGAGTGATGTATAGGGATTTATTGTTTTTATGGTTTTACAGGGTTTTAGGGTTTTTTGAGTTTTTTAGGGATTCAAGGTTTTTTAGAGTTTTTTAATGTCATTAGGGGTTTAAATGGTTTTTATATTTATTATTGAGATTATAGGGTTTCTATGGGTTTTTAGTATTTTTAGGAATTTTTTCGTTTTTAGGTTTTTTATGGGTTTTAATGTTTTTTAGGTTTTCAGGTGTTTAAAGTGTTTATAGATTTTTAATGTTTTCTTTTGGGTTTTTTCTAGGTTTTTATGGGTTTTTCCATTTTTAGATATTTTTAGGGCTTAAAATTATTTTTATGGTTTTTTGGGGGTTTAGAGATTTTGTCGGTATTTATTGTTTTTACGGGTTTTTTGGGGTTTATGGTATTTCTTGAGCTTTTTAGGGACTGATTATTTTTTTGAGTTTTTTAATGTTTATAGGGTTAATGTTTTTTTAGAATTTTGAGTGGTTTTTAGGGTATTTATTTGGTTTTTTTGTTTTTTAGGTTTTTATAGGTTTTATGGTATTAGGGGTTTTAAGTGTCTTTTGGGTTTTTATGATTTTTTATATTTTTATTGATTTTTGGGATATTTTTATTATTTTTAGGGCAAACAAGGCGTGAGGCCAAGAAGAAGGCTTGGTCCCTCAAGTGTATAAATGAAAAATAAAGTACAAGGCATTACAAGGGGGACTTATGCAACCGGGTACGGATAGCACCCTTCATGTCCGAATCCACAATTGAAGAACAAAAAAAGGGAGCAACAAAAGACCACCATGAGCATCGTTCTTCAATAGCCTTCTTGGAAAGCACATCATCCACCATATCGACTTCCCTGTATGCATGGGTGATCTTAAGAACCAGATTTATGGACACACTAATGCAATCAATCCATTGGGGTAGAAGCCGCCAGGGAACCGTCCTTGAATTTTGACGAAAGGCCTCAACCGCGAGCTTGGAATCAGACTCAATCCAGAGTTTCTTCCAACCAAACTGGTTTTCAAACCACACCGCCTGGATGATAGCCCAAAGCTCTGCTTCATAAGCACAGCCAATTCCGATGAAGTTGTAAAAGGTTCCCTTGACAAAACCTCTATAAGTACGAAGACGCCACCACAGCCTGAAGGCCCTGGAGAGCCTATTGCCGCACCATCAACATTGACTTTGATCCAAGATGGGATAGGTGGAATCCATCGAATTTACTTCACCACCAAAGGTTTTTTGCACCTACCAGAGACACCAAGAGTGCGGAGAGTGATGAGGTCAGTAAAGCAATTGTTCATCACACCTGTTTGAATGCCCCCAGCCATCTGAACAACAGAGTGTATGGCAAGAATACCATCATGAAGGGAGGTTGACTTATTCGGGAACATAGCAGAGTTTCTGGCAACCCATATAAAATCCACAATGGCTGCCGATGCAGCAAGAAGAAGATTGTAAATTTGCTCACTGTACCTTGATTCTGTGATGAGAGAAATAATCTGAGCAAATGTTCTATCTAAGGGCAGTTGACGACCAAAGACATCATGCAGGTACTTCCACAGACCATAAGCAAGCTTGCATTCAACAAAAAGATGTTGCACATTTTCAGCATCCTGCATGCATATACAGCAGGCCGAAACAAGATGCCAACCAACTTTTTGATGTTTCCCTTGCATGGGCAGCCGATTCCTCCAGATCTTCCAGAGGAGCATAAAATGTCTAGTAGGAATAAAATTGAATTTTTATCTCATGATCCATGAGGGGGGATCCATCCCTTGCCGACATTTGTGATTGTAAAAGTCCTTTGCAGTAAGCAGGCCAATCAGGTCTGTTTTCTAGTTAATTGTATCATAATCCATGTAACTGTAGAATTGAATCTCAGAAATGATATGGGCAGGTAAGATCCCAGACAGCTCCGGTAGTCTGGTGTTGAGTTTATTAATGGACATGGGTTGCAAGCCATGTAGAACCTGCATAGATTCATGCAGCGGACTCTTGATAAAAGGGGTGAGCCAACAATTCAAGTTGGATTGCCTCGAGACAGCCCAGGTAGATTGAGAGATGATGTCCTTATACAAGGATTTAACCATTGTCCAGACAGAGGAGAGCATGTGTTCAGTGTAACCATTGTACAGTTTCCCAGTAAAGTGTTCTTTAAGAAATTCCAACTCACCCTCTCTGTGTGTGAAAAGATTCCAAGTGAATTTTTCCAACAATGCATCATTGTAGATCCTGAAATCCTTAATTCCTAGCCCACCCATTTCAAGTGGTTTGATGAACTCCTTCCAGGAAACAGTGATCAATTTCCTTTCATTAATACAACCTTTCCTTGCAAAGTTTCAGATCTTGTCATGGAGGGATTTAATTAGGCTAACTGGCCACTTATAGATGGAGAAGGTATGATCAAACATTGAGGTGACAATAGAATTGATAAGACATATCATGACTTCTTGTGATAGGGTCTTTCCCTTCCATTTGGCAAGCTACTGAGTGATATTAACAGAGATGGTTTCAAGATGACAACGTTTAACCTTCCCCCAAAATAAGGGATCCCCAAGATAATTGAAAGGCAAGGATCCTTTTTTGACACAAACGCATCGGACAATCCTGTTATGTCCTATAGTAGAGCTCCCTTTCCAAAACACAATAGATGATTTACTCCAAATAATGGCCTGTCCAGCAACAACCTCATAATGAGCGAAGATTTTCCAGATAGAAGATATGGTATGCATATTAGCCTACCCACAGAGAAGGATATCATCAGCATAAAGTAGATGTGAAGGCACAAATAAATCTCTCCCATCTTTAATAAGGATGTAGTATCCAGCAAACATAGCATAAGTAACATGGTGGATTAGGTAGTCCTCAAAAAGTGAAAAGAGAATTCTAAAAAGAGGATCCCCCTGTCTGACCCCCCGGGAACACTGAAAGAATCCTTTTGCAGCTCCATTAATCAAAACAGAAATTCAAGAACTATTCATGATGGTGGAAATCATGCAAACAAATTTTTTTGAGAAACCATACATGCCATGAATCTTGAACATGAAGTCCCACTTAATAGTATCAAAGGCTTTGGATATATCCAGCTTTAAGGAAAAGGACCCAAACATCGATGCCCTCCTCATGGCATTAACACCTTCAGAGGCCATGTATAAGAAGTTCTGAATACTTCGTCCAGGAACAAAACCAAATTGATTAGGTGTAATCACGTTGCCAACAATATTCACTAACCGGATAAAAATTATTTTTCTAATAATCTTGGGTATAGTGTTCCCAATGGCAATTGGCCGAAAATCACTGATCTCAATTGCAGCTTCCTTTTTAGGAAGCAGGGCAATAAAATTGGAGTTCACTCCATGAGGGATTATCCCCAAGAGAAAGAATTCCCTGAAAGATTTAGTGATTTCTGCATGAAAGATGTCCCAATAAAAGGTGAAGAATTTGTTGGTGAAACCATCTGGGCTGGGAGCACTATTCGAATTGAGAGAAAAAGGCATATCTGACTTCATCCTCAAGAGGTGGAGATGTCAGGTCATTATTCTGTGAATTACTAACACATTTCTCAATCCATGCAGCAAGAGGGGAAGCAGAGGGAATGCCATCATCATTATAAAGCACTTTGAAGTGATCAACAATAGCATCGTAGAGCTCTTTCTCATCAACAATGGTATGACCATTGATACAGATCTGATTTGGTCATTTATGAACTCTTTTCTCCCATTGCAAGCGATGAAAAAACTTTGAATTTCTATCACCATCTTTAAGCCAGTGGACATTGAATTGATGTTTTTCCAGACTCTCTTTGAGTGCCAAGAGATCATCAAGCCTTTTATGAAACACAATATCTTCACTGGTGGGAATGTTCCCTTGTTGATTATTCTCCTAGAAAGACTTCTGCTGATATTATGCATCACTAATGTCATCATCAAGCCTCGAGAAGGATTTCCTGCTCCAGGCTTTTAGGAGGCTTTTGATCTTGCGAAGCTTGGAGGAAACCACAAAGTGAGGAATCCCATGAAAAGCAGTGTTCCATCCATCAAGAATGACTTCCCTGCAACCTGGAATTAAGAGCCAGGCATTATTAAATTTGAATGGTAGAGGAGTGGTCCTCCTTCTTTCCTCCTGAATGTTGACAACAAGAGGGTTATGATCAGAATTGAATTTCAGAAGAGAAAATCCTGAGATAACAGTTGGGGAGATGTTGTCATTGATTTTCATAAAGAATCTGTCAATCAAACTGGCCTGGCTACCATTGACATTAAACCTTCCCCAAGTAAATTTGGAGCTTGCAATGGGGACTTCCGTGAGGTTTCATTGGTCAACACAACATTGAAAATCATTTGCAGTAGCACGGTAGAAGTGAGGTCCAATCTTTTCATCTGGACAAAGGATAGCATTAAAGTCACCGGTTATGACCCAGTTGTGATCCATATTCTCACCTAGAATAGATAAATCATTACAAAGTTCTCTTCTTCTGGTGTAGGAGCAAGAGGCATAGAAAAAAGAGAAGGTAAAAGAGATATCCTGTAGCTGGGTGCAGACCGAGATTAGCTGATTGCTAATCTCAAAAGAAGAGATTTGCAGAACGTTGTATCGGAAGACCCATAAGGTTTCAAGAAAATCCACACCTCTGTTGTGAGCAATAAAGGAGTATCCAAGGGAACACCAGTTGAAACCCTTCCAGTTTTCAAAACTAATGAGAGGTTCAGCAATGGCCACAAGAAAAGGCTTGTGGGAGATTAGAAAGTGTCGAAGGACTGCAATAGTGGGAGAGTTCCCCAGCCCCTGAAAATTCTAGAAAAACATCATCACTGATTAGATATATTTTTGCCTCTCAGGCGAGGAAATCCTTGTGTATCCTTAGAGGAGATCTCTTTTCCCTTCCCTCCATGCTTGGGGGGTCTTCCATGGGACTTCTTGATGACTTGATCAGTTTTAGGCACCTGAGGAGAGGGCACCTCAGAGAATGTGTCAGTATCATGGATCTTATCAGCTTGATCAGACTAGAACTTCCCAGAAAGGGGGGAGAAGGTATTGGAAGCACAAATCCTCTCATTGTGGGGAATCACAATGTTTTTGGTCATTACAGCCTTCCCTACAGGAATAGGAATGAACTCACCGGGCACCTTGTCAGCAGAGGAATCTGGGGCATTAAGCTGGGTGGGTGAAGACTACTTATAGGCAGGTGAAGGGATGAGATATGATGATTCCAGGGATGAACAAAGTGGATTGGTCTCCGGAAAGTCCACAGAAGGAGCACAAACAGGGGAATCCACCTTAGTCTGTTAAACATGGAAAACATGTCCAGCATGCACCTCAATGGTATCCACAAAGGCAGGTGCAGTTGTATCATGCATCTTGCCAGGAACTGCAAGATTAGGCATGTTCATTTCTGCAGCATGCACATCAATGGTATGATCAGTTGTTGGTGTATCATGCATCTGGCCAGCAATTACAGGACTAGGTGCATTAGGAGAAAGATAGTGTATCACATGGGCCAGGGAGGCGAGCTCAGATTCTACAAGGGGGGAGATAACAGGTTCATAGTCCCCTAGGGGAACCAGAATAGATGCAGTGTCCTTGTTCTGCTCAAGAGAAACTGTTTTCTTTACACAATCAGGTGCTGAGAAACTATACTGCTTGAGTTGCTCAGCAGGAGTTGAACCATTCTGCTCAGGGAGGGCTGGAGCACCTGCAGTGGTCATGAGTTGCTCAACAGAGACAACTTGTTCAGCATTGTCAGGAGCCAAGCCACTAGCCTCATTAACCAGTTCCAAAATAGATGGAGCACCAGTTCAGATGCTTCCATTTCCTTGAATTGAGAGAGATGCATCTTTATGGGTCACTTCTTTCTTTTTGGAAACTTGACACAAACTATCTCCATGTCCTTTTTCCTTGAAAATGCTACAGGTCTTCATCCTCCTACATTCATTGATGGAGTTCCCAAGGAATAATAAGTTTCTACAGAACTTGGGTCTCCTTTCATATTGAATTTCCAACATGAGACTATCATCCAATGTGTTTAACACCACTTCTTCAGCCATAGTATTGGCCATTTCTTCCTCAACAAGTACTCGAGCATAATTCCCAAATCTTGGGATATCTATTTCCCTGTCAATTCGGATAGGAAAACCTACAGAGGAAGAAATTCCCCACAGAATCCGGGGGTTCCAATAGAACCAATTCAATTTGCAGATACAGATCGAAACTTGAGTGAAGGTATTATTTACACTTGTTGGATCGAAATTGCAATCCCAGTCATGAATCCGTAGTACACCAGGCTTGAGGGAGAGTGAACCGAAGCTCCATGCACGTCGCTTGTGTTCGTCTGATGAAAAAACAATGTGATAGAAGCCTCGTCCCATGGATATCATTTTCTAGTCCGAGAAACCCCAGATCTCAGCAATTCGCTTAACAAGCTCTGAAAATCTCCATATTCTCTCTCCCTTGGGTATGACCAACCGAGCAATGATCGATAATTTTTAGAGTTTAGTTCTCTCCTCAATAGTCTTTTGATTGGCATCCACATGGGCTCTTTTTCCTTTCATAATAACACAACGAAGAGAGGGCATGCCAAAGTCAGAGAACGAGGTTGCAGCAGCAGATTTTACGACCTCTGTGAAATTATTTTTAGACACATCCAAAGAATAATCTGCTGGTTGGTCAGGCTTACCAACCCATGGATTACAAAATTGAAAGATAACATTATTCCCAACAGGTTAAACCTCAGGTTTTTTACAGATTCTACTACCTCATTTGATGGAGACAACATCCGCGCAGGTTCCACAGAATCGCCCGAGCCCCCAGATTGCACAACCATCTCCTATATTAGAAAACGTGTTGTTGGGTAATGAGGTATTGAGCTGGCCTGCCCACCTGCGCGCCGCACGTCCCCAGCTAGGCCCAAGTTGGGAAACCCTTGGACTTGGGCCAGTTCCGCACGGAGTCGAGGGGATGAGAGGATCGCTGGCGTATGGTTCGCATTGCCTTTGTGAGGACTCGAACCTAGAACCTCTGCGACAGGACGCCACTGCCTTGAACCAACTCAACCAGTCCATGCGGGCTATTATTTTTAAGGGATTTAAGGGTTTTTGGTGTTTTCAGGGTTTTTAGGTTTTTTAGGGGTTTTAGAATTTTTTGGTTTTGGGGCGGGGGTTAAATGTTTTTAGGTTTTTAATGTGTTCTTATATTTTTTTAGGGTTTTTTTGTTTTTTTATATTTTAGGGATTTTTATGTACTTTTTACTATTTTATGGGTTTTTTGGTTTTTAGGGATTTTAATGGGTTTTTAGGGCTTTAGGTTCTTTTTGGTTTTTAGGGATTTTTATGTTTTTTAGGGCTTTAAGGTTTTTTAGATTTTTTTTATGTTATTAGGGTTTTAAAGGGATTTTATATTTTTAATGTGTTTTTATAGTTTTTATTATTTTTTTAGTGTTTTAAGGTTTTTGCAGGTTTTATGGATTTTTATGTTTTTATTGTTTTTAGGGGTTTTAGAATTTTTAGGCTAATAATGGGTTTTAATTTTCTTTATGTTTTTTAGGTTTTCATAAATTTTTTTGGTTATTATGATTTTTTTCATTTTTAGGTATTTTTGGGAGTTTTCAGGATTTTAAGTGTTTTTAGGGTTTGTAGGGATTTCGAGGTTTTTTATTGTTTTTATGGTTTTTTAGGTTTTAGGGTATTTTCATTTTTTTACGGTATTTATGGTTTTTAGAGTTTTGTTTATCATTTTTAGGGGTTTAAATGGTTTTTATAATTTTTAGTGGTATTTAGGGTTCTTTTTGGATTTTTGGGTATTTATGTTTTTAGGTGTTTTATGGTTTTTCGTGGGTTTTAGGGTTGTTAGGTTCTTTTTATGGTATTTAGGGTTTTTATTATTTTTTAGGTTTTTATGAGTTTTAAGTATTGTTAAGTCTTAAATTTTTTATTGGTTTTTTCATTATTTTTTGGGTTTTTACACTTTTATATATTTTTAGGGATTTTTATGAATTTTGTAGTTTTTAGGGTTTATTTTGAATTTTGAGGGGTTTTAGTGGTTTTTAGTGGATTTAGGGTTTCAATGGGTTTTATCCTTTTTTATTTTTTTAGGGTTTTTAAAAATAAAAGGTTTTTATGTTTTTTTAATGTTTCTTAGGGTTTTTCGGTTTTATGATTTTTTAGTATTTTTAGGGTTTCTATTGTTTTTGGAGCATTATCTGTTTTTTTGGGTTTTGGGGGGGGGGGTTGTTTTGAAGGATTTTAAATTTATTTTGTTTTTGTTACAATTTTAGGGGTTTAAAGGGTTTTTAGATATTTTAATAGTTCTTATGGTTTTTAGGGGTTTTGTATTTTTATGGGTTTTAGGGGTTTTATAGTTTTTAGGGTTATTACGGTTTTTTGGTTATTTTAGTGTTTTTTTGGGTTTTATGGTATTTAAGTGTTTTTGGGTTTTTAATGTTTTCTTAGGGAATTCGGGGTCTTAAGATTTATTTTCCATTTTGTGGATTTTTATGACTTACTTAAGGATTTCCATGGTTTTAGGTTTGTTTGGGATTTTTTTGGGTTCTAGGGTTCTTTAGTGTTCATGGGGATTGTATCATTTTTTGGGGTTTTATGGGTTTTTTTGAGTTTTTTTGGATTGTATAGTTCATTATTGTATTTAACATTTTTATATTTTTATAGGGGTTTTAGAGGTTTTTGTGGTTTTTATGTTTTTTATGGTTTTTAGGGTTTATTGGTTTTATGGGTTTTAATTGTTTTTATGGTTTTTAGTGTTACGTAGGTTTTTTTAAGTTATAATTGTTTTTATATTTTTAAGTTTTTCTTAGGGTTTTTATGATTCTTAGGGTTTTTTATTTTATGGATTTTTTGGGCTTTTTAGGATTTTTATGGTTTCTAGGAGTTTAGGGGTTTTTAGGGTTTTTATGTTTTTTTGGGGTTTAGAGTTTTTTTTTTACTTTTTTAAGTTGGTTTAATGATCTTTATAGTTTTTAATTTTTTTAGTATTTTAATGTAATTTTAGAGTATTTTTTGGTTTTAGGGTTTTCATTGGTTTTTAGGGTTTCTGAAGGTTTTTATGGGTTTCATAGATTTTAGGATTTTTTGTGTTTTAGGGATGTTTAAGGTTTTATGGGTTTTTTAATTTTTTTCAAATGGGATTTAAGGGGTTTTTTGGTTTTTTGAGGATTTTTAGGGATTTTTTAGAATGGTTATTATTATTTTTTGGGATTTTGAGGGGTTTAAAGTTTTTTAGGGTTTTTATATGCTTTTTGGTGTTTTAGGGGTTTTTTGAGTTTTTTAGTGATTTTATGTTTTTAGTGTTTGTAATATTTTTAGGGATTTAAAAGATTCTTAGAGTTTTTAGGGGTTTTAGTGTTTTAATGGTTTTTTGGGGTTTTGTGGTTTTTAGGGATTTTAGGTTTTTTAGTTTATTTTTTTGGGATTTAATGGGGTTTACCATTTTTAAGGATTTTAGGGTTTCTAAGTGTTTTTAGGTTTTTGAGGTTTTCTTAGGGAGTTTGGGGTTTTAGGGTTTTAGGGGGGTTTTGTTCTTCAAGATTTTTAGGCGTTTTAGAATTTCATTATTTTTTAGGGGTTTTATGTGTCTTTAGGATTTTATAGTTTTTTTGGGTTTTAGGATTTTTTTGGTTTTTAGTGATTTTTTGAGTTTTTTAGAAATTTTATGTTTTATATGGTTTTTAGGGATTTGTGGGTTCTTAGTGTTATTTAGGGGTTTTGGATATTTGGGTTCTTTTGGATTTTTTTTAATTTTTTTAGGTTTTAATGTTTTCAGATTTTTTTTACATTTTCAAGGGTTTAAAGGGTTTTTAATGTTTTTAGTGGTTTTTATGATTTTTAAAGGTTTTAGGGCATTTTGTGGTTATTAGGGGTTTTCTAGTTTTTAGGGTTTTAGGGTTTTCATGTTTTTAGTATTTTTTAGGTTTTAACGAGTTTTATGTTTTTTTATGTTTTTTGGTTTTCTTAGGGTTTTTTTTGGGTTTTTTAAATTTTTAGGTATTTTTTTGATTTATTTTTGGATTTTAGGGTCTTTAGGGATTTTTAGGGATTTTACGATTTTCAATATTTTATGGGTTTTCTAGATTTTTAGGGATCTATGGTTAATAGAGTTTTCCAATGTTCTTGGGGTTAAATATTTCTTAGTTTTTCTAGTGGGTTTTTAGGGTTTTATTGTTTTTTAGGTTTTTTGGGGATTTTGTGGGTTTTATGGGATTTCAGGAGGTTTTAGTGTTTTATTCATTTTTGTTTTTATTGGTTTTATGTGTTTTAGGTTTTTAATGTTTTCTTAAGGGTATTCAGAGTTTTAAGGGTTTTTTACATTTGAGGGATTTTTAATGTTTTAGGGTTTTTTTCATTTCTAGGGTGTTAAACACTTGTAGAGTTTTTTAATGTTTTTTCATGCTTCATGGGTATTTATATTTTTTATTTTGTTTTAGAGTATTTTTGTGTTCTAGGGTTTTTACAGTTTTACTTGTTTTATGGTATTTAGGGATTTTTGGGTTGTTTATGTTTTTTATAAATTTTTATGTGTTTTATGGGTTTTGAGTGTTTTTATGACATTAAGGTTTTCATAAAGGTTTTCAAGGTTTTTATGGGGTTTTACATTTTTAGGGATTTTTTGGGATATTTAAGGATTTTTATGGTTTTTAGGGTTTTTATGGATTTTGGACGGTTTTTAGGGGTTTTAGGATTTTTATATTTTTTTGTATTAAGGGTTTTTTTAGTTTTTAGGGATTTTAAGGTGTTTTTAATTTTTTTTATTTTTTAGGGGATTAAAGTGTTTTTAGAGTTTTTAGTGGGTTTTGGGGTTCTCATTCATTTTTATAGTTTTTAAATTTTTTTAGGGTTTTTATAGTTTTAAGGGGTATTTGGGATTTTTTGGATCTTTTATGGGTTTTACGGTTTTACGGTTTTTATCAATTTTTATGTTTTTAGGAGTTTTATGTGTTTTTATTTTTTTTAAGGTTTTATTTCGGTGTTTTCCGTATTTTTAGGATTATTTTACACTTTTATGTATTTTTAGGAATTTTTTATGATTTTTTTTCTAGGTTTTTTAAGGATTTTGAGGGTTTTAGGATCTTTTTAGGGATGCAGCATTTTTTATGTTTTTAAGGTTTTATTAGGGATTTTTTGGTGTTTTTAGGGTTTTTACATATTTATTGATTTTTAGGGATTTTTTTCGTTTGTATGGTTTTTATGGTCATTAGGGATTTTGAGGGTTTTTAAGGTTTTTGGGGGATTATGGGTTTTTAGTGTTTTTTATAAAGAAAATAGAAATAATTATATGAAAAGAAAGGGAATTTGAGTATAACACAATCACTTGAAGGTGAACTAACTGATGGACAAGAGACCAATAGAAACAACAATGTGGATGTGAATCCAAAGACCAGGCGACCTCGTGTGAGAACACAATAAAAGGTCCTGAGAAATCTCACAAAACCCATCTAAACCAAAATTAGAAAAACAAGCATGAGAACCTCGTGAAGGCCATCCAACCAAAACTGGAATCTAAATGCACCAAGTATTCCCCCTAGAGTGACAATGTTCCCCAAACATTAGAATGATCCAAGAACCTCATGAAGCCACTAAACACAAAATAATATCATCAATCGACACCACAACTAGCACCTCCTTCCAGCCACCAACTACACTCGTAGGAACACCAGCTAACATACAAAAGCCTAAAATACCAACATAAAACCCCATAAAACTAGGAAAAGGAGCCACAAAAACACTACAAACCAAGACAATGAGTGCTTCAAGATATAGAATAGAAAATGAAGTCCCAAAGTAGAGACAAAACCCAAGGAGGAGAAAAAACTTCAGCAACAAGCAACACCTGCACACACGCACAAATGCATCACCAACCACAAGAACATGCTCACACAACCTCCCTCCCAAACACCCACACACACACAAAAGTCACACACACACACACAATCCACCACCCACACACACATGTACACATAAAAACTCCCCCACCAGCAACCCTAGAACCATCACTCAGCAGCATTACATCGAAGAACACAACAACTGAGGCCAAAGCCACATCTAGCCCAAGCCATGACACCCACCCCTAAACAAGCTGGAATCCCCCCAAACTAGCACCTAAAACCACCTACATAGACTGATGACTATAATGTTTCCCCACCAACCAGCAACACAAGGAACCAACAAGGGAAAAATCAAAGCTATAAGAACTAACTGAAGTGAGGAATCAAGGGAATAAAAACATAGCTCTTCACCAATCAACAAACAATGAAACTAGATGCAGCCAGCAAAACCAAACTCCCATCACAGAGAATCCCAACATATAAATGAAACCAACCAAGATCCATAAAATATCCAGGCAATGAGTATCAATATCCAGAAAATATCCATAATGAAGCTCCAACATGCCATCCATCTATCCAAACATGAGAAAAACCAACAACCGAAGACCTGAAATCTAGAAGAAACCACCAAAAAACACGAATTTCATTAGAAAAACAGCCCACATGGGGCCTAATAGACACAAACAATGGAAACAAACACCATAGATACAATACAATCATCCCCATGAAATGTAGGAACTAGTAGAACCACGTTTATCCAAAAAACATATTAACACACCTTCCAAATACCCAAGAATCATCCCAACCATCATGAAACAACCCAAAAGAACACCAAGTCATCACATAACTATCACCCACCAACCAACTCACCACTAGACACCGTAACCTATAACCAACCTTTAATGAAGGTACAAAAGATAAAAAGGAGGAAAACACTAGAAAAAACCACGAACCACCAACCAAAGCCTAATCCACTAGTGAACTCATCAAAAAACAACCATGCAACAAAAAATACACATCCCCTCCTTTGCTGAAGAGGATCTATTCAGTAGTACTCAAACACCAAAAAAATATCCCATCCACATCACTAGAGATAAACATTTATCATACATCCTCTTCGCCAACACCCAAAAACATTCATAGACTACATGATCTTATGTATAGATATCCACACCCTAGCACCACATGCCCATGAAAACCAACACACCACCCAACACCAGAACAACTAAACCAGCCAGAAAAAACGGGCCTCAAATCACAAAGAAGAAGAAACTAGGGGAACATCAACCACCATAGAGAACAGATCCCCAGAAGTTCCACTAGTGAACTAACTCTTAATTAGCCATAAAATTAGGAAACATGTCACAATAAAGTAGTCTGAAGATGATATCAATCTCATTTCTAAGCCAAATATAACTACCATAGTGAAAAAAATAATCCATAAAGGTGATAATTTTTTTCTTTCCAGATAATATACATAGTGTTGTTAAGACCGAGTTTCCCTAAAATGATCATCAAGGAATCCCTAGAAAATCTATTAGAACACCATCCAATAGATGTAGAAAAAAAATTATTGGATCAATGTATATTCAAGAGACACAAGAAGGAAGACCAAATCATTTAAGAGAACTCACAATTTTAAAAAATGATCAACACTCACATGGAAAGTCATAAAAATAAAACAATGATTGGGAAAATTCAGGCCACTGCGCTACAACTTATCATGTGTAGGAAAATGATCAAGGATCGCCAACCAAATAATTAAGGAGTACCTAGGTACGGTGACCCGATTCCAGAACATAGAATTCCATAAACAAATGCTATAATTTGGTCTCATATCCTCCCAAACCCCCCAAATGGAAAACTTCATCTTTCATATTCTGTAGGATCACATAATTATTACCACCAAGCAGAGGAAGTAAAATAATCTCTCTTCTAACATCGCAAAACTCAAAAGAAACTACCATTAGAGGATCCCAATCCCCATAAAAAATAATTTTACAAAGCTGGGAATATTTAAGGATCATAGAGCCTAAATAATACGATCATAAAAAGATGAAAATATATTACCCAAGTGATGATAATACTAAAAAATAGAGATACACAATCCATTTCTAGCAGAGAAGTAAATATGGTACTAGAGAAACTTTCGTAGCCCCAATAACTTTGTCAAAGTCAAAAAAAAAACAAAGGAACATAGGCCACACAAAATTAGAAGCGACCAACTAAAAAAATGAAATCCCAGTCCACCCAAATAAAAGAAGAGGAGGGTGAACAATGGTCCAAAACATTTCTAGACTTAGATGCTTTATTCCAATACATAACATGCTTTATCCCTAATCCTCCTTCCCCTTTAGATCTATCCACTATGTCCCAAGACACTATGGCCCCGTACATGGACAATGAAGGGACCTTCCAAAGGAAGATCCTAACCACAACATTAATATTCTTAATAACATTTTTAGTAAAGATGAAATGATAGCCCCAAAAAGCTTGCATGGAATAAAGAATTGATTAAATAGGATACAAGAGCTCCACGAAAGAAAGAAAATTATTTTTCAATAACTTCATTCTATTAACTATTTTCTCTTCCAAAATAGACTACTCTTCAACTATTAATCTAGTATTAGTAATAATAACCCCAAGGTAAAAAATTGGTAATGAAATTCCTCAAATTCCCATGGTATCAGAAATACTTTTCTTAAACACTAAGGAAACACCATCCAAGACCATCATCGATCTCAAGAAGTTATCAAATATCCCTCAAATGGAGGAAAAGAGATAAAAATCCTAATTTTGGACTAAAACTGAATCTAGATCACAAAAGGAAAACATAAAAATATTATATACAAAGAAAAGTTGAGAAATTAATGTTTTACCACATCTCTAATGAATCATGAAAGAGTGAGAATAAAAATCATAGAGTATAAGATACGAGAAAAAACTCCATAAAAATCAGAAAAAGAAAGAGAAAATGTGGATACCCTTACCTCAATCCTTTCATCACATGAAAATATCCTTATAAACTCACATTAATATTCATCAAAAACATTAGAAAATAGACACACTTCTTAATCAATAAAGTGAAAATGTATGAAAATCAATAAGGTTTAGATAATCCCAAAGGTATTCCATTATGATAGAATCAAATTCCTTAAAAAGTTCAATCCTAAAAGAACACTAAGGAACTCCATAATTTATTAGGTATCCCCACATCAACTCCTAAGCAAGAAAAATATAATAAAAAATACATCTCCCTTGAAAAATGAATATTGGGCCTTATTGATTCCTATAGAAAGAAATATTCTTAACACGGACTCAAAAATCATGGAGATGCACTTATAAATAGTATTATATAATGAAATAGGCTGAAAAAAAAATAGAAATCTCTAATTCATAACCTTGTGAATAAAAGAATTAATAAATCCATTAGCCTCCTGCTACAATTTCCCATTTTTATTGAACTTGAAAATAGAATCTATCACACCAAAACCATCCACTATCCTAGTCATATGGAATTGAAACGCATTAAAGAAATTAGTCCATTAACATTTTCTTAGGTGAATATAAAAAATAAAATTATGAACATCCACTTGATCCAAATATTTATCCAATAAATCAGAATAGGAATGAGAAATATAGTGAGACAATAGGTGATCCAAGATTGCTCTCCCAAAATGGGTCACAAAATGAGAAGTCACAATTAATGAAATAAAAAATCCAACATTATCACAAATAAAAGAACATATATAAAAAATAGTAGAACCATCAACCTTTTTAATAAGAACCAATTTAGAAAAATTTAATTTCTATTTCCCCAAGTTGCAAAAGAGGGAAAACATCCCCCTCCCTCAAGCCAAGTAACCTTACTCTTTTTCGTTTCCAAGAGGGTTTCTATCATATTTATATCTTTTAAACCATCCTTAAAATGTATTTCCTTTTGAATCAAGGAATTAGAAGGTCCATTAATAACAGAAGATTATTTATGTCAGGTAATTCCTTCATTATCATGTAAATTTCATAAGAATGTTGAGCAGACATGTGGGAATAAAAGGATTGGAGAGCCTGCTTAACCTTCTCTAATTTTTGGTAAACATGGAACATATTACACCCTAAGAAATGAAAATTACTATCATTAGAGATAGAAGATAGGAAGCGGTCAATATCTTCCCAATGATTAAAAAATTTGAATGACAACATCCAAGAGTGAATAACCTCTCCATATTTGATAATAATTTGATTATGATCAGAAATCCCAAAAGGAAGGAAATTGGATATCAAAGAGGGAAACATGGAAATCCATGAGGAATTGACCACATATTTATCAAGCTTCCTCAGAACCCATGAATATCCCTTCCTCCAAGAAAATCTCATACCAAAGCAAGGAAGATCATCCTGAATAACATCAATAACGCCCGAATTGTAATCTCCCCTAAAGAGGTACAATCCAAGATTCCTCCAAATATGTCCTCTTGAAACCAAACTGCATTACATGACCAATAAATATATGAGGATAATCAGATTCAAATGAAACCTGGTATCCAATTTCCTCCAATAGAACCATTTGATCATCAAATTAAATGGAACCGTAAACGAAGGAAATAAAGTAAGAAACACTGACTTTAACTACCCAAACCAGGCACCAAATAAGCTAAAATGATTCAAATTGAGTCTCAACAGACAACAAGAGTGGATTACATAGAACTAAATTTCCCCAATAGAGGATTAAGAAACTCTAGAAAAATGATTCCAATTCAAATCAATATTCCTCACAAATATAATAAAATTTGTCCCCTTTAACCTTAAATTCAACAATCCCCAAGCAAGCCAATTTATTCTAGAAAATTATTTCCTAAACCTCCCTTTTATTACTAGGATTTTTGAGACCTCTAATGTTTCAAACACCGACGTTAAACCATTGGAACTAATGGGGTATCAAAAACATTAACCTTGGGTCCAATTTTGATTGGGTCCCTCCTTAGATCACATTCATATATTGTAATCAACTTATTCCTAATGGGATTATTACTTAAAGTATAAGTGTCTGGACTAACATAATCTGCAGAGTTAGGGCTAGGAGATGAATACCCCACTTCCTTAATTCCTTGGTCCAGAAGAAGAACCATATATGATAATTCATACCTAGAACCCGCAACAAATCCATCAATGTCATTAAAAACAAATGTTGGATCATATCTAATAGATTCCTTCAACACATCAGGAAAAGGGAAAGCACAAGGAACCAAGAAAACACCATCCTGACCTTTGGATTTAGGGAATAATGAAATAGATCCCACTTCATGAATACCTAGGGATCGAAGTAGACCCAAGTCAGATCATCCATAACCCGAAACCAAACTAGATCCTTTAAAATTTTCACGCACACCATAAGTACGAACAGGATCATCAAAGGTATTAAACTCACTAGAAGAAGTTCCAACTACAAGAGCAGAACAAGTACAAGCACCTACTGGTGGAATTTCATCTGATAAGATTCAAATGAATTATGAATAGGAAGACAAATATCATTTCTAGTAGTCTTAACCATGGAAATAGGAACCTCTACAATAGGATATAAGGAGGAGGTCACTTATATAACTAAATGGAAAATCACTGCTGGGATATAAGACTTAATATAAGAGTAGGTGGTGTAGGAAACATACACCATCTTATTAGAAACACAGGAAGAAAGTTCACCATTCTGATCCAAATCAGTAACTCTGAATGGTTCCTTCTTATAATCTTACTTCGTTGGATTAACTTTAATCCAAACTAATTGAGACTCTTCCATAGGGTTTTATGGTTCTAGAAATTTTAATATTTTTAGATATTATGGGTTTTTATTTTTTTTAGGGTTTCAAGTGTTTCATAGGATTTTTAAAGGTTCTTAGGGTTTTTTACATTTTAGAGGTTTTTAGGGGTTTTTAGGACTTTATGGTTTTTAGGGATTTTAAGGGTTTTTTGGTTTTTTGGTTTTAGGATATTTTAGACTTTTAGTTTTTTAAGGTATTTAATGTTTTTTAATTATTTTATGGGTTTAAAGGGTTCTTACATTTTTTAGTGGCTTTATTATTTTTATAGATTTTTTATGTTTTAGTGAATTTTATGTTTTCAGTGATTTAGGGATTCTTAATCATTTAATATTTTTATAATTGTCTAATATATTTTAGGTGTTTAAGTAATTTTTAGGTTTTTATGGTTTTTAGGGGTTTTTATGTGTTTTAGGGTATTTTACGTTTTTTAAAATTTTAGCAATTTTTAGGATTTTTATGGTTTTTAAGGTTTTTCTAGATTTGAAGTATTTTAATGTTTTTTGTGTTTTCATTATTTTATTTCTGCCTTTCAGGGTATTTTTTTTATTTATGGCTTTATATTCTTTTTTTTTATGTTTTTAAGGTTTTAAAGCATTTTTACAATTTTTGTGGGTTTTAGGGGTTTAATGGATATTTAATGTTTTTAAGGTTTTTATGGGGGTTTCTATTTTTAGGGGTTTTAGTGGTTTTATGGGTTTTATCATTTTTAAGGTATTAGGTGTTTTATGTGATTTTATGTTTTTAATTTTTTCTTAGGTTTTTTAAATTTTCCAAGGTTTTTACCTTTTTAAGGATTTTTGGGATTTGTAGGATTTTTATTGGTTTTTTTGGGTTTTAGGGAATTTTATGGTTTTATGGTTTTAGGGGTTTTGGGAATTTATGGTTTTTTTTAATTTTAGGGGTTTTTTAGTTTTTTAGGTTTTTTATTTTTTTTATAATATTTAACGTTTTTAAGGTTTTAAATGGTTTTTAGATTTTCTAGTCATTATAGGAATTTTATTGGTTTTATGGTTTTATATGGTTTTCAGGTGTTTTAGGGTTTTCATGTTTTTTATCTTTTTTATGGTTATAGGGGTTTTGAGTGTTTTTAGTTTTTTTTTGGTTTTTAGTGGTTTTCAAGTTTTTTAGGGTGTTTTATATTTTTAAGGATTTTTTTAGATTTTTGTAGTATTTTTAGGGTTTTTATGGTTTTTAAGGATTTAGGTGTTTTATAGGTTTTATGGTTTTTTTGCATTTATATGGTTCTTGGGTGTTTTTAAGGTTTCTTTGAGCTTTTCTGGATTTTATGGTTTTTTAGAGTTTTTAACATTTTTAGTAGTTTAAAGTGTTTTTAGTGTTTTTAATGATTTTAGGATTTTTTAATGAATTTATAGTTTTTTAGTGTTTTTTAGGATTTTTGGGGTTTTAGGTGTTTTTTTGGGTTTTATGGTTTACTTAGGGTTTTTTGGGTTTTTAATTTTTTTTACATTTTTTGTGATTTTTACATATTTTTAGGGGTTTTATGTATTTTAGGGTTTTTATCAATTTTTTGAGTTTTTAGGGTTTTTAGGGTTTTAGGGGGTTTTATGGTTTTCTAGATTTTTAGGGTTATTTTTATATTTAAGGGTTTTATGGTTTTTTAGATATATTTTTTTTTAAAATAATTCTTTAAAGGGGTTTTATAGTTTCAATACTTTTAGGGTTTTATATTTTCTTAGGGTTTTTTATGTTTTAGGGTTTTTATGGTTTTATGGTATTTAGAGGGGTTTAGGGGTTTTTAGGGGTTTTATGGTTTTTATCTTTTTATGTTTTTAGGTTTTTTATTTGTTTTTAGGTTTTTAATGATGGTTGATATTTATTTAGGGTTTTTTGGGTTTTTTATGTGTTTAGGGGTTTTTACTACTTTTTTAGGATTGTTATTCTTTTATGGTTTTTAAGAATTTGGAGGAGTTTTTAGGGTTTTAGGGTTTTTATTATTTTTTATAAATTTTACGTTCTTTTTTGTTTTTATGGGTTTGAAGAATTTTTAGATATTATTATTTTTTTTAGGTGTTTAAAGGGGTTTTAGAATTTTTATTTGGTTATTAGGATTTTTATGTTTTTAGGGTTTTATGGGTTTTATGGTTTTTTGGGGTTTAAGGGTGTTTTTATGGGGGGTTGGGATTATAATTTTTTTTAGGTTTTTAGGAGTTATAAATAATTTTCGTTTTTCAATGTTTTCATAGGATTTTATGGGTTTTAGGTTTTTTAGGGTTTTTTACATTTCTAGTGATTTTTAGAGTTTTTAGAGTTTTTTTGGTATTTTGAGTTTTTAGGGATTTTGAGGTTTCTTAGGATTTTTAGGGGTTTTAGAATTTTTTTGGTTTTTAGGGGTTATAAGGGTTTTTAGTTTTTTAAGGTATTCTTAGGATTATTAGGGTTTTTAGGTTTTTTTAGTGATTTTTAGCATTTTTAGGGTTTCTTATGGGGTTTATGGGTTTTGAGGGATTTTAAGGTTTTTATGGTTTTTAGGAATTTTCTAGTTTTTGGGGTTCAATGGGTTGTGAGAGTTTTTTTAGTTTTTAGGGTTTTTATTATTTTTTAAAAAATGTAGGGCTTTAATGGGTTATAGAGATTTTACTAGTTTTTAGGGTTCAAAAATATTTATGTGTTTTAAATTTTTTTAGGGGTTTTGGGGTTTTTAGGATTTTTTATAAGTTTTTAGGGTTTTAGCATTTTTAGGGTTTTGGGGGGTTTTAAATATTTTTTATGTTTTTACGATTTTCTTAGGGTTTTCATGGTTTTTATAGTTTTTTATAATTTTATGGATTTCTAGAGATTTTTTAGTATTTTTATGGTTTTTTATATTTTTTTAGGGATTTCAAGGAGTTTTAAGTGTTTTATGGTTATTTGGGTTTTAGAGATATTTTTAGTTTTTAGGGGTTTAATGGTTTTTATGTGTTTTTGACATTCTTAGTGATTTATAGGGTTTTCAAAGTTTTAAGTGGTTTTTATGGTTTTTGTGGGTTATTAGGGTTTTTAGGGGTATTGCAGTTGTTAGTTTTTTTAGGGTTTTTAGGGATTTTAGGGTATTTTATCATTTTTAGTTTTTAGGGGTTTTAAGTGTTTATTTGTTTTTACAGTTTTAAGGGTTTTTAATGTTTTTTACATTTTTAGAGATTTTAGAGATTTTTATTAATTTAATAATTTTATGGTGTTTTTTACTGTTTTTCGGGTGTTATGTTTTTTTTGGTTTTAGGTTTGTTTTGAGTTTTTTTGGGGATTTAAGGTTTATTATATTTTTTAAACATTTTTATGGTTTTAAATCATTTTGGGGGTTTTATGTGGTATTTTTGTGTTTTTATGGGGTTTTATGTAATTTGTGGATTTTTATGGTTACAATTTTTTAGGGGTTTTTATGGTTCTTAGAGGGTTTTGCGTATTTAAGGTATTTTTGGGTTTTATCATTTTTTTTTGTTTTTAAGGGTTTTAATTATTTTTTGGTTTTTAAGGTTTTGTTAGGGTTTTTATAGTTTTTTATGTTTTTGGTACTTTTTACTGATTTTTACTGATTTTTACTACTTTTTATGGTTTTTATTGATTTTGATGGATTTTAGGTATTTTTAGGGTTTTTATGGTTTTTTGGATTTTAGGGTTTTTTAATTTTTTATTATTTTTAATGTTTTTGATATTTTTGCATCATTTTTAGGGGTTTTTATGGCTTTTATGTGTTTTTATGGTTTTTAGTGTTTTATAATTTTTATGGATTTTATTGTTTTTATCATTTTTTATGTTTTTTAGTAGGTATAACTGTTTTTATTTTTTAATTTTATTCTTAGGGGGTTTTTGGGTCGTTTATATTATTTGGAATTTTTAGGGAATTTTTAGGATATTTTTTATTTTTAAGGGTTTTATGGATTTAGCGGGTTTTAAGGGTTTTTATGGTTTTTAGGGTTTTTAGGTTTTTTATGGTTCTATTTGGGTTTTTAGGATTTTTTTTATGGTTTAAAGGTTTTAAGATTCTTTTAATGTTTTTATGGGTTTAAAGGAGTTTTAGTGTTTTTAATGGTTTTAGGATTACTTATGGGGTTTTAATGCACATGAGCCTCAACCCGGTTAGTGATGACTCTTAAGTGCATTCAGGTGACCCAGGATCAAATCATGGTGGAGGCACAATTTCTGGGGTACTATAGTAGTATTGTAGTAGGAACTGTGCAGTACTGTAGCGGGAACTGTAGCAGGCACTGTTTGGCACTGTAGTCGCTTGGAATTTGCCCCCGTTTGGGCCTTCGAGCCACCGATTTGGTCCCCGAGTCCATTAAGGCCTTCGGGACACCCAAGCCTTCAGGCCATTAAGGCCTTCGGGCCACCTCAAGGCCTTTGGGCCACCTTAAGTGCAGATGCAAAGCAGACAACAAACAATGAACAACCTCTATAAGGAGGATGACCAAGGAGCTTTCACCACAGCAGAAGCTACACAGATTGCAAGAATGGGAGGGTATGGCACCTACAATCAGGACAAGTGTGGTCATGCACGGGATCACCTAGCCAAACAACCATGTGAAGGTGAAGAGCTGATTTCACGATGAAGATGCTGGGGAGGATTAGTTCCATGTAGTTAGTTTGGGTTGTATGTAATGTTTGAAGCCTACGGGCAATGAATTACTCTAAGGCCAATGGGCCATGTAATACTTATTCCTACGGGCCTTGTAAGGGTTCCACCACACCCCTTGAATGTTGGATTATCAAAAACCAAGAAAAATTGAAGGCCTTGGGGACATTGGATGGATTATGGGGTTTTAATGTTTTTAGCATTTTTGAGTTTTTTATGGTCTTTAGGGGGTTTTATGGTTTTAATGGTCTTTTGAGTTTTTTAAAGATTTTAGAATTTTTTTAGGAATTTAAGGTGTATTATGTGTTTTTTGTATTTCAATGGATTTCTTTTGATTTTCAAATATTTTTGGGTTTTTTACATATTTAGGTATTTTTAGATATTTTTAGGATTTTTATGGTTTTTAGGGATTTTGGATGGGTTTTGGTGTTTTTAGGTTTTTTTAGGATTTTTACCATTTTTTATGTTTTAGGGGTCTTAAGTGTAATTAGGTTTTTATGATTTTCTTAGGGTTTCTAGGGATATATTGTTTTTATAAATTTTTAGGTATTTTTATGGATTTTTTCTTGGTTTTTGGGTTTTTTGGGACATTGGGGGGTTTTAGGGGTTTTAATATTTTTTAGTGTTTTTAGAGTTTTTAGGTTTTTAGGGGTTTTATGTGTTTTTAGGTTTTTAATGTTTTGATTAGAGATTTTAAGGGGTTTAGGGCTTTAATGATTTTATGGACTTTTAGGGATTTTTATATACTTTTATATTTTTTTGGTTTTTTGGGATGTTGTGGGTTTTTAAGTGTTTTTAGGGGGTTTAAGGGGGGGGGGTTTAGGGTATTATGGTTTATTTTATTTTATGGGATTTCTGATTTTTTTAGTGTTCGTAAAATTTTTAGGGGACAAAGGGTTTTTAGAGTTTTTATTGGGTTTTAGGGTTTTTACGATTTTTATGATTTTGGGTGGTTTTTAGGTTTTTAGGTTTTTATTTGCGTTTTTTTTGGTTTTAGATATTTTTAGTCTTTTTATGTTATTATGTGTTTTTAGGTTTTTATGGTTTTCTTTTTGTTTTTATGGTTTTAGGTAATTTTTTGTTTTTATAAATTTTTAGTGCTTTTTTGGGTTTTTAGGGCAAGGAATATGCGAGGGTCGGGCTATTCCCGCCCCCCCCCCCCCAAATTTATTATGAAGAAAAAAGACATAGAAGACAAGGGAGAGGAGGGGTCAAACGACCCACACCCAAAAACCCTTCACAGTAAAAGACCCAAAACAAGAAAAATCAAAAAAGAAAACAAAGACAGGGAAAGAGACACAAAAAAAACACAACAACAGCTTCCAAACATTTTGTCCAGTCAACACCGGCATCCAGCACCAATACCAAACATCACAGCAGCATCCACAAAACCAGACCAGCCAACACCAGCATCTACCAGCATCCACACAACCAGACCATCCAACACTAGCATCCTGCACCAGTACCAAAAAACACACAAAAGCTGACCAAGGCAGACATCCAGAAACATCCAGTAATACCAAAGAAGACATCTTCCAGCACGTCATAGCTCATAATCCTGCAACCAACATCACCTAACCAAGAATAAACATCAGTATCCTCACAATCCATATAATCATCCATCCAGCATCTCAGATTCCAATGTCTTGCACACATCCGACCAGTCAGAAAGCAAGCAGCACTTGACTGGCACCTAGTAGTAGCAAAATAGGGCAACCAGCTTCTGTACCTCAAACCATACCGCATCACCCAAACCACCATATTCAGACCCGAAACCAAGTAGCCCCTCACCTCCAAACCAGCATCCAGAACCATCAGCAACTCATATCCACAACCGCCACGACCAGAGCACTAGCAATTGAACAAACCGAAGACAAACAGGAACCATAGAAAAGGATAAATACCCGCAAAGCAGTCCGATGAAAACCAGATTTTCAATCCTTCAAATAATGGTAGAGCATAGAACCACCAAGACAGCGTGGATAAATCCAGGAAACCCATCGCAGAACATGAGAACAAACCTGTATCGGCAGCATAAGCTGAAAACATCCTCACCGTGTCTGACTTCCAGACCAATCCACCCCTGTCAGATCTGCTGAGAAAACGCCACCAGGTTGCATCGTGGACCTCCAGCTTTTCCGTAAACCATCGCAGATCACGAAAGAAGAGAGGATATATCTGGAAACCACCTTGGATCCTCGCCACACTGGGAAACCAAGATCTGACCACCTCACAACATACCATCGACACGGCCCACCATCCTTCACTGATCCGCAAGAAAGACAAAGCTACAAAACCCTGTATCTTCTTATGAAGAGAAGATTTTAGATCCACCGAAACCAAGGTAAGTCGATGCCAAATCCAAGCCAATTCAACTCCCCCCTTTCCAGATCCCCTCGACCACGCAGATTTGAGAAGAGGAAGCCCGAGGTAGCCTTTGACCGCAAGAACATGATCCGATGTCCACACATATAGAGCCACCAGACTTGAAGAAAAATCAGAAGCAGAACCTTTGAAGCCGTGAAAACTGCCAAAGCCTGACGCCGCTGCGAGCCTCCAAAATACTCTGTCGTCAAGGACCAACACCGCATGCCAAAGCAAGCCACAACTGACAAGCCAATCCTCATCACGAACAGACCGGGAGATGAATCCGCCATGGGAAGATGCTGGAAATTGCGAGGTCGGGAGGAACCCAAGCGAGAGCGACAACATCTTTCTTTCTTCTTTTTGGGACATTATTCTTTTGGATTTTTAGGGGTTTTAAGGAATGTTTATGGTTTTGGGGGGATTTAGGTTTTTTAGGGTTTTCATGGGTTTTTTTTCAGTTTTTAGGGTTATTTTTGATATTTTTTGGGGATTTAAGGGATTTCTAGTTTTTTTAAAAAAATTTGGGGTTTAAAGGGTCCGTAGTGTATATATTTGGTTTTATGGATTTTATGGGGTTTGTGTTTTTTTTAAGGGTTTTAGTGGGTTTTTTTCTTTTTTTGGGGGGGGGGGTTAGGGTTTTTTGGGTTTTTATGGGGTTTTATCATTTTTAGGTATTTAGGGGTTTTGAGTGACATTAGTTTTTTAATGTTTTCATAGGGGTTTTATGGGTATTTATATTTTTAAGGTTTTTTAGAAATTTTTTTGGGTTTTTATGTTTTTTTGGGTTTTAGGGATTTTTAGGGTTTTTAGGTTATTTTGGGAATTTGGGGGTTTTCTATTTTTTTTTGGTTTTTTGTGGTTTTTGAGTTTTTTGGGTTTTTATTGTCTTTTATAGTTTTTTTATTTTTTATGTGATTAATGGTTTTTTAGTGTTTTTTTTAGGTTTTTTATCATTATATGGGTTTTTATTGTTTGGCGGGGGGGGGGGGTTTAACGATTTTTAGGGTTTTTAGGGTTTTCAAGGATTTTCATTGTTTTCGTTTTTTTTGTGTTTTTATGTTTTTATGGGTTTTAATTTTATTTATGTTTTTTAGGTATCCTTACGGGTTTTCAATGTTTAGAGTTTATTTATGTTTTAAGATATTTTTAGGTATTATTTGAGATACAAATGTATTTTAGGGTTTTTATACATTTTTAGTGTTTTTAAGGCTTCTTAGCATTTTTACATTTTTAGGGGTTTAAGCATTTTTTATTTCATTAGGGGTTTTAATTGTTTAGGTTTTTTGAAACTCTATTTTTTCACATGGATGAAATGGTGACAAATAGAAATACCTTTGGGAGAAAAGAAGAAGGGGAAAATAAGGATAATGATCGCAGAGCCCCTAAGAACCTTTCTCCCAAGTACCCAAAGCATCGTCATCACTCAAGGTACTTGAGGATTAGTCTGTTTTACTAGCCTATATGGTTGGACTAAGTGAGACACTAGAGAGATATAGATCTTTCACCCATGGTCCTATATTTTCTTATAAATAGGACCCTAGGGTCTTCATTTATATAGATAGAAATTCCCGAATTCCAAATGAAGCTATGATCACCTTAGTCCATCTCTCAACCCTTCCAAAACATTCTAGGTAGATTTATAAAACCTGAAGGAGAGGGAATTAAAGGTGGAAAGAGAAACTAAATATATCTGAGGGTTTAAAATAAACAATATAATCCTGAGGAGTTCTCTCACCCTATGGTTAATAGACACTAGAAGGAGGTCCCTTTCCTTATCTAGTGTCCTGTATGAGCCACGTCTGAGAACACTTATGGAGACCCTTGAACGGTTGATCAAGGTCTTACCCATGTGTAGTTTCCTAGGTGGTCCATCACCTAAGGTACAACCAGATCACCCATACCTACCTATGTGAAACACCTCCTACAAGAGCCCCTAGTTCTCCCTAACATCCAACTTACACAAGCCACTCATCATGACTTCTTCAAATCCATCCATGGAAGGGAATCTCCTAATTTGGATTCATTTTCTGAAAGGGGCCATGTTTAAACCTCAACCAAAACCTCCTAACTTACGCAACCATGGCATGTAAAAAACTAGCATGACCCCCATTTTGGTGTGTATTCCCTTGTTCAGTGGTATCTCGCACTTGTATGATTCGTCGATCTGGGTCCTCAGGGTGCATGTGAGTATGTATATCTATGTTTATAAGGAACCCAACCTTAGGGATAGTTTCATAGAGTTCCCACTCTCAGATACTAGGGTTAGTACCATGTCATTCCCTTCTCATCTTTGAGACCTCGAGCCTCTAGATCCCAGCAGGGAGGGTAAGGATTACACTTTACATTCCAATTGGAATGAGATCCTCCTCTCTTATTGTGGAACCAAATTCAAGGAATTACTCTGGGAGTAATCCCCTACCCTATCTTGTATAAGGATTCACTATTACTCCTCTCGGCATCCGGACTATTGGGTTAGAGAGGGGATGGGTACCCGAGCCCTCTCCCATCTCTCCTGCTTCCTTCCATAATCATTCTCCATACCCGAGACCTATTATATGGTAATTTAAAGAGGGATAATTTTCAACGTAGTCCTGGAATCTTCAATAAGTAGAATAGGGTTCATAGGAGGTGGGAAAACTCAATGCCTCATCCCTATCCCTTTGGGCTTGGTCTCCATGTCCCCTAGCGGAAAAAATTGTGCGGTTTTCTGAATATTCTACTACCTCTTGTTTCTCATACTGAGCATGAATACCATTGGCTTAGAGGTTAATGTTGATCATGAAATCTTCATTATCCATTCCTCTAATTGAAATATGATAACTTTTATTTCTTCTAAAATCAGGATATGTAGCAATCTCACCTAGGTCCTAAGATCAATACGAATCCTACTTAGGAGTAAGCCCCAAAATATGTCTCCAAATTACCATGAGATAAGATATCCCTCATGGTCCCTTTTTTATATGGAATCCTCTTCAGGAGTAAGCCCCAACTTAATATTCTTAAAGGGCTATACTCCCCAATGAGACAAATCTTATAAGGGCTACCATAGGCATATGTCCTTGCAACTTAACTATGAGGGATTTCATACCCCAGCAAATGGGATACGTAGGAAGCCTATATGAGGTACAAACAGATCACCAACAATATACCATATTCTATATGGGTCACATTACTAGTAGGGAATAATTATATCTAAAAATTAATATCCCTTCCAGGTTCCCTCGGATGCTTCGATATAAGTCCCACCCCAACCATTCACTAGGAACCTTCTACTTAGACACCATTACCTCATGATGTTAAACTATACAGTTATGTCCTTATAACATTCCCTTAAAAGGAATAATATACCCCATTATGCATCAATGAACTATGTGGGTTTGGATTCCTTTCAAAATGATAAGTTGGAAGCCCATCACATTGGTTCAATCCCAACATCAAAATAACTTATATCTCCCTATATAGTGATACTCTCCAGAGTTCCCCACTATGTGGATAGAAAACAATCATCATCATAACCAATGAATCTATAATTTTTCTACATAAATGGGATACCATTTATGTATAGCCTTAGATACATACATATATCTCCTTGATGATGAACCTCAGTTACACACAAATGATTCTAATTTACATACACGCTAATAATTGGTTTTTAATTCTAACGGGACTCACATTATGCTTGGGAATTAATGACTTATTTATGAACATATCTTAAATATATAAGAGAGTACCTGAAGTAAGAAATAATTCCCCCAAAAGGGTGTTATGATCCCCCCATCCTCTTGACCAATGTGAATTCTTAAGCATTGTAGGTCAACATCCATAATGAGCGTCTGCCTTTGGGAAGCAGGTCCTTTGGGATACAAAACCATTTGGTTTTTCTTGTTCCATGAACAAACCTAATAGAACTATTCAAAAATGGTGAGCCCAACATGAATGATTTCACAAAACTCAAACCCCAACAATTAATCATCCAACGACCAATTCTCTAGGGGATATAATAAATGGTGAACCTGACATGACTGGTTACAAAAAACTCAAACCCATGAAATCAATCATTGGGAAACTGATTCTTCAGGGGAAAATGGTGAACTAGATGTGAATAATTAACTAAGATGATAGAATTACCTTCATATCATGCCCCTTTCACTCTTAAAATGATATAGGTTAAAGCAAGAAAATCAATTAAGTATGTATTCATTAAAATAAGATGATACTTTTATGCGGTTTTCTTGTTTGTGTTTTTCAATTTTATAGGTATTTACTCTCATAAATCTATTAAATTGAATTTAATAATTACATATTCCACCAATGAATACCCTGGATACCTCTCAGATCAGATATTTTTCCACACAGAGGATGTCATCACTTAGCTAGAATCTTCAATGCTGGGTCTCAAATTCACTGGTCTTGGAATACCCCCAAATTAGTACAATCCCGACCCTAGAGGCCGCCCTGATAATCCCTCCAATTCGTGATGCAACACTGATTGAATTGGAAATGGTGACCAGTGGTCCAAAAATAGATGGCACTGACCGCCATATTCAACTATTTTGGGAGGTTATTCCCAAAATGTGACAACCAGTCTATCCCATACCTCTGGTAGGTGGATCAAGAGGACACATATTAACTCATAAAAATACACATGGGTCCTCCTCAAGGGATCATTTTAGTAATAGATGACTCCAACAATATGTGGTAGTGACCCATCATCCTGATGAGGGAGTTATCCTCAACTTTCAATATTAGGATATTCAAACCTCGGCAGGAAAGACAGACCATCGAGGATAAAATCTGGTCAAAATAGATCAAGGTCACGCCTCTTCTCCCTCCAAAAAATTCCATCATCAAAATTTGGTGGAATATTAAGAGCCAAAAAATACACCCATCTTCCTTTATTCATCCAACCAGCAGACTCACATGACATCATTCAAAGAATCATGCCAACCAAATATGATAACATAGCACAACTAGGAAAATACACCTACCTTCACCCACCAAGCCTACCAGCAGACTCAATTGGAATCACTCAAAGAATCCTACCAATGATGTTTTATGGTAATCAGTGAGCAGGTACACCTAGGGTTTCATTTACCAATCCTTCCACCAGCCTCATTTAGAAACACCCGAAAAAAGTTAGTTGGAAATTCCTGGTGATAAGTAGGGGGAAGAACCAATTATTTTCCCTTACACAAAAGTACATTGTGTATCCAATGATTGGTAATGGAAGACATGAGTAGGAACATACACCTACTCCAAATACTTAATGGGTATATATCCCTATTCCGACTTCTGAAGTCAGAATGTATATCCTATAAATGGTGAAAGGGAAGACACAAATCCGTACCCACATCATGAAAACTTTTCAATAAATTATAACAGTGACAAAAGTAGTGCCCGAGGGATGGACAAGTAACTCTACCCCCACAAGTGGGGTGTCCCATCATCATGAAACCCTATAGAAGACACGCACCTCTAATCCCATCCATGATGGCCATAGGGAAAAATCCCCCACAACATACAGTCAACCGGATCGTGAATTTACACCTTTTCCAACTGTAGGTAATTAGCTTATCCTAATAGTCACTCTAAGGCATACATAGACATCTTCCCATGACATGAACTTCTCCTCGAAAGTGGCCCTAATCACTCATAATAAGGCATCCATAAATAACCCTCATCAAACATGATTATAAAACCAAGATTCAATCTATTATTTGTATCCTCTTAATGATGGAGTACTTGAAGCCCTCAGATTCCTATCTTGGAAAGATCAAGATCATACCCTCCCATTACCAAATTACAAGGGCAGTTGAAATAATTTTAAAGTTCCTCTTTCAACAATTAACCATAAAGGCTTTCATTATGTTTATGATAGAATTGATCTCAAGACCCCATCTCCTGAAGATATTCTCAACATCCCTAAATGTGGATAGAAGATCAAGGAAAAAAGAGGGTATTCCCCTTACCGTAATCCACCATAGTGGTCCTCCCTATGATGGAATTTTCGATGAATGTTATCTCTATAGTAGTGTTTCTCATTGTCCAAAGAATTCTCCAATTGTAAATTTATTGATAAGAAATTCCTCCTATCATGAGGAACTTGTAAATTAAAGGCTATTCATGTCATATGCCATGTCACTGGAATTAGAAATAATTTTTCAACCATAATATATCCTACGGAAAAAGTCATTCTCTAAACCTCATTTGGATCATCTTTCTTCCAACATAGTATAGGAAATCCCATTTAATATCATTTCTTTTGGTAAAAAATTTGGGATGCATCCACTCTGAATGGACTAGATAGAGGAAAATCTAGAAAAAGACCATGAAGACAAGATAAACATTGGGAAAAAGTTGGCTAAAGATTTTAGAAAATTCCTATTATAGACTTTATCCACCCCTCAAAATAGTATTCGAAAGTCATTTTTGGAATATTTTGTTCATGACATCTTCCTGAATATATGGGAAACTCTTCATCACTTAAAAGTGAAAGTATTCAAAAAACAGTAAGGTTCCCTTAAATTCACATTCCTCGAGTCATTAATGAGGTTGTAAAAAACTAATCACAAATACCCCATATGGTGTTTGTATCAGAGGATATAGTGCACATGGAGCATTTTATTTCAATGCACTCCCTAACCATTAAACCCATTGAATGTCCTTAACATGCTACATTATAGCTTCATAGTAGCATAAACAGAAGGAATCCATTCATGACCGAATATATGATAAAAAAATCATGCCTCGGCCAATTCCAATCGACATCAGGTCAGAAGGGAGAAGGTTGTTGAAATAATTTTCCATCAACCATCTAAGAATATTGAGAAAGCTTCCCTATTAGATGATTTTATCCATAAGATAGTGAAAATTTCATAAATTGCATAATGATATTTAGAAAAGGGAAATTTAAGTCTGTGTCTAATGATTCACCCAACCCACATTCAAAAAAAACCTCTATAAAATCAGTACAGTGCATGTGGTAATATCAGCCACAACAGTTTGGGAGCAAACCCATCCTATAGGGATGGTGCATTTTTTAACCCAACCCGCAAGGTCAGAAAACCAATCTCGATGGGTTGTGAAAGTAGAACAGAAACAGCCCCAACCTTTAGGGTTGTGGTCTTTTTCACCTGAAAAACCTCCTCCTCAGTGGGACTTAGTTTTCTCTAGATTAGGGAAGATACCATAGAAGGAATCCTCCATTATATTCCCATACTTTGATCTAATAAATTCAATTTGAACATGCTTGAATGAACTATATGGAGATTCTCTTTAGGTTACTGTCCACCAAAAAGTTCCCATAGAATCAGAAAAGGAGGGTAAAATACCTCATGATGGATATATAAGAAGTCACTCTCGCAAATCCACTAATAGAATTCCTACAATTCATTTATCATCATTGAATGTCATCAACACCACTCTCACATATTCTAAAAAATATGAGGCCAATTCAAAGGAGTCGGAAGAGACAGTTCTTGTTCATGATTCCATCCACACCGATATAATTGAAGGAGGTGTGAGTTCTCGAAACTCGATTATTTCTATGAATTTTGGTACTCCCTCAAACAAAACATCATTACCTCATTGGAAGGAACCCATAAAATAAATGATAAAGGTTTGGATTGTACCTCACCATCATTTTAGAGAGGTTAAGTATCATTCTTTGGAAGAAAGATTTTCCCAACAAAAGTATGAAATGAAATAATGATGAGACTCAATGAAAAAATACTCTAAGGTAGCCTTCCCACTAGAAATGTTCTGCAAGAAGATCCTCAACATTCACATCAAATAACCACACATATCTAGGCTCTTGCTCATCCATACATTACTATAATTTTTATAAACACTATTTAGTAACAAATGAATCCATTGAAATCCATGGAGGAATGACATGCATCAATGAAGTCAGAAAAGAAGCCTTACCATGAATGGCTAGATCTGACACTTTCTCTGCCAAACGTTGGGAACATTACATTTTCAATTTTTAATGGATTAGGAGACCTAGAGTAGAATTTGAAACATTTTTTCTCTAACTGTGATCCCATGATGGTTACCCTTGAATAACAGGAGGTGGTGAAACTCATTTTAATTGTGAAATCACTGTAAGGACCAAACATTATATGATACAGAAGTTTTCATTATCAGTCAATCACTAGATCAGAAGGCCTTCGTCAGAAGTTCATTTTCCAGTTCAACTCAATGTTATAAATGAAAATAGTATTTGATCTCATGAACTAAAAAATGAAAGACTGAAAGGGTCTCAGATTTCATTTCTTGGGGGAATGTGTTCACATACTCTTTAATCCTACCACTCCCTTAAAAAGAGTTGTCTCCCAAATGTGTAGTGAGTCCTCTGGATGAGTAGTGATCACCATTGATCCCTTTTAAATAAACAGGAGGGTTTTGAGACCTTGCCTTAATTACTCAACATGTGGAAAACTCCACCGCATAGACCAAAGCTAAGGACCAAGTGATTCTATCAACTTAGGGAAGGAGAATAGAAAATGTATAGGTTTCCACTATTATACTTAAGTAGACCCCTGTAACCACTCCTAATTCAAATCCTCCACCATATCCTACAACCCCACCTCCTGATCCTCAACAAAAAATCTCTCCTTATCAAGATGATCATAGAGATCATAGGAAGAAATAGTTTGAGGATATGAAAAAAGGTATATTATTTTGAAATTGACCAGGTTCTTGGGTACTTCGTCTAGGCATTGTAAAACAATTTTTTCAAGTTGGAAAAGACCAGGAATCCCAAGAAAGAAGGTTATAAAGATCTCAAAAACTATTTACCCTTCTGTAAAATGTTGTAAAATTAGATCCAGGATTGTTTTTTCTTGAAATTACACCTGTAAAGGATGGTAGATTTTGGGCCTCTAAAGTTAATAAATTCACCTACACATGTTTTTTATGTTTCTAACAAATAGGAGAAAAATGTATGGATAGAAGTTAAGATCAAGAGTCCATAGATGTTCAGTGACTGGATGGTCAAGAAAATTATCGACCAAACTCATCTTATTCATATAACACAATTGAAGTAAACAACAATGCCTCTATCCACTTTCACCATAACACAACCAACCTCATTGACTTCTTAGTCCTATGAAAGCCAGTCCTCCAAAAAGTGACATGGTTGGAAGGGTAAGCAAAGACACAGGATGATGAGATCATGTCAAGGAATTTTTTCCATTGACCTTGGAACAATTCATACCAATAGTCCCCAAATCATAGGAACCTCTCCAGAAAACATAACAATAAAAGTCAACCCATCAGATAAAATCATCATTAGATGAGGAGTTTATTTTTGGTTCCATTAATGTTATTCACTTAATTGGTCTCTTCTAAAAAGTTAATAATTATTATGAAATTTAATTCCCTACACTTTATTGGGTAATTAAGGGAAGTACCCATCAACACTAAGGGTGTAGGGGAAGGCGCGGTCATCCCCGAAGTCACTACATCAACCACGCCTCTGATAAAACCGACTGTGTAGACAAAACCTGTAGTAGATCTCTATAGAATGATTAGAAGTAAAAAAGGTAATTCCTCTATGCATGATAGGATATACCCTAACAAAATACTCATGGAAGATTGATTGAAGGATATTTCATCAACTGGTCAATCCTAGCATGTAGGTAGACCCATCCTACCTAACCCCCAAGAGTGGAAGAATCTTCAACCCCTTCTCTAATGGACAATACATCTACAATAGAAATGTTATCTCCCAATGATTATACAAAATAACACTCCCATGTTGGGAGGCACTGACCTTTGGATCTAAAGTATGATGATTTGAAGAAACTGACCTAATTATCATCTATGTTATCTATCCTAGATGCATTTAGTCTATCAAAAGACCTCTGAGAAGCACTCATTGAGGCATTATTGAGCCCTTGGGAATTTGAAGTTGAGGTTTCTATTGCTAAAGTATATCATGATAATAATGATATAACAGAATTACATGTGGTTATCTCATTCATAGAACGAGATGCGTAAGTTGTCATATAAGGACATGATAGGCCCTTTAATATATCTGACAGGATAAATGACATTGATATTCAACAATCCTTTATTGAAAATGGATCGTGAACCACCCTCATTCTGGTCTGGACACTTTTCTAACAGGGTCTCAATGAATTAAAAGTGTCTCCACCCACTCTAATGTTATATGTTTTTGAAAGGAATGAGAAAGAGACTCTTGGAAAGATAACATTCACAACATATTTTTAGGATCTGGTTTCTAACTCAGAATTCATTGTTGTTCGGCATGATACAGCCCTCAATGTCCTACTAGGAAGATCGTGGATACATCAAGAAGATGTCATTCCTTTTTCATTCGACCAATGCCTCAAATATTGTCTCAATGGTCAAATTCGGACATTACATGGTGAAAAATCGCCATTAAAATCATGTGAGTCACAATATATTGACCTAGTGTTCAACCACATGGTAGTAAAATAGTCCGTGGATGATGATATCACTTGGATAAATGCCCCAAATGGTTCGGATGTGATCCTAGATAACCCTTTCAAGTAGCTACATGCAGATTACGTGCTTACCATCAATCAAATAAAAGGGGTGGGACCAAATTCATGCACTCATTTAGTGGGATCTATAATGTCAGTCATAAAAAACTAAACCCAACAGTGCAGGAGAAGTCATCAACTCTCCGAGAAGTGATGAATTTCTGAAAAAAAAAATATTCAATCCATCCCCTAGCTTCATCAAATTATTATTTCATCCGTTAGGATAGAATAAATTTTTATGTAAACGAAATATGACAAAGATACTTATTCTCAGCCTCTTGTCTCCCATTTGGATCACCAAAAAAGGCTCAAACCAATGATTGTGCAAAAAATGATCATCTCATCTTCTAGATGTCCAAATAAATATTCATCCCCTAACTAATTGTTTATTTATTCATCACCTACCTCCCAAGAAGAGGAGAAAGAAGTAAATCCTAATGAATAAGAAGATGAGGAAGACCTAAAGGACACCCCTCCAGTATTTGAGTAAGGGGTCTCTAGGACTGTGGATGAACTCAGAGAGATAAATATGGATACAAAAGAAGATACAAGACCCACTCTAATTAGTGAAGCTATGAAATCCAAAGAAAAGTAAGTATATACTTCCTTTCTAATGTAACATTGAGACATGTTTTCCTAGAACTACAAAAAAATTACAGGCCTTGACCTTAAGGTGGCCACACATTACATGGGTTTTCTAGAAGATAATTGAGGATACAAACAAGTATACCGAAGGACACATCCTTCTCATGCCACAAAAATTGAAGTTGAAGTCGATAAGATCATCATGGATGACTTCATCCATGATGTAAATTACCTAAAATAGCTATACAATATTTTCCTTTTGAAGTAGAATAATGGGAAAATCGTATTTTTCATTGAATTTAGAGATCTCAATCAGTATTATCCAAAAGATGTCTTCTCGATTCAAATAAAAAAACTCTTGATTGACAGAATGGATAGTTATCAAGACTTATCCCTCATATATGTCTATTCAAGGTACAACTAAATTTATATGTCCCCAAAAGATGAAAAATCCACTTCCTTCAGATCCCCACATGGCGTATTCTACTATCAGGTAATTCCCTTTGGCATGAAGAACACCAGTGCCACATACCAATGTTCCATGCACCACATATTCAAACCCTTCTTGGGGAATTTTGTTGAATGACATGTTTATGATATAGTTTTAATGTCTTAGAAACATTATGATCACCTGGTTGACCTCTTTACCATCATGAAAAAACTCTGATACCATATCCTAAAGATGAACCCACTAAAATGTGCTTTTGGAGTAACCTTGGGAAGTTTTCTTAGATTCATTTTACACCATCATGGAATAGAATTTTACCGTAATAAAATTACATTTATCCTAAGCATGTCACCTCCCTATCACATGAAAGAGTAGATAGGAATTCAAGGACACATGGCCTACATCTGGTGCTTCATTATCAACCTTGCAGGAAAGTGTTTTCCCTTCACCAAATTGGTGAATAAGGGAGTCTCATATTAGTGGACCAGTGACTATCAAAAGGAATTTTATATCCTCAAGAAATACCTCTTAAGTACGTTAGTATTAATTCCACATATTGAGGGAAGGCCACTCATCTTATATGTGATAGACCTGGAGTGATCACTAGGCGCCTTCCTCATGAAAAAGAATGAAATTGGAAATGATAAAAAACATTATAATCTTTGTTAAACCATTCTCGACGTAGAGATTCAATATTCAGATATTGATAAGAGCTTCTTGGTGTTAATATTTCTAGTTTAGAAGCTATAGAACTATCTCAACACTATGAGTTCCAACTGGTATCTAGCAATAACCCACTCAAATAAAACCTTAGTTGTTCTATTATAAAAGGACGTCTGGCATGGTGGGTAATTATTCTTTAGTAGTTAAATATATGGGTTGTGCCTTAAAGAGCAGTAAATGTTATATCCTTGGAATATTTTTTATCAGAACACCCATCTACAGTAACCCCATCGTTAAGAAATGAATTCTTAGATATAGAGATATTCTTCATTCCAGATGACCGCAAACATGTGCGATGTATTTATATGTTTAATCCAGGATCCCAATAAGGAAAATAATAGAAGACCCTAATCTCAAAAAAGATGGGTTAGGGATTTTAATTATCTTCCTATAGAAGGTAGTGTTGTCGTACTCTCCTCTGCTAATAGAAGGTTGTACAAACAATGAGGCGAAATACCATTTGGTTTTTAAGGGTCTTGAACAAGCACTCCAAATACCAATGAGTCACTTACAGGTTAAAAGTGACTCATATTTGTTAATAAAACAAATCTACGGGGATTATGCCATCAGAAAAGAAGATTCATCCACCTACTTGACTATGTCTGAGTTTTGATGGTAGATTTCCACTCAAAACCAACATAGACTCATGTACCATGATCGCAGAATTCTTAGGTCAATGCATTATCAAATGTAGACACAACCGTAGAAGATACAAACTACGATGAAACAGTCATCATCATTTCCCATCATCGCATGGTCTGACCATTAGTTTAAGTCAAAATGAAGGAGAATAATGAAGCCGTCCCCATCCGTGATCCATATGGTCCTACCATGGGATTAATGATACCCATCATGGAATAAAACCAAGATGGAGTGCTCCAACAAAATAGATTTAGGAGAGACAAAATCATGCGTTGAGCTATCAACTTCATTCTTTATGACAATCCAAATCACCAGAAAGTCCTATAAAAATGAGGATTTTATGGAGTCCATATCAGATGTATCGATAGATAAGAGACTAAAAATATCATTGAAGAATTACACGATGGATATTGTGGTTAAAACTAGTAAGGATATAATATTTCTATTCAAATATGAATACTTGGATATTTTTTGCCTTCAATGATGTGGAATTTCATAAAATTCTCCAAAAAATGCCATTCCAGTCAAGTTCATATCAACTTTATCCACTAACCCCTATAGTTTTTACTTACATCCAAATACTCTAGGATATTTTAGACATGGGGATTGGATGTAGTGGGGTCTTACACCCTATCTATGACCAAGTCATTTAAATACATCATAACTGCTACTGATTTCTTCTCCAAATGGGATGAGGTAATACCTATTAAAGAAATCGGGGCCAAAATCATTGGTGTATTCATAAAAGACAAAATTATCACCAAATTTTGTTTCCCACATTCCATACTAATGAAAAATAACACCAATTTCTCTTTTGTTGTGGTAGAGAAGTAATATTACGAATACAATATCAAATACAACCATTATTCTGGCTATCATGAAGAGGCTAATTGATATATAGAAAAGTTTAATAAGACCATGTCATCAAAACTCAAGAAGATAGTGGATAGAGATAAAAAGTCATGTACTGACATGATCTTTCAAGCCTTATGGGATTTCCAGAAAACGACTCATACTGCCACAAAAGCTACCCTATATTCACTTGTAAATGGGACAGAAGAAATCCTACCCATTGAGGTTCAATTATCATCGCTCTATGTTTCCATCTGTGATTAGTTATATATTGATGATAAATTCCAAAATGGATGGATGAATTGGAGAAAATTGATGAAAAAATTTTAGATACCTTGAATCACATGGATGTATACTAGAATCTGATATTACAAGCTTTCAATAAGAAGGTCCTCCTTGGTTCATTCTTCCGAAGAGAATTGGTTCGGTCCTTCAGACTCTAATGATACCTAGAAATAATCCACCAAATCATGATCCAAATTGGGAGGGACCTTAATACATACATAAGGTTCATTATAATGAAGCTTATTCCTTGATCTCAATGGATGGAGAGATCATTATGACTTCAACAAATTAAATATTCCTGAAGTTGAGTTTCATGTAATCGCGCGATATACATCCTAGTTGTAGGATGTTAAACTACATGGAACCATGTACATCCATGTAGTAATGTGATAAATTACATAGTGGTTCTTTGTTGTATGACCTTAAAAGGCATGACATAATGTCTTTGTCACACTACATTAAACTTCATGGCATCATCATCTTTATCATATGGTAATAAACTGCCTGACATAAGGACCTAGACGTGTGACCTAAAACTAAAAACACCTTTTTTATGACAACATGACATTAAATTGTATGGTTAGCATCCCTCTTATTCGACTTTAAAAAATATCAAAAGTACCATGAGTTGAAATTCTCCTCACGAATGCTTAAATATGGGCCTCTATCTTAGGTAAAAGTCCTAATCATATCCCTCCAACCCCTTAGAAGGTTAAGACGCCCTCTTGTCCTGACATGTGGAAGAAAAGTAAGGTAGATCTCAGGAATACTCCCCACTTAACAGCATTTCCACTCCATAGTGGCACTTGGTCCCTCTTGGAAGATATAATCCACAACATTATCATCTCCTTACCACAAGATAGTAAATTAAATGAACAATATTCCTAATAACATGACATTAAACTACACAATATTTTTATGAACTACATGTGGATTGATTCTCATTACAGTGAGATACTTAGTGACACACAGATCTCCAATCTCAAGTCCATCCATAACCCTAAAGGAAAATTCTCAGTTTTCATATGTATAAACTGGATCTTCATAGGGATCATTCCCATAACATATGGATTGATTATCATTATAATAAGATGTGTAGGGAAACCCATCCCACATGGTCTTGGGAAAAAACATTATTCTGAAAAATATTAAATCCCCTTTCCTCAAATCAAATCCTAATCAGTGTGGGGAATTGTAATGTCTCGGATTTTTTACATGTATTATTTTAATATTATATGGGAATTCTTTAGAGGCTGGGCTCTGAGACGGCGTGCAGTTTAGAGGCCCGGTGAGCCCAGAACAACTGTATGAATTTAATTTAATAATTAAATAACACACACGTGCAGTTTTCCTGAAAAAGTGGAATAACTCATGAACGGGTGCTCGGATCCGAAATCAGAGGGCACCGTTGCGTTCGAAACAACTATTTTACCTTAGGAAATGCCTAACATAGGCCGGATCAGGTTGGTGGTGGAATCCCATTTTTGGGTCATAAGTGTAATAAAATATTTAAAAAATATATTTTATTCTGTAGTGAAATCTTTTAAATCTACTGCAACAGATATCCCTTACCTTTTTAATTGAAGGTTAGCTTAAGGGTCTAGGGTTACAAGCCTCATAACAATAAGACCTTTTGTGGCTCTAGAGGCTCTGGAGAAAACCTGCCAACAAGGCGACGATGACGCGGCGACCGGATCATCGCCGACGAATGTCGCGGAATCCAGGTAGGATGTTTGTTTGTGATTTCATCCCCGTTCTTGATTTCTATGATGAACGTGGGCTAATCCATGAATATATTAGTCCATAGATCGATTGTTCTTGCGGGATTGGATTTTTTGTGGAGATTTTGGGAGATTGAATCCATTTTAATCCATTATTGTTGATTTTATACTCCGTTTAATCCTATTAACGAGAGCGGATCAACGTTGTGACGAACAACGGCAGAGGTTCGTTCCTCAAATTTGTTTCTTTGAATTTTTCCCCTTTCTTTTCTTCGCGTTCTTCACGTTCTTCATGGGGTAATGAATAACAGATCATTTCACATCCTTTCTGCAACGCAATGATCCCAAACTATGGATCCAACCACGGAGCGGTGTCACGGAGGTGCGACGACGATATCGGCGGATGATTCGGAGCGGATAGAGAGTTATGAGTTTTCAGGCGTTTTTCTTCGGATGGATCGTTTGAGGTTTATGATACATTTTAAGGGGCGAAAACACCCATTGTGGTGTTGGTATGATGAACCGAACCCATCCATGGAGTATCCGGATGAACGGATGAGAGATTGCGGATTCAGAAGATCGACCGAAGCGCGAAGAAGAAGACGGCGTTCTGGAAATTTCCCGACTACACGGCGTGTAGTATGGGCTACACGGCGTGGGTTTGTCAGCGGCCCACATGGCGTGTACTTCGAGAGTACATGGAAATGGGTTGGGTACATGGACAAGGACACGGCGTGTATAACCCTCATCGTCCAGACCCGGCCAGATACACAGGATACCCCGTGTACTGGTACACGGGCAGGCGACACAGACACGGGCAGAGATCGTGTACGGGCACAAGGCTATCATACACGGAGCGAGCCCAGGTGCTCGGACACGGCGTGTGATTCTTCTGCACATTGTGTAGTTGCTTTGTATCTGACAAGACGAATGACACGGGCTGGTTACACGGGAAGTACCCAGGTTCAAGGAACATGGTTTGTACTTTTTCAACACACCATGTAGTTTGGTTTTACATGGCATGAACAAATGACACAGGCCGTTTACACGAGCAGTACCTAGGGTCAAGGAACACGCATGTAACCATACTACACACTGTGTAACCTTTTCTTCATGGCTTGGACCACTTGTCTTCTGTGACTTGAACTAGTTCTTAGGGTTCATACCCATGGTTTTCCCCTGACGGTTCTGGTATCATTTCTTTTGTACAGGAGTATGATCCCTTCAGTTGAACTTCCAGAATAGAGTTTTTGTAATCCCCTCTATGAGACTTAGAGCCGGATCCTCTATTCATTCTTGGAACCCTAGGTAGAGTTCTTGGTATCGACGTTACCAACTTTACCCAGGCGCTGATCCTCTGCTTAGCGGATTAGCTCAGACTGAGTTGTCGGAATCACCCCATGACTTGGTTGTGATCCTTATCTGAGCATCATGTTTTCAAGGTACATGTGGGGTGTGTTCTCCTAGAATTAGTACTTCATATCTCTATCTTTAGACCTAGGAGTGTGTTCTCCCGGTTGTATGCTAAGTGGAATCTTTGAGCTGGATCCTAGTGGTGGGTTTCTTGATAGTTGATCTTGTATGAGTATATCTGGATATTATAGTTATATTTTAGGTAGAAATACACTATGTAGAGATGAATGTAACATTATTTTATGGTATTTTACCTTGTTTTATTTCTTTTGTGGTTTCGGGGTGTCCTACTGGGTATTGTTATACTCACCCCTACACGGGCTCTTCTCGCACGTGTCGTGTCTTGTGCAGACGAGCGAGCCTTTGACAGGATTCTAGGCGGACCAGGACCGGACGATACTCAGTGAGATTAGACAGATCGAGGTGTGTTCCTACGGCTACAGACTGCAGTCCTAGTTAATTTCTTTACAGGTTGGTCTTTCTTACAGACTTTCTTTTTGGAGGGCTGGAACTATTGTCTTAGGGTTTTACTTTCTTGTACTTTACTTTCCTGTCATAGTCTGTGGTTGTGTTTTAGTGTTTTCATGCATCTTTTCCTTTTAGTAGTTTTACTTTTCATCTTTTTGGGCTTGCAGATGTGTGTGCATGTATACAGGTTTATAGGCAATTCCTCCCATGTTAGTAGCATGCCTACTTGGTGCTAGTCACCAGCCCCTGGCCTATTGGAGGAGGGCTTGGGGAGTTGCGGCTCGGGCCCCACTGGGACGGGTCGTTACAGTGTGGTGTCAGAGGTGGATGGGATACCTTAGGACCGAGAGTCTATGAGTTGGTTTGGATCAGTAGTGTTAAGTGTTTCGAGTTCGGCTTTCAGGCCAGGGACCCCAGTGTTTGTGCAGGCGGCCAACGTATCCATACACTAGGACTCTAATAACATGATTTTTGACTCGGAACACGAGAACACTAGTTGCAGGGTATAACAATGGTACATGCATCATATAGGAATGGGTTGTGGTTTCCATGTCCTTCTTCAGTCTGCTCTCCAGATATACTCACTAGCTGAGATACCTCCGCGACGCGCACCCACTAGGATCCAGAAGCTTGATCACGAGGATGACCCCCTTAGTGATGAAGCCTCGATACAAGGACCGGATCCCCCAGTTTTACCATCGGGTGGTGTGCCAGTTATTCCACCACCTGTCGAGCAGTGTTTTGTGCCTGTTGTACCAGTAGAGGTGGAGCACAGGCTGAGCGCACTCCATGAGTTTTAGAGACAGAGACCCATCAGGTTTCGAGTCAAGACTAACCCTCAAGCAGCAGAGGATTGGCTTGAGGTAGTGGCTAGAGTCTTTCGTTTTGTCAGGAAACCATTAGACCAAATGTTGATCCTGGTAGAGACCCTTCTGCAGGGCTCGATAGGACGATGGTGGAGTCTGGTTATCCAGACCCACGACGAGGTGACACTTTCATGGTTGGAGTTTTAGCGTCTCTTCAGAGAGTAGTTTTCACCGGTTACCTAGAGAGTTGTATGCATTCAACAGATTCTTCAGCTCCAGTAGGGAACCATGACGGTGGTTGACTATTCATCGAGGTTTACCGATCTCTCGTGGTACTCGATGGATATGGTCAGAGATCAGTACTTCAGAGCTTAGACTTTTGATCAGGTCTTGCGCAGAGATATCCGAGATAGCATCATCCCTATTAGAATTCTTACTTATGTTGGGGTGCTCGAGCAGGCTCTAGTGGTCGAGAGATTCTTGGCAGATCAGAGATAGTCGGCAGATGTCAGTAGTGGGCGAGCTAGAGCAGAGACCTCGGCAGCAGGGAACCTACATCAGGGACCCAGGCGTGGGAGACGTTTTCAGAGGAGATCACAGGACAGGGGATCTTCCATACAGGGTTCACAGGGCGCATCCAGCCAGCCTCGAGAGAGGAGATGCTACTCATGTGATGGTAGGGGAAATCTCGCTCGAGATTGTCCGACCCGTTGTACTACTAATATGGGAGCAGTGGATGGGCCACTGAGGCAGAGACAATGTGTGGAGTATACAGATCCGTGGGGCGGTGGACGTGGTAGGGGAGCTAGGAGAGCAGCTGGAGGTGGTCGGCGTTTCGACCTTTTACCACCACCACCCCCAGGAGGTCCACCCCAGGCTTAGGCAGCTTGTGGACAGAGGTAGGGACAACTGCAGGTGGCAGAGGCATATGACCCAAGTACCCCCGGAATTATTAGAGGTATAGTCTGTGTCTTTTCTACTTTGGTTGCCACACTGATAGACACATGTGTTAGTCATTCCTTTCTGGATTATTATCTTGTTCGAGACCTTGAGATTCCAGTTGAGCTGTTGACTCGACCCTTACGCTTAGAAACACCGACTGAAGAAGATTCAGAGATCACACACCTCTGTAGACAGTGTCACCATACCCTTGGAGGCGAGAGTTTCGGTTGGAACCTCTTGGTGGTAGCGTTGAGGCCTTACGATGTCATTATTGGTTTGGATTGGGTATCCACAATTCATGCCCAGATTGACTATTTTAGGAGAAGGGTGCGGTGTGTCCGCAGTGATGGAACGAGGTTATCTTTTTTTAGTGAAATAGAGACCCAGACAGCGCAGGATGGACTCATGCATAAGAGGGAATAACCTATGTCACATCATTTGGCTAGCCTTGCCCTTGGCATAGTAGATGTTACGAGTTCCTAGTTTCCAGCAGTGGTGGATGAGTACGAGGACGTCTTTCTGGAGGATGTCCCCGAGCTACCTCCCCGTCGAGAGATAGATTTCTACATTGAGTTGCAACCCGAGACAACACCAATATCAGCATCAGCATATCGAATGGATCCTACAGAGCTTCGTGAGATGAGGGTGCAACTGGATGACTTGTAGAAGAAGGGCTTTGTGAGACCCAGCATTTCACCCCGAGCGGCCCCAGTGTTGTTTTCCAATAAGGCAGATGGGAGCTTGAGGCTATGTGTGAATTACCGATGCTTGAATCAGGTGACCGTGAAGAACCAGTATCCACTACCGAGGATAGATAACCTCTTTGACCAACTTATAGGGCTCATGGTAGTTCCAGTGACGTTGCGGGAGGTGTTTCTGAGGGAGTTCTATACATACCCTTTGTCAGTGCATCCAGGTGTGGAAAGGATGTATCAGGGCCTCTGACGTCAGTTCTGGTGGCCAGGAATGAAGAATGGTGTGGCAGAGTTTGTATCTCTATGACTTACTTGTCAGCAAATAAAGGCTAAGCACCAGGTGCCAGTAGGTTTGAATCAGCCCCTTGAGGTGCCAGAGTGGAAGTGGGATGGGATATCCATGGACTTCATGACGGGTTTACCATGTACATCCACAGGACACGATGCCATCTGGGTGATCATTGATCGACTCACCATGTCGGCCCACTTCCTATCCATATGGGAGCAGAGTTCAGTAGAGAGCTTGGGATGCCTCTATGTGTAAGAGACAGTTGAAATTCATGGAGTTCCATCCACGATCGTCTTAGATCATTATGCTCGTTTCACATCCCGTTTGTGGAAGGGATTGCAGGATGCTTTTTGGACTTAGTTACGTTTGAGGATATCGTTTCATCCCTAGACTGATGGTCAGACAGAGCGAACCATCCAGGTTCTGGAGGATATGCTTCGAGCTTGCATACTTTACTTCAGTCATAGCTGGGAGGATCACCTAGCACTAGTAGAATTTTCTTATAAAAACGGTTATCATTCCACTATTGTTATGGCACCATTTGAGGCTATGTACAGGCGACCTTGCAGGTCGCCACTTCGATGGACTGACCTGAGAGAGTCAACACTCATGGGACCAGAGATAGTGAGAGCTACTACAAAAAAGGTGCAGGTCATCCAGGAGAGTATTAATACTTCACAGAGTCGGAAAAAGTCTTATGCCGATAGGAGGTGGAGGCCCTTGGAGTTTGAGGAGGGATACCATGTGCTCCTTCGGGTCTCACCTCGATGGGGATTGTGGAGATTTGGCCGAGGTGGAAAGCTATCTCCGAGGTTCGTTGGCCCTTTTTAGATTCTAAGTATATTTGGGGAGGTGGTGTATCACTTGGGTCTACCTCCTCAGATGGACCTGGTACACAATGTCTTCCATGTTTCACATCAACGAATGTACATTCATGATCCATCACACGTTATCGACTAGGGCGAGCTAGACATCGATGATGGGGCGACCATTCTAGAGTACCCAGTAGAGATCGATGATCGACAGGAGAAGATCCTTCATGGACAATCTATTCTCTTTGTGTGTGTCCGGTGGCAGCACGGGAGTCTCCAAGAGAGCACGTGGGAGCGGGAGGCTCAGATTCGCGTGCAGTACCCACATCTTCTTTAGTAGCCCTTGTTTTGGATTTTCGGGGATGTAAAAGCCCTATGGTCCATGTGATGTAATGTCTCGGATTTTTTCCATGTATTATTTTAATATTATATGAGAATTCTTTCGAGACTAGGCTCTGAGACAGCGTGCAGTTCCGAGGCCCGGTGAGCCCGGAACAAGTTTATGAATTTAATTTAATAATTAAATAATGTGCATGTGCGGTTTCCTAGAAAAAGTGGAATCACTCCCGAACGGGTGCTCGGATCAAAAATCTGAGGGCACTGTTGCGTTTGGAACAACGATTTTACCTTAGGTGAGGCCTAACATCGGTCGGCGCAGGCCGGTGGTGGAATCCAGTTTTTGGGACGTGAGAGTAATAAAATATTTAAATAAAAATATTTTATTCTGTAGTGAAATCCTTTAAATCTTCTACAACTAATATCCCTTACGTTTTTAGTTAAAGGTTATCGAAAGGGTACAGGGTTACAAACCTCATGACCCTGAAACCCTTGGATGCTCGGGAGGCTCTGGAGAAATCCTCCCAATGCAGCGATGACGACGCAGCGACCGGATCCTCATCGACGAACGCCACAGAATCCAGGAAGGATGTTTGTTTGTGATTTCTTCCTCGTTCTTGATTTCTACGATGAACGTGGGCTAATCCACGAGTAGATTAGTTCGTGTATTGATTGTTATTGCAGGATGGTATTTTTGTGGGGATTTTGGGAGATTGAATCCATGTTAATACATTATTGTTGATTTTCTACTCCGTTTAATCCTATTAACAGGAGAAGATCAACGTCGTGACGAACGACAGTGGAGGTTCGTTCCTCAAATTCGTTTCCTTGGATTTCTCCCCTTTCTTTTCCTTGTGTTCTTCATGTTCTTCGTGGGGCAATGAACAACGGATCATTGCGCATCCGTTCTGCGACGCAACGATCCCAAACTGTGGATCCAACCCTAGAGCGGTGTCACGGAGGAGAGAAGACAATATCGGTGGAGAATTCTGAGCGGATCGAGAGTTATGAGTTTTTAGGTGTTTTTCTTCGGATGGATAGTTCGAGGTTTATGATCCGTTTTAAGGGCCTAAAACACCCTGTGTGGTGTTCATATGATTAATTGAACCAATCCCTTGAGTATCAGGACGAACGGACGAGAGATCGTGGATCCGGAAGATCGACCGAAGCCTGAGGAAGAAGACGGCGTTCTAGAAATTTCCAGACTACACAGCGTGTAGTATGGTCTACACGGCGTGTGCTCTGAGAGTAAACGGACACGGGTTGGGTACACGGCCAAGGACACGATGTGTATACCCCTCCCCGGCTAGACCCGGCTAGATACACGGGATACCCTATGTACTGCTACACGGGCAGGTGACAGAGACACGAGAAGAGACCGTGTACGGGCACATGGCCAGCGTACACGGAGTGAGCCCTGGTTCTCAAACACGACGTGTGATTCTTCTACACAACGTGTAGTTGGTTTCTATCCGACAAGACGAATGACACGGTCCAGTTACATGGGCAGTAACTGGGGTCAAGGAACATGGTGTGTACATTTTCTACATGCCGTGTAGTTTGGTTTTACACGTCTTGAACAAATGACAGATGCTGTTTACACAGGCAATACCTGGGGTTAAGGAACACGGTGTGTAACTATACTACACACCGTGTAACCTTTTCTTCATGGCATGGAACACTTGTCTTCTGTGACTTGGACTAGTTCTTAGGGTTCGTACCATTGTTTTCCCCCTGAAGGTTCTGGTATCATTTCATTTATACAAGAGTATGATCCCTTCAGCAGAACTTCCTGAATAGAGTTGTTGGAATCCCCTCTCTGAGACTTAGATATGGATCCTCTATTCATTCCTGGAACCCTGGGTATATTTCTTGGTATCGACGTGACCATTTTACTTGGGCACTGATCCTCTGCTTAAAGGATTAGCTCAGACTGAGTTGTCGGAATCACCCCATGACTTGGTTGTGATCCTCATCTGAGCATCATGTTTTCAAGGTACTTGTGGAGTGTGTTCTCCTGGAACGATTACTTCGTATCTCTCTCTTTAGACCGAGGAGTGTTTTCTCCCGGTTGTATGATTAGTGGAATCTTCGAGCTGGATCCTAGTGGTGGGTTTCGTGATAGTCGATCGTGTATGAGTATATCTGGATATTCTTGTTATATGTTCGGTAGACATATACTGTGTAGAGATGACTGCATATTTCTTTTGTGGTATTTTCCCTTGTTGTATTTCCTTTTTGGTTTTGGGGTGTCCTACTGGGTATTGTTATACTCACCCCTACACAGGCTCTGCCCGCACGTGTCGTGTCTTGTGCAGACAAGTGAGCCTTTGACATGATTCTAGGCGGACCAGGACCAGACGGTACTCAGTGAGATCATACAGGCCAAGGTGTGTTCCTAAGGCTATAGACTGTAGTCCCAACACCTTTCTTTACAGGTTGGACTTTGTTACAGAATTTCTTTTTGGTGGGCTTGTACTTTTGGCCCAGGGTTTTACTTTCTTTTACTTTACTTTCCTGTCGTACTCTATGCTTGGGTTTTAGTGTATGCATGTATCTTTTCCTTTTAGTTGTTTTACTTTTTTTCTTTATGGGCTTGGAGATGTGTGTGCACGTGTACAGGTTTATAGGCAATTCCTCCCATGTTAGTATCATGCCTACTCGGTGCTAGTCACCATCCCCTGGCCTATTGGAGGTGGGCATGGGGAGTTACGGCTCATTCCCCACTGGGACGGGTCGTGATAGGAATAATTTTCAATAACCACGTGTGGATTGATTATCATCCCATTGAGATAGGTAGCGATGTCGTAATCTCCAATCTAGGGTCCAGTTACAATTAAAACACAAATCCCCTTTACTCCATGTGTATGAATTCAGACATTCATAGGGAATACTTATTTAGAACTACATGTGGTTGATTTTTTCTTCAAGAAATATACATAATGGTAGAAGGGTCTTATTCCCTGGATCAGCCGCAACATTTCCATACTTTCACATCAATTCATCTTTATCCCTACCACATGATATTAAACTGTATGGGATCTCAAGAACTACATATTGATTCATTCTCATCTTAATGAGATATGTAGAGATGCCTAGATCATATATCCTAGCCCATACACCATAGAACCTAAATTTCCCTATCATTCATTTTTGTTTCCCTTGAAAAATAGACAAAACTATAAATATTCCTTGTTTCTCACACCATGAATAACTCATACAGGATTAGGATCCTAGTAAAGGACTTCCCCGTATGAGTAAGGAATATCAATTCACTTTGGGGTTACCATGGTCATAGCTACAGACCTTAAAATACACATTAGATGTCTTAGTTTCAAGATAGTAAATTGAAAAAATATCCTCAAGAACTATATGTGGATTTATTCCCATCCCATTGAGACACATATTGAAACATATGCATTAATTACTAGTACCAACCACTAGGTAAAGAAAAAAAATCCCCCTCTACTGAATATAAACAAAGATCCATGCATGAGCTTTTAGTTTTTGTCCCCTCTTTAAAGGTCCCACCAATGAAATAGTAATGTTACCCTTCTATATATGAGTCAAATATATACAAGGGAAATCCAAATCATTGAAAATAGTGATCAAAACTATCCCTTTATGTTCATACCTATTCCTTCCACACTTTATGCTCCTAATCTTGAATATTTTTTTATCTTCATAAATATCCATAGCTTCTGGTGTCATATTTGTTGATACCTAAGATATATTTTACATAACTATGATGTCATATACCGTGGTTAAATTATCATAAAATGGACCAAAAAACAGGTTGGTCAGCCAATGGATTCCACTGTTTGACTATGCAGTACACACCCCAGTTGTCCTTGCATAAAACTACTCACAAAATAGGTTTTTAAAATAGTATAATCTTCTTCCTTTGGGGAAGCCTCTTCTAACCCTATAATATTTGATGAAAATATGATGGAAACGGAAATTCAATGTCATCTTCCATCCCATTCATATTATTCCCATGTCCCCTCTCCTAATATGAGAACCTCTAATACTGTGGTTTACAACTTTCTCATTCATGTATGAAATATGCAGGAACAACCATGGTTTGATAGGTCATATGTAATATTTTATTTCCATAATATCATGGTCCCAGTCATAATACCTAAAACTATAGAAACCATACTTCATGAACTTGGGTTAGAACTGTGTGGGAAACATCTCATTCCCATTCTTGGGTAATTTGGAATTTAAATACCCCTACCATGTTCAGGTGATTTCCTTCCATAAATCAAACTCCGTACCTGGGGAAATCTGAATCTCCACAAAATTTCACTGGCATGTAGTGATAGAATGTCAGAATTTATGTAGAATCCTTTTACATACTATGATGTAATATGCCACAATTGGTTTTGCATTAGTTTGTCACAAATTACAAATCTCATCATCTAAAGGATTCTATTATTGTTTATGAAGTACATTCCCTCGTTGGCGTTGCATAAAATAACACATAAAATGGGTTTTCAACTAGTGCTAACTTCATCTTAAGGAGAGACCTCCTCTGGTGTCATAAGACCTTTTTTACATATCCCTCTTCATTTATGGGAGTCCCTAAATCATAGCTTAGAACTTTCTTTTCTCACACCTAAATATGGTACTACATTTCCAAATAAATTCCCAAGAATGGGAGAATCATCAAACCTTCAATAAAAGATAAAGAACATAAATTAAATCCCTATAATATCATTGTTACATGAATATAAACTATATATTCTAGTATCGTTTTTGTATGACTTTAAACTTCATAGAATAATATACTAGCTACATGAATTTAAACTACATGACATAATTTCTTTACTGCATGACAATTAACTACATAGCATAACATCCTTACTGCATGAATTTAAATTACATAGAAAAATGACCTAGTTACAAGAAGATAAATTTTACAACAATTTTCTTTCCATAAGACATTAAAATATGTAGCCAATGTTCTGATTGCATGAAATTAAACTACACGATACTTTTACCTTTGTTAGAAATGGGCCTTCCTTATGACATTAGCCATCTATCAAAATGTACCCTCCTTAACCCAAGAAAAATTCTTGTAGGAATGGTTTTATATTCATGGTTAGTACCAATATAGATATTACCTTCATTCTTAGACACCTTACTTTAGAAAAAGCCAACCTTATGGTCTTCATAATTCTGAATCTTTGTATACTTCCTTCGAACATCAGCAATATAATGTTAGAATTCCTTTGATATTTTTTAACTGAATATGTAGTACGCACCCCCATAGTCCTTGCATAAATCACCCATATAACTGGTCTGTTAGCCTAAGGATTTTTCTATTTGACTATATAGTATGCACCCTAGTTGGCCCTGTATAAAACATTCCTCATAATGGGTTCATCAACTAATTCTAACTTCATCTCCAAGAGAGACCTCCGCTATTTATGAATATCAAATTTTAGATTCAAAAACTAAAAAATCATCAATCAATATTCCATGCAAGATATATGAATAATTTCAAAAAATTATATGACCAAAATCCATGTTTGGGTCCTTATTTCAAAATTTATGGTCAATGATGTTCGACCTAATATACGAGTTTCATTATTCCATCTTTCATTACTTTAAACTGTCCACAAAAAAGAGGCTTAGTACTCACCACATTGATAACTTGAAAAATGGAGCTTTGTAAAAAATTTATGTCTCATCTCACTAAACCTTCACTCTTTGTGTTTTTGGAAAAATCTAGCAATGAAAAGACAAAAGGAATATAACTTGTTATGTTGAAAACACAAAAAGGGAAGTCTAAGAAAAATCCAAGTCTCACCTGCTAAGACTTCTTCATATTGAGCTTAGGAAAAAATTTATGGTGATGATATAAAATATATAAAGCTTTTAGGGTTGTTCATACAACCCTAGAAATAGTCGAACTACTCATTCTAGGACCCATGGTCAAGGAAAAAAATAGGGAATTCCCCCATCCGGTCACTTTGATTATAAAGATTCGATGAAAATATACTATTTTTAATGAAAATTAGTTTCAATATTATGTTCTGATTGAAAAAGTTAGTTAGGAATGAAGTCATAGATAATCAGAGACAAAACTATTTTCATTTAAAAGATAAAGCAAAACCAGAGGAGTATCCGAGAGATGGAGTCTCCTTGTCACAATTTACAAGATACCCCTAACATAACTCTTCATCTATTTAATTTCCTCACGATTCACATTGACCGCTTGTTAGAACCCAATTAACCATATAGTTTCAGTCTCATTGGCTTGGTGAAGTGCTTCTATTGCAACCACAATTGAAGTTGACCCTTTGATTTTGGATTATTCTAATGATTTGTTTATTTTTACAAGCTCCCTCTGAGTGGAATCAAATTGATCATAAAGAAGTGATACTTGAATGGTATTATCATTAATCCACTTACAACAATCCACAAACTTCTTGGTATGGTTGGACTCTATTTTGTATAATTCATCTTCAAGATCATCAAGATTGATGCGAAGTTTTTCCTTTATGAGGTCTTATTGAAGCTCATGATTTGACTCCCATTTTAGAATGATCTCCTTCAGAACATCATGAATCATATGATACTAAAATCTATTGTATCCCATCATGCCAAACAAAAATGAATGTTGATTGATTTGTGAAGCCATGTCTTCAAGAGGCATCTCAGAGATTAGCCTCTATATATCCGGCCTAGCCTTACGACATGTGATGCGAAGAGATTTATCCATATCTGAATCTGACTTAGATCTACTGTTAGTGGGAGAGACCTACTATGGGATAAGTTCCCTTATTTAAGCACCCTAACCCATTCCATATTGGTAAATAATGGATTCTTGTATTGGTACTGACTACCTTGGCAAAAAATATTCACACCCAACCACAATAGTTGATGACACTAAATAATGATCTAGACTCATCGTTAGATTCAAATTGGATAATGGGTAAAAGAAATAGAGGATGATTATAAACCAATGACACATACCCAATAATGGGTCATTAGTAGGTGCAATTTTATCCCTAGTATCCTTGATTTCAACAGTTTTAACTAGAACCTCTTAATGAGGGGTACTCTCCCGTGTTTTCTGGAGGTTCACCAAATGAGGCATAGAAAGACTCCTCGTTTCAAGGCCTTCTTGAGATCCCCCCCTCAATAGTGGGCCTGAGATTGATTTCAACATATTTTTCATGCTCTATCATTGAAATGTTCTACGAAGATGTAGCTACACATTCCAATAAGTTAGGATAAGAGAATTGGGAATTAAAGGATTGGTTGTACAAGACATAAAGACTTATATCCATTCAATTTCCTATTAAGGGCTTCAAAATCTTCTAGTTTAGTGGTAATTTTAACATGTTATAGTGTTTCATCAAAGGTCATTCAAAAATTTCTCATGGAATTTATTGACTTCACAAGCCCTATGGTAATCTCACTTATGGAGACACTTGAAATATTTGTCTCATGACCCAACACACAACCCTCTTCTAACATATCAAGACCACAAACAACTTCATCAGTGACAACTGTAGGGTCAACATCAGTCATCGCAGGGTCTTCTGGTGCATGAGATGAACTTGAAATATTATCGAGATAGAATTTATCCATCTATATATGAAATCCTATTATATTTATTTAATATTACCATATTCATCATCCCTTTCTACAATGGTGTAAGGAATGGTGGTAGGAGAATATGATGAATCCTCAAACCTGGACACCCCTTCCGTTGAGGGTGTTGATTCACTAGTAGGGATCTGTGCTCGGTCCAAAGTTCACTCATTAGTCCTTAAAGTATCATCTGTAATCTCCTTGAGATAGTCAAGTTAAGTAGTTCCTATAGTCAAGATGAATGTTAGACTCTTTTTCTACATAAATTAGGGATTGATAGTAATGGGATGAATTTCCAATACTGAAATAGTGTTGAGGCAAGGATTTTACCCTCTGGCATTACTAATTTTTCAACCATTTTGATGGAGGATGGATAATACCAATTTCATCGAAGATAAGTATTATATATAGAAATTTTGTATCCCCTACCACATCATCCTCAATTTCTTTATGGCTTAGGGATATCTCTCCCTATTCAGGAGGCAAATAATTAACCCTAAGAGGGGTACTAGTTTGGCCATTTTTTTGGAAAGGGAACCTTAGTTGATTTCCTTATGGCCCACTACAAATCAAAATGAACTTATCATTAGAAAAAAATATTTTTACAGATAAAATAAAGGATGAAAAAAAAAGAAAACCTATGGAAATTAGAACATACATCTTTTGGAATGACATAGTCACATCATTCCTTAGAATATGGGTGGTAAATCCCATCATTAGTGCCCCTACTCACCATGCATTCCACCCATCTTGTTGAAAGAATTAAATCATCAGTTGAGTAAATGAGAATCTATAAATCCAAAATATAAATCCTCACCATAGTAGGATTTTCCTCAAAGTGAAGATCGGGTGGTTCTCGAGCATCTCCTATCCTTGGAATCTGTAGTCCAGTGAAAAAAGTTACAATAATATTTCAGCATCAGAGGACATATACGATCAAAATTTTACCACCTCTGGTCATATGAATTTTGAATCCATTCAATCCTTCATTAAAGATGATTCAATATCTCTTTATTTTACGTTCCTGATGACCCACTTCGTCGTAGATATAGGATGAGAAAATGGAACTCGAGTCTCTTCTTGGCAGGGATAACTAGACTGTTTGGGTGAAATATCATTTGGTGTATCCCTTTCGATTATGTCCAACATACTAAATATTATGTGAGGTCCTTTTGATGAACTTGGTATCTCATCATCCACATCCTTTAAAGGGGATAAATCATCATTAAAAGGAGAAGACACATCTCCTATAGTAGTAGAATCCTTTCTACCCATTTTTCCAAATTTGGTTGAACGTCCAGTCTCGATTCGGGGAACTTCTTTGTCCATAAATCCCTCAGGGTATGATTTGATCCATGCATCGACATTCCATGAAGTCAAACCATTGGTCACGTCTACTAGATATAAGTGGATCACTTCTTGAGTCCACTCCATGTCTATAAGTAGGGCTACAAGTAGATGTTTTTCTAATCTGACATGCATGGGGGGAGATATGATCATTTTTTTCTAGAACTTGAATTGGTATGAAAACCTATATGGATTACATGCCATTAATATAAACTCCCCATCGATACAAGTTGAAAAAACACCATCTCAAAATTCCATCAAGTACAACCTTATTTCAGTACTAGACTTCCCATCATCGACAAAAATCCCAGAAGGTTTTCTCCTTTATGGGAAGATGTTGAAATCCTTAAACAAGCTTAGACTCTATAGGATTTCACTGGGAATCAGGGAAAAGGTAAAAATACTAGAAATAACCTGATGAAATGGTCAAAATGGGCTTCCAGAAACCTAGACTCTACATAATAAGGTTTTATATCAAAAGTGAGATGATAACCATACCCAAAGTACCTAGAACAGTCATGCAATTCGGAACGAGCCCTTCCCCACATGAATATGCAGCATGATTAGATAAATCTTTCCTAGGATAGGGATTTACAACCCCACATTATTCTTCCCAGTAATCTTGGCTACCACAAAAAATGTTCCTGAACTTATTGCACAATTGGAATCGTAGACTAACAACATATAGGTACTCAGCCACACGGATAAAAACCCACCATGGTGTTTCATCAAAGGAATGATGGATCTGGCCTTACACTCCCATTTGTTATATTTTTTTTCTCTAGAGTTGGACATAATGTATTATTTTCACTATGCTTCACCACCTTGGGAAACCCAGTTTGGCATTTTCAAGTGGGACATTTCCCCCTGTCATTAGGAAGGTGTTAATCCACACCTCAGGATGGATATCTCCCTTAAGGATATGGTATTCCTTTGTAAATATTTGAGCTATTTTCATCAACTCACGTACCAAAGGTGGCATACTTTCAGCATCATCCCACATCACCTTTGGTGGGATGAACTCATCATACATTTATCCAAGGATTAGAGCCCCTAAAATCTTGTGGAAATTCAAAAAACTAATACCAAATTATCCATAAATCAAATAGAAAGAGTTTATCTGTAAAATCCATCAACTTATCAGCTCAGGAATTAATTTTCCAATCTTATATGAATATGTTTTTCATGCCCAGATAGCCTCATAAAATCACCATCTTGGTGATCCTTCTTTAACTCTTCACATGTTTGGTGCACCTAGTATGCCCATATCCACACTAGCTTAACGTCCCCTCCTAGGAAGAAATACCAGTCATTCTTCCAACCTTTTAATTGATCATTTTGGGAATCAAAAAAATGGATGGATTATAATGAGGCTTCAAATCAGGTGTGTGTGGCTTCAGATCGGGAGAATACTGGATATGGTTTGTGACACAAGATGTGGATGATGTCTCGATGTTTATATGTGTACCCACATAATAAATTCTAGAATTAATGATGTTTTTATAGTCTTGAAAATTATAGAGAGGAGTATAACTATTCGGAGATATTGTCACGATCTCCCTCATATGACCATGGTCGTAAAGTGAAAGATAATTACATTAAGGAAAGTCACAATGAAATTTCATTAGATATCCCGCTTGGTCAGGTAATCTAGTATCGTGAACATTATTTTAATCATGGCCTAAAACCTTCACCATCTCTTCAAGGAAATTTTCTTCCTTGTTCATCAGAAACTTTATTATTTTTAGAGACCATTGAACCTGAAAAAGTGAATAATGTTTTATGGTTTAAATGAATCTCCATTTCAAAAAATTGGAAAAATATAGAAAATTTGGCAAAGACATCAATTCATGCATGTTCCCCACACAAGTTCCTCATTTATGAAAATCACTCATGTTCCCCACACAATTCACTCACTAAAGTGTATGAATCGTGAAGATAGGTAAATATGGTGTCTATGTGAATGAGTCCTTCATCGAAAAGAGCATCATCAGAGGGTTTATGTGGGAGACTAGAATGATGAGACCTTAATGTATGGATTCGGGAGGGTTGACCCCTGGAATGAGGACCCTATTTATAGATGATTGGAACCATTGTGCCACCCACATACAAGCTCCACCTACACGGTATACCAAAGTGGAATACTATTATAGAATACCTACACATAATACTTGCATGAACCATCTATCCTTTTCATCCCATTACCTCTGGATCAGACCATCTTCATTTAATTTGATCCAATCCTAATGGGGGGGGGCTTATTTTGACACTATATTTTGTCACATGGATAAAACGGGGACAAATATAAATACCATAGGGATAATATAATAGGGATATTAAGAAGTCCAATTATCAAAAATCCCCTAACAACCATTTCCCCATGTAATCCAAAGCACTATCATATTTCAGGGTACCTGCTCGTCGGTCTGTGTGACCATCTTGTTTGCTAGACTGCATGATTGGCCAAAGAGAGACACTAGAGAGAGATAGAACCATCACAAATGTTCCTATATATTCCTAAAAATAGGACACTGGGGTCTTTATTTGTATGGATGGAAATTACCAAAGGCCAAATAAAGCTCTACTCTCCCTAGTCCTTTACTCAATCCCTTTGAAACCTTCTAGGAAGATTTTTAAAAGTTGATGGAGAGGGAATTAAAGGGAGATATAGAAACTAATTTCCTAACAGGTTTTGAAATAAACAAGAATTGTGTGAGGAGTTATCTCACCATGTGGTTAATGAACACTAGCACGAGGTCCATTTACATAACCAAGGACCTTTGAAAGACACCTCTGGGAACACTTGTGGAGACCCTTGTAGGATTGAGCAAGGTCTCTCTCAAGTGTAGTTTCCCAGGTGTTTCATTGCCAAGGGTACGACCAGTTCCCCTAGACCTACCTGCACAAAGCACCCCCTAAATAAGCCCCTCAGTTCTCCCAAAAATCCAGCCTATGTGACATTCTCATCATTCCTTCTTCAAATCCATCCATGTAAGGGCCTCTCCAACCGTGGATCACTTTTCTAAAATGGACTAGGTTTAAAAATTCATAAAAACCATTGAAATTACACAACCATGGAGAGTGGAACACTATCATTTCCCCCATATGGGTGTTTATTCATATGGTCAGAGTTTTCCCATACATGTCTAATTGGATTGTTAGGGTACTTAGGAAGCATGAGAGAGTGTATCCTTATGGCCACGAGGACCCTAACTTATGGATAATGAAACGGAGGTCCCAGTCCCAAGTACTAGGGTTAGGACCATGTCCTCCCGTTATCAGAACTGAGACTTTGAGCCTCCTGATATTGGTGGGGAGGGTAATGATTATGCTTCCATTTCCATTAAACTAGGAATGGGATCCTCTTCCCTTACTATAAAACTAAATTCAAATAATCCCTTAAAGATTTATCCCCTATCCTTTCTTATAGGATTATTCACTCTTTCTCCTCTCTACCTCATGGAAGTTGGGTTAAAGTGGGTATGGGAACCTGATCCCTCTCCCCTCTCTCTTGCTTCCTCCTACCTCGTTATCCATACCCTAGAACCATTACGGGGTAAAGTGGAGATGGGGGATTATCATATCTTTAGCCTCTTCCACCATAGCTCTGGACTATTCTGTAATTAGAATAGGGATAAGAGGAAGTGGTCAAACTCAATGCCACATCCCTATCCCCTTATTCTTTGTTTCCAGGTCCACAAGAGAACAAAAGAAAACAGTGTGGTTTTCCAAATATTCTACATCCACTTGTTTCTCACACTGACCATGACTCATGTGGGATTTGAGGTTAATGGTGATCATGAAATCCTCATGATCCATAACCCTAATTGAACTATAGAAATGTTGATTCCTGCTACAATTAGGATACGTAGGATTCCCACCTAGTGCCCAAGATCAACAGTCATCCTCATCAGGAGTATGAACCATAACAAGACACCAAATTTCCATTAGTTGAGATATCCATAATGGTACCTTTTTACAAGGATCCCTCTCCAAGAGTAAGCCCCAACTTAATCCTCTCAGAGATACATAATCCCCCATGAGATGAATCTTCTAAGGGCCTCCATAGGCATACTTATAACTAAACTATGTTGGTTTTAATTCACCTCCAAATGGGATATGTAGGAAGAATCTCTAAGGGCCAACCCCAATAACCCAAATCAACCATACTCTCTACGGGTCACATTCCCAGAAGGGTCTAAGTCAATCTTGAAATTCATATCCCTTACAAGTTCCCTGTGATGCTTCAGCATAAGTATCACACAATATTTTGACTAGGAACCATCCACCTAGACGTCCTTGCCTCATGATGTTAAATTTTACAGTTATGTCCTTATCAAATGAACATTAAAGATATGATTTTCCCCATTAAAAAACACTGAAATATGTGGTTTTTTATTCCTTTCACAGCGATATATAGGAATCCCATAACACGGGTTCGATCATAACATCAAAACAACTTCTGTCTCCATGGATGATGATACACTATGGAGTGCCCCGCTATGTGGCTATAAAACCAGCGTCATCATACCCAAAGAATCTCAAATTTGTACGTAAAGGGTATACCATTAAAGTATATCCTCAAATACATAAATATATCTACATTGATAACAAACATCCGATAAATTTAGAAGATTCTAATTTCCATAAATGCTAATACTGGGTTGTTAATTCTATGGAGACCCACATTATGGTTGGGAATTAATAAAGGATAAACAAAGATATCTTAAATTTATAAGAGTGTCCTAGAGTAGGTAATAATTCCCCCCAAAAGGGTGTGATGAGCCCGACCTCCCATCCTCTTGACCAATGTGAGTTCTTAAGAATCATATTTCAAAATCCCTAATGATCACCTACCAAAGGAAAGTAAGACCTTTTGGATATATAATCATTGATTGTATCTGATACTAAGAACAAAACCGATGGAAACCATTCATATGTGGTGAACCAAAAATGAATGATGGAAAAAAACTCCAACCCTTGCAATCAATCATCGAGCAACCAGTTCTTAGAGAGATATAAGGTTATTTAGGTTTTCTTAGGGTTTTAGGGGGATTTAAATTTTTATCAATTTTTAGGGATTTTTAGGATTTGTATGGGATTTCTCTGGTTTTTAGGGTTATGGGGGGGGGTTTATGGTTTCTATTTGGTTTTTATTGGTTTTTTTTTTGAGTTTTTAGGGTTTTAAATGTCTTTATTATTGTTATCATTTTTAGGGGTTTAAAGTGTTTCTAGATTTTTAGTGGTTTCTAGGGTTTTTAGGGGGATTTATGGATTTCTTGGTTTTTAGAGGGTTTTATGTATTTTATGGTTTTTAGAATTTTTAGGGGTTTTGGGGGTTTTTAGGTTTTTAAGGATTTCCTAGGGATTTTCATTATTTTTAGGGTTTTTATTTTTAGGGATATTATGGATTCTTAAAAATTTTATGGGTTTTTTGGATTTTGATGATTTTGAGGGTGTTTGGAGATTTTAGGGGGGGGGGGGTTTATGGTGATTATGGGTTTTTTGGGTTTTAAGGGTTTTTATGAGTTTTTCCGGTTTTAAATATTTTTTAGTGTTTTTATAATTTTGGTGGGTTTAATGGATTTTTATATATTTTAGTGGTTTTTAAGGTTTTTATTTTTTTATGGTTTATTATTGTTTTTAGGGGTTTCATGGTTTTAGGGATTTTAAGTGTTTTTAACATATTTTAAAGGGTTTTATCATTTTTTTGTATCATAGTGGTCTTATGTTTTTTAGGATTTTAATGTTTTGTTGGTTTTTTATGGGGTTATAGGGTTTTTTATTTTTTTGGGATTTTTATGAATTTTATGGGATTTAGGGTTATTTTGGATTTTTAAGGGTTTTAGGGTTTTTTTGGTTTTTATTGGTTTTATTGGTTTTAGTGTTTTTTAATTTTTATAGGGGTTTTATGTGTTTTTAGGTATTTAAGCTTTTACTATGGGGTTTTATGGATTTATGGTGGTTGTGTTTTAATTATTTTTAGGGATTTGTTTTTTGATTTTTATGGTCATTAGTGATATTAGTGACTTTGAGGGTGTTAGGGTTTTTTAGGGTTTTTTGTGAGGATATTTTGTTATGGTTTTTAGTGTTTATTTGGTTTTTAGTGTTTTTTTTGGTTTTAAGTGTTATTTTGAGTTTTTTTTTGGATTTATGGGACTTTATAATTTCCTTTAACATTTTTAGGGTTTTAAAGTATTTTTAGTGCTTTCTAGTGTTTTTAGGGTTTTATGGTTTGTTTCAATCTGTTTCCCCCTTCGAGGAGATGGAGGACCAACGCGCCCGACTATCGATCTCATGGATGGATGAGCCCCACTCAATTGCTAAATTCGGGTACGCCGGTCTTCGTTTCGAAATTCCCAACGGTTCCATATCCAATGATACGTGGACCTGCTATCCAAAGGCAGACGTCCGCTAGGTTTTTTGGCTAGCGATGCTTAAGAACTCACATTGGTCGAGAGGATGAGAAGTAGGGCTCATCGCACCCTTTTGGGGGGAATTATTGCCTGTTCTGGGACTCTCTTATAGATTTAAGATGTATTCATATGTTCGTGAATCTTTGGTTTATACCCAAGAATAGTATCCACTGATTTCTCCGGGTTGGGAATTGTCAACTGAATGCAGGGGTTCAGAATCATTTATGCTCGAGGTTTACCATCCCTCTTTGGATTAATGACCTCGAGGAGTCTGGACTCATTGAGGCGGCACTATGGTTGGTGCGGTGAAATGATGTGAAGATAGTCGGATCGACCGGTTGTTTTTCTTGAACCTCTTGGAGGCTTCCTATATACCCTGTCTTGGATATAGGGATCAAATTCCACGTAGTTCTCATTGGAGTTTCGGAGAACCGATGTGAATGTAGACCCGGGGGTCTGATGGTGATCGGGGTTTAACCTCTTGGAGGCTTCCTACGTACCCTGCCTAAGAGGCAGGGATGAAAGACCACCTAGTTCGCATGGGCTTGGGGCTTATGCTCTAAGGCATCCTAGAGTAATGGATTGTGGCTTACACTCTGATGAGGCCCATAAAAGGATGTCATGGTCGATGCTTACTCTAAGCCCGCATGAGTCTTGCTCGGTGTGAGAAACAAGAGACAGTAGGGACCAGACGGTCACGTCGTGAAAGGTGCGTCCGTGAGAAGTGGTGTGGGGATTACGCATAGAGTGGTCCATAGGGTCGTGGCTTACTCCTAGATGGACACCCATGGAAACAAAGCGCAGTGGGAGAGGGAAAGAGGTTCTCTTATGCCCGTCACCTCTCTTGTTCCTGGGGGAAGTACGTAGGTGCATGGGGATGGCTTCCTTCGGACGGGTATGCCGCCCCATCTTTGGGGAGGGGAGAAGTGCCTGACTGCCGAAGTGTGCGGTCCCTCATCTTGGCGAGTAGAGGCAAAAGGGGGGCTCCCGGGCTCAGACCCCACATTACCGTGGGAATGTGAACCCAAGCATGCTACGAGAATCCGCTCAAGGGTCGGGGAAACCCCTTTGCCCTCGCTTATTGTGGGTATGTGAACTCAAAATGGCGCGCTGATGCGTCTGAGGGTTACACCACACAGATCTGGTGGCTCTGGTGGAGGCCTCATCTCGGGGCCAATGAATAGGCCAATGAGGGAGCCACGGGGGATCAGGCCGGATTGGAAGGATTTTATCGGGCTCGTGGAACGGGAACTCCTAAGGATTCGATGGGCCACACCGGGGTATGGGTAGTGGCGCCCTTCACGTAGGGTAGTTCTACTCAAATGGAGAAGTCTTCCACAAACTAGGCAGTTCCGTAGACTGAGAGGCCGTCAGCAAACCAGGGTGGTCGGCTGACCAATTGGAATCCCTCAAACTAGGAGGGTTCGCAGCTTCGGATTCGACCCATGTACAAGGTTGGTACGCAGAGGGTTCCACGCGAGCAGCGGCTGCCATGGGCGGCGCCGGTCGGGGGTTCGTCGGTTGAGGCTTCGCCCGCGTAAGAGGGTGCTACGCGGTATGGTGGATCGGAATGGAGGCATAAACAACCGGGTCCGTGGGGAGTGCATCCACAGAGGGGATATGGTTCGTGGTCTTATCTTATTTGTTATTTTAAGTTCACGATTCACCAAATTATTATGCGTTTTTAGTTCCTTATTAATCTGTTCCAAGGTTCATACCTGCTCTGGTTCACGAACTAGAACTTCGCTGTTTGCGAGATCCTAATCCTTCCTCTGAAATCCTTCCACCTGAATCTGATCGATCTACTCTGAATCCTCTATATCATCCTTCTCTTCCCCTACACCATCGTTCTCCTTTTATATAGTGGGAAAAGATATGTATCTATGGTCTCGCGACACCTTTTACGGAGGCCCATGACCAAAAACCCGGTTTACGGCTGACTTGGTCAATCTGCGACTCGCGGTAGGCACTGACCGCTTCTCTCCCCCCCCCCCCCCCGTGAACCAAACGAGGGGAGTGCTTCGCGGCCACCAAGGGTTCCACCTCCATTTCACAAACGACAGCGGAGGTGGTTCGGGCTAGCTGACGCAGCTCGTGGGTGGGGAGGTTCATGACGGTGAACCAGATTGGAACCCTCCCTGTTTCACGCCCACGAAGGATCTCTGCCTCCATTTCGCGAATGACGACGATCCACGGAGGAGGGACACTTCGCGGAACCTGTCTGTGTTATTAACATTAGACCGTTCTGCGGACCGGTTCATCCTTCGCCATCCTTGATTATTCTCCACATTTTCCCCAATCCTTTGAGGGGGAATTGGGTAGAATCTCCCTTGAGTTAAAGGGGATCATCATTCTCCTTTGTGGATTTTTTCAGGACCCTACAAATGCCCCCCATCGGAATGAGGTCTGATCAGAACGAAGAGGAGACTATTACGATGTAGAGTGGTCCTAAAACTCGGATGGATTACGGAAGGGAAGTGGACCCAGTAGGGGACCATTCCTATAAATACGGAGGGCCCTTTCATTTTCCTTCTACTAGATTCATTGTGAGTACCAGCGCTCCTTCGATTTTCTGCCTCCGTGTGCTTGTTCCTTCGCGAAGCTCTGCGTCCGCAAACCAGCTGCTACTTCCGTGAACCATTTCTCATTTGTGCCGTTCTTCATATGCGGACCAATGTCCCAACCATGAACTAACATTTTGAATTAATCAAAAAGTAAGTCACGACGGGCCGTAGAGGAACTCGCTCCGTGGTTTTGATGTCCCGCAAACTGAAATATTCTGAACTTTAAAAATTTCTATGTTTCCGAACTTAACCACTTATATTCAAGATTGAAATTCCGAGGAGAAACCTGGTTCACGGTTTTATGGCCAACCCTATGTGGGCCAGAGTGTCGCGAACTACATTCGCGAAGGGCTGGTCTGTGGGATATAGTCACCGCGAACCATCCTTCAATGCCTCCTCGTGGACATTGATATGAAGGCTCCTCAACTGATCCTTAGCCATATAATTGGTATTTTTGTCCGATTTTTTTTTATTCCAAACTAACCACTTGTTGGATTTCATTGTGTAGGGAGAAAATATGCTTCCCCCTAGTTTTGAACCTAGTCCTGCTTCCAAGCCTCTACCAATTGGTTCAGGGAGACCTCCAGCTATGGTTCATAGAGTGTAGAGTATCAAGGAGGACCCCAGTCAATTCATTACACCCAATGATGGTGTTCTAAAAGACATACTCCCTCCTGAGTTCTTGGATTATCCCTTATAAAATAGATTTCTTCTTTATGGATTCGGTCTTCAAGACAACGTCCCTATTCCCCCTACCTTTTCAGGTCTTCCATCTCCTTTCATGGAGGTGTCCCCAATGTGAATTCAGGTGAACCTGACCCCATTGGGGGAGATAACCTTTGATTTTGATCCGAAAGACACTTTCATTTTGAGAGGCTCTATTTGGACCCAAAGTGATCAGTGCACTCAAGACCTTTCTCAAGAAGCTGTCTCCAAGAATTACCCCTCCATTATCGACCTTGCTCGAGTGGATCCGGATGCGGGGTGGATTCCTAGATGGGATCTTCGATCTGGTGGTCTCTTCTCAAATGATTGGGCCTGGGCCTTCTGGGTCCATCATCATTACCAGGAGTCTCATGATTCGCTGGTAGCGGTCAATTTGTACTCCGTAGTGTGGGATTCCCAATTTTATATTTACCCACCATCCTTGATCTTGCCTGACCTGCTCAGTCCCTGGTGTTCAAGCACTAATACCTTCCACCTTTCCCATGGTGAAGTTGGTATTAGTTTTTGGGACATCCACCAATTAGGGGGGCTTCCAATCATTGGAGCGATGTATGAAGAGTTTATACCCATCCCTAAAGCATGGGACAACGTCGAACAAGTGCCTTAGTTGGCAAGGGATCTGCTGGTTATGGCGGAGCAATCACTAGGTCAGGCATTGCGTGCCTGCTCTCTTATTCTTTATAGCACCTGGATAGGGTTTTTTTGGACACCACTGGTCCTGTGCCGAAGATCAAGCACCCCAAGACTCATCCTTATGAACAGTCACGAACGATCCCAAGTTCCTACTGGGCGGTTCTGGAGGCGGGAGACTACCTTTCATGGGGTTACAAGGTGTGCCCCGGCATGCCTCCCCTACTGTGGCTGTCAGGTATGTTTGCTATGTTTTTGAACGGGTGGCTATTCCATTCTCGGAACATCAATCCTGGCGTTAGGGCTTGCACCCTAATGAGGGCAGTTGAACTGGTAGAGGGTCGCCTGGTGAATTTGGTCATTCCCACATTGGCTCGTATTTATGATCTGTTGGGTCACATGCAGAAGGGCGGGTCACCCTTCCAACTGAGTGGGCTATTTCAATTTTTGTACGACTGGGTAGCGGATCATTGTCACTATTATGAGTATAATCACAAAACGGCCATCTCGCTTCCTACCTTTCATCCTTCCCTGCTCGATATAGCTAGAGTTCTCTTGAAGTCCCTCAGTTCTGGTGAAGTCCTAGAGCTTGTGAGTGACTTTTCCGAGTATTCATTCATTCCCTACCCCACCCCTTCTAGCGTTGTTGTAGAAAACCGCTGAGGGAGCCTAGAGGAGCGTTCTGTCATGATCTCTAAGCGGGACAGATTTCTGTCTGTGTGGATCGATGGGGTTCCTTTGTGTGAGTTGTATGTCCCGTGTCATTTTTCTCACCAGTTCGGGTGCATGAATGTCCATGTTTCCCTTCCCTCTCCTCAGGCTCAAGGACTGCACCCGGTCATACTTTGTCAATGGTGGCTGATGCTGACGTGGGAGGGATCTGAAACAAGCATTCCCCTTCCTGTCATGGGGATGTTTTCCGACCTTTCCTTGGAGTATGCAAAAACGTGGGTAAAACACTATCCCGATGGGATCCTAGGGAAGGCTGTCTGGTAGGTTCCCAAATCAGGAGGTACTATGGTAGTTGTGTCCAATAAACCTTCCTCATCAGCTAAGGGAGGATTGACTGATGGCTCTTCGATCGAAGTGTCTCAGGGTATTTTCCTCTCCCATCCATATGGTGGACGATGTTCAGACAGGTTCGTCCTTCTTGGACATGGATGAGGACGACCCTCTGGTTTCGGGTCCCAGAAAGACAATCCCTGATGTTTTTCTAGCCGATACCGGACTTAGAAACTTGATCCCCTAGCCTAAACCGGGGTTAGAGGCTCCAGACTTCCTAGCTTCGGAAGCAACTTCTAGCGAGCACATGTCTACGCTGGTCATAATGCCAGACATCGTTTCCGTGCTGCCGGTCGAGGACACCAAAGATCCCCATGCAATGGATGACCACCGAGCAGTGCTGAGGTGGGCCTAGCCTCGCATTTGAGAGATTTTTGCCGAAACCCCTCTTGTTGAGATGGAAACTAAAACTAAATCCCTCCAACAACTCTTCCTAGGATTGGGGTCGGGTGACTTTGACTATCGGCAGTTTCATCTTCTCGCATGTTAGGTTGTTATGGCCCGTGAGGAAGCTACCGCTAGTGAATGAAAACTTGATCATCTCGCTACTTCTCATTGAGGGGACCAATCCTTGTAGGAGACCATGACGAAGATTCATCAGCTAGTAACACAGGAGGCGAGCTCTTGAGATCAGTTGGCCTCCCTATCCGTTGAGCTGCATGAATGCGAGACTCGGGCAGCGATGCTGAGGAATCGGTTGTCGACTCTAACTGGTAACCTTGAAGCCACCAGAAAAGGAATCAATGATCTCTAAATGTCAGTGAATCATATTCGCTCGGTGGACGATGTTGAGTCCAAGGAGAAAGCTGCGCTGGAGCAGACTTGTGATAACCTTCACCGCTCAGTTGCTGATCTGACGGAGAGAGCCATCTAGGCTCCTTTGTAACTGTTAGAGCCATTCCTGGACACTTTGTTCTATCTTTTCTGTTGCTATGAGGGAGAGGCCCCAACTTGTGGATTTTCTTCCAACCAACATTGTTATGGACCAATGAAATGTTTCTCCTTAGGGTTCTTTTCGTCTTCTCCTATGATAGAAATTATTTTTCATGATTGCTACATATGTTAATTCCCTGAACTTAGAATAATCAGAGTTCAGGACCATTGATAAAAATAAAATGAGCTCTAAATTTTTCCTGGACCATGGGATCCAGCGAGCACACTTTTACTATTTCTAGGGTTTTGTAGAGAATCCCTACAAACTTTTTTCCTTTTCTCGTTAATGCTCTAATTTTTTTTGGGCCCATCTGGTGTGGACCCACCGGGTATAGCCTGAATTTTTCATAGGTCTCCCTTTCCAGGTTTTTGGCCTAACATGCTTTTTGCCTCTTTTGCGGGCGGCTTAAAGCCCTACCGAAAAGACAATCATTACTGAGGTTTTAGGTCAAACAGATTTGACCAGACATGGTGGGGAGAGGTCCCCAATGAGGTTTGGTTGATTAAAAGATTTCTCAATACTCTTCAGACGCACGTGGGGGGGGGGGGGGCTGTTTAATTTTGAACGACATGTAGGGCATGTCTCAAGGCATGGGAGCCGCGTTGGAGTACAGAGGTAGGAAGAGCACTGCCTAATGAAATATTTCCTTTGGTAGACGAGTCAGGGACGATCAATATGCAGAGCCGCTGAGGGCATGGTTTGCATAGTCGTACAATGGTGTCCTTAATTCAACGACTGTCCATTTCTGATGGCCCGAGGACTTCAGAGAATTCTGGCTTATGTAAACCACCATGTGTGGCTTAGAAAGGGAATTTGAAATATGAAAGTGTTATGGGAACATCTGTACTAGTTAGGAGTGTGTAAGGGATGGTTTAATCTTGGCGCAGTTTAAAGTCATGCAGCTAGGACATCATTTAAAATGGAACGACTTCTCCTGGTTCTCAATAATCTTTTCAAAGACATCGTATTCATGAAGGATTGTGAAAGAAGTTGGTAAACTGTAGCTCAGAGGGTTTATGAATCCTGAGATAGACATTGGGGCTCAGAGACCAAGAGGAGTACGTAGAGAAGCATTACCTAAGGAAATATTGCCTTCGGTAGACGGGCCAGGGGCGATCAATATGCAGAGTCGCTAAGGGAATGATATGCATACTCATGCAATGGTGTCTTTAGGTCAATGACTGTATTCCCCCGATAGCCAAGAAACATTAGGGAAGTTGTGATTTGGGACCACCAGGGGTGGATTATGAAAGTTCAGATTTTTTGAGTACAGAGTATGGTTTATGATGAGAGGGTTTCTGGATACGGGAGAAACATCTAGACTAAACTTCTCGAGAATGGGTGAAGTAATCCCTTCTCACGCGGGTGTGAGATGGTGGCTTGTGCAGGTCTGACCCATGCACTGAAGGATAGAGAAATACTCTATTCCTTACTAAACCCATGACAGGTTTGACCATGCAGTTTAATGTCATACGGTAAGGACAAGGAGAATTATCAAAGGATTCCGTTCAGTTTAACGTCATACAGTGAGGACGAGGGGCATTTTTCTTTCCTTTTCCAATGTTGTGAAGTTTAACGTCATGCCTTAAGGATGAGGAGCATTATTAAACCAGTGAAAATGATTTTTCCTTGGAGTTGGTCTTTTCAGCCTTACGCCAAGTGTCCAAGATGTGCTCCGTGCCGTTTGACGTCATGTGGCAAGGATGTAGTGGAAAAGGCCGATCTTCATCAGAATGTAACTGGGCTCGAACATCTCGGCATGCCTAAACATGGGGAGGGGTTTATTGGTGTAAATCATGGTTCCGGGGCTTCTTGGATTAGGATAAAGGATATGGGGGCATTGAGGTCGGTAAGCGTATATGGATAGGAAGAGTACCACCTGGGGAAATTTTTCCTTTGGTAGATGGGATAGGGGCTATCAATATGCAGAGCCACTGATGGCATGGTATGCATAGTCATAAAAAGGTCTCCACGAGTCGATAAATTTCCACTTCTGATGGTCGTGAATGGTTATGAGGATCCGCAATTATCCGGGCCACGAAGTCTGTCATTTGGGAAGGAAATGTCTGAACATGTCGGGCATACTCATCCCATGTTTATATTAAAGCATAGAGAGCTCCCTATGCTGATTTATCTTGCTCATAGTGGTGTACCGTCAATCCATACAGTTTAACATCATGCGGTAAGGACGAATTACTCCTAGTTTAACAGTCATAGAGCCCGGACCATTGGGTAACTATTTCCGCAGTCACTCGAAGGATAACCGGGTCAACATGATCTGATATACTTGGAACAAGGTGGGGGATGAAGGTCGTAAACTACCACTTTGAGTTTTCCCAGATCAGAAAGTATGGTATGAGGGCTCTGGGGCTGGTAGGCATATGGAGCCAGGAAGAGTATTGCCTGAGGAAATATTGCCTTTGGTATACGGGCCAGGGGCTATCAATATGCAGATCCACTGAGGGCATGGTATGAATAGTCATGCAAAGGTGTCCTAGGGACGATGACTTTTCGCTTCTGATGGCCATGAATGAATATGAAAATCCGATATTGCTCACAGAACAGAGTTCGACATGTGGGGATAATGGTGTCCGAGCATATAAGAAACATCTTCACTGCAATTGTCCATTGAGCCAAAGTAGCCTAGCCCTGGTTTGATGTTCGTGGATGCAGGTCGCTATGTGAACCATCAGTGGATACACAGGCGAACCGGGTAGGGATACCCTGGCATCACTTGGATGTGAAGAGGGGATGAACTTGTAAACCACTGCTCCATCCACTTTGGATCGGGAGACATGATACGGGGGCCCTGAGGCCGGTAACTGTACGGAGCCAGGAGAAGTATCGCCCGAGGAAATCTTTCCATTGGTAGATGAGCCAAAGGCTATCAATTTGCAGATCCGATGAGGGCATGCTATTCATAGTCATGCAAAGGATTCCCTGGGTCGATGACTTTCCACTTCTGATGGCCATGAATGGTTATGAAGATCCATAATTTTCTTGGGTGTAGAGTCTGATGTATTGAGAGGATGTATCCAAATGTGCAAGGAGTATCTCGATCTCGTTCCACCACGTGTCTTGGGTGGGTCACGACGAAGTCCGTGCATTTTAACCTCATGCGGTGAGGTTTAAGTCTGTGAAGTTTAACATCATGTGGTGAGGAAGAAGTCCTTGCTGTTTAACGTCATGCGGTGAGGACGATGTCCATGCAGTTTAACGTCATGCGGTGTGGACGAGGTATACACCCCGCGCAGGTCTGGTCCGTACATGGGGGGAAAGGGAATTTTTGTTTTTCTTATCCGTGCAGTTTAACATCATGTGGTAAGGACGAATAATACACCTCGTGCAGGTCTGGTCCGTACACGGGGGAAGAGGGTATTTTTTTAAGGTGGTTGGGCCAGGGTGTGGAATTCCGACGTCACTACGTATCCTGCGAGGGAAGGAATCAAGCCGCACGTAGTTCTCTGAAAGATGATACACCTCGTGCAGGTCTGGTCTGTACACGGGGGAAAAGGGAATTTTTTTTAGAAGTGGATGGGCGAGGATCGGAATCCCGGTGTCGCTACGTATCCTGCAAGGGCAGGAATCAAGCCTTACGTAGTTCTTCATATGAAGTACACCCCGTGCAAGTCAGGTTCGTACACAGGGTAAATGGAATTTTTAACATTGTTTTAATTTTGGAGTGGATGGGCCAGGATAGGGGATCCTGGCATCGCTACATATCCTGCGAGGGATGTAATCAAGCCGCACGTAGTTCTCTGCAAGAGTGATACACCCCGTGCAGGGCTGGTCCGTACACGGGGGGGGGGGGGGTATTTTTAACTATCATTATCCATGCAGTTTAGCTTCGTGCGGAGAGGACGCCAAAAATATACACCCCATGCAAGTGTAGCCCATGCACGGGGGAAAGGGGCATTTTTTTATCTTTTAGAAGTGGCTGGGCTAGGATCGGAATCCCAGAGTCGCTACGTATCCTGTGAGGGTAGGAATCAAGCTGCACATAGTTCTCTGAAAGATGATACACCCCATGAAGGTCTGGTTAGTACACATGGGAAGAGGTCATTTTTAAAACATTTTGTCTGTGTAGTTTAATGTCGTGCGGTGAGGACGAAATACTCTTAGTTTAAGGTCATAGAGCTTGGACCGTTGGGTGCTTGGCAGTTTAATGTCATGCAGCTCAGAAGATTTTTTTTCTTACCCGTGCAGTTTATCGTTGTGTAGTGAGGATGATATACTTTTCATTTCTACGTGAAATACTTCTTTAGGAATCTCGCATTTGTAAGAGTAGTGGTAAATTATCCGTCCATGGAGATCAGGGCATATGCTCCGTAGGAGTAGACCTTGTGTACAACATACGGTCCCTCCCACTTGGGCTCCATCTTCGGAGGCTTCTTTCCGGGTATCATTGGGGTCCGGAGGACCAACACCAAATCTCCTTCCAAGAAAAACCGGAGATGAACCCTTTCGTTGAAGACTCATGCGATCCGGTTCTGGTACACTTCCAGATGGTGCAAAGTGTGCAACCGCTTCTCGTCTAGTTGTTCCAATTCTCCTAGCTGCTTTTCTGATTGCTCATCGTTGGATAACTGATCAAAAATGGAAACGCTGAGAAAGGGTAATTGGAGCTCAATGGGCAGGACGACTTCTGTTCCATATACTAATGAGTATGGAGTAGCCCGAGAAGTAGTCCAGATTGTGGTTCGATAAGCCCACAACGCATGAAGAAATTTATCTGGCCACGACATCTTGTCTTTGTCCACTATTTTCTGGAGAATGTTGGATGGGGTCTTGTTGAAAGCCTATATCTTTCCGTTGGCCACTGCATGGTAGCGGGATGAGTGGTTAGCCTTGATACCATACTCACTGTATAGTTTCTCCAATTCCACAGATCATAAGTTGGTGTCGTTGTCCATCAGTATGGTATGAGGGACACCAAATCTAGTGATGATATTGGTATTCACAAAGCTGAAAATATTTCCTGTCCCGACTTCCTTGAGGGGTATGGATGCTGCCCATTTGGAAAATAAGTCTGTTGCTGTGAGGATATACTTCAGCTGTTTGGACGTGGTGGGAGGATATGGTCCCACGACGTCCATCCCCCAGAAGGTAAATGGCCAGGAGTACTTTTCTTGATGAAGTAACTCTAGGGGTTGGTGTATGAAGTTTCATGAATTTTGCATGAGTGGAATTTTGCGGTAAAACGCTCGTAGTCTCGTGCCACTGTAGGCCAGTAGTCCCAAGCCTTCGAACCTGATAGGAAAGCTTGGTCCCCGGTTGATCTGCTCCACATGCTCCGACATGTACTTCATTCATTACAGCAGCGGTTTCTTCTCCATCAATGCATCTGAGGAGCACTCCGTCGAGGCCTCGTTTTTGGAGGACCTCTTGCTGACCCGCGCCGCCATATAGGACAAAGTTGATTTCACTTCTCCGTATTTTCTCTCGTTCAGCCCTGTCTGATGGAAGTTTTCCCCGTTGGAGGTAGTTTTCTACGGGGGTCATCCAGCCGGTGGCAGGAGCTTATGGCTCGGGGACAGGACTGACTTCGTGGATTTCTTACATCGTAGCTTGAACAAACGGCAATACCATTTGACATTGAGCAATACTGATAACTGTTTCATCCCGGTCTGGGTCAGCTAGGGTTGTGGCCGCGTTGGCTAATGCATCATCCTGAGAATTCTGAGACTAGAGAACATAGGTCAATGTTGGTTCTGTGTATAATTCCTCCATAAACCCTCGGACATATTCAATTATGGGGATCATCTCCTCCTTCTTAATAGAATTGTCACCATTGACTTTCTTGATGACCATCTCCAAGTCAACTTTTACATTAAGGTGTTGTACTTGCGCCTGGAGTGCAAGCTCCAGGCCTACAATGAGAGCTTGATATTCCACTTCATTGTTTGTATATCCCTCTGACAAGAGGAAGGAATATGGAAAGACTGCCTTTTCTGGGGACACGAGTATTATCCCCAAACCCACTTTGTTGAATCTTGGATCCTCAATCCTCTTCCCAGTTGGGCTTCTGGATGCATCGTCGAAGTATATTTCCCATAATGGGAACTCCTCTTTTACCAAGAAGATGTCTTCATTAGGTAGCTCGACGTCCAGTGCAGTGGTCCTTGTCGAAGGGTGCTCTGCCAGAAAGTCTGCTAATGTTTGGACCTTGATGGTTTTCTGAGGCACAAACCGTATGTCAAACTGTTTCAGGATGACCGCCCATCGGGATAGGCGTCTGGTTAGCATCGGGCGGTTGAGGATGTACTTGAGTGGGTTACTCCGCGAGATCAAATGGAATTCATGATGCTGCTGATAATGTTGCAGCTTTTGAACTGCGAAGACCAAGGCTAAACAACTCTTCTTGATATTTGAGTATCGATTCATAGCATCAATCATGGTTCTACTGAGGTAATAGAGACTGTTTTCACTATCGGTATCATTATTTTGTGTGAGGAAGGATCCCAGTGACCGTTCTAGGGCCGTCACGTATAATATGAGAGGTCTTCCTTCAACCGGGGGAATGAGAACCGGTGGGATTAAGAGGTACTTTTTCAAGTTGTTGAATGCCTCTTGGTAGTCATCCGTCCATTGGTACGTGACTCCCTTCTTCATTAACCTGGTGAAGGGAAAACACTTGCCTGCCAAGTTGGCTAGCAACCACCTAATATAGTCCAGGTTCCCTTGGAATCCCCTCAACTCGGTGAGATTTCGCGGATGTTGTAATCCAAGGATATTATTTGTCTTCTTAGGGTCGACTTTGATGCCACGATGGCGTACAACGAAGCCAAATAACATCCCTGAGGTAACCCCAAAGGCGAATTTCAAGGGGTTCATCTTCAAGATATGCTGTCGGAGTTCGTTGAAGATGGTCTCAAGGTCTGACAGGTGATCCAAGTGTTGTCTGGACTTGACAACAAGGTCATCCATGTAACATTCAATGAATTTCCCCGGGAATGATTTAAATATCCGATGCATGGCATGTTGATATGTGGCGCCAGCATTCTGGAGACCAAAGGGCATGACCCTGTAAAAAAATACCCCCTAAGGGGCCCTGAAGGTAGTGGCTTCTTCATCTTCTCAGGCCATCCTGATTTGGTTATAGTCGGATTAGCTATCCATGAAGGACATAGCCTCATACCGGCCATTGCATCGATTAATAACTCAGTGATTGGGACCGGGAAGTCATATTTCGGGCAATGCCGATTGAGATCTCTGAAATCGATGCAGACGCGGATTTTCCCGTTCTTTTTATTGATAGGGAATATATTGGCCAACCATATGGGGTCTTGGACCTCCCGAATGAAGCCTTCTTTAATGAGCTTATCGAATTCAGCCTCTATTTTGGCAGCATGTGATGGGTGTGTCCTTCTGGCAGCCTGTTTATAGCCTTGGTGGTATTTTGGCAGACCAAGGTGGTGTGTTTCCACTTTGGGATCGAGTCCCAGAATTTTCGTGTAATTCTAGGAAAAAACATCCCGATGTTGCTTCAGGAAATAGGTATGCACCTCATGCTCTTCGGGAGACATGGCTACACTATTGAGAGTGGGCCTCGGGTCTTCCTCGGTACCCAGGTTTATTTCCCTGAGCTCGTCCACAGTGGTGGAGATACCTTCCTCAAATGCAGGAGGTGCATCCCTATGATCTTTCCCCTCTTCTTCTCCCAAATCCTCATCTTCATGGTCTGACGAGGAGAGAGATCCTGACACAAGCTCTTGGGAGTCCAGAGGTGAGGTGTTGTGGGCGTCCTTACTTGAGTTTTCGTTCCCAAATTGAGGGTCAGTGGATGTTCCCACATTGTCACACTCGACCGTTATGGATGAAGTCATGAGGACATCCGAGTGTGTGTCTGGACTTGTACCCCTACTCTCAATGTGGTTGATGGGAAGGACATAATCTCCACCAAGTAGCCTGAGGGGGTCATCAGGAACCATTTCCAGGCCATTTGGAGCAGGGATCCAGTCGACACCATCGACCGAAGGATTCTTTTTCTTTTGCTCATAGAATCCGGCGTTAATGTAATGTGACTCGGAGAGCTCGAAAGGGGCCTTGTCAGTGTGCAATGTTCCAATTTGTCTGTTGACGCAGTACATGATACACTGGTGGTAGGATGAAGGAACACCCATGTGCTTATGGAGCCACGACCTTCCCAGAAGGGCATTGAATGTTGTGCTCTGTCGGACCACCCGGAATTCTGTGTAGTCTACCAGGTCACCAAAATGGGTCCTTTGATTAATTTATCCCATTGTCTTCTGCTTGCTCTTATCATAACCCAACAGAGTTGTGGATGAGGGAATTAGATCGTCCTCACTGTAGCACAAATTATGGAGTGTCTGTAGGGGAAGGAAGTTAACTCCAGATCCATTGTCTCTAAAGACGTTCCGGTCCTCAATACCATTCAGTCTTTCGGACACATATAGTGGTCTGATGTGTCCTTGAATGATGGCATCTTTATCCTAATTATTGAATGAAATCACCGCATTGAATTCAGCCAGGCCAGTCTCTATCCGATAAATCTCAGCGGAAACCAGCTTGAAACTCCTGGGGGTTGATCAAAGCTTCTATAAGCGCCTCCCTGAGGTATGCTGACAGACATAGGGCCTCGAGTATTGACATCATGGATGGTACCAATGCCAACTGCTTAAGGATATTGTATTTATGCTCCAGCGCCCTATGCTTCTCCGTTGGTAGGAGAGTCTTAGCGGGAGCTTTGGGGGCTGGAGCATTTGACGAGGAGGGTCTGACCGCAGGGTCGGATGTCAATGGTGTTCCCACGTTTTGAGGACATGGCCCGGCCGGTCTCTTTGTGCGCACTAGGCAGCCAGACACTTGCTCCTCCTATAGTGGGTATCACAGAACAACATGGCCAGAGTGGCTGCTTGTGGAGGTGGAAGGGTATTCTTTCTCCTACTGAGTCTGTTTAAGGGCTCTCCCATGGGTTTCCGCGATATTAATGGTTTGGGCCGGGGTCCAACCATAGGGTTGGTTTCTGCCGCGGCTACACCTCCCCTGGTATCCCCTACATCTGCGATTCCTCCTCCCGGCTCCTCATGCAGAGAACTCGTGTTCGTAACCATACCCTTCGTTAAGGAATGATTCCATAATATGTATGACGTTAATAGAACAAAATATCGGCTCTTCATCCTCTGACAGGTCAACCTGGTCGGTTATCCATGATGGTTCCGTTTGGTGGGTCAGTGCCCGTGGCGCCAAATTCGAGGGTATATAATCTGTCAGGGTCGGGACTAACATTTTCCCCGTTGTGGACTACCCCTCTTGTAATTGATTCGTCCTTCTTCGATTATGCCCGGATGACCGGCTCGTGGAGGATTGTGAGGCTGACGATGTTGGCTATGCTGCGTCAGGTGATGTTGGTGGTAACACTGGCTGTCGTAGCTGAGCTCAGAGTATGCCCTGGGCTCGGTTGATAGTTTTCCGAGTCATCCAGTCATCGAATTTCTGCCCCTGCATGCTGGTGACTTTCTACCACCCCTCCTCTTTGTTGGAGTTGGTGGTAGAGATACATGCCACATGTGCTGGGGGTGGTTCTAGATCAACCTGTCCGGAGTCTTCCATCCTCTATAGGAGGTCTTAGAAGACGAAGTATTCCCGGATATTGTGCCCCAACATTCGATGGTAGGGCCAGTAATCTGGCCTATCATCGCAGCCGAATTCTTCAGGTTTCCTTGGCTCCGGGAGGCAGAGAAAGTTTCAATTCATAGCGGCAATGTAGTAGCCGTGGACTTGATCGTCATGGAATGAGTATAATTTTTTTCTTCGTTCCTCAAACTGGTTTCGTTTCGGTTCTCTCTGACTGTCCCGTTTAGGCGGAGGCGGCCACTGGTGCACAGGGGGCCCTTGACGATTTGGTGGAGGCATGAGAGGTGGAGCAGGCACAGGGGCCGTCTTGAGAGTGACAACGGACTCTTCAGCTCTAGTGGGTCTTTTCGCAGGAGCCTGCGAGGCTATTCGGGAATTCAAATTAGTCCGCTGGAGGGAGTCCTCAATTCTCTGGGCAATGGCCGAGAGATGGTGGATGCCAGTGGTGCACTCCACCGGTATGAGCAGTGTTCGCAACTCATCTCAAATATTATCGATGCATATGGATAGCATCTCAACCTAAGGCATTGGCATGTTCAGGGAATAGGTTAGACCTTTCCATCTATCAATGAAATATGAGACCCTCTCGTTCTACCTTTTCTTGTAGTTCATGAGGTAGCTGACTGTTGTTTTAGGCAATGTAGAGCTGAAGTGGAATAGGAACTGCTGCCGAAGGTCTTCCCAGCTATTTATTGACTGGGCTGGTAGACTCATATACTAGATTAAGGCGGATCCTTGCAAGGTCTGCACGAAGCATTTGAGTTTCACTGCTTCTTGTTGTTCCGGAGTTCCCATCATAGGGTCACAATAGGATGCGTAGGGCATCAAATGCTATTCTGGATTGCTCAATCCATTGAAGATAGGGAATACAGGGCTCCCAAAAATGGGTGGAGGTGGTGTGTTGGTCACCCAATCTGGGTAGGGTTTCCGCTCTGGCTGTATCGGAGCGCGTCGACCTTCCATCACTTCCAATCGAGCTGTTAGTGCCTCGATGGTGTTGGTGAGACCTTAGTTTACATCCTGTTGGGCCCGGTCCTGGGAAGGTGTAGCCCGAGGCATTGCCTGAGGACCCGGCTTGGCCGGAACCAAGGGTTCATATTCCGTTCGGGGCACCCTCGGAGGGTTCAAGCATACTTCCTATGGTTTCCTCCTAAGTGGAGGGAAATCTTGGTATTCATCTACCACATTTAGGTAGTTGGATGGACCAGGCACCTCATTGGGCAGGATCCCTGACCGTCCTTCGTTTTCTGAGGAAAGATTTAGCCTTTGAGGTGCACTTGATGGGAGTGCATGATGTGGCTCTTCTTGGGATGTACTTTCAATAAGGCGGTTCCTCTTGAGTAGCTTAGCATTAAGCCACCTTAACTCTTTCGTCTCCTATTCCTGTCGAGCGAATCTCTCTTCGAGAATGAGTGGCTCATTTTTGTTGAGAGAAGTAGGCGGGTTAAGGGTAACCAATCCTTTATTCTTATCCTTGTTGGAAGATCGTAGGGAAAGCGGAGGAGGGTTAGCCAGAATGGCGGCCATATTTAGGGCATCCGTCTAATTCCGGGTGTGCACACCTGGGGGTTCATTGTGAGCCACAGCCTGACCGGAACCATCATCTCCCAATCCATACGGATTTCCATCTTCCCCGGTGTCACCCATGGTGTTAGCCTCTATGGCGTTGATGAATTCATATCGCAGGGTTGAGGGGACGTCATCTTCTAAATAGGAATAGGATCTCCCGCATCTTGTACTGGCCTTCTCTTTCATGAAATGGGATTGCCTTCGGACTTCTTGATGAAGGGTGACGTAGAGAGTTAATTGATGCTACCTTACGGCGTGCCTTCCTCTCGGATGGGATGATGATTCAAATGACGGGATTGGATGAGAACCTCCTCTTCTGACTGTCCTCCCTAGATGAGAGAGTATTGATTCTCGTGGGGGAGGTTGTTGTTGAGGGGGTAATAAGGCCCCCAGTCCTGGGGGTTGGGGTTGGCTCCGTTCCTTGGACATTGAGTCTCCTCCCATTTTTATTGGTCTTACGGGGGAATTTTTTGTTAAAAATTCCTCCAGCCCTGCAGGCTGGGGTTAACCCTCGATTGTGGCAGTGGCTGCTGCTATCGCGACCTACCTGATCTCGCGTGCCCACATTCAGGGGTGAACCAGATTTGGTGCCGAATTCACATGTGAATCAATCCCTTCTGGGGAGGCAGGCGATGACTGTTGAATGGACCCTCTTAGGCAAGATGCCTATTGTATGCTCTCAGTGGCCTGATTCAGTAGTTCTTGAATGGCTTGATCCCGCCGGGCCTAATGCTTCTAGGACTTAATCAAGGCCTGACTCTGTTGGGTGTGTTGCCTTTCCTGAATAGGTAGACCAATCGATTGTCATCTTGACATGATGATGTTGCAAGACACCATACCGAATGGGTTTTTCTGGGCGTGGAGCAGAGTGAAATGCAGAGCTCTGTGTTCCCCCCATCATCTGATATGGACTCTCATCGGAGCGTCCCCGATGAGGTGGCGTAGCTCGTGTAGTTCACAGAGGCAGGCTATCTCCATGATTTCTTTACGTCTCTCTCGGTGTTGTCCCCGCGCCGAAGGAAGGGCCCCCAGGTCGATGTGATGCAGGAGGTCTCCAATCATCTTGACATGGTCCACATACTCGTCGTAGGGTAGGAAGATTGATTTCAGTCGGCGGAGGGTTGTCCATATATTATGGAGGATGTCGTGCACACATTCTTCTGACAACTCTCCGGGTATGTTGAACTGAGAGGTGTCCGTGGGCCAAAAAATGAATGGTATATCATTTTTATCCAGTTGTTTCCTCATGTGCAATATGTCGGCATACTCCTCCGCCAGGGATTCATATACCTGGTCATCCCAACTGAGGTGCTCGCTGATAGTTTGGTTGGAGGAAGTGGAACTGGTAGGTGCTGAATCATCATCTCGGCGATTCTGAGGTGGTTCAGATGATGAACGTGGCCCTGGACCGTCTCCTAATCGAATAAGGGTGTCGTTAGTGACAAGATGGGAATCTGACATGCTCGATCCCGTCCTTCTTAGTGCCTCAGCATACAAGGGCTTTTCTGTGCTTCATTCGGCAGGGGGAGGACCTTCTTGTCGATATGATATGTCATCGCTGGGAGGACCTCCTCAATGGTGGCCATAATGAAGAGGACTACCATTACTAATTGATGCTTCACTGTATAGAGGACATTTTCAGTGCACACCCTGGGGAGGACCTCCATGGAATGTCACAGTAAGGGGAGGACCTTCTGGCTACGTAGCATCGTTACGGGGAGGTCCTTCGCAACAACTTCCATCATGGTGAGGATGACCATCGTGGATTGATGTTCGATGTGCATCTTGGGGAGGTCCTTTATGACACACTGCGACAAGGGGAGGGCCTCCTTGTTGCTTGGGGCCAATGCGGGGAGGACCTTCGCAATGGCGGCCATGGTGGCGAAGACTACCATCATAGCTTTGGAAATGGAGAGGACTACCATTACTGCTACCGCATGGAAAATATCTTCGGGATACACCCTGGGGAGGGCCTCCAGAATGTACCGCAACGAGGAGATTTCCTTCTCAATGCTTGACGTCTCTATGGGAGGATTTCTATTATCAGGGTGGCGAGGACTACCACCGTGATCTGATGCCCGACTGCATGGAGTATCATTACAATGTAACCCCTAGGGAGGACCTTTAGGGCAGGCCATGACAAGGGGAGTTCCTTCTTGTCGTGATGAGGCGTCACTAAGGGGAGGGCCTCTGTAGTTGCGACTATGATAGCGAGGACTACTATCACAATCTATGGTCCCACTGCATGGAGAGTGATTGTAGTGTATCCCCCGGGGAGGACCTTCAGGGTGGACCGCAACAAGTGGAGGGCCTTCTTGCTGCTCAATCCTCTGGTCATTTGGAGGATTTCCATGACTCACATAAAAAGAGTAAATCTCATTATTGATCGTTATATTCCCATGGGAGAATCCCCCACGAGTTCTCTAGGGAGGACCTTCAGAGTTACTGGTAGTGAAATTGCGGGGAGGACCTTCGCAACTGGTACTGCCACTCCCATAATATGGTAATGGGTTGGAAGGGTTCTGAGCCTGCGATGTGTGATTAACGGCATTGGGAACCCTAGCTTCCAGAAGAGCTGAGTCATGAACCCGCTCTTTATTTTCCGGCTGCCTTCGGTGCATTCGGGGCGCTCTCTTGCGGGTAGCGGGGACCGTCTGCTGTTGACAACGACCTTCAGCTTTGGGTCCCTGTCTAATTGGGTCCCGTGATGTTGTTGTGATACACTGACAAACATCATGACTTTTAGCAGGTATATATGCCTTCTCTGGAGCATCCACCATGATGGATGAGTGTCCCCCAGTTGGAACGAGTGAAGCTGCTCGATCTGGTTGCCCTTGCATCGCAGAATATAGCTGGCGACCCTCCTGGGAAGAAGCAGGGATGCAGATCTGCTCTAAGGCAGCTATCTCGTCTCTTAGATGAGTCGCCTAAATTGGTGAGACGGGATCATGGGCCCATGTCCTTGCTGTCGCCGCTGATGCAATTACATTCTATCAAGTCTGTAAGATATGATCTGGGATCGATACCTGCTCCTCCATCATTTCTAGGATATGTAGAGAGACATCTTTGGCTGGAACGGGTATGAAGGACCATTATGGTATCAGAGTAGGAATATCTTGCTCCAGTCCTCCGGTGGTTAGTGGGTACTAACAATTCTCCTGTGTCAGGGTAGGTGAACGAATCTTCCCCTGTACTGGGATACGCCAGTTTATCTCTCTGTTCACTGCCACATTGGGGTGGAGGACTTTACTTGCATCCATAGGGAGCTAGCCCTACATATATTGGTTTCCCACCGCATCGAGTTGGTGGCCTTTTTTGGTGGCGAGAGGTGCCCGCTAGCCCTGTATATATTGGTTTCCCACCGCATCGATTCGGTGGCCTTTGTTGGCGGGGAGACGTGCCCGCCTATTAATTGCCACAAAATCTGTGTGGCGGGATTTTCTGATCGCCACCATGTCAGGATGGCGGGCGTCAGAAGCATCTGCTAGGACCTAGTCCTGCAGGCACTAGGTCGGCACCACATCAAGCAGGAGGGCTTCACGACCCTGGGCAGGGATAGGTGCCTACCAAGTAAGTGTCGTCCTACGTGAGCGATGGGTTTGATGGAGCTCGGCGGGGATGCCCTCCAGCTCGTATGATGCCGCCTTGTCTGGATGGCCGGCTCGGGAGGAGAAAACAGGTGTAGGTGCCTGTTCGTGGTACGTCTCCATGGCTGGGCAGCGGAACTCCTCCTCGAAGACCAGGGTGATGACTGATCCCTGATTGTACGTTTTCCGCCCTCATCAGGTGGTCCAAGGGGCCGGAGCTTGGGGAGCTTGGGTCTGAAACCTCGGGGAGACATTTTCCTCAGCGTGAGGATGTTGAATCACGTCGTGACCACGGTGACGCCTTCCAGCGGGGGCCTTAGAGTGGAACCCCTGTTCGGTAGGGATGAAGTCCCCAGCGTCGACCTCATTCGCCTCCCTAAGATAAGGGATGTACGCAATGTCCCGTTCCGGGGATAAACTCCCGAAATGGTTGGAGACAGCAACAGGGGATGTCTGGATCTGCCTTTGCGGCCGCTACTAGGTAGGTGACCAGAGAATCTTGATGTATTGGAGGGTGTGCATGGCCGCCTCCACCGTCGGGAGAATACCTTGCACGTGGTACTCTCGGATCAGCATGTCCGAGACCCAGCATTGAAGATGCTGGGTGGGTGACGAGGTCCTCCATAGGTGAGGATGTCTGATCCTTGCGTTGTTGGAAGCGCGCGCTTGTGAGTTAATTTGCGATGTCATTGTATCGAAGGGAGTTCTGAAGGTACCTGTAAAACATTTTATCAAATACAAACAAAAAACACATCAAATTAGCATCTCATGATCCCATGCGTAATTAATGACCTTGCTTGGCCCTCCATGAGAGTATAAGGGGGCACAGGGTGAGATTTGGTTAAATCTGTCATGCTTGGTTAAATATTCACATCAGTTTCACCATTTTTTGTTTCGATCTGTTTCCCCCTTCGAGGAGATGTAGGACCAATGCGCCTGACCGTTGATCTCATGGATGGTTGCGCCCCGCTCAATTGCTAAAGTCAGGTATGCTGGTCTTCATTTCGAAACGCCAAATGGTCCCATATCCAACGATACGTGGACCTGCTTTCCAAAGGCAGGCGTCCACTAGGTGGTTTGGCCAGAGATGCATAAGAACTCACATTGGCCAAGAGGATGGGAAGTCGGGCTCATCTCACCCTTTTGGGGGGAATTAATGCCTGTTCTGGGACTCTCTTATTGATTTAAGACGCATTAATATGTTCACGAATCTTCGGTTTATAACCCAGTATAATATCCACGGATTTCTCCTGGTTAGCAATGGTCAACTAAACCTAGGGGTTCAGAATCATTTATGCCCGAGGTTTACCATCCCTTGTGGGATTAAGGAACCCGAGGAGTCTGGACTCATTGAGGCGGCACTAGGGTTGGTGCGGTGAAACTATGTGAAGATAGTCGGATCAACTGGTTGTCGGGCTTGAACCTATTGGAGGCTTCCGACATACCCTACCTAGGAGACATGGATCAAATTCCACGTAGTTCGCATAGGAGTGTTGAAGAACCGACGTGAATGTAGACCCGGGGGTCCGATGGTGATCGGGCTTGAACCTCTTGGAGGCTTCCTACGTACCCTACCTTGGAGACAGGGATCAAAGTCCACGTAGTCCACATGGGCTTGGGGCTTACGCTCTAAGGTAGCCCAGAGTAATGGATTGGGTATTACACTCTTTGGAGGAATATAGGAGGATTTCATGGTCGAGGCTTACTCTAAGCCCAGATGAGTCATTCTCGGTGTGAGAAACAAGAGGCAGCAGGGACCAGAAGGTCATGTCGCGAAGGGTGCATCTGTGAGAAGTGGTGTGAGGATTATGCATAGAGCGGCCCATAAGGTTGGGGCTTACTCCGAGATGGCCGCCCATGGTGACAAAGCTCAAAGGGAGAAAGAAATAGGTGCTCCTGTACCTGTCACCTCTCTTTTTCCCAGGGGAAGTACAAAGGTGCATGGGGATGGCTTCCTTCGGATGGGTGTGATGCCCCCTCTCTGGGGAGGGGAGAAGTGCCCAACTGCTGAAGCGTGCGGTCCCTCATCCTGGCGAGTAGAGGAAGAAAGGGGGGATCCCAGGCTCAGACCCCGCATTACCGTGGGAATGTGAACCCAGACATGCTCCGAGAATCCGCTCAAGGGTTGGGGCAACCCCTTCATCTTCACTTACCATGGGTATGTGAACTCAAAATGGCGCACTGATGCACCTGAGGGTTACACCACACGAATCTGGTGGCTCTGGTGGAGGCCTCGGCTCGGGGCCGATGAATAGGCCAATGAGGGAGCCACGGGGGATGATGTCGGATTTGAAGGATTTTATTTGGCTCGTGGAATGGGAACTCAGAAGGATTCGATGGGCCACATTGGGGTATGGGTAGTGGCTCACTTCACATAGGGTAGTTCTACACGGATGGAGAAGCCGTCTGCGAACTAGGGTGGTTCACAGACTGAGAGGCCGCCCACGAACCAGGGTGGTCCGCGGACCAATTGGCATCCCGCAATCCAGGAGGGTTCGCGACTTCGGGTTCGGCCCGCGTACACGGTTGGTACGCAGAGGGTTCCACGCGAGCAGCGGCGACCAATAGCGTCACCGGTCGGAGGTTCTTCGGTTGAGGATTCACCCGCATAAGAGGGTGCTACATAGTGCGGCGGATCCGAAAAGAGGCATAAACACCCTGGTCTGCGGGGAGTGCATCTGCAGAGGGGCTATGGTTCACGGTCTTCTCTTATTTGTTATTTTAATTTCGTGATTCACCAAATTATTATGTGTTTATGTTCCTTATTAATCTGTTGCCATGTTCATACTTTCTCTGGTTCGCAAACTGTAACTTCTCTATTTGCGAGATCCTAAGCCTTCTTTTGAAATCCTTCCACCCGAATCTGATTGACCTACTCTGAATCCTCGGAATTGTCCTCCTCTTCCCCTCCCCCTCGGTCTCCATTTATAGAGTGGGTAAAGATATGTATCAGTTGTCAAGCGGAACCTTTTGCGGAGGCCCATGACTAAAAACCCAGTTTACATCTGACTTGGTCAATCCGCGACTCACGATGGGCACTGAGCGCTTATCGCCCCCCCCCCCACCGCGAACCGAATGAGGGGAGTGATTCGCGGCCGCAGAGGGTTCCTCCTCCATTTCACAAATGACTGCGGAGGTGGTTCGGGTCGGCTAAAGCAACTCATGGCTGGGGCGGTTCACGATGGTGAACTGGATTGGCACCCACCCTACTTCGCGCCAGCGGTGGATCTCTGCGTCCATTTTGCGAACGATGACGGTCTACGGAGGAGGGACGCTTCGCGGAACTGGCCGTTTGTTGTTAACATTAGACCGGTCCACTAACTGGTTCTTCCTTCACCATCCTTGAGTATTCTCCACCTTTTCCCCAATTCATTGAGGGTGAATTGGGTAGAATCTCCCTTGAGTTAAAGGGGATCATCATTCTCCTTTGTGGATTTTTTTTTCAGTACACTACAAGGTTTTTTGGGGGTTTATGGTTTATAGGGGATTTAGGGGTTTCTAGGTTCCTTGGGTTTAATATTTTTTATGTTTTTAGGATTTTAAGTGTCTATAGTATTAAAGGTTTTATTAGGTGTTTTCTAGGTTTTTTAAATTTATAGAAATTTTTAGGTCTTTTTAGGATTATTATGGATTTTTAGTGTTTTAAGGATTTTAAGGGTTCATGCAGTTTTTTAGATTTTATATGGTTTAATGTTTTTTGGAGTTTTCAGGGTTTTCTTGTTTTTAGGGTTTTTAAGTTTTTCAAATTTCTTAACACTTTCAGGGGTTTAAAGGGATTCCACAGTTTTAAGTGATGTTTTAGGGTTTTAGTGGTTTTTTTCGATTTTTTAAATTTTTAGGGGTTTTATGGTTTTTAGATTTTTTTTCATTTTTAGGGGTTTTATTTATTTTTAGGATTCTAATGTTTTCTTAGGGGTTTTCACGGATTTTTCTATTTTTCTTCTTTTTATATATTTTTAGGGAATTTTTTTGTATTTTTATATTTTTTTACAGGTTTTAGTTTTTTAGGGTTTTTACGGGTATTTTTTGGTTTTTAGGGTTCTTTTGAGTTTTTTTTGTGTTTTTTAGGTTTTTAGATTTTATTTTATTTTCTCACATTTTAAATGTATTTAAGGGTTTTAGTGTGTTTTTGGGGTTTTACGGGGTTTAATATTTTTTAATGTTTTTAGGGGTTTTTATGGTTTTAAGTGTTTTTAGGGTTTTTTGCGTTTTTTACATTTTTAGGGGGTTTAAGTGTTTTATGGTTTTTAATATTTCTTATAGTTTTTTTTATTTTCATGGGTTTTTAGGGTTATTAGGAGTTTTTTTAAAATTTAATGGTTTTTTATGGATTTTGAGTGTTTTTACGGTTTTATGGTCTTTTATGGTTTTTTCGATTTTAAGTGTTTTTTGAGTTTTTAGGGGTTTTAAGGGTTTTCATAGTTTTTATAGTTTTTAGGGGGTTTAATTGTTTTTATAATTATTAGATTTTTTTATGATTTTATGGTGTTTTAGGGTTTTTACTATTTGTATGAGTTTTTATGGTATTGGGGTTTTGTGGTTTTTTATTGTTTTTATGGTTTTCACCATTTTTATGTTTTTAAGGGGTTTAAGTTTTTTTATATTTCTAAGGGTTTCTTCTTGGTTTTCAGGGTTTTTAGTGTTTTTTACATTTTTTATTAATTTTTAGACTTTTTAAAGACTATAAAGGGCCTTTAGTGTATTAATGGATTTTGAGCTTTTTTTGGTTTTTTAGGGTTTTTGGGGGTTTATGGTTTTTTTGGGGTTTTATGTTTTTTTAGTTTTTTATAGTATTATGTGTTTTAAGAGTTTTTAATGTTTCTAGGGATTTAAAGGGTTTTTATAATTTTTAGTGAGTTTTTAGGGTTTTATGGGTTTTTAGGGTTTTTAGGGGTTCTAGGGTTTTTAGGGGTTCAAGTGTTTTTAATGGTTTTAGCATTTTTAGTACTTTTAGGTGTTTTAGGTTTTTTTATGTTTTTATGGTTTTCTTATGGGTTTTCATGTTTTTTGGGTCTTTTTACATATTTATGGAATTTTAGGTTTTTTTAGGACTTGTACGTTTTTTATGATTTTTAGGGTATTAGGATTTTATGGATTTTTAGGGGTTTTCATGTTTTTATGGATTTTAGGATTTTATTTTTATTTGGGTTTTTGGGTTATCCTGGAGTGTTTAGGGGTTTTAATTAATTCTATAGTTTTTTAACAGGTTGATAATTTTAAAGGGTTTTTAGTGTTTTAGTGAGTTTTTATGGTTTTAATGGGTTTTATGGTTTTTTACGATTTTAAGTGTTTTATAGTTTTAGGGGTTTGAGGTTTTTAGGGATTCTAAAATTTTTAGGTATCATAGGGGTTTTATGATTTTTTATATTTTTAAGGATTTATTTGGATTTTAGTATTTTTATGGTTTTTTACATTCTTTGGGATTTTAAGGTGTTTTAGGATTATTATGGGTCTTTAGGGATTCTGAGGGTTTTTTGGTTTTTTAGAGTTTTAGGGTTTTTATGGTTTTTTTGTTTTTTCAGGTTTCTAATGTTTTTTTATGTTTCTTAAGGTTTCAAGAGCTTTATAAAAATTTTTGGGATTAAAGGGATTTTATAGTTTTTAGTGGGTTTTATGGTTTTAGGGGTTTTAAGGTTTTTAGGGGGATTTATGATTTTTAGGGTTTTATAGGGTATTTTTGCATCACTAGGTTTTTTTGTGTTTTTAAGTGTTTTTAGTTTTTTATGGTTTTCATAAGGGATTTTCAATTTTTGGGGTTTTTATGCTTTTATGGATTCTTATTTATTTATTAGAATTTTTAAGGGTTTTTTAATTTTTAGGGAATTTGATGTTTTTTTTTGGTTTATAAGGTGTTTAGGGTTTTTTGGGTTTTTTGGTATTTTTTGGTATTTTTTGGGGGTTTTATTTAGTTTTTTTTGGATTTTAAGGTTTCTTATAGATTTTTTAACATTTTTAGTTGTTTAATTATTTTTAGTGTTTTTATGGGTCTTTCTGGTTTTGAAGGTTCTTTGGAGTTTTTAGGGTTTGGAGGGTTTTTAGGGTTTTAAGCATTTTTTTTTGTTTTTTTTGGGTTTTAATTGTTTTAAGGTTTTTAATTTATTCTTAGTCTTTTTTAAGGTATTTGAGATTTTTATGTTTTTAGGATGTTTTAGGGATTTTCTAGGATTCTTATGGGTTTTAGTGCTTTTATGAATATTTAGGGTTTTAGGGATTTTTACGGTTTTTATGGGTTATATGGTTTTTTTGGGATTTGAGGGGTTTTTTCATTTCTTATAGTTTTTAATGTTTTATAGGGCTTTTTTTTACAATTTTATGGGTTTAATGTTTTTTGGAGTATTTAGTGATTTTTAGGGTTCTTATCGGGTTTTAGTGTGTTTTAATTTTTAGGGGTTTTTTCGTTTTAATTGGTTTTTAGGGGTTTTAGGTTATTTTTATGGATTTTAGCATTTTTATGGTTTTGAGGGGGTTTAAGTGTTTTTAGGTAATTAATTTTTTCTTAGTGGTTTTCATGGTTTTATAGTTTTTTTAAATTTTTACGTATTTTTAGGGATTTTAAATGGGGTTTGGGGTTTTTATGGTTTTGTAGGGGTTTTAAGGTTTTTATGGTTTTAATGGGGTTTGAGGATTTTTTTTGTTTTTTGGGTTTTTATGGTTTTTTGGAGTTTTATAATTTTTAGTAGTCTATAGTGTTTTTATATTTTTAGATTTTTGGGGGTTTTATGGGTATTTATACTTTTTATGGTTTTGAGGGGGTTTTATGGTTTTTAGTGTTTTTAGGGGGCTTAGGGTTTTTATCACTCTATAGGTTGTTAGGGGTGATACGTTTTTTTATAGGTTTTATTGTTTTCTTAGGGATTTTCAAGGTTATATTGTTTTTTACATTTTTACAAATATTTAGGGATTTTTATGGGTTTTTACGGTTTTAGTGATTTTGAGGGGTTTTAGTGTTTTTATGGTTTTTAGTGCTTTAAAATTAATTGAGGATTTTAGTGTATCTCGGTTATTAATGTTTTATTAGAGTTTTTATGGGTTTTTACAGTTTTCTATGTATTTAGTTATTTTTAGGGATTTTAGGATTTTTATGGTTGTTTATGTCTTTTAGAGATTTTGACGGTTTTTTGGATTTTTAAATTTCTTATGGTTGTTTTTTTTTGGTTATTATGGTTTTTTTGTGTTTTTTAATTTATTTAGGGGTTTAAATGGTTTTAGACTTTTTAATGTTTTTTTTAGGATTATATATATTTTTATAGGTTTTTAAGTGTTTTAAGGGGTTTATCATTTTTTAGTTCTTAAGGGGAATTATGTTTTTTGGATTTTTAAAGTTCTCTTATGGTCTTTCGTGGTTTATAGGGGTTCTTTATGAATTTTTTCCTTTTAGGGATTTTTTTGGGTTTTTATTGTTTTTAGGGTTTTTATGGATTTTGAGGTTGTTTAGGGGTTTTTAGGGTTTTAGGGTTTTTATGGGTTTTTGGGTTTTAGGTTTTTGTGAGTTTTTTAGAGATTATTTTTTTTATTTTTAGGGGTTTAAAGGTTTTTTATAGTTTTTATTGTATTTTTTTGGATTTTTATGAGTTTTTAGGGTTTTAATGGTTTTTAGGGGTTTTATGGTTTTAAGGGGTTTTAGGGTTTTAGGGGGGTTTTAGGGGTTTATCATTTTTTTCTTTAGGGTTTTAATTGTTTTTTGTCTTTAATGTTTTCTTAGTAGTTTTGTAGTCCTTTTGGGGTTTTTTTATATTTTTAGGGATTTTAGGTATTTCTTAGGATTTTTATAATTTTTAGGGGTTTTAGGGATTCTGATGGGTTATAGGGGTTTTTATATATTTTTTTGGTATTTATTTTTTTATGTGTTTTGGTTTACTATTTTTTTTGGAGTTTTTTTTATGAATTTATCCAGTTTTTTGTATATTTAGTAGTTTAATAGGGTATTGTGTGTTTTTAATGTTTTTAGGTTTTCTTTCGTTTTAAGGGGTATTTAGGGTTTTTAGCATTTATTAGGTTTTCTAGGGGTTTTAATTGTTTTAAGGTTTTAAGGTTTTCTTAGGATTTTATCTGTTTTTAGGGGTTTTTTCATTTTTTGTTTTTGAATTTTTAGGATTTTTTTTATTTTTATATTTTTTTAGGGTTTTTAGGGATTGGGGGGGGGGGGGGTTGGTGGGTTAGTGTTTTTTAGGGTTTTTAGGGTTTTATATAATTTTTGGGTGTTTAGGGTTCATTTTTAGTTTTTTGGGGTTTTAAGGTTCTTTTGAATTTCATAATGTTTTTAGGGTTTTAAAGGGTTTGAATGTCTTTATTGGGTTTTATGGTTTTTATTTTTTTAGGGGTTTTAATGTTTTTAGGGGTTTATGTTTTTTATAGTGTTTAGGCTTATATTTTTTTTTGCGTTTATTGGTTTTATGTTTTTTGGGGTTTTCAGGTTTTCATAGAGTTCTTCTGTGTTTTTATGATTTATTATTTTTCTAGGTATTTGTAGGGAATTTATAGGATTTTTATTGGGTTTTAGGGTTTTTTTTGGGATTTTAAAGTATTAGGGTTTTTAAAGTTTCTAGGGTTTTTTGGGTTTCTGGTTTTTTTATTTTTTGGGTATTTATGGATTTTTAGATTCTTTTTAACATATTACGGGTATAAGGGTTTTTTAGTGTTTTAGGTTATATGGATTTTATAGGTTTTGAAGGTTTCTATGGGTTTTATAGATTTTATGATTTTTAGGATATTAGGGTTTTTGCGGTATTTATGTTTCTAGAGGTTTTAAGTGTTTTTAGGTTTTTAAGGTTTTATTAGGGTTTTTAGGGTTTTATGGGGTTTTTATGTTTTTAGGGATATTATGGATTTTTTAGGAATTTAATGGGGTTTTAGGATTTTTATGGATTTTGTGGGGTTTTAGGGGTTTTAGGGTTTTTGTGGGTTTTCAATTTTTTAGGTGTTTAAATGAATTTTATAATTTTTACAAGTTTACATGGTTTTATTGGTTTTTAGGATTTTTATTGTTTTTAGAAGTTTTTATCATTTTTAGGGTTTTTAGGGTTTTTATGGATTTAAGTGTGTTTAGGTTCTTGAGGTTTTCATTGTTTTTAGGGTTTTTAGCATTTTTTATGTTTTTAGGGATTTTATTGTTTTTAGGTTTTTATATTTTTCATTGTGTTTTTCGGGTTTTTTATTTTTTAGGTATTTTTAGGTATTTTTGTTATTTTTATGGTTTTTATGGTTATTAAGGATTTTGATGGGTTTTATGGTTTTTAGGTATTTTTTGGTTTTTTGGTTTTTTTGGGTTTTTTATGTGTGTTTTTTTGAGTTTTTAGGGCTTAAAGGTTTTTTAGAGTTCTTATAATTTTTAGGGGTTTAATGTGTTTTTAGTGTTTTTACTGTTTTAAGGGTTTTTATGAGTTTTTATGTTTTTCTTAGGTTTTTAGGGGTGTTAAGGTTATTAGTTGTTTTTATAGGTTTTTAGGGTTTTTAGGGTTTCTAGTGTTTTTTGGTTTTTAGGGGTTTTATGTGTTTCTATATTTTTAAGGTTTTTCATTATTTTAGGGGATTTTATGTTTTTGGGGATTGTTGGACCTTTTAGGTTTTTTATACTTTTTTGTGATTTTAGGGATTTTTAGGGTTTTTAGGGGTTTTAGGAGTTCTATGGGATTTTTTTGTGTTTTTGGGATTCTTTTGAGTTTTTACTATTTTTTGTTTTTACAGTTTTTCAATGTTTTTAGGGTTTACATGTTCTTTAGATTTTTATTGGTTTTAGGGATTTTAATGGTTTCTAGAGGTTTTATGGTTTTTAGGGGTTTTAAGGGTTTTTATGTGTTTTTAGGGTTTTAAGCATATTTTGGTTTTTAGGGATTTTAAGTGTTTTTAGTTTTTTTAAGTTTTTTTATAGTTTTTATGTGTTTTTTATGTTTTTATTTTTTTAGGGATTTTTAGGTTTTTAAGGATTTTTAGGGATTGTTAGGTTTTTTAGGGTTTTTTGGTTTCCTAGGGTTTTTCAAGGTTTTGATGGATCACCAGAAGAATGAAATGACTAATTGAAGATGATGCATCAAAATGGTGCTGAAATGACCAAGTCATAATGTTAAGGCCGCCCACCAAATTCTCTCAAAGATTAAAGACATTGTCACCAACAATGTAGAGGCACAACAACCTTTAAAAATTCATTGGATTCATGTTCCCCCATTAAAAAGGAGTGAAAACACATTATAAAAAAAGATTATAATGATCCAAATATAATTAAAAGTCACGGGTCACAAAAAATGGACATAAAAATAAAAAAAAACTTCCCTATTTTATTTAATCACCCCACTAACTAATGTAGATTAATTACTTCTTAATGGTAACTTTTATAGATTCTCTCTCTTCTTTATTGCGCCTCTATTAATTTCCTTCCCTTTTCATGTGGATAAGTTAGTTTGGGCCCAAAATAAGTTTTTTATTGACCACTATGTTTCTAGATGTCTGGAAGAGTGGGATGGTCCAATTTAGAAAAAAATTGATTAATAATTTTATAAATACTAAAATTATTCTTTTTTGGTTAAATCTGATCTATATCATTCCCCAGGGATGGAGAGAATTTTCCCTCAAATCCTTGGATTCAAATTATTCAATGTATAGAGACATGTACCCAATGTTGTATTTATTCTAAATGCATATGAAATCATTGGGTAAATCAATTTTGTACACATTTGTTTCCTACTCATTCATGCAATTTTAATGGACCATTATTTTAGGGAACTATCATGCATTTATGTTTTGGATGGAAATCTATCCATACAATGGTAAATACACACTTTGTCTCCATGTTTGAAATTTACCTACCTATGATGCTTGATAGATTTCCTCTTATATACTTAATTAGAAATCTCTTTTTGAGCATGAATATATTCATGATGGTGCTTTATATGCTTTGCCTTCTACTCCACATCAATATTCACTTTAAAATCAAGAGGCAAAGATAAAAATTAAATAGGAGGGATTGGATTGATTCTATAAACCACTTCGAATGGAAAATTTCAAGTGGTAGAAATGGGATATCTAACGAATATAAATTTTTCTTATGTAATATGTAAATATCAATCTTTCATATTTTTTCACCAATGTTATAAGAATAGTTCACAATTTATGATAGGTAACTTTCATTTTACCATAAGTTTGAGGGGGGTGGGATATTCTGAAAAGATTTTTCGTTCTGAATTTTCGCAATAATGCCTTCTAAAAATGGTTGATAAATTCAGTGCCTCTATCTGAATCAATGTTGTGAGGAATTACAAAATAGAGAATGATCTATTTGAAAAAATATACCACTTTCATTGCATCTTCAGTCTTATGGAAAGGTATCAAATGATCCCTTGTATAAAATAAATAAAAATAACCATTATTAAATATTTACCTTAATGGGTATTTGGAAAATCTATAATTACATCCATGTTGAGATATTCCCATGGATACTATGAAATGGGTAATAGTGTGTATAAACCAGCCATGAAATGATACTTTAATCTCTGAAATGTCCCACATCTTAATAGAATTTCTTGGATATCTGATTGTATCTTCGGAGAGTAGAAATGATCCCTTAGTATCTCCAAGGTTTTTTAGATGCCAAAATAACCAGATAGTACCCCTTAATGTGCTTCTTAAGTGGGAAAGTCCATTTAATAACACCTAGTAACACACAACTTGTTTACAATAAATATAAACCCATCATGTATAGAATAATCCTTTAAAATACATTTGGAAATGTATTAAAATAGAATTTAACTACATATCATGCGGAAAATATTCTTTCATATGCTAAAATCCAAGAATTCAAGAATCTTGAATGGTGCATAATGCATAACATCGAGATAAAGCATCTGCCAACTGACTATCTTTCCCCCTATTTAATTTCTACACAAATTAGAATTATTTCAATAATTCCATCCAATTTTTAATACTTGAAATCATCTGGCATTGAAATTTAAAAAATCTAAATTCTTTATTGTTAGAACGAGTCAAATACTTTTTTACACTCAGATAATGAGACTAATGATCTAGGGATATCACAATTTCATAAAATTCTATATCATGGGTGTTGTAATTACTCCTTCAGTCATTCAATTTATCACTGAAATATGAAATAGGATTCTTGATTTGGATGAGAACAATGCTCTTCCCAACTCCACATGTATCACAATCAACTTCAAATAATTAATAAAAATAAGATAACACCAAAACTGGTGCTTCACATAAAATTTTCTTAATTATTTAAAATTCTTAATTTTCTTCCTATGACCACTCAAATTTCCCATTTTTCAAGAATTTAGTGATAGGTTCCCTGGTAGTAATAAAATTGGAAACAATTAGATGAAAAAAGATGAAACCCCATAAAAACTCCTTACTTATGTGATGGATTTTGGTTGTGTCTCTAAGATGATTTCTTAAAAATGAGATTGATCCACCATGATTCCTTCTTTGGATACCACATATCCTAAGAAAACCACTTGTGTTGAAAATAACTAACTGTTTTTTATCTTTCCATATATCCTTTGTTCCCCCAGAATAAAAAATATCTAAAAAATATGATCCAAATGGATCTCCACATCTTTTCTATAGATCAAAATATCATCCTGATAAACAATAAAAATATTACCAAAAAATAGTTTCAAAACATCATTCATGGGTCACATAAAAGTAATAGGAGCATTTTAGAGGTTGAATGTCATGACCAACCACTCAAAAAATTCAAATTTGGGTTTTAATGTTGTTTCCCAATCATCCCCTTACATCATTTGAATATGTTGGTGGCTAATCCGAAGACCAACCTTCATAAATATCGATGACCCATGTAATTAATCAATAATATCATAGAGTCATGGAATAAGATATAGGTGTTTGATGGTAATATTATTTATGGCGACTTAAGTGATTTTTGATTTTTAGGGGTTTATAATGGGTTTTCAGGGTTTTTGGTATTTTAAAATTTTAGGTATTTTTAGGGATTTTTACGGATTTTTTTTGTATTTTTATGGTTTTTAGGGTTTTTGGGATTTTTATGATTTTTAGGGATTTTTATGTATTTTTTGGATTCTTTCAAACATTTGGATTTTTATGGGTTTTTTTAGTTTTTTAGGGGTTTTAATAGTTTTTAGTGTTTTTTTTCAGTTTTAGTTTTTTAAATGGGGTTGAGAGTTTTTAATGGGTTTTAGGGTTTTTATGGGTTTTATATGTTTTTATGTATTTTACTATTTTTTGGGGGTTTAGGGGTTTTCAGGTCTTTTAAGGGTTTTTGGGTTTCAGTTTTTTATTTATTTTTATGTGATTTACATGTTTTTAAGTTTTTTTGGTTTTCTTAGGGGTTTTCTAGAATTTTAGTGTTTTTAAATTTTTATTGAATTTTAGGGATTTTTTAAAAATTTATGGTTCTTTAAGGTTTTTAGGGGTTTTGAGGGTCTTAATGGGATTTTTAGTTTTTTTTCTTTTTAGGGGTTTTAAGTGTTTTTATTATTTTAGGATTTTCATATGGATTTTCATGGTTTTTATGGTTTTTTATGGTTTTAGTTGTTTTTAAGGACTTTTTAGTATTTATGTTGTTTTTTGGGATTTTTGGGATTTTGATGGTTTTTAGAGTTTTTTTATGGGTTTTAATTTTTTATGATTTTTTTTGGTTTTTTGAGTTTTTAATGGATTTAAGGTATTTATTTTTTTTATACATTTTAGGGGGTTTAAAGGGTTTTTATGGTTTTAGTGGTTTTTATGGGATTAAGGTTTTTATGAGTTCTCTGATTTTTAAGGGATTTTAGGTTTTTAGGGTCTTTTAGGGGTTTTTTTGTGTGGGGGGGGGGGGGTTAACATATTTAGGTGGTTTGGGGTTTTATGTTTTTTTGGTCATTAAATATCTATTTTTGTTTTGCAAGGTTTTTAGGATTTCTTAAAATTTCTATATTTTTAGGGACTTTTAGTTTTGTATGGTTTCTAGGTTTTTTGAGTGTTTAAGGGGTATTAGTGTTTTTATGAGTTTTAGGGTTTTTTATTTATTTATGGGTTTTATGTTTTTTAGGTTTTTATTTTGTATTTAGTGTTTTTAGGGTTTTTTATATTTTTTTGACTTTAATGGATTTTTTTGATTTTTTTTTTTGGATTTTTATGGTTTTAGGGGTTTTAGGGCAAAGAGGGTGTGGGGCCAAGAAGATGGATTGGTCCCTCAAATTTATAAATGAAAAATAAAGTGCAAGGAATTACAAAGGGGACTTATACAACCGGGTACGGATAGCACCCTTCATGTCCGAATCCACAATGGATGGACAAAATGAAGGAGAAAAAAAGGACCACTATGAGAAGCTTTCTTCAACAGCCTTCTTAGAAAGCACATTGGCCACCATATTGATTTCCCTGTAAGCATGAGTGATCTTAAGAATCATATTCTTGGATAAACTAATGTAATCAATCCATTGAGTTAGAAGCAGCCAGGGAACCGTCCTTGAGTTTTGACGAAAGTCCTCGACCGCAAGCATTGAGTCAGACTAAATCCAGAGGTGCCTCCAACCAAACTGGTTTGAAAACCGCACCGTCTTGATGATAGCCCAAGGCTCTACTTCATAAGCACAACCAATTCCGATGAAGTTGTAAAAAATTCCCTTGACAAAACCTCTATAAGTACAGAAGACACCACCACATCCTGAAGGCCCTGGGGAGCCTGCTGCCGCACCATCAACATTGAATTTTATCCAAGAAGGGATGGGTGGAATCCATTAGATTGACTTCAAAAACAAAGGTTTTTTCACCTACCAGTAACACCAAGAGTGTGGAGAGTGATGAGATCAGTAAAACAATTGTTCATCGCACCTGTTTGAATGCCCCCAGCCATGCGAACAGCCCAATGTATGGAAAGAATACCCTCATGAAGGGAGATTGACTTATTCCGGAACATATCATAATTTCTAGCATCCCATAAAAAAGCCACAATGGATGCCGATGCGGCAAGGATAAGGTTTTAGAGTTTCTCACTATACCTTGATTTTTTTATGAGAGACGTCATATGGGAAAAGGTTCGACCCAAGGACAATTGAAGACCAAAAAAATATTGCAAAAACTTCCACAAACCATAAGTGAGATTGCATTCAACAAAGAGATTCTGCACATTTTCAGCATCCTGCATGCATAGGCAGCAGGCTGAGGCAAGATGCCTACCAGCTTTTGGAAGTTGGCCATGCATGGGAAACTGATTCTTCCAGATCCTCCAGATGAGCAGGAAATTTCTTGGGGGAATAAGTTTTCATTTATATCTCAGGAGCCATGAGGGGGGATCCAACCCTTTCCGTCATTTGTGATTGTAGAAGTCCTTTGTAGTAAGCAGGCCGATCAGATTCAGTTTCCAAATAATAGTGTCATAGTCAATGTAACTGTAGAATTGAATCTTAAAAATGATATGGGGAGGTAAAATCCCATCCAGCTCAAGCAACCAGGTATTGAGGTCATTTATGTACATGTGTTGCAATCTGTGCGGGACTAGGGGTTTTTGGGATATTGATAGTTTTTAAGGTATATTTGGTTTTTCGATTTTTTTAGTTTTTTAGGGTTTTATGGTTTTTAAATCTATTTAACCTTTTTAGGGGTTTAATGGGTATTCATATTTTTATTAATTTTTATGGTTTTATGGGTTTTATGGTATTTAATGTTTTTATGGATTTTAGGATTTCTAGGTTATTAGGGTCTTTTATGGGTTTTTATGTTTTTACAAATTTTTAGGGTTTTAGTGGTTTGAAATGTTTTTAGGTTTTCAAGATTTTCTTATGGTTTTTTTGGACTTTTATGGTATTTTAAAATTTTAGGAATTCATAGGGATTTTTTATAATTATTCTAAATTTTTAGGGTTTTTAAGGATTTTGAGGGATTTTGAGGTTTTTAGTCTTTTTATGGGTTTTGGGGGTTTAGTGTTTTTTTATTTTTTAGGGAACTAAGGATTCTTATAATTTATTAACATTTTTAGAGGTTTAATGGGGTTTGAGATTATTTTAATTTTTAATGTTTTATTGGTTTTTTGCGTTTTTACAGTTTTAAGGAGTTTTATGGCTTTTATAGGTTTTAGGGGTTTTATGGTCTTTTACGGTTTCTAATGTTATTAAAACATTTTATGTTTTTAGTGGTTTTTTATGGTTTTAATGTTTTCCCAGGGATTTTAGCGTTTTAGGATTTTTTAGGTTTTTAGGGATTTTTTTGGGATTTCATAACATTTCTATGATTTTTATTATTTCTAGGGATTTTCAGAATTTTGAGGGGGTTTTAAGGGTTTTAAGTGTTTTTAGGGTTTTAATGTTTTCCAGGGTATTTGAGGGGTTTTAGTTTTTTATGATTTTTATGATTTTTTGGGATTTTTTATATTTTTAATGGTTTTTATAGGTTTTAAGGATTTTTAGATTTTTCAATGTCTTTATAGATTTTACGGTTTTATGGATTTTTAGGTTTTTATGAGTTATGATTGATTTTTTAGGGTTTTTATTGTTTTTTAGAGTTTATAATATTTTTATGAGTTTAAATGATTTATTGTGTTTTTAGTGGGGTTTTCGGGTTTTATAGGTTTTTATAGTTTTTATGGTTTTCAGGTATTTGTATGGTTTTTAGGGGTTTTAGGGTTTTAGGGTTTTTATGGTCTATAAGGGTTTTAGAACTTTTAAGGTTTTTAGTTGCGTGAAGTGCTATTATGTTTGGAGGGTTTTATTGGGGGTTTTCTGGTTTTTTGGGTATTTATATTTTTAGATTGTTTAGGGATATTATAGAAATTTTATTTAGTTTTTAGGTTTTTATGGATTTTTAAGGTGTCTATGGGTTTTTAGCGCTTTTTGGTTTTTATGGTTTTTATTGTTTTTTTGAGTTTTTTATGGTTTTAAGGTTTTTTTATATTTTTAAAGCTTTTGGGGGTTCAAATGGGTTCATTAGTTTTTAGAGTTTTTAGAATTATTTGGGGTTTTAGGATTTTTTAAGGTTTTTATGGTTTTTATGATTTTTAAGGGGTTTTAGGGTTTCTAGGATATTTTAAGGTTTTAAGGAATATATCTTCTTTTAGGGTTTTAGTGGATTTATGTTTTTTGTTTTATAAGGGTTTCATAGGGGTTTTCAGGGTTTGTAGGGTTTTTTACCTTTTGAAGGATTTTTAGAGATTTTTTGGATTTTTATGGTTTTTAGGGTTTTAGGGATTTTGAGGGGTTTTAAGGTTCAAAGGGTTTTTTAGTGGTTTTAGTTTTTTTCAGTTTTTAGGGATTTGAAGTGTTTTTTGGTATTTAAGGTTTTCATAGGATTTTTTTTATTTTTCGCGATTTTTACATTCTTATTGATTTTTAGGGCTTTTTACAGTTTTTATATTTTTTTATGGTTTTTAGTTTAATTATGGATTTATAGTGTTATTTATTTGGGTTTTTAGGGTTTTTATGTTTTTTTGGGTTTTAGGTTTCTTTTCATTTTTTAGGGTTTTTAAGGATTCATTGAGTTTTTAAATGTTTTTATGGGTTTAATGTGTTTTTATATTTTTATGAGGTTTTATGGGATTTTGGAATTATTAAATTTTTTAGGGGTTTTTATAGTTTTTAGGGGCTTTAAGGTATTTTTAGGGATTTTAGTGTTTCTCAGGTTTTTCGGAGTTTTATGTGTAACTAGGTTTTCAATGTTTTACTAGTCGTTTTTATATTTTTTATGTTTTTTTGGATTTTTAGGGATTTTTTTTTTATTTTTATGGTTTTATGGTTTTTAGGGATTTTAGGGTTTTTAGTAGGTTTTAGGGTTTTATTTTTTTTTTGTTTTTTCTTTTTTTAATTTATTTAGGTTTATAATGTTTTCCTAGTTTTTCATGGTTTTTTGTATTTTTTAGGTAATATTTTGGCTTTTTTATAATTTTTATGTTTTTTTGGAATTTTATGTATTTTAGGGTTTTTAGGGATTGGGATGATTTTGGGGTTTTTTGGTTTTTTGGTTTTTTTTGAGTTTTAGGGGTTTTTTGGTTTTTATAGATTTAATGTGGGGGGGTGGGTGGGTTGAAAGAGTTATTGGAGTTTTTATTCGGGTTTTGGGATTTTTAATGGGTTTTTGGGATTCTTACACCTTAGGGGTTTTATAGTTTTTTTTTGTTTTATAGGATTTTTAGGGATTCTTATGTTTTTAGGGGTTTAATGTGTTTTTAGATTTCTATGGATTTCATAGCATTTTTCATGTTTTTTGAGGTTTTTAATTTTTCAGGTATTTTTAGTGTTTTATGGATATTTATGTATTTTAGGGTTTTTATTGATTTTGAGGGTTTTTTGGTTTTCTTATGTATTATAGGGTTTTTTTGGGATTTAAAATTTTATAGTTTTTATGGGTTTTAAGTATTTTTAAGTTTTTATGAGTTTCTAAGAGTTTTCAGGGTATTTTGAGTTTTAATTTTTTCGTGGATTTTTAGGTAATTTATGGATTCTTATTGTTTTATAGGTTTTTTATTTTTTTAGTGGAATTAGGGTTTTTAGGTTTTTATCATTTTTAGGGTTTTTGGAGATTATTTGTTATTAGGTTTTTATTGTTTTCTTACAGGTTTTTAGGGTCTTTAGTATTTTTATTTTTTTGGGATTTTTTGGAAATTTTTAAGAATTTTTTAGGATTTTAGTGTTTCTAGGGATTTGGAGTATTTTTAGGGTTTTTTGGTTTTTTGGGGTTTTTGGTTTATTTTATTATTTTGGTATTATCATGATTTTTAAGAGTTATTAAGATTTTTATATGTTTAAAGGGTTTTCATAGTTTGTAATTATTTATTAGGTTATTATGGGTTTTCAGGGGTTTTATGGATTTTATGGGTTTTTTGGTTTTAGGGATTTTTAACGTTTTTTGGGTTTTTATCATTTTTAGTTTTTTAGTTGTTTCACATGTTTTTAGTTTTGTAAGGTTTTCGTAGCAGTTTCATGGCTTTTTTGGGGTTTTTTACATTTTTAGGGATGTTGGGGATTTTTTTCGAATTTTATGGTTTTTAGGGGTTTTATGGATTTTTATGGTTTTTAGGCTTTTTAGGGATTTAGTTTTTTTATTGTTTTTTTGGTTTTAGGTTTTTTTTAGGTTTTTTCGGATTTTTATGTTTTTAGTTATTTTTTATTTTTTAGGGTTTTTTGGGTTTTTAGAATTTTTTTTTATTTTTAGGGGATTAAGTGTTTTTAGGTTTTTAAGGGTTTCTTAGTGTTTTCAGGGTTTTTATTGGTTTTATATATTTTCTGTTATTTTTAGTGATTTTTGAGTATTTTTATGGTTCTTTTGGGTTTTGAGGGATTTCGAGGGATTTTGAGGGGTGGGGGGGGGGGGGTTAGGGATTTTATTGGGTTTTTAGGTTTTTAGTATTATTTCAATTTTGATGGGTTTTAAGGTTTTTAATGTTTGTTATCATTTTTAGGGGATTATAAGGGTTTTTTAGTTTTTAGCAGTAATTTAGGGTTTTGTTGTTTTTTGTTTTTATGGGTTTTAGGGGTTTTAAGAGTTTTTCAGGTTTTTCGGGTTTTTTTGTTTTTTTGTATTTAGGGGTTTTATGTATTTTTTGGTTTTAATGGATTTCATTGGGGTCTTCAAGAGTTTTTAGGTTCTAATGTTTATAGATATTTTTTGGTATTTATTTTGGAATTTTATCGTTTTTATGGTTTGGATGATTTTGAGGTTTTTTAGGGCTTTTGAGGTTTTTATAGTTCATTTAGGTTTTTTGGATTTTTTGAATTTTTAGGCTTTTTAATGTTTTTTAGAGTTTTTCAATGTTTTGGATTTTTTATATTTTTAGTATTTTATGGGTTTTTAGGGGTTTTATGGTATTTAGGGAATTTAGGTTTTTTAGATTTTTTGCAATATTTACCTTTTAGGGGTTTTGAGTGTTTTAGGTTTTTAAGGTTTTCTTATGGGTTTTTAGTGTCTTTAGGGTTTTTAAAATTTTTAGGGATTTTAGAAGTTTTTATAAATTTTTAGGGTTTTTAGGGTTTTTTTGGATTTTCAGGGTTTTTATGGTTTTTATGGTTTTTTCAGTTTTGGGTTTTTTTTAGTTTTATATGGAGGTTTATGGTTATATATCGTTTTTAATTTTTTATGGATTTTAAAGGGGTTTTATAGTTTTTTTGTGGGGTTTTTTGGGTATTGTGGGGTTTTTATGTTTTTTAGGGGTTTTTAAATTTTTTTTGGGTTTTAGGAATTTCTAGAGTTTTTAGCGGTTTTTGGTTTTTAGGGGTTTTAATTGTTTTTATTTTTTTAATATTTTCTTATGTTTTTTTTGGTTTTTGAGGTTTTTATGGTTTTAGGATTTTTAATATTTTTAGGGATTTTTTAGAATTTTTATCTGTTTTTAGGGTTTTTACATATTTTGAGGGGTTTTAGGGTTTTTAGGTATTTCTAGGCCTTTAGGTTTTTTTATTTTTTCTGGTTTATTATTATTATTTTTAGTGTTTTTAATGTATATACTGTTTTTCAGGCATTAAATGATCTTTAGATTTTTTAATGGTTTTAAGGGTGTTTTGGGTTTTAGGGTTTTTAAATTTTTTGGGGGGTTTTGTGGTTTTTAGGGGATTATATGGTTTTCAAGGGGCTTAGAGTATTTTTAGGGTTTTTAGAGTGTTCATCATTTTTATTTCTTTTAGGGTTTTTATTTTATTTTGGTTTTTAAGAATTCTATAGAAGGTTTTAGGATTTTTAAGATTTTATAGATTTGTAGGAATTTTTTAAGATTATAATGGTTTTTAGGATATTTATGATTTTGAGGGTTTTTTGTGTTTTTTAGGATTTTTAACTGTTTTTAGGTTTTCATGGATTTTAAGTGTTTTATATTTTTATGGTTTTGTTATGGTATTTTAGTGTATTTTTGGTTTTTTATGTTTTTAGGGATTTTTAGGTTTTGTATGCTTTTTATGGATTTTATGGATTTTGAGTGTTTTAAGGGTTATTTAGGGGTTTTAGGGTTTTTCTTGACATTTTAATGTTTACCTTTTTTAAAACATTTATAGGGTTTTCAATTTGTTTAGAGTTTTTAGTGAGTTTGTAGTGTTTTTGGGTTTTATGTGGTTTTAATGTTTTTATGGGTTTTATGATTATTATAGTTTTTAGGGGGTTTTATGTTTTAGGTACTCTTAGGGATTTTTAGTGGTTTTTATGGGTTTTAGGGGTTTTAGAGAATTTTGCAGATTTTTGAGTAGTTTTAGGGATGTTAGGTATTTTATACGGTTTTTTGATTTTTAGGAATTTTAAGGGAATTTTTCAGATTTTTATAGTTTTATATGGTTTTTAGGGATTTTGAGGGATTTCTAGGGATTTTAGGATTTCTATGGTTTTTTGCATTTTTTTGGTTTAGAAGGAAGAGGGCAGTTCAGGGCCAAGCCATTCCTATCCCCCCAAATTTATTATAAAAAAAGAGACGCAACCGATAAGGGAGGGGAGAGGTCAATCAACCCACACCCAAAAACCCTGTACACCCCCACAAAACCCAAAAGTTACTGAAAACCCCAAAAGACATAGAATACCATACAAAGAAGGAAAACCAAAGCATCTCTGATAGCATCTCCCAGCCAAATAGCAACCAATGGTAGTTCAAAATCAGCATCTTCAACACCTCCCATCCAACCATCAACCAGCACCCAGCTTCACTATCTCCGGCCTACATCACCTCCTCACCAATCATATCCACTTCCAACATCACTGAACCATCATTAGAATAATAAAATGTTGCTTTATCACAACCTAGCCATACAGTTACCAACATCCATCACCTCATTTTCAGATAACCAACTCCTCTTTCAAACAAACATCGCCCAGTAGCTCGCTTCCTCCTCAGCAACTAGAAGCTCCAATTCCACTCAACCCCACCATAACAAAATTCCAACACCCACCACCTCCAGTTATCAAGGAAAGAGGTAGCCAAATTTCATTATATTATCGTCTAGTAATTCAAGATCCAATCAAAAATCATCATAAACTCAAGGAAAAACCAACAACCAGCAAGAAAAATCATACAGTAGCTCAGAAACCATAAACCATATTCTCCTGGCCTGATGGGTTCCAGCATCCCACCATAGCCAGAAACACAATACCACCAGCACCCACGCCAAAATCCATGCCTCAATATCAATAACTCCTTAAACTCATCATTCTACAAAAAAACCAACTCACAACCCACACACAAATCACAATCGCACCAGCCACAAAACAAAAACCTGTAGTCCAGCGAATCAAATGGAACACAACGCAAAAAGACCAGACCTTCCTCAGCAACAAGACCCAAGATCAAGGAAGAGGAACCGAAAAAGAGAACCTGTGTTTTCGCCCTTTGCATCCACCATGACCCATCACGAAACCAGAAAAACCAGAAAGAACCTCCTCGTGTCCAAATGAGAAGCGCAGGTCTGAGCACACGACCGTGAACACCACCGCCAAGAAGCCACAAATCCTTTCGTAGAGTTTTAGGGGTTTTAAAATTTTTTATGTTTTTAAAGTTTTCATAGTGTTCTTATGTGTTTTATGGGATTTTATATTTGCATGGTTTTTAGGGATTTTTTTTTTATTTTTATGAGTTTTTTGGATTTTTATGGATTTGTTGGGTATTTAGGGATTTTATTGTTATATTGACTTTTCATGTTTTTAGAGTTTTTAGTGTTTTAGGAGTATTTTAGTGTTTTTATGGGTTTTCAAATGTTCTATGTGGTTAATTTATATTTAGAGTTTTTTTTGGTTTTCAGGTTGTTTATGGGTTTTAGTGTTTTTAAGGATTTTTTTGGTTTTATGGATTTTTGGGGTTTTAGGATTTTTAGGGTACTTTAGGATTTTTTAGGGTTACTATTCTTTTTAGGTTTTTAGGGGTTTTAAGTGTTTAGTATTTTAATGTTTTCTTAGTGGTGTTCATGGGTTTTATGGATTTTATGTTTTTAGAGATTTTTAGGTCATTTTTAGTATTTTTTGTTGTTTTTTGGGGGCTTTTACGTATTTTGAGGGGATTTACGGTTTTTTAGGTTTTTTCAGCCTCTTTAGGGTATTTATCATTTTTTATATTTTTAGGTGATTCAAATATTTTTAGGGAATTTGGGTTTTCTTAAGGTTTACTGAGGTTTTAGTGGTTTTTATGTTTTTATGGACTTTCAAGGTTTTTTAGGATTTTAATGTGTTTTTTAGGTTTTCTGGGTTTTATGGTTTTTAGGGTTTTATGTTATTTATATTTTATTTTGTTTTTAGGGGATTTAAGTATTTATATTTTTTTTGGTTTTCTTTGGGTTTTTAGGGTTTTTCAAAAAAAAATTTGTTTTTTATGTTTTTAGGTATTTTTAGGGTCTGTAAGTATTTTTATAGTTTTTAGGGTTTATAGGGGTTTTGAGGGTTTTAGGGGATTTTAGGGTTTTATAACTTTTAGGATTTTTTGTTTTTAGGGGTTTTAAGCATGTTTTGGTTCTTACGATTTTCTTTGGGTGTTTTAGGGGTTTTTACAATTTTAGATATTTTTGGGATATTTTGGGTTTTTATGGTTTTTATGATTTCTTTAGATATTCAGCATTTTTAGTTTTTTTATTTGTATTTATGGTTTTTAGGGTTTTGTGATTTTTTGGGATATTATGTTATTTTAGATTTTTTTATTTCTTTTAGGAGTATAAATCGTTTTGAGGGTTTTAAGTATTTATTAGGGTTTTAAGGGTTTTAGTGTATTATATGGGTTTTAGGGTAATTTAGGGTGTTTTAGGGTTTTTGTTACAGTTTTTAGTATTTTTTGGTTTTTAGGTGTTTTTGGTTTTTTGAGGTTTTTAATGTTTTCTTAGTGGTTTTTTAGGGGTTTATGGGGTTTTTATGTTATTACTGAATTTTAGGGCTTGACTTGATTTTTTATTATTTTTTAGGGTTTTTGGGATTTTGAGGATATTAGTGTTTTTTATGGTTCTAGGATTTTTATGGATTTTATGGTTTTTAGGTTTTATGGGTTTTATGTGTTTTTAGGTTTTAAAGTTTTCATTGGGGTTATTTTAGGTTTTAAGGGTTTTTTGGTGACTTTTAGGGATCTTTTATGATTGTTATACAATTTAAGGGTTTTTTGGGATTTTGCATATTTTTTGTGTTTTGGGGATTTTATGGGGGTTTATGGTTTTTTTTGAGTTTTCAGGGTTTTAAAGGTTTGTTATATATTTTATCATTTCTGGGGGTTTAAAGGGGTTTTTAGAGTTGTAGTGAGTTTTATGTTTTTTTGGGGTTTTATGTATTTTTAGGGTTTTTAAGAGTTTTAATGTTTTAAGATTTTAGGGTTTTTAGGGGTTTTATGTGTTTTTTGTTTTTAATGTTTACTTTGAGTTTTTCATAGTTTTCTGGGTTTTTTATATTTTTATGGTTTTTGATAATTTCTTTGGATTCTTAATTTTTTAGGGTTTTAGGGATTTTTTGGTGGTTATAGGGGTTTTTATGGTATTGAGGGTATTTTAAGGCTTTTAGCATTTTTAGGTTTTCTTGGGGCTTAAATTGTTTCTAGGGTTTTTAGTTGTTCTTAAAATTTTCAAGGTTTTTTAGTTTTCACGGATTTTTAGGGATATTAAAAGGTTTTTATGTTTTATTTATGGTTTTTATGTTTTTTTGGCCTTTTAGTGTTTTTAGAGTTTTTATGGTTTTATGTTTTTTTAGCGGCCTTTAAAATTTTAGGGGTTTGAAAGGGTTTAGAGTTTTAAGTGGTTTTATGATTTTTATGGTTTTTAGGGGTTTTATGGTTTTTAGGGGTTTTATGGTTTTTAGGGGTGTTTATGGTTTTTAGGTGTTTTAGAGTTTTTGGGATATTTTTTGGGTTTTTAGTTGTTTTAGCATTTTTAGGTTTTTTTGGGGGTTTACGTGTTTTTATATTTTTAAGGTTTTCAAATATTTTTTTTATGTTTTTATGGATTTTTATGTTTTTAGGGATTTTTAGGGTTTTTTATGATATTTATGTTCCTTATGGTTATTTTTTAATTTTTTTTGTGTTTTTACAGTTTTTTTGGGGTTTTAGGGTTTTTAGCGTTTTTAGGGGTTTTAATGTGCTCTTAGGGGTTTTAAAGGATTTTAATATTTTTTACATTTTTATGGATTTTTATGGAATTTTTACATTTTTAGTATTTTCTAGGGTTTATAGGGATTTTGAGGGTTTCATGGGGTTTTAGGGGTTTTAGTGTATTCTGTTTTTTAGGTTCTGAGGGGGTTTTGGGTTTTTTGGTTTTTAAAGGGCGTTTAATGTTTTTAATATTTTTATTTGTTTAAAGGGGTTTTAGAGTTTGTTGTATATTTCTTGGATTTTTATTTGTGTTTTGGGTTCTTTAATGCTTTTAGGTATTTTATGGAATTTTATAGATTTTATGTTACTTTAAGGGTTTTTAGTGTTTTAACATTTTTTGGTTTTTAGGGGTTTCTTGTGTTTTAAGGATTTTAATATTTTCGTAGGGGGTTTAATGGTTTTTATGGATTTTTTTATTTTGATGGATTTTTAACCCTTTTATAGTATTTTTATGGTCTCTTGGTGTTTTTTTGGAATTTTGAGGGGTTTGATGGGGTTGTATGGTTTTAGGGCTTTAGTTTTTTTAGTTTTTATGGGTTTTATGTGTTTTTAGTTTTATAAGGTTTTCAAAGGAGTTTTTAGGGTTATTAGATGTTTATTTATATTTTTGGGGATATTTAGTGAATTTTTTATGAATTTTATTGTTTTTCGGGATTTCATGGATTTTGAGTGTTTTTAGGGTTTTATGGGTTTTTATTTTTATTATTGGATATTTTTTTGGGTTTTTAGTGTTTTTGTGGTTTATTGGTTTTTATGAGATTTTACGGTTTTTAGGGTTTTTAGTGGTTTTAATGGTTTTAGGAGTTTTATGTGTTTTTAGGATTTTATGTTTTTTGTTATGGTTTTCAAGGGTATTAATGATTTTTTATGTATTTAATGAATTTTTGGGATTTTTAAGGTTTTTTTGTTTCTTGGGTTTTTAGGGATTTGACGGTTTTTTTGGGTTTGAAATGTTGTACGATTTTTAGGTTTTCATAGGGGTTTTAGGGTTTTAGGGTTTTTTTTTGTTTTTATGGATTTTAAGGAATTTTTAGGATTTTTAAGGATTTTGGATTTTTAGGGTTTCGTAGGGGTTCTCTAGTTTTTATGGTTTTTTGGGTGTTTGAGGGTTTTTTTAGTTTTTTTTTGGTTTTTATGGTTTTTTAGGGGTTAAAGGGTTTTTTTTCGTTTTTTTGTGTTTTTATGGTTTTTTGGAGTTTTTATAATTTTTATTAGTTTATAGTGTTTTTAGTGTTTTTGTGGTTTTTTGGAGTTTTATGGGTTTTTATACTTTTTTAAGGTTTTGAGGGGGTTATATGTTTTTTTATGTCTTTAGGGTTTTTTTGGATTTTTAGAACTCTGTAGTTTATTAGGGGTTTTTAGTGTTTTATAGGTTTTATGTTTTTCTTAGGGGTTTTCAAGGTTATAGTGTTTTTTACATTTTTACCAATTTTTATGGAATTTTATGGTTTTTTAGGGTTTTTGTGATTTTGAGGGGTTTTAGTGTTTTTAGGGTTTTTAGGGTTTTTAGTGTTTTTAGATTTTTTGAGTATTTTACTAGAAAAGTCCCGCCAAAAGCAAAGCTTCTAACTATTTATTAAGATAAAGAAAAAAAAGTACAAACAAGGCGAGTGGGAGAAAACAAAGGAACTTTCCCTTACTCATCGAGAAAATAGTTACATATCATAATAGGAAATATCATTCCAATAATCAGAGTCATCAGTAGTTTCCCACTCAGATTGAGACTTACCCTGGGTCAACATCTTAAGAATACCAGAATTGACCTTACCTAACAACTTGGAAGAGGATCGGGTAGACACGGTCCGGGGTGTATTAGTATAGTCCTTACTTGGCCTTCTAATCAAAGGAGTAGGAGAGAGTCTCTCACTGTCAGCCACTTTCTATTTTCCAGTTAAGTGTGAATCCATAAAATATGTGTGACCACCACTTGTCTTTTCCTTCTGGGGCATGAAATCCATCCCTTCTAAATCATAAATGTTACCCCACTCCTCAGATGTTTTAGAAGAAAACAACATTTTTTTAATCTTCGTATGACAATCAACTTGCTGAGGTGATTCAGTGTTAAGGAGGCCATCTCCCTCCAAAGATTCATGATTGATTGGAGCATGTTTTATGACATCACCACCCAAATTAGAAGTAGATGTACCCACCTGCACATTCACATCCCAAATGGGAGTCAAACCACTAGTTCCACCTCGTTGTGATCCCCCACCAAAACAATCACTCGTATGAGGAACATGAGACCCTGGACCCTGCTTCACCCACAAAGAAGAGGTATGTCCATTCCAGGCATCTGTCACTGCATCAGCCACATCAGTCTTCTTCAAATATGCACATCCATCACCATTGTCAAAATTCTGCACTGACTGCCTCGTCAATTTCATCCTAAAATGTGTCTCAGAATGTCCTATTTAAGGATTTTAGTGTATCTAGGTTATTAAGTTTTTCTTAGAGTTTTTATGGGTTTTTACAGTTTTTTATGTTTTTAGTTATTTTTAGACGGTTTAGGAATTTTAGGGTTGTTTATAGATTTGAGAGATTTTTAGGATTTTTAGGAATTTTATGGGTTTTATGGTTTTTTTTGGTTTTTAGAGTTTTAATCAGATTTTAATGTTTTTAAATTTTTAGGGGTTTATAGGGTTTTAGGGTTTTTAATGGTTTTTTATGATTTTATGGATTCTTAGGGGGTTTTAAGTGTTTTAAGGGTTTTTTCATTTTTTAGGTCGTAAGGGGCATTAGGTTTTTAGGTTTTTAAAGTTATCTTATGGTCTTTCATGGTTTATAAGGGTTCTTTATTCATTTAGGAATTTTATGGGTTTTTTAGGTTTTTTTCTTTTTTTTTGTTTTTTTTTGATTTTGATGTTTTTTGGGGTTTTTAGTGTTTTATGGTGTTTGGGTTTTTTGGGTTTTAGGCCTTTTTTGAGTTTTTTAGAATTTAAAATGTTTTTTTAAATTTATAGGGGTTTAAAGGGTTTTTAGAGTTTTTATTGGATATTTTTTGGTTTTTTATGAGTTTTTAGGGTTTTAATAGTTTTTAGGGGTTTTAGGGTTTTATGGGGGTTTTAGGGGTTTATCATTTTTATCTTCTCTAGGGATTTAATTGTTTTTTTGTCTTTAATGTTTTCTTTGTAGTTTTCTAGTCCTTTTGGGGTTTTTTATATTTTTAGGGATTTTAGTTATTTCATAGGGTTTTTATAATTTTTAGGGGTTTTAGGGATTCTGATGGGTTATAGGGGTTTTAATATATATTTTTGGGTATTTACACTTTTTATGTATTTTGGTTTTTTATTTTTTTAGAGTTTTTATGTTTTTTACAAATTTATAGAGTTTTTATTATATTTAGTAGTTTATTAGGGTATTCTGTGTTTTTAAGGTTTTTAGGGTTTTTTGTTTTAAGGGTTCTTTAGGGTTTTTAGAATTTCTTAGGTTTTCTAGGGGTTTTAATTGTTTTATGATTTTAAGGTTTTCTTAGGATTTTTTGTGTTTTTAGACCTTTTTTTCCTTTTTTTTCTAATTTTTAGGAATTTTTAGATTTTTTATAGTTTTAAGTGTTTTCGGGATTGGGGGGGGTTAGTGTTTTTTAGGGTTTGTAGGGTTTTATAGATTTTTTGGGGGATTAGGGTTCTTTTTTGAGTTTTTAGGGGTTTTAAAGTTTTTTTCAATTTCGTAATGTTTTTCGGATTTTAAAGGGTTTGTAGGTTTCTATCGAGATTTTAGGATTTTTTTCGATTTTTTGGGGTTTTAATGTTTTTAGGGTTTTATGGTTTTTAGGGTGTTTAGTTTTATAGAATTTTTTGGGTTTTTAGAGGTTTTATGTATATTTTGGTTTTTCAGATTTTCTTAGAGTTCTCTGGTGTTTTTATGATTTTTTATTTTTCTAGGTATTTATAGGGAATTTATAGAATTTTTATTGGTTTTTAGGGTTTTTTAGATTTTTAAGTATTTGGGTTTTTAGAGTTTCTAGGGTATTTTGGGTTGTTGGGTTTTTTTTTGATTTTTAGGGTATTTATGGATTTTTAGAGTTTTTTTAACATTTTACGGGTTTAAGGGTTTTTAGTGTTTTTTGGTTTTAGGGATTTTATAGGTTTCTATGGTTTCTATGGGTTTTATGATTTTTATGATCTTTGGGTTTTTTTTAGTTTTTCGGTATCTCGAGGTTTTAAGTGTTTTTAGGTTTTTATGGTATTATTATGGATTTTAGGGTTTTTATGGGGTTTTTATGTCTTTAGGGATTTTAGGGATTTTTTTAGAATTTTAATGGATTTTTAGGGTTTTTATGGATTTTGAGGGTTTTTAGGGGTTTTAGGATTTTTATGGGTTTTTAATTTTTTAGGGGTTTAAAATGATTTTAGAATTTTTACAGGTTTTCAAGGTTTTATGGGTTTTTAGGGGATTTATTGTATTTAGAAGTTTTTATCATTTTTTGGGTTTTTAGGGTTTTAGGCTTTTTAGCAATTTTTAGGCTTTTTATAGATTTAGATGTGTTTAGGTTCCTAAGGGTTTCATTATTTTTAGAGTTTTTATCATTTTTTAGGTTTTGGGGATTTTAATGTTTTTAGGTTTTTAAGTTTTTCATTGTGTTTTTGGAGTTTTTTATTTTTTTCAGTATTTTAGGTATTTTTGTTATTTTTATGGGTTTTTATGGTTATTAAGGATTTTAATTGTTTTAAGGTTTTTAGGTATTTACTGTTTTATGGCTTTTGGGTTTTTTGTGTGTGTTTTTTTGAGTTTTAGGGTTTTACGGTTTTTTAGAGTTTTTATAATTTTTACGGGTTTAAAGCGTTTTTATAGTTTTTAGTGTTTTTAGGATTTTTATGGGTTTTTTGGTTTTTTTAGGTTTTTAGGGGTTTTAAGGTTATTAGTTTTTTTATAGGTTTTTAGGGTATTTATGGTTTTTAGTGTTTTTTCGTTTTTAGGGGTTTTGTTTGTTTCTATATTTTTACGGTTTTTCATTATTTTAGGGGATTTTATGATTTTGGGAATTCTTGGGCCTTTTAGAATTTTTATACTTTTATGTGGTTTTAAGGATTTTTAGTGTTTTTAGGGGTTTTAGGAGTTCTATGGTATTTTGGGGTTTTAGAGATTCTTTTCAATTTTGACTATTTTTATGGTTTTTAGAGATTTTTTAATGATTTCAGGGTTTAAATGTTTTTTATATTTTTATTGGTTTTAGCGTTTTAATGGTTTTTAGGGGTTATGTGGTTTTTAGGGGTTTTAAGGGTTTTAATGGGTTTTTAGGGTTTTTATAATATTTTTTGTTTTTAGGGATTTTAAGTGTTTTAAGTGTTTTAAGGTTATTTTATATTTTTTATGTGGTTTTTGAGGTTTTTATTATTTAAGTATTTTTAGGTTTTTAAGGATTTTTAGGGTTTTTAGGGTTTTTTGGTTTTTTAGGTTCTAATGGTTTTTTATGGTTTCGATGTCTCAGCAGTAGAATGAAATGAGTATGTGAAGATCAAGAACCAAAATGTTGCTGAAATGACCAAGGCATAAAGGTAATTCCACCCACCAAATTCACTCAATGATTAAAGACAATGTCACCAAAAATGTAGATGCACAACAAGCTTTAAAAATTCATCGGATTCATGTTCCCCCATTAAAACAGAGTGGAAACACATTATAAAAAAAATAGTATAATGACCCAAATAGAAATAAAAGGCATGGGTCACAAAAAATGTACATAAAAATAATAAAAAAACACTTCCCCATTCTATTTAATGACCCCACTAACTAATGTAGATAAATTCCTTCTTAATGATACCTTTTCTAGATTCTCTCTCTTCTTTACTAAGCTGATATTAATTTCCATCCCTTTCCATGTGGATAAGTTAGTTTGGGCCCCTAATAAGTTTTTCATTTCCCACTATGTTTCTAGATGTCTGGAAGTGTGGGATGGACCAATTTTGAAAAATAATTGGATTAAAAATTTTATCAATAATAAAATTATTCTTATTAGGTTAAATCTGATCAATAACATTCCAAATGGTTGGAGAGGATTTCCCCTCAAATCCATGGAATCAACTTATACAATATATGGAGACAAGTACCTGATGTTTATTTTTTTTCGAAACACAGACGAAATAATTAGGTAAATCGATTTTGTACACATTTTTTCCCACTTATTCAAGCACTTTTAATGGACCTTTATTTCATGGCACTATCTTGCATTTATTTTTTGGATGGAAATATCTCAATACAATGGTGAATCCACACTCTGTCTCAATGTTGGAAATTGACCTATCTATGATTCTTGTTAGCTTGGCTCTTATATACTTAATTATAATTCTCTATTTAAGAATGAATAGATTCATGAAGCTACTTTATATACATTGCCTTCTACTCCACATCAATATTCACTTTCAAATCTAGAGGCAAAGAGAAAAATTAAATAGGATGGATTGGATTGATTTGATAAACAACTTCTAATGGAGATTGTCAAGTGTTAGTAATGTAAAATCTATTGTATATAAAGTTTTCTTATGTAATATATAAATATCAATCTAGCATATTTTTTCACCAATGTCATCAGAATAGTGCACAATTTATGATAGTTATCTTCTATTTTCCGATCAGTTTGTGGGTGATGGGATATTATGAAAAGATGTTTTGTACAGAATTTACCCAATAATATCTTCTAAAAATGGTTGATAAATTTAGTAACTCTATCTAAATCAATGTTGTGAGGAATTACATAAAAAGAATGATCTATTTGAAAAAAAAACATGCCACTTTCATTGCATTCTGAGTCTTATGGAAAGGTATCAAATGATCCATCGTAGAAAATCAATAAAAATAAAAATTATTCAATATTTACCTCATTGAGTCTTTGGAATATCAATAATTAAATCCATGTCGAGATATTCCCATGGATACTATGAAATAGGAAACATTATGTATAAACCAGCCGTGAAATTGTACTTTAATCTATGAAATTTCCCACATCTTAATAGAATTTCTTGAACATCTGATTGTATATTAGGAGATTAGAAATGTTCCTTTAGTATCTCCAAGGTTTGTTGGGTCCCAAAATAACCAGATAGTCTCCCTTAATGTGCCTCCTAAGAGAGAATGTCCATTTAATAACACTTAGTAACACACAACTTTTTTATATTAAAGATAAACCCATCATGTATAGAATAATCCTTTAAAATACATTTGAAAATGTATTAAAATATAATTTAACTCCATATCATGCTGATAATATTCTTTCATAAGATAAAATCCAAGAAGTCAAGCATCTTGAATGGTGCATAATGCATAACATCGAGATAAATCATCTTCCACCCGACTATTTTTCCCTTATTTAATTTCTACACAAACTAGAATTATTTCAGGCATTCCATACACTTTTTAATACTCGAAATAATCATGCATTGACATTTAAAAAATCACAATTCATAATGGTTATAATGAGTCAAATACTATTTTACACTTACATAATGATACTAATGATCTTGGGATCTCACAATTTCCTAAAATTCATTATCATATGTGTTGTAATTACTCCTTTAATCATTCAATTTATCATTGTAATATGAAATAGGATTCTTGCTTTAGATGAGAACAATGCTTGTTCCAACTCCACTTGGATCACAGTTAACATCAAAGAGTTGATCAAAATAAGGTAATGCCAAAAATTGTGCATCACATAAAATTTTCATACTTATTTAAAATGTTTCATTTTCTTCCTATAACCACACAAAATTCCCATTTTTTATGCATTCAGTGATAGGTTCCTTGTTAGTAATAAAATAGGAAAAAATGTGCTGAAAAAATTTGAAAAACCATAAAACTCCTTACTTATGTGATGTATTTTGGTTGTGTTTAGGACATGATTTCTTAAACATGAGATTAATCCACCATGATTCCTTCTTTGGATACCACATATTCTAAGAAAACCACTTATGTTGAAAATAACAAAAATAAATTATCTTTCTATATATCCTTTGTTCCCCCAGAATTCCAAATATCTATAAAATATGATCCACATGGATCTCCACATCCTTTTTATAAATCAAAATATCAACTTTATGAACAACAAAAAATTTACCAATAAATGGTTTCAAAACTTCATTAATGGGTCACATGAAAGTAATTGGAGTATTTTAGTGGTTTAATGACAGGACCAACCACTAAAAAAATTCACCTTTGTATTTTGATGTTGTTTCCCAATCATCCCCTTACATCATTTGAATATATTGGTTGCTAATCCAGAGAAAAACCTTCATAAATATTGATGACCCATGTAATTAATCAATAATATCATTGAGTCATGGAATAAGATACAGGTGTCTGATGGTAATATTATTTATGGCATCGTATGTAATTTTAGGTTTTTAATGGTTTATAATGGGTTTTCAGGGTTTTTGGTATTTTAAATTTTTAGGGATTTTTTTGATTTTTGTGGTTTTTAGGATTTTTTGGGATTTTTATGATTTTAATGATTTTTAGGTATTATATGGATTCTTTTTGATTTTTGGATTTTTATGGGTTTTTTTGTTTTTTAGGGGTTTTAATAGTATTTAGAGTTTTTTTACATTTCTAGTGTCTTAAATGGGGTTGAGTGTTTTTAATGGGTTTTAACGTTTTTAGGGGCTTTAGGGTTTTATATGTTTTTATGTATTTTATTATTTTTAAAGGGTTTAAGGGTTTTAATGTCTTTTAAGTGTTTTGGAGTTATAAATGTTTTTATAGGATTTACATGTTTTTAGGTTTTTAAGGTTTTCTTAGGGTTTTTCTTGACATTTAGGGTTTTTACATTTTTATGGAATTTTAGGGATTTGATTAGAATTTTATTATTCTTTATGGTTTTTATGGGTTTTGATGGTCTAAATGATTTTTTTTTACATTTTTATCTTTTTACGGGTTTTAAGTGTTTTTAGTTCTTTAGGGGTTTTGTATGTATTTTCATGGGTTTTATGGGTTTTCATGATTTTAGTGGTTTTTGGGACATTTTAGTGTTTATATTGTTTTCTGGGATTTTAGGGATTTTAATGCTTTTTAGAGTTTTTATGGGGTTTATGTATTTATGGATTTGTTGTTTTTTTTTGGGTTTTTTGAGTTTTTAATGGATTTAAGGTTTATATTTTTATATGTTTTAAAATTTTTAAAGGACTTTTATGGTTTTAGTGGTTTTTATGGGTTCTAGGTTTTTATGAGTTTTGTAATTTTTAAGGGTTTTTAGGGTTTTAGGGTCTTTTTGGGGTTTTTGCATATTTATGTGGTTTGTAATTTTAAGTGTTTTATGTTTTTAAGGTTTTGTTTTTGTTTTTTAGGGTTTTTTGTATTTCTAACATTTTCTTTATTTTTAGGTTTTTTTATATTTTTATGGTTTTTAGGGTTTTTGAGTGTTTTTAGGGGTGTTAATGTTTTTAGGGGTTTTTAGGGTTTTTATTGTTTTTTGGGATTTTATGTTTTTTATGTTTTTATTGTTTATTTAGTGTTTTTAGGGTTTTTTTATTTTTGTGATATTTATGGATTTTTTTAGGATTTTTGGGATTTTTATGGTTTTAGGGGTTTTGGGGATTTTAATGGGTTTTATGGTTTTTTTGGTTTTTAGTTTTTTTAGTTTTATAGGGTTTTATTGTTTTTATAGCTTTTTAACTTTTTTAGGGATTTAAAGGGTATTCATATTTTTAGTAGTTTTTAGTGTTTTAAGGGGTTTGAAGGTATTTAAGGTCTTCATGGATTTTTGGATTTTTAGGTTATTAGGGTCTTTTAGGGGTTTCTACGTTTTTTAGTATTTTTTTGGTTTTTAGGTGTTTTAATATTTTTAGGTTTTCAAGATTTTCTTAGGGGTTTTCGGGACTTTTATGGTAAATTACAATTTTAGGCATTCTTAGGGATTTTTTATAATTATTATAATTTTTTAGGGGTTTTAGGGATTTTGAGGGATTTTTTGGTTTTTATGCACATTATGGGTTTGGGGGGTTTGGTTTTTATTTTATATTTTAGTGTTTTATGGGTTTTTTTGGTTTATATAGTTTGTAGGCGTTTTTTGGATCTTAGGGGTTTTACTGTTTTTAGGGGCCTATTGGGTTTCCAGTTTTATTATAAATTTTTATGATTTTAGTGGTTTTATGTTTTAATTAGGTTTTTAATGTTTTCTCATAGATTTTAGGGTTTTATGATCTTTTAGATTTTTAGAGATTTTGGGGTATTTCTTTATATTTCTATGGTTTTTAGGATTTCTAGGGATTTTGAGAATGTTGATGGGGGTTTTTTAGGGGTATTAAGTGTATTTAGGTTTTTAATGTTTTCAAGGGTTTTTGAGGGCTTTTAGTGTTTTCTATGCTTTTCAGGATTTTTAGGGATTTTTTTATATTTATAAATTTTTTATGTTTTAATGATTTTGAGATTTTTCAATGTCTTTATGGATTTTTGGGTTTTTATGGTTTTTTAGGTTTTTAGGAGTTATGTTTGATTTTTTAGGATTTTTTATGGTTTTTAAGAGTTTATAACATTTTTATGAGTTTAAAGGGTTTTTAGTGTTTTTAGTGGGCTTTTAGGGTTTTTTGGGATTTAATAGTTTTTGAGGTTTTTAGGTATTTTTATGGTTTTTGGGGATTTTAGCGTATTATGATTTTTATGGTCTATAAGGGTTTTAGAATTTGTATGGTTTTCAGTTGTGTGGAGTGATTTTAGGTTTTTAGGGTTTTATTGAGGTTTTTCTGGTTTTTTGTGTATTTATGTTTTTATATTTTTTAGGGATATTTTAGGAATTTTATTGGGTTTTTAGTTTTTTAGGATTTTTATGTGTTTAGTGGTTTTTAGTACTGTTTGTTTTTTTGGGGTTTTATTGATTTTTGGAGTTTTTTTATGGTTTTAAGAATTTTTATATTTTTAATGCTTTTGGGGGTTCAAATGGGTTCTTTAGTTTTTTGAGTATTTTAGGATTTTTGTGGTGTTTTAGGATTTTTTAAGGTTTTCAGGGTTTTTATGATTTTTAAGGGGTTTTGGGGTTTTTAGGATATTTTAGGGTTTTTTCGGGTATATAGTATCTTTAAAAGGTTTTAGTGGATTTATGTGTTTTAGTTTTTTAACGGGTTTCATAAGGGTTTTCATGGTTTGCAGGATTTTTTTACCTTTTGAGGGATTTTAGGGATTTTTTGATATTTATGGTTTTTAGGGTTTTAGGGATTTTTTGGGGTTTTAAGGTTCATAGGGTTTTTAGTGGTTTTAGCTATTTTCAGTTTTTAGGGGTTTGAAGTGTTTTTTGGTATTTAACGTTTTCATAGGATTTTTTTTGGGATTTTTGGGGTTTTTTTACATTTTTAGAGAATTTTAGGGCATTTTACGATTTTTATATTTTTTATTGTTTTTATTGTATTTAGGGATTTTGAGTGTTTTTTGGGTTTTTAGAGTTTTTATGATTTTTTGTGGTTTCAGGTTTCTTTTGTGTTTTTTAGGGGTTTTAAGGTTTCATTATGTTTTTAAATGATTTTATGGTTTTAAAGGGTTTTTATAATTTTTAGTGGTTTTTATGGTTTTTTGGATTTTTTAAATATTTGTTGGGATTTTTATAGTTTTTATGGGCCTCAAGGCATTTTTATGGATTTTAGTGTTTCTTAGGTTTTTAGGGGTTTTATGTGTAACTAGGTTTTCAAGGTATTCCTTGGTGTTTTTGAGGTTTTTAGGGTTTTTATGTTTTTTTTCGATTTTAGGGATTTTTTTTATTGTTTTAGGCGTTTTAGGGATTTTAGGGTTTTTAGTAGGTTTTAGGGTTTTCATCATTTTTTAGGTTTTTTCGAGTTTTAATTTTTTTAGGTTTATAATGTTTTCTTAGTATTTTAATGGTTTTTTATTGTTTTTTGTTTTAGGTTTTTTTTGGATTATTTATAATTTTTATGATTTTTTTGGATTTTTATGTTTTTTAGGGTTTTTAGGGATTTGGATGGTTTTGGGGTTTTAGGGTTTTTTGGATTTTTGGGTTTTTTATTTTCTTTTTTGTGGTTTTTTGGTATTTTATAGATTTAATTTTTTTTGGGGGGGTTTAAAGAGTTTTTAGAGCTTTTATTTGGTTTTTGGGATTTTCAATGGGTTTTTGGGATTTTTACACTTTTAGGGATTTTTAAGGTTTTTATGGTTTTATAGGATTTTTTAGTTTCTTATGTTTTTAGAGGTTTAACTAGTTTTTTGATTTCTATGGATTAAATGGGGGGTTTTCATGTTTTTAGAGGTTTTTAAATTTTCAGGTATTTTTAGTGTTTTTACGGATATTTATTTATTTTAGGCTTTTAATTGATTTTGATGGTTTTTTTAGCGTTCATAGGGTTTTTGGGGTTTTTTGGGATTTATAATTTTATATTTTTTTAGGGGTTTTAAGCATTTTTATGTTTCTAATACTTTATAAGGGTTTTCAGAGTATTTTGAGTTTTAAAGTTTTTAGGGATTTTTAAGTAATTTATGGATTCTTATGGTTTTATAGGTTTTTTTGAGTGGATTTAGGGTTTTTAGGGTTTTATGATTTTTTAGGTTTTTTGAAGATTATGTGTTTTTATATTTTTATGGTTTTATTAAGGGTTTTTAGGGTTTTAGTATTTTTGTTTTTTAGGGATTTTAGGTGATTTTTTAAGAATTTTATAGGATTTTAGTGTTTTAGGGATTTGGAGGATTTTTAGGGTTTTTGGGGTGTTTTGGGGGGTTTTTGGTATATTTTATTATTTTTTTATTTTCATGGTTTTTAAGAGTTATTAACATTTTTATATGTTTAAAGGGTTTCTAGAGTTTGTAATTATTTATTAGCGTTTTATGGGTTTTTAGAGGTTTTAGGGATTTTAGGGGGTTTTTGGTTTTTAGGGTTTTTTGGCATTTTTAGGGTTTTTATCAATTTTAGGATTCTTAGTTGTTTCACTTATTTTATGTTTTTTAAGGTTTTCATAGAAGTTTCAAGGGTTTTTTGGGTTTTTTACATTTTTCAGGGTGTTGGGGATTTTTTTTTGTATTTTTATGGTTTTTAGGGGTTTTATGGATTTTTATGGTTTTTAGGATTTTAAGGGATTTAGTGTTTTTATTGTTTTTTTATTTTAGTTTTTTTTGGTTTTTAGGGATTTTTATGTTTTTAAGTATTTTTTGTTTTTTAGGGGTTTTTAGGATTTTAAAATTCTTCATTTTTAACGGATTAAGTGTTTTTAGGTTTTTAAGGCTTTCTTGGTATTTTCAGGGTTTTTATTGGTTTTATATATATTTTGTTATTTTTAGTGTTTTTTGAGAATTCTTATGGTTCTTTTGGAATTTGAGGTATTTTTAGGGGTTTTGGTGGGGGTGGTGGGTTTAGGGATTTTATTGGGTTTTTAGGGTTTTAGTATTATTTCAGTTTTTAGGGTTTTCAAGGTTTTTAAGGTTTATCATCTTTTTTAGGGGCTTATATGGGTTTTATATATTTTTGCATTAATTTAGGGTTTTGTGGGTTTTTAGGTTTTTAGAGGTTTTTATGGGTTTTAGGGGTTTTAAAGGATTTTCAGGTTTTTTGGGTTTATTCAGTTTTTTAATTTTTGGGGGTTTATATATTTTTTGGTTTTAATGGATTTCTTTGGGGCCTTCCAGAGTTTTTAGGTTCTAATATTTTTAATGATTTTTCGGTATTTATTTTGTAAGTTTATGTTTTTTATGGTTTTGATGATTTTGAGGATTTTTAGGGGTTTTGAGGTTTTTATAGTTCTTTTAGGATTGATGGATTTTTTGAATTTTTAGGGTTTTTAATATTTTTTATAGTATTTCAATGTTTTATTGGATTTTTTTTTGTTTTTAGTATTTTATGGGTTTTTAGGGGTTTTTATGTTTTTTTGGGAATTTTGGATTTTTAGATTTATAGCATTATTTAGTTTTTAGGGGTTTTGAGTGTTTTAGGTTTTTAAGGTTTTCTAATGGGTTTTCAGTGTCTTTAGTGTTTTTAAATTTTTTTTGGGATTTTAGGTGTTTTTTAGGAGTTTTTTGGATTTTCAGGGTTTTTATGGTTTTTATGGTTTTTTCGGTTTTAGGGTTTTTTGAGTTTTTATAGAGGTTTAGGGTTATATATTGTTTTTAATGTTTTATGAAGTTTAAAGGGTTTTTATAGTTTTTAGTTGGTCTTATGGTTTTTTTTGGTATTTTATGTTTTTGAGGGGTTTTTAAAATTTTTTGGGTTTTTGGAATTCCTAAAGTTTTTAGCGGTTTTTAGTTTTTAGGGATTTTAATTGTTTTTATTTTTTTAATATTTTTAATGGGTTTTTATGATTTTAGTGGTTTTTAGGGTTTTAGGATTTTTAGGTTTTTTAGACTTTTGTAGAATTTTTAGGTGTTTTTAGGGTTTTTACATATTTTGAGGGGTTTTAGGGTTTTTAGGTATTTCATGGTCATTTGGTTTATTTTATTTTTTCTTTTTTTATTTTTAGGGTTTTTAAGGTTTTTAGTGTTTTTCAGGCTTTAAATGATTTTTAGAGTTTTTATTGGTTTTAGGGGAATTTTGGCTTTTCGGGTTTTTATATTTTTTAGGGGGTTTTATGGTTTTTAGGGTCTTTATGGTTTTTAGGGGGTTATGGTATTTTTAGGGTTTGTAGAGTATTTATCATTTTTATTTCCTTAAGGGGTTTTATGTGTTTTTTTGATTTTAAGGATTATATAGAAGGTTTTAGGATTTTTAATATTTTATAGATTTTTAGGATCTTTTATGATTTTAATGGTTTTTTGTGTATTTAGTGATTTTGAGGGTTTTTTGTGTTTTTTTGGATTTTAAGTTGTTTTTATGTTTTCAGGGATTTTAAGTGTTTTAGGTTTTTAAGGTTTTTTTGTGGTATTTCAGTGTATTTTTTGTTTTTTATGTTTTTCGGGATTTTAAGGGATTTTAAGGGTTTTATGGTTTTTATGGATTTTATATATTTTAGGAATTTTGAGGGTTTTAAGGGTTATTTATGGTGTTTAGGGTATTTTTTGAGTTTTTAGGGTTTACGGTTTTTAGTTTTTTAACGTTTTTCGGGGTTTCAATTTTTTTGGAGTTTTTAGTGGGGTTTTTGTGTTTTTTGGGTTTTTGGTGTCTTTAATGTTTTATGGGTTTTGTGATTTTTATATTTTTTAGGGGTTTTTTATGTTTTAGGGACTCTTAGGGATTTTAAGTGGTTTTTATGGGTTTTAGGGATTTTAGGGATTTTTACAGATTTTGGAGTAGTTTTTTGGATTTTAGGTATTTTATAGGGTTTTTTGGTTTTTCAGAATTTTAAGGGATTTTTAACAGATTTTTATAGTTTTATAGGGGTTTTAGGGATTTTGAGGGATTTCTATGGATTTTATGATTTTTAGGGTTTTTTTCATTTTTTTGGTTTTTTACGGCAGAGGATGGTTCATGGGCAGGCTATTCATGTCCCCCCAAAATTTATTATAAAAAAGAGACGCAGCAAACAAGGGAAGGGTTGGGTCAATAAAACCACACCCAAAAAACCAGGACACCCCCACAAAACCCAACAGTTCTTAAAAAACCCAAAAGACATAGAAAACCATACAATGAAGTAAAACCAAACCATCTTTGATAGCATCTTCCATCCAAACAGAAACCAAGAGTAGTTCAAAATCAGCACCTTCAACACCACCCATACAAGAAGAAATCACCACCCAACTTCAGTGTCTCTAGCCTCCATCACCTCCTCGCCAATCATATCTACCACCAACATCACAGAACCAGGACTAGAATCATAAAAAACAGACTTATCACAACCTATCCATACAACAACAAACATCCACCACCTCATTTTCGGAAAACCAACTCCTCTTTCAAACAAATATCGCCCAACAGCCTGCTTCCACCTCCACAACCAGCAACACCAATTCCACCCAACCCCACCATAAAACAATTCCAGTACCCATAACCTCTAGTCATCAAGGAAAGAGGAAGCCAAATTACTTTAGATTATCATCCAGCAATTCAAGATCTAATAAAAAATCAGAAGCAACTCATGGAAAACCCAACAACCAGTAGCAATAATCATACAGCAGCTCAGAAACCAAAAACCATCTCCTCCTGGCCAGACAGGTTCCTGCATCCCACCATAGCCAAAAACACAATACCACCAGCACACATGCCTAAACCCAAGTAGCACTATCCACAACTACCTAAACTCATCATTCAGCAACAACAATAAATCACAACCAACACACAACTCACAATTGAACCAGCCACCAAACAAAAACCCACAGTCCAGCAAATCAAAAGGAACAAAACTCAAAAAGATCATACCTTCCTTAACAGTAAGACCCAAGATCAAAGAAGAGGAACCAGAAAAGTTAACCTGCATTTTCTCCCTTTTCATCCACCATGTCCCATCATGAAACCAGAAAAACCTGCAAAAATCTCCTCGGGTCCAAATGAGAAGCGCACGTCTGAGCGAAGGACCATGAACACCACCACCAAGAAGCCGCAAAGCCCGTTGTAGAGTTTTTATGGGATATAAAAGTTTTTATGTTTGTAATTTTTTCATAGAGTTCTTATGTGTTTTAACGGATTTTACATTTTCAGGGGTTTTTGGGATTTTTTATAATTTTTATGAGTTTTTTGGATTATTTGGGGATTTTGAGGGGTTTTTAGGGATTTTAGAGTTATATTTACATTTCATGTTTGTAGATTTTTTAGTGTTTTGGAGTATTTTAGAGTTTTTAAGGGTTTTTAAATGTTCTATGTGTTTAATATATATTAAGATTTTTTGGTGGTCTTTAGGGTTTTTATGGGTATTAGTGTTTTTAAGGGTTTTTTGGGTTTTATGGATTTTTGGGGTTTTATAATTTTTAGGGTCTTTTAGGGTTTTTTAGGGTTACTAGACATTTTATATTTTTAGGGATTTTAAGTGTTTAGTATTTTAACGTCCTCTTAGTGGTGTTCACTGCTTTTAGGGATTTTATATTTTTAGCGATTTTTAGGTCATTTTTAGTATTTTCGTAGTTTTTTTTGGATTTTAAAAATTTTAAGGGGATTTAGCGTTTTTTAGGTTTTTTTCAGGGTTTTTAGGGTATTTATCATTTTTTATGTTTTTAGTGGGTTTAAATATTTTTAGGAAATTCAGTTTTTATTAAGGTTTATTAGGGTTTTTAGTGGTTTTTATGTTTTTAGGGACTTTCAAGGTTTTAAAGGATTTTTATGGGTTTTTAGGGATTTTGAGGGTTTTATGATTTTTTGGTTTTTAGGTTCATTATATTTTTTATTAGGTTTTTAGGGATTCATGTGTTTTCATTTTTTTAAGGATTTCTTTGGGGTTTTACAGTTTTTGATATTTTTTGGGTTTTTTAGGTTTTTGGTATTTTTAGGGTTTGTAAGTAATTTTATAGTTTTTAGGGTTTTTAGGGGTTTTTAGGGTTTCAAGGGGTTTTATGGTTTAGGGGTTTTAGGATCTTTTGTTTTTAGGGGTTTTAAGCATTTTTAGGTTTTTACGGTTTTCATAGGGTGTATTAGGGGTTTTACAATTTTAAATATTTTTGGGATTTTTTGGATTTTTATGGTTTTTAAGGTTTCTTTAGATGTTCGAGATTTCTAGGGTTTTTAGGGATTTTATGGGTTTTAGGGTTTTGTGAGTTTTTGGGATTTTATGTTATTTTAGAGTTTTTATTATTTTAGGACTATAAATGGTTTTGAGAGTTTTTGTGTGTTATTTGGGTTTTAAGGGTTTTAGTGGATTATATGGTTTTTTGGGTCATTTAGTGTGTATTTTGGATTTTTTATAGTTTTTTGTATTTTTTGGTTTTTAGGTGTTTTTGGTTTTTTGAGGTTTTTATTGTTTTCTTATGGTTTTTCTGCGGTTTTAGGGGTTTTTATGTTTTTATGGAATTTTAGGGCTTGTCAAGAATTTTTATTATTTTTAGGGCTACTGGGACTTTGAGGATATTAGTGTTTTTTACGGTTCTAGGATTTTTATGGATTTTAGGGTTTTTAGGTTTTATGGTTTTTAATTGTTTTTAGGTTTTAAGGTTTTCATTGGTAATTTTTAGGTTTTAAGTGTTTTTTTTAATTTTTGGTGACTCTTAGGGATCATTTAGGATTTTTATACTGTTTAAGGATTTTTTAGGATTTTGAAGATTTTTTGGGTTTTAGGGCCTTTATGGGGTTTTAGGGTTTATTTGAGTTGTCAGGGTTTTAAAGTTTTCTTATATATTTTATCGTTTTTGGGGGTTTAAGGGGGATTTTATAGTTTTAGTGAGTTTTATGTTTTTTTTGCTTTAATGTATTTTTAAGGTTTTTAGGAGTTTTAATGTTTTAGGATTTTAGGGTTTTTATGGGTTTTAAGTGTTTTTTTTTGTTTTTAATGTTTACTTTGGTTTTTTCACAGTTTTATGGGTTTTTTATATTTTTATGGTTTTTAATTATTTTTTAGGATTTTTAATTTTTAGTGTTTTCGGGATTTTTTTGGGGTTATAGGGGGTTTTATGGTATTGACGGTATTTTAAGGTTTTTAGCTCTTTTAGGTTTTCTTGGGGTTTAAATTTTTTCTAAGGTTTTTAGCTGTTTTTAGCATTTTCAAGGTTTTTTAGTTTTTAGTTATTTTTAGGGATCTTCGAGAGTTTGTAGGGTTTATTTATGGTTTTTATGGTTTTTATGTTTTTTTGGCTTTTTAGTTTTTTAGAGATTTTTATGGTTTTATGTTTTTTTATAGGCCTTTAGAATATTAGGGGTTTGAAAGGGCTTTTGAGTTTTAAGTGGTTTAATGATTTTTATGGTTTTTAAGTGTGTTAGAGTTTTTTTTTATTTTTTTTGGGTTTTTAGGTTTTTTAGCATTTTTAGGTTTTTTTGGGGGGGGTTAATTTTTTTTAGATTTATAAGGTTTTCATATATATTTTCATGTTTTTTTTGGTTTTTTATGTTTTTAGATATTTTTATAGTTTTTTATGATATTTATGTCTTTTAGGGTTATTATATATTTTTAGGGTTTATATAGTTTTTTGGGTTTTTAGGGTTTTTAGTTTTTTAGGGTTTTAAAGTGCTCTTAGAGTTTTTCAAGGATTTTAGTGTTTTCTATTTTTTTATGGATTTTTATGGAATTTATATATTTTTAGGAATTTCTAGGGTTTATAGGGATTTTGAGGGTTTTATGGGTTTTTAGGGGTTTTAGTGTTTTCTGTTTTTTAGGTTCTGAGGAGGTTTTGGGTTTTTTTGGGTTTTAAAGGGGGTTTAATGTTTTTAATGTTTTTAGCAGTTTAAAGGGGTTTTAGAGATTTTAATATATTTCTAGAATTTTTATTTGTTTTTTTGGTTCATTAAGGTTTTTAGGTATTTTATCGAATTTTATAGTTTTTATGGTATTTTAAGGGGTTTTTTTGGGTTTTATTGTTTTATTGTTTTATTGTTTTTTATGGGGTTTATGTGTTTTAATTATTTTAATATTTTCTTAGGGGGTTTCATGGTTTTTATGGATTTTTTTTATTTTGATGGATTTTTAATCCTGTTATAGTATTTTTATGGTCTCTGGGGGTTTGTGGAATTTTGAGGGGTTTTATAGGGTTGTAAAGTTTTAGGGATTTAGTGTTTTTAGTGTTTATGGGTTTTATGTGTTTTTAACATTATAAGGGTTTCTGAGGATTTTTTAGGGGTGTTAGATGTTTTTTATATTTTTATGGATATTTAGTTATATATTATGATTTTTATTGTTTTTATGGATTTTATGGATTTTGAGTGTTTTTAGGAGTTTAGTGTTTCTTATTTTTATTTTAGTGGCTTTTTTGGCTTTTTAGTGTTTTTAGTGGTTTTAGGGTTTTTATGGGAATTTAGGGTTTTTATAGATTTTATTGGTTTTCATGGTTTTAGGAGTTTTATGTGTTTTTAGGATTTTTTTGTTTTTTATTATGGTTTTCAGGGGTATTGATGATTTTTTATGTATTTAATTAATTTTTGGGATTTTTAAGGTTTTTTTGTTTCTCGGGGTTTTATGGATTTGACGGTTTTTTGGGGATTGAAATATTGTATGGTTTTTCGATTTTCATTGGGGTTTTAGGGTTTTAGGGTATTTTTTTGTTTTTATGGATTTTAAGGATTATTTAGGATTTTAATTTTATTTGGATTTTTAGGGATTTTGAGGTTTTTTAGGGTTTTTTGGGATATTTATCTTTTTTAGGGATCAAAAGTGACTTTTGGTTTTTAAGGAATTCATAGGGGCGTTCAGTGTTTTTAGGGTTTTTAGGCCTTTAGGGTTTTTAAGTATTTTTAGGATTTGTATGGTTTTTAGGGTTTTTATAAATTTTAGGGGTTTTTGGGTTTCTTAGGGGTTTGAGGTGTTTTAAGGAATTTTAGAGTTTTTTTAGGTTTTCTAAGGGATTTGGGTTGTTAGGGTATTTTTTATTTTTATGGATTTTATGGTTTTTAGGGTTTTTATGGGTTTCTAGTGGTTTTTATAGTCTTTTAGTGTTTTGAAGTTTTTTAGAAATTTTAAAGGCATTTAAGAGTTTTTATTTGGGTTTTTAGAGTTTTTAGGGGATATATAGTTTTTAAGGTTTGTAGGGGTTCTTATGGTATTAAGTATTTTTGGGTTTTCGGGCCTTTTAGTGGTTTTTATCATCCTTAGGGTATTTTTTTGGGTTTTGATGTTTTTAGGTTTTTATGGTTTTCTTAGGAGTTTTTAGGGTTTTTTACATTTTTAGGGGTTTTTAGGGATTTTTAGGATTTTTATGATTTTTAGGGTTTTTTGTGGAATTTTAGGGTTTTATGGGTTTTTAAAGTGTTTTGGAGTTTTATGGTTTGTATGAATTTATGGACTTTTTAGGTTTTTTCGTTATTTATTAATTTTTAGGTTTTTTTGGAGTTTTAAGTGTATTTAGGTTTTCAAATTTTTATTATGGGGTTTCAAGGATTTTATGGTCATTTTGGTTTTAATGTATTTATATATATATTTTTTGATTATTATTGTTTTTAGGGATTTTAAGTGGTTTTAGGGGTTTAAAGTGTTTTTAGGGTTATTAGTAATTTTTACGTTCCTTTGGGGTTTTACGTTTTTTTAGGTTTTAATTGTATTCTTAGTATTTTTCAGGGCTTTAATTTTTTTAGTTTTTATGGATATTTAAGATTTTTTGGATTCTTATGGTGATTTAGGGTTTTAAGATATTTTTAGGGTTTTAAGGTTTTTTGGGTTTTTATTATCTTTTTATGTTTTTAGAGTTTTTTTTAGATTTTTAGGGTTTTTTTGTTTCTGATATTTTTAAAAATTTTAGGGGTTTAAAGGGATTTTAATATTTTTTAGTGGTTTTTATGGTTTGTATGGATTTTTAGGTTTTTTTTGTTATTACGGTTTTTACTGTGTCTTGGGTTTTTAAGGGGTTTTAGGGTTTTCGTGTTTTTTAGGGGTGTTAAGTTTTTTCAAATTTTTCTGGGTTTTTATGGTTTTTAAGGTTTTAAGGATTTTTTTATGTTTTTGGAGATTTTTATTTCTTTTTTAGGATTTTTATTTATTTTGGGTTTTTTGGATTTTGTGGGTTTCGAGTGTTTTTAGTGTATTTTCAGTTTTTATCATTTTTAGTTTTTCAAGGGGTTATAATATTTTTTAGGATTTTAATGTTTTCTTTTGGGTTTTCGTTGTTTTAAAAAAGTTATACATTTGTAGTGATATTTTGGGTATTTAATTTTTTTTTGGTTTTTATAGGGGTTTCATGTATTTTTGTTTTTTTGGGGGTTTAGGGGTTTTTATAGGTTTTTGGGGTTTTATGGGTTTGTAATGTTTTTAATGTTTTAAGGGTTTAATTTTTTTAGTGTTTTTAGTGGTGTTTAGGGTTTTTTTTTTGGTTTTTAGGAATTTGTAAGGTTTTTTGTAGTTTTATGGATTTTGGTTGCTTCATGGTATTTAGGGTCTTTTTGGGTTTTTAGGGATTTATCATTTTTATTTTATTAGGGGGTTTATGTGTTTGTAGGTTTTTCAATTTTTCTTATGGTTTTAAGGGTTTTAAATTTATTTAAATTTTAGTTATTTTTAAGGGTTTTTAGGATTTTTATTCATTTTCAGTTTTTTAGGGATGGAGGGGTTTTGGATTTTTGGGGTTTTAAGGGGTTTTATGTGTTTTTATATTTTTAAGGTTTTGTTAGGTTTTTTCAAGGGTTTTTAAAATTTTAAATTTTTTTAGGGATTTTTATGATGATTATTTTTAAGGGGTTATATGGTTTTCTTAGGGTTTTTAGGGTTTTGGGGGATATTCTGTTTTTTCATTTTTTAAGGGTTTTTTGAGTTTTATAGTGTTTTTAATGATTTTTAGAGTTTTTTAATTTTTTAGGGGTTTAAATGGTTTAAGAGTTTTATGTGGTTTTTAGGGTTTTTATGGGATTTATGGTATTTTATTATTTTTAGTGTTTTTAGGGTTTTTTATGGTTTTTAGGGCTTTTAAGGCTTTTGGGTTTTTATTGAATTTATAGGGTTTTAGGGTTTTTTGTGTTTTTTATGTTTTTAAGGAAAAAAATATGCGAGGGTTAGGTAATCCCAACCCCCCCCCCCCCCCCAATTTATTAGAAAGAAAAAAGAGACACAACTGACAATGGAGTTGAGGGGTCAAACAACCCACACCAAAAAATACCTTACAACCCACGCCAAAAAAAGAGAAAAACAAAAAAAAGAAAAGGAAAACCACACAGAGAGAAGAAGAGAGAGAGGCAGGAACAACAATTTAGCAGTCAGAAGTCTCCATCCCCATACGGATCCCCATCAGCACCATAACCAGTGGAAGCATCTGACTCCAACGACTCCCATTCAGATGATTCACATTGTTTAAGGAAGGTGGTGCAGTAATCTCTGAGGCGTTGTTGATTCACATCAAGCTACACCTGCTCCACATTCAGCTGCTTCTTAGCTGACCGCCCCACCTTTCCAGAGGAGTTCTTCAAAGCTTTACTGGATGCCCTAGTAGCTACTGTCTTTGGCAGGGTGGAATAGTCCTTCCTCGGCTTCCTCTTTTGTGGGTTAGATGTGACACTAGCAGAAAATTTATGATTTTATTATTTTCAAATGGGTTTTCAGGGTTTCCAGGGTTTTTTACATTTTTAGGGATTCTTAGACATTATTTAGGATTTTTATGTGTTTAGGGTTTTTGGGATTTTGGGGACTCTTTTGGTCTTTTTGGTTTTTAGGGTACTTGGGGTTATTATAATTTTTAGGTGTCTTTGGGATGTTTTTGATATTTTTAAGGTTTTTTTGGGTATTTCAGGTTATTATAGTTTTTTTATAATTATAGGGATTTTTATTGTATTTTTATTATTTAAATGTTTTAAATTTTTCATGGTTTTTGAACGACTTTAGGGTTCAATTGTTTTTTAGGGTTTTATGGTTTTTAGAATTTTTAGTTGTTTTAATTTTATTTATGTTTGTTAATGTTTTTTTTATTTTAATATTTTTTATTTTTTTAGTGTTTTTAGGGTTTTTTATTGGTTTCAGCATTTTTTTTAATATTTTTAGTGGTTTTATGGGTTTTTGGGTTGTTTAGGTTTTATGAGTTTTTTAGGTTTTTAGAGGTTTTATGTTTCTTTAGGTACTCAATTTTTTAATAGGTTTTTAGGGTTTTTTGGTTTTCTACATTTTTAGGGATATTTAGGGATTTTAAGGATTTTTATGGTTTTTGGGGTTTTTAGGGATTTTGAGGGTTTTGAGGGACTTTTATGAATTTTTGGGTTTATAGGTTTTTTTGTGTTAGTTAGGTTTTTAGGGGTTTTAATTTTTTTATGGTTTTTTTGTTTTCTTAGTGTTTTTTTGGATATTTATGTTTTTGAGGAATTTTATAGGTTCGGGTTTTTATATTATTTTTTACATTTTTAAGGGATTCTGAGGATTTTTAGTATTTTTTCGCATATATGATTTTAGAGGTTTAAAGTATTTTAATATTACTAAGGTTATCATATGTTTTTTGGGTCTTTTGGCTTTTTTATGTTTTTAGGGATTTTTATTGATTTTTAGGGTTTTACGGGATTTTAGGGTTTTTAGAGGATTTAAAGGATTTTAGTATTTTTTATGTTTTCGTGGGGTTTTAAGTGTATTTTTTGTTAATTTTTTTATGGGTATTTAGAATTTTGATATTTTTTATATTTTTATACAAGTTTGTGATTTTTTTTGGGGTTTAGGGTATTTTGGGTATTTAAAGTTACTTTGGGTATTTTGTATTTTTGGGGTTTTTTTGAGTTTTTACCGGTTTTATGGGTTTTTATTATTTTTAATGTTGTTAGGGGTTTAAAGGGTTGTTATAATTGTTTGTGGGTTTTAGGGGTTTTTTAGGTCTTTAGGGGGTTTTATGGTTTTTAGGGGGTTTTATGATTTTAGGGTTTTTTAGGGTTTCTATAATTTTTAGGTTTTATAGGTGTTTTATGTGTTTTCAGGGTTTTATGGATTTCTTAGGGGGATTTTAGGGATTTTAGTGTTTTACATTTTTATGAATTTTAGGTATTTTTTTAGGATTTTTTTGATTTTCAGTGTATTTAAGGATTTGGGGGGTTTTTATTAATTTTTTAAGATTTTTAGTGGTTTTACTTGATTTTAGGGTTTTAATGTTTTCTTAGTGTTTTTAGGTTTTTGAGGGTTTTTTCCATTTTTATGGATTTTTATGGTTTTTAGGGGTTTTTATGGGTTTTTGGGGTTTTGACTGTTTTTTGGATTTTTAGTGTTTTTAAATTTTTTGTGCAATTTAGGGTTCTTTTTTTAGGGTTCTTAAGGGGTTTTAGAGTTTTTAAACATTTTAAGAGTTTGAATAGTTTTATGGGTTTTAGTGATTTTTTGGTTTTTATGGTTTTTGGGGTTTTATGGTTTTTTGGAGTTAATGGTTTATAGGGTCTTCAGAGGTTTCAGGGTCTATTTCTTGTTTTTTTAGGATTTCTAGTTTTTTTTAAGGATTTAAATTTTTTATAGCTTATTATGGATTTCTTATGGGCTTTCATGGTTTTTAGTTTTTTTATGTTTTTAGGTTTTTTTGGATTTTTTAGTATTCTTATTGTTTTTTTAGTTCATAAAGATTTTAAGGGGTTTTAGAGTTTTTAGGATTTTTAATGTTTTTCTGGTTTTTACGTGTTCTATGTTTTTTAATATTTTTAATCTTTTTAAGGGTTTTTGAAGTATTATACGGTATTTTACATTTTAGGTATTTAGGGATTTTTATTCTTTTTTTGGTTTTTAGGGTTTTTAGGGAATATGATGTTTTTAGGGTTTTTATGCTTTTTGGGGGTTTTAGTGCATTTTAGGTTTTTATGGGTTTAAGAGTTTTTATTTTCTGTGGTTTTATTAGGGTTTTGATGGGTTTTACCTTTTTTACAATTTTAGGTATTCTGAAGGTTTTTTGGTATTTTTATGGGGTTTTAGGGGTTTTAAGGATTTTGTGGTTTTAAGGGGTTTTATGGGTTTTTTGAGTTTTTAGTGGTTTTCTGTTTTTTTTGAGTTTTTTAAAAAAATCATGGTGTTTAGGGATTTTTTTGATTTTTTAGTGGTTCAGGGTGTTTTTGAATATTTGGAATTTAAAGATTTTTAGGGGATTTTAGGTTTTTCAGTTTTTAGCGTTTTTGTGTTTTTAGGGGTTTTTAGGGTTTTTAGGTTCCATTAAGGGTTTTCAGGATTTTTAGGGTTTCATACATTTTTAGGGATTTTTAGGGTTTTTTGTGATTTTTATGGATTTTTAGGGTTTTAAAGGATTTTGAGTGTTTTTAGGTTATTTAGGGGTTTATAGATTTTTAGGGTTTTTAGGGGTCTTATGTTTTTTAGGTTTTTACTGGTTTCCTTGGATTTTTCTTAATTTTTAGGTATTTTTACTTTTATTGTAATTTTCAGGATATTTTTTTATTTTTATGGTTTTTTGCGTTTTGGAGAATTTGAGGGGTTTAGTGGTTTGGGGGATTTTTAGGGCTTATAATTGGGGGGTTATGCATTTTTTGATTTATTAGGGTTTTAGGGCGAAGGTAGATGCGAGGACCAGGCTATTCCTAGCCACCGAAAATTTATTAAATAAAAGGAATCGAGTCCAAAATAAGTACAAAAAGATAAGAAAGCAAGGAAAGAAAGACACAAAAGAAAGAAACAGTGAAAAGGTCAAGCAATAAAGTCATCACACTCATACCCAGCTCCAAACAGGTCTCCATCTGCATCGTAGCCGTCAGCAACATCAGGATCTGCCAAGTCCCACTCATAAGATTCATACGGTGTCGCAACATAATACTCCCTCTACCTCTCCTTCTCCCTGCACGAGGACCTAGTTTGAATAGTCCTGGGCATCGTAGAATAATCCTTCCTTGCCCTTATTTTCCGAGTCCCAGACGAGATATGTGTCCCCTGAGAAGGTATCTCCATGTCCTCCTGGTCCTGATCCTATACAGGAATCTCCATGACCTCTTGGATCAAGGAACAAGTAGGAATTTCATGCCTCATACTTTTGAACTGGGGCATATTGGCACTGTCTTCCAGATTGAGAGAGCAAAAAGTAAAGGCTGGCCCTGCAAAAACCCTCTCCCTGGGCAAGCCACCTGCATTGTTCTCTTTCCCAAAAGGTTCCCCAAGTAGGGCACTTTCATTCAAAATATATGCCATATTTGATGTCATGCTGAAACTATCATTCGATCTGTCCTACCATACCAAATGAGCATGGGAATTCAATTCCTCCTACAAAAAATCATCATACACTGTTGCCTACATCACGTTGGGGTCCTCCAAAACCCTGTCTTCCAGAACCGGGTATATTGACTTCCACTTGTCTTCATCTCCCATCTGCTCAGAATCATTTATCTTATAGTCAGGTGCCCTTTCAGGTGTGCATGCTTCTGACACGTCTATCGCAACTGAGACCGAAGACCCCATTTTATGATAACAATCATCATGCGAAGCAGGGCAGACCACCAATGCCTGTGCATCTTCACCCTCCTTCCAATCCACCTGAGCAATGTGTCCATGCTCAGCATATCGAGTCACCATATCCCCAGCAAGACCATTCCCAGAGCCCTATTCCTCAACCAGCCAATCAAATCAGTTGTTTACAGGAACAACCTTTCCCTACCCACCTGCACATTTCCCCAACACACCATCCCTCTCCTGTGTCGCTTGCATAGTCACGGCCAAGCTATCTCGAGTGTCCCGGACAGTTTCAAGACTACTGCTTCGAGCATCAGAAGTGTTCAATTTTGTGCCAAACACTATTCCTAGATCCTTATTCATCCTATCAAACACTACATTAACCATACACTCAGGCGGTTGATGCGGAACACTCTTTAACGAAGTGTCCCCAGAACCCACACAAACTAACTCCTCCTCTCTGGGCATTTCCCCCTGCCAAGCTACCATGTCCTGACTAAGACTAGACGCCGGGGAGGTAGCCTGCTCATTAAGAGGCTCCATGGATGAAGCTCGAACCTCATGAGTGGCCACCAGTTTCCCATCACCACTAGAAGTAGGATGAATCCTGGGGTATCCATCCCAACTAGTATTTGGAGCCAACCCTCCCATATTGTGCAGAGGTGATTCCCCAACCACAATCCCAACAAACGTTGATGGAGCAGTAGCAGTCGGCCCATGCGTAGAAGAGGAGGAGCCGCTTCCACTTCGGCACACAGATGCAGCATGGCCTAACCTACAGCAATTCGAGCAGAAGAAGACCCAGGATTCAAAGCAGACCTGTTGTTGCCACCAGATTAATGTTTTTAACATTTTAAGGGGGTTTAATGGATTTTTAGTATTTTGATTTGTTCTTAGGGGTTTTATGGGTTTTTTAGGATTTTGGGGTTTTTATGGTTTAAAGTATTTTTAGGTTTATTCAGCTTTTTTATTATTTTATAACAATTTGGTTTTTTCGGGTTTTATGACTTTCCTAGGGTTTTTCTATGTTTTTAGTGTCTTTTATTTTATTAAGGAATTTAGGGATTTTTTATGATTTTTATGGGTTAATACGATTTTTAGGGATTGTGAGGGGTTTTTTAGATTTTTTTGGGTTTTAATGTTTTTATGGTTTTTTTGGGATTTCATATTTTTTATGTTTTTAGGGTTTTAAATATTTAAATAGTTTTTAATGATTTAAGGGTTTAAATGGGTGTTTATAATTTTTAGTGGGTTTTTATGTTTTTATTGTTTTAAAGGGGTTTTATGGTTTTTATGGGTACTTATTGTTTTATGGTTTTTAAAGGTTTTTGGGGTCATTTAAGTGTATTCACATGTTGTAGGTTTTTAGGGGTTTTATGTGTGTTTAGGGTGTTATGGTTTTCTTTGGGTTTTTAGGGTTTTTAGGGTTTTTTAAATTTTATTAGGTTTTAATTATTTTTCGGGTTTTAATGGTGTTTGAGGTTTTTAAGGATTTAGGGATGCTTTAGTGTTTTAAGGATTTTTAGGATTTTTTAGGGTGTTTAGCATTTTTAGGTTTTTTAGGGGGTTTAAGTGTTTTTAGGTTTTGAATGTTTTCATAGGGTTTTTGGGTTATTTTTCTTTTAATGATTTTTAGGGATTTTTACGATTTTATGGCTTCTTATTGTTGGTAGGGATTTTGAGGGATTTTATGGTTTTTGTAGAGTATTTTGGGGTTTTATAGATTTCTTAGGTTTAAATGTTTTTTTTTATTTTCTTGGTGTTTTTTAGAGTTTTTAATTTTTTTAGTAGTTTAAAGGTTTTTAGTTTTTTTGTGATTTAATTTCGTTTTTAGGTGGTTTTGGGTCTTTTATGGTTTTTTGGGTTTTTATGTGATTTTTTGGGCTTTTCGGGTTTTTTGGGTTTTTAGATTTTTAGGGGTTTTACTTGGTTTTTGGTTTTTACAGTTTTCTTGTGGTTTTAGGGTATTTTATGTTTTTAGGGATTTTTTGGATTTTAATGGTTTTTAGTGTTTTTAGGGATATTTACGTGTTTTAGGGATTTTAGTCTTTTTAGGATTTTCATTGGTTATTTAAGGTTTTTTTCATGTTTTTTGGGGTTTTATGATTTTTTAGATTGTTTTAAACAAAACTAGTGGACTAACAAGTATTTTGTGGGGTTTGGGGTTTTATTTCTTTTTATGGTTTTTAGGGATTTTAGGGTTTTTATAATCATTTAAGGGCTTTAAGGTTTTTGAGCATTTTTTTTGGTTTTTAGGGGTTTTAATTGTTTTTAGGATTTTATGTTTTTCATAGGGTTTTTAAATGTTTTTATGGGTTTTAATGTTTTTTTTTTGGATTTTTAGTGATTTTTTAGTATTTTTATAGGTTTTTAGGGTTTTTAAGGATTTTGAGGGTTTTTAGGATTTTATTGGTTTGTTAGGGGTTTTTAATTATTTTTAGAGTTTTTATATTTTTTGGGACTTAATGTATTTTTAGGTTTTATTAGGGCAAGGAAGGCTCGGGGCCAGGCTATTCCTGACCGCCCCTAAAATTTATTATAAAAAGACACAAAGACATTGGAGACAAGGGAGGGGTGGGGTAAATCAACCCACACCCAAAAACCCTTAACAAACACACACACACCCAAAAAAATCAATGACAGAAAAAGACTCAAAAACCAGACACAACAACGACATCATCACGTCACATCTAGCCAATACCAGCATCCAGAATCACCAAATCCAATCATCGCAGCTACACAGCAGCAGTGACACGTCCAAACCAACCTGCCTCAACAACCAACAACACCAAATCCGACATCACAGCCAATCACAAATAGCAGCATCAAACCACAACACAAGCACCGCAACAAAACACGACCATCATCACCTCCTAGCAAACAACGACCAGCAACGAGCAACACAACAGAAAACTCATCTGCCGTAGCAGTGAATAACCAAATAACCACAAGCATTATACCCCATTTAGTATTCAACAACCACTAAATAATGAAGCCATTCCCCAACCAGCCTCCATTCACACCCTTTCCATCTACTAGCATGTCCTCCCTAGTAGGATCCACTGATAGTAAAATAGGACCTTCAACATGAAATTTATTCGCTTCCACACATCTCAGTCTAGCAAAAAACATCAACCAGCACCAAAGATACATCCAACCAACATTTCCGTTCACACCTCGTGAACAAGCAGCAGAAAAATGCCTATCTCTCTCATCAGCACACACCAAAAGCCACAAGAGAAACAAAAAAATCGAACAAACCTGCATCTTCATAGCACATCATTGACCAGCAAATTGAAGAGCCTACACCACAGGCAGACCGATGAAAATCCATCCAAAACTAGCATCCTCCATCGCAAAACCAAACATCCACCAAAGCACTCCAGACCTCAGATCTGCAAGCATCCGCTTCACCGATGACCCAGAGAAAGAAAGCATCACGTCACCCCACTGCGGAAAATAGACTCCCCCGAAGCCAAACCCCTAGGAGGAAGCTACCGAAGAAGACCGAACTCCAACCGTCCAAGAGCCCCTGCCCACCAATGAAGCCATCGCCACCTTCGGCCAGGCCACTGTAACCATTCCCGTAGTGGTCCTGGACCCCGTTGACCCATCTTCAGACACAACAGAACTACAAACACGCCCCTGATCAGGGGCTGAAAACCAGCATCGACTAAATCTTGAAGCCCGATCTGGATCCACGTAAGGATCTGCAGCCAGAGGTGCAAACAGAGCCCATTGGGGATGATGGGGCCGCCAAAGCACCGAGTCCACCACCATAAAGGGACCAAAGAGCGCATCCTGCAACTTCTTCGCAGATCGAGGAAAAGGTCAGACCAAAACGTTGGATATACCTTCTGCATCGCAAGATCAAGGCGCCAAGAAGGAAGAAGAACCCCTGATTCCTGCCACCATTGGTCCGGAGAACACTGCTGATGGTATTTCTGGGGATTTCTTAGGATTTTTATGGGGTTTTTTGGGTTTTTAGGGATCGAGTTTTTTTTTTAGGGTTATTGGGGTTGTTTGGGTTTTTATGGGTTTTTTTGTTTTTGGGATTCAATGGTATTTTATTTTTTTAATCATTTAAGGTGTTTAAATGGTTTTCAAATTTTTAGTGTTTTTTAGGATTTTAAGGGTTTTCTATGGTTTTTAGGGGGGTTTTTGGTTTTATGATTTTTAGCATGTTTTGTTTTTTAGGTGGTTTAGGTGTTTTTATTTTTTAATGTTTTTCTTAGGGTTTCCATGGTTCATATGATTTTTTACATTTTTAGGGATTTTTAGTGTTTTTTATGATTTCTTTGGGCTTTTAAGAATCCTGAGTAGTTTAGGGGTTTTAGCATTTTTTTTGGAGATTTAGTGTTTTTTGAGTCTTTTATTGTTTTAAAGGTTTTTTAGTGTGTTTGTACATTTATAGTGGTTAAAGGGTTTTTAGAATTTTTTTAGTTTTTAGGGTTTTTATGGTGTTTTAGGTTTTTTATTTTAAGGGTTTTTATGGTTTATTAGTGGTTTAGGTCTTTTATGGTTTTTAAGGTTTTTAGCGTTTTGAATTTTTTAGGGCTTTTATGAGTTTTTAGATTTTATGGGTTTTTAGTTTTTTTTATGATTTTGGGGGGTTTTATGTTTTTATGGAATTTTAGGTCATTATAAATATTTTTATGGGTTTAAATGTCTATGGATTTGCACGATTTTGAGAATTTTAGGTGGTTTATCTATTTTTAGGGATTTTAGATTTTTTAGGTGTTTCAGGGGTTTTATGTGTTTTTAGGGTTTAACGGTATTATAATGGTTTAAAAGGTTTTTTATTCTTTTAGTTTTATTTTTATTTTTGAGGGATTTTATAGGGTTTGAAGGGGGTTTTGATATTTTTGAATTTTTTTGGGGGGTTTTACCATTTTTATTGCATTTTGGGGGTTTTAGGGGATTTTTGAGTTTTTTTTATGGATTTCAAGGTTTTAAAGTGTTTATAAATGTTTTTAGGTGTTTGAGTGGTTTTTAGAGTATTTAGTGATTTTTTGGTTATTTATGATTTTTTATTATTTTTATTATTTTTAGGGGTTTATAGTTTTTAGGGTTTTTAGGGTTTTTTTATGGTTTTTAGCGTTTTAGGTTTTTTATTGGTTTTTAATGTTTTTAGTGTATTATGGTTTTCTTAGGTATTTTCATGGTTTTTTATATTTTTAGATATTTTCTATCATTTTTATAATTTTTCTAATTATAGATATTGTAAGGTTTTATAGGGGTTTTGGGTTTTTTTTACTTTTTTATTGTTTTTACATTTGTTTATATTTTTTAAATATTTTTACGTGTTTAAAGGGTTTTTAGATTTTATATGGTTTCAATGGGTTTTAAGGGTTTATATGGTGTTAGAGGTTTTATATTTTTTCGGGGGTTTGGGGGGTTTCTAAGGTATTTTTTGTTTTTAGTGTTTTTTTGGGGTTTAGGGATTTTTATTGTTTTTTTGGATTTAAAGGTTTTCTTTTTGGGGGTTTTTGGTTTTTAGGAATTTTATGTTTTTAGGGATTTTATATCTTATTTATGATTTTTACGGGATTTTAGTATTTTTAGGGATTTTGAGTTGTTTTTGGGTAATTAGGGGTTTTTGGGTTTTTCTGTTTTTATGGGTTTTTAGTGGTTTGAAGTGTTTTTACGTTTTTATGGATTTATTTGGTATTTTTAATATTTTTAAGTTTTTTTTGGGTTTTGAGGGATTTTTTTAGGGTTTTATGGGTTTTTATGATCTTAGGGATTTTGATTGTTTCTTTGTTTTTTACAGTTTAAAGGACTTTTTTAAAACTTTTTAGGGTTTTTATGTTTTTTAGAATTTCTAAAATTTTAAGGTATTCAAATGGGGATTTAGAGATTTTTTGTTTTTTTATAGTTTTTAATGGTTTTCAAGTTTTTAAGGTTTTTTGGGTGTTTGTAGTATTTAGGGGGGTTAGGGTTTTTAGGTTCTTTTTCATTGTTTTGGGGATTTTATCATTGTTAGGTTTTTAGTGGGTAATTGTTTTTATGTTTTTAATGTAGTTGATGTTTTTATGTTTTTTACAATTTTTTTGTATTTTTAGGTATTTTTAGGATATTTCTTCATTTTATAGGGGATTTAGGGATTTTGAGCGGTTTTAGGGTTTTTAGGATTTTTAGTGTTTTTAAATTTTTTTAGTTTTTTAAAAGTTTTAAGTGTGTTTTGGTTTTTTGGGTTTTCTTATAATTTTTAAGGTTTTTAGGGTTTATTAAATTGTTAGGGGTTTTACATTATTTTTTTGGATTTTTATGGATTTTTATGGATTTTTTGGGATTCTTAGGTTTTTTAGGGATTTAAAGGGTTTTTTCCTGTTTTTAGTGTGTTTTAGGTTTTAAGGGGTTTTATGTGTTTTTATTTTTGTAATGATTTCTTTTGAGATTTCTGTTTTTTTAGGTTTTTTTACATTTTTATTATTTTTGGGGGATTTTTAAGATTTTTGTGGTATTTCAGCGTTTTAATGGTTTTTAGAGTTTTAGGTTTATTATGGTTTTTGAGTTTTTAGGGGTTTTTTAGTTTTTTGGTAATTTTATGGTTTTTAGAGTTTTGAATAATTTTTTAGTTTTCAATGTTTATTGAGTTTTTAGTTGTTTTTATGGTTTTTTATGATCTTAGGGTTTTTTATGGGTTTTAGGGAATTTTCGGGTTTTAGGGTCTTCTTATTATTTTTAAGGGTTTTATCATTTTGCAGGCCTTAGGTATTTTATGTATTTTTATGTTTTTATGTTTTTAATAGAATTTTTTAGGGTTTTATTTTTATTTAAAATTTTTATAGATTGTTTGTAATTTTTAAGGATTTTTAGGTTTTTTGTGTTTTTAGGTATTTTGGGGGGTTTTATAGTATTTTACGGTTTGTAGGATTTTTAGGGGTTTTATCATTTTTTTTAATTTTATGGGTTTTATGTATTTTTATATTTTTAATGTTTTCTTAGTGTTTTTCTGGGTTTTTATGATTGTTTCCATTTTTAGGGATTTTATGGCCTTTTTTAGGATTATTATGATTTGTCGGATTTTTAGGGATTTTGAGTGTTTTTATTTTTTATATGGTTATATGGTTTTTATGTTTTTTAGTTATTTAGCGTTTTATTGATGTTTATGATTTTTATTGTTTTCTATATTTTTTTTAAGCTTTAAGGTGTTTAAATGGGTTTTATAGATATTAGTGGTTTTAGGATTTTTATTGTTTTTTGGTTTTTAAATGTTTTAATGGGTTTTAGGGATTTTAAAGTTTTTAGGGTTGTTAGGGTTTTTTATGTTTTTATTGTTTTTTGGTTATATAAGGGTTATAATAGTATTTAGGTTTTTAATGATTTCATAGGTGATTTCAGGGTTTTATAGGGTTTATAATGTATTTAGGGATTTTAGGGAATTTTTTAGATTTTATGGGTTTTAGGGTTTTTAGGGATTTCATGTGTTTTTAGAATTTTTAGGGTTTTATGGTTTTTGGGTTTTTTTGTGGGGGGGTGAGTTTTTATTTTTTAATGGTTTTTATAGTTTTATATCATTTTTAGGTGTTTAACGGTTTTTTAGTGTTTTCATTGGGTTGTTAGGGTTTTTAGAGTTTTTGGGGGTTTAATGTTATTGAGGTTTTATGGTTTTTCTGGTTTTTTAGGTTTTTAGGATCATTTTTTGGTTTTTAGTGTTTTTAGTGTTTTTACTATTTTTAAGTTTTTATGGTTTTATTTATTTTTAGGTTTTAAATGTTTTCATAGTATTTTCCTTTTTTTAGGGTTTTTTTACGCCATTAGGAATTTTTAGTGAATTTTTAGTATTTTATGTTTTTATGGATTTTTGGGATTTTTAGATTTTTAGGGTTTTAGGGTTTTAATGTTTTTTTGGGATTGTAGAATTTTTATATTTTTAGGGGTTTTAATTGTTTTTATGTTTTATTAGTTTTGAAAAAGTTTTTATAATTTTTAGGTTTTTTATGTTTTAAGGATATTTTGGGATATTTTGGATTTTTATGGTATTTAGGGTTTTTAGAGATTTTGACAACGTTTAGGGGTTTTATGATTTTTAGGGTTTTTATGGTTTTTTGGGATTTTATGGTTTTTTTAGTTTTTATAGTTTAATGTTTATTTAGAGTTTTTATAACATTTGTAGGGGTTTAATGGGGTTTTTTAGAAGAAGGGGTTTAATGGGTTTTTAGATTTTTTGTGATTTTATAGTTTTTTTGGTTTTAAGGTTTTTATTAATTTTAGGGGGTTTTATGGTTTTTAGAATTTTAGGGTTTGTAGGTGTTTTTAGAGTTTTAGGTTTTTAAGGTTTTAAGGGTTTTTTTGTTTATTAGTGTTTTAAGGTTTTCGTTGGGGTTTTTGGGTTTTGGGGTTTTTTATATTTTTAGGGAATTTTAAGACTTTCAATCTTTTTATTGTATTTTGGGTTTTTAGTGATTTTGGGGGATTTTAGGGTTTTGTAGAGTTGTCATGGTTTCTATTGTTTTTTTGGTTTTTAGGTTTCTTTTTGGTTTTTTAGGGTTTTAGAGTTTTTACTGTTTTTAGGACTTTAAGGGTTTTAATAGTTTTAAGTGGACATTTAGGGGTTTTATGGGTATCTATGTATTCAAATGTTTTTTGAGGTTTTTATGGTTTCTAGGGTTTTTAAGGATTTATATTTTTTAACATTATTTAGGTTTTTAGTTGTTTCACGTGTTTTTATATTTTAAATTTTTCTCAGTTTTTTAGGGTTTTTACCGGTCTTTACATTTATTGTGATGTAACATTTTATTAATATTTTTATGGGTTTTAGAGCATTTAACTATTTTAATGGTTTTTAGGAGATTTTTTGAGTTATTTACAATTTTATGGACTTTTTGACTTTTTAAATTTTTTTACAGGTTTAAAGGGGTTTTAGAGTTTTTAGTGGGTTATTAGAGTTTTATTGATTTTTATGTTTATTTTATCCTTTTAGGGGTTTTATGGATTTTATGATTTTTAGGGTATTTATCATTTGTTATGGATTCGTAGGGGATTTCGGTTTTTAGGTGTTTTATGTGTTTTGGGTTTTATGTTTTTCTTAGTGGTTTATAGGGTTTGATAACATTTTATGCTTTTGAATTTTTTTATGTTTTTTTAGGATTTTTATGGGTTTTATGGATTTTAGGTATTTGGTGTATTTTTTATGGTTTTTTGGTTTTATAGCCTTTTCATATTTTTATGTGTTTTAAGGGTTTTTAGGTTTTTATGGTTTTCATATGGTTTTCAGTGTTTTTATGTTTTTTTACATTTTTAAAAAAATTTATGATTTTTAGGATGTTTAAATTTTTTTAGGGTTTTAGGAATTTTGGGGGGTTTTTATGGTTTTTATGGATTTTTGGGGCATTAGGGAGTTTTTTAATTTTTTAGGGTTCTAATTTTTTTAGATATTTTTTACGTATTTATGGGTATAAAGTGTTTTTAATTTTTTAATGGGATTTTACAGTTTTAGCAATTTTAGCGGTTTTGAGGTTTTTATGAGTTTCTATGGTTTTTCAGGTTTTTTGGGTTTTAAAGGGTTTTTTTTGTTTTTTAGGTGATTTTACGATTTTTGGAATTTTTATGTTTTTTAGAGGTTTAAGTATTTTATGTTTCTATGGTATTATTATGTTTTCTCTAGGTTTTTTTAGGTTTCATAATTTTTTTTTCATTTTTAGAGTTTTTAGGGTTTTTTTATTATTTATTATTTCTAGGGTTTGTATAGTATTTTATGGTTTTTACCATTTTTTAGCATTCATGGGTTTAAGTGTTTTTAGTTTTTTAAGCATTTAAAAGGGGTTTTTAGGTATTTCAGTTGTTTTTTTTATGTTTTTTGGGTTTTTATATCATTTTTATGATTTTTATGGTTTTAGTGTTTTCTTTCTTATTTGTTATGGTTTTTAAGGTTTTTAGAGTTTCTTAATGTTTTCAGGGGTATAAAGGGATATTAGAGTTTTTGTGGTATTTTAGTGGTTTTATGAGTATTTAAGGTTTTATATGTTTTTAGTGTTTTTAGGGTTTTTATAGTCTTTTAAAGGTTTTTAGAATATTTTATATTTTAGGCGGTATAAATGTTTTTTAGGTTTTTAGGGTTTTCTTTCAGTTTTCAAGGTTTTATGGTATTTTTTATTTTTAAAGATTTTTATGTATATTTACGAATTTTTTAGTTTTTTTGGTTTTTTGGGATTCTAAGGGTTTTAGGGTTTTTAATGTTTTAGAATGTTTTATAGGGTTTTTATCATTTTTTATATTTAGAGGTTTTAAGAGTTTTTTGGTTTTTATGGTTTTTAGTGTTTTTCAGGGATTTTGAAGGTTCTTTTTGTTTTTAGGGATTTTTGGGGGATTTTTAGGATTTTATATGTTCTTTTGGGGTTTTATGTTTTTTTAGTGATTTTAGGGTTTTTAAAATATTTTTGGGTTTTAGGGGATTTTACGGTTTTCTGCTATGTTGAGTTATTTTAGGGTTTTTTTAATTTTTTATATATTTATGGGGTTTTTGAATTTTTAGAGGATTGTTTGGGTTTGTATGGGGGTTTTGGGTTCAAAGGATTTTAGGGCATGGAAGGTGTGAGGCTAGGCTATTCCTGGCCTCCCAAAATTTATTAAATGAAAATAAAAGCAGACAAGGGTTGTGTGGGGCCAAACATCCTACAACGAAAAACTCGGGACCCCCAAGACACAAAAACCCCAAAAGAAACGAAATGAAAAATGAGAAAGAAGCAGAAACTAAAAATCAACATCTCAATCCACATATGGCTATCCATCAGCACCGTAACCAGAGGAAGCATCTGACTCCACCGACTCCCATTCAAATGATTCATATTTCTTTAGGAAGGCAGTGTAATACTCTCTAAGATGTTGCTGCTCCACATTCAACTACGCCTTGACAGGACAACCTCCTCTACCAGGGGAAACATCCGTAGCATTGAAAGAGGCTCTTATGGTCACTTTATTAGGCAATGTAGAATAGTCCTTCCTCGGCATCCTCTTTTGGGGACCTAAAGAGACACCTGTAGGTTTGTTTTCCATCCCCTATGGAATAGACACCTCAAGAAAGACCCTCTCGTTAATGATCATTTCCATATTTACATTCATCATTCTACCATCCTCCTGAAAAAATATTTGATTATGGATGTAGGAGGATTCCAGGTTTAGGAAACAGTCAGCAATAACCCCAAACCGTCGCATGCTAGGATCCACCAGGGCCGGTTCTTCAATAGCCAGACAAGGAGGTGACACCACACCATCCAGGGCCTACTGTAATTTCCCCTCCCCCTAGGCTTCTTTATTACATCCCCCTGAGAATAGGGATCATTCTCAACCATCCCATCACTATAGTACACAAGCCCCTGTATTTCCCTTTGCTCCTGCTCACCAGCACCATCCGTGTGCCCAATGTTGTCCAAAATTAGCTCAAATTCACTAACATTCTGAGCCATACTCCCTCAAGCACACCCAGTAGTGAAAACCTACACCTCACTCAGTTCGTGTACAGAAAACCTCGCACTCCCAGCATCAGAAACTGGAGACCCTTACCCCTCCTCCCCAGCCAGCTTTCTATCATTCCCCTCATCCACAACAATCCCATCAATAATATGAAAGAGAACCTGCAACTCCCTTCCCTCTTGCTCAACAGCACCATCTGAGAGCCCAGTGGTGTCCAAAATTAGCTCTACTTCACTATAATTATGGGCCACACTCCCTCTATCATGCCCAGTAGTGACTGAATAAACCTCACTCTGCAGTATGTAAGATATCACAATCCCAGCATCCAGATACCCTTGAACCTCCTCCTCCAGTTCTAGCCCTTCAATGTGATTGAAAGTTGGAACGACTTCCTACCTCTACTTCATACTTATCATAGAGAGAATGGGCATTCCACCAATAGAATCCTCCCTTCATAAAGAACTTATAGTATCTGAAAGCTTCAATTAGCTCCACAAATCTCTTGAAAATATCACTCACCTTGGGCTCTGGTTTCCCCTGAACAACTGTTTTCCCTAAACTGTGATCATCTACTGCAAACCCATGGCCCCTCAGTACAACTAGAATACCATCCCGCACAATCTTCAGGCTCAGTGATCTATAAACTAGACCAATTATAGGTGCCACCCCCTTATCACTAGTGATTTCATGCAACTTAAAACAGCTGCTGAAACCTACTTAAAATGCACCCCACCCGAGCCTGACCCCCTTCACCAGACTCAACCTGAACCAAATTCAATATTTGAGTATTTGTGTGCACAACCTCCTACACCTCACCCGAATCCAGCTTCCCTTCACCAGGTACCTCCTAATCTAGATTCAAAACACCATATTTTCTGTCTCCACACTTGAAAGCCTAAACACTATATCCCAAATGCTGGTAGAAAGAGCAGAAATCAGTACAAGACTCAAAAATCACATGTTTTTTCGATCGAATCTACTCACTAACAGAAATCCAAAGAAAATCAACCAGTCCTTTAGATACATCATTCTCAACAAAGGCCCTTGGGGAAACAGGGTGACAAAGGGCCCAAGTTCTTCTATCCTCACATAAGAAACTTCCCACATGATTCCCTAAAATGGAAAAAATGGGAAAAATTTAAACGAAAAGGGATATTCCAAAAATCTAACCCATGATTCCACCATAGGTGTGTCTTGGTTCAAATGTAGAACAAAACTCTACCGAGAAAGGGAGAAATGAGCATCATTGCATCTTCCTGGAGTCATAGACCAAGCATGAACCATATCCTCCTCTGATGAAAAGCGAATCAAGATGTGACTACTATCAACCATACCTACCATAGAGTGATCTTGTAGGTCCCATTGTTCAAACAAAATTCTATCAAAAACAACTACCAGAGATCACCAGTTCAGGAATTGATCACCCATGGTCAGCCTATACTGGTCGGAGGCCTTGTTAAACTCCACAATTGAAAGTTGGAGTTGTAGACATCCTTCATGTAAATTAGGTACCTTAAGAAAAATCTCAACCCGCGGAAAAGGGGGAAGATGTTCAGGATCTGAGAACATAAATATGGACGCTCATCATCAAGAACCAGTGGAAGCCCCTCCCCCACAGAGGGGGGAGGATCGGGTGTAAAATTGATCGTCTTGTTTAATCTTGTTGTGGGAGAGTAGAATCTCCATCGTGATAGAGAAGAGTCTCCATCCTTTCCCTATTAAGGATTTTAAGGGGTTTTATGATTTTTAATGGGTTTTATGTGTTTTTAGTATTTAATGTTTTTCTTAAGGGTTTTCATGGTTTTTATGGTTTTTTACGTTTTAATGTTTTTTGTGTGGATTTTTTAGGGGTTTTTACGTTTTTTAGGGCCTTATATTTTTTGAAGGATTTTAGGGATTTTTTTGGGTATTTAGGGGTTTTTGTTTTTATTTGGGGTTTTATGGTTTTTAGATATTTTTACCATTTTTATAGATTTAAAGTTTATTTAGTGTTTTTGTGAATTTTTAGGGTTTTTATGGGTTTTTAGGTTTCATTAAGGTTTTTAGGGGTTTTATGGTTTTTAGGGGTAAGTGGTTTTTGGGGGTTTTTAGGGTTTTTGGTATTTTTAATTTTTTTATGTGTTTTAGTTGTTTTTAGACTATTAATTTTTTCTTAGGGTTTTCATGTTTTTAGAAGTTTTTTGTTTCGAAGGGTTCTTCGGGAAATTTTATGATTTTTAGGTTTCTAAGGGTTTTTATGGTTTTTGAGGGTTTTGAAGTTTTACGGGTTTTTAGGGTAATTTTTGGTTCCTAGGTTTCTTATGGTTTTTATGTTTTTTATGTTTTTAATGTTTTATTTTGGGGTTTTCGGTTTTTAAGAGGTGTTTACATTTTTTTCTATTTTTAGGGTCTTTTTTTGGATTTTAATGGTTTTTAGGGTTTTATACATTTTAGGTTTTTTTTCAATTTCAACGTTTTTGTGTGTTATAAAGTATTTAAGGTTTTTAGAGAATTTAAAATTTTTATTGGTTTAAAGGTTTTTTATTTTTTAGTGGTTTTTATGGTTTTTAAGGGTTTTTAATGTTTTTATGATTTTTTTATTTTTTGGGGGTTTTAGGGTTTTTAGGTTCATTTATGGGGATTATGGGTTTTTTTCCAATTTTTATATTTATTAGTGGTTTTATGTATTTTTATGTTTTTAAACATTTCTTTGGGTTTTTTAGGGTTTTTATAGATTTTTACATTTTTAGTGAATCTTAGGGAATTTATGTATTATTTGGATTTTTAGGGATTTTAGGGATTTTGAGGGTTTTTAGGGTTTTTAGGTGTTTTATGATTTTTAGAGTTTTAAACACTTTTTAGAGTTTTAAGGGTTTTAAGTGATTTTATGTTTTTATGTTTATCCTAGGGTTTTATGGATTTTTACATTTTTTGGGATTTTTAGGGGTTTTTTGGTTTTCTATTTTTAAGGGATTTTAGGGATTTTGAGATCTTTTATGATTTTTCAGTCATTTTTAGTTTTTGTGGTTTTTTATGATTTTTGAGTTTTTTATGGTTTTATGGGTTTTTGTCGTTTTTTATGTTTTTAAGGTATTAAATGTTTTTTAGTATATTTAGTGGGTTTTAGAAAGTTTATTTATTATAAGTATTTTTTAATGTTTTTAAGGGTTTATTATGGGTTTTAGGGGTTTTTAGAGTATTTTTATTTTTTATAGGTTTTAAGGTTTTTATAATTTTTTAGGTCTTTAAGGGATTTAAATGTTTTAAGGATTTAAGGGTTTTCGTAGTGTTTTTCGGGGTTTTAGGGTTTTTATCATATTTAGATATATTTAGGGATTTTATAGGGTTTTTATGGTTTTTAGGTTTTTTAGGGATTTTGATTTTTTAGGTTTTTTAGACTTTTAGGGTTTTTAGAGTTTTTAGGTTTTATAGGGGTTTTAATTGTTTTTATATTTTTATTGTTTTATTATGGTTTTTTGGGTATTTTGGGGTTTTTGGTTTTTAGGGATTTTAGGGCCTTTATTAGATTTTTGTGGTTTTGTGGGTTTTTTTGGGTTTTAGGGTTTTATTGTATTTTTAGTTTTACAGTTACTTTATTTGTTAGGGTTTTGGGGTATTTTGAGTTTTTTTATATTTATAGGGTTTGAAAGGGTTTTCAATGTTTTTAGAGGTTTTTAGGGTTTTTATGTATTATTATATATTTTAAGGTTTCTACGGTTTTCTGGTTTTTATGATTATAAGGTTTTTAGGTTTTTTAACATTTCTTAGGGTTTTAATTATTTTTTGGTTTTTAGGTTTTCATGGGACATTTTAAGGATTTTATGGTTTTTTCATCTTTAGTTATTTTTAAAGCATTTGAAGATTTTTTTGGGTATTTAGGGATTTCGAGGGTTTTATCGTTTGTTAGGGTTTTAGGTTTTTGTGGTTTTGGGGGGGTATAGAATTTTGTTTAATTTTTTAGGGATTATATGGGTTTTTTATAATTTCATCATTTTTTGTGGTTTAAAGGGGTTTTTGTGTTTTGAGGGTTTTTAGGCGTTTTATGGGATTTTATGGTTTTAAATTTTTTAGGGGTTTTGTGTTTTTAAAATCCATTTTGGGTTTTAGGGACCTTTTAGGGGTTTTAATGGTTTTTGGTGTGTTTCATTTCTTTAATGGTTTAAAGTGATTTAGGTTTTTAAATATTTCTTAGGGGTTTTTAATGTTTTTACGGTTATTTATGTTTTTTGGGATTTTTAGCTATTTTCTAGGAATTTTATGGTTTCTTTGGGGTTTTTGGGGTTTTTGGGGTTTTTAGGGTCTTTATGGATTTTATAAATTTTTAGGAATTTTTATATTTTTTTTGGATTATTGGGGTTTATATTTTTTTTTGTTTTTTTTACGTTTTTTTTTTATTTTTTTAGGGTTTTAAGAGTGTTTATGTATTTTGGTATTTTTTGGTTATTTTTAGGATCATTATGGATTTTAGGGTTTTAGATATTTTAATGGTTTTCTGGTTTTTAGGGCTTTTAGGGATTTTTTTACTAATTGGGGTTTTCTGAGTTTTTAATGTTTTTTTTGTTTTTAGAGATTTTTATGTTTTTAATGTTTTTTAATATTTTTATCCTTTTAAATGGTTTTTATAGTTTTAGTTGGGTTTTTGGTGTCTTATGTGGTTTTGGGTTTTTTATGTTTTTGGAGTTTTGTGGTTTCTTGGGGAGTTTTAGGGTTTTTATCATTTTTTGGTTTTTATAGGTTTTAAGTGTTTTTAGATTTCCATGGTTCTCTTAGGTTTTAAGTGTTTTTATATTTCTATGGTTCTCTTAGGTTTTTTTCCTGGTTTTAGGGGTTTTTATATTTTTAGGTACATTTAGGGATTTTTATATAATTTTATGGTTTTTAGGATTTTTATGGATTCAAGGGGTTTTTGGATTTTTAGGGATTTTTTGTTTTTTTAGGTTTTAAGTGTTTTTATGTTTTCTAGGGATCTTATTTTTTTTATTTTTTTATGTTTTTTCTTAGGGATTTCCTGGTTTTATCATATTTTATGTTCTTATGGGTTTTACTAGTTTTGGAGGTTTTTTTAGGATTTTTGAGGATTTTTAGGTTTTTTAGTGTTTTGGGGGTTTTAGGATTTTTTTTTGGTTTTTTGGGAGATTTTGAGATTTTAGGGATTTAAGGTTTTTAATCTTCTTATTGGTTTAAAGGTATTTTAGATTTTTTTAGTTATTTAGTGTTTTTATGGGTTTTTAGGGGTTTTAAGGTTTTAGGGGGTTTTATGGGTTTTATGATTTTAAGGGTTTTGGGGGGTTTTTGTGTTTTTAAGGCTTTTAATTGATTTTAGGTTTTTGTGTTTTTATTAGAGTTATTTAGGATATTTATGTTTTTTAATGTTTTAATGGACTTTTAGGGTTTTTTTATAAATTTTATGTGTTTTTAGTGTTTCTAGGTAATTTGATATTTTTATGGGGTTTTTAGGGGTTTTGGGGGGTTTTGGGGTTTTTTATATTATCATCATTTTTAGGGTTTTAAGAATTTATGTGCATTATGTTTGTAAGGTTTCATAGGGTTTTCTAGGGTTTTATGGTCTTAATCCTTTTTAGGGACATTTAGGATTTTTTACGAATTTTATGGGTTTTTAGGGTTTTTAGGGTTTATATTATTTTTCGGGCGTTTTAGCAGTTTTTTTAGTTTTTATGGGTTTATGGTTTTTAGAGTTATTAATGTTTTTAGGGGTTTAAAGTGTTTTTAGTGGTGTTTAGGTTTTTTTGCGGTTTTAGGACATTTTTAATATTTTTAGCGTTTTTATTTTTTAGGGGTTTTATGTGATTTACGGACTTTTATGTATTTTATCGTTTTTTGGTTTCTTATTATTTTATGTTTTTTTAGGTTTTTATAGTTTTAAATGGTTTTCTAGGTTTTTAGGGTTTTTTACTTTGGTAGGGATTTTAAGGGAATTTTTAGGATTTTTAGAATTTTTCTAGTTATTTGGGATTTTGTGGGTTTTTCTGGTTTTTTTATGTTTTGAGTGATTCTTAGGTTTTCATGGGAAATAATTGGTTTTAGTATTTTTTTTGTTTTCATTTAGTTCTTAGGGTTTTTAGGATATATATATTTTTAGGTATTTTTAGGGTTTTTTTGGATTTTTAGGGGTTTTAGAGGTTTTTAGGATTTTGAGGGGTTTATAGGATTTTTAGGGGTTTTAGGGTTTTATGGTTATTTTTGGGATATTAGGGCGTTATTAATGTTTTTTAATAATTTTAAGGTTTTTTAGAATTTTTTAATGTTTTTAGTGGTTGAAATGGTATTTTTGAATTTTTTGTTTGATTTTATGGTGTTTTGAGTTTTTGGGGTTTTCATGTTTTTAGGGTTTTCCGGATTTTTTTATGTTTTTATTGATTTTTAGTTATGTTTTACGATTTTTATGATTTTTTGGGTATTATGGATTTTTAGGGTTTATTCGGGTTTTAGGGGTTTTATGTTTTTTTGGTTTTAGGGGTTTTTTTGAGTAGTTAGGGTTTTGATGGTTTTTTAAAAAATTTAACATTTTTTGACATTTAAAGGGTATTTAGGGTTTTTATTATTTTTTATGATTTCTATTGTTTTTTTGGGTTTGTTTATATTTATTAGGGGGTATTATGGTTTTTAGTTGTTTTTATAGTTTTTAGGGTATTTTTAGAGTTTATTTGGGTATTTTTCATTTTTTAGTGGTTTCATGTTTTTATCATTTTTGAATGATTTCATTGGGTTTTTTTAGGGGTTTAGGGTTTTTTACATTTTAGGTATATTTATGAATTTTTTAGAATTTTCATGGTTTTTAGGGTTTTTATGGATTTTTAGGGGTTTTAGGGTTTTATAAGGTTTTAGGGTTTTTATGGTTTTTAGCGTTTTTATGAATTTTAGGGGTTTTATGTGTTTTTATTTTTTTTATGGTTTTCTTAGGGGATTTCAAGGTTTTTAGGGGTTTATATATTTTTAGGGATTTTGAGGGATCTTTTTTTATTTTTATGGTTTTAAGGCTTTAGGAAAGGAAGATGGGAGGGTCAGGCTATTCCCGGCCCCCCCAAATTTATTAAAAAAAAGAGACACAACATACAAGGGAGGGGAGGGGTCAATCGACCCACACCCAAAAACCCTTAACGACCCAAGACAAAAGACCCAAAAAAGGAAAAAACAAGAACGAAAAATGAAAACATACAAAACAAAGTAGCCAACACCATCATCCAGCATCAACCAGCATCCAGTAGATCACAGCTAACCAACAACCAGCATCCAAACTCAAACAGCAATACACATCCAGCAGCAGCACAACCATAAACCACAGCTTCAGCACCTCCCATCCAAGCAGTAACCAACATCCAGAACGGTGAGCATCCAACATCACAGAACCCCCAGCATCCAACATCACATAACCACCAGTGTCCGGTCTCACGTAATCCAGCATCCAACACCTCCTCACCAAGTTGATCCACCATACGAAGCACCATCATCCAGCATTCACTAGCAAAGTACATCAACCAGCACCAAATAATACAACAGACAACAACTCTCGATGCTCCGCACCCCACCACAGAGCTAATAACACACCACCAGCACCCAAACCCAGGACAAGGCCGCAGAACCCAGCACCCAAAATACGGAAACCAGCTCCAGGAAATCACCCCAGTAGAATCACGTAGCAACACTAGACAACGCCTAGAATTCCCCAGAAAGTCCAGTAACCATTACCCACAATGGCTCATGACCAGCACCGCAACCAAAGAACCATGGGTCTTAAGACTCAAATACTTCCAAATAGAACCAGCATCAACAGCGAGCAGCAAGGGCAGAATCATACGCACCTGAAAATGAAATATCCTCACAAAACAATGCCAAGCCGCCATCATTTGTGCCCCTTTCAACCCTTGAGCAGATCTAAGAGCCCCCATCACCACCTTACTGAAACGAGTAGAAGAACGAAGCAGTAAAACAGGAAAGATCGCCCGTTGTTGTGTCCAGAATCCGCATTACTGGTGCACTATGCTCCATTATTGATACTACCAACTCCGTTGACCTTCCTAAGGTCCCAGATCTATGAGGTAAACCCCGATACATGATAGAAATCCATGAAGGAAGCCAACTGCCAATGAGCCTTCATCACCACAAGCCAGATCAGAACAATCTGAGTCTACAGCAACCTTTCCTCCCTGATCGAGGGTCTCCACTGTCAGATCCGCAGGTCTTGAAACCCTAGAAACAGATTCCAGATCTGTCAATCCCGCACTACACCATTGCAGAAATCCGTCCAGAGCGAAGCCAACAACGACCGAGAAACACCACCGGATCCTAGATCTGTCAAGGATAAACCCCGACGCATGCAGACGCGCCTCCATCCGCACGAAAACCATGCCATCCATGCCTCTGAAGTTCTTGAAAGCATGATCCACGAGCCGCTTGAAGAAGTTCCATAGCATAGATCCAAGCCAGAAAGAAGCCCCACCGCCAAAAACCGCATCTGCATCACACCCCAAGTTCTTGAAAGGAGCAGTGAAGCCGTCGGGAAGGGTTCTAAGAGGAGCTCCTGGGAAACGCGGAATCGGGAGAGAACCTAGCAAGAGCGGCGGCATTTTTTCTTCTCTTTTAATGCTTTAGGGATTTTGAGGATTTTTATGGTTTTTTTGTTTTTTGGGTTTTTTTAGTTTTAAGGATTTTATGATTTTTTAGAGTTTTTAACATCTTTGTGTGTTTTGATGGGTTTTTAGTTTTTAGTGGTTTTCTATGTTTTAATGGATTTTTAAGGTTTTTATATTTTTAGAGGTATTTATGGTTTTTGGTGTTTATAGGGTTTTTAGGGTTTGTATTTTCTTTTTTTGGATTTCTAGGGGTTTTAATGTTTTTAAGGTTTTTTGTGGGTTTTAGTGTATTTATGTTTTTAGGATTTCTTAGTGTTTTTATGGTTTTTATGGTTTTTTTTTGTTTTTGAGGAATTCTTGGCGATTTCATAGGATTTTTATGGTTTTAATGGTTTTTATGTCTTCTAGGTATTTTTAGGTTGTCTTGGATTTCTTTTAATTTTTAGGTCTTTTAGTTTTTTTAGGGATTAAGGAGGTTTTAGTGGTTTTAGTTTTATCAGGTTTTGTTGTGGGTTTTTAGGGTTTTTTGTGGTTTTTTGTTTTTAGGAATTTTTTGGTATTTTTATCGTTAGGTTTTTGGGGATTCTAAGTAGTTTTAGCATTTTTGTTCTTTTTTTTGTGTTTTATAGTTTTTTAATAATTTTGGGGGTTTTTACATTTTTTATTATTATTTTAGAATCATAATGGTTATTTAGAGTTTTTAGGGGGATTTATAATTTTTAGGGTGTTTTAGGGTTTCATAATACTTTATGGGGTTCTCGGTTTTTATTGGTTTTTAGGGGTTTATAGTCTTTTAGGGTTTTTAGAGTATTTATTTTATTTAGGTTTTTAGTGGTTTTAGGTGTTTTTTTGGTTTTTAATTTTTTCATTGGGGTTTTCAGTGTTTTTAATATTTTTTATGTTTTTAGGGATTTTCGGGGATTTTTATGATATTTATAGTTTTTAGGGGTTTTAGGGGGTTTTTTAAGGGTTTTAGGTTTTTTAGGTTTTTTCTGAATATTTTATAAATTTGGGGTTCGAATTGATTTTATGGATTTGAGGTTTTCTTATGGTTTTGAAGGTTTTTAGTGTTTTTTACATTTTTAAGGAATTTTGGGGATTTTTAGGATTTTTATGGTTTTTTTGGTTTTTTGGGATTTTGTAGGGTTTTTATGGGTTTTAGGGGTTTCAAGGTATTTATATTTTTTTGGTTTATAGGTTTTTTTGACTTTTTTATGGTTTAATAGTTCTTATATTTTTTAGTGTTTTTAATGTTTTTTGGGTTTAAAGGGTTTAAATTTTTTTAGGCGGTTTAATGGGTTTTAGAGGTTTTGTGGGTCTTTTTAGTATTCTAGGGTTTGTAGCATGCTTAGGTTTTTAGGGGTTTTAAGTGTTTTTAGGTTTTTATGGTTTATTAGTGGTTTTCAAGATTTTTAGGATTTTTTTATATATTTATAGATTTCAATGGATTTCTCAATGGATTTTTAGTGATTTTTATGTGTTTTCAAGTTTTTCAGGTTTTCATACAGTTTTTAGGGTTTTTTTTTATTTCTATTATTTGGGATTTTTCTTATTTTTTTTGGATTTTTTTGTGGATTTTCAGAGTTTTTAGGGATTTCGATTATTTTTAGGGTTTTATGATTTTTTTAGTTTTTTAGGTTTTTATGTTTTTCAGAGTGTTTTAACATTTGTAGGAGTTTAAAGGGTTTATATTGTTCTAGTGGTATTTAAATTTTTTTTACTTTATAGTATTTTAAATTTTTTTAGTATATTTTTGTGTTTTTAAGTTTTTTAGGGTTCTTAGTGTTTTTAGGGGTTTTAGCATTTTTTAGGGGTATTTTGGGTATTTAGGTTTTTATGTTTTTCATAGGGGTTTTTATGGTTTTTAGTTTCATTGAAATATTTAGTGATTTTTATTATTTTATGGGGTTTTAGGGTTTTTTGTTTTTTAAGTGTATTTAGTTTTTTATTTTTTTTAGTTTCTAGGATTTTTTTATGTTTTTAGGGCTTTTAGCCTTTTTATTTACTTAAGGTTTTTAGGCAAAGAAGGTTTGGGGCTAGGCGTGTCCCGGACCTACAAAATTTATTAACAAAAAAAGTAAGTAGAAGGTTTTATAGGGAGGGTCTGCACAAACAAGTATGCAAGTCACCCTTTATGCCAGAGTCCACAAGGGGAGTACAAAAATCCGGCGCTACAAATGACCACATGGAACATCCATCCTCAATTGCTTTCTTGGAGAGCATCTCCGCCACCTTGTTCGCTTTCCTGTATGCATGTTGACCATAATGTTCATACCCTAAGATGTCCTCATACACACAACCCATTTTGGGAGGAGCCTCCATGGGATTTTACTTGTTTTCCTTTTATGGGATTCATTGTATAAAATGGGTTTTTTGGGTTTTTTGGGTTTTTTGGTTTTTTGGGTTTTAACATTTTGAGGGTTTTTAGGGGTATTAAGTGTTCTAAAGGTTTTAAGTTTTTATTTGGGGTATTAATAGTTTTATAGGTATATTGTATTTTTAGGGATTATTTGGGATTTTATTTAGTATTTTTGGGGTTTCTTTCAGTTTTGGGGATTTTGATGGGTTTTTGGGTTTTTTTATGAATTTTAGGGGTTTATGGGTTTTTCAATTTTTAGGGTGTTACTTGAGTGTTTTTTATGGTTGTAATGTTTTTTAGAGTTTTTAACGTTTTTAGGGGTTTAAAGTGGTTTTTTAGTTTTTAGTAGTTATTTGTGGTTTATTGGTTTTTAGGGGGTTTATGGTTTTTAAGCATATTTACGGTTTTTAGGGTTTTTTGGTATTTAAGCATATATTATATTTTTTAGTGGTTTTAAGATTTTCTAGGTTTTTATTATTTCATATGGTTTTCAAGTTTTTAGTGTATTTTTTTAGTTATTTTATGGTTTTTTAAATTTTTGGGGGTTTTAGGGATTTTTGGGGGTTTTAGGGTTTTAGTGGTTTTAGGCTTTTTATAGTTTTTAGCTTTTTACATTTTTTTGTTATAGTGGTGTTTTAGAGTTTTTAGTGGTTATATAGTTTTTATATGGGTTGTTAGGTTTTTGAATTTTTAGGGGGTGTTGTGGTTTTAAGGGGTGTTAGGGTTTTTTATGGTTTTTTATGGGTTTTTATGGATTTTGGTTTTTTAGGTATTTAAGGGTTTTATGTTATTTTTGGAATTTATGTTTTTATTAGGAGTTTTTAGGGTTATTATTATTTTTTATGTTTTTTTGGATTTTAGGTTTTTTTTATGTTTTTATGGGTTTTTATGGTTTTTATGGTTTTTAGGGATTTTGAGGGTTTTTAATTTTTTTAGGGATTTTAGAGTTTTTGAGGTTTTTTTAGGATTTTAGGTGTTTTTGGTTTTTATGGATTTCATAGGTTTTTAGGATTTTAATATTTTTTTTACATATTTATGAATTTAAATGTATTTTTAGCATTTTTATGATTTTTAGATTTTTCGTGTATTTTTAGGGGTTTTAGGGTTTTTATGGGTTTTTTGGTTTTCAGGTTTCTTTAGCTTTTTAGAGTTTTAATTTTCTTTTTATGTTTCTTAATTTTTTAGGGGTTTAAAGGGTATCTAGTTTTTTAGTGGGTTTTTTGGGTTTTAATATATTTTTAGGGTTTTATGGTTTTTAGAGGCTTTATGGTTTTTAATTTTTTTAAGGTCATCATAGAGTTTTTAAGGCAATTAGAATTTTTAGGTTTTAGATATTTTAAAAAAAAATTACGGGTTTCTTAGGGTTTTTTAGGATTTTATGGTTTTTATAATTTTAGGGATTTTTACGATGTATTAAGATTTTATGGAGTTTTATTGTTTTTATGTATTTTGATGTTTGTTTGGGTGTTTAGATTTTTTATAGTGTTTATAATTTTTTAGGGTTTTTAGGGTTCTTATATGTTTTTAGGTTTTTAAGGTTTCTTTGGATTTTTTTATGGTTTTGGGGTATTTTATATTTTCGGGATTTTTTAGGATTTTTAGGATTTTAATTTGTTTTTATGGTTTTTAGGGATTATGAGGGTTATTATGGGTTTTAGGGTTTTTATAGTGTTTTTAGGGTTTTTTTTTGAGTTTTTAGTGTTTTAATGTTTTTAGAATTTTTTTAACTTTTTTAGGGGTTTAAATGGTTTTTAGAATATTATTTTTTTGGATTTTTATGTGGTTTATATGTTTTTAAGGATTTTAGGGGTTTTCTTATTTTTAGGGTTTTAGGGCAAGGAAGGCTCGGGGTCAGGCAAGTGTTCCCCCCCCCCCCACCCCGCCAAATTAAACAAATATAATGGGACAAACATAGTGCTACAAGGTGGATTACATAACTGGGTGTGCACCTCACCCTTCAAATCAGACACAACAAAAGAGAAGTAGGGAGGTGTGGAAACGAAGGACCACAACGAACAGTGTTCCACAGTAGCCTGCTTGGAGAGAGCATCCACAACCGCATTGGCCTCCCGGTAGACATGTGTCACAGTAAGGTTCCACCCTTGGCACATGGCAAGGCAGTCCATCCACGGGGTAAAGAGCCTCTAGGGGACGCACCAAGATCTGCTTTTAAGAGCACTCATAGCATGTATGGAGTCAGACTCAAGCCATAGGAAAATCCACCCGAACCTGACAGCATACTCAATCGCCTTTATAATGGCCCATATTTCAGCTTCAAGAGCACACTCATCACTGATAAAGTATTCAAAACATCCCTTGACAAAACCCCAGTAAGTGGGTTTCATAGATTTTAGGGACTTTAAAATTATTTTAATTTCTAGTTTTTTTTAGTATTTTTATGGGTTTTTTGGTTTTTTTGGGAATTTTGAGGGGTTTTAGAGTTTGTAGTGTTTTTATGGTCTATTTCTTTTTAGTTGTTTTTTATTTTTTAATGATTTTAATGGTTTTTAGAGTTTTTTATGGTTTTTAGGGTCTTAAAAGTGTTTTCAAATATTTTTGGTTTTTTAGATATTTTGTGTGTTTTTACAGTTTTTGTGGACATCTTGGGATTTTATGGTTTTTAGGGTTTTTTGGGGGTTTTAGATTTTTATGGGTTTTTAGGTTTTCTATGGGTTTTAAGGGTTTTTTGTTTTGAAGTATTCCTTTGTATTTTTATGGGATTTTAGTGTTGATTACATTTTTATGGATCTTCAGTATTTTTATGGTTTTTCTGAATTTTTAGATATTTTTAGTGTTTTTAGGGGATTTTGGGGTTTTTAGGTTTTTATGTATTTTTCGGTTTTTGGGTGTTATTTGAGTTTTCTAGTTGTTTTAACGTTTTTAGAGTTTTATAATGTTCTTAGTGGTTTAAAGGGTATTTCATGTTTTTAGTGTGTTTTTATTGGTTTTATTAGTTAATTGGGGGTTTTTAATATTTTTATGGTGTTTTATATTTTTTATGTTATTTTGGGTTTTTATTATTTTTTTGGGGTTTTAAGGTTTTATAAGTTTTTTTGAGGTTTTATGTGTTTTTACTTTTTAGGATTTTCTTAGGTATATTTAGGGTTTTATTATGTTTTTAGGGATTTTTTGTATTTATATAGGATATTGTGGATTTTTAGGGGTTTTAGGATTTTTAGGTTTTAAGGTTTTTTGGGGTTTTTTGGGTTTTAGGGTTTTTAGGGGGTTTTTTTGAGTTTTTATGGTGTTTAAGGTTTTTTGAGTTTTTTAACCTTTTTCGGGGATTAATGGGTTTTTTAGAATTTTTATTTTGTTTTAGGGTTTTTAGTGTTTTAATGGTTTTATGTTTTATAGGGGTTTATGTTTTTAGGTGTTTTTTGGGGTTTTAGGGTTTTTATCATTTTAGGATTCTTGGGGTTTTAAGAGTTTTTCGGTTTTTATGATTTTCATATGGGTTTTTACATTTTTGGTGATTTTTATGGATTTTCCTTCAGATTATTATTATTTATAATGATTTTTAATGAATATGAAGGGTTTTTGGGTTTTCTATGTTTTTAGGATTTTTATGGTTTTCATGAGTTTTTTAAACAATTTTTGGGTTTAAAGGGTTTATAATTTTTTTGGACATTTAGGGATTTTTTGATTTTAAGGTTTTAATGTGTTTTATGGGTTTTAAGGTTTATATATTTTATTATTGTTTTTAGCATTTTTTAGGTTTTAAGGGTTTTATATGTTTTTATGTTATTAAATTTTTATTGAGGATTTTCAATGTTTTTATGTTTTTATATTTTTCTAGAATTTTAGGAAATTTTAAGGATTCCAGTGGTGTTTTGGGGGTTTTACATATTTTGAGATTTATTAGGGAATCTTAGATTTTTTATTGTGATTTTATGGTTTATTTTAGATTTTAAGGGATTTTATGGATTTTTACTGTTTTTTAACATTTTAGGATTTTAAATGGTTTTTAGAGTTTTTTGTAGATTTTTTTTTGTTTTTAGGGTTATTTTAGGTTTTTTGGTGTTTTATGGTTTTTGGGTTTTTTAAGGGTTTTATGTGTTTTTATCATTTTTAATTTTTAGGGGTTTTTTGTGTTTTTCATTTTTATAGTTTTCATAAGTTTTTCGATATTTTTTTGGGTTTTTTATATTTTTTTATTTTAGAAAATTTTTTTGTATTATTACGGGGTTTTTAGGATTTTTAGGGATTTTGAAGGTTTTTATGGTATTTTAGGAGTTTGGGGGTTTTTATTGTTTTATTGAATTTTTAGAGTTTTTTATATTTTTAATGGTTTAAAGGGGTTTTTTATTCTTTATAGGTTTTATATTATTTTCTTTTTTTAGTTTTTATTGTTTTTTGAGTTTTTATGTTCTTTTGGGTTTTTTAGGGCTTTAGGGTCTTTTAGGGGTTTTTAGGTTTTTTATAATTTTTTAGGTTTTTAGGTGTTTTACATTTTATTAGATTTTTTAGGTTTTTAGGGGTTTTATGGTTTTATGGTTTTTTTGGGTTTAAAGGGGTTTTAGAGTTTTTTTTGGTTTTTATGGTATTTAGATTTTTGTAACATTTTTATGGGTTTAGAGGGTTTTTTAGACTTTTTAGTGGGTTTTTTATTTTTTTATGGATTTTTTAGTTTTTTTAATGTTTTTATGGGATTTTATTATTTTTACCTTTTTTTTGGGTCTTTTAGGGTTTTTATAAATTTTTTGTTTTTTGATTAGTTTTAAGAGTTTTTAGGTTTTTAATGTGCTCCTAGGGGTTTTCATGGTTTTTAGGAAAAAAATTTCAATTTGGGAATTTTTTATGGATTTTTTTAAGATTTTCATGATTTTTAGGGTTTTTAATGATTTTGACAGTTTTTTGGGTTTTTATGTTTTTAGTGTTTTTCATGTTTTTTGGGTTTTAATTGATTTATGGTTTTTAAGGTATTATTTGGTATTATTATAATTTTTGTGTGTTTTCACATTTTTATGGAATTTTAGGGCTTTTTTGGATTTTCTGGTTTTTTATGGTTTTTTAGGATTTTCTGGTTTTTAGTGTTTTTACATATTTTAAGGGGTTTTAGAGTTTTTAATGTTTTATAGGATTTCTATGTTTATATTTGGTTTTTCTGGATTGTTTTAGAGTTTTTTTAGTATTTTTTATGTTTTTAGTATTGTTAATCATTTTTGGGGTATAAGGGGTTTTTAGTGGTTTTTTAGGATATTTATGAGTTTTTTAGTTTTTTAAAAATTTTATTGGCTTGATGGTTTTTAGGGGGTTATTTGGATTTTTAGGGTCTTTTTAGGGTTTTTGTTTGAGTATTTACTATATTTAGCCTTTTAATAATTCTAAGTGATTTAGGGTTTTATGGTTTTCTTTAGAATTTTGTGGGTTTCTTGGGTTTTTAATGTTTTAAAAAATTTGTAGGTCACTTTTATGATTATTATGTTTTTATGAGTTCTTATTGATTTTGAATATTTTCAGGTTTTTAGGGTTTTTAATGTTTTTTTTGGTTTTAATGGTTTTTTTTGTGTTTTTACGAGTTTACATAATTTTAGAGTTTATAATTATTTTAGGGGTTTAAAGGGTTTTAATGTATTTAGTGAGTTTTAGTGTTTTTATGGGTTTTTGGGGTTTTTTATGGTTTTAGGGGAGAAGAGGTGTGAGGCTAGGCTATTCCCGACCCCCTCAGAATTTATTATGAAAAAAAGAAACATCAGACAAGGTAGGGGAAGGGTCAATCAACCCACATCCAAAAACCCTTACAACCCAAGACACAAAAGGCCCCAAAAAAAGAAAAAAAGACACAACAGACCAAACACCGCATCAGCTTAGCCCCGTTCATCCAACAACACCATAGCCATCAGCAACAACTTCATTAACAATCATCAGCACCATATCATCAGCACCACAAAAAACCTTGCCACAACATCACCATATTTTGTCACAGAAATGAGATCAGATATCATCATCCAAAACACCAAATGGAGAATCACAAGCCTTCGCTGATTAACATCTCCGCCCTGCCAATACACGCCCTTGACGCCAATCAGGACCACCAACACCATCCCAAAACGACCACATGCGCCACCATACAGAACCAAGATGGGTGAAATATGATGGGGAGGGAGGCAAGAGTAGAGGGGGATGCACATGTCAAGGGGAACGAAAAAGGTGGGTAGCCGCACTCCATCATTCAAAACAAAAAAAAACACTATGAAAATCATTTATACACCACACATCAGGAAAACCACCACAGACAAGCTTCTAGAAACACCAACATAGGAAGAACCGACCAAAGAACGTCACACACAAAAAGAGACCAACAATACAAGCCAACAGTCATATCTTTAAATCCCAGGAACCTGGAACAGAATCACCAGTATCCCCAGTTTCAATGTCATAAAAAACATAGACTCGAATCCAAACATCTCCTACCAAAAAGAAGATCAAAATCCAGCATCCATCACATCCTAACCCATCATCCCCAAGGAGATCACAGCTTAAAAACCAGAAAGGAAGGCCTTCAGACTGGACAGCTTTCAGCATTCCATGCCTCACAACAAAGAACACAACGAAACACCAGAAATCATAGCCAGAATACAACACCCAGCTCTCCAGAGCAAGCTTGCATGACAGAAGCAAAAAATGCTAAACAAGCCTCAGAAAAACCCACAACCAGTACCCATAGCAACTCATCAACACAACCACAGCTAGTAAGATCATGCAAGGACAAGGAATCCTACCAAATCTATAATCAAAAGTATGAACCAGAGAAGAAGCCGAGGGACCATACTGAACATGCACATGCATCTTATTCACGGGTCAAAGAAATGATCAGACCAGAACCCCAAAAAAACCTTATTCTACATTACAAAATCGGGCCTCTAAAAACTAGAACGAGGAAGAACCACCATTTCCCAACGATCCAAGCCGAACCGAAGCTTTGGTATACTGTGCATCCTCCATAGACGCAGGAAAATCAAGATGACCCGCCGCTCGGAAAAGGGGAAGTCACCGAAGTTCACCTTCCACCTTTGGTCCAGAGAGTGTAGTAGAGGCCCGCCGTCACCGAGGTCTCCCCCCATAAGCACGATAGTGAAGGTCTGTGAAGGTTTCCGAAACCCCAATCCACACTGCCTCTTGGAAAACGAAAAGTTGCCGATGAGAAATTACTTCACTGAAGGACTCTGCATCAGTCTTCTATCACCACGAAATCCCCCCACAAGTCCAAGAGGGCAGGGGAAAAGATCTAGCACCTCCATCACCAAGGGAATCCGGTCGAAACCCTAGATTCTGCGTCGATGTGATATCTCCCGGAGAGTGTGCGGCCATCTTAATCTTTTAAGGGTTTAGGGGTTTTTATTATTTTCAGGTTTTTTAGGGTTTTAGGGTGGTTATCGTTTTTAAGGATTCAGGGGATTTTATGTATTTTTGGGTTTTTAGTTTAAATTAGAGGTTTTTAGGGTTTTTAGGGTTTTATTACATTTTTTTGGATTTTAGGGATATTTTAGTTTTTTAGTGTTTTAATATTTTTTAGTGATTTTGAGGGGTTTTAGGGGTTTTAGCATTTTCAATATTTTTTAGGTGTTTTATGTGTTTTTAGGTCTTCTTAAAGAAATTTTTTAAAATGATTGTGTTTTTTAATGGATTTTTTTTATTTTTATGGGTTTTTAGGGTTTTTATAGATGTTGTGGGTTTTTAGGGTTTTATGGTTTTTATGGGTTTTCATTCAATTTCTAGGGGTTTTATCGTTTTTTGTGTTTTTTAATACTTTAAGGGGTAAAAAGTGTTTTATTGTTTTAGTTTTTTTATATTTTTTATGAAATTTTATGATTTTTATGGGTTTTAGGGGTCTTATAGTTCTTAGTGGTTTTAGGTTTTTTAGGGTTTTTAGTGTATTTTTTATTTTTCAGGTGTTTTAAATGTTTTTAGGGATTTAATGATCTCTTATAGTTTCTCAGGTTTTTTTATATTTTTTGAAATTTGAACTGAATTTGAATGATTTTTCTAGATTTTTATGATGTTTAGTGTTTCTTGGGATTTTGATGGGTTTTAGGATTTTTTAGGATTTAGGATTTTTATGATTTCTTAGGTTTTAATGGTTTTTTATTTTTCATTGGTTTTAAGGGCTTAATGAGTTTTTAATTTGTTTTAGGAGTCAAAATATTTTTATGATTTTTTACTTGTTTTTTATGTTTTTATTGGGTTTAAAGGGGTTTTAACGTTTTTATGGGTTTTATGGTATTTAGGGTATTAAGGGTCTGTTTTATTTTTTTTTCATTTTTATTTTTCTTAAGGGTTTTATGTGTTTTAGATTTTTGTGTTTTTCTTAGGGTTTTTAGTGGTTTTAGGGGGTTTTACATTTATAGTGTTTTTAGTGTTTTTAGGATTTTTAGGGGATTTTATGAATTTGAGGAATTATGAGGGTTTTAGGGTTTTAATGGTGTTAGGGTTTTTATCATTTTTAGGTTTTTATGAGTTTTGTATTTTTTTAGGTTTTAAGGTTTTCTTAGGGTTTTAAAGTGTTTTGTTGGTTTTTTTAGGTTTGTTGGTATTTTTAGTGATTTCTTTTCGATAATTACGTTTTTAGGGTTTTTAGTAAATTTCGGAGTTTCTTGGGGTTTTTTCTTGGTTTCTTAAGGTTCTTTCATTATTTTATGGTTTTATGGTTTTTTAGAGAATTTATATTTTTAGGGGATTAGTAATTTTTTATATTTTTAGAATATTTTTACTTTTTTTTTGGTTTTTAGGGTTTTTAATGTTTTTTGGGGTTTATGGTTTTTATAGTTTTTTGGGTTTTTAGGGTCTTTTAGGTTTTTAGGGGTTTAAGTGTTTTTAGTTTTTAAGGTTTTCATAGATTTTTTTCAGGGTTTTAAGGGAGTTTTGTTTTTTATTTATTTTATGGATTTTTTATAAGTTTTTGTGTTTTTAGTAGTTTTGGTGATTTTAGGGGTTTTTGGGTTTTAGGGATTTTTTATGTTTTTAGGGATTTTAAGGATTGTTTGTGTTTTTAATATTTTTAGAGGTCTTAAATGGGATTTAAAATTTGTAGTTGTTTTAGGGGTTTTATAGGTTTTAGTTTTTTTAGAGTTTTATCATCTTTTAGGTTCTTGAGGGGTTTTATGCTTTTTTGGGTTTTTAAGTTTTTCTTAGGGTTTTTAGTTTTTTTGGTTTTTTAAAATTTTAGGGTTTTTATCGAATTTTTAGAATTTATATTGGTTTTTGGGTTTTTGGGATTTTGAGTGTTTTTAGGATTTTTTAGCGTATTTTAATTTTTTTTGGTTTTGGGGGGTTTTCATTGATTTTTAGGGTTTTGAAGTCTTTTGGGGGGTTTTTATTGTTTTTTTGGCGTTTAAAGGGTTATTTGTGTTTTTAGTTCTTTTTATGGTTTTTTGGGTTTTTAAGGGTTTTACAGATGGTCATGGTTTTTAGGGTTTAAGGGGTTTCCGTGTCTCGTGGGTTTTTAGGGTTTTTATCCTTTTTATTATTTTTAGGGGTTTTAGTGTTTTTATGGTTTTCTTAGGGTTTTCATGGTTTGTAGGATTTTTCATGTATTTAGGGATTTTTAAGAAATTATATGGTTTTTAATTTTTTTAGAGGTTTTTGGGATTTTTAGGGTTTATAGGGTGATTTTCTTCATTTTATTAATTTTTAGGGATTTTAACATTTTTTGGTTTTTTGGTTTTTTATGTTTTTACGACCTTTTTTGTGGTTTTCACGTTTTTATGGGATTTAATATTTTGGGGGATTTTAGGGTATTTTTTAAGGATTTTCGGGGTTTTATGTCTTCTATGTGTTTTTAGGGATTTTAGTGAGTGTATCATTTTTTGGGTTTTAAGGGGTTTTGAGGTTTTAAATTTTTAACGGTTTTTAGTGCTTTTTAAGAAAAATTTGGTCAATAGGGTTTTTAGAGTTTTTAGATGTTTATTATGGTTTTTATGGATTTTTAGGGTTTTTATGATTTTTACAGGGTTTTATGTCTGTTATGGGGTTTAGGGTTTTTAGGGTCATTTTATAGTTTTTGTGGACTTTAGAATTTTTTATATTTTTAGGGGTTTAATGTGTTTTCAGGTTTTTAAAGTTCTATTTGGGGGTTTTCAGTGTTTATAGAGTTTTTTACATTTTTGTTATTTTGAGGGAATTTTTAGGATTTTTATGTTTGTTTAGAGGTTTTAGGGACTTTGTGGGTTTTTAGGTATTTTCATGGTTTTGATGGTTTTTTGGTGTTAAGGGTTTTTTCATGGGTTTTATGGTTTTTTATAGTTTTTAGTGTTTTAGGTTTTTAAAGGTTTTTAAATTTTTCAGTGTGTTTTTTGGGTATTTAGTTATTTTATGGGTTTTAGAAGTTTTTTGGTTTTCAGGAGTTTTATTTTGGTAATAGACTTTTAGGGTTTTATCTTTATTTTTAGTTTATTTTTGGGTTTTAAGTGTTTTTATAGTTTTAACTTTTTATTAGGTTTTATAAAGTTTTTAGTGTTTTTTAAGGGTTTAGATATTTTTATGGAACTTTTAGTATTCTTCTAATTTTTATAGTTTTTATGTATTTTGTGAATTTTTGGGGTGTTAGGGTTTTTAGGGATTTTCGGTTTTTAGTGTTTTTATTTTATAAGTGGTTTTATGTTTTTTAGGTTTTTAATGGTTTCTTAAGATTTTTCATGGTTTTTTGGGTTTTTATATTTTTATGGTTTATAGGGGTTTATTTATTATACAGAATTTTAATTTTTTTGAGATTTTGTAGTTTTTGAGATTTTTTGTGCTTTTAGGGTTTTTATCATTTTTAGGTTTTTTAGGGTTTCATGTTTTTTTAGGTTTTTAGGTTTTTTTTGGTTTTCTAAGAGTTTATCATGGATTTTAGGGTTTTTTTACATTTTAAATAATTTTACTTTGTTTTCAGAGTTTTATGGGTTTTTTGTTTTTTTGGGATTTTGGAGATTTTAAGGGTTCTTATGGGTTTTATAAATTTTATTTTATTTTTTAAGTTTTAGTATTTTTTTAGTTTTTAGGGTTTTAAAGGTATTTTCTCATTTTTTAACATTTTTAGATATTTAAATGTTTTTTTGATTTGCAGTGTTTTTAGGGAATTATGGGTTTTTAAAGCCTTTCATGTTTATTTTGGATTTTTGGGTTTTACGAGACTATAGGGGTTTTTGGTGTTTTATAGGTTTTCAAGGGTTTTATGTGTTTTTAGTATTTACAATTTTCATAAAGGGCATAAAGTTTTTAGATCTTTTTATATTTTTTTGGGATTTTTAGGTGTATTTTTTAATTTTATGGTTCTTTAGGTTTTCATGGGTTTTTGAGGGTTTGTAGGGTTTTTCAGAGTTTAAGTGGTTCAGGGTTTTTTTTTGGGATTTTACGAATTTCTATTTTTTAGAGGTTTTAAAGATTTTTTGGTTTTCTAACATTTTTTGGGTTTAAATTTTTTTTAAAATCTTTATTGGGATTTTTGGGGTTTTAATGTTTTTATGATTTCATAATTTTGTCGAGGTATTTGTGGTTTTTTAATATTTTTTGTGTTCTTTAAGTTTTTTATCATTTTTTTTAGTTTTTTGGGGATTTATTGTGTTTTAAGGTTTCTACGATTTTCAAAAGGGTTTTCATGGTTTTTCATGGTGTTTTAGTTTTTTATTTATTTTCATGGGTTTCTATGATTTTTAATGTTTTCTAGGATTTTTTGGGATTTTAGGGATTTTAGTGTTTTTAGGGTTTTTAGGGTTGTTGATAATTTTAGGGGTTTAAAGGATTTTTAGGTCTTATTAGGGGGTTCTTTGGTTTTGTTTTGGGGGGGGGGGGGGTTTATGTTTTTATGTATTCTTGGGATTTTTACGGTTTTTATGCGTTTTATGGTTTATATGGATTTTGTGGGTTTTAGGATTTTTATGGTTTTATAGGGTTTTTTAATTTTTTAGGTTTTTAGTGATTTTATAGTTTTTTAAGGTTTTTAAGTGTTTAAAGGTGTTTTAGTGTCTTTATTGGTTTTTCGGGATTTTTGGGGTTTTAAGGTTTTTCGGTTACTTTTGGGCTTTTATCATTTTTGGTTTTTAGAGGTTTGAAGTGTTTTAAATGTTTTCTTTGGGGGTTTTTAGGGTTTTTAGTATTTTTTAGGATTTTGTTAGAGTTTTTGGTTTTTTATTATTTTCAGGGTTTTTAGGGATTTTTAGTGTTTTTAGGGTTTCTGTTCTTTTTTTGGTTTTTTATGTTTTCCATGATATTTTAGTTTTTTACTTGTGAAGTTTCTTTCTGGTTTTTTAACATTTTTGGTAGTTTAATTGAGTTTTAGTGTTTTTGGTGGTTTTTAGGGGTTTATGGGTTATTTATGAATTTTTAAGGTCTTTAGTGGTCTTTATGGGTTTTAGGCTATTTTAGGGTTTTAGGGTGTTTTTAGATTATGTAGTGGTTTTATTGATTTTCTTAGAGGTTCCAAGTTTTTTTAGGTTTTTAATGTTTTCATAGTGTTTTTTTACTATTTTTAGGGGGTTAAATATTTCAATGGATTTTTATAGATTCTTAGGGGTTTATTAGTATTTTTATATTTGTATGTGTTTTAGGTATTTTAGGGGTTTTGACTGTTCTAATGGTTTTTAGGGTTTTCAGAGTTTTCCAGGGGTTTTGTGTTATTAGGTTTTTTATGGTTTTTATGTGTTTTTAAATATTAAATGATTTCTTAGTGGTGTTCAAGGTTTTTACATTTTCATGTATTTATAGGGATTTTTTAGGATTTGTAGGGTTTTAGTGTTTTTAAGAATTTTTAGAAGTTTTAGGGGTGTTTAGTATTTTTATGGTTTCTTTTTATTTAATGGTATTTTCAATTTTTTATGGTTTTTATGATTTTTTAGAAATTTTTAAAATTTTATAGGTTTAAATGGATTTTTGAGTTTAGTGGTTTATTTGGGTTTTAATTTGTTTTTATGGCTTTTTAGGTGTTATGGATTTTTTAGGTTTTTAGAAGGTTATATGGGTTATAGAGTTTTTTGGGTCTTTTTAGGGTTTTTAGATTTTCTTAGGTTTTTGGCATTTTTTAGGTTTTTAGGGGTTTTAAGTGTTTTTATGTTTTAAAGTTTTCATTGCGAATATCCTAGTTTATAATGTATTTTACATTTTTATGGCTTTTAATGATTTTTTATGATTTTTATGGCCTTTAGAGTTTTTAGTGAATTTAGGGTTTTTTGGGTTTTTTGGGTTTTTTGGGTTTTTTGGGTTTTTTGGGGTTTAAATAATTTTTCCAATTTTTGGGGTTTTAAATGTTTTTATGTTTTTAAAATTTGATTAGTTTTTTTAAATGTTTTTAGTTTTTTTAGTTTTTTTTGGATTTTAGGTCTTTTTAGGATTTATATGGGTTTTTAGGTTTTTAGCTATTTTGAGGGATTGTAAAGGTTTTAGGGTTTTATGGTTCTTTTGGGTTTTTAGGATTTTTTTGAGTTTATAGGGTTTTAATAGTTTTTAGCGTTTTTAAGGATTTTTGGAGTTTAAAGGGTTTAAAGAGTTTTTAGGGGTTTTATGGGGTTTTAGTGGTTTTTGAGTATTTTATTGGTTTTCATGGTTTGTAGGTATTTTATAACCTTTTATGGTTTTTTAGGGGTTTTGAGATTTTTAGGTTTTGAGGGGTTTTGAGTATTTTTAGTTTTATAAGGTTTTTTTGGTATTTTAATGTTTTAGGGGTTTTACTTTTTTAGGTATTTTTAATAACTTTTTATTATTATTATGATTCTTTGTGTTTTTATTGAATTTGTGGTTTTTAAAGGGTTTTTAGTGATTATAAGGTCCTTTTGAGTTTTATTTGGTTTTTATGGTTTTTATAGGTTTTTAACGTTTTTAGAGGATTAAATGGTTTTAAAAGTTTTTATTAGATTATTGGAGTTTTATAGGGTTCTTAAGGTTGTCAAGGTTTTAAGGTATTTTCGGTTTTAAGGGGTTTTTTGGTTTTTATGGTCTTTCTAGGGTTTTTAGATTTTTTTAGTGTTTCTAGTTTTTAGGGGTTTTATGTGTTTTTCTATTTTTAAGGGTTTCTTAAGGTTTTTCTAGTTTTTTAGGTTTTTTACATTTTGAGGTAATCTTAGTTACTTTTAAGGAATTTTATTTTTTTATGGTTTTAGGGGTTTTTATGGTTTAAGGGGGGGGGTTGTGTTTTTATGGTTTTTTTTTGTTTTTAGGGTTTTTTTAGTTTTGTTGGGTTTTTAATATTTTATTGAACTGTTAACACTTTTAGGGGTTTGAATGTTTTTTATATTTTTAAGGATTTTTTAGGGTTTTATAGGTTTATAGGGTTTTTAATATTTTTAGTGATTTTTATGTTTTTATGCTTTTAAGGGTTTTAGGGTCATTTAGTGTTTTTAGAATTTTATAGGTTTATAGGTGGTTTATGTTTTTTATTTATTTTAATGATTTGTTATGTTTTTCATGGTTTTTCGGGTTTATTATGTTTTAATGAATTTTTAGGGATTTTTTTAGAACTTATAATGTTTTTAGGGTTTTTAGGAATTTTGAGGGGTTTTAATGGGTTTTAGGGTTTTTAGATTTTTTAGGTTTTTAAGTGGTCTTAAGTGTTTTTTGGTTTTTTAATATTTTCATCGTGTATTTTTTTGTTTTAGGGTTTTTTCCTTTTTTTGGTATTTTATGTATTTTTTAGGATTTTTAATGTTTTTAGTGTTTTTGGGTATTTTGAGGGTTTTTAAAGGATTTATGGTTTTTTTTTGATTTTGGATTTATTTGATTTTTATATGGTTTTAATTGTTTTGTATAGTTTTTAAATTTTATAGGGGATTAAATGGTTATTTACATTTTTAGTGGATTTTTAGGGTTTTAAAACATTTTAATGATTTTTAGGCGTTTTTTATGAGTTTTAGGGTATTTTTTATTTTTTTTATAGTTTTTAGCATTTTTTTAGGGTTTTTGGGTTTTTAATGTTTTTTTAGGTTTTAAGGTTTTCTAAGGATTTTTTGGAGGTTTTCAGGGTTTTTTACATTTTTAAATATTTTTTGGTATTTTTAGTATTTTTATTGTTTTTGAGATTTTATATCAATTTTTGAGGGTTTTTTAATTTTTTAGGGGTATTGAGGTTTTTTATGTTTTAGGGTTTTTTTAGTTTTTATGGGGTTTATGTGTTTTTAGTTTTTTAAGGTTTTATTAGGGGTTTTCATGGTTTTCAATGTTTTTACATTTTTATGTATTTTTGGGGTTTTATGGATTTTTATATTTTTAGTTTTCTTAGGGTTTTTAGGGTTTTATAGTTTTTAGGAGTTTGAGTTTTTATTGTTTTATTTTGATTTTTAGGGTTCTTTGATTGTTAGGTATTTTGAGGTTTTTTAGAGTTTTTAAAATTTTAGTGGTTTATAGGGGTTTTTGAGTTTTTATATGGTTTTAGTATTTTTTGGTTTTTATGATTTCCATGTTTTATATGGTTTTTAGTGGATCTTACTGTTTTAGGTCCATATTTGGGTTTTTAAGGTTTTAATCATTTTTCGGGTTTTTAGGGGTTTTAATTGTTTTTATATTTTTATGGTTTTCATTAGGTAATTATTATTTTAGGATTTTTTACATTTTTATGGTTTTTACATATTTTTATGGTTTTTTGGGATTTTAGGGATTTTGGTGATTTTTAGGGTATTTAGGTTTTTGGGGTTTTTTAGGGTTTTTCGCATTTTTTGGTTATTTAGGTGGTTTAAGTGTTTTTAGGTTTCCAAGTTTTGGATATAGTATTTTTAGGTCAATTAATGATTTTTGCATTTTTAGGGATTTATTAGAATTTTTATGGGGTTTTAGGGTTAGTAGGGGTTTTTAGTGTTCTAGCGTCTTTCTATGGTTTTTAGGTTTTTACAGTTTTCTGAGTTTTTTGAGTTTTTTAGGGTTTTTAAAATATTTTAACTTTTCTACAGGTTTAAAGGGTTTTTAGATTCCTTAGAGGTTTTTAGGTGTTTATGTGTTTCTAGGGATTTTTTTTGTTGTTTTTTGGGGTTTTATTGTTTTTGGTATTTTGTGGATTTTATGGATTTTTTAGGTAATTTTAGGATTTTTATCAATTTTTAGGTTTTTATGGATTATAAGTGTTTTTAGGTTTTTAATGATTTCATTGGTATTTTCATGGTTTTTGGTTTTTTAACATTTTAAGGTATTTCTAGGGATTTTTTTGTATTTTTATGGTTTTATAGATTTTGATGGTTTTTAGGGTTTATAGGGTTTTAGGGTTTTTTAGGGAAATATAATTTTTTGATTTTTTTTGGGGTTTCATTTTTTATGTTTTTTATTTTTTTTCTTAGTATTTTCCACTATTTTTAGGGTTTTTTATATTATTTTGGGATTTTTTGGTCTTTTTAGGAGTTGTATGGGCTTCTACGGATTTTAGGGATTTTGAGGGTTATTATGGTTTTTAGGTATTTCGGTTTTTTATGGGTTTTGGGTTTGTTTTGTTGTTTTTGTTATATTTTTTATGGTTTTTCATGTTTTGATAATTTTTTATATTTTTTGGTGTTTAAAGGGATTTTAGAGTTTTTAGTGGGTTTTAGGGGTTTTATGGGCAAGGAAGATGCGATGGTTGGGCTATCCCCCCTAAATATATTAGAAAAAAAGACACAACAGACAAGGGAGGGGAGGAGTCAATCAACCAGCACCCAAAAACCCTTAACAACCCCTAACCCAGAAAAAGAAACCCAAAGCAGTCCAAAAGAAAAAACAAAACCAAACCAAAAACACACAAAACCAAGGAGAAACCATTACCATCCTCCAGCATTAACTAGAATCCAGCAGCTCCCAACAAAGCAGCAACCAGCAACCAGCACCTTCTCACTGCCAGATTCACAGAACCATCGGTACCAAATTCATACACGTCAACTTCACCACTTCCAAGCCAATTAGCAACCATACTAGAGTAGCATAGGAATCCTCAAGTATATACAAAAGGATCCACTGCCAACAGTACAGAGCCACCATCACCAAACTTGTACGAAATATCTTCATCACAACCCATCCCATCAGTGAGCAGCGTCCGACACCACCACTTCCAACAGCCAACATCTCCTTCTGCACCTCGTAAACAAGAAGTGACAGAACCAACAGCTCCATTACATCCCAACCTAGAAGCGAGCATAATCCATCAATATAGTTTCCAAAAACCAGAAAATCCCTCCACACCTTGTAAGCGGACAGCAGCACAAAACCAATCTCTGGCATCGACATATGGAAAATGCCACAAAAGCAACAAAAAATCCAAACAAACTTGTTCCATAAAATCCAAAAAACCAAATCGAAAACCTATAACCAAGTGCACTGTCTGAGCAACGGACCAAATCACCAACGAACCACCCAAATTGCAGATGAAGCATGTACCCACTAAGTAGAAGGAATCTGAAGCCCCGAGACACCAGCGCACCTGAAATAAAGAAACATCGTAGGATTAAAACTACAGAAGGGGAAACATACTAGATCATCAGAGGATGAGAAGTAGAAACCTGAGGCAGCAAACCAGAAAGGACTAGAAAGAGTCGAAGAGATCGTATCCTAGTCCGCCATTGCAACCCTCATCATTGTTGAAGCCCTCGATGTCCCTGAACCGTCTGTAGAAGCCCCAGATCTGCAAGTTTTCCCAGATCCACAGCTGAAGACCAGAAGGGTTACCAGCTGATAAGGTACTGTCTGCGACGTCACTTAAAAAAACCGATCATAGATCCCATCAGATTGCATGACATCCATAGAAGTTGAAGCCCGAGCGCGTATAAGACAATCCCCTCCTAGATCCGAGGACAAAGCCGCGAGAAAAGAAACCACCCGGGGAATTCAAAGACACTGAAAACAGGAAGTCACTGCCGCCTTGAGACTGAGAATAACCTCCAACCACACCTTCTCTAGGAACAAGGAAGAAGCGTAGATCTAGGGCCGAATCCCCAAGAAGAATCCACGGGAAACCTCAGGAGAAGCGTCAGATGATAGGGAGAGCTGGGGGAGTGCACCGCCATCCTTGAGGATTATGGTTTTTATGGCTCTTAGGGTTTTTGGGTCTTTTAAGGATTTTTTATTTTTAGCGTTTTTTTGGTGTTTATTGGTTATAAATTTATTTAGGATTTTAATGGTTTCTTTGGGTTTTTATAGAGAGTTAAGGTTTTCAATGTTTTTAGGGATTTGAAGAATTTTTTCGATTTTAGGGGTTTTTATGGTTTTTATGGATTTTGAGGGTTGTTTCTATTTTTAGGGGTTTTAGGGGTTTTAGCATCTTTTAGGTTTTTGAAGTTTTAAGTGTTATTATGTTTTTAAGGTTTTCATTCTGTTTTTAGGAGTTTTGGGGTTTTTATGTTTTTAAGGATTTTTTTTTGATTTTTAATGATTTTTATGGTTTTTAGGGGTTCTATTGATTTTGAGGGTTTTGTGGTATTATAGAAATTTTTGTGGTTTTATGGTATTTTGGGGTTTTAGGGATTTTTTGATTAATTTAGTGGTATAATGTTTTTTATATTTTTTTAATGTTTTAGGGTTTTAAATGGAAGTTATAGTTTTTAGTTGTTTTTAGTATTTTTATTTGATTTTGAGTGGTTTTTAAAGATTTTAGAGGTTTTTTGGTTTTTAGTGGTTTTTAGTGTCTTTGGGGTCTTTAGGGATTTTTATGTGTTTTAAAAATTTTTAGGATTTTTAGGGGTATAAAGTTTTTTATATTTTTATTGTTTTCTTAGGGCCATAAATGGTTTTTTGGGTATTTACATTTTTTATATATTTTTTAGGATTTTTATGTTTTTTGGGATTTTTAGGGATTTTGAGGGACTTATGGTTTTTAAGGGTTTTAGGATTTTTAGTGTTTTTATATTTTTTTAGGTTTCTGATGAGATGTAGGTGTTTTTAGATTTGTAAGGTTTTATTCGGGGGTTTTAATGTATTTTTTGTTAAAATGGATTTTTATTTCTTTTTTATTGATTTTTATGGATTGTTAGGGGTTTTAGGGATTTTGACGATTTTTTATGTTTTTAGTGGTTTATGGGTTTTTTAAAAAAAATTAGGGTGTTGATTATTTTTTAGAGTTTTTAATGTTTTTATTAGTTTAAATGGATATTAGTGTTTTTAGTGGTTTTTATGGTTTTTGTAGGTTTTTATGGTTTTTAGGGGTTTTATGATTTTTATGGGATTTTAGTGGCTTTGAAGTCTTTTTGGGTATTTAGGGGTTTTAGTGTTTTTAGGTATTTAGGGGTTTTATATGTTTTTAGGTTATAAATTTTTATTATGGGTTTTCATGGTTTTAATTCTTTTTACACTTTTATGGGGTTTTAATATTTTTTATGTTTTTCGGTGTTTTACTGTTTTTAGGGGTTTAAGGATTTTTAGTGTTTTTCTCATTTTTTATATTGTTATAGGTTTTTAGTGTTTTTAGGTTTTTTAGTTTTTCTTAGGAATTTTATTGTTTTTAGGGGTTTTAAGGTTTTTTTGTATTTTAGTGGGTTTTAGGGTTTATATGGATTTTGATAGTTTTGGGGTTTTATCATTTTTAGAATTTTTTGGGGTTTATAGGGATTTATGATTTTTTTATATTTTTATGGATTTTAAGTGATTTTATGTTTTTATGGATTTCTTAATGTTTTTAGGGTTTTACAAATTTTTTTATAGTTATTTTTAGGGATATTTAGGATTTTCATAGATTTTTAGGGTTTCTAGGTATTTCGAGGGGTTTAAGTGGGTTTTTTTTGGGGATTTCAGGGTTTTATGGTATTTAGAATTTTAATGTTTTTAATGGTTTTAAATGTTTTTAGGTTTTTAATGTTTTTCTAAGGTTTTTCATGATTTTTTGATTTTTTACGTTTTAGGGATTTTTAGGCCTTTTTTATATTTTTTAATTGTTTTTAAGGGTTTTTGCGATTTTGAGGATTTTTAGGGGGGTTTACGGTTCTTTTTTTTGGATTTTAATGTTTATAGCGTTTTAAATGTTTCTAAAGTTTTTTCATGTTTTGAGGGGTTTAAATGTTTTTAGATATTTTAGTGGTTTTTAGGGATTTATGGGTTTTTAGGATTTTTATGGGTTTTGTAGATTTTTTTATGTTTTTTGGGGGTTTTATGGTCTATACGATTTAGTTGGTTTTATAGGGTTTTTGGTTTATTTAGTTTTTTTGGGATTTGAATTGTTTTTATGTTTTTAAGGTTTTCGTAGGGTTTTTAACTTATTTTTGTGTTTTTTATGTTTTTAGGTATTTTTTGGATTTTTCCAGATTTTAATGGGATTTAGGGATTTTTATGGATTCAAATGGTTTTTTGGGGTTTTATGGTTTTTTTGAGTTTTTTATGGGTTTTAAGGGTTTTTAGGATTTTTTTAATGTTTTCAGGGGTTTAAATGGTTTTAGTGTTTTTAGTGGGTTTTTAGGGTTTTTATGGTTTTTATGGCTTTTAGGGTCTTAGGGTTTTATCAATATTTAAGTTTTTATGGAAGTGTTTTTAGGTTTTTATGGTTTTCTTAGGCTTTTTCAGGTTTTTAGTGTTTTTTATGTATTTCAGATTTGATTGGTATTTTTTATATTTTTATTGCTTTAGGTTTTTAGGGTTTTTAAGGGGTATTATAATTTTAGGTTTTTTACGTGTTTTATTGTTTTTTGGCTTTTTAAATTTTTTGAGTTTTTTAGATTTTTAATGTTTCTTAGTGTTTTTTTAACATTTTTAGTGATTAAAGGGTTTTTAGAGTTTTTAGTTGTTTTTAATGGGGTTTTGGGGTTTTGGGGTTTTTGGAGTTTTATGGTTTTTTGGGTCTTTTACGGTTTTCAAGGTTTTTAGCATTTTATAGGTTTTAGGGTTTTTATTTGTTTTTAGGATTTTATGAATTTCTTAGGGGTTCTCATAATTTGTAGGCTTTTTACAATTTTAGTGATTTTAGGGAATTTCTTTTGAATTTTTAGGGAGTTTTAGGGTTTTTAGGGATTTTAGAGGTTTTTAGTGTTTTTATGGTGTTTTATTGTTTTCAGTGTTTTTTAGGTTTTTATGAGTATTAACTGTTTTTTGATTTATATGGTTTTTAGGGGGTTTTAGGGTTTTTAGGGGTTTTTATGTTTTTAGTTATTTTATGTATTTTTTATGATTTTTGTGGTTTTTAGGGTTTTAGGGTTTTTAAGGATATTGAGGGTTTTTAGAGGTTTTTAGGAGTTTAATATTTAATAATTTGTATTTTATTTTTATGTTTTTTTTGAGTTTTTAGAGTTTTATGGTTTTTTAGAGTTTTAATAATTTTTAGGGGTTTAAAGTGTTTTTATAACATTTAGTGGTTTTTTATGATTGTTAGATTTTTTTAGGTTTTTATGTATCCAAAAGTTTTATGGTTTTTATTGGTTTATAAGTTTTATGGTTTTTATGGTTTTTATGGTTTTTATCATTTTTAGGATTTTTAGAGGTTTTAAGTGTTTTAGGGTTTTACGACTTTCTTAGGATTTTTTTTGGGTTTATAGAATTTTTATCATTTTTAAGGATTTTTTGGAATTTTAATTATTTTTATGGTTTTATGGAATTTGAGAGTTTTTTGGGGTTTTTTTTGTTTTTATATTTTTTACCGTTTTTAGGTTTTTTAGGCATTTAATGCGTTTTAAGGTTTTTAGAGTTTTCTAAGAGTTTTTGAGGTTCTTTGGGGTTTTATATATTTTTAGGGATTTTAAGGATTTTTATGAGTTTTATGTTTTTAGGGCTTTTAGGGATTTTGAGTGTTTTTTGGCCTTTTAGGGTTTTTATAGGTTTTTTTGGGTTTTCATCATTTTGTAATTTTTTTAGGGTTTTTAAATTTTCATTGATTTTTTTGTCTTTTTCAAGGGTTTAAAGAGGTTTTATATATTTTTTGTTGGTTTGAGGTTTTTTATGGGTTTTTGGTGGTATTTATGGGTTTTAGGGGTTTATGGTTTTTAGGGGCTCTTAGTGGTTTTTGGGTCTTTGTGGGGTTTCTCAAGGATTTTTTTTCATTTTTTTTGTTTTTAAGGATTTTAAGTGTTTTTTGGTTTGTTTTGTATTCTTAGTGTTTTTAAATATTTTAGTTTTTTTATGTGTTAAGGGTTTTTTTTGGGATTTATATAAATGTTTATGGTTTATTATGATTTTCGATGTGTTCTTAATGTTTTTTCCATGTTTTTCAATTTTTTAGGGATTTTAGGGAATATTAGGATTTTAATGTGTTTTTAATGTTTTATACATATTAAGGGTTTCACTTTTTTTTGGGGGGGATTTTAGGGTGTTGTTTGAATTTTCGTAGGTTTATTAAGATTTTGTAGAGTTTTTTAACCTTGTTAAGGGTTTAATGGGTATTTTAAGAGTTTTTAGTGTGGTTTTTGGGGTTTATATGTTTTTGGGGTTTCTTAAGGTTTTATGGGTTTTGGTGTCTTAGGTTTTTTAGGGTTTGTTAGGAGTTTTAGTGTTGTTTCGGTTGTTTATGGTTTTAATTGTTTTTAGTTTTTTTTATGTTTTCTGAGCGGTTTTCAGAGTTTTAAGGGGTTTTTATGTTTTTATAAATTTTTATGAAATTAATTTTATTTTATGGTTTTTAGGGATTTTGATGGGTTTATGGTTTTTTAGGATATTTAATGTTTTTATGCCTTTTGGTCATTTCAGGTTTTTCGATTTTTTAGGGTTTTTAATGTTTTTTAGAGTTATTTAACATTTTTATGTGTTTAAGGTTTTTTTAGATATTTTAGTGATTTTTAATGTTTTTATGGGTTTTTATGATTTTTATGGGTTTTAGGGTTTTTAGGGGGTTTTGGGTTCTTAGGGTATTTTAAGGTTTTATGGATTTTAGCATTTTTTTGTTTTTTGGGATATTAATTTTTTTTATGTTTTTATGGTTTTATTATGGGTTTTCAAAGATTTTATGTTTTTTTCTGTTTTTTGGGATTTTTAGGGTGTTTTATGATTTTTATGGGTATTTAGGGGTTTTATGTATTTTGAGGGGTTTTATGGTTTTTTTAACATTTTTTGGTTTTCAGGGGTTTTAATTTTTTTTAATTTTTTTGTGTTATTATTATTTTTTTCATAGATTTTAGGGATTTTCTTTTTGTGTTAATTATTTTTTGGATTTTTATTTTATATAGTTTTTTATGGATTTTTTTTGGGTTTTTAGGGTTTTGAGGGATTTTATAGTTTTTTTTGTTTTAGGGATTTTTTTGAGTTTTTAATGTGTTTATAGTTTTTTAGTGTTGTTTAAAGTTGATAGGGTTTTAAAGGGTTTTTAGAAATTTAGTGGTTTTATGGATTTTTTTTGTTTTTTAGGGTTTTATGGATTTTAGGGGTTTTTATGTTTTTCGGGGGTTTTAGGGTTTTAGAGTATTTTTAGTGTTTTTATCATTTTTAGCATTTTTATTATTTTTAGGGTTATTTTTGTTTTTAGTATTTAATGTTTTATCAATATTTTTCAGGTTTTTAGTTTTTTTATGTTTTTTATGGAATTTTTAGGTATTTTTTGAGAATATTATGGTTTTAGGGTTTTTAGATATTATGGGGTTCTTTCGGGTGTTAGGTTTTTATGATATTTTTTGGTATTTAGTGTTTCTATGTTTTTTAGGGGTTTAATGTTTTTTTAGGTTTTTGTGGTTTTCTTTGCGGTTTTTAGGTTTCCAGGTGTTTTTTAGGTTTTAAGGTATTTTTAGAGATTTTTTCAGATTATTATGTGTTTTTAGGGTTTTTGGGATTCTTAGGGTTTTTTTGGGTTTTTTGGTTTCTGAGGGGTTTTATGGTTTTAATGGTTTTTTAGAGTTTTTAGTTCCATTTTAGATTTTTATGGGTTTTGGGGTTTTAATTTTTTATATTTTTTAGGGTTTTTTAGTTTCTTGGGGTATTTTGGTGGTTTTAACAATGTTTAACTATCTGAGGTGTTTGAAGTGTTTTGAGGTTTTAAATGTTTTCTAAGGGGTGTTTAGGGGTTTTATGGATTTTTACATTTTAAGGTATTTGTAGTGATTTTTTTGATTTGTATGGATTTTTAGGAATTTTTTAGTGTTTTAGAGTTTTTAAAGTTTTTATTGCTTTTAATTTTTAGAGGGTTTTATGTGTTTTTAGGTTGTTATGATTTTCTTCTGGTTTTTTTAGGGTTTTTTATATTTTTTATGTTTTTGGAATTTTAGAGATTTGTAAGGAAATTTATGTGTTTTAGGGGTTCTATAAATTTTTAGGGGTATTAGGGTATTTATAATTTTTAGGGTTTTACGGGTTTTTAATGATTTTAACATTTTATGGAGTTAAATTATTTTAATATTTTTTAGTGGTTTTAGGGGGTTTTAGGGGTTTTACGTCCTTTTAAAGGTTTTCTATGGTTTTTTTATTTTTTTGGGTTTTTAGGGGTTTAACTATTTTTCAATTTTAAGGGTTTTAGGTTATATAAAGGTTTTTTTGTTTTCTTATTATTTTATGGATTTTTAGTAATTTTTTTAGGATTTTATGGTTTTTTATGTTTTTAGGGATTTTGATTGTTTTTAAGGTTTTTAGCATTTTTTTAGCTTTTTAGGGGTTTTAAGTATTTTAGATTTTTAATGTTTTTTATGGATTTTATAGGTTTTTGAAACACTTTTTTGTTGCATGGGGATGAAAATATTTCATAAGAAAAACCTCAATAAATAAATAGGTGAAGATCTATAAGATGGATCTAGGGAACTCACCCAAATCATCCTCTGTGCACTAGGCATGCATGCCAAGAGGCTTGTGCATTGCCCTACCTATACAACCCAAAAGAGGAATCCACCCATGAATGAGGAACATGCGTGGGAAACCTATGTGGGGTACCTATGAGAGAAACTACCATTAACCAAGGTCCCATGTTTGCCTATAAATTGGAACCTAGGGATCCTCATTTGATGAACATGAAAACAAGAAGAAACCTCTGAGCTCAGATCACATATCCTGTTTTCCTAAGCCCTTAAAACCCTTCAGGTAGCTCTCCAAAACCCTAGTGAAGTGAAAAATAAGGGGGTATAGGGATAAAAGTCCCTCCAAGGTCTATTACATATGACACCTACATGAGGACCCCCTCACCCTAGTTAACAGACACTAGCATGAAGGTCCCATCCCAAAACCCATGACCTGCATGAGACCCTTCCAGGGACACATGAGGAAACCCATGGTTCATAATGCAAGGCCTTTCCTATGTGTATTTTTTCAGGGTTTTCCATCTTCCAAGGAATCTTCAACTCATGCAGGCCTACCCTATGTGAAGCACTTCCAGTTCCTCCCAGTTCAATGCTGTGTGAAGCACCATCTACTCTCCCAGTCCTGACATATGTGAGGAACCTTATAATACCTCTTTCAAGACACTAATGGAAGGGAACCTCTTCCTTTGGATCTATCATCTATGGGTGACCAAATCAAAGCCTCCAAACTTACATAACCATGGAGAGAGACACGCCAACATGTCTCCTGATCAGTTATGCATTCCTTCATTTAAAGGTGTCTTGCACTTCTTCCACCTGAATAAAATGGTCTTAAATGAAAGAAAAAAATCATGAAATATTCACAGTCATATGAATGTCATTGAAGAGAATCATTTTCTATATCTTCCTCTCAACTTTCTGTAGAGGGCCTCCATAGGCATGCATTCTCAATATTGTGTATCCATATTTCAGGCCTCTTATTTGTTATAAGCCTCAACCATCTTCATCACAACCAAGGTCATCCTTTTAGGTGTATTCCCTATCCAAAGATATAAATCACTATGAGTTAAAACATTCCTCATGTTTCCGAAACATGGTCCTCCTCCGAGGTGTAATCCCCAAAACATGTCATATCCTTTCAAAGGGATACATTCCCCTGTGAGACAAACCTTTAGAGACTATCCATAGGCGTGGGTTCTCAAAATCACCAAACTACATCAGATTTGATTCACTTATAAGTGGGATACGTAGGAAGCCCTTATTAGGTCCAAAAACAAAACCCCAATTTCCCCATAATTTTTTGGGGCCACATTCCTAGTAGTGTCTTCACCAAGCTTGGAGGCCACACTCCCAATGGGTTCCTTAGGCTATTTCGGCATAAGTCCTACACCAACCCTTCTCTAGGAATGTTTCTCCTAGATGTACATATAGCCTGATGTTAAACTTCATGGTTTGGTCTTCATTACATAATCATAAAAAGGTATTATGTGCCCATTAAGTGTCACCAAACTACATGGGTTCAGATTCCTTCCACAAGAATACATAGAAAACAAATATCATGGGTCTGATTGTGATATCAAAACAATATATGTCTCACATCATGATGATAAATTCTAGAGCACCACACAACATGTATTAGAACCATCATCGTAATAATAAATAACTAAATAATCTATAATTAACATACAAAAGGGTAAAATTGATAGATATCCTCATATACATATATATATATCCCCATAGATGGAGAACCTATGATATATATAGAGGATTATATAATCAATACATGTTAATAATTGATTGTTAATATAGGGCCACCTTTGTTATACTTGGGATTTAATAAATAATTTTCGAATATTTATTAAATCTATAATAAAGTCACATATTAAGAAATAGTTAACCCCAAAAATGTATTTTGAGCCTTTCCTCCCATCCGATCAACCTAATGTGAGTCCCTAGGAATGGTAAGACTATTTCCCAACAATCGCCTACCTTTGGAAAGCTGGTTTATGAGAAATATCAAATAAAGGAACCATTTCATGTTCCAGGTTCCTAGAAAAAACCGATTGGAAACCATTTGGAGATTGTGAACCTGATTTGAATGATTATACAAAGCTCAAACCCCCACAATCCATCACAGGGGTGCCAAAATTTCCATAGGGAAATCAAAAACATAAACCCGATGTGATTCCATAACCAGGATGACTATGCAACCCACATGTCAAGCCTCTTGATGATCATACAAATTAGAATGGTCCAAACATGGATCCAAAATAGTCAACTTTGAATTCATTCATTTATTGAGATATTTATTTGTGGGGGTTTCCTTTTTATGTCTATCGCCAATAATTCATACATTTTTTCTCAAAACTCCCTTTACTCCAAAGCTGTCTCTCCAGTTCAAGAAGACATATTCTTTGTCTACTGTTCTACATGGATCCTAAAATAAATAGAGTACATCATCACCAACCCAACATCTTCAATGATGGGTCCCAAATGAACTAGTTTGGGAGTATTTCGAAAATGGAATGATCCCAACCTAGGAGGTAGTTCGACAGGCCCTCCTACCCATGAAGACCTACCAATCTTCCACTCAATGACTGTTGGTGTTATAGAAGCATATTCAACCAATTTTTGTCTCCAACCATTTTGGGAGTTTATCCTTAGAACACAACAATTAGCACCTCCCTTATTTAAGGGAGGTATATCAAGAGTCTAAAAAAGGAATCACCTAGATGGAGCAAGGGAGCCCTTCAAAGGTATCTTACTAGTAATAATCACTACGAATGTCATGTGTTATTGGATCGTCAACATGATTTGTGGTTTATCCTCTGAATCCTAACCGAGTTCTCCAACACCTAGACAAGAAAGAAATCCCACCAAGGGAAGTGAAATATCATCCAGGAAAAGAGATACACCTATGTACCCTCCAAAAAATCCTATCAATAAATTTTGGTGGAAAATAGAGAGCATGCAAAAAACAATAGCCCGTAAAAACCGATCCTACAAGAAGACACATCCAACAGTATCTAGGGAAGCCTATGAAAAAATTTTGGTGGAAAATTATGAGAAAGAAAAATCACATTACGACACCCAGAAATCATGCTAGTCAAATTTAGTATCACACCACGAGTAGTTTCACACACTCGTATGATTCCATCATGCCTATTAATAGTCTCAGCTGGTAGAAATCAGAGAAACCTACCAGAAAACCCCGACAAAAAATGGGGGAGAAGACCCACATCTATACCCCCACACATGAGTATTGTTAGTATATACTAATAAGAAATGGTGGTCAGGAGTATTCACAAAACTATTCTCCAACCACATAATAAGAATTCATCCCCATTCCATCCACTAGAGATACCAAGAACATTTGGAAAATTGAGAAGGGGTAGACACAAATTACTGTTGACATCCTAAAAACTATACAAAACATAATAAATATGGTGGTAGAGGTAGAGGGGAAGATACAAAACTTCATCATCATAATTGGGGTGACACATCAGAATTTCACTCTGGAGTATACAGACACATCTTCTCCGATTTAGGAGGGTTGTGGACGAAACGTCCCAATGATATAAATACAACCAGATCAGAACCACACTCTTGTTCCAATAGGAGGTCATTAGTCTACCATAGTGTCCAATTCATGGTATGATCACACCCATTATATAATTCTATAGACCTATTAAAAAATTATAGTAGTAATAAATGATCTAATAAAACACGCTTCCTCGTGTGAAAAACTATTTACCCATCAAGAGGCCATGGCACCCCCAAGAAGGCATCCAAAATTATATATCACCAAAGGTGATTGTAAAATAAATAATTGTACTGAAATCCCACTCAGATTAATTATTTACTTATTTATCCCTCATATATTTATCCCTATAGGATAATAATCCTACTTTTCTATTACCAATTAAGGATGTAGAAGTAATAGTTTCGAAGTTCCTCCCTATACATCATACCAAGAATGCTTTCTTCATGAACTGCTCGATCATGAGAGACCATCTGCTAATGAGAACTAAGATAGCCCTCTGTATAGATACATGATCAAATATCAATAAGTTCACCCCATGTTTTCATATACCCTGAGTGTCCTCCTTAGGTTATATATTGCAAGAACCCTATTTAGAATAAGATATCAATCCATAATGGTTATCTTCCCCATGATGGAATTTTCCACGAAGGTCCTCCCCCACAGTACTTTTTCACTTCCCCAATAAGGTCCTCCCTTTTTGGATTTAATAATGAGAAATCCTTCCTACCATGATGAAAATAGGAAAAAGAGGCCATTCATGCCTGACTCCTCTTTATTGATAAGTTAAATCCTTTCTTAGCTAGAAGTCATCCCAAGGAAAAGGTCATTATCTAAACCACATTTTCATTGTTTTCCTTCTAGTATGAAGGAGGAAATAGTCTAAACCAATCATACTGTTTAAAATAAATCAATAAATAAATGTATACTTTTGTTAGAACAAGATTAGGATCCTCTATAAAATATTATGAAGACATGATAGACATGATGTGATTGTTGTCCAAGGACAATATAATAGTCATGTTTTAGCATTTATCTACTCCCCAATACAACATTTTAGTGGCATTTTTCATAATTTTTTATTCATGAATCTACCTCACTGTATGGTATAATCATCATAATTTAAAATAAAAATTATTTAATTATGAAAAGTTTCAAATCCACATCATGTTAGTAGATTGTATACACTGTAAAAATCGACTTGGCTACCCTCCTAGTTGAAAAACACCCAAAATTGGGAAAATAATAAGGATCCCTTAAATGCGAATGTCTCTACACATTGATATATTTTCATCAGCTAATAAAAAATTCCCCATCTGATGTTCACATCCTATTATGGGAAGAACATTTGGAATTTCACTTTAGTTATCTCCAAAATTATTAAATCCTTCCAAATATGAAATCGTGCAATGTGATAGCTTTAATCCAACTTCAAAAAACTGAATTAGTCTATGATAGCCAGTGTTCTCAACAAAAACCATCCATTAATGACTCTTGAAAACATAAATCTAAGAGGTAATGAGATATGAAAACACTTTTTAATCATCAATATATAAATATCAAACAAGCCTACCACTTTATGTTATTTAACCTTTAGATAGCGCAAATGTTTTAAATGTCAAAAATTTATTAGGAGTAGATAGATCAGGTTCCAGTTTCACCATAAATCCACCACATGTTCACACATGGCTTGATGATGTTAAGAATGAAACCTTAGTATAAGTAGCCACATTTGTCCAGGAGAAACCCCAGCATGCACGTAAAGGGGTTTTTTTACCACAAAATTCAAGGTATAAAAAAAGGATTGAAAAGTTATGAAGAAGGATAGGAACAACCCCATATCATAAGGTTGGGGTATTTTTTACCTCAACAACCTCATCTTAAATAGAATTTATTCTTATCTCGATTATGGGGAACACTAAAAAATACATCTTCTCAGCTCATCTTATCCCATAACCTGGTGTCCTCACTTGGATAGTGTACTAAATTGTTTTCCATAAATTACATTTATATCACCCTTTGTTAATCAATCCCAAGAGGACTAGCATAAGGAATGAAGATGCCTCATGATGGATGAAAACAGAATAAATATCTCAAAGAATCTAATGAAATCCCCAAAATGTGTTCTGCATTGATGAATATTGTTAACACCACCACTATAGACACTACAGAACATGATTACAATATAGAGGATCAAGAGGAGGAATTTTTTGTTCATAATAGGATCCACATCTAAATGATTGAATAAGGTGTTCATAACTACAACTAGAGGCTCAATATGAATTCAAGAAACCCATTTAATGTTCTATGACCCCACATTGATGAGAATAATCTAAGGAAAAGGGTAAAGGAATGGAATTACCTAACCCACCTCCCGAAGAGGTTGAACTCCTCACACTAGAGGAAAGGATTCCTCCGAATGAGGAAGAAATGGAGTATTTTAGAATACTCAATGAAAACAATACTCTGATTAAACATCACTATCATATATTCTCAATAATTAGAACATCATCTCACATTACCAACTGGTGTGCCTCGACAAAGAGGATTCATCCCAGTAATTTAAATGAATCTGTAACATCAACTAAAAATGAGTTTCGGACAAAAATATATATTTTTATCACATAGAAGAAGATATAGAGTTTCTTTCATTAGGTACACAACCAAAACATGTCCACGTGTATCCTCACATACCTACCGTTAAAGGTTACCCAATGGAGATACTGACAGAGCCCCCATATTTTTCCCAACCAATTACTACCCATGTTCATTGTTCTACTTAGTAATAAAATCCTCAAGGAATCATCAATAAAATTGTATCACTAATGGTTAGATTGGAATCTATGGATGATCTGACTACATTGGTACGTCGACAAAAGAATCCTTACCCTAAATGGGTTGATCTGACCCCTCCCGAACCAAATTATGGGAACCCTACATTTCCAAATAATAAACATTGGGATAATAAGAGGGTTTGAAATTTCATTACTTGGTGGAAGGGGTTAATATACTCAGTAAGCCTACAGCATCCTCAAGAATATTTTTTATCCATACACATAGAAAATCTTAATGGTTTTTATGGATTTTGTGGGGTTATAGGGTTTTTAATTATTTTAACATTTTAAGGTTTTTAGCAGTTTTATGTTTTTTTATGATTTTATGTTTTTTTGTTGGTTTTTCATGGTATTTTAAAATTTTAGGTATTTTTTTGGATTTATATTGTTTTATGGGTGTAGGTATTTTGAGCGGTTTTTTGGGTTTTATGGTTTTTAGTGGTGTTTGGATTTTAAAGTGTTTTTATAGTTTTTTAGTTTTTTTACATTTTTAGCGGTTTAAAGGTTTTTAGAGTTTTTTTATATTTTAGGTTTTTTTGGGGATTTAGGGATATTATTGGTTTTCATGTTTATGGGGTCTTTTGGGCTTTTTTAGGACTTTCATGTTTTTAGGGTTTTAAAGGATTTTGAGTGGTTAAGGGTTTTTTTGGTTTTTAGGATTTCTAGTGCTTTTTAGGTTTCTTAGGGGTTTTAGTGTTTTTAGGTTTTTAAAGTTTTCTTAGGGGTTTTCAAGGTTTTTATTGGTGTTTCGGTTTTTAGATATTTTTTAGATATGTTTTATAATTGTTAATTTTTAGGGTTTTGGGGGATGTTGGGATTTTTATGAATTTTAGGATTTTTGGGGTTTTCGAGGTTATTTGGATTTTTTTGGATTTTTATGGGTTTAGAGTTTTTTAATATTGTATATAGGTTTAAATTATTTTTAGATTTTTTTTGTTTTTTAGAGTTTTATGGGTTTGAGGGGTTTTTTGGTTCTTTATATTTTTTTGGGGTTTTATAGTTATAAGGGGTTTAGGGGTTTTAGGGTTTTTAGGGTTTTTAGTGTTTTAAATGTTGTTATGGTTTTTATTGCTTTTAGGGTTTTGATGTTTTATTAACGTTTTTCTTGTGGTTTTTAATATTTTTTAATTTTTTATATATTTTTAGTGTTTTTAGTGATTTTTAGGGTTTTTAGTTTTTTTGTCGATTTTGATGGTTTTCATGGTGTTTTAGGACTTTAATGGTTTAGTTGGGATTTTATTGATTTTAAGGGGTTTCAAGGTATTTGGAGTTTTTATGTTTTTTAGGAGCTTAATGGGTTTTTATATTTTTTAGTGTTTTTTATGGGTTGTTAAGGGTTTTTAATTTTTTTATGGTTTTAAGGATTTTTGGGATTTTTGGGGTTTATGGGTCTTTTTAAGAGTTTTCAAGGTTTTGATGATTTTTAACGATTTTAGGGGTTTTTAGTTGTTTTATTATTTTTAGGTGTTATAGGTATTTTGATTGTTTTGGGGGTTTATATTGTTTTTTGGGTTTTTAGCATTTTTAGGTTTTTAGGGATTTTATCTTTTTTGATTTTTCTAATATTTTCTTAGACTTTTTATGTTTTTTTAGGTTTTTATGTTTTTATAATATTTTATGTTTATTTTTGGAATTTTATGATTTTAGGATTTTTTAGGGGTTTTGAGGGTTTTGAGGGTTTTGTTGTTTTTAGGGTTGTTTTGGGTTTTTTAGGGATTTAAAGGTTTTTTAGAGTTTTTTAACGTTTTTAGGGATTTAATGTGTTTTTATAGTTTTTAGTTGTTTTTTTGTATTTATGGTTTTTGGGGTTTTTAATTGTTTGATGAAGATTATGGTTTTTAGGTGTTTCTAGGGTTTTTAGTGTTTTTATGTTCTATAAGGGTTTTAAGAATTTTCAAGTTTTTACTGTTTTCTTAGGTTTCTTCACAGTCTTTAGGATATTTTATATTTTTAGGTATTTTTAGGTATTTTAAGGTTCTTCTATTATTTTTGTTTGTTTTTAGGGGCTTTAGGTATTTTTAAGGTTTTTATTTTTTTAGGGGTTTTTAGGATTTTTGATGTTTTTAGTTTTTTAGGGGTTTAATGTTTTTTTAGGTTTTTAAAATTTTATTAAGGGTTCATATGGTTATAATTTTTTTATATTTTTGGGATTATTTAGGATATTTTAGGATTTTTATGATTTTTAGGGTTTTTATTGATTTTGAGGGGTCTGGGGTTTTTAGTTATTTTTGAGTTTTTTGAGTTATCAATGTTTCTTAGAGATTTTTAATTCTTTTAGGGGTTTGAAGGGATTTTATTTTTTTAGTGGTTTTTAAGGTGTTTTAGGATTTTTAGAGGTTTTTTAGGTTTTAGGGGTTATTAGTTATTTAGGGGTTTTGGGTGTTATTAATGTTTTTAGCTTTTTTAAGGGTTTTATGTGTTTTAGGTTCTTCAGGTTTTCTATGGTTTTGTTTCTGGATTTTTAGGGTATTTTTAGGTATTTTACAAACTTTTAATGATTTTTGTGGGTTTTAGGCTTCTTCAGGGTTTTAGGGATTTTTTGGGGTTTTAGGGTTTTAGGGGTTTTAAGAGTTTTTCTGTTTTTAATGTTTTATTGGGTGTTTCAAGGTTTTTAGATTTTCTATGTTTTTAGGTATTTTTAGGGTTTTGATGATTTTTATGGGGTTTAGGGGTTTTTTTGGGATTTGGTGTTTTTTAGGGGTTCTGTGGGATTTAGGATTTTTTTGGTTTTTATTTTTTCAGTTTTCTAGGGTTTTAAAAGTTCATTAGATTGTTTGAAAATATTTAGGTGTTTAAATAGTTTTTATTATTTTTATTTATTATGGGTTTTTTTTGGTTTTAGGGTTCTTAAGGTTTTTAGGGATTTTATGTTTTTTTATTTTTTTTATGTCTTTTAGTGTGTTTTAGTATTTTTATCTTTTTTTTGGTTTTTAGGGGTTTATGTATTCACTATTGGAAAAATGAAATATACCCACGGTTTGAAACCTTGGGGATATCCCCTAAAACCGTGGGTATAGGCTATACCCACGGTTCCAAAAACTGTGGGCTACCGAGGCGTCGATAGAGATCTATACCCATGGTTTTATAGAAACCATAGGTATATCTCGAGTTATTTCCATAATACTCATGGTTTAATTTAAACCATGGGTATAGATAATTATACTAGATATAAAAATCATCCAATCCAACAAAAATATCTAAAGACCATGTATGATTTCTATGTAAATATGAAAACTCTTAATCAATCCCTTGATTTCAGTAAAGCTGAAACAAGGCATCCATAAAAGGTCTAGGTTCCATAGAAGCATTATAATCTTTGGTTTTCAAAATACCATCTTGGAAACATGAGGTCATAGGATGAGAATTATGAGTAATGCAATGAGTTGACTGGCCAAAAGACTGCTCTATGGAATGAGAATGAGCAAGATATTGTCTTAAATAATTCTCACCAAGAGTCTACCCAAAAAACTACACTAAAGTGGGATGAGCACCAAGAGACTCATCAAGGGAAACTGAAGCAGTAAGAGGTGAACAAGGATGAGGACTAGAGGAGAAACTAGCAAGAAGAAAACCATAAATTTAAATTTAAGAACCATGTGTATTAGTATCTTTAGTAATTGGACACGAATAATCCACTAAAATTAGAAAGAAATAATAATTGGATCTAGTTATATAAAAATTTGATGATGATCAATATGAGTTCCAATGCTAAAAATGAAACCATGATTCTTCAAAGATAGCATGTTGTGGGATAAAAACACTGCAAGTTGATTCCAAACACCTATATCTATTTAATCAACGTTGTGTTTATTTATTATTCACTTTCACTAAAGGTGGAAATACGAATTATTTCAATATATGATAAAGATGAGATTCATGGAATAATGATAGTGTCCCTATGCAGGTCGATGAGATGAAATAGAGTTATGAAGTCTTGATACAAAAATGTGTTGAGATCTGAAAAATAAATGAGGATTGGTGATGCATTTTAAAGCTTGGAATATGGTAGGTGCCGCTATTTTTTACATGACAGAGAAATGAAATTAAGTTTTTCCCTTGTAATAGTAGAGATCAATCGTATGAAAAAGTTGGATGAAGAAATTTCTTGGAGTTCATGTGAATAATTCTTGGTAACCAATTTGATTTAATAGATGAGTTATGATCCATGGAGTGTGGACAATTTTTATAAGTTTATCTTAGTGAAGGTGGTGTGAAAAATAAATTGTGATGCATGTGGAGCCAAATTATATACAAATATTGAAAGTATTGTGAACAATATAAGAGTTTTGACCCCTGCACTGCCTGCCCCCTTTCCCTCCCCCACCCCCTGACACTACCTCCCTCACCCACCCCCTAGACCCCTGCACTACCTTCCCCCACCCCCTCCACCCCATACCAACGGAACTACCTCCCCCAACCTCCCCTAGACCCCTGCACTAATTACCTCACCCCCCCTCCCCCCCATCCCCATGCACTGCCTCCCCACCCTCCCCCTAGCTTATTGCACTGCATGTCCTCCTCCCCTCCCCTAACCCCACCCCCATGCACTACATGCGCCCACCCCTCCCCTCCCCCACCCTCCCTACCCTCCCCAGCCCCCTCTGTCCTCCCCCACCCATCCCCTCCAACCTCCCCTACCCTCCCCTCCCCAGCTCCTTAAAAAACATTCCCCTCCCCTCCCCCACCCTCCCCCAACTCCCTCCTACATCTTCCACCATCCCCACTAGCCTCCCCTAACCTCCCCCATCCCCAACACTACATGCCCCATCCCCTCCCCTACCCTCCCCCTAGCCCCCCTGCACTGCCTTCCCCCCTCCCGTCCCCCATCCCCCTCCTGCCACCCCCACCCTCCCCTACTACCTCCCTCACCCCCCCTGCCCCCTTAACGGCTTTCCCCTTCCTCTCCCCTACCCTCCCCCGCCCCCCTGCACTGCATGCCCCCTCCCCACCCCTCCCCACCCCTCCCCTACACTGCCTCCCCCACCCTCCCCTCCTACCTCCCCCCACCCCCAGCCCCCTACATTGCCCCCATCCCCTCCCCTCCACCACCCTCCCCCCAGCTCGCGCACTGCCTCCCCCACCCCCCCCCCACCCTGCCTCTCCCACCCTCACCCCAACCCCCTGCACTCTCTTACCCCTTCCCCTAGCCCCCCTGTACTACCTTCCCACTCCCATCCCCTACCCCAACCCCTTTCACTGCCTCCCCCAACCACCCCCACCCCCTGCACAGCCTTCCCCTCCCCCATCCCCTTTCACAGCCTACCCCCTCCCCTCCCCTACCCTCCCCCACCCTTCCCCCAGCACCTGCACTTTCTATCCCCCTCCCCACCCCTCCCCTCCCCACCCCCTTTACTACCCTCCCCTACCCTCACCCATGTCCCTTGCACTGCCAGCCCCTCCCCTCCCCTCCCCTCCCCCACCCCCCCCCCCCAGCACCTGCATTACCTGCCCCACCCTCCCCTATTTCCTCCTCTATCCCCCTCTACTGCCTTCCCCCTCCCCTCCCTTCCCCCAGCCCCTTGCACTACCTTCCCCACCCAGCCCTCTACACTGCCTGCCCACCTCCCCCAACCCCTTGCACTGCCTGCCCCCTCCCCTACCCAACCCTCCCCTGCCCCCAGCCCCTACACTACCTATACATTCCCTCCCCACCCCATACAATGCCTCCCCCACCCTACCCTCCTACCTCCTCCACGCTCACCCCAACCCCCTACAATGCCTACCCCATCCACTTCCCTCCCCTCCACCACCATCCCCCAACCCCTGAACTACCTACCCCACCCTCTCATCCTGCCTCCCCCATCCCCCTGCACTGCATTCCTTCCTCCCATCCCCTACCATCCTCGCACCATACACTACCTACCACCCTCCTCTACCCTCTCCCCATCCCCATGCACTGCCACCCCCACCCATCCCCCCTATACGACCTTCCCCCTCCCCTCCCCTACCCTCCCCCCTTCCCTAGCCCGTACACTGCATGGCCCCTACCCTCCCTAACCACCTAAAATACCTGCCCACCATCCCCTCCTACCTCACCCACCCTCACCCCAGCCCCCTTGCGTTGTCTACCCCCTCCCCTCCCCTCCCCCATCCCCATGCATTGCCTCCCCCACCCTCCCCCATCACCCTGAACTGCCTTTCCCCATCCCCTCCCCTCCCCCAATCCCCCTTTAATGCCCACCCCTCCCCTCCCCTCCCCCAGCCCCCTGCACTCCCTTCCCCCTCCCCATCCCTCCCTCTCCCCCCTTCATTATCTCCCCCACCCCCACCACCTTCACTTCCTACCCCGTCCCCTACCATCCCCCAGCCCCCTGCATTCCCCCCATGTTTTTCTCCCATAATGGTGTTTCATTCACCACACCTAGGAATAAGTTAAACTCATAACATCTATAGTGATCCTTCCGAGCTCATTTGAACTTTGATAGCTTTCTTTAACACCACTCCATAATAGTCAAGGCCGAGGTAATACATTGCTAGAAATAGGCATGGTTGAAGAACCTCCCTGAAACACTAATAAAATAAATACTCATCCAATTCCAGAGTATGAAGGTATGAAACCAACTCAATAAAATGATGTGCATACTCTAACACTATTTAACCTTCTTTTTAGAGGATATAAAATTATATATCCTTCATTAGAATCACCACATTTATAAAATTATGAAAGATCTTCACCTTGAAAATTTCCAAATATTGGTCCTCCTATGGATTAGTCTAAATAATAAACTTCAACCACATCCAAGAAATCTTGTTTTCAACTATAAATAGTCATGAATAGTGAAAAAATACCTCAATACAGACATAGGTGATACAAATACATTGAATTTGAGAAGAGGAGGACCAATAAAATAATCAACACATCCTAAAATCAATAACCATGATTGATTTATAAAAACCCATCCCTAGGTTTTAGCTAAAATGGACATCAGAATTTGTTGAAAAGGCAAGAGAATAAGTAGGAGGGAATAGAGAATCTAACCAAAGAACCTAAGAAATACATGGAGAATATGGATGAATCCATACATATGGATTATTTATAAATAGATATAATTAGGCAGAGGTGGAGGTGAATGCGGCCAGGAGGAGGGTGCCTAGGAGGCAGAGGATGCCGTAGAGGTGGAGGCTGCTGCGGAGGTGTAGGGAAAGGCCCCAGCAGCCGAGAGGAGGTGGAGGCGGGGGCTGGGAGGCGGAGGAAGTGGTCAGGAGGTAGAGTCAGGGCCAAATAGGCAGAGGTGGGGGCTAGGAGTTGGGGGCCCTGAGGTGGACACGATGGAGGGAGGTCGATGTCGAGGAGGGGAGGAGAGGGCGGAGAGGACAAGGAATGGGGGAGATGTGGGGGAGGAAATAAAATTCAGGATGGGGACCTGACCTCGAATCCGGTTTAGTTTACCGACGGTTTTAACAAAACCATAGGAATAAGTCAAAATATACACCCTATACCCATGGTTTTTTAAACTGTGGGTATAGAAGCATGGGTATATACCCATTTTCCAGTAGTGGTGGACTGGCTACGCCGACAGACTAGAACAAGTTTCTGAGAATCATGGAATCACCACCAAGGAATAATTTTTCCCATGAACAAATCATTAAAATAGTAGTAGAAAATAAATAAAATTTTGGCAGGACTCATCCGTATTTCAGACGTCCATACTGAATGAAAATAAAATAAATAGGAACAAAACGGTACAATGGTAGTAAAAAAATGAAACCCATTAATTAATCCCTCCACTGCCCCAATCTCCATCCCCTACAAAGAAAACCATGTAGCTACCTCTAGTGCCCTTCTAGACCCCTTCAAAAAATATAACTACCCTCCATCCAAAGAAAGCAGTAAAAGGCGTAAGTGTCCAATGTGATAAAGAAAATAAAATAAAAACTAGAATAAGAATACATGTCTCTTGTGACTATACAAGTCACTGCCCCAATATGATAACCACAATTCTCCATGGGTCAAAACATGTTTCTACATAATAGGAGGAAATAGATTATAAGTTCAAGAGGATGTGGTTTCATCAATTTTTATGGTTTTGTTTAGCTGGGCTCAATTTTTATGGTTATTCTATGTATACTTTAGTCAAAATTTGGTGTGTTAAAAAGTTTCATTAATATTTCATGAACACAAATTCTTTACCTAAGGCTCTAATAACGTAATATTAGTGTTTCTTGGGGTCAAATCTCTCAAGTATAGTGGGTATCCTAGAAATTTAGTCAAATTTGGTGTGTAGAGAACTAAACATTGAGTCTAAAGTGGTAAAACAATGGTGTTTTTCTCCTACTAAACATGGTTGTGATTCATTTTTAAGTATTAAGGAGTATCAAAATCATCATTTTTTGAAAGATACATCATCTTAAAATGAACTTAATATCACCCATTTAAACTATAAATTGAAAAATCTCATCATTAATTCCTTAGTCCAAAAATTATTGATGAAACATTATCTATAATTAAACATAATGATAACCTATAATCCAAGATCAATTCACTAAATAATCTACCAACAATACACGAAGAACGATTAAGCACCTTAATAATTTTCATGAATTGAATGTTTTTTCATTCAAGACTACTCATAACCCAAAAATGAATCACATCCTAAATAATTCTATAACTGCTCATTATTTTTCACAATATTTATTTACTACAAGGTTCAGTAGAATGAATTATGATAAAGAATGATGGATTTTTAGGCAACAAGGCAGCATATCACTTAATCAGCAACAGACAGTGTTGTTTCAAGAACGTGTAAATAGACAAATGGCACTAGATGAAAATGGGTGAGATTCATAGTAGTTTTACCAAAGCACACACTAAAATCTGATGAAAAGTATACATAATAGTACTAGACACAAGAAGCACATGAAAAGTAGAAAAAATATATGAAAAAATTAAATCTATTTTATGAATAAATACATATTAAGACACTAAAAAATGTAAATTAATATTAAGCTAGAAAACTTCTATGACCAGATATAAATCAATAAATAACAACTGATCAATTATCTCAACCTACTACCACAACATGAAATAAATGAAGAACAATTGAAAAACATAGAATAAAGCCACCCATGATTACAAACTACATACATAAATTATTTTTTCAAAAATATTAATGACTTATAAATATGTAAAATTTCCTAAATATTATCTTTAACGGTGAAAAACTGATGGGCTGAGTGATTACCTTGGTCTCCGGAAAATTCTAGGAAAACGAAGACCGAATATGTCATTATCTAGATGTTAGGAAAGTTGTACAAATGAAGCATATCAAAAACATAAATGAGCATTGGAGAACACATGAAAATAGTTTGTAAAAACTAGTAAAATTAATCCACCATTCAGAAATATTAACAACATCAATAGTATCATTTATGGATATGAATAATTTTCCCATGCTAAATCGTTTAGTAAAAAATCATAATAATAATTAGAAATTAGAAATATTTTATAATTTATAAATATGATAAAAAATATTATAAACCAATAATAATTTGAAATTAAATATTTATAGGAAAATAGAGTATCAAATTGCATTACAATTTGTAATGGAAAATATGCATATGTGTTATGTTAAGGTGCATAATTTCTTTTTGAATTCTTATTGGTGTATTTTTTTTATCTATGATTTTTCATTGACACGTTGTGGGTGATACTTCTATGTAAGCTAAATTAACATTATTTTTTTAAGGGATCAAATTGTATTTTGAGTGTTAATCCTTAAAAATATTTTTCCTAAGACTTTTATAGTTTTGTAAGTCATTGATTGTTTTGTAATCCTTTGACTGGTTCATAAGCCTTAGATATAAAGTATAGGCCTTTTAGTTTTCACATTAGACTTTTAATCATAATCCCAAGACACATTTCCAAAATAAAAAAATAATATAAAACTAAAGGATATACCAAGGATTTTTGGGTATTAACCATAACAAATAAATTTTTGGATTCGTAAATTACCAATGTTCATGGGGAAGAGATAAATTACTAGGTCATGGGAATGTATTTTTAGGTTCCTTGACATTAATTTTTCTAAAGCAGTCCTGGTGGTGTATATAAGTTTTACATGTGAACGGTGGGGATATGCTCACTATGAGGTGACATAAAATTGGTAATTTTGACAGCAGACATAAATGTAAAGACCAAAATATCTACACAATGTTAACATAAACTGGAGTTTCAATTAACTACATAATGGATAGACGTGGTTAACATGATGATAAATCATTATCCATGTAATGGTAAGAAATAAATCTATGAGCTATTTAATGGTGTATTAAATATCATGGAATGGTTGATCATAAATATAGTTCACTATGTAAAGGTATTCATTAGACTAAAAAGAAAAATAATGATACTAATAAAATATCTGGCACAATGAAAATTTAATTTACTTTTAACAAAATTTGAAAACAGGTATCCAGAAACCTTATTTATTCTTGGTAAGGTCAATGAATACACAAATTAGTCATATTAGAGTTAAAATTCAAACATTACATGAATTAAGAATTTTATGTCTAGTGATAAAACAAATGTTGGTAAAATTAATTAAAAAATATATAAAAAATAATAAACCATCCATCATTCAAGTTCAATAATTTATAATACAACAACCAAATGTTGAAACACTAATAGCCCTATATTCATAAAACACACAAACATTCTCACAGAATTGGTAACCAATCGTTAATATCAAACCTAACTCACATGGGTCACTTGATCCTGAAAAAATCATCCTCTGTCAAAAACCCATGAAAAAACTAATGATCATTCCATACAAAATGCCATATATATTCCCATTCTGGAGATGCATTCTAACCAATTTCCTTTACCATACGGGGAATGCACCATCCTATCTTATACACAGTCACAAGGTCTTCAAATCCCATATTGATCAATGATATCACACACTATGCCTTATAAAAATGGATAGCCCTACCTATATCCGACAAGAAAGGACTGGATATTTCATACCTATTTTTTCCACAATAATATACCCACTAAGGGGTAAGTTAAATCATTAAAAACAATCCAACCTACTTCTATTTTAAATTTATAACATCACGTGGACACCCCACAAACTTGCATACTTTCAAGAACATGTAATCACATATAAAAGAATTCCAAATCACGAATAATGGATAATACTTTATAATCAATTATATTTAATTCATTCTTCTTCCACATAAAACTAAAATCATTCCCAAACAATAAAAATAATTTATTTGAGATGGAAATAAAGGAAACATAGAAAAATAATGGATATAGGGAATAGATGGAATTAGAATCAACATAGATAAATTCTATAGTGAATGAAACATTGAGCTGAGGGAACTATGATGGAGATAGAGGTGGATACGGATGTTGGGAGGCGGAGGTGGAGGCTGATGCTGGTAGGCAGAGGCTGGGAGGTGGAGGCAGACTCATGTGTAGAGGTAGGAAGGTGAAAGGAGGGAGACGTGGCCAAGAGTTGGAGGCCGAGAGGTTAAGGTGGAGGTGGAAGCTGGGAGGTGGGGGGATGACAGGAGGCATGGGATGGGAGGTTGAGGCAGAGGCCCGGAGTTTGATATAGATATGGATGCGGAGAGGTTGAGGCAGAGGATCGGAGGCCGATGCGGAGGCAAAATCCAGAAATTTGAGGTGGAGGACAAGATGTCGAGGACGAGGTAGTGGCGAGGAGGGGCAAGGAGGCCAGATCTTGTAGGAGGAGATATTAGGGCATGTCGAACTAAGAGGGGGAGGATGAGCCAGATGGGAGTTGGATATTAGAGAGGATATACCCACAGTTGTTTATAGAACAATGGGTATTGGTTTAATCAATTATTATATACCCACAGTTTTTCTAAACTATGGGTATATATTCGTTGGCATAGATCCAATTTCTAGCATTTATTTTTATGATTTTAACGTTTTCTTGGGGGATTTGAGAGTTTTTTACATTTTTAGAGACATTTAGGGGTTTTTAGTATTTTTCTATATTTATGGTTGTTAGAGATTTTCACGGTTTATAGTGGTTTAGGGTTTTTATTTCTTTATTGGGTTTTAAGGATTTCTATAGTTTTTATGGTTTTAATATTTTTTTAACATTTTTAAGTGTCTAAAGGAAATTTCTAGTTTCAGGTTTTTATATATTTTTAATGCTTTTAACAATTAGGAGGGGTTTATGGATTTAAGGTTTTTTAGGGTTTTTCTGTTTTATCTATTTTTTGGTTTCTTGGGGTTTTAATTTTTTTTGTGTTTTCAAGGTATTATTAAGGTTTTTCAATGGTTTTTTTACATTATTTTGGAATTTTAGATTAGTTTTAGTATTTTTAAGGTTTTTTGGTTTTCTGGTGATTTCTAGGGGTTTTAGGGATTTTAAGGTTTTAGGGATTCTAGGGTTTTTTATTTTGATTTTTTATTTCTTAGGGGTGTTAAGGTTTTTTAGAGTTTTGAATATTTTTAGAAATTTAATGAGTTTTTAAAAATTTTAGTGGTTTTTAATGGATTATATGGGTTTTATGATTTTTTATGCTTTTAGTGGTTTTATGGTTTTTAGGGGTTCTTAGGGTTTTAGTGGGTTTTAGGTTTTTTAGGGGTATTAAGTGTTTTTATGTTTCCTAGGTTTTCTTCGGGTTCTCCTGGTTTTTAGGTTTCTTATATTTTTAGGGATATTTAGGTATTTTTTATGATATTTATGGGTTTTTTCGGTTTTTAGGGATTTTGAGGGCTTTGGGGGTTATAGGTTTTTTTGATTTTTTATGGTTTTTAGCATTTAATAGGTTTTAGGGGTTTGAGTGTTTTTAGTTTTTGATGGTTTTCTTATGGGGTTTCTGGGTTTTTAGTATTTTTATAGTTTTTATGGTATTTGGATTTTTAGGTCTTTTAGGGTTTTTGGTGTTTTTGGTTATTTTGTTTTTTATGGTTTTTAGGGGTTTTAGGGTTTTTAGGGTGTTTTGGGATTTAGGGATATCAGAATTTTTTGATTTTATAGGGATTTTTAAAAAAATTTATGGTTTTATGTTTTTCATAAAGTTGTAAGGTCTTTATGGTTTATTATATTTTTAGGGATTTTTTGTATTTTTATTATTTTTTAGGGTTTTAGGGATTTTGATGGGGTTTAGGGTTTTAGGGATTTCAGAGTTTTTAATTATTTTTAGCATTTTTAGGTTTTAGGGGGGTTAAGTGTTTTTGTAGTTTTCTTGAGATTTCTCAGGGGTTTTCATGTTTTTTAACATTTTTTTGGAATTTTTAGGGCTTTTTTAGAATTTTTATGGGTCTTTAGGAGTTTCATGGTTTTCCGGGTCGTAGGGTTTTATGGTTTCTTAGGTATTTTAGGGTTTTTTTAGTTTTTAGGATTATTAAATTTTTATAGTTTTTTAGTGTTTTTGTTAGTTTAAAGGATTTCTTGAGTTTTTAGTTTTATTTTGAGTTTATAGGATTTTTTGGGTATAAAGGTTTTTAGAGCCCATTTTAGGTTTTTTGAGTTTTATAAGTTTTTATGTTTTTTGGTTTTTATTTTTTCTTAGGGGTTTTAAGGGTTTAGGTTTTTTAATATTTTTAATATTTTTTGGGTTTTAAGGGTTTTTTGGGGTTTTTAGGGATTTTGAGTGGTTTTAGGGGTCTTTTGGGTCTTTTGGGTTTTTAGAGTATTTTAGGATTTTAAGGGTTTTAAGACATTTTATGTATTTAAGGATTTCTAAGGGTTTTTTAGTGTTTTTAGAGATTTTTTTAGTGATTTTTGTACTTTTTTGGGCCCTTTAATATTTTTATCGTTTTTAGGGGATTTTATGCATTTTGACAGTTTCTAGGGTTTTTTGGGACTTTAGGAATTTTTGACTTTTGGGGGTTTTATGACTTTTTTTGATTTTTTTTATGAAAATTATGATTTTTTAGTGTTTTGTAAAGACTGTTAGAGATTAAAGGGGTTTTAGATTTTTTACTGGTTTTTAGGGTTTTTATGGATTTTAGGGGTTTTAAAAGTCTTTTTAGAGTTTTTATGGTTTCTTGGTCCTTTTTAGGATTCTTTAGGGTCTTGAAGTTTTTTTATTTTTTAGGAAGTCTAAATGTTTTTAGGTTTTACATATTTTTTTGGGGGTTTTCATGGTTTTTAGGAATTTTTGTGTTTCTATGTATTTTTAGGCATTTTAAATGATTTTTATTATTTAAGGGTTGTATTGGGATTTTTCACTGTTTTAAGGATATTTTTAGGGTTTTTAGGAATTTTTTCTTTTGATCGTTTGTTAGTGTTTTAAGGGTTTTAATATTTTCTTATGTATTTAAGGTTTATTTATGGGTTTTTAGAGTTTTTAGGATTTTTTACATTTTTAGGGATTTTTTTGGGATTTTATAGGATTTTTATTTATTTTTATGGTTTTAAGGGGTTTTAGGGATTTTGTGGGTTTTAAAAGGGTTTTAGGGGTTTTATGGTTATTATGGATTTTTTAATTTTCAGCGTATTTTTGAATTTTTTAGGGTTTTTTTGGTTTTTAGATTTTTTTAATGTTTTAGAGTATTAAATAGTTTTTTGGGTTTTATTTTTTTTTTAGGCGGTTTCAAGGGATTATTTGGGTTTTCATGGTTTTATGTTTTTTAGGGTTTTCAGGTTTTTTATGGTTTTTAGTTCTTTTATGTTTTTTATTATTTTAAGTGTTTTTATGTTTTCAATGTCTCCTTATCGGTTTAAAGGGTTTCAGTGGTTTTTATGTTTGTATGTATTTTAGGGATTACATAGGAATTTTATGGTTTTTTAGGCTTTCTAGGGATTTTTAGGTGGTGTATGGGTTTTTTAGGCTTTTAGTTTTTTATGGTTTAATTGGGTTTTTATGGTGTTTTTTGGATTTTTTACGGTTTTTATTTTTTTATTTATTAATGATTTAGTGGTTTAAAGGGTTTTAAGAGTTTCTAGTGGGTTTGTATGGTTTTTAGGATTTTTAAGGATTTTAAGGATTCAAAGGTTTTTAAGGGGTTTTATGGTTTTTAGGGGTTTTAAAATTTTTATTTATTTTATGGGGTTTTAGAGTTTTTTAGGGTTTTAGGGGTTTTCAGTGTTTTTCAGTGTTTTTTGTTTTTATGGTTTTCTTAATGGTTTTTGGGATTTTAGCAGTTTTTGGTTTTTAGGTATTTTTATATCTTTTTTAGGATTTTAAATTTCTTTGGGTTTCTAGGGATTGTGAGTGTTTTAGGGGGTTTTGTTTTCAATTTTACGGTTTTTAGGTTTTTTAGGGATTTCAATAATTTTTAGGTTTATAATGTTTTTATTGGGGTTTTCATTATTTTTTGTGTTTTATACATTTTTTAGTATTTCTAGATATTTTTATGATTTCCATGCATCTTTAGGGTTTATACAGATTTTGATGATTTTTAGGGTGTTTAGAGTTTTTTTGGTTTTTCTTGGGTTTTTAGGGGTTTTAGGATTTGTTTTGAGTTTCTAAGTAGTTTTTGACTTTTTAGAGTTTCTTATTGTTTTTTTTTGGGGTTTAAAGGGTTTTTATAGTTTTTATGTTTTATGGGTTTATAGTTTTTTTATTTTAGGGGTTATTATGGATTTAAGGGGTTTTATGGTTTTAGGGCCTTTTAAGGGTTTTTAATGTTTTTTAGTTTTTAAGGGTTTTAAGTGTTTTTTTAATGTTTTATTAGGGTTTTGTGGGTTTCTATTTTAAGGGATTTATAGGGATATTTTAGAGTTTTTAGGGATTTTAAGGTTTTTATGGAATTGAATGTTTTTTGTTTTTTAGGGGTTTTAGAGTTTTTTTGGTTTTTTATGGGTTTTAAGTGTTTTTTGGTTTTTCGTGTTTTGTTAAAGGTTTTATAGGATCTTAGGCGTGTTTATGTTTTTAGGTAAATTTTGGGTTTTTTTAGGGTTTTTATTGTTTTTATGGGTTTTTAGGATCTAGAGGGGTTTAAGAGTTTTTTGTGGTTTTATGGGTTTTTTGTTTTTTGGGTTTTACGGGTTTTTTGTGTTCTTTTGGATTTAAGGTTCTTTAATGTTTTTCAACGTTTTTAGGGGTTTAATGGGTTTTACTTTTTTATTGGGTTTAGGGTTTTTATGTGTTTTAATGTTTTATAAGGTTATTAAGTGGGTTACGGTTTTAAGGATTTTTTAGAGTGTTTTCATTTTTTTGTTTTTAGTTGTTTTAAGTGTTGATTGGTTTTTAATGTTTTCTTAGGGTATTTAAGGGTTTTATGGGTTTTTATATTTTGAGAATTATATATTTTTGTGGTTTTTATGTATTTTGAGTGTTTTTATGGGTTTTTACAGTTTTTAGAGTTTTTTAGGGTCGTTAGAGTTTTATGGTTTATTACGTGTTTTATGTTTATTTAGGATTTTAAGGTTTTATTTGGGTTTTTTGGGTTTTTATGTTAATTTTTATTTTTATGGATTCATTATTATTTTTATGTTTTTTTAGGGTTGTTTTGTATTTTGAGGGCGTTTTTTGGTTTTTTGTTGGGTTTTTATGGTTTTTTTGAGTTTCTAGGGTTTTTAGGTTTTATTAAAATTTTGATGTTTTTAGTGGTTTAATGGGTTTTTATATATTTTTAGGGTTTTTCAATTATATATTTTTTACAATTTTTTAAGGGTTTTATGTTTTTTATGGTTTTTAGGTCATTTTGGGGATTCAAGTTTTTTTTTTACATTTTTAAGGTTTACATAAAAAAATATAGTGTTTTTAGGTTTCTTATGTTGTTTGGTATTTGTAGGTATTTTTTTAATTTTATGGTTATTCCGGTTTTTTGGGGTTTTGAGGGGATTAAAGGTTTTTATGGTACGTAGAGTTTTTATGGGATTTTTTTTCTTTTTATGGTTTTTTGAATTTTTTGGGTATTAAAATTTTTTTATACATATTTAACATTTTAGGGGTTTAAAAGGATTGAAGAGATTTTAGTGCATTTTAGGTTTTTTAATGTGTTTTTGGGGTTTTTTGGTTTTTTGGTTTTTTTATGATTTTTAAGGGATGTTGTATTTTTTATGGTTTTTATCATATTTTTGACTTTTAGGGATTTTAAGTCTTTCAAGTTTTTTAATGTTTTATTAGTATTTTTAATGGTTTCTCGGGGATTATAATTTTTTTAGGGATTTTAGGTTTTTTTTGAATTTTACAGTTTTAAGTTTTTTTAGTGAATTTGAAATGTTTTTTTGCATTTTAAGGTTTTTAAGGTTTTTATTTTTTTTCTTAAGGTTTTATGGATTTTAGTTTTTTAAGGATTTCATGAATTTTTTTAATGTTTAATGGTTTTTTAGTTTTTAGTGATTTTTAGTGTATTTATGTATTTTTAGGTGTTTTAATCTTTTAGTGGTTTTTATGGTTTTAGGGTGTTCAAGGTTTTTGGGGTATTTTTAGTGTTATTTAGGATAATAAATCTTTTGAGAAGTTTTATGTGTCAATATGGTTTTATGTTTTTCTTCAGGTTTTTATGGATTTTTATGTTTTATGTATTTTTATATATTTTAGGGAACTTATCATTTTTTCCTGGTTTTTAAGGGTTTTAATTTTCTTAGGTTTTTATGTTTTCATAGGGTTTTTAGAATTGTTTACATTTTTATGGATTTTTTGGGATTTTTTAAGATTATTATGGGTGTTTGGGTACTTTGGGATTTTGAGGGGTTTATTGTTTTTATTGGTTTTATATTTTTTGTTTTTTGGGATTTTTGTGTTTTTTGTGGTTTTATGGTTTTTAGAGATATTTAATGTTTTTAGGTTTTTAAGGGTTTTTTTTTGTTTTTAGTGGATTTTAGATTTTTTATAGGATTTTATGGGTTTTCAAGGTTTTTATGGGATCTTATTGTTTTTTGGGTTTTTAGGGTTCTTAAGTTTAAGTGTTTTAAACTTGTTATTATTTTTATGGTTTTTATGTTTTTTTAGATTTTTATGGTTTTCGTAGGGGTTTTCATGGTTTTTAGGGTTATTTATGTTTTAGTTATTTTTTGGGATTTTGAGGCTTTTATGTTTTTTGAGGATTTTTTCGATTTTGATGGTTTTTACAGTCTTTTAGTGTTTTTAGGGGTTTTTTTGGTTTTTTTGGTTTTTAGTGTTTCTTTAAGATTTTGGGGGCATTAAGGTATTTTATCATTTTCAACAGTTTTATGGGTTTAAAGGGGTTGTAATGTTATTAGTGGTATCTTAGGGTTTTTAATTTTTTTAGGAGTTTCATAATTTTTATGGTTTTTTAGAGTTTTTAGGGTATTTTTTGGGGTTTTAGGGTTTTTAGTATTTATAGGATTTTTGGGTGTCTAATGTTTTTTAGGTTTTTAATGTTTTTATGGTTTTTTCATAGTTCTTTGAATTATTTAGGTTTTTTGGTATTTTTGGGGATTTTTTATAATTTTAATCGGTTTTTATGGTTTTTTGAGATTTTATAGGGGTTTTAGGCTTTTTTTTGGATTTTTTGGGGATTTATTATTATTTTTTATTTTTAGGGAGTTGATGTCTTTTAAGGTTTTATTAAAGTATTTCAATGTGTTCAAGGATTTTTATGTTCTAAGGTATTTTTAGGGATATTATAGGATTTTTATTGGTTTTTATCATTATTTGGGATTTTGAGGGTTCTTTTGGTTTTTTTGGGTATTAAGGACTTTTTCTATTTTTTAGTGTTTTTAGATCCTTTTAAAATTATTAGGTTCTGAAATAGTTTTTATACTTTTTACTGTGCTTTTAGGTATTTTATCATTTTTTGGGTTTTTATGGGATTTATTTGTTTTTAGGATTCTAAGGGTTTCTTGGGGCTTTACATGGATTTTTCAGTTTTTTATATTTTTATTCATTTTAAGGTTTTTAGTAATTTTATGGGTTTATTTCAGTTTTTAATGATTTTTATGGTTTTTGGAGTTTTTATGGATTCCAATATTTTAATGGTTTTTTTTTTGTTTTTAGGGTTTTATGAGTTTTTTATAGTTTTTAATATTTTTTAGAGTTTTTGAAAATTTTCAATGTTTAAAGGGTTTTAAGTGTTTTTTTGTGGGTTTTTAGTATTTTTATGTGGTTCTTGGGTGTTTTAGGTTTTTAGGTTTTTTTCTATTTTAGTTATTTTTTAGGTTTTGAGAGTTTTTTATATTTTTATTGTTTTTAAAGGTTATAGGTATTTTTTAAGGTTTTCTTGGTTTTTCATGGACTTTTATATTTTTAGGAATTTTTAGGGATTTTTTATGATTTTTATAGGTTTTATGGTTTTTGAGGGTTTATGGATTTTAGGGTTTTTTGGGTTTTTAGAGTGTTTTAGGTTTTTTAGGTGTTTAATGTGCTTTTTTGGAATTTATGGTTTTTATAGTTTTTTTACATTTTTATGGATTTTTAGGGTATTTCGGATTTTTATGGTTTTTAGTGTTTTTAGGGAAAGGAAGGCCTGGGGCCAGGAAAAATTGGCCCCCCCATATTTAAACAAAAATAAAGGTACAAACAAAGTGCTATAAGGGGTGATTACATAATCGGGTCTGCACCTCTCCCTTCAAATCAGACACAACAAAGGAGGAGCAGGGAGGTGTGGCAACAAAGGACCACAAAGAACAATGTTCCAGAATAGCCTGCTTGGAGAGAGCATCCGCAACCGCATTGGGATCCCGGTAGACATGTGTCAGATAGAGATGCAGCCTTTGGCACATGGCAAGGCAGTCCATCCATGGGGTAAGGTACCTCAAGGGGACGCACCTTGATCTGCTTTTAAGATCAGTCACAGCAAGAATGGAGTCAGACTCAAGCCACAGAAAAATCCACCCGAACCTGATAACATACTCAATCTACTTTATAATGGCCCATAACTCAGCTTTAAGAGCACACCCATCACCGATAAAGTGTTGAAAAAATCCCTTGGCAAAACCCCGATAAGTGCGGAAGACTCCACGACATCCAGCAGGGCCTGGGGCACCAAGGGCCGCACCATCCTCATTGACCTTGACCCAGGAGGGGAGTGGAAGAATCCAGCGAATAAACCTAGGGACCATGGGTTTTTTCCCTACCCAATACACCAAGAAATATAATGATGATCAGTTCACATACGTCATTCTCCATATGTTCAGTCTGAATCCGGGAGGCCATATAAACATCCCTGTGAATCGCCACAACTCCAGCATGAAAGGAGAGTCATTTCTTACTGAAGTAAACTGCATTCCGAGCGGTCCAAATAAAAGAAATGGTGGATGAAACCACATCTATAAAACAACTGCGGACCTGCTCACTGTAATCCCAGTTATACAGGTCCACCATGAGCCCAAAAAAGGCTTGTCAAGGCCAGCTGGGAACCCAAAAGTCCACTGCAAATAACCATAAAGATCAGCGCTGAATCTGCACAACAGGAAGGTGTGATGGATATTTTCTTCTTCACTGAGGCAAAGGAAACATACAGAGGAAAGGTTGAGACCCACTCACTGCCATTTACCCTGCATGGGAAACCGATTTTTCCAGATTTTCCAGATAAGAAGGTGATTTCCAGGGGGAATGAAATTCCTCTTGAACATGGAAAGCCAGGTTAGTGGAGGGGATCCCCTAGCACAATTGTACCGATAGTATTCCGTAGCAGTGAGTCACCCAACCAGATTGGGATTCTAGATCCGAATATAAAAATGTATGAAGTGATATCGCTGGATTTGGAGTAAAACAGTTGGCAGGATGGCCTCAAATTGTTCCAACCTCGGGATGAACTCCGTAATAAATAGTTTCTTCAATCCCGGATGAGGGGTGATGAAATCTTGCAGGGGCCTGTCATGCCAGGGAGTAGACCAAGCATTCAAGGATGAGTTCATGGAGGAAAACCATTTAGAAATAGGGACAATGGACTTGTACGAGGCCCAAATTTCTGGCCCAACAGAGGAGGGGAAATACCCTTCATATCCATCACATAACTTGAGAACAAATCATTCCCGAGTGAAATCAATGCTCGGAGCCATAGGACTTATCATACCACAAGTATACTTAGCAAGGAGGGCATCATTTTAGCGTTTGAGGTCTTTGATACCAAGCCCACCCAACTCAATTGTCATGGTGCATTCCTTCCAGGCCACGGTGACCGGTTTCCTTTGAGTTATGCACCCCGTCCAGGAAAAATTCCTGATCTTTACCTGTAGGTCTTTAATGAGATTAACTGGACACCTGTAAATGGAGAAAGCATAAGTGAACATTAAGGTAATCACTTAGTTGATAAGGCAGACCCTTCCAGCTTGGGAGAGGGACTCCCCTTTCCATTTCTACAGCTGTTGAGTGATTTTAGAGGAAATTTTCTCAAGGTAACACTTCTTGGCACATCCCCAAAAGAAGGGAACACCTAGGTAGTTGAAAGGTAACAACCCTCTCTTGACACCAAGGGACATGGAAATAGAGATCTGCCGAGACAGTGAAATCCCCTCCCCAAAGACAATCAAAGACTTACTCCAGCTGATGGATTGTCCTACAATATGTTCATAATGATGGAAAATCATCTGAATGGAATCAAGAGTACGTTTATCATCCTGCCCGAACAGGAGAATATCATATGCATATAGCAGATGTGATGGCACATGAAGGACCCTCCCTGCCTGGATAGTACTGAAGAGGCCAGCCTGACAAAGATCAATGAGGCGCCTTAGTGTTTTTAGGGATTTTGATGGTTTTATTATTTTTCTGTTTTTTCGGGTTTTTATGATTTTTTTGATTTTTTATGGTTTTAAGGAATTATGGAGTTTTTGATGTATTTAGGGGTTTAAATGGTTTTTAGAGTTTTTAGTGGTATTTAGGGTTTTTGGGGGGTTTTAGGGTTTTTAGGGCGTTGGGGAATTTATAGAGGTTTTTAGGGTTTTTTAACATTTTTTGGGTTTTTTGAATTTTTACAATTTTTTTTTGAGTTTTTAACTATTTTTAGGTTATTATGGTTTTCATAGGAGTTTTATCTTTTTTTAGGTGTTTTTAGATTTTTTGGGATTTTTAGGGATTTTTTTTATTATTGTTGATTTTAGTGTTTTTTGGGACTTCAATGGTATTTAGGGATTTTTAGGGCTTTAGGGGTTTTAAGGTTTTTAGTGTTTTTATATTTTTAGGGGTTTTAGATGTTTTTTGGTCTTTAAGGTTTTTGTAGGGTTTTTATGGTATTTATTATTTTTTATGTTTCTCATGATTTATTGGGATTTTTTTAGGATTTTGAGGGTATTTATGGATTTTGAGGGATTTTAGGGTATTAGGGATTTTTTTTGGGATTTTAGGGTTTTCTTTTAATTTTTTTTGGTTTTCATGGTTTTTATAATTTTTAATTTTTTTAGGTGTTTTAAGGATTTCTATAATTTTTAGTGGATGTTTAGGGTTTTTATGGTGTTTAGTTGTTTTATGGTTTTTAGTGATTTTTTGGGTTTTAGGGACTTTTAGGTTTTTTTCGTTGTTTTTGTTTTTAGATTTTTAATCATTTTATGTGTGTTTTTTTGTTTTTATTTTTGTTATTGTTTTTATTATTTTTTTGGGTTTTAGGGATTTTAAGGCATTTATGTCTTTGAGGGATTTTAGAAGTTTTTTGGTTTTTTGGGTTTTTTGGGTTTTTTGGTATACTGTAGGGTTTTTATTGATTTTTAATGTTTTTAATACTCTCCATGGGATTAAAGTGTTTGAGAGTTTTTAGTGGGTTTTAAAGATTTTTATGTGGTATTTGGATGGTTTTAAGGTTTTTAGGGTTTTTAATTTTTTTATTTTTTAACATTTTTTTATGGTTTTTAGGGGTTTTAAGTGTTTTTTGGATTTTAGGAATTTCTTAGAGTTTTTCATGTTTTTTAGGTTTTTTACAATTTATTTTATTTTTTGGGTTTCTATAATATTCTTATTCTTTTTAGGGTTTCTATAAATTTTTAGGGCTTTGGGGGTTTTATGGTTTTTTAAGTTATATTGTCTTTTTGTTATTAGGTTTTTTATGTTTTTAAGGTTTTTATTATTTTTTAACATTTAAAGGGTTTTTTAGAGTTTTATTAGTTTTTAAGGGTTTTATTTTCTTTGAGGTTTTTTAATGGTTTTAGTGTGTTTTATGTTGTTAGTGAATTTTAGGGGTTTTAGGATTTTTGAAGGTTTTTTATAATTTTTTTGTGTTTTAAGAGTTTTTAGGATTTTAAGGTATTCTTATAGTTTTTATTATTTTTTTACATTTTAATGAATTTTTAGGGTTTTATGGTTCTTAGGGGGTTTTAAGGGTTTTGGGGTTTTTATCGTTTTTAGGTTTTTTGGGGTTTTAAGTGTTTTTATGATTTAAACATTTTATTAGTGTTTTTTAGGGTTTTGGGGGTTTAAAATTCTTCAAGATTATTAGGGTTTTTAAGGATTTTTATGGATTTTTATGGTTTTTACGGATTTTGAGAGATTTTAGTGTTCTTAGGTTTTTAAGGGTTTTTTTTGGTTTTTTTGTTTATATGGGTTTTGTTTGAGTTTTTTAAAGGTCATTTAGAGTTATTTAAAATTTTTAGGTTCCTAGTGGGGTTTTGGTGTTTTAAGTGGTGTGATGGTTTTTTGGGTTTTAGGGTTTTTAATGTTATTAATTACTTGTTGGTTTTAGGTTTTATATCATTTTTAGCATTTTTAGGTTTTCTCGGGTATTAAGTGTTTTTCGGTTTTTAAGGATTCCATGGTTTTTAGAATTTGTTACATTTCCAAGTGGTTTTAGGGATTTTTTTTTTGTATTTTTACGGTTTTCTTGGGTTTTAATATATTTTAAGGGGGTTTAAGGTGTTTTATGGTTTCTAGGGTTTTTTGGTTTTTTGGTTGTTAGGGTTTTTTGAGTTTTATAGGTCTTATGTTATTTTATATTTTTTTATCATTTTGATGGATTTAAATGGTTATCACAATTTTTATTGGTTTTAGGGTTTTTATGGGTTTTAGGGGTCTTTATGATCATTTTAGGGGTTTTCAGGATTTTTAGAGGGTTTTAGGTTTTTTGAGGTTTAAATTATTTTATGGTTTTTAAGGTTTTTATAGGATTTTTTTTGAGTTTTTATGGGGTTTTTTTTTTGTGATTTTAGGCGCTTTTCTAGGTGTTTTAGGATTTTTTTTGGATTTTTTTGGGTTTTAAAGGTTTTTAGGATTTTACGGTTTTTAGCAATCATTAGGTTTTTAGGGGTTTTAGGTTTTTTAGGTTTTTTTGGGGGTTTTCAAGTTATTTAGTGTTTTTACATCTTCATGAATTTTTAAGGATTTTTTGAATTTTATTGGTTTTTTTCTGTTTTTTATGGATTTTAATGGTTTTAGTTTTTGATGGTTTATTTTTGTTTTAGGGTTTTCTCAGAGTTTTTAGTGTTTTTAATGTTTTTAAAGTTTTTAAACATTTTAAGGGTTTCAAAGGGATTGTCGCATTTTATAGTGGGTTTTTATGGTACTATGGGGTTTAGGGATCTGTAATGTTTTTATGGGTTTTATGGGTTTTAAGGGTTTTAGTTTTTTTAATGTTTTTTAGTTATTTTATATGTTTTTATGTTTTTATTGTTTTCAAAATATATTTTTAGGGATTTTAGATATTTTTATATTTTTATGGAATTTTAGTGTTTTTAAATATTTGGGTTATTTTTATGGTTTTTATGTATTTTAGGGGTTTAAAGGTTTGTAGGGGGTTTTTTTGGTTTTTTTGGGTTTTTTTGAGTTTGAAACATTTTCAACAATTTTTAAGCTTTTTAGAGTTTTTATTGGTATTTATGGTTTTTTTTGGGCTTTTGGGGTTTTTATGGTTTTTATGCGTTTTTAAGGATTTTAAGGTTTTTAGGTGGTTTTATGGTTTTTGAGGGTTTTTAGGGGTTTTTAAGGTTTTTATGGGTTTTCTGTTTTTTAAGGTTCTATGGTTTTCCTCGGGGTTTTAGGATTTTTTGGGGTTTTTAGGTTTTTAGGTATTTTAAAGGATTTTAAATGATTTTAATGGTTTTTAATGAATTTGATTTTTAGGGGTTTTAATGTTTTTATAGGTTTTTAGGGTTGTTAATGTTTTTATTTTTTTTGGTTTTTAAGTGGTTTTAGGGTTTTAGGGGTCTATAAGGGTTTTTATGTATTTTAATTGGGTGTTCGGGTTTTTTATATTTTTTTGTATTTTTATAGATTTTTTAGGATTATTATTGTTTTTGGGGTTGTTTGGGATTTTGGGAGTTTTTAGGTTTTTTTTGTTTTTTTTTCGAGTTTTTCGAGTTTTTAGGGGTTTTATGGAATTTTTAGTGTTTATAAAAATTTGGGTTTAAATGGATTTTTATATTTTTTTATTTTTGGGTTTTTAGGGGTTTCAATTATTTGTAGACGGTTTTTAGGTTTTTTAGGGTTTTAATTATTTTTTATCATTTTTTAGGATTTTAGGGTTTTTACGTGTTTTTTTGTTTATAAGGTTTTCTTACAGGTATTCATTGTTTTTAAAGATTTTTGTTTTTTAAGGAATTTTTAGGGGTTATTTTGGAATTTTATGGGTTTTATGGTTTTTAGGGGTTTGAGGGGTTTTTATGGGTTTTATGGGTATTTAATGTCATTAGTAATATTTAGGTTTTTTCTGTTTAAAGTGTTTTTAGTTATTTAATGTTTTATCAGGGGTTCATGGAGTTTTAAGAATTTTAATGTTTTTAGGTATTTTTAGAGCAATTATTTTATAATTTTAGGGTTTTTAGGGGTTTTTAGGGTTTTTAGGTTTTTTAGGATTTTAGGGTTTTTTTTGGGTTTTTAGTGTTTTTTTTTTTATTTTTAGCGTTTTCAAGGTTTTTTTTTGAGTTTTTAATGTTATTATTGGTTTAATGGATTTTAGAGTTTTAATATTTTATTTTTTTATGTGTTTCTTGGTTTTTTATGGTTTCTAGGAGCTTTTATGGTTTTTAGGGGGTTTAAGGATTTTTTTAGGGTTTTTATGATTTTTTGGATTTTTTGGTTTTTAGGGGTTTGAATAGTTTTTAGGTTTTGATGGGTATTTAGGGGTTTTCATGGTTTTTATGGGTTTAATGTTTTTAGGTATTTTTATGTATTTTTAGGTATTTTTATGTTTTTTAGTTTTTTATGGTTTTTAGGGATTTTGAGGGTCATTAGAGTTTTCTAGGGTTTTCAGCATTTTTATGGTCTTTTGTGGTTTTGAGTGTGTTTAGGTTTTTAAGGATTTAATAGTGTTTTATAGTTTTGTTATGGTTTTTTATGTTTTAGGGAATTTTAGGCCTTTTTTATTCTTATTGTTTCTTAGGGTTTTTAGGGATTTTGTGGCTTTTTGGGATTTAATGCTTTTTTTGGTTTAATGGTTTTTTTTATTTTATGATTTTTTTTTATGTTTAAGGGGTTTAAGGTTTTATATTTATTTAACATTTTTAGGGGTTTAAATGTATTTTGGGGGGTTTAGTTGTTTTCTAGTGTTTTTTTGTAGGATTTTTGGGTTTTTTAGATTTTAGGGGTTTTATGGTTTTAGGGACTTTTAGTGTTTTATGGTTTTAGCATTTTTTATTTTTTATGGTTTTTAATTATTTTTTTGGGTTTCATGTTTTTCATTAGATATTTAAATATTTTTAGGGGTTTTTTCATTTTTAGATATATTTAGGGATTTTTTATAATTTTTATGGTTTAATTGTTTTTAGGGATTTTGAGGGGTATATGGGTTTTATGATTTTTATTGTTTTGGGGGGGGGGGGGTTTATGATATATTTTGAGTTTTTTTTGGTCTTTAATGTTTTTCATATTTCTTAAAAGTTTTTAGGGGTTTAAATTTTTTATAGAGTATTAGTTTTTTTGGTTTTTATGGTGTTTTATTGGTTTTTAGGGTTTTTAGGGTCTTTTAGGGGCTTTTAGTGTTTTTCACATTTTTTAGTTTTTAGGGGTTCTATGTGTTTTAGGTATTTAATTATTTCTTAGGGGTTATTTGTGTTTTTAGGATTTTTTATTTTTTTTATGTATTTGTAGCTATTTTTAGGATATTTATAGTTTTTTGGGCTTTTAGGGATTTGTCAGGTTTTAAGGTTTTTACTGTTTTAGGTGTCTTTATATTTCTTAATGGTGTTAAGTGTGTTTAGGTTTTGAAGTATTTCTTAGGGTTTTTCATGGTTTTTTCCATTTTTTGGAATTTTTATTGAATTTTTTGAATTTTTTGGCCTTTAACAGTTTTAGTGATTATAAGGGTTTCTAAGGTTTTAGGTGTTTTATGGTTTTTTGAGTTCTTATGTATTTATGGTTTTTTATATTTTTTTCATTTTTATAATTTCAATGTGTTTTTCTATTATTTAGTTTATTTTCATGTTTTGTGGTATTTTAATATTTTTGATGATTTTTTTGGTTTTAAACGATTTTATTTTTGTTTAGGTTTATATTAGGGGTTTTAGAATTTTTTTATGTTTTTAGGTGTTTAAATTATTTTAATGTTTTTAATGTTTTCTTTGGGTTTTTTTAGGGTTTTTGGGGTTTTTATATTTTATGGATTTTTAATCCTTTTTTTAGTTTTTTTTGTTTTTAGGGGGTTATGATGATAATGATGGACGTATGGTTCTTTTACTTTTTTAAGGTTTTTATTATGTTTTTGGGTATTTAGGATTTTTTTTGTGTTTTTCCGGGGATTTAATATTTTATAGAGTTTTATAAATTTTTAGGGGTTTAAAGTTGTTTTTAGATTTTTTAGTGATTTTTAGGGGTTGTATGGTTTTTTCGAGTTTTTAAAAAAAATTTGGGTTTTTTTGGGGTTTTTAGGGGTTTTTAATGGTTTAGGGTATTTTTAGAAATTTTTAGGGTGTTTAGCGATATATAGGGTTTTTAGGGATTTTACGTGTTTTTAGTTTTATAATGTTTTCTTAGGGGGATTCAGATTTTTTTAGTGGTTTTTACATTTTCAGGTATTTTTGGGATTTTTAGATATTTTATGGATTTTCTGGGTGTTTTATGATTTTTAGGGTTTTGGTATGATAATTATGAAGGTAGTGTAGTACTTTCTGAGACATTTCTGCTCCACATTTAGCTACACCTTGACAGACAGACCTCATCTACCAGAGACAACTTCCTTAGCTTGGCAAGAGGCTCTCGTGGACACTATCTTTCGAAAAGTGGAATAGTCATTCTTTAGATATCTCTTTCGGAGGTCTAAAGAGACCCTTGCAGAATTTTTTTCCTTCCCTTATGGAATGGCCACCTCTAGCAAGGCCCTATCATTACTAATCATAGACTTATTATAATTCATCCATCGAGCATCCTCCTGGAAAAAAACATGATAAGGGGTGAAGGAGGCTTCCTGCTTTAGGGAGAAGTCGACAAGAAATCTAGGAGACACCACACTAGCCAGGGCTAGCTGCAATCGCCCCTCCTCACTAGACATCTTATAGACCTCCACAAATAGCTCCATCACCTCCCTAAGTGTAGCAGCCTCCACCTTATCACAAAAAACCAAGCCAGAGCCCCCTGAAATGACTCACAAGAAGATTCACCACCAGAAAACCCCTCATGCACCATCAAAGAAAAATGTCCTTGCCTATGCCGCGGGGAACCCTCCATCACCATAGAACACTGATCTGCCAACTCCCATTACCCAGGAAACTCCCCCTATGTAGCTTCCTCTCCCAGCACCTGACTGAAGTGGGCCACATCTCTCTGTTCATCTCCCTCCGCCTACTCATACACCTTCCCTTCCAAAAGCGCTCCCCCTTCTTAGCAACCACCTCTTTCTTATCCATTTCCCCTGCTTATCCACCGTCCCCTACCCAATTACACAACAAGATTCCCCAGTAGTAGGTCCATCAAGAACCACCCCAAGTGTTTGCACAGTAAGGCTAAAAGTCCTACATCCAGCCACACCCTCGACACCGACCTCCCCAACCTCCATATTAAACTCTGCTGATAGAACCTACACCAAATCTTCACCGTTGTCACCATAGCTCAAGTCCCACACAACAGCTTCAGCCCCATTCTGATCATGGAAAAAATGGATCCCCTTCCCCTTCATGGCCACATATCCCTGTTCTCCCATCATCCCTTGATCATCTACATCCCCATGTGTCATTGTCTCACCTTCTGGCTCAATATACACAAGGATCTCAAACCTATTATACAATGCAGTATCACTCTGATCATGCACCTCGCTTTTCAAACCTTTTCACTGTAAAAACCATCAGCAAAATGCATGACTAATACATTACCATCCTAATTCCCGCTACTATTATTTGAAGTCACTAACCCCAAATTGTAAGGATCTTCCCTTACCTCATGTTTATCACCTCACAATTAAGATCAGCTCTCAATAGAGCAAAGATGTCCCTAGCCTTTGGTTGGGGAGGCAAGCATTGAGAATCCTTGACAGGCACCTCCTTCCCCCCACCAGACTCTAGAATCCTTCGCCATGTCCCACCAGAGCCATATTTGAAGCACCAGATCCCCTTAAGCCTCTCTTACACACACGGTTAGCATGAACAAGATGCCGACAAGAGGAAAAAAATTGACCCATGTCTTAAATATCACCAGTTGTATCCATTGGAGCTCCTCACCAAAAACGATCCACACAAAGTCCAGTTGCTCCATAGAAGCATCCACCTCAACAAAAGCCCTTGGAGAAACTAGATGTCATGTAGCATGAGTCCAACTATTTACACAAATTAACCTTCCCTATAGGTTCCCTAACATCGAAATGATAGACAAATTTTGGAAGGGTAGAGGATGTTCTGGAAATCTCAAACAGGTTGCCACCATTGGCAAATCACATTTCAAGTTAAGATCAAAACTCCATCTGAAAAGGTAGAAGCGGGAACCATCACAGTTTCGAGGAGCCATAGACCAGGCATGGATAATATCTTCCTTAGACGCAAATTAAATAAAAATATGGGAGCTATCCACAGCACCAACCATAGAATGATCTTGCAGATCCCAACATTCAAAGATGAATCTATCAAAAACGCTCATCGGGGGGGGGGGGGGGGGGCACCAGCTTGTGAAATGAGAAACCAAGGAAAACTTATGCAAATCGGAGGCTAGATTAAACTCTACAATTGAGATCTGGAGTTTCGGGAATCCATCAAGAAGGCTAGGAACATTGGAGGAAATCTCAATCCATGGAAATGGGGGTACAAGTTCCAGAGCCATGAATGGGTAAAAAGGTCGATCATCCGCGAAATCCAGCGAAGGCTCCTCCCTCACGACGTGGAGAGGGAGATGCGCAAAACCCGTAATCATCTTCAAGGATGATAGGGGAAATTCCATCACAAGAGAGCGAAGGAGCTGCCACCATCATTATCTTCATGGTAGGGGGGTTTAACGAGTTTCTATAGTTTTTAGTGTTTTTAGGGGTTTTTCAATTTTTTAATGTTTTAGGGGGTTTTATGTCTTTTAGGAGGTTTTATGGGCTTTAGGGGTTTTTTTTGGTTTTTTGGTTTTTATGATTTTAATGGTGTTTATGGTTTTTTTTGAGATTTTATGGGTTTTAGGGTTTTTTAGAGATTTTAATTTTTTATGATTTAAAGGGGTTTTAGAGTTTTTATTGGGTTTTTTGGATTTATTATGGGATTTAAAGGGTTTTAAATGTTTTTTAGATTTTTTTTGTTCTTATGGGGTTTTAAGTGCATTCATGTTTTTACGGTTTTCATAGGTGTTTTTATTGTCATTTATGTTTTTAGGGATTTTCAATTATTTTTAATGATTTTGATTGGTTTTAGTGTTTTATGAATTTTGAGGGTTTTTAGGGGTTTTTTAGTTTTTAGGTTTTTAGGGTTTTTAGGTTCCTTACCGTTTTTATGATTTTTTGGTTTTTTAAGTTTTTTTTTGTTTTTAGGTTTTTCCTAGTGGTTTTTGGGATTTTAATTTTTATTATGTTTTTGGGAATTTTAGGGATTTTTTATGATTTTAATGGGTTTTAAGGGTTTTAGAGATTTTTAGTGTTTTTATGGTTTTATTGAGGTTTTAGGAATTTTTTAGTTTTTTGGCTTATTAAGTATTTTTAGAGATTTTAATGTTTTATGAGTTTAAAGGTTTTTTATATTTTTGATTGGGTTTTGTGGGTTTTATGGGATTTTAGAAGTTTTAAGGGTTTTAGGGGGTTTTATGGGTTTTGATTTTTTGGGGAATTTTAGGCTTTTTAATGTTTTTTATATTTTAGGGGTTTTGTGTGGTTTAGGTTTTTAAGGTTTTTTAGTGTTTTTAGGGTTTTATAGTTTGTTTACAATTTTAGGTAATTTTGTTGTATTTTTTTTAATTTTATGGTTTTTACGGGTTTTAAGGATTTTGAAGGGTTTTAGGGGTTTTAAGGTTTTTAGGGGTTTTATGGTTATTTGGGTTTTTGGTTTTGTTTTAGGTGTTTAGGGTTATTTAGTGTTTTATAACATTTTTAGGGGTTTCAAGGGTTTTTATAGTTTTTATTGGGTGTTTTTAATGAATTTTTAATGATTTTAAAGGTTTTTACGGGATTTTATGTTATTTATGGGTGTCAATGTTTTTCAGGGTTTTAGGGTTCTTAGGGTATTTCTTGGTTTTTTAATATATTTTTTTAGTTTTTTGTGGTTTTATGTATTTTTAATTTTTATGGTTTTATTAGGAGTTTTTTAGCTTTTATGCTTTTTACATTTTTTGGATTTTTTGGGATTTTTAGGGATTTTTAAGGATTTTATGGGTTTCAATGCAGAGAAGGTGCTTGACCAAGCATGCCTGGTACCCTAAATTTATTAGTAAAAGGCAAGTGAAGAGAAAAAATAGATATAATGAAAAACATACCATGTACAAAAATATAGCTACATATACAAATGATCAAACTCCTCACCATAAACATAATCTGTGGTTGTGCCAACATCAGTTTATTCCAATTCAGATTGTGAGTTTTATTGACTGAAAAGTGTGATGTACCTCTCCCTGAGCCTCAGCTGCTCTGATATGAGTTACTCCCTAGAATAGTTCTTGGTAACCTACCCCTGTTTGGAATCATCATCAATCCTCTTTGAATCCTTAGAAGAAGACTTGATAGACACAGTCTTTGGAAAGTTGGAATAATCCTTCCTCATCCTTCTCTTTGGTGGAGTAGAGATGAACCCCTCATTGTCATTTACCTTTTCCCCCGCGTTCATGATGATGTGACTTTAAGATGATTTTTCATAGCTCAAGCCTTTAGAAGAGATACTATCATTCTATTTATCATCATCAGATACAGTCCACCACCTACCTGAAATGAGCTAGGAACCATGCATTTTCTAAGACTCCTCCTGAAAATTGATTTTTTTTTTCATATAAATTCCATGGTCTCTGTCACTTGATTTCAACAGAAGCATGTCCAATCCATTTTACCGCAAAAAACCAAATCGCATAAACTAGGGAAGCTTATTAGTGTCCACCAACTCCAAAGCATGAGGCTTCTACCCAGTAACTTGATCATCATAGACTTTTTCATTTACATCAATTATATTAGGTTGGTTTGATAAGTCCAATTTCATACCCATAATAACATCCATTTTAAACACCGCATCAGGGGTAATCTCATAGGGAATGTTCTCTTATGCTATGGATTTCTCCTGTTGCATATGTTGATGATCATGACTCAGCTCCTCAGACTCAAAACCTTCAAACCTATTGCATAATAAGATATTGAATTGTGTCTACATCGTGCTTGCATTATTCACATAACATTCTAGTACTTATGTGATGTTTCTACCCTCCCATAAAGCCCCTTGGGAAGCCTCCATGATGGGTAGACTCAACATAGTAGGTGGTGGATGCTCTTTATCTTGTATCATCTCCACCACATTAAATGGTAATTACTGGACACATTCACTTTATTTCATAACTCCAACACCGGCCACTACCTCATCACCACAGATCAAATCAACCTCCATGCACATATTTCCATCTTTGATTTCCACTACCCCCTTATCACACCCAATCCCTAGGGCTTGTTTCAAATTATCAAATACTACACTCACCTTTAGGTCAAGGGGAAATCATTTTTCATTATTTAGAGGAATTCACTCCCATACCATAGCTACAACCAGTTCTTCAACTTCATACTATTCAATAAGCTTGAGTCATACACCGAACACCCCTCGAGCTAGCCACACACCCCTATGTTCCTTATCCTGTTATACAAACCCTACTAGAGTGACATAATTTCTTACAGGAAGAACAAATGTACACCCACAATTCAAATATGACATGTTGTTTGTAATGAATCTCCTCACCAACAACAATCCCCACAAAATCAATCAGTTCTCTCACTCTTGGAGTAACGAGATGACAAACTGTCCGAGTCCAGCTATCCAAACACAGATAGCGACCCATGATATTCCCGAGCATATGAATTATATATATATTTTGGAATGGAAGAGGATGTTCTAAAAATCTAACCCATATAGTAGTCATTAGTGAGTTGTGGTTCATATAAATATCATAAATCCACCTGAAGTGAAATAATCATACTTCGTTGAAGCATTAAGGGGCCTAGGACCATGCATGGATCAAGTCCTCCTCCATCGTGAAACGTTTCATGATATGACACCCATCGAGTAAACCCACCACACCTCAGTCTTGAAGACCCCAATATCTGAAGATAAACCTGTCAAATGTGTCCACTGAAGGTTTTCAATTCATGACTTGAGCGATCAATGTCAATAAAAGAAAAGAAGAGGCCTCATTGAACTTTGAAATCGAGATGGGGAATTGTAGTTGACCCCCATAAAAAATAAGGTACCTTAAGGAAAATATTAATTTGAGGAAATATATGAAGTAAATCATGGAAAGCGAAAGGAGTGAAGGTAAGTTTTAGAGCTCCATAAAAAGAAGCTAAAGATCCCTCACCCATAGATGGGGAGGGAGGGGCACGATGGCCATCACCATCAAGGGTTTTGAAGGAGATCTAAGATGGATCTTCAAGTCTTCTTCTTCTCCTTACATTTCCTTATGTGTTTTTAGGGTTTTAAAGAATTTTTAGGGTTTTTAGAGGGTTTAACGGTTTTTAGAGTTTTTATCCTTTTTAGGTTTTTAGTGTTTTTAGGATGATTTGGTTTTCTAGATTTTTATGTTTCTTTACATTTTTAAGGTTTGTTTAGATTTTTAGGATTTTTATGGGGTTTTGGGATCTTTATAGGTTTTTGAGGGGTTTTTATGTGTTTTTGTGGTTTTTTGTGTTTTTTTTGGATTTTTGATGGTTTTTATTGTTGTTTAATGTTATTAGGGGTTTAATAGGTTTTTATAATTTTTAGTGTTTAAGAAGTTTTTTAGGAATCTAAGGGTTTTATGATTTTTTGGGGTTTTAGTGGTTTTTTGGAGTATTATTATTTTTTATGTTTTTATGAGTTTTAAGTGTTATTAGGTACGAAAGGTTTTATTAGGGATTTTTTGGGTATTTAAGGTTTTTTCATTTTTAGGGATTTTTAAATCTCTGTTATTTTTGTAATGCTTTTAAGGTTTTTATGGAATTTTGTGTATTTTATATTTTTTCTTAATTTTCTTAAGATATTTTATGGTTTTTAGAATTTTTTAATTTTTTTAGGGACCTAAAGAGTTTTTAAAATTTTGAGTGGTTTTTAGGGGTATTGGGGGTTTTATGAGCAAGGAAGATGTGGGGCCAGACCATTCCTGGTCCCTCCAAAATATATAATGAAAAGGAAGATGCCATAGAATAGAAGGAGGGGTGGGGAAAAAACCCACACCCTAAACCCAAACACAACCCAAGAACCACACCCCAATAAAGTATAAAAACACAAAAGAGAATAATTCTGTCAATGTCGCCGCCAAAGTCATCCAGTTCCGCACCGAGAGATCCAAATCTTGCACCAAGACCAGCATCGAAGTCAATAAAGCAGATGTTAGAGTCAACTATTGTATCCATAGAGTCCCAACTCGACACAGAATTGTCCTGTATTCTAATCATTGCTAAGAGTTTCTCTCTAGTCCTCTCCAACTCTGCATTTCACGAAGGCCACTCCCGCTTGTTAACTTTATGATTTAGCATGACCGCCCTGGAGGTAGGTTGGGTCATCATGGGTCATGGAAAGGAAGAGTAATCCTTCTGCTGCCTCCTTTGGGGGGGGGGGGGGGCAGAGATGAAACCATCGTCATGAACAACCTTCTCATGTAGAACTCCATCCCTGGCTGCACTTGAGGCCCGTTTTTACCATCCTTGCTTCTTGTCACAGGAGATGTGCCAATATTTTTTTAATGTTTTTAGGTCTTTTTAGAGATTTTAGAATTTTTAGGTTTTTAGTGGTTTTAATTTTTTTTAGGTTTTCAATGTTTTGTTAGGGATTTTCATGGTTTTTTACATTATTAGGATTTTAGAGTTTTTTAGGAATTTTATTATTTTTAGGGTTATTAGGGATATTTATGGTTTTAAGGGTTTTTAGGGGTTTATGTGTTTTTAGAGTTTTTAGACATTTTTAGTGGTTTAAAGGTTTTTTAGTGTTTTTAGTAGTTTATATGGGTATTATGGGTTCTATGGGTTTTAATGTTATTAGAAATATTTTTTCTTTTTAGAGGGTTTTATGGGTTTTAGGGTCTTTTAGGGGATTTAGTGTTTTTTTGTGGATTTAAGGATTTTAAGTGTTTTTAAATTTTTATGGTTTTCTTGGGGTTTCTAGGTATTTTTTCATTTAACTGATTTTTTTGGGATTTCTTAGGGATTTTATGGTTTTTAGGGTTTTTAGGGATTTTGAGGGGTTTTAGGGTTATTATGGTTTTAGGGATTTTTAAGGGTTTAGTGTTTTTTTGTTTTTACGGTGGTTAAGTGTTATTTATTTTTTATGATTTGCTTGGGGTTTTTAGTGTTTTATGGGTTTTCAGGGTTTTTAGTGTTTTCTGGGTTTTTATGTATTTTAGTAATTTTTTAATATTTTTATGAGTTTTTAGGGATTTTATGGATTTTGACGGACTCTTCGGGGTTTTAAGGGATTTAGGGTTAGTTAGTGTTTTTACCATTTTTTGTGTTTTTTTTGGATTTTAATTATTTATAGGTTTTTTAGGTTTTCTTTGAACTTTTATGATTTTTTAGTATTTTTTATGTTTTTAAATATTTTTAGGCAATTTTATGATTTTGATTGATGTTTAATATTTTTAGATATTTTGAAGGTTTTTGGGTTTTTTCAGGTTTTTTATGGTTTCTAGAATTTTAGGATTTCTGGGGGGTTTTAAGTGTTTTGGGGTTAGTTGATTTTCTAGATATTTTCATGGTGTATAGGGTTTTTTACATTTTTGGGGATTTTTTAGGATTTTATGGGTTTGAGGGATTTTGAGGGAATATAGGGGTTTTTATGGTTTTATGTTTTTTTGGGTTTTATGGTTTTTAGGAATCTAAAGGGGTTTTAGGGTTTTTAACATTTTTCTTGGTTTAAAATGGTTTTAATGTTTTTAGCTGTTTTATGGATTTTAGTGTTTTTTAATTTTTTAGGGGTTTTCTAGTTCTTATGGTTTTAGAGTTTTCTATGTTTTTATCCTTTTTTAGGTTTTTGTGATTTTGGTTTCTATGGTTTTTCGTAGGGTTATTCATTAATTTTAGGTCTCGATGAATTTTTATGATTTTTAGGACTTTTTGGATTTTATGGGTTTATAGTTTTTTACTGATTTTTAGAATTTTTATGGTTTTTGTGGTTTTTTGGGTTTTTAGTGTTTCTATAGTTTTTGGGGCCTTAAGGTTGATAATATTTCTAAACTTTTTTAGAGGTTTAAATGTTTTTAGAGTATTTAGTGGTTTTTGTGGGATTTTAGGGTTTTTATGATTTTTGGAGTTTTTTGTTTTGGGGGTTTTTTGTTTTTTTATTGACTTTTTGGTGTTTTTCGGGTTTTGATCTTTTTTATGTTTTTTATATGTTTTAACAGCTTTTAGTTTTTATGGTTTTCTAATAAGATTTCAGGGTTTTTAGGGTTTATAATGTTTTTAGGGATTTTTAGGGTTTTTAGGATTTTTATGGTTTTTAGGGATTTTGAGGGGTTTTGGGTTTTTAGGGTTTTTAGGGTGTTAAATTGATTTAAGTGTTTTTCGGTTTTATTTGGGGTTTTAGGGATTTATTATTTTTTTACATTTTAAGGATTTTTATTGAATTTTTAGGATTTCTTTTATTTTTATGGATTTTAGGGATTTTGAGGGGTTTGAGATATTTTTAGGGTTTAAGGGTTTTTTTTTGTTTTTGGGTTTTTGGAGTTTTTTATGTATTTTACGGGTTTTTTGGATTTTTTGGATATTTATTTGTTTTAGGGCTATAAATGGTTTTTAGTGTTATTAGTGGGTTTTATGGTCTTTTGGGTTTTTATTGTTTTAATCATTTTTTAGGTTTTTAGGTATTTTTATTGTTTTTAGGTTTTCATGGTTTTCTCAGGAGATTTGACAGTTTTTTAGAGTTTTTTTTGTTTTTAGGGAAATTTTGTGACTTTTTTGTGTTTTTATGGTTTTTTGGGTATTTTAATGGTTTTTTGGGTTTTAGGGGGTTTTGGTGTTTTAGGGGGTTTTGGTGTTTTAGGGTTTTTTTTGGGTTTTTAGGGATTTTAAGGGTTTTTAGCATTTTTCAACTTTTTATGGGTTTAATGTGGTTTAATATTTTTTGTGGGTTTATAATATTTTTAATGGTTTTTTGGGAGTTTTAATGTTTTTATTGGTGTTTATAGTTTTTTGGGTTTTTTGGGTTATTATGTTGTTTTAGTCTTTTTAGGTTTATCAGCATTTTGTACGTTTTTATGGGTTTTAAGTGTTTTTAGTTTTTAATGGTTTTCTTAGTTTTTATTGTGTTTTAAGTGTTTTTTCATTTGTGTGGTTTTTTGGGATTTTTAGGATTTTTATAGTTATTATTGTTTTTAAGTATTTTTATTGTTTTTAGGGTTTTTAATTTTTTATAGTTTTTTATGTTTTTTAACTATTTTAGGTTTGTAAGGTATTATTAGTTTTTTTCCAGGTTTTTATGGTTTTTTATTTTTTTAGGTATTTTTAGTGTTTTTTAGAAATTTTATCGATTTTTAGGGTTTTTATGGTTTTTCAGGTGTTTTAGTTTTTTTAGTTTATATGTGTTTTAAGGTTTTGAATTTTTTGGGTTTTTTTTGAGTTTTTAGGTTTTTTATGCTTTTTTGTGTTTTTAGTGTGTAAGATTTTTAAAGGGGTTTTAGAGTTTTTAATGGGTTTTAGGGGGTTTTTTTGGGGTTTTAGGTTTTTTTATGGTTTTTAAGAGTGTTATGTTTTTTAATAGTATTAGGATTTTTAGGGTATTTTAGGTTTTTTGGGGTTTTTAGCATTTTTTAGGATTTTTTGTGAATTAAGTGGTTTTATGTTTTTATGGTTATCTTAAGGGTTTTCAAGGTTTTTAGGGTTTGTTTTACCTTTTTTGGATTTTTTGATATTTTTTATGTTTTTATGGTTTTTAGAGTTTTTATAAATTTTGAGTGTTTTTTGGTTATTGGGCTATTTAGGTTTTTAGGGGTTTTTAAGGATTATATATATTTTAGGTTTTTAGTGGTATTAAGTGATTTTTGGTTTTCAATGTTTTCATAGGGATATTCTAGGTTTTTTGGGTTTTCATGTTTCATGGTATATTTAGGGTATTTAGGATTTTTAGGGTATTTTGGGTTTTTAATGATTTTGAGCGGTTTAGGGTTTTTAGGGGTTTTATTTGTTTCATGGTTTTTAGGGGTTTTTATTATTTTTAGGGGTTTCAGAATTATTAAGGTCTTTTTGGGTTTTTTAGTGCAGTTAGTATTCTTAGGTTTTTCAGGGGGTTTTTGTTTTTTTTGTTTTTTTTGTTTTCTTAGGGGTTTTCAAGGCTATTTGGGTTATCTAGTTTTTAGGTATTTTTACAATTTTTAAAGGTTTTCGGGATATTGAGGGGTTTTAGGTTTTTTAGGTTGTTTAGGGTGTCTAGGGTTTTTTGGATTTTTTTATGTTTTTAGCGATTTTATGTATTATTTATTATTTTAAGGTTTTATTAGGGTTTCTACGGGTTTTAGGGATTTTATCAGTTTTTAGGTTTTTAGGGGTTTTAACTGTTTTTATGCTATTAATATTTTTTTAGGGTTTTTACATTTTTTTAATTTTTAGGAATTTTTAGAAATAATTTATGATTTTTAAGTAATTTTTGGGTTTTTAATGACTTTGAGGGTTTTTAGGGTTATTAGAGGTTTTAGGGTTTTTTGGGGGTTTTGGGTTATTATAGTTTTTTTGAACTTTTTTGGAGTTTTAATGCTTTTAGTGTTTTTTAACGCTTTTACAGGTTTAAAGGGTTTTTAAAGATTTTAGTGGGGTTTTAGGTTTCCAATGGTGTTTTAATGTTTTTATGGGTTTTAGGGAGTTTTATGGATTTCCGGGATTCTTATAATTTTATGGTATTTTAGTGTTTCTCAAAAATTTCAGAGTTTTTTATTATTTTAGGGGTTTATTATTTTTAAAAAAATTTAAGGTTTTCATAGTTTTTTCAGGTTTTTTAGGTTTTTCTTTGTCTTTAGGGATTTTTAGGAGTTTTCTTGCTTTTAGGGATTTTTTAGTGTTTTTAAGTGTTTTATAGTTTTTAGGGTTTTTTAAGGTTTTTAGGGGTTTTAATTTTTTTTATGTTTTCAATGTGTTCTTAGTGTTTTTAAGGGTTATTTGGGGTTTTTTATTTTTTCGGTATTTTTATGGATTTTTTAATATTTTTAATGGGTTTTAATGATTTCAGGTATTTTGATGGTTTTTAAGGGATTTTATGATTTTTTAGAGTTTTTAGTGACTTTTAGGGTTTTTAGGGTTTTTACATTTTTATTGATTTTTTTTATTTTTTAGGATTTTCTATATATTTTGAGGGTTTTTAGGATATTTTTATGTTTTTATGTTTTTTGGGGGATTTAGGTGTTTTATTTAGTTTTTATGGGTTTTAAGTTTTTTTATAGTTTTTAAACTTTTCGGGATTTGAAGGGTATTTTGACTTTTTAGTGGTTTTTAGGGTTTTATTGATTTTTAAGTGTTTTATGGATTTTAGGATTTTTAATGTTTCTTAGTGATTATGGGATTTTTATGATTTTTACGGTTTTTAGGGATTTGAATAAGTTTTATGGTTTTTAAGTTTTTTATGATTTTAGCGTTTTTTACGTTTTTAGGGTTTTTTGGATTTTTATCATTTTTAAGATTTTAGGGGTTTAAAATATTTTTAGTTCTTTAAGGTTTTAATGTTTTTTTCTGATTTTTTAGAGTATATTACATATTTAAGGATTTTGAGGGATTTTAAGGATATTTTTGTAAGTATTTTAGAGATATTTAGTGTTTTATGGGTTTTTTCGGTTTTTAGGGTTTCTTCGAGTTTTTAGAGGTTTTAAGGGTTTTTAGTGTTTTTTACATTTTTTGGGGTTTACGGAGTTTCTAGTGTTTAGGTAGATTTTTAAGGTTTTATGGGTTTTATGGGTTTTTTGGGTTTTTGGGGTTTTATAAGTTTTAGGGGTTTTAGAGTAATTTTGGTCTTTTAGTTTTTTTGGGGTTTTAGCATTTTTTAGGTTTTTAAGGGTTTTACGTATTTTTAGGTTTTTATTGATTTATTAGGGGTTTTCTAGTTTTTTATTTTATTAGGTAATTTTTGACATTTCATAGTTTTTATGGTTTTTATAGATTTTGAGGGGGTTTAGTTTTTTTGGGTTTTGGGGTTTTAAGGGGTTTTAGTGGATTTTAGGTTTTTAGGGGTTTTATGTTTTATTCTGTATTGGTATTTTTCTAAGAAATTTTTAGGGTTTTTAGAGTTTTTTTACTTCCTTCGGCATTTTTATGGGTTTTTAATAATTTTAGTGATTTTGAGGGTTTGTTTAGATAATAATGATTTTTTGCATTTTTTAGGGTTTTTTTGAGTGATTTTTTAGTTATTTTATGGGGTTTTAGGGTTTTTATTGATTTTGATGGGTTTTATTATTTTTTATAGTATTTATGGTTTTTAAGGGTTTTTGGGGTTTTTGTTATTTGTTTTATGTTTTTAAGGTTTTTAGTGTTTTTTTAATTTTTTGGGGATTAAAGAGTATTTATAGTTTTTAGTGGGTTTTTAGGGTTTTTATGGGTCTTTTTGGTTGCTTAAGGTTTTTATGGGTTCTTTGTTAGGGGTTTATATATTTTTTAGGCTTTTAGTATTTTAGAGATTCTAGCATTTTATATGTTAATTAGGGGTGTTAAGTGTTTTTTGTTTTTAAGGTTTTCTCTGTGGTTTTTTGGGTTTTAAAGATTTTTTAAGAGTTTTGGTATTTTTAGAGATTTTTAGGATCTTCTAGGTCTTCATTAATTTTATGGATTCTTGGGGGTTTAAGGGTTTTTAGGTATTTTAGGGTTTTTATGTTTTTTTTGGTTTTTGGATTTTTTTAGTTTTTAGCGATTTTATGGATTTTTCAGAGATTCTTAACTTTATTGTGTTCAAAGTTTTTTTTGAATTTTTTATCATTTTTTAGTGTTTTTTGTTTTTATGGTTTGTTAATTTTTTAGGGGTTTTAGTGGGTTTACAGGGGTTTGATGGTCTTTTGAGTGTTTTAGGGTTTTTATTGTTTTTTTTTGGGTTTAAACGGTTTAAAGTGTTTTTAGATTTTAAATATTTTCTTAGGGTTTTTTACTTTTTAGGTAATTTTAGGTTTCTTAATTATTTTTTGCGGTTTTACGGTTTTTTGGAATTTTGAGGGGTTTTATGGAGTTTTAGGGTTCTTTGGGAGTTTTAGGGTTTTAATGGATTTTAGAATTTTTAGATTTTTGGAGGAAATTTATGTGTTTTCACATTTTTATTGTTTTCCTAGGGGTTTTGAGGGTCATAAGGGTTTTTACATTATTAGGTAACTTAGGGTTTTAGGGATTTTTATAGATTTTCATGGTTTTTAGGATTTTTTGGGTTTTAGTGTTTTTAGTGATTCTTAGTGTTTTTAACATTTTTTAAGTTTTTATGTATTTTAAGTGTTTATTGGTTTCTAAGGATTGATTAGGGGTTTTCAGGGCTTTTAGGCTTTTTATGTTTTTAGAAATTTTTTGTACTTTTAATGTTTTTATGGGTTTTTTGGTTTATAGGGTTTTTTTGAGTTTTTATAGTTTTAAGGTATTTTAGATGTTTTTATCATTCTTAGTGATTTATTGGTTTTTAGAGTTCTTTATGGGTTTTTATGGTTTTTATGAATTTTTAGTATTTTTTAAGGTTTTTGGGGTTTTATGTATTTAGTTATGTTTTGGTATTTTAGAGGTTTTATGTTTATTTATGTTTTTAAGGTTTTCTTTATGGATATCAGGATTTTTAGGGGTTTTTATGTTTTTATGAATTTTTAGGGAATTTTTAGGTTTTTATATTTTTTTGGGGGTTTTAGGAATTTTAATGGGTATTAGAGTATTTTAAGGATTTTAGGGGTATTTAGTATTTTTTTGGTTTTTATGGGTTTTAAATGTTTTTAGGTTTTAATGTTTTCGTAGATTTTTTCAATATTTTTAGGTATTTTACAATTTAGGGATTTTTAGCGCCTTTTTAGGTTTTTATTTATTTTTGGGTTTTTAGGGATTTTTAAAGGTTTGAGGGTGTTTTTGCATTTTATGGGTATTTTGGATTTTCAGGTTTTTAAGGCTTTTTAATGGTTTTAAAATTTTAAGGAGATTAAATTATTTTTAGTGTTTTTATGGTTTTTATGGGTTTTCCGAGGCTTTTAATCTTTTGGGGGGTTATTATGGTTTTTATGGAGTTTTAGGGTTTTTATGTTTTTATGGATTTTAGCGTTTTTAGGTTTTTAGGGGCTTTATGTGTTTTAGGTTTTTAAGGTTTTCTTAGGGGCTTTCGTAGTTTTTATGTTTTGTTTGTCTTTATAAAATTTTAGGGATTTTTAAGGATTTTTATGGTATTTAGGATTTTTAGTGTTTTAAGGGTTTTTTAGGTTTTTATTGGTTATGAGAGTTTTTTGGGTATTGAAGGTTATGTTATTTTCTAGGGATTTAGTGTTTTTAGTTTTTTATAGGTTTTATTTGTTTTAGGTTTTTAAGATCTTCTTAGGGGTTTTCAGGTTTTATGGTTTTATAGGTTTTTAGTCATTTTTATGGTTTTTATCATATTTTTATGGTTTTAGGTATTTTTAGTCATTTCATGGGTTTTTAGGGGCATGGGGGTTTCGGGGGGTGTTTGGGATTTTTTTTTGAATTTTTATGGATTTATACATGATTTTACTATATTTTAATCATCTTTGGTGTTTAAAGGGATTTTAGAGGTTTTAGTGGACATTCAGGATTTTATGCATTTTTAGGGGGTTTACTAGTTTTAGTGGTTTTTATGTTTTTAACAGTTTTTTGGGTTTTTTAGGGTTTTGGGGGATTTGTATTTTTTTAGGTTTTTAAGGGTTTTAGTGCTTTTATGTTATTATGTTTTTCTTTGAGATTTTCAATGTTTTTGGGTTTTTATATTTTTATTATTTTAATATAATTTTTAGTATTTTTATGGTTTTTAGGTTTTATAGGGATTTTGAGGGTTTTTAGGTTTTTTTAGGGTTTTTAAGGGTTTTGGTGTTTTTATGGTTTTGTTGAGGGTTTATGGTTTTTTTTTTGTTTTTTGGTGTATTATGTTCTTTTAACGCTTTTAGGGGTTTAATGGTTTTTAGATTTTTTAGTGGTCTTAGGGTTTTATGGGGTTTTTGATTTATTTAAGGATTTTAGGGGGTTTTATGGTTTTTAGGTTTTTTAGGTTTATTAGAGCCTTTTTATGATTTTTAGGGGGTTTATGGTTTTTTAGTGTTTAAGGGGTTTTTGTGTTTTTAGGTATTTATGGTTTTTAGGTTATTTAGTTTTTTTAAAGTTTTATATATTTTTATGTTTTTTTGATTTTTTTGGGGTTTTTAATGATTTTTAGGATTTTTAGGGTTTTCAGGTTTTTAGGATTTGTAGGGTTTCTAGCGTTTTTTAGATTGTCTAGCGGTTGTATGTGTTTTTAGGTATTAAATGCTTATTAGGGTATTTAGAGTTTTTTAGGGGTTTTCACTTTTTTAGTGATTTTTAGGGACTTTTTTGGATTTTTATCGTTGTTTTTGTGATTTGTAGTGCTTTATGGAGTTTTTTGGGATTTTAATGTTTTTATGTTTTTTAGGGTTTTAAGGTTTTTAGAGTTTTTAAACATTTTTATGTGTATAAAGTGTTTTTATAGTTTTTAGTGGTTTTTAGGGTTTTATCGGTTTTTAGGGATTTTTAAGTCCTTTTTGGATTTTTATTTATTTTGGGGGTTTTATTATTTTTAGGGTATTTTAGGTTTTTATGGGTTTTAGAATTTATTAGCATTTTTGGGGTTTTAATTGTTTTTAGGTTCTTCAGTTTTTCAAATGATTTTTTATGGTTTTGAGGTTTTTTACTTTTGTTTTGGGATTTTAAGTGTTTTTAGGATTTTTATGTGATTTAAGGTTTTTAGGGACATTATGGGTTTTTAGGGTTTTTTAGGGGTTTTAGGGTATTTATTGTTTTTATGTTTTATATTTTTTTATTAGTTTCTATTATTTGAAGCATATTTACATTTTTAGGAATTTTTAGGGATTTTTTTGGATTTTTATTGATTCGTAGGGGTTTTAGTGATTTTGAGGGGTTTTAGGGATTTAATGGTTTTAATGGTTTTTATTTTTTTCGGATTTAAGGGTTTTTTAGTTTTTAGGGTTTTTATGGTTTTTAGAATTTTTTATTATTTATAAAGGTTTAATGGGTTTTAATTTGTTTAGTGTTTTATGGTTTTTATGGAATTTATGGATTTTTTGGTTATTTGGGGGTTTTAGGGATTTAGAGGTTTTAAAATTTTAGGTATTTAAGAGTTTTTAATGGTTTTATAGTTTTTAGGTTTTTTGGGTTTAATAGTTTTCGGTTTTTAATGTTTTCTTACGATTATTTTGGGTTTTGTGGTTTTTTTATGTTTTTAGGTATTTTTTATGATTTTAATGGATTTTTAGGGGTTTTATTTTTATGTTAACGGTTTAGGGGTTTTTTTATTTTTAGTGTTTCTTAGTTTTTTATGGGTGTGATGTGTTTTTAGATTTTTATGTTTTTCTTAGGATTTTCTTTGGGTTTATAGGGTTTTATTTTCTTTATTTTTAGGGAAACTTTAGGATGTGTATGGTGTTTTGGGGTTTTATGGATATTTAGGTGTTTTAGGTTTTTAGGGGTTTTAGGTTTTTGTGGTTTTTGGGGGCTTTTAGTGTTTTTTTATTTTTTCATGGTTTTGAGGTTTTTAGAGTTTTTTACATTTTTTGGGGAGTAAAGGGTTTTAGGAATTTATAGTAGTTTTTAGGGTCATTATGGGTTTTGTGGGTTTTGAATGTTTTTAGGGTTTTTATAGTTTTTTAGATTTTTGGGGTTTTTAGGATCTTTTTTTTGGGTTTTTTAGGTTTTCAGCATTTCTATGGTCTTTTATGGGTATTAAGTGTTTTTTGGGTTTTTATGTTTTTATTAGGGGTTTTCAAGGCTTTTAGGGGTTTCTATGATATTAGGTATTTTAATGCCTTCTTTACTATTTTTATAGTATTTATGGTTTTAAAATATTTTTTTGGTTGTTGAGGGTTTTTAGCTTTTTTAGGATTTTTATGGGTTTTTAGGTTTTTATGGTTTTTTAGTTTTTTTTTGTTTTTATGGATTTTTAAAAGTATTTTAACTTTTTTATTCTTTTAATTGGATTTTATATTTTTTATGGGTCTATGGGTTTTTATGGGTTTTGGGGTTTTAGAAATTTTTTCATGTTTTTAGGGTTTTTAGGGATTTCCGGTATTTTGGGGTTCATAGGGTTTTTTTGTGATTATTGGGTTTTAAGGGGTTTAAGTGTGTTTAAGATAATAAGGTTTTCTTAGGTTTTTCTATGTTTTTAGGGTTTTTAGGTTTTTAGGTACAGTTAGAAATTTTTTATGAATATTTTGTTTTAAAGGGGAATGAGGGATTTTGAGGGTTTTTAGGTATTTTATCATTTTCATGTTTTTATCTTTTTTACGTCTGTTAAGATTGTTATGGCTTTTGTCAGGTTTTTAGGTGTTTTTCTGTTTTTTGGATTTTTTTTTTGTTTTTAGCACTTTTATGGGTTTTTGGGTTTCTTAGCGATTTTGAGGTGTTTTTTGTATTTTGAGCATATTTATAGATTTTTAGGGTATTTCATTTGAGTTTGTAGGGTTTTAAGGATTTCTAGAGTTTTCTAACTTTTTAGGTGTTTAAAGTGTTATTAGAGTTTTTGGTGGTTTTAGGGCTGTTTTTATGGCTTTTAGGGTTTTTAGGGTTTATTGGTTTTTTAATATTTTTAGGGTTTTTAGTTTTTTTAGGTTTTTAAGGGATTTTAATTATTTTTAGGATTTTAAGGTTATCTTAGAGTTTTTCAGGGAGTATAGGGTTTTTTACATTTTTAGGTATTTTTATGGATTTTAGGATTTTATTGTCTTTAGGGTTTTTTTAGATATTTAGTGTTTTAGGGGTTTTTTTATTTTTTTTGGATTTTTAGTTTATTTGTTTTTTTAACATTTTTAGGGGTTTAATGGGGTTTTATAGTTATGAGTAGTTTTTTGGGATTTTAGAGTTTTTAAGGTTCTTTTATGGTTCTAAGTGGCTTTATGGATTTTAGGGGTGTTTGTTATCTTTAGGGTCTTTTCAGGTTTTTAGTATTTTTATGTTTTTCGGGGTTTTATATTTTTTTGTTTTAAGGTTTTATTATGGGGTTTTAGGGGTTTTAAAGTTTTTCAATTTTTAAGGATTTTTTTACTCTTTAGATTTTTATTGGTATTTTGGTTTTTTTGAGGGTTTATAAGTTTTTATTGTTTTTAGGGTTTTTTAGGGTTTTTATTTTTTTAGGTTTTTAGGGGTTTTAATTTATTTTAGATTTTTTATATTTTTTCTTAAGTATTTTTAGTATTTTTAACATTTTTAGGGATTTTTAGAGATTCTTAATGATTTTTATAGTTTTAGGGGTTTTAGGGTTTTAGGTTTTTTATGTTTTTTATGTTTTTTGGGATTTTGGGGGGGTTTAGGGTTTTTTTTGTTTGGGGGGGGGGGGGTTATGGTTTTTTGTGTGTTTAGGGTTTTTAATATTTCAAAGAATTTTTTAACATTTTACTGTGGTTAAATGGTGTTTAGAAGATTTAGTGGGTTTTTATTATTTTCATATGTTTTAGGGTATTTATGGATTTTAGGGTATTTATCATATTAAGGGTCGTTATGGATTTTAGGGTCTTTTATGGTATTTAGGTTTTTTTTCAATTTTTAGGTTTTTAAGTATATTTTTTTATTGTTTTCCTAGGGGTTTTTTTTGTTTTTTTTAATTTTTTTACGTATTTATGGTTTTTTATAGCTTTTATGGGAATTTAATGGGGTTAAGGTATTTTTAGGGTTTTACATATTTTTAGGGTTTTTCTTGTTTTTTATGTTTTAAAGGGGTTTTAAGTGTTTTACATTTTTAAAGTATTCTTAGGTTTTTATTTGTATTTTTAGGATTTTTTATAATTTTTTATATTTTTAGTGATTTTTAGTATTTTTATGGGTTTTTAGAGGATTTACAGAGTTTTAAGATTTTTGGGTGTTTGATATTTTTAGGGATTTTAGGGTTTTTATGGTTTTTACGGTTTTTATGGTTTTTTGATTTTTTTGATTTTATTTGAGGTTTTTAGGGGTATTAATTTTTTTATTTTTTTTATCTTTTTAGTGTTTAAATATTTTTTTGATTTTTTTGGAACCAAGGATGTTACATGCTTGAAATGGAGTATGTTTTGTGTTAGATATAAATCCTCACATGGAAGATCATGGTTTTTACAAGGAAAGGGATCTCACAGATCAAGAAGACAACTATGTTGATGGTGACATCGTTTGCCATTATTTTCCAAAATTTTACGGTCCAAAATTTTGAAGTTTTCTTGTATTTTGGATATTATACTTCCTTGAAGTCCTCTTGAAAATATGGAAAAGTCATGAGTTTCGCAAATAAGGGCTATATGAGTTGTGTTTCATAAAGAATTTATAAATTTTTATGGTGTGCACTGCGATTACGATGAGCATTAGAAATGGTAGTTTTCTAGAAAAAACATTTCATAATTATGGTAAAGGCATGGATTTCATGAAGCCAAGGATTGTTTTTGTGAATATGAGGAGCATCGCGAACATATACGGTGTATCTAAGTGATTACGATAAGGGGATCATCATGACTACGTGATATTTTGAAGGAAGGCATCGTGACTACGATGAGCATTGGGAAAAATGAATTTCATTGGAGCATCGAGAAGGGAGGAGCTCCAAAAAGGTGTTTTTGGAATATTAGAAAATCACACTGGGGGAAGGGGCGCTTTTTGAATGACCAAGACAATAAATAAGTGGATACCCCTATTTACTCAACCTGAATTTTTCCAAGGAAAATTCAGAATCACTCTGATTTCAAGAGGTTAAGGGAGCTTCGTGAAACTAACATTCTACGCAAGCTAGAGCATCGATTAAATAATTTTTGAGTCGTAACTGATTCCAATTCTTTTGGTTAATGAGTGCTTCGCAGTGATAGGGTTTTTTGCATTGAATTTTAGAGCTTTACAAATGAATTTATTCCATGAAAGCATGGGTGTTTCGTGAAGGATGTTTGTTCCATGAAGGCAAGGGAGCTTCGTGAAGGGAGTGTTTTAATGGAGCTTTTCAAAAGGATGTTTTGAACATTTGGTTTTAAGTGAATAGTGCTTTCAAAGTGCATAAAATCAGGTATATGGTGAAATCAGGGTCACATGCTAAGTCAGGGAAAAAGACATTAATTCCAAACCATTAAAGTGACCTTATTGTTGATAAATTGAGTTATACTTCTCTCAAAGTAGTGATCTTGGGGGAGTCGATGCAAGTGTTCCAAGGGATGCAGTTTTCTGAAGGATGTACTGTGCTATCCATAAAACCTAGTCAAGGCACTGTTTCTGTTACAAAGTGAATGTGTCAAAACTTATATATTCCATATCTAGTGAATAATAGTTGACTTAGGTATGACCAACTAACATTCGGCATATGCTCCTTCGACTAGCCCTTAGTGTTGAACCAATAAAATTACCATGTAATCCTTTGCATGTGAAGGTTTTAATTACATCACATCTCCATCATATAGGTTTTACGTGGTCCTACCAATGTGGGAACATGATCCATCATATTAAAATAATAATTGACACCATGAATCTCACCTTCCCTCTTAGGGTGTTCTGAGGTCCTACAAGTGGTATCATATGGAGGATAACATATTTTGGATACTCTATAGTAAAAATATTCTCTATTGAATATTTGAGTTTCTTTCCTACGTCTACAATTAAGTGAAGTTTTGATAAAGATTCAATTATCTCTAAGCATAAGTGTTTATTTATAAAGACCATGAAGAACATAAAAAATAAAGAGAAGATATAGTTGCATAAGTTCCTCTTACTAATAGAAGATGTTTTTTCTGGTTCTCTATGCCTTTCGAAAAATGATGATATATCAGTCTTGGAAATTAAAGAGCAGGTAGCTCTAGCTTCCACCAAAGAGAAGGAAAAACTTTTCCCATTATGTAAATCAATATTTTTAAATAACTGTGAGTTATGTGTCAGTACATTTGAAAGGTATCCTCAAAATAAATATCCTATCACAAGTTATAATTTTGACCAATCTATAACCTCAGATGAAATTGAAAGACTATAAAAATATCTTCATGACATTCCTGAAGAATGATTCCTCATTTTTTTTGTAATATTTCAATATATGTAGGAGGAAATCACCCATTTGAGAAAAGAAGTAGATTCTATATAGGAAGTATTTCAAATAAAAATCATTTAGTGTTGGAAGCTCTAAAAACGGGTTAAAATTTTTGAAAAAAAATAAGGAATATAAAATAAGTACCTCAAAATACCTCAATGACGCTGAAGAGAAAGAGTGAGTCAAAAAATTTCTTGAAAAAAATATCCATGTTCATGAATACCAATTTAAAAATAGCATGGATGTCAAGGTTCTATGATTGGATAAAATATCTGAGAAGGTCCTGGAACATGAAAATTTGATTCAAAACAAAGTGATGCTACATGAAGAAAAAGTTATTATAATTAAGAAGTCTTGTTATGAAAAGATGATTATGATATAAGATCAAAAAATTATCCTCAATATGAAATGTCTATATTTTGAAGCCTAGTTGGTCAATATTGAGAATACATACATTGAGACTTCACAAAATAAGGAAAAAAACTACTGTTTCTACTCAATTCTCAATGGAGGATTCTAAATATGAATGTCCTCCAACATGTGGTAAGAAGATAATGACATCATTGGATGATCTATCTCAATAAGCTGAGAAGAAATAGGTACCATCCAAACCAATTTTTTATGCCTCTATACATATTATCATGAAGATTACATGTTATATGAAAAATATTGTAAAATTATGGATAAATAAATGAGATAAGAAACCTACCACCATGACTAGGGTGAATAGGAAGAATAATACGGAAGCCGGATTCCCAAATAGATCTCAAAATATTAAGGAATAACTTCCAACAACAATATATAATAGAGATAGATAAATAGAGATTTCTGGGTCGATGTTAGTTCTGAAATAGATTTTGGCATTGTTCATTAAATTATTGGTACAATTTTCAAAATGTAAAAGAGAAAAATGATACTAACTTATGGGGGAGGAATCTATATAAGAAGAAGCAACATCCATAGGTCTAGAAGCATCTATATACTGAAAATAAATTTGGATTTCTTTATAATGTTTGTGATTTTTTCAATGTAAGTGGTCACAAGGTTTGTACATGTTTATCAAAAAAGTAATTCTTTTTTGATATTAAAGGAAGACCACAAAATCTGATTAAGAATGAATAAGAATCCTTGGAAATGATTCCAAATAATTTTATGAACATGAATCCCCTCAATAAGGTATCCAAGAAGTATGGTGACAAGATATTAGGTTCTAAATCCATGATATTGATAGGTATTGTATCCAAGATAACTAATAACATGGATGATACATAAAATAATCCATGTGGAAGATCCAAACGTTATTCCACAGTACCTAATGACATGTTAGTTATATGGATAGAAGATTTGGTAAGAATGTGGAAACAAGAAGTTGCACAAGCTAAGGATAGTGAAAAAGTAAAAGAGAAGATTTTGTATATTGAATACTAAATGCACGAGAGTTTTCAACAAAAAGAAAAATTATGTGTTAAAAATGTTTTATGTGAGAGATGTAAGAAATCTGGTTAGGCTACAAAAGGTTGTCTAAACATAACACCAGAAAAAGAAGCATTCATCAAGGGGTGAAATAATTTTTCATCCATAATGTATGTATGCAAGAAAAATTCTTCACATAATGTAAAATAGTATGTGGACAGATCCAAACTACCTCAACATAAATCAGGACATGTGTTCACTTGTGCAAGCATGAAGAATGGCGTAAATGGAGAAACGTCGTTGAGAAAACCATCACAAACTTACTATTCACATTTTTGAAGCAAGGAGTATCAACCTTATTCTATAAATTATTATTATTATTATTATTATTATTATTATTGTTGTGATTATAATGTTTGGAATTTAATGGTTAATAATGTTCTCAGGGGAAGAACCAAGAAGTAAATATGGCTGTAAATTCTTAATAGCTAGGCTAAAGAAGTCCCCAACATTGAATGGTTCTTCAATTCGATATTCAAATACAGATATAATGGAGGATCATTTTTTTAAATATAATGATTTTATATGCTATACAATTTGGATAAAGAAGTTACCATCGTGGATTGATCTTATATATGATATCATGGAGAACAAGTGTTCAAGAAATTTTTGGGGAGGTTGTGAAACATGTCTAATATGGACAATAGAATGTTTAAGATTCATTATAGAGCATTCTCCATACTTAAATTTCTTGAAATACATTCTTGATGATATCCACCATTATGAAAATACAGATAATTATTTCTCTTGAGGGATAGACAAATTAATAATGATAAAGAAGCTGTCAGAACCATTATTTTGATTGTTATATAACCAGATTATTCTAGATATTTCTTCAATACCATGACTATGGGAGTGGAGTTTTAGGTATCCTGATCAAGGATTGAGAGATAGGTTCAGATGATGAAATAGTGGATGGCTTGTAAAATATTTTGGGATTACCCAAATAATATGGTTTGAAATAAGAATCCAAAAAAAATAATGGCTGAAGAAACTCCAACTGCACCTCACTGGATAAATAGTATTATACTTGACAGCAACACGACCCGATATTGTGCTGACTGGGTTAGAGATGATGTTGATAGAAAGTACCCATTTGGTGAATAATTATTTATTGGAAAGAAATGTGGGCCTAGTTGAGTATGAAATAGGAATGTACTTATCTTAGTACTGTTGAGGCTAAGTATATCTTCACTACAATGTTGTTCATGCATCTACTTTGGATGAAGAAACCACTAACTAATATTGACAATGAGGTTAAACATACAATAGTGATTCATTATGATAACAAGATCATAATTGATCTTATGAATAATATTATTCATAATTATCATACCAAATACATTGAATTTATATATCACATTATTGAGGAAAAAGTTGGACAATGCATGATTAAAATGGATCATTTTGTTACTAATGATCCAGTGGTTGACATACTGACCAGGCTATTGTTAGCACATGTGTGTGAGTAATATTGGTAATCCTCGGTGTTCATCCACCTCCCAGTGCATGAGGAGGATTTTAGAGATCCACTCTCCCTAGTTGAATTAACTATTTTAATCTATTTGTGGATGTGATGTATTTTTATGGGGGAGATATGATCAAGGGGGAGTGTTTTCTCACCTCTAGAAGTCTAAATCAGGCTCATTGGGTTTATTGAAAGTGGGGGAGAATATAGAAATTAAATTTTTCAAGGAGGATAATGAAATCGGGATGCATGAAGATAGAGAATATAGTAATTAAAAAATGCTACAACAAGGGAGAATGATGAGATATAAAAGACGAAAATTATGGGAGAAAATAAGAATAGTGAAAATAATTCAGTGTTATAAGTAAATAGTTAAGCATTCTAAAACCTGAGAACCCAATTCATTATTCCCCTCTTTTTTCTACACCATTCATTGCTCACGTAGACATAGAGTGTTGTTGAGTTGTTTCGGGTGTATCAGGTTCTGTTTGTGGTTGGTGCTTCATTGAATTTATCTACAGATTGCCAACAAACCCAGAAGAGGAGTTTTGGGAAATCAAGGATGTTATATTCTTGAAATGGAATATGGTTTGTGTTTTTTTTCGATACTCACATGTGAGATTAGGGTTTTTTCAAGGAAAGGTATCTTACAGTTCAAGAAGACAACTGTATTGAAGGTGGTGTTTTTTCCCAATATTTGCCAAAATTTTGGGGTCTAAAATTTGTAAGTTTTCTTGAATCGTGAAAATCCGACTTCCTTGAAGGCCTTTTGAATTTTTTTAAAATGAATGAGTTTCATGAAGAATGGATACATAAGTTGGGTGTCGTGAAGGATTTATGAATTTAGACGTTGTGCTCTGTGATTATAATGAGCACTGTGAAATGTAGTTTTCTGGAATAAACATTTCAAAAATATGGTAATGGAATGGAATTCATGAAGCCTGGGATTATGTTTGTGAAGATGAGGAGCATCAAAAATAGATTCGGTGTTTCTACATGATTATGAGAATAGGAGCATCGTGACCACGTGATGTTTGGAAGGATGTCTTTGCGACTACAACAAGAATCCCAAGAAATGAATTTAATTAGAACATAGCGAAGGGAGGAGCGCCATAAAGGTGTTTTTGGAAGATCCAAAAATCCCACAAGATGTGGTGGAGCTTTAGAAATGACCGAGACTATAAATAAGAGGCTATCCCTCTTCCCTCAACATGAATTTTTCCATGGAAAATCCGAAATCAGTCTGATTTCATGAAGCTATGGGATCCCATGAAACTAATATTCTATGTGAGCTTCAGCATTGCAAAAATACTTATTGATTCTTAATTGATGCCAATGCTTTTAATTAACGAGTGATTCACAATGAAAGGTATTAAAACATTAACTTTGTGAGATTAATGAAGGATATTTTTCTGTGAAGGGAGGGATGATTCATGAAGGTATATTGTTCCATGAAGTAAAGGGAGCTTTGTAAAGGGAGGTTCATAAATGAGATTTCTGAAAGGAAGTTTCGAACATTTGGTTTATGTGAATAGAGCATTCAAAGTTAATTAACTCAGGTATATGGTGAATGTAGATTCATGTGTTATATCAGGGATAAGGACTTTAATTAAACACTATTAAAGGAACCTTTATGTCAAAAAACATGGTTAGACATCTCTCAAATCAGTGATGTTGGGGGGGGGGTCGACAGAAGTGTTCTGAGGGACGCATTTTACTATCCCTAAAACCATGTAAAGGTAGTGGGCCTGATATAGAGTGACTATATCAAAACTTCTGTATTCCATATCTAGGGAAGAATAGTGGATTTAGGTATAAGAAACAACTTATTGGTATATTCTCCTTGGAATAGACCATAGTGGTGAACTAATAAAATTTCAATGTTATCTTTCTTTGTGTGAATGTCTTAAGTATGAAACATCTCCATCATGCATGATTAACATGTTCCTACGAATTTGTAAACATGATCTATCCTATTAAAATAAAAACTTTACACTATTATTCACCCCACCCCTCTTAGGGTGTTCAGGGGTCCTATAATTTTTACCGATTTTTTGGATTTTTTATGGGTTTTGAGGAGTTTTCATATTATTTTGGTTTTTTATTATTTTTAGGGGGTTTAGGATTTTTTTAGGTTTTTAGTGTTTTTAGGTTTTTAGGGGTTTTATGTGTTTTTAGGTTTTTATAATTTTCTTACTTTTTTCAGGGTTTCTTAGGGTTTTTATGTTTTAAGGGGTTTTTTGGGATTTTTTTGGTATTTTTATGATTTTTAGGAATTTTTATGGGTTTTAGGGTTTCAGGGGTTTTTAGGGGTTTTATCAGTTTTTATATTTTTAGGTATTTTTATGTTTTTTTGTTTCTATAGTTTCTTGGGGTTTTTTTGGGATTTTAGAATTTTTAGGGTTTTCTATGTTATTAGGGATTATTTGGTTTTTTTTATTTTTATGCTTTTAAGGGGTTTTAGGGATTTTAGGAATTTTATGGGGTTTTAGGTTCTTTTGAGTTTTTTAGGGGTTTAATAATTTTTAACATTTTTACGGGTTTAAAAGTTTTTATGAGTTTTTAATAGTATTTAGGGGGTTTTATGGTTTCTTCTTTTTTTAAGGATTATTAGTATTTTTAAGGTTTTTATGTTTTTTAGGGTCTTAAGGGTCTTTTTATAATTTTTTAATGTTTTTATCTTTTTTATCATTTTTAGGTTTTCTAAGTGTTTTTTTGTTTTTAAGGTTTTCTTTGTGTTTTTAGGGTATTTAGGGTATTTTAAATTTTTAGGTATTTCTAGGACTTTTAATTATTTTTATGGTTTTTAGTTTTTTAGAGAGTTAAGGGGTTTTAATGTTTTTATGGTTTTATTGGTTTTTTGGGTATTTGATTTTTTTTTATTTTTTAGTGATTTTATGGTTTTTTGAGTTTTTTTAACAATTTTATTAGATTAAAGGTGTTTTAGATTTTTTTTAATGTTTTGGGGTTTTGGGGGATTTTTTGGATTTTTAAGGGTTGGGTTTTTTTGTCTTACGGGGTTATGGAGTTTTATGGGTATTTTAGGTTCTTTTAGGTTTTTGATTTTTTAATGTTTTTATGGGTTTTATGTATTTTTATTTTTCTAGATATTTGTTAGTATTTTCTATGATTTTTTATTTTTTTAAGGTTTTTAGGGTTTTTAGGGTTTTTAGGGACTTTGATTATTTTTGAGATTTTTTTAGGGTTTTAGGGTTTTTATCCTTTTTAATGATTTTTAGTGTTTTTATCCATCCATAAAACATCAAATATTTTCTAAGTGAAACATAAACATCAAAAAATTCTAGGGGTCTAAAAAAATGGAGACCCAAAGCATCTCCTCTAATCAGGTTAGAACCCTCCGGCTTGAAAAGGTGGGTATGGGAAAAAATAGTTAGCCCCTAGTCTGTCATGGAAGCGAGATGATCTACAACCTTGATCCCTTATATCCATGAGTGGTCCACCTGAGTGATGTTTTTCAATAGTTTTATACACTTTCTGATCACATACGATATGGACCATGGGGTTACACATCTTCTAAGCAAAGTGTCGCGGATGTTCAAAGAGACAGTCTCCACATCAGATATCTTCATGTTTCCCTGCCTGCTTATGGATAGGCCTATCAGCATGGCTCTCACCTCATCTTGAAGGGGGTCACCATTGATAAAACATTCCGTAAATTATTTTTATGTGTATTTAACATTTATGTATTTTTAGTAATTTTTTTTATGATTTTCATGGTTTTTAGAGTTTTTAATGATTTTTTGCGTTTTTTTGGTTTTTAGGGTTTTTATGGTTGTTTTGGTTTTTAGGATTTTTTTAGTTTTTAGGGTTTTTAATGTTTTTAGATATTTTTTAACATTTTAGGAGTTTAATGTGGTTTTAATGTTTTTAGTGGGTTTTAGTAAATTTATGGGTTTTTAGTATTTTTACAGTTTTTAGGGTGTTTTTTTTTGGGTTTTTTGGGTTCTTAGAGTCTTTTCGGGTTTCAAGAATTTTTTAGGTTTTCTAGGGGTAAGTGTTTTAGGTTTTTATGGATTTCATAAGGTATTTTATAGTTTTTTTGTTTTTATGTTTTTATGGATTTTATTGTACATTCTTTGTATTTTTAGTGTTTTTTGGGTTATTAATGATTTTTAGAGTTTTAAGGTTTTTTAGGTATTTAAATGTATTCTTGGGTTTTTAGGTGTTTTATGTGTTTTTTCAGTTATTAAGGTTTTCGAAGGGTTTTTAGGTATTTTAAGGGTTTTAAATTTTTTAGGGATTTTTATGGATTATTAGTATTTTTAGGGTTTTTTTAACATTTTAGGGATTTTGAGGGTTTTAGGGGTGTTAGCGTTTTTAGCATTTTTGGGGTTTTTGGCTTTTTGGTTTCATTGAATTTTTTAGGGTTTTAAGGTTTTTTAAATGTTTATAACAATTTAGAGGTTTAAAGGGGATTTAGTGTTTTTACTGTTTACATGGGGTTTTTTTTGGTTTTAAGGGGTTTTACGAGTTTTTTTGATTTTTAGTGGTTTTTAGGGTCATTTTTTTGTTTTTAGGATTTTAGCATATTTTTTGGTTTTTTTTGTGTTTTAAATGTTCTATGGTTTTTTAGTTTTTCTATGGGGTTTTCAAAGACTTAGGGTTTTTACTATTCTATGGATTTTTAGGGATTATTTAGGTTTTTTATGGTTTTTTGGGAATTTAGATATTTTTTTGGGTTTTATGGGTTTTTATAATTATAAGGTTTTTTGAGTTTTTCGCATTTTTTAGGTTTTTAGGTATTTTAATTGGTTTTAGTTTTTTCAGGTTGTTTTTAGGTTTTTTGGGATTTTTATTATTTTTTATGTGTTTAGATATGTTTATTGTCTTTTTTGGGTTTTATGTGTTTTTAGTGTTTTAGAGATTTTGAGGGGTATTATGGTTTTTTATTATTTTTTGTTTTTCCTCATCGTTATAGTTTTTCTATGTTTTAGGGGTTTTATTTTTTTTTCAATGTTTTTATAGTATTTTAGAGTTTATTAACGTTTTAGTGGTGTAAATGGTTTTTAGAGTTTTTAGTGTTTTTAGTATTTTATGGGTTTAAAAGGTTTTAGTGTTTTTATGGTTTTAGGGGAGTTATGGTATTTGTAAGAACTAGGATCTTCGTTCAGGTATGTTTTTCCTTTTTCTTGAGTTTTTAATAAAAATGGTTTTTCTGGAAATTTTCAAATTACACGCCGTGTACTCTGTTCCGGCTCGAAGCCGTGTGCTGGCCGTGTCCGGCCCACACACACGGTGTTTAAGGCTGAGGTGGAGGCTGATTATTTTGGAGTACAGAAAATTCGAAGTACATGTCGTGTACTCAAAAAGTACATGCCGTTTACTTTTTTTCATTAAACGGACCGGGGTCACACTTAACCCCCTATTCCTCTTCTTCTTCAGTTTTCGACCATTCAAGAGCGTTCATACGGCCGAATCTTCTCCGAGCTCCTGCCTCGCCGTCCGTTCTCCGATTCAAGCATGGTTGATTGCGTTGGAATCGAAGCAGTGATTTCTTCCTTCTTCTTGAGCCTTGTTTCATGATTCCTCCTTGTTTTCAAGTTATCGTGGGATGAACGTTTTGTGAGTTTTCTCAGATCTACGTCGTTCTAAGGGGAGTCTGTCATCAAGGTTCAAGTATATCGATCTCCTAGGATCGAGGTAGGTGGTTTGTGCCTTTCCGTAGAAAGTTGATGGATATTTTGTTCAATTTCCACCAATACCCTTGAACGGGGTATTGAGTGTTTCCTGTTTTTCCCTTGTTGCTTGCCTTCTTTGCTTGATTGCTTTAGTAGAGGTTATTTCTTATGGTTAGAGTAGTTTTTTTGTGCTCGGATTGTTTTTCCATACATGTTCTGCCTGTTTGGCATTTTGATAGTGCCATGCCTAGTTTTAGGATTGTGGATTGTTGTTTATTTATTGTTCTTGAGCCTTAGTTGATAGCCAAGTAGTTATCGATGTTTACTTCGACAATACACTCGCGTTGAGAATGTTTAGTTATACTCAGGACTGTGAGAACCTAGAGTAGCAGACCAAAGGGAGAATTTACGGAAGGGCTTCTCCAGAGTGTCTTTTAATTACGATGTGAGACTATAGGGGGAATTGACGTTGAGTGCTTCCCCAGAGAGTCTGTAGATCCACAACGCGGGCCACAAGGGTAATTGATGTTGAGTGCTTCCCCAAAGAGCCTTTAGCACGATACGATACTATAGGGGGAATTGATTGTGAGTGCTTTCCCAGAGAGTCTACTTAATTACGTAGCTGAACCAGATAGGTGATACTGTGTGTGCCTCCCAGAGGGTTACTAGTACTTAGAGGTGGAACCATAGGGGCTAGACTATGAGAGATACCCAGAGGGTTACATGTTTTCTTTTTTGTTGATGGCTTCTTACTTGTGTGCTATACTTGTTAGAACTTTGGATTGTACCTGTTTGTACTTTTCCATTTACTGCTTCTTGTTTTGTTACTGCCATGTATTCATTGACTGTTAGGCACAAATATTTGGGTGATTGCCTACTGAGATTGTATCTCACACCCTGTATGGGCCATGATTTTGGGCCGAAGAAGAATATGTTGCTGCAGGTATAGACAAGGGAAAGCGCCCTACTACTTCAGGATCTTGATTGCACCAGAAGCTGGGGAGCATAGGACCGAGCCGTGGCTCGCGATGCTGAGGATCTTTCTTTGTTTTCTTTTTCACTTGGTTTCAGTTTTATTTCACTACGTTTTTGTGTTTGTTGTTTTCCTTATATACTTGTACCTTCTGTATTATTATCATCATTGTTATATATCTGCATTGCTTCCACTATTTGGTTTCTATTGTTATGCATGTTGGTTGCTGCTTCCTCTGTTATTGTGGTTTTCTTACCTCATATACCTTACCGAATGAGGGCATATTTTCCCCACTGACTCACCAAGGCCCTCGCTGCTAGTCGGCAGCCTCTGGAGTTCGGGGAAACGCGCTTGAGGACATGTGGAGAACCGGGTACGGGGCACCATTTAAGGGGCTCCGGACTCGGGATGTTACAAAGTTGTATCAGAGGAGTTATTTTCTCTTGCTTTACTGTTTGGAGACCTTATCCAGGGATAAGACGGATTCGGTACTTGGCATTAAGCTGTGCTTGGGAGTAGCTAACTTATGTACCGGGAAAATCCATTCTACCTCGTTAATTGCAGTTTTCTGGTTTTGAGATTTTATGGTTGGTATGTTTTCACCTAGAGTGATTTCTATGACTTGTGTGGTTATTCTTTTGATATTTCGGTTCTATTTCTGTAGTAGCCCAATGAGATGAGGGTATTCCATCTAATTCATCATATAGGCACTTGTAGAAATCACATGTCATACATTCTTTCCATTCCATCTAGGGTGCATTAGCAATTGCATGCTGTTGTGATAGGCTCTGTGTAGATTATGCATGCTGTTGTGATAGATGTTTGATAGATTCTCTGTTGTTATGTTAGAAAACTGTTTGTTTTGTTCGCTTCTTAAAAAATGAACGCTTAATTTTGGTTCTTGAGGTGTTATGGGCCCTCAAGGATCAAAATTTGGAACCATTTCCATTGTTTTAGTGTTTCTGGAATTCTGCGCAGTTTCTGCACTACTACCCAGAAAAACCCAGAATACATGGAGTGTACATTCAGATACACGCTGTGTAGTTTTCATGCCGTGTCACTGAACGTGTGAGTAGAACATGGTGTCGTAGGAGTAACTTCAGGATCATTCCGTGTACCATTGGTACACGCCGTGTGAGTTCAGAGCCGTGTACCCGGCCGTGTCATTAACAACATGGGTCGGGGAAGCTCAGGTAGAACACGCCGTGTCCATAGGGAACACTCCGTGTAGTCCTGTCCAGGTGTTCGGCCGTGTCACCAACAACATGGGTCGGCGTGACATTCCTTTCCACATGCCGTGTTTGTTCGGAACACGCCGTGTCGTCTTTCCAGGTACCCGGCCGTGTCACAAACAACACGGGACGGTGTCGCCTTCGCCTATGCACATCGTGCTTGATTGGAGCACTCCGTGTAAGGTCCATCCATGTAGACGGCCGTGTACTCAACAACATGGACCGCCAAAGCCTCGTCTAGTGCACTCTGTGTTTGATTCGAACACGCCGTGTAGTCTCAGGTTGAGTCAGACCGTGTGGGTTAGCTGTGTAAGAAGACCCGGGCAGGGGAATAGTTTCATGTACACGCCGTGTGTTAGAGTCAACACTCTGTGTAGTTTGAAGTGTACATTACATGTAGTGCAGGGGTACACGCCCATGTTAGAGGCTTAAGTAGACACGCTGTGTCGTTTTTATACACGCCGTGTAGTCGTGTTTTTCAATCTTGTGTGTTTTTTACCTATTTCCATTTTTTACTCTTGTGTCCTCTGTCCTTGTTTTCCTGATCCAAGGTGTGCTTTTTATCTTTCAGAGCTATGCCTCTGAGACGTCCTCCGGTCGTACGTCTGTCGTCAGGCAGTGATCAGACGCCAGACATGGCTGATCAGGGACTTCCTGTCGATCCCCCGGTCGAGCCAGCCTTGGCACCGGTTGTTATACCAGTTGCAGGTGCTGATGCGCAGTTTAGGGAAGGTTTCATAAGGATGATGTGGGCCTTCCAGGGAGAAATGCCTCCTACCTCGTCTATGGAAGACTTGACGCGGGTTTTCCAGCAGCAGCATCCACCCATGTTCTCAGGGGAGGGAGGACCTTAGGCTGCAGAGTCATGGCTGGAAGCCATGCTGAAAATATTCGAGCGTCTGGAGATGCCTCCAGAGAGGTGGGTCAAGCTCGCCACCTATATGCTCCGAGACTCCACCAAGAGGTGGTGGGATGTGATCTCACAGGCGGGTCAGCCGCAGGCTATGACTTGGGAGGAGTTCCAGTGCGTGTTTTACGACTACTTCTACCCGGAGACTCTGAGGGCCGATCGAGCCTGGGAGTTCATGAGCTTAGAGAAGGGTACTCTATCTGTCATGGAGTATTCATCTCATTTCACTGAGCTACAACATTTTACACCCCCTTGGGAGTGGAGTGGGGTGTTCTTGGTGAGGAAGTTTGAGGATGGAATCAGGCGGGAGATCCGCTCGCAGGTGAACATCTTCCGGCGGACTTCCGTTACTTCCATCGTCAACCAGGCACTGATTGTGGAGCACAATCATGGAGACTCTGGAGCAACGAGTCAGGTTAGTTCTTCTTCCAGAGCTAGCTTTCCTTCAGATGACAGCAAGAAGTGACGTAGGGAACCTACGCGCGGTGATTCGAGGAAGCGAGACGCATCATCAGGAAGCCATGTGACATGCTACCAGTGTGGTCGGGCAGGGCACACGAGGCCGCAGTGCCAGAGAGACCCCATGGAGTGTCGATCTTGCAGCATATTGGGTCACCTTCATCGTTTCTGCCAGGTTTTCTCACCATCAGCAGGTGACCGGGGTTCTTCCATGACTCTTCGTTCAGGAGCAGCCCCACCAGTCTCTCACCAGTCAGGGAACTGGAGTTCTTCCAGCCGTTCGGGCCAATGTGGAGGTCAAGGCCGTGGCGGTCAGCCACTAGTCCCTCAGCACCAACAAGGAGGTTCAGCTCAGAGTAGTCAGTCAAGTGCGCAGGGCCACGGTGTAGGCCAGTATTTCATCATGGAGCAGACATATCATGAGTATGATCCCGACCCTTCTACTATTTGAGGTATGATTTTTGTAGACTCAGTTTTGTCTTCAGCCCTTTTCGATACTGGTGCTACGCATAGCTTTATCTCTATTGCTGTTGTGGAGATCCTTGGACTCTGCATCTTTTCTTCTGCTGACTCGTTGACACTGGGTACACCTTTGGGAATGAGGACATCTAGTGTACGCCAGTGTAGAGAGTTCCCTCTCGAGGTTCTAGGGTATCGCTTCTTATGGGATATCTATGTCCTAGAGATGACAGGCTATGATTTCATCCTTGGCATGGACTGGTTGATTCCCTTCCAGGAAGTCGTCGACTGCTATCGTCGCAGAGTCAGTTTTATTTCACCAGAGGGTGAATCTTTCCTTCATAGAGGTGAATGGGACGTTCGGGCGAGTCGGGAAGGACTCACGCATCATGGGCTAGGAGAAGTGACAGCCCTGATTGCAATTCTTTATCTGGATGATCAGGGGACTCCACAGTTAGACTTTCTTCCAGTGGTGGATCACTTCCGGGATGTCTTTCCATAAGAATTTTCAGGTTTGCCTCTGGAGCGTGATGTATAATTTTCTATTGAGCTCATGCCAGGAGCGGCACCGGTGTCCATTCCTCCCTATAGGATGGCCACACCTGAGTTGCAGGAGCTCAAGATGTAGTTGGAGGAGATACAGGCTAAGGGTTTCATCCGACCTAGTAGTTCTTCTTGGGGTTCTCCTATCCTGTTTGCAAAGAAGGCAGACGGTACCCTTCGGCTTTGTGTGGATTATTGGAAGCTGAACCAGTTGAAGGTCAAAAACCGAAATCCATTTTCGTTGATTGACGAACTTTTCGACTAGCTTTGAGGAGCCCGGGTGTTCTAGAAAATCGACTAGAGGTCTGGTTATCATCAGTTGCGTGTTAGACCATCAGATATACCTCTGAAAGCCTTCAGGAGTAGGTACGGTCTTTACGAGTATACATTCATGCCCTTCGGACTCACGAATGCACCTGTAGTTTTCATGGCACTGATGAACCAAGTATTCCATCCTTACTTTGATTCCTCTGTCATGGTCTTCATGGATGATATCTTGGTGTACTCTCACACTCGACACGACCATGCCACCCATCTTGAGAACGTTCTGAGTACACTGAGAGAGCATCAGATTTATGCTAAACTCTCAAAGTGCCACTTCTGGATGCATCAGATTCACTTCTTGGGTCACGTCATCTCAGAGACAGGAGTATCGGTGGACCCAGAGAACGTGAGAGATGTAGTTTCCTGGGAGCATCCGAAGAATGTTTTTGAGGTACAGAGCTTCCTAGGGCTGGCTGGATACTACAGATGATTCATTCAGGACTTTTCCCATTTAGCAGCACCATTGACAGGTCTGACCAAGAAGGGGGCGAAGTTCTTATGGTCAGATTCTTGTGAGTTAGCCTTTCCGGAGGTGAAAGGGTGGTTGAGGTTAGCAACGATACTAGTCTTTCCAGATCCAGGCAAGAGCTACACTATTTACTATGATGCTTCAAGTATCGGGCTGGGAGTTGGGCTTATGTAGGGAGATGGAGTCGTTGCGTATGGGTCTCGACAGTTGAGGCCACATGAGAGGAACTACCCTATGCACGATCTGGAGTTGGCAGCTGTTGTTCATGCCTTGAGTTTATGGAGACACTATCTTCTGGGAGAGCACTTTGTGGTCTTCACTGACAACAAGAGTCTCAAGTATATCTTCACTTAGCGTGATCTGAATCTGAGGCAGCACATGTGGGTTGAGTATCTATAGTATTTTGACTTTGATCTTTCCTATACACCGGGAAAGGGAAACGCCTTGGCATATGCGTTGAGTATGAGAACTCAGATTCAGGCAGTTCAGGAGGCCAGTAGTGAGTGGCACCTGATGGATCTATTCTCTGAGATGCATCTAGAGGTTCACGACAGACGGGGATAGACTTTTATATCTTCTATAGCTATTACCTCCGCGCTACTTGATCAGGTACGGATGAGGCAGTTATTAGACTCGGACGGATTAGTCCTGTGGGAGAGTGTGTCAGGAGAGGACCCTCTTCCTGGATGGACAGTGGGCGAGGATTAGATCTTGCATTTCCAAGGACGCGTATGGGTGCCAGCAGACATACGCGAGGAGATGATGCGAGATTTCCATTACTCAGTTTGGGCAGTTCATCCTGGCGTCACCAAGATGTATCGGGATCTTCATCGCCAGTACTGGTGGCCAGGTATGAAGAAGGATGTTGTTGGTTTTGTCATGAGATGTTCTACTTGTCAGCAGGTGAAATCATAGCATCAGCAACTAGCAGGTCTTTTATAGCAGTGAACCATTCCGGAGTGGAAGTGGAATGATGTTGCGATGGACTTCGTGACTGGGTTTCCAAGATCACCTCGAGGGAACGATGCTGTTTGGGTTGTCGTCGACAGGCTTACGAAGGTTGCTCACTTCTTGCCGATCATGGAGACCTTCAGTGTCAATGATCTGGGACAACTTTACATCAGGGAGATTGTGCGTCTGCATGGAGTTCCGTGCTCTATTGTTTCAGACAGAGATGCGTGCTTCACCCTCGGTTCTAGAAGGGACTTCAGAAGGACTTCGGTACATAGGTAATTTTGAGTACAACATACCATCCCCAGACTGATTTCTAGTCCGAGCGCACGATCCAGGTGCTTGAGGATATGTTGCGAGCTTGCATCCTTGACTTTGGAGGTTCTTGGGAGAAATATATTCCTCTAGTGGAGCTCACCTACAACAACAGTTTCCAGGAGACCATTCAGATGGAGCCATACGAGGCTTTGTATGGTAGGCCATGCCGATCACCCAAATGCTGGCTGGAGGCAGGAGAGACAGCTTTTCTGGGACCTCGTCTTGTTCAGGATACTTCAAAGTAGATTGAGCTGATTCGGAAGAGGATGGCTACAACGTAGTCTCGGAATAAGTCTTATGCTGATCAGCGGAGATGACCTCTGGAGTTCGAGGTTAGTGATCACATTTTCCTACGTTTCGCACCTAGGTTGGGACACAAGAGGATTCATAGACAAGGTAAGCTTTCACCACGGTACATTGGGCCGTTTTTGGTTTTGGAGAGAGTGGGTCCAGTCGCCTATCGGTTGAAGCTACCTTAGAGGTATCGGGCCATGCACGACGTCTTCCACATATCTCAGCTCTGACGTTACTTTTCATACCCATCTCAAGTCTTTCAGCATGAGGAAGTCGAGCTTGAAGCAGATGCATCGTTCGAGGAGCATCCTATCTGGATTGTCAATCGTAGTATGAAGGTTCTCCAAGGGTGGTATATTCCTTTGGTACGAGTGCTATGGAAGCACGGGCGAGTACATGACGAGACCTGAGAGAGGGAGGTTGATGTACGATAACAGTGACCAGAGCTGTTCGGGGATTCTTCTTCTCCACCCCGTTATGGAAATTCGGGGACGAATTTTTTAAGGGGGGAAGTTTGTAAGAACCCGGATCTTCGTTCAGGTATGTTTTTCCTTTTTCTGGAGTTTTTAAGAAAAATGGTTTTTCTGGAAATTTTCAAAGCACACGCCGGGTACTTTCTGAGTACACGCCGTGTAATTTGTTCCAGATCAAAGCCGTGTGCTGGCCATATCCGGGCCACACACACGGTGTGTAAGGCTCAGGTGGAGGCCAGTTATTTCGGAGTACAGAAAATTCAATGTACATGCCGTGTACTCAAAAATTACACGCTGTGTACTTTTTTTTCATTAAACGGACCAGGGACGCACCTAACCCCCATATTCGTCTTCTTCTTCAGTTTTCGACCATCCGGGAGCGTCCGTATGACCGAATCTTCTCCGACCTCCTGCCTTGCCGTCCGTTCTCCGATTCGAGCACATTTGATTGCGTTGGAATCGCAGTGGTGAGTTCTTCCTTCTGCTTGAGCATTGTTTCTTGATTTCTCCTTGTTTTCAAGTTATTATGGGATAAACATTTTGTGCATTTTCTCAGATCTACGTCATTCTAAGGGGAATTTTTCGTCGAGGTTCACGTATATCGATCTCCTAGGATCGAGGTAGGTGGTTTGTGCCTTTTCGTAGAAATTTGAGGGATATTTTGTGCAATTTCCACCAATATCCTTGAATGGGGTATTGCGTGTTTCTTGTTTTTCCCTTGTTACTTTCCATCTTTGCCTGATTGCTTTAGTAGAGGTTATTTCTTGTGATTAGAGTAGTTTGTTTGTGGTCAGATTGTTTTTCCATACTTTTTCTGCCTGTTTGGCGTTTTTCTAGTGCCATGCCTAGTTTTAGGATTGTGTACTGTTGTTTTTTTATTGCTGTTGAGCCTTAGTTGATATCCAAGTAGTTCATGAGGTTTACTTGGACGATACACACGCGTTGAGAATGTGTAGTTATACTCAGGACTGTGAGAACCTAGAGTAGCAGACCAAAGGGAGAATTGATGGAAGGGCTTCTCCAGAGTGTCTTTTAATTATGATGCAAGACTATAGGGGGAATTGACATTGAGTGCTTCCCCAAAGAGTCTGTAGATCTACGACGTGGGCCACAGGGGTAATTGACGTTGAGTTCTTCCCCAGAGAGCCTTTAGCATGATACAAGACCATAGGGGGAATTAACAGTGAGTGCTTCCCCCAGAGAGTCTGCTTAATTACGTAGCTGAACCAGAGGGGTGAGACTGTGTGTGCCTCATAGAGGGTTTCTATTACTTAGAGGTTGAACCATAGGGGCTAGACTGTGAGAGATTCCCAGAGGGTTACTTGTTTTCTCTTTTGTTGATGGCTGCTTACTTGTGTGCTAAACATGATAGAACTATGGATTGTAGCTGTTTGTTCTTTTCTATTTACTGCTTCTGGTTTTATTACTACCATGTATTCATTGACTGTTAGGCACAAATATTTGGGTGATTCCCTACTGGGATTGTTTCTCACACCCTGTTTGGGCCATGCTTTTGGGCCCAAGCAGACTGTGTTGCTGCATTTATAGACAAGGGCTAGCGCCCTTCTACTTTAGGATCTTGATTGCACCAGGAGATGGGGAGCATGGGACCGAGCCGTGGCTCGCGATGCTGAGAAGCTTTCATTGTTTTCTTTTTCACTTGGTTTCAGTTGTATTTTAGCACGTTTTTGTGTTTGCTATTTTCCTTAGATACTTGTACCTGCTGCATTATTATCATCATTGTTATATATCTGCATTGTTTTCGCTGTTTGGTTTCTATTGTTATTGTGGTTTTCATACCTCGTATACCTTACCTAATGAGGGCATTGTTTCCCCACTAACTCACCAAGGCCCTCACTGCTAGTCGGCAGCCTCTGGCATTTGGGGAATCACGCTTGTGGTCATGTGGCAAACCGGGTACGGGGCACCAGCGAAGGGGTTCCAGACTCGGGACGTTACAGTATTTAGGTTCTTTTTATTGTTTTTAAGGTTTTAATGTCTTTCATGTTTTTAGTGGTTTTAAGTGTTTTTATATTTTAAAGGTTTTCATAATGGCTTTTAGTGATTTTATAGTATTTTATTTTTTTATGTATTTTTAGTGATTTTTTTAGATTTTTAAGGATTTTTTTGAGTTTTTATGGAATTCAAGGGGTTTTACGGTTTTTTACGGTTTTTAGGGTTTTGGGGGGGTTTTTAGTATTTTTTATATTTTCAAGGGTTTTATGTTTTTTAGTTTTTTAATATTTTCATAATTATTTTCATATTTTTATGGGTTTTTTATTTTTTTTTAGGGTTTTTATGGATTTTGTCGAATTTTTATTGGTTTTTATGGATTTTAGGGATTATATGTGTTTTTAGGTCTTGTTTATGGTTTTAAGATTTTATTAGGGTGTTGAAGGCTTTTTATATTTTAATGGTTTTTAATGTTTATTTTTATTTTTTTTATTTTTTTGGGGTTTAAAGGTATGTTATTTTTTTTCATTTTAGGGGTTTTAGGTATTTTAATGTTTTCAGGTGTTATTATGGTTTTTGGGGTTTTAGGGTTTTTAGGCCTTTTAAAGTGTTTATTGTTTTAGGGTTTTTAACTACATTTTGGTTTTTAATATTTTCATAGGGTTCTAGGGTGTTTAGGTTTTTTTATGTTTTTAGGGATTTTTAGGGATTTTACGGATTTTTATGGGTTTTTTGGGTACTTAGGGATTTAGATGGTTTTGGTGATATTTTATGTATTTTATTGGGTTTTTTAGTTTTATTGATTGTTTAAATTTTTTGGGTTTTCATATTTCTTAGTGTTTTTAAATATTTTAGGGGTTTAATGATTTTTTAGAGTTTTTTGTGGTCTCATAGAGATTTTATGTGTTTTTATGGTTTTATAGTTTTTAGTGGTTTGTGTTTTTATGGGATTTTTCGGTTTTTTGATCTTTTAAGGTTTTATAATTTTTGTGTTTTTTAGGGGTTTTATTCATTTTTTTGGTATTTAATGGTTTTGTAAGGGTTTTCATCATTTTCATCATTTTTAATGTTTTTATTGATTTTTAGGGATTTTTATGTTTTTTTAGATTTTAGGTATTTTGAGGGTTTTTTGTGGTTTTGAACATTTTTTTAGTTTTTAGGGTTTTTAAGTGTTTTTAGATTTCTAAGGTTTTATTAGGTGTTTTAAGGGATGTTTGGGAGCTCTACGTTTTAAGGCATTTTTATTGGTTTTTAAATATTTTTATGGGGTTTAAGTTTCTTAGTTATTTTTAGAGTTTTTAGGGTTTTTATGGTTTTTTGGTGTTTTAGGGTTTTTGTGAGTGTTGTAGGGTATTTATGGTTTTTTAGTGGATTAAATTATTTTTTTTCAGTTTTTAGTGGGTTTTTAGGGTATTTTATGTGTTTTAGGTGGTTTTATGTTTTTTAGGGCTTTTATGTGTTTAATATTATTTTAGGGGTTTTAGGGTTTTCAACATATTTTTGGTTGTTTATAGGTTTTAAGTGTTTTTAGGGTTTTAAGGGGTTTTATGGTTTTTATGGTTATTTAAATTTTATGGATATTTATGGATTTTTAGGTTTTTATGGTTTTATAGTGTTATTTTTTATTTTGAGAAATTTTAAAGTTCTTCAGTGTTTTTTGGTTTATAAAAATTTTAGCATTTTTAGGGGTTTTAAGTGTTTTAGGGTTTTAAGGTTTTCTTTAGGGTTTTCTTTAGGGTTTTCAGGTATTTTATAGTTTTTTACATTTTTAGTTATGTTATGTTCTTTCTTATGATTTTAATGGTTTTTTGGGAATTTAAGAGTTTTTAGGTTTTTCATGATTTTTATGGTTTTTTTGGGTTTTTAGGGTATTTTGAGTGTTTTAGGGTTCTATGGTTTCATAGAGTTTTTAATATTTTAATTAATATAATGAATTTTTTTGATTTTTTTTATAATTTTAAGGGATTTTTATGGGTTTGATGTTTTTTTATATTTTTGGGGGTTTTATTGTTTTAGGGGGTTTGGGGTTTTTATTGTTTTTAGCGTTTTATGGTTTTTAGGGGTTTTAAGTCATTGTTGTTTTTAAGGGGTTCTTATCATTTTTTAGGGGTTTTAAGGGTTTTTATGGTTTTTTTTAATATTTAGATATTTTTAAGATTTTAATTGTTTTTAGGGTTTCTTGGGGTTTTAGGGGGTTTCAGGGGTTTTAGGTTTTTTTGGGTTTATAGAATTGTTTTAGGTTTTTATGGTTTTTAAGTGTTTTTAGGTTTTACGATTTTCTTAGAGGTTTTAGGGTTTTAGGGAATTTTAAGTTTTTAGGTATTTTATGGGATTATTATTATTTTAATGGATTTTATGTTTTTTATGGTTTTAAGAGTTTTAGGGGTTTCTACAGATTTAGGTTATTTTTTGGCAGTTTTTGGAGTTTTTTAGGGTTTTTATTGTTTTTGGAGTTTTTTATCTTATTTTAGGGGTTTGAATGGTTTTTAATGTTTTTATTGGTTTTTAGTATTTTAATAAGAATTTTGGATTTTTTAGGTTTTCGGGGATATTGTAATGTTTAGTTTTTTTGGGTTTTTTTGTCTTTTTAGGGTGTTTTAAGGTTTTTATGTTTTATTTTTGTTTTTTCGAGTGATATTTTTTTTGTTTTTAATGTTCTTTGATGATTTTTTAGGGTTTTAAGGGTTTATTAAATTTTTAGAAATTTTTTGGCAATTTTTTGGACTTTTCGGGTTTTTTTGTTTTTAGGGTTTTTAAGTGTTTTATGGATTGTTAGGGGTTTTATAACTTTTTATATTTTTAGGGGTTTTAAGTGGTTTTAGTTTTTTGATTTGTCTGAAGGGGTTTTAAGGGTTTTTAAGATTTTTTACATTTGTAGGGATTTTTAGGGAATTTCTAAGATTTTATGGGTTTTTAGGATCTTTTGGAATTTTGATGGGTATTATTGGTTTTTAGGGTTTTTAGCATTTTTTAGTTTTTAGGGTTTTAAAGTTTTTTGAGGGTTTAAATAATTTTATTGGTTTAATGGTATTCTAGAGTTCCTAGTGTTTTTTAATGTATTTGGGGATTTTTTGGATTTTTATGGTTTTTTGGGGTGTTTTTTTTTGTTTTATGGTGTTTTTGATTTTTTAAGAACATTAGGGTATTTTTAGGGGTTTTATGGTTTTTTTGATGTTTTAAGTTTTTTTATGTTTCACGGATTTCTTATGGGTTTTTTAGGTTTTAATAAATTTAAGGTTTTTTGAGCTTTTAAGGAATTTTATTGGTTTTAATTTTTTTAGGGTTTTTATGGATATTGAGTGAATTTACGGTTTTTTATTGTTTTAGTGGTTATGTGGTTTTATTGTTTTTAGAGTTTTTAGGGGTTTTATGTTTTCTTAATTTTTTAAGGTTATCATAGGGTATTTTTTGTTTTTTTAATTTTTTCATTTTTAGGGATTTTTATGGATTTTTTTTGGATTTTTAAGGTTTTTATTGTATTTAGGGATTTTGAGGATTTTTTAGGTTTTTTGGTTTTTTGGGGTTTTTATGGTTTTTAGTGGTTTTAGGAGGATTTTAGTTTTTAAGTGTTTTTACTATTTTTATAGTTGTTTAACATTTTTAGGGTTTTAAAGGGAATAATTTTTTATGTTTTTTGGGGTTGTATATTTTTTATGGAGTTATAGTGTTTTTAGGGTCTTTTAGGTTTTTATTGTGTAATTGGGACTATTTAGGCATTTTTTGGGGTTTCGGGTCTCTCTAGTGTTTTTTTGGTTTTAGTGTCCTTTTCAGGTTTTTAGAGTTTTTATGGTATTTTAGGTTTTAAGGGATTATTTAGGTTATTAGGGGTTTAGGGGTTTTTATTATTTTTTGAGGGTTTTTAGTGTTTTTTAGGGTTTTTAGGTTTATTAGGTCAAGGAAGATGCGAGGGTTAGGCTATTCCCGACCCCCTCAAAATATATTAAAGAAAAAAAGACGCATCAGACAAGGGAAAGGTGTGTCCAAAAAACCCACACCAAAAAACCCTGGACTCCCCAAGACACCAAAAACACAAAGAGCCGAAAACCTAGAGAGAAAAAAATAGAAGCTTCAAAACAACATCTCCATACCCATATGGATCCCCATCTGCACCATAACCAGAAGAGGCATCCGACCCCACCGACTCCCATTCAGATGATTCATATTGCTTTAAGAAGGCAGAGTAGTAATCTCTGAGGTGTTTTTGCTCCACATTCAATTGCACCTTGACAGACCGACCCCTACTAGAGGCTACTTCCTTATATTTGCAAGAGGCTCTCGTGGACAATGTCCTTGGAAAAGTCGAATAGTCCTTCCATGGCTTCCACTTGTGGTGGTATGAAGAGAGATTTGCAAGTTTGTTTTCCTTTCCATAATAATTATCCACCTGTAGCAAGGCCCTCTCCTAAATGATCATAGCCATATTTTGATACATCCTTCCATGATCCTTCTGAAAATCAGGGATGAAGGAGGCTTCCTGATTGTGAGATCAGTCAGCAAGAACCTCACATTATGTCACGAGCAGTGAGGCTACATCATCAACAGCCAGACAAGGAGGGGAAACCACACTAGCAAGGGCCAGCTGCAGTTCCCCCTGCTCACTAGGATGATTGCTGACTTCCCCCTAGCAGGAGGGTAAAATCTGCAGAAGCCCATGCACCACCCTTTTCCCCAGATCACCATCACTAGCCGAGTTCCCAATGGTTTCCATCATCGCCTCGACCTCACTAAAGTTCCAGGACATAATCCCTCCACCACTTTTACCAGCAACGACCTGCACCTCACTCAACATCTGTGTATCCAACCTGCCATTCCCAGCATCAGCGACTGGAGGCCCGAGCTCCTCCTCCCCAGGAATATGGTTTACTTTCTCTTCATCCACAAAAAAAATCATTAGGGGTTTTAGGCTATTTTAGGGGATCTACTATTTTCCTAGGTTTTTAGTGTCGTTAGGGGTTCTAGGCAGTTTTTGGGTTTTGTAGAGTTTTTTTGGGTTTTAACAGTTTTTTAGGGTCTTTTATTTTTAGGGTTTTACTCTATTTAAGGGCTTATTTATAGTTTTTTTATTTTAGGGGTTTTTATGGATTTTATGGTCTTTTAGGGGTTTTATGTATTTTTAGGGTATTTTACTATTTTTAGGGGATTTATGGTTTTAAAGGTTTTTTACGGTTTTTATGTTCACTTAGTTTTTTGGTAAGGGTGTGTAGGGTTTAGCGTACAGGTTTTATGGTTTTGGGTGTAGGGTATCGGGTTTGTGGTATAGGCTTCAAGGTTTATAGTGTAGGGTTTAAGGTTTATGGTGTAAGGTATAAGAAATAGGGTGTAAGGTTTAGGGTTTATGGTGTAGGGTAAAGGGTTTATGGTGTACGGTTTTAGGTTTATGGTATAGGGTATATAGTTTTATGGATTGTTATAGTTTTTTGGGATTTTTATGGGGTTTTGGGTTTTCAGTGTTTTTATGGGTTTTTAGGGGTTGTGGGGTTTTATAGTTTCTTTATTTTTATGGTTTTTAGGGTTTAGGTTTTTTAAGGTGTTTAGGTTTTTTAATGGTTTATTTTTTTCTATGGTTTTTCAAGTTTTTTATATCTTAAGGATGTTTATGGTGTTTTATGGTTTTTAGGGGTTTTAGGGTTTTGGGGTTTTTGAGTTTTTTTTTGAGGTTTTGAAGTGGGTTTTATTGATTTTAGGTGTTCTAAGGGATTTAGGGGGTTTTAGGTTTTTTTTGTGGTTTAGGGGTTTATTATAATTATTATTTTTATGGTTTTTATGGTTTTTTATGGTTTTATGTTTTTAATGGGTTTTAGTGTCTTTTTAGTTTTTTGGGTTCTTTTTAGGATTTTTGAATTTTTTTTTTGTTTTTTTTTGTGTTTTTATTGTGTTTATGGATTTTAGGGGTTTTATGGTTTTTAGGGTTTATTGGTTTTTAGTTTTTTTATTTTATCTTTTGAGAGATTTTATGATTTTGTAGGAATATTTTTTGTTTTTATTATTTTTAGGGTTATTAGTGTTTTTAGTTGTTTTAGGGTCTTTTAAGGTCTTTTAAGATATTTAGGGGTTTTATTGTTATTAGGGTTTTTGTGTTTTTAGTGTTTTTAAGGTTTTAAAGGGTTTTTTGGTTATTTATTATTTTTAGGTTTTTTGTGATTTTAGGGGTTTTAATGGTTTGTTAGGGATTTTATTAATTTAATGGTTTTTAGGGGTTTTAGTATTTTTAGGGTTTTTAGGGGTTTTACTATTTTAGAGGTTTTTTATGGGTTTTATGAGTTTTTAGTGTCTTTTTAGGTTTTTGGGGTCTTTAAGGATTTTAAGTTCTTTTAAGGTCCTATAGGAAATTTTTTTGGGTTTTTGGGCATTTGTAGTCCACTTTAGGGTTTTTTGGCACATTGATTCATTTTGAGTTTTTAGGTTCCTTTTGGTTTTTTAGGAATTTTATGGTGTTTTAGGGGTTTATAAAGGATTTAGGGTCATTAATGGTTTTCTTAGAATTTTATGGTCCTTTGTTTTTTTAATTTTTAGGGTTTTATGGGGTTTTAGGGTTTTTAATATTTTTAAGGGGTTCTTAGTGGTTTTATGGTTTTATAGATTTTAATGGTTTTAGGGTTTATATTTTTTTGTTGATTTTTGGGTATTTATGGAATTTTTATTGTGTTTTAGGGTCTAGTTATGTTTTAGGGTCTTTTTAGGGTTTTTTCAATTTTTTATGGTTTTAGGGTTTTCATGAGTTCTTTAGGTTTTTTGGGTTTTTATGGTTCCCTGGGATTTTTAGGGGTTTTAGGAGTTTTTAGTTTTCTAGAGGTTTTAGGGATTCTATATTGTTTTGTACGGTTTTAGGGTCTTCTTAGGTTTCTATTGGGTTTTAGGGTCTTTTTTGGGATTTGTTATTGTTTGTATCATTTTTTGGTTTTTGGGGTTTTAGGATCTTTTTGTATATTATCCAGTTTTATGGTCATTTACATTATATTTTGGTTTTTATAATTTATTTACATTTGAGGGTTCTTAAGGGGTTTTATGGTGTTTTTATTTTTTTGGTAGTTAGGGGTTTTTAAGGTCTTGTATAATTTTTAAGTGTTTTATATGATATTTATTGGTTTTTATCATTTTTTAGGGTTTAAGGGGTTTTAATCAATTTTTAGGGTTTTTTAGGATTTATATGGTTTTTTATGGCGGGTCGTTTCTTTTAAATTTTTATGATTTTTTGGGATTTTAGGGGTTATTGAGGGGTTTTAGGTTCTTTTTTGGTTTAGGGTTTTTAGGGAAATTTAGGGGTTTTATTGTTTTCAGTGTATTTTTAGGGTTTTACAGGTTTTAAGGTTTTGGTGTAGGTTCTTTTAGTATTTTAAAGGTTTTATAGTGTCTTTTAGGGTTTATGGTATATATATTGGGGTTTATAAAGTAGTATTTATGGTTTAACATGTATCATTTTTTGTTTAAGGAGAGCAGTTTAAGGTTTATGGTGTATGGTATAAGGTTAAAGGAGTAAGGTTTTGTGTTTATGGTGTGAGGTATTGGGTTTTGTGTAAGAGGTTTTCGGTTTAGGGTGTAGGATATTGGGTTTCAAGTGTATGGTTTTAGAATTAGGGTTTAGGGTGTAGGGTTTAGGGTTTATGGAGTAAGGTATAAGTTTTACGTTTGTTTTCAGTTTTTTTTTATTTTTTGGTGTTTTTTAGTGTTTTTTGGATTCTTTAGAGTCTTAGGGTTTTTTGAGGATTTTTATGTTTTTTTGAGGGGTTATGTATTTTTAGGGTTTTTTAGGGTTTTTAGGTTTTTAGGGGTATTTAGGTTTTTAGGGTTTTGATGTTCTTATGGTCTTTTAGGGTGTTTAGGGTTTTTTGGGGAAACAGATTTTGAAGGGGTTTTAGGGTTTTCAGCTTGTTTTAGGGTTTTATATGATTTTAAGGGTTTTTATGTATTTTAGAGGGTGTTACAGAATTTAGGGGTTTTATTTTTTTTATTGGATTTATAGTTTTTTAGTGATTTTAGGTTTTTATGGTTTTTAAGGGTTTTATTATTTTAGAGTGTTTAGGGATTTTTGGTGGTTTTAGAGTTTTTTAGGTTTTTATGGTTTTTAGGGTTTTTGGGTTACTATTGGATTTTAGGGTTACATGGTTTTCTTAGAGTTTTTAAGGGTTTTTGGGGTTTTTAAGGTTTTTATGGATTTAAATGTCTTTTAGGTTTTTTTGGGGTATTTTTTATTCTCTTAGGGGTTTTAGGTTTTTTAATGGTTTTTTAGGTTTTTAAGTTTTTTCGCAGATTTAAGTGATTTTAGGGGTTTTAGGGTCCTTTAGGATATTAATTTTTTTTATTTTTATGGTTTCATGTTCCTTTTGGGTTTTAATAGTTTTAGGGTCTTTTATATTTGTTATTTTTTTTAGGGGTTTTACTATCCTCTATAATTTTTAAGGGTTTTTAGAGTATTTTAGTGTTATTAGAGTATTTTGGGGTTATTAGGGTCTTTTGATGTCATTTTGGTTTTTTATATTTTTTAGTTTCTTTTACAGGTTTTAGGGTTTTTTACGATAATTTAGGGGTCTTGGGGGTTTTAATATTTGTTTAAGGTTTTTGGTATTTTACGGTTTTTAATTTCCTTTATAGTTTTAGTGGTATTTTAATGTTTTATGGGTTTTTGGGTTTTATGGTTTTTTTTATTTTATGGGTTTTATGGATTTTTAGGGGTTTTAGTGTTTTCGGTTTTGTTTATGATTTTTAGGGGCTTTCAATTTTTTCAAGGTTTTTAGGGGTTTTAGGGTTTTTAAGGTATTTTGGGACCTTTAGGACTATTTAGGGTTCATTAGGGTTTTCATGTTTTTATGGTGTTTATGGTTTATCTTTTTTTTTGTGGTTTTAAGGGTTTCAAGGGGTTTTTAGTGTTTTTAAGGGGTTTTATATGATATTTAGTTTTTTAGGTTTTTTATGGTTTTTTAGGTTTTATCTTTTTTAGGGTTTTTTGGGTTTTGGGGGGTTTATCCACTTTTAGGGTCTTTTAAAGTCTTTTGTGTTCTATTTTTAAGGGTTTTTTGGGGTTTAGGGTTTTCTAGGTTGTAGGATTTTTCATGGATTTTTAGGAGATTTTGGGGTTTTTTGAGGTTTTGAGGATTTTTAGGAGGGTTTAGGGGTTTTTAGTGGTATTTGGATTTTTTAGGGTTTTTGAAGATTTTAGTCGATTTAGGGGGATTAATTGTTTTTATGGTTTTATGGGGTTTTATTATTTTTTTTTATTTTTTGTGGTTTTGGGGTTTTTAGGGTATTTTTGGTTTTTAGGGGTTTTAAGGGGTTTTAGGGTGTTTAGGGGGTTTTAGGGATTTTATAGTGTTTTCGGGTTTTGATGGGAATTTTAGGGGGTTTAGGGCTTCTTATGGTTTTTGGTATTTTTAGGTCGTTTATGGTTTTTAGGGGTTTTAGGGTCTTTTAAGGTTTTTAGGGACATTAAGAGATTTCTAGTGTTTTTTTAATTTTTGAGGTTTTTGTGGTTTTTATGGATTTTGAGTTATTATGATATATATGGTTTTAGAGGATTTTTAGGAGTTTTTGGGATTTTAGGATAATTAGGTTTTTTGGTTTTTAGTGTTTTGTAGGTTTTTTATGGGATTTTCAGAGGGGTTTCAAGTTTTGTAGGAATTTATTTGGGTTTTAGATCATCTAAGGGTTTTATAGCTCTTATATTTTTATAGGTTTTATTTCTTTTTAGGTTTTTTTTGTTTTTTAGTGGTTTTAAGGATTTTTTATGATTTTAGGGGTTTTAGGGTTTTTTTTAATTTTAGGGGATTATGGGGTTTTTTGGTTTTTTATTCGATTTTAGGGCTTTTCTGGTTTTTAGGATTTTGTTTCGTTTTGGGGGTGTATTGGTTTTTTTATTTTTTAGTTATTATTTAATGTTTTCATTTTATTTTAGGGACTTTACGGATTTTTAGGTTTTATGTTTTTAGGGTTTTAGTTGTTTTTATCCTTTTAGGGTTTTGAGATTCCTTTTAGGGGATTTAGTGTTTTCAGGTTTTTAGGGGGTTTCCAATTTTTTTGGTTTTTAGATTTTCTTATGTTTTTTAGGGTTTTCAGGGGTTGAAAAAGGTTTTTAGGGGTCTTAAATGGTTTTTAGTCATTATAGAAGATTTTTAGTGTTTTTAAAAGTTTTTTAGGGTTTTTAGTGTGTTTTAGGGTTCTTTTACGATTTTATAGATTTTTTGGGTTCATTTAAGGGTTTCTAGGTTTTTAGAGTACTATTAGGGGATTTACGATTATTTTAGGGGTTTTAGGAATTTTTAGAGGGTTTAGGGTTTTAAAGGGTTTATTATTATATTATTGGGTTTTTTATTTTTTAGGGTTTTACTATTTTTTAGTGTTTTTAGGTTTTTTTAAGGATTTAGGTTTTTTAGTTTTTAAAGGCATTTTTGGATTTTTTTTTGGGGGGGTTGGGTTTATTTTTATGGTTTTATAGATTTTTCTTATGGGTTTCAGAGGTTTTATAGTTTTCTTAGTGGTTTTAATGTTTTTTATGATGTCTTAGGGGTTTTAGATGTTTTTGTTTTTTTGAGTTTATAGGGTTGTTTCAGGGTTTTTTGTCATTTAGGGTGTATATTACAGGGATTATGGTGTTGAGTATAAGGTTTAGGATCTTGTGTGTATGTTTTAGAATGTAGAGTATAAGTTTTAGGGTGTGTGGTTTTGGGTTTAGGGTGTAGGGTTTTTTGGTTTACGGTGTAGGGTATAAGGTTTTGTGTTTAGGTTGTAGGGTGTAGGGTTTTTTGTGTAATTTTTTTGGTTTAGGGTGGAGTTTATATGGTTTATAGTGCAGGGTTTATGGTTTAAGGTGTATGATATTGGATTTAAATAATATTATTTAGGGTTTACGGTGAACGGTTTAGGGTTTCGGGGTTTTGCAATAGGGTATAGGGTTTACGGTTTACGGTTTACGGTTTATAGTGTAGAGTATTGGGTTTATTGTGTAGGGTTTTTGGGAACATGGTATAGGGTTTCAATTGTAAGTATTTAGTTGTCGTTTATTTAGATTATATTGATGATTTTAGAGATTAGTGTGCAAGGTATACTGGTATATGGTGTATGTTTTAGGGTTTAGGATGCATAGTATAGGGGTTTTGGTGTAGGGATTAGGGTTTAGGGAGTAGGGTATAGGGTTTAGTGTGTAGAATTTAGGGTTTAGGGTGTATATTATAGGGTTTATGTTGTTGGGTTTGGGGTTTGGTGTCTAGGGTATAGGGTTTAGGTTTTAGGGATTGAGTTTAAGGGTGTAAGGAATACGGTTGGTGGTGTAAGGTTTTGTGTTTTAGGTGTAGGGTATAGGGTTTCGAGTTTTGGGTTTAGGGTTTATGGTGTTGTGTATAGGGTTTAGTGTTTAAGGTATGTGGTTTATGATTCAGGGTATATGGTTAAAGGTTTACGGTTTATGGTATATTATTTAGGGTGTAGGGGTTTAGGGTGTAGGGTGTAGGGTATATGGTGTAGGGTTTAGGTTGAACTATATATGATTTTGGTTATAGGGTATTGTTTTAAAGGTTTGGGTATAGGTTTCAGAACGTATGGTTTAAGGTTTAGGGTGTAGCGCAATGGGTTTATTGAGTAGTGTTTATGGTTTAGTATGTAACGTATTTTTTAGGGTGTAGGGTTTGTGGTGTAGGGTTATGGGTTTATTGTGTAGGGTTTTGGGTGTAGGATATAGGGTTTTCAGTGGAGGTTTTTTGGTTTAGGGTGTTTAGTATTGGGTTTTGGATAATGGGTTTAGGTTCTTTGGTGTAGGGTATATGGTTTACGGTATCAAATTCACAGTTTTTGGTTTAGGGTGTTGGGAATAGGTTTTTGGGGTAGGGTTTAAGGATTTTAAGGGTATGGTATATGGGATATCTTGAATGGTTTAGGGTTTAGTGTGTAGGGTATAAGTTTAGGTTGTATGTTTTCTGGTTTAGGGTGTGGGGTATAGGGTTAATGGGGTTTTATGGATTTTTAGGGTATTTAAGGTTTTTTAGGATTTTATGGATTTTTTGTGTTTTTAGGGTTTTGAAGGTTTTTAGTGGTTTTTAATGGTTATAGGGGTTTTAAAGTTTTTTAACGATTGGGTGTTTCTAGGGGTTTTAGGGTTTTTTAGGATTAGGCAGGGTTTTGAAGAGTTTTTAAGGGTTTTTATGATTTTTTAGGATTTAGTATTTTTTTTATTTTTGGGTTTTTATTTTTAGGGTTTTTAGGATTTGAAGGGTTTTAATGATTTTTTGAGTTTTAGAGTTCTATTTTAGGGTTTAGTGGTTTTTAGGTTTTCTGAGGGTTTTAGGGTTATTTAATTCATTTTAGGGTTTTTCATTTTTTAGGATTTTTTGGGGGTTTATTAGGGTTCTAGGGTTTTTTTAAATATTTTTATAGTTTTTAGGGTTTTTTGATTTTTATGGGTTTTTTAGTTATTAAGGGTGTTTAATGGTTATTCTTGGTTTTTAATGGATTTTATGGTTTTTTGGGGATTTTAGATTTTTTAATGATTTTTAGTGTATTTAAGGTGTTTCATAGTTTTTAGGGGTTTTTTAGTTTTTCGGGGGGGGGGGGTTACAGTTTTTTGGAATTTCGATGATTTTGGTGTTTTTTAGAGTGTTAAATTGGTTTTAAGGGGTTTTTATTATTTTTATACGGGTTTTAGAAACTTTTAGGGACTCTTAGGGACTTTTATGTTTTTAGGGTCTTTTAATGTTTTAGGGGTTTCAATGAAATTTATGGTATTTGGGGTTTTAGGATTTTATGGTCTTTGAGTGGTTTTTAGGGTTTTTATTGTTCTAAATGGTTTTTTTTGTTTTTTTATTTTTTATGTTATTTAGGGGTTTTATGTATTTTTATATTTTTTATTGTTTTAGGGTTGTTATTGGTTTTATTATTTTTTAGGGTTTTAGGGTTTGTAATGGTTTTTAGTTTATTTATTTGCATGTTATTTGGGGAGGGCCTATAGTTGTTTTATGGGTTTTGGTGTTTTTTTAAATTTAGTGGATTTTAGAGTTTTTATATTTTTAGAGGTTTTTATAGGCTTTTGGATTTTTTAGAGGTTTGAGTGGGAGGGGGGTTGCAGAATTTGAAGTTATTTTATGAGTTTAGTGTTTTTTATATTTTATAGTCTTTTTAGGATGTTTTTGGGTTTGTAGGGTCTTTTATGGTTTTTAGGGTTTTTTTGTGTTTAGGGTCTTTAACATATTTTAGGGATTAGGGATATCTTAACAATTTTAGGTGTTTTTAGGGTTTTTTATTTTCTATTAGGGTAATTATGTGTTTTAGATTCATTTATGGGTTTCAATGGTTTTAGGGTGTTTGGGGGGGGGGGGGGTTATGGGTTTTTTGGGTTTAGGTTCTTTTTTGGTATTTTTAGGGTTTTTAGGGATTTTTATGATTTTTGTTAGTTTTCATAGGATTTTGTGTTTTTTTGTATTTTAGGGTGTTTATAGGGTTTTAGGGGGGTTTTAGTGTTTTTAGGGGTTTCAGGGTATTTTGGATAATTTTTTGGTTTTTTATTTATACTTTTTGGTGGGGTTTAGGGTTGAAAAGGCGTAGGACCATGCTATTCCCGGCCCCCCAAAATTTATTAGAAAAAAGACTCAGCAAACAAAGGATGGGTAGGATTAAACGACCCATACCCAAAAGGTGATACAGGTCATAATTAGAAATAGGACCATATGGGTCACCATCCGCACCATATCCAAAATACGCATCAGCATCTGCCGACTCCCACTCAGATTCATACGTCCTGGCGAGTGAAGTGTACATATCCTTGAGCCTTCACTACTCCATTGATAGTTGTGCCATGAAAGAATTATGCAGCTCATTCTTCTTTTAGGTATTCTTTTTAGGTCCCTTAGAGGAGGCTCTCGTAGACACGGTCCATGGAAGATTATAGTAGTCCTTCTGAAACATCCTCTTTTGGGTGGATTAAGTTAGTACTGTAAAATTTTTCTCTTTACCCTTTTTAAATTCATCCCCAATCATAGCCCTTTCCCTCATGATCTGAGCCACATTGGATTTGATCCTGCTATCATCCTCCGCAAAAATCTCACCTAATAGTTTTTCCTCATCCAAATCACAAGTAAATTGATGTTCATGCATATGATGTTCTCCATGAAAATGTTCACTCTTATATTTCACAGATGGATCAGTATCACCAGGACTCGTTTCTTCCTTCCCATGATCACATGGAAGTTCCTCTATAAAATTTTCTTGCAGAACCACACAATGGGACTCATCAGCAGAGGGCCCCTAATACACCACCATGACCAGCATAAATTCTTGAGTCCTACCTTCTTCACATGGTGTGACAATATTCTCAGGTAGCATGTGTCCATCCACATACTCAGCATAAGCTTCACCAACCTCCTTATTATGAGTTGAATGTAGAACCTGTATATCATCCTTCCAATTTCCACTGCAAATAGGGAATTGCATAGGAGAGTAAACCACACTCTGATCAGGTGGCCCCTCATCAATGAACAGGGCTTATTTTAAGGGTCCCTAGGGGATTTCAGGTATTTTACGATTTCTAGGTGTTTTTAGGGTCTTTAGGGTTGTAATTTTTTTTGGATTTTTTGGTTTATAGTGTTTTTTTGGGTTTTTGGTAACTTATGGTTTTTAGGGTTTTTATAGATTTTATAGAATTTTTGGGGTTTCTGGTTTTTTAGGATTTTTAGGGTTCTTTTTTATTTTATTGTATAGGTTATTATATATATTAGTGGGTTTAGGGTCTCTTAGGGCATTATAATTGTTTATGGTTTTTAGACCTCTTTAGGGGTTTTCTATGTTTCTTGCATCTTATGGTGTTTTTTGGTTTTTAGGGTCCTTTGGGTAATTTATGGGGTTTTGGGTTTCTTAATGGATTTGGGGGTTTCTGTGGATTTTATGGTTAATTGTTTTTAGAGTCTATTTGGGCTTTGGGGGTTTTTTGGCCCTTTACTATTTTTTAGGTTCTTTTGGGATTTTCATTTTTTTGTCTTCTTTTCAGGGTTATTGTTTTTTGTCATTTAGGGGTTTTTAGGAATATTCAGAGTTTAGGGGTGGGATATTTTATGTTATTTTTAGGGTTTTGATATTTTTTAGTGTTATGTAGTATCTTTTAGGGTTTTACGACTTTTAGGGTCCTTTAGGGGTTTTAGCTTCTTTCAAGTTCTTAGGGATTTAGAGTGTTTTAGGGTTTTTAGCATTTTAGGGCCTTTTTTTGTTTTTAGATTTTCGTAGTGTTTTAATATATTTTAAGGGGTTTATGGGGTTTTTTAGTTTTTTAGGTATTAATGGTTTTTAGGTTTTTTGGGTGTGTTATGTGTTTTTATGGTTTTTTGGTTTTTTGGTTTTTCAATTATTTTAATATTTTTTTGGGTTTTAGGGTTTGTTTAAGGGTTTATTATGGTTTTAAAATATTTTATGATTATTAGGGGTTTTATGGGTTTTAATTATTTTTAATATTTTAGTCCTTTCGGGGTTTTAGAGATTTTTAGGAAATTTTAAGGGTTTCGTGGGATTTAGGTCTTTTTAGGGTATTAGGTTTTTTGGAGTTTTAGCTATAATTTTGAGTTTTTATGGTTTTACAGATTTGTAGTTCCATTTATGGTTTTAGGGGTTTTGTATTTTTAGGTCTTTTAGGTAATTTAGGGGTTTTAGTGTTTTTAGGTTTGTTTTATGATTTTTGGTGTTTTTTGGGTTTTAGTGTTTTTTGGGTTTTTTGGGTATTTTAGGATTTTTGGTCCTTTAGGGTTTTTCATAGCATCTGTGGGTTTTTTATTTTTTATGGATTTAATTGGATTTTATTGGTTTTTATGGTCTTTATGATTTTTTTGGGACTTTTTATGTTTTTTGGCCTTTTAGGTTTTTAATATTTTTTAGGAATTTTATGTTTTTTGTGAGTTTTTATGGTTTTAAGGGTTTTAGCGTTTTTTGGTTCATTTTGGGGTTTTCTGGTCTTTTATGATTTTTTGGTATGATGATTTTTCCAGGGTTTTAGGGTTTTATTAGGTTTTTAGGGTTTGTAGGATTGGTTTGAGTATTTAGGGGTATTTAGTGTTTTTTGTGTTTTTTGTTTTTAGTGTTTTTATGCCTGGTGAGATTTCTTTAGGGTTTTTGGGTATTTTTTTGTTTTAGTATTTTTATAGTGTTTTAGGGACTTTTAGGTATTTTAATTCTCTTTTGGTTTTTTTTTGATTTTTAGGGTATTAGGGTTCTTTATTATTTTTTGTGTTTATATAGTTTTCAGGTTTTTATTGGGTTTAGGGTGTTTTATGGTAATTTTAGGGGGGTTTGGGTTCCTTAGGGTAGTTAATATTATTTTTAGGGTTTTGGTGTGTTTTGTGATATTTTTTATGTTTTTGGGGTTTTAGGGGTTTAGGTTTTTTTACTGATTTTAGGCTCTTTTTGGTTTTTAGGGGTTATTTGGTTTATTTGGGTTTTAGTGTTTTTAGGGTTTATATGATTTTATTTGTTTTTATGTATTTTTAGGAATTTTTAGTGTTTTTCTGGTTTCAAGCGGATTTTGGGGTCTTTTATTCTTTTTAGGGTTTTAGGGTCTTTTAAGGGTTCTTTAGCTTTTTAGGGTATTCTAGGAAGTTTTAGGGTTTGTATAGTCTTTAAGGGATTTTAGGGTTTTTAGGGCATATTTGGGGTTTTGGGTTCTCTTAGTTTTTTTAGGATTTTTAGGGTATTTTGGGTTTAGTGTATTGGGTATTTGATAAAGGGTTTAAGGTTTAGGGTTTCAGGTTTGAGGTGTAGGGTTTAAGGTTTAGGGTGTGGGTTTTATGGTTTTGGGTGTAGTGTGTAAGGTTTATGGTTTATGGTGTAAGGTTTAGGGTTTAGGGTTGGTGGATTTGTGTTTTGGGGGTAGGGTATATGGTTTCATGTGTAATTTTAGGGTATAGGGTGTAAGGGTTAAGGTTTTATGGGTTTTAAGATTTTTTGGGGGGTTTTAGGGGTTTTGGGGTATTTAAGGATTGGGGGAGGGGTTTAGGGATTTTAGGGGGTTTTATGTTTTTTTGTGTTTTTTGGTTTTAGATGTTTTAACATGTTTCTAGTTTTTTTTAGTGATTTTTGGATTTTGTTTGGGTTTAGCGGTTTTTTTGTTTTTGAGGGTTTTAATGGGTTTTATGGTTTTAGAGGTTTCATGAGTTTTTTTGGGGTTTTTGGGATTATCAAGTTTTATGTTTTTATGGTTTTATGGTTTTTTATTTTTCTGGGTCTTGTAGTGTTTATAGGGTTTTTATTTTTTTTATATTTTTTGGGGTTTTAGGAATTTTTAGCATTTTTAAAGGATTTTTCGGATTTTTAGGGGTCTTAAAGGTTTTTTGGTTTTTAAGATGTTTAGGTTTTTCAGGTTTTTTAGAGTTTTTATATTTTTTAAGGTATTTTGGGACCCGTTATGATATATTAGGTTTTTAGTGTATTTAGGGTCTTTTAGGGTCTTTTAGGGTTTTTGTGTTTTTAGGGGTTTTGTGGGGTTTCGAGTTTTTGGGGTTTTTAGGGTATTTAACATTTTAATTGTGTTTAGGGATTTTACTGTATTAAGCGTGGTTTTTATGGTTTTAGGTATTTTATGTTTTTTGTGTTTTTAGGTGCTTTAATGGATTATTTGAGTTTTTATATGGTTTTTAGATTTTTTAGTTTTTGTATTTATTTTTTGGGGTCTTATGGTTTTTTACAATTTTCAGGGTCTATTTTTTTATTGTTTTTAGGTTCTTTCTGTGTTTTTTAGGGCTTTAGGGGTTTTAGGGTTTCTTCGGGTCCTTTATGATTTTTAGGGTTTTTAGGGACTTTTTGGGGTTTTTATGGGTTTTAGGGTCCATTAGGGATTTTAGGGGTTTTAGATACTTTTAGGGTTTTTAGGGTTTTAATGATTATTATGGTTTTAGGGGTTTTAGTTTCTTTTAGTTTTAGGATCTTTTGGAGTTTTTAGGGGTTTTAGGTCTATTTATGTTTTTGGGTGGTTCTTAATGTTCTTAGGTTCTTTTATGGTTTTTATGGGTTTTAGATTCCTTTGATGTTTTTGGGGGTTGTGTAGTATTTTAAGGGGTTCCTAGGAGTTTGGGGTTATTATTTTTAGGGTTTTAGGGGTTTTAGGGGTTTGTAGTTTATTTGGGGGGTCTTAGGGTTTTTATAATTTTTAGAGTTATTTTTGGGATTTAAGGTTTTTAGGGGTTTTAGATTTTTAGGGTATTTTTGGGGTTTTAGGATTCTTTTTGGGGGGGTTATGGGATTTAATATATTTTTGGGGGTTTTTTCATGGTTTTTATGGTTTTTAAGGGTTGTTTAGTGGTTTTTTGGTTTTAATTGATTTTTTTGTTTTTTTAGGGTTTAAAGGTTCTTAAGGGATATTTGAACATTTTTGGATTTGTTAATATTTATTGGGGATTGCGGGATTTTTATGATTTTTTTGGGTTTTTCTAGGTTTTTTTATAGGCTTTTAAGGATTTTTATGGTTTTTAGGGTTTTACATGTGTTTTTGGTTTTTAGTGGTTTATAATGATGTTTGGGGGGTGGATGTTTTTTGGGATTATTTATTTAGATTATTAGGTTTTTTTGGGAATTATGATTTTTTAGGGTTTATATTTTTTTTTTACATATTTTTTGGTATTTTATTTTTTTCAAAAGTTTTTTTGGTCTCTGATTTTACATTGATATATTTTTTTAATGTTTTTAGGGTTTTTATTTTTTTATGGTCTTTAATTGGGGTTTTGTTTTCTAGGAATTTAGGGTTTTTAGGGTGTTCACAGGTTTTAAGGTACTTTTGGGTTTTATTAGATTTTTAGTGTCTTTTAGGGTTTTAGGGGTTTTAGGTTCTTTTAGGGGATTTATAATTTTTATGGTATTTTATTGATTTTAGGTTTTTAGAAAAAATATGTGTTTTTTAGGGTTTTTACGGGTTTTATAGTTTTTATAGTTTTTAGAGTTTTTCATGGTTTTAATGGGTTTCAAAATTTTTATTGATTTTTAGGTATTTATTATCGGGTTTATGGTTTTTAGGTTTTTTAGATTTTTGGTAATTTTTTTGCTTTTTAGGATTTTAGGGATTTAGGCGGTTTTAGGGTTCTTAGGGTTTTAATGGTTTTCAGAGATTTTTAAGGTTTTAGGGGTATTTTTTATTTTCAAAGGATTTGGGGTTTTTTGAGGTTTTTAGGGGGTTTAGGGTCATTTAGTGGTTTCTGATGACTTTTAGGTTTTTTAGGGTTTTTAGAGTCTTTTATGGTTTTTAGGTTTTTAGGGTTTTTAGGGGTTTTAGTGTTTTTGTTTTTTTAAGGTTAATGGGTTTTTAGTCTCTTTTAGGGTTTTTATTTTTTAAGGGGTTTATGAAGGTTTTAATGGATTTTTGGGTTTTTGGGTGTTATAGGTTTTTAAGGTTTTTAGTGGTTTTAGGGTGTTTTGGGATATTTTGGATTCTTTTAGAATTTTTAGGTTTATTTTAGGGAATTTTTGGGTTTTTAGGGGTTTTAGTGTTCATTGAGGTTTTCTAGGTATTTTAGAGTTATTTAGGTATTTTTATTAGGTTTGTGGGTTTTATAGTGTTTTTAGGGGTGTTTGGGGTTTTTATGATATTTTTTGTTTTTTCAGATATTTTATGGTTTATTGTGTTTTATGAGTTTTTTAAGGTTTTATTAGGTGTTTTATGGTTTTTAATGGTATTCCTAAGGTTTTTATTGGTTTAGGGATTTTTAGGGCAAGGAAGATGCGGGTCTAGGATATTTCTAGACCCCCCAAAATATATATAAAGAAAAGAAAATTCCACAAGGGTGGGGCGGGGCTAAATATCCCACACCCAAATACCCCAACAAGGCTCACACCCCAAAAAGTCCAAAAAAAGACATGCAAAAGAGAAAATCAGTCAATGTCACCACTGAAGTCATCTAGATCCACACTGCAGGATCCAAAGCTCGCAGCAAGACCAACACTCACATCAGTAACATATAAATTTATGTCAGCTTCTATATCCATAGAGTCCCATCCCGACTCGTTGTCCTACTACATTTTGAGCATAGACAAATGATTATCTCTATCTATCTCTTGCTCAACATTTTGCGGAGGCCGCTCCTACTTATTGACATTGAGATTCAGCTTGACCACCCTGGATGTGGCCCGGGTCACCATGGGTCTTGGATGGGAAGATTAATCCTTATGTTTCATTCGCTTTGGGGGGTGGAGATGGAACCATCTTCATGGACTTCCTTCTCACATATTACTCCATCGTTGGCTGCACATTAGGCCTCTTTGTTCCCATTCTTGCTTCCTGTCCCGAGAGTTGCACCACCCCTTTCATGGAGCTTTCTCTTTTCTTCCTTGCACCTAGAAGTAGCAGCATTTATCCTGCGGTCATCCCCAGAAAACCTCTCCCCAAGTCTCTTATATTCCCCCCAAGTGGAAACCCTTCCCATTCAACCATCATCATTTCATGAAGTAACACACAATGGTCTTCAAAAATGGAACACCAGGAACAACCATGGCCCTCTACAGGTTTGAGGCCAGCTCTCCTTCATCAATTATGGGGTCTGGTGGAGGGATCCCAACCAGATCCTCCACATGAGCACTATGAAAAGTCTCCACACAACTAGCGCTAGTCTCTTCAGCAAGAGAACCTATCATAGCCCCCATGTCATATCTTTTTGCATTGTCACACCCAGTGAGCACCTGAGGGGAAGATCGCCAACTTGGCCATCACATCCCAGGACTCCATGTCTGCTCCTATGCCACGATCATCTCCTTCTCAATTGAAGATAGATTCCCCTCATCCCCATCTCTCAAACCCAGCTCAGCCACATCCCCTAGCGTGAGCTCACCCGCCAGCACAGAAGTGTCACCCACCGGGTTAGTCGAGCCTAAGTCCTGAAACCTGTTTTGCAGAGACACATCATTCGCGCCTGACATCAAGCTACTACTAGCACCCCCAATGCTCTTCCTATAGTCAATAGCCTCCCATTCCAGGGCCAACGTCAGCGGAGCCTCAGGATATTCATTCCAATGCCATGCTCCCTGCAGAGTATCCTTCCCCTTTTCTAACTCTCTCCCTGAAAAATTACCACATCTAAAAACCTCACCCACACGAGACTGATTTCTCCCTTCATCCATGGCCATTACTTTAGTGACTGCATCTCCTGATTCGCAGACATACCGATCCAAACATAAACTGAAACCCCCCGATTCAAACAATGCTACCTCAAAATCGGTCCAAGACATCAGGTCTGTCCTGGGAGGAACATAAACTACGACAACCAATGATTGGGGGGCAATGTCTCGGCCACCTTCTTGACCCCCTCACCTCCACCCGAGCACGTTTGTTCTCCCCAAAACACAACTGAACTAGGTTTAGACCATTACTACTAGGGTCAGCACATCTTCCAGACTGAGCATTATGCCCGAAGCTCCAACATCTAGAACAGAAGACCGGCCACAATTCAAAAACTATTGGCTACTTCTAGCAGAGCTATTCCCCCATAGTAATCCAGATAGCATCCACCAGATCCTTTGAAGCATCAACCTCAATGAAAGCCCTTGGGTCAAAAGGGTGACAGAGGGACCGAGTCCTACTATCCACAAAGAGGAACCTCCCCACTAGATTCCCAATCATAGAGATAATAGAGAAATTTTGGAAGGGACGAGGGAGTTAAGGAAATCCAACTCAAGTCGGAACCGTTGGGTTTGGGGTGTAGTGTATATGGTTCAGGGTGTATGGTATAGGGTATGGGGTATTGGGTATAAGGTTTAGAGTCTAGGTATATGGTTTAGGGTTAAAGCTTTAGGGTCTATGGTGTAGGGAATAGGGTATAGGGTGTGTTTTTAAGGTTTATACTTTTTGGTATAGGTTTTAGGCTATAGGGTTTAGGGAATAGGTTATAGGATTTAGGGTTTAGGGTGTTGGGTTTAGGGTTCATGGTGCATGGTGTGGTGTTTCAGGTTTAGGGTTTAGTGTGTAGTGTTAATGATGTTGGGATAGGGTTTATAGTTTAGGATATAGGATTTTGGGTGTTGGGTTTAGGGTTTATAGTGTAGGTTATAGATCTTTTGGTGTAGGGTTTACGGTTTAAGGATAAAGATATAGGGTTTTGGGTTTAGGGATTGTGGTTTAGGGTGCAAGGTATAGGGTTTAGGTTGTTGGGTTTATGGTGTAGGGTATAGTGTTTAGGGTATTGGGTTTAGGGTATAGTGTTTAGGATATAGGGTATATAATTTAGGGTCTAGAGTTTTGGGATTAGGTTTTAGGGTGTGGGTTATAAGCATTAGGGTTTTTTAAGGGTTTTTGGGTATTGGGAATATGGTTTACAGCGTAGGGTTTAGTGTTTAGTGTGTTGGGTGTAATGGGTAAGGTTTAGGGATTATGGTGTTGGGTATATTGTTTAGGGTGTAGTTTTTAGGGTTTAGGGTGTAGGTTATAGGGTTTTGGGTTTAGGGTTTGGGGTTTGGGGTTTAGGTTTTAAGGTTTATGGTGTAGGGTTTATGGTTTAGTGTTTAAGGCATAATGTATAGAGATTAAGGTGTAGGGTATACAATTTTGGATGTATTGTGTAGGGTTTATCATGTAGTGTGTAGGGTTTAGGGTGTCGGTTTTATTGTTTAATATTTGGGGTATTGGGTTTATGGTATGGGATTTAGGTTGTAGGGTATCGAGTTTAGGGTGTTGGGTGTTGGGTTTTACGATGCATGGTTTGGGGTGTGGGGGTGGGGTATGGGGTTCATGATATAGGGTTAGGTGTTAGGTGTATAGTGTATAGGCCTTTTGGTTTTGGGTGTTGGGTATATGGTTTATCATGTAGAGTATATGGTTTTGCGTGTGCTGTATAGTTTTTAGGGTGCAGGGTTTAGGTTTTTTGTTGTGTGGTATAGGGTATAGGGTGAATGGTTTAGTGTTTAGGGTGTGGAGTATCCATTTTTCGGTGTATGGTTTAGGGAGTAGGGTGTACGGTTTAGGTAATAGGTTCTTGGGTGTAGCGTTTAGGGTTAAGGGTGTAAGGTATAAGTTCTATGCTGTAGGGTTTAGGTTTTAGGGTGTTTCATATATGTTTTAGGGTTTTTTAAGGTATTAAGGGGTTTAATGGATTTATATTTTATGGGGGTTTAGGGATTTAGGGATGTTTAAAGATTTAGGGATGTTTAGAGATTTTAGTGTTTTCATTTTTTTTATTTTTTATCGTTTTTATGGGTTCTAGGGTTTTTTATGTTTTGTTATCATTTTAAGTGGTTTTTGAAATTTTTAAGGTTTTATAGTTTCATTATGGGTTTTCATTTCTTTTATGGTTTTTTGGATTTTTTTATTGTTATTAGATATTCAAGGTTATTTTTATGGGTTTTAGGTTCATTTATGGTTTTATGCACTTATAGGTTTTTTTGGGTTTTTAGGGTTCTATGGTTTTTGTCTTGATTTTTGGGTGTTTTTAGTGTTTTAATGGTTTTTATGGTTTTTAGGGTTTATTTTTTAAGGGTTTCAAGGGTTTCAGGGTTTATGGAATAATTATGGTGTTTTAAGGACTTTTATGATTTTTAAGGTTTCAAGGGTTTTTGGGGTTTTTAGGGTTCTTTAGTGTTTTTAGTGTTTCTAGTGTTGTTAGGGTTTTAAGGTATTTTTAGTGTGTTTTAGGGTTTTAAGATGTTTTGGAGTGTTTTTAGGGTTTTAGGGTGTTTTGAAGTGTTTTTAGGTTTTTTTAATAGTTTTAGGGTTTTATCTGTTTTATTGGATTTTTAGCCTCATTTTAGGGGTTTTATCGTTTATAGGGCCATTTAAGGGGTTTTGGTTATTAGGTTATTTTAGGGATTTATGGTCTTTTTATGGGGTTTTAGGGTTTTATTAGGTTGTTATGGGTGTTTTCAGGTTTTGAGGATATATATATAATTTTTTGGATTTTTTTGGATTTATTGTTTTTTGGGTTTTTTGCGTTTTCAGGGTTTTAAGGGTTTTATGGTATTTTTTCATTTTTTGGGTTTTCTAGGATATTAATGATTTTAAGGGGTTATAGGGTTTTTTTGGGTTTTAGGGGTTTTATATGTTTAGGGGTTTTGGGGATATAGGGTATTTTATATTTTTATGGGTTTTAAGGTCTTTAAGGGGTTCTTTGGGTTTTAGGGGTTTTATGGTATTTTGGGGTTTATCTTATAGGGTTTAGGGTTTAGGTTTTGGGGTTAAGGTTTATATAGTATGTTTTAGGTTTTAGGGTGTAGTGTTTAAGGTTTATAGAGTATGGTGTCAGGTTTAAGGTACATGACATTTGGTTTATAGTGTTTTGTATAGGGTTTAGAGTGCAGGGTTTTCGGTGTAGGTTGTTGGGTATAGCATTTCAGGTCGAGGGTTTAGGGTTTCGGATGCAGTTTTTAGGGAATAGATTGTATGGTTTAATATTTTTTGGGGGTATTTCCAGTTTTTTGGTGTTTTTGGATTTTTCAGTTTTTTATGGGATTTTTGGGGTTTAGGGTTTTTATAGTTTTTTATCAATTTTATGTTTTTTCAAACATTTTTGGGGATTGAGGGATTTTAGGGGGTTTTGTGATTTTCAAGGAATCTTGTGGGTTTGGGGGTTTGGGGGGTGGGGGGGGTTGAGGGGTTTTTGTTTTTTTTAAGGTTTTTATATCCTCTTGGGGATTTGACGGTTTTTAGGTGTTTTCAGGGGTTTTTTGGTTGTTTTATTCTTTTAATATTTTTATAGTCTTTAGGTGTTTTGGGGTTTTATGAGGTTTTTATGTTTTAAAACACTTTTAGAGTTGTTTATAGTTTTTAGGGGTTTTAAGGGATTTTAGTTTTTTAAATTTTTTAGGTTTTTTGGATGTTTAGGGTATTTTGGGTTTTTAGTGTTTTTTGGTTTTCACATTTTTTTTTGTTTTTTATGGTTTTTATGCTTTTTAAGGGTCTTTATTTTTTTTGGTTTTTTAGGGTTTTTAAGGTTATGATGAGTTATTCAGATTTTGATATTTTTTATGGGTCTTAGGTTTTCTATGATTTTTAGGGGCTTTAGGGTGTTTTAAAGGACTATTAGATATTTTAATGTTGTTTAGGGTTTTTAGGGGTTTTATGGGTATAGGGTTTTTAGGGTTTAACTTTTTTAATGTTTTTTTGGGTGGTTTAAAAGTTTTTAGGGTGTTTAGAGGTTTAGGGTTTTTATGTGTTTTTTCTATTTTTAGGGTTGTATGGGTATTTTTTCAGGGTTTTTATGTTTTTATGCTTTTTAAGGTGTTTTAGGTGTTTTCGGGATTTTAGAGAATTTTTTATGGTTCTTATGGTCTTTTAGGATTTTTTGGGATGTTAAGGTCTTTAGGGTTTTTAGGGTTTTTATGGACCTTTACGATATTAGTGGTTTTTTGGTTTTTAGGGTCATTTAGGAGTTTTAAGGGTTTTAGAGTATATTAGGTTTTTAGTGTATCTTATTTTATTTTAGGGGTTTTAGGGTTATGTATTTCATTTTAAGTGTTTCAGGGTCTTTTAAGGGTTTTGTGGTATTTTATGCTTTTCAAGCATTTTTAGGTTTCCTTTAATGTTTTTATTGTTTTATGGTATATTATGGTTTTAATGGTTTTTGGTTGGTTTCGTTTTGTTTATGTTTTTTGTGGTTTAATTGATTTAAAGGGGTTTTATAGGTTTTCATATTTTTAGTGGTTTGATGGTTTTTACTGTTTTTAGTTTTTGTTAGGGGTTTTTAGGGATTTAATGGACTTTTTGTTGTTTTTATCTTTTTTATAAGTTTTATGTTTTTTAATATTTGTATGGTTTATTAGTGTTTTTATCATCTTTTAGGGTATTTTAATGTTTTTATGGGTTTTAGGGGTTTTTATGTTTTTATGTTTTAAGGGTTTTTATGATTCTTAAGGTTTTACCACTTTTAATGGAATTTTATGGTGTTTTAATATTTTTCATCTTTTATGGGGTTTTTTTGTTTTTAGGAATTTATTTTAATTTTTATGATTATTTAGATTATTTTGGGATTTTTAGTTCTTTTTAGGGTCTTTAATTATTTTTAGGGTATCATATATTTTAGGGGATTTTTGGTTTTTGAATGTTTTTTATGGGTTTAGGGATTTTACGATGTTTAAGGGTTTTAGGATCTTTAAGGTTTTTTATATGGTTTTATGGAATATTGGGGGTTTTAGGGTCTTTAAATTATTCTTGTGTTTTTAGGGTATTTAATGGTTTTTATAGTTTTTAAGGTTTTTCTGGTTTTTATGGTTTTTAATGTTTTTTTATGTTTCAAATGGTTTTAGGGGTTTTAGGGACATTTTACAGTTTTAAGTGGTTTAGGATTATTTGAGTTTCTTAGTATTTTTTAGTATTTTTATGGTTTTTATGACTTTCTTATGTTTTTTATGGTTGTTAGGTTTTTTATAGATTTTTTGGTTCTTATATGGATTTTAGGGTGTTTAGATTTTTTAGGGGTTTTAGGGGTTTTAATGGTTTTAAGGTTTTTAGGTTGTTTTGGGGATTTTTAGGGTTTTCATGGGTTTTTATGTGGTTTTAGGGTTCTTAATGTCCGTTATGTTTTTAACGGTTTAATGTTTTTATGGTCTTTTTAGTGTTTTTATTATTTTCTACGAATTTTAGGGGTTTTACGGTTTTTAAGGGTTTTTACTATTTTATGGGTTTAGTGTTTTGAGGTATTTTTAGGGATTTTACTGGGTTTTAGGATTAATTAACTATTTTTTAGTATTTTGAGGGTTTTTGGGTTTTCAGGGTTCTTAAGGTTTTTAGTGTCTTTTAGGGTTTTTTGTTTTTTAGATTTTTTATAAGTTTTCATGTTTTTTGGGTTTTTAGGGGTTTTTTTTGGAGTTTTGGGGTTTTTAGAATTCTAATGTGGATTTAGGGGTTTTACAATTCTTTTAGTGGTTTTATGGGATTTAATTTCTTAGGCTATTTAGGGATATTTTATGTTTTTTTGGGAGATTTAATATTTGTTTATGTTTTGTAGGGTTTTAGGGGGTATAGAAATTTTATGGTTTTGTTTAATTTTTAGAGACTTTCGGTTATGTTAGGTTTTTAATATTTTTTTAGGTGTTTTAGAGTTCTTAAGAGTTTTTTGTATTTTTCAGAGTTTTTAGTGTTTTTTAGGGTTTTGATCTTTTTCTAATGGATTTTTTATTTTTATTATGGTTTTTAGGGTATAAATGGTTTTTAGAGGTTTTAGATTTTTTAGTGGTTCTAGGGTGTTTTTATGTATTTTTTGTTTTTTAGGGTTTTTATGTTTTTATGATCTTTTATGTTGTTTTTGGGGTTTAGGGTTGTTTTAGGGTTTTGGGGGATTATGGTTTAGGGAGTGGGTATTGGATTTAGTGTTTAGGGTTTATGAATTAGGGTTATAGGTTATAGGGTTCAGCATGTGTCTTATGGGGTTTACTGGGTAGGTTTTTGGGTTTACGTAGTAGGATATAGGGTTTAGGGTATAGGGATAGAGGTTTTTGGGTTAGGATTTTCGTTTAAGGATTTAGGTAGTAGGTTATAGGTTATGCGGTCTAGGTTATAGTGTTTGGGGTGTATAGTATAGGTTTTATAGTTTAGGGTTTAAGGTTTAGAGTTTTGTTGTACGATATAGAGTTTACAATGTAGGATTTTGGGTTTTGGGTTTGGGTGTTGGGTATTGGGTTTATGGTGTAAGGTGTAGGGTTTATGGTGTATGGTATAGAGTTTAGGGTGTAGGGTTTGGGGTTTATGTTTATGGGTGAAGGGTGTAGGTTTTAGTGTGCGGGTTATAGGGTTTATATTGTAGGTTATAGGTTTTATGGTCCTGGGTATATGGTTTCATTTGTAGAGTTTATGGTTTAGGGAATAGTGTGCAGGTTTTAGGGTTTAGGATTAGTGTTTTTTTAGAGTTTTTTATATTTGATTAGTGTTTTAGGGTATTTAGGTTTTTATGGATTTTACTGGGTTTAGGTTTATAGTATATTTTAGAGGTTTTAGGGTATTTTATTATTATTATGGTTTTTAGGATCATTTAGGGTTATGTAGTTTTTTAGTGTTCATATGCTTTTAAGGGGTTTTTAGGTTTTTTTTATGGTTTTAATGATTTTTAAGTTATTTTTTTTATTTTTTTGACTTTTTTTGGGTCATTTTAGGGTTTTTTTAGGGTTTTGGGTTTTTTTGGATTTTAGGATTTCTTTCATGTTTTTAGAGCAGGGGAAGGTGCGAGGCCAAGCTATTCATGGCCTCCCAATGTTTATTAAATTCACGTTTTTAGGGGTTTTATGGATTTTGGGGATTTTTATGGTTTTAAGCGTATTTAGGGTTCTTGTGGGTTTTAGCATTTTTAGTGGTATTAGGGGTCTTAGGGTTTTATGGTATTTATTATTTTTAAGGGTTTTTGGGGTTATTAGGTTTTTATGTTCCTTAGGAGTATTAGGGTTTTTATTAGGGGTTTTTTTTAGTTTTTTTATGGTTTTTAGGATTTTTAGGATGTTTAGTCTTATTTGGGGGTTTTCGGATATTTTAGAGCATTTTTGGGGTTTTATGATCTGTTAGGGACATTTTTAGAGTATTGGGTGTTTTTATATGTTTTATTATTTTTAGAGGTTTTTAGGTTTTTTGGATTAGTATGGTTTTTATTCTTTTAGGGAAGCTTATTTTTTTATATTTTTAAGGGTTTTATGGATTCTTAGGGTTCTTAGGATTTTTATGGCGTTTTAGGTTATTCATTTTGTGTTTTTTTCCTTTTAGGGGGTTTAGGGTATGTTTTGGGGGTTTTGGGGTTTTTTTGGTTTTTTGGGATTTAATGGGTTTTAGGGGTTTTATGTTTTTTATTTTTTTTTTGGTTTTCAGGGTTTTTTGGTGTTTTTAGGGTTTTATTGGGGGTTTCGGGTAATTTTATGGTTTTATTGGGTCCCTGGGGATTTGTTGGAAATTTTTTGGATTCTAGGGCCATTTAAGATGTTTTATGATTTTGTGGTTTTGAGGTTCTATTAGGTTTTTTTATTTTTTTAGGTTTTTAGTGTTTTTAGGGTTTTTATCATTTAGGGGTTTAGGGTTTTTTGGGGTATTTTAGGCATTTTTAGGGGTTTAGGTTTTTTAGTGTTTTTTGTTGTTTTTTGGGATCCTTACGATTTTTAGTGTTTTTTTATAACTTTTTATGTTTTTTGTTATTTTAGGGTGTTTTCAGTGGTTTAAGTGGTTTTTAGGGTTTTTAGGGTTTTTAGGGAATTTAGGGGTTTTGTGGGTTTTGTGGGTTTTGTGGGTTTTAGGGTCTTTTAGGGGTCTCTTAATGATTTTAGGGTCTTTTAGAGTTTCTGGATTATTTTTGGGTTTTTTTGGTCTTTTGTCTTTTTAGAGGTTTTATGGTATGTTAGTCATATTTGGGGTGTTTAAAGTTTTTTCGGGTGTTTTTAGTTTCTTATAGCATTTTTATGGTTTTTAGGGTCTTTTACGGTTTGGGTATATGGTTTAGAATTTATGGTGTATGGTTTTTTATTTTATTTTATAGGCTTTAGGGTTTTGGGTATAGGGTTTTTGGTTTTTGGTGTAGGGTACAATGTTAGGGTGTAGAGTTTATGGATTAGGGTTTAGGGTGTACAGTATTGGGTTTAGTAAGTAGGGTTTTGAATTTATGGTGTAGGATATAGGTTTTTGGGTATATGGTTTAGGGTTTAGGGGCTAGGGAACATGGTTTATGGTGTAGGGTTTGGGGTTTTGGGAGTAGGGTATATGATTTAGGGAGTAGTGTATATGGTTTATGATGTAGTGTAAATGGTTTATGGTGAAAGGTTTAGGGTGTAGGTATAGGTTTTACGGTTTAGTGTACAGAATTTCGAGAGTAACATTTAGGTTTCATGGTGTGCGATATAGAGTTTAGTTTGGTAGGTTTTAGGTTTACTATGTGGGGTATAGGGTATATGGTGTAGGGATCAGGGTGTAGGGTATAAGGTTATGGGTGTATGGTTTAGGGTTTAGGGTTTAGTGTATAGGGTTTATGGTGTATATTTTATGGTTTATGATGTAGATTATAAGGTTTAATGTGTAGGGTTTTGGGTGTAGGGTGTAGGGGATAAATTTTAGGGTGTAGGGTTTAGGGTTTGGGGTTTGTGTGTAGGGTATTGGGATTAGGTTATAGGGTTTAGGTTGTAGAATTTAGGGTTTATGGGTTATGGTTTAAGGTATTGGGTTTAGGATGTATGGTTTAGGGTTTAGGTTCTAGGGTATACGAATTCTATGATTTTCATTTTTAAGGGGTTTTAGTGTTTTTTGGATGTTTATTCATTTTGAGATTTTTGGTTTTTTTAGGTTTATGGGTGTTCGATAGTTTTAATGGGTTTAAGGGTATATATTATTTTTTGGGTTTTATTGTTTTTTGGGATAATAGTGTTTTTAGGTTTGTTTGTTTTTTTATTCTGTTAATAATTTTTAGGGGTTTTGGGTTTTAATGGTTTTCGAGGGTTTAGGGGTTTATAGGGTATTTTTAGAGTTTTCATTGATTTTTATTTGTTTTTATGTGTTTCTATGGTTTCATTAGGGTTTTGGGGGTTTTAGGGATTTTGGATTTTTTGGGGGGTTTGGGAATTTTTATGTTTTTAAGTGGTTTTATTGTATTTTAAGGATTTTACAGTTTTCATTGCATTCCTTGTGTGTTCAGGATTTTTAATGTTTTTTAGTATTTTTTGGGTTTTATATAATTTTTAGTATTTTTGGGGGATTTAGGGTGTTTTATGGTATTCTAAGTTATTATAATAGTTTTATGTTTTTATGGTTTTCTAGGGGGTTTGGGTTTTTAGGGGGTCTAGGGTCTTAGGGTATTATGGGTTTTAAGGATTTTAGGGGTTTTTATTGGGTTTTATGGCTTTTTTTGATTTAGGGGGTTTTGGTTTCTTTTTGGGTCATCTAAGGTTTTAGGTAATTTTTTAGGTTTCATTTCCTTTTGAGGTTTTTTGGGTCTTTTTGTCTTTTATGATTTCGATTTTTATGGTCTTTTCATATTTTTATGGGGTTTTAAGGCCTTCAAGGGTTTTTTGTTGTTTTAGAGTCTTTTAGGGTATTTAGAGTATTTTAGGTCCTTTTAGTGGTTTTTTGTTGGTTTTTATGGTTTTAGGATGTTTTATGAACTCTTAGGGTATTTTATGATTTTTAGGATTTTTAGGGTTTTAAGGGGTTTTAGAAATTTTATGTGGTTTCACTATTTTTAGGTTATTTTAGGGTTTTTGGGTTTTTTTGGTTTTTTAGTGTTTTATGGTTTAATAATGTTTTTTATTGTTTTATAGGATTTAAGGGGGTTATGTTTTTAGGGATATTTAGGTTTTTATGGTTTTTATAGTGTTTTAGTGTCCTTGTTGAGTATGTTTTGGTATTTTTTGGGTTTTAGTAATTTCTATGTATTTTTAGGGGGGTTTAGGGTTGTGGGGGTTTTTGGGGGTTTTTGGGTTCTTTAGTATTTTTACATTTTTATGATTTTTATTTGATTTAAGATTGTTTTAATGGTTTTATAGGATTTTTGGGTCTTTTAGAGTTTTATTTTGTTTTTTTATGTCTATGGGGGTTTTACGGTTTTAGGGTCTCTTAGGATTGTTTATGTTTTTATGTTTTTAGGGTCTTTTAGGGGTTTTTGGGGTTTAGGGACACTTTAGGATTTTTGGGGGTTTTAGGTTTTTAGGTTTTTGTGGGTATTTTAGGGATTTTATGGATTTTATGGTTTTCTTAGGATTTTTGATGTTTTTATGTTTTTAAGGGTTTTTATGGTTTGGGAAAATTTTAGTATTTTATGTATTTTTTAAATGTTTTTGGTTTTTGTGTTATTTTTAGGGTTTTTAGGGATTTTAGTATTTTTATAGTATTTAAGTGGTTTTAGGGTCTTTCTGGTTTTTAGGGGTTGTCTATGTCCTTTAGGGGTTCTTTTTGTTTTTAGGATCTTTTATGATTTTTAATATATTAAGGACTTTAGGGGTTTTCTAGGGTTTAGGGTTTCAGGATTTTAAAGGTTTTGGGTTCTTTTATTGTTTTTATGGGTTTTTTGGGTCTTTTAGGCATTATACTATAGGGTTTATGGTTTAGGGTGTAAAGAGAACTTTTTATGGTGTAGGTTTTATGGTTTATAGTGTAGGGTTTAAGGCTTAGGGTGTTGGGTATAGGGTTTACTATGTAAGGTTTAGGGTTTATGGTTTAGGGTATTGGTTTTATGGTGTTGAAGTTTGGGGTTATGATGTTGGATATAGGGTTTTGGGTGCGGCGTTTAGATATTTGGGTGTAGGGTTTAGGTTTTAGTGTTTAGGGTGTAGGTATAGGGTATATGGTATAAGTTTTAAGAGTTTCCACGATTATTTTTGGTTTTTATGGGGTTAAAGAGTTTTATGGTTTTTTGGATTTTAGGGTATTTATATGGATTTATTGTTTTTAGGGTTTTTTGGGGTTTTAGGATTTTAATTTTTTTAGAGGATTTTTATGTTTTTTTGTGATTAGAGGTTTTTAGGGTTTTAGGGGGTTTATGGTTTTTTGGGACATTGAGGTTTTGTAGGTTTTTAGGGTTTTATGGGGTTTTATGGGTTTTAAGTGTTTCTAACGGTTTTTAGTGTTTTAGTGGGTTATATATTTTTTAGGGTTTTATGGGTTTTAGGTATTTTTTGGTAATTAGGAGGTTTATGGGTTTTTTGTGTATTTTGGGTATTTTGGGTTTTTTCTATTTCCAATGTTTTAGGGTTCTTTTAGAGTTTTTAGTGTTTTTTAGATTTTTAGGGTTTTTAGTGTTTGTTATGGTTTTCTGGGTTTTTGTGGTTTTTAAGGTTTTTATAGGTTCTTAGGGTTTTGTTAAGGTTTTATGTGTTTTTAGTGATTTTTTTGGATTTTGGGGGGTTTTTATGTTTTTAGGTTGTTATAGGGTTTTTTGAAATTTAATGTCTTTTATGGTTCTTTGGGGTTTTAGTAGTTTCTATGTTGGTTTGGGGTTTTCAAGTGATTTTAGTATTTTTAAAGGATTTTTTAATTTTTAGGTGTTTTAGGGCCTTTTACAAGTTTTATTGTTTTCAGTAGTTTATTTGGTTTTAAGATCATTTAATGTTTTCATGGTTTTTTTGGGTTTTTTTGGGTTTTTATTTTTATTTTTTGATTTTTTTTTGTTTTTATGGTCCTTTCGTATTTTATAGGGTTTTTAGGGGAATTTTTGGTTTTTATAGTCCTTTAGGGATTTTAGGGTTTCTAGATTCTTCTAGGGTTTTTAGGGTATTTTATTATTTTTTAGGTTTTTTAGGTTTTTACGGCCTTTTAGGTTTTTTATTGAATTTTAGGGTTTATAAGGGTTTTAGGGTCTTTTTGTGGTTTTAAGGGTTTTAAAATATTTTTAGAGTTTTAAGGACTTTCAGGGATTTTAGTTTCTTTTAGGGATTTTCATTTGATTTGTGTCTTTTGAGGTTTTTAGGTTCTTAGTTTTTTTGGAGTTGTAGGGTTTTCAAGGATTTCAATGTTTTAAAGGGTTTTAAGGTTTTTTTACTAGTTTTAGGGTTTTTATGGTTTTTAGGCAGCTTTAGGGTTTTTAGGTTTCTTTATGATTTTTTGTTTTTTTTTTGGTTTTAGGGGTTTTTTGGTTTTTAGGTGATTCATTGGTTTTTAAGGTCTTTTGGTTTTTAATTGTTTTTTGGGTTTTAATGGGTTTTAATGGATTTTACTGTTTTATGGGTTTTTAGGGTTTTTTATGGTTTTTATGGACTTTTAGACTTTTTAGGGTTTTAAAATTTTCAGGTCATTTGAGGGATTTTTTGTGGTTTTAGCAGTTTTATAAATATTAATATTATTTAGGTTTTTTGGGTTTTTTTGGGGGTGTCTAGGGTTTTAAAGGTTTTTAGGATTATTTTTAAGGTTTATGTTTTTTTAGATTTTTTAGGGTTTTATGGGTATTAAGAATTTTTTGTGTTTTATTGGTTTTTATTGGTTTTAGGGTTTTGTAGGTATTACATCCATTTTGGAGTTTTATGGTGTTTAAGGGGTTTTAGGTTAATTTAGGGTCTTTATAGGGTTTCTTGTGCCTTTTATGATTTTAGGGTTTTATGGACATTTAGGGGGATTTAGGGTCCTTTTAGGTTTTTATTTCTTTTAGGTTCTTTTGGGAAGAATTATGGTTTTTAATAGTTTTAGGGGTATTGTGGGTTTTAGTATTTTTAGTGGTTTAATATATTTTAGGGTTTATTGGAGTTTTAAGGGGTTTAGGGTTTTTTGTGGTTTTTGGGTTTTTGGGGTTTTTGGGTTTAAGGGTGTTTTGGATTTTTATAAGGTGTTTCATGGTTTTTAAGGGTTATTAGGGTGGTTTAGATTTATTTATAGGGTTTTATGTTTTTTTATAATTTTATGGGGTTTGGGGGATTTAACATTTTTTTAGAGTTTTAGGGTTTTTATGATTTTTTAGAGTTTAGGGGGTCTATGGTTTTAATGCATGTAAAGAGAATTTTGGATATTTTTGTTGTTTTTAAGGCTTTTTAGGATTTTTAGTGTCTTTTAGGGTTTTTTTCTTTTTTATGGTTTTTAGGGGTTTTCATGGTTTTAAAGGTTTATTTTGGGTTTTAGGGTTTTTATATTTTAGGTTTTTAGGGTAGTTTTTCGGTTTTATTGTTTTTGGGGGTTTTTTATGTATTTAGACACTTTTAGGGTTCTTCTAAGGGTTTTGGTGTTTTTTGGGTATTTGAATTTTTGTATGGTTTTTAGTAATTTTAGAGTTTTCAAAGTTTTGTTTGGGTTGTTATTATTTTTAAGGTTTTTTAGGTTTTTTAGGTTTTTTAGGTTTTTGTAAGGTTTTATATTTTTTTAGGATTTCACATATTTTTAGGGTTTTATTATGATTTTAGGGGGTTTATAGGGGTTTAAGGTTTTTTATGGTTTTGGAGTTTTAGGATTTTTCAAACATTTATATTTTTTAAAATATTTATGATTTTGGAATGTTTTTTGGATTTTACTGGTTTGATGGTATTTTCAAATTTTTATGATTTTTATGGTTTTAGTGGTTTTTTGGGTTTCATGGTAGTTTTAGTGTTTTTTGAGTTTTGGGTTTAGGTTGTATGGTAGAGTGTTTAGGGTGTATAGTATGTGGTTTAAGGGGTAGTTTATTGGGTTTAGAGTGTAGATTATAGGGTTTAGGGTTTATGGTTTAGGGGTTACGGGGTAGGTTATAGACTTTAGGGTGTAGGGTTTAAGGTTTAGGGTGTTCATTATTCAGTTTCAGGTGTAGGGTTTAGGGAGTTCATTATTGGTTTTATGGTATATGATTTATGGTTTTGGTTGTAGGGTAAAAGGTTGAGGGTGTGTGGATTAGGGTTTAGGGTTTTGGGTATCAGGGTTATGTTTTAGGTTATATGGTATATGGTTTAGGGAATATGGTTTAGGGTGTTTTGTTTAGGTTTTATGGTGTAGGGTATAAGGTTTAAGGGGTAGGATTTAGGGTTTTCGGTATAGGGTTAGGGTGGAGGGTTTAGTGTTTAGTGTGTAGGGTATAGTGTTTAGGGCTTGGGGTATTTGGTTTAGGGTGTATGGTATAAGCTTTATAGTATAGGGTATAAGGTTTAGGGTGTGTGGAATAGGGTTTAGGGTGTTGGGTATATTGTTTTGGGTGTAGGGTTTTTGGTGTAGGGTTTAGGGTTTCGGGTGGAGGGTATAGGGTTAAGGATGTATGCTTTAGGATCTGGATTGCAGGGTATTGGGTTTATGGTGTAGGGTTTAGGGTTTATGGTCTAGGGTATAGGTTTTATGCTGTAGGTTTTATTGTGAAGGTTTTTTGGTGTTTTTTATAGGGTTTAGGGTGCATGGTTTTGGGTTTTAGGTGTAAGGTATGGGGTTATGGGTGTGGGATTTAGGGATTTGGGTACAGGTTTCTGGGTTTAGAGTGTTTTAGAGGGGTTTTGGGGTTTTAGTAATTTTATTTTTTATGGTTTTTGGTGGGTTTTATGTTTTTTTAGGCTTGTTATAGTGTTTTAGGGTTTTTTTTGGATTTTAGGGTATTTACAGTTTTGGTTTTTTTTAGTTTTTATGGGTTTTAGGGTTTAGGGTTTTTTTTTATGTTAGTGGTTTTAAGTGGATTTTTGGATTTTAGGGGATCAAATGTTTTTATGGTTTTATTTGGTTTGGGTTTTTTAGGGGATTTTGGTGGTTTTGTGTTTTTGGAGTTTTAATGTTTTTATGGTTCTTTTAGGGTTTTTATGGTCCTAGGGTTGTTATGGTTTCCATGGTTTTTTATATTTTAATAGGGCTTTAGGGTATTTAAGTTTTTTATTAATATTTTAGTGTTTTTAGTGTTTTCATGTAGGGGTTTCATGGGTTTTTAGAGTTTTTTGGTTTCTTAGATTTTTAGGGATTTTTAGGGTTCTTAGGATTTTTAGGGTTTGTTATGGGTTTTGGGATTTTTATTGGTTGTTTTGGGTTTTTTTGGGTTTTTTGTATTTTTGTGGTTTTAGTGTTTTAGGGGTTTTTGGGATGGTTTATGGTGTTAGTGATCTTAGGATATTTTAGTTCCTTTTAGGGTGTTTTAGGGGTTTTTAGGGTTTTTAGGGTTTTTATGTTTTTTGGGATTTTAGTGTTGTAGTGCTATTTTTTGTGTTTTTATGTGTTTTAGGGGTTTTTATTGGTTTTTTTTATTTTTATTATTTTTTGGGTTTTTAGAGGTTTTTCTGGTTTTTTTAGTTTTTAGTGGTTTTATGTTTTTTAGGATTTTGGTGGGTGTTATGTTTTTTTTGGGGGTTTAGGGGATTTTTTTGGTTTTTAGGTGGTCATCATATTTTTTGGGTTTTAGTGGGGTTGGGGTTTTTTGTTCTTTCTGTGGTTTTATAGGTTTTTTGGGTTTGAAGTTTTTTATGGGGTTTTATTGTTTTTAGGGGTTTTGTGGTATTTTGGGGTTTTATGATTTTTGGTAATTTTAAAGTGGGGTTTTTTCTTTTTTGCAATGTTATGAGATTTTGCAGTTTTTATAATTTTTATGGATTTTAGGTTATTTAGGATTTTTTTTGGATTTTTTTGGGTTTTGTATTGTTTTTAGGGAATTTTATTTTTTTAGGGTTTTATGTTATTTTAGGATTTTTAGGGTCATTTTTGGACTTCTAGAGTTTTTAGTGGGTTTTTTATTATATTTTTGTGTTTTTAGGGGTTTTGGTGGTTTAAAGGATTTTTGGGTTTTTTAGAATATTAGGGGGTTTTAGGGATTTTTGGGTCTTTTAGGTTCTTAAGGTCCTTTTCTGTTTTATCAACTTTTATGGGTTTCTATGTTTTTTTGGGTTTTATGGTTTTTATGTGTTTTTCGGGGTTTGGGGATTTTTAGGAATTTTTGGGTTTTGTCTTGGTTTTTAGGTGTTTTGGATTTTTTTTGGTTTTTAGAGATTTTATGGGTCTTTATGGTTTTTTAGGATTTTTAGGGTTTTTGTGTTTAGGATATGTTTATGTTTTTTACAGTTATTAGGGTAATTTTAAGTACTATATTTTTCATATGGCCTTTCAAGGTTCTTTGGGTATTTGAAGTATTTTATGGGTTTTTAGGATTTTTAGGGTTTTTAAGGACTTTAAGGTTTTTGGGGGTTTTTGGGTTTTATGGGTTTTTTAGTATTTTCCGGGTTATTTAGGGTTTTTAGGGGATTTTAAGGGGTTTTAGGTTAATTTAGGGGTTTTAGGTTTTTTAGGATCCTTTATTATTTTTGAAGTCCATTAGGGGTTTTTAGGGTTTTTAGGGTCCTTTAGGATTTTAGGGTTTTTAGGGTCCTTTAGGGAGTTGTAGGGGTTTCATGGTCTTTTAGGGGTTTTAGGGTGTTTTATGGTTATTTAGGGGTTTTATAGTTTTAGGGAATTATATGGCCATTTATGGTTTTATATTTATTTTAGTAATTTAATATACTTTAGTGTTTTAGTGTCTTTAAGGGTTTTTAGGGTTTTTAGGGTTTTTATGTGTTTTAGGGTTTTTAGGGTTTTTTTGGGTCTTTTAGTTATTTAGGTTCCTTGGGGGTATTTTTATGTTTTTGGGTATTTTTAGGGTTTTTTAGTTTTTTATTTTTTATAACGTTTTTATGGTACGTTAAGGGTTTGGGGGTTTTTTATGTTTTTTGGTGTTTTTTATGTTTTTTAGGGTTATTCATATTTTTTATGGTTTTATGGGTTTTTATATTTTTTTTGTATTTTGAGGGGTTTTAGGATTATTTTTGGGTTTTATTGTTTTTTGGGGGTTTTAGTCTTTTTAGGGTTATTAGGAATAATAAGGGGTTTTGTGGTTTTCTAGGGTTTTTAATGGTTTTAAGGTTTTTATTGTTAATTTGGGATTTTTAGGGTTTTGGGGCTTTTATGGTTTTCTGGGTTTTAAGGTTTTTATTGGGATTTATGGATTTTTTAGTATTTTTAGAGGTTTTTTTTGGTTTTTGAGGGTGTTGGTTCCTAAAAACATTATAGAGGGAATTGAAATTATCCCATGAAATTGGAAAATGAGAAAAACTAATGTGTATGAAGAATTGAAGGGAAAATGTTTACAGGAGAGAATTCGTCAAAGGAAAAAATCAGGGTCGCAAAGTGGGAAACCCTTCATGGATCGCCAATCCGTATAGTGATCCACTTCACGAAGATGACCATGAATAAAACCATTCTTAGGAGAAAAATGATGGATCCTGCTCTACGAACATGTTTTTTTATGGGATGATAGTGGAAAAAATCTCCCTGTGTACTACATCCTGCATAGACTCAAATGGTATGTGGGAAAGGTAAAGCCAATGGCTTCCCGTGAATGAAATGAAGTCATTCGCGGGACCGAGTCAGTGATTTTCTCCTTCGTAGATCGCAACCATACAACCTCTAGGGACTAAGTAGTTTGTGGCCCGGGTAATGTTTATGGGATTCCGTAAAAGGGGGATCATGGCCCTGTTACGAAGAACCAACTACATCAGTACCATGTTCCCTTCATCTATATAAATAGATTTAGAGGGTATACAAAGTGGGAATTCACATTTTTTAGGATTGACGATTGAAGGAAGAAATTGATAGCTGCTCCAAATATGGACTCATTCAACAATTCCCCATATGTAAAAACAAAGTTGTATAGTGATAAAATGGAGAATAAATTCAAATTGGTAAGAAGAGGACTAAAGATCCCTCATGGGAATACTTCTGGAGAGGCGCATAACAAATTCCCCCTTCACAACCACACACCCCACATAGAAAAAATCTATGCAGATGGAACCCTATCCCAATTAGAAATTCACTACATGGGAGGAATTTAGCCTCTTATAGATTTATAATACATAGATGGAACTTGGCCATGCGTAGACAAACTCTATGCAGAATCCACCCTGGTCTTCGTACCATAATGGTTTGTGGAAAACCTATTTTCCCACATTGAAACATGTGACATGGAAGGACCCCTATCTCACATGAGAACCTTCCATGTAGTGGGGGTACCATACAACATTCCACTCTCCAGCCCTGATCATTCCCTTCAGTCGCCTCACAAGTCCCCATGTCGACTCCTCTACAAACCAGTCCAACAACATTAAGACAAGGTCTTTTCCAAAGACATCATACTCGTATGATATAACAATTGGGCACACCATCATTTAGTTTTGTGTTTATATACCCATGTTTAGTGGAGACATATTAGTTGTCACGATAGTATGGTGAACCCTCAGAATAACCACAATTTATATTCTCATGGTAACGCGGGGTCCAACCGTGGGATTCACACATGTACCTCCTCATTTAGGTTGGGAATATAGGGTATCATACATGCATTTCCTTTTGACGAGGAATGAGATACTTTCCCCCTGGAACCAAATTTAGGGCACTCCCACTGATGTAATCCCCTAGATTTTCTTGCAGGAGGTTTCACCCACGCACCTCTCGGCCCTCACTTGGGACATATCGGGATAGGTCACCAGATCTGAAAATCCATGATATGAAAGAAAAAGAGGATATGAACACACCAAAATCCCATTCTCTCTCCTTTTGGGCTCCAATACCATCTATTAGTAGATGAAGCGGGAATGCAATATTCATATCCACTACCTCCTCTTGTTTCTAACGCCGAGCATAACTCACATGGGATTAATGGTTAGTGGCGATCATGACATCCACATGATCCCAAAGAATATTCCTTCTCCATATATGTAATCCTGAATATCAATTCAAATGGGCCTCCTAGAATGTGTAAGTCCCGACGAAATCCACTTGAACAGGAAACTCCCATGTGTAAGTCCTAATTGGCCTCCCTTAGAAGGCCACCTCTAAAGTGTAAGTACTAGATCGACCAAACTATGAGAACTTTGATTTCTAAATAACTATTATATGAAGGAAGCCTCCCTGAGGTCCAAACCCGACATCCAAATCACCATAATATTTTATATTCTACATCCCCAGTAGGTTCATATCCACCTAGGAGACCATGTCTCTTATGGGTACCCCGAGAAATTTTAGCATAAGTCCCACACCACTCTTGACCCAGAAACCTTTCACCAATGTGTTCTTGACACATGATATGTAATTCACCATACTAAATAAGACCCTAATAGATTCATACTTCATCCTCCATATTTGTAGTTTTTCCTTCTTGAATTTTGTACTCCATTCATAAATGTTTTTTAACTTATCCCAAATAACATTGGAACTGGAAACACCTTTCACTCATAAAAACTAGCTTTCAGAATGTGATGAGAGTAATTAATTTTTTATTATTCCATCATTCTCAAGATTCTTCTTATCAACAGGTGTAAGAGGAACCTTATAATCAATAGGAGGAAATCCATCTAATGTAAATTCCATAACATCATACCCAATAGACATAAGATAAAGAAACATTATATCTTTACAAATACAATAGTTCTTATAATCGAATACTGGAATACCTTTATTGTGGTCATAATTCAAATTCTATATCACAATATCTCTTTCAAAAACATCAGCAAAGATTAAATGAAGGGAACCTCACTCTGATTCCAATTGATATTACCCAACCAGGATTCAAGTATCACATTGAGGGGTAGGGGTGAATCAATGATATCTTTTTCTTTTATATTTCCTTTCATAAGAAACAACCTTCCCCTCCTATTTAATATTTGTTTCTCTACTGAAAACAAGTCAAACACATAACCACAGGAACATAAGAATTTAAAAGTTTCACTGGTAAATAATAGTAGCTATTCATTAGTATGGTTCCGAAATAATCCAATACCACAAAATACTCTTGAAAACAATACTTTTGGGTGGAATATAATGAGTAGGATATGCCCTTAAATCATTGTAGTACTATGTTCAATAAAATAGATTAGGAGCTTCATGTATCAAAAAATTATGTAACATAATTTTGTGACAAACATGTTATAGTGATTCTTGATCAACATTCACAAAAATGATCTTTCAAAACAATTCATCACTTTCTTACCAAGGAACTAGTAAGAACTTTGTGGAATTCGTAATGATACCCAATATTATTTCCCTATCTGATTCCCAAGTTCAATTTTTAATATAGAAAATGTTACACTAGTATAATATCAATTGAATACACAAAGTACTCTCTTAATATTTATAAGCTCACAAGAAAGGTTTAAGTGGGATGATAAATCTTTTTCCTAATTTACAAAAACTCACAAATCATCAATCTTCCTTTAATATCATATCCTTCCATAACTCATTCAATTACCCTTGAAATATAGACCATTTTTTGACTTCTTCAACCTTCCTTTAATTTCATATCTTCTCTTAAATTTAGCTCCCTTCATTCTTTATAAAAAATATTGATTTTGATTTTTCATTCCAATTTTCCATTTATGATTATCCATTAAGATAGTTATCCTGATTTCTTGACCCACTAGTAAATCTTGAACTAAATACTTTCTTATAGATTCTGATTCTGACTATGATTTTCAAATACAATTGATTCATTAAGATAAATGAATTTGGTCATTCTAAATTTTACCCTATTGTTAACAAATCAAAACTGAAGAAACCACAATATGTTTCACTAGACCACCTGAAATTATATCTTCCCATTTTGATTTCATCATTACGATGGAAGAATATTTCCAACAATAGATTCTTCATTACATTAATTTTCACCAAATGTAATAAAGAAAACATATGTGTTCTCATTATGATTCTCTAAACCAACTCTCATTCTAGTTTCCTCATTATTATTGAGAAAACATATTCTTTCAAACATATTTCAATTTCATAATTATGATCAAGAAAAAATTATTCCAAAAAAAATTCTTGTAATCATGAATTCCTTCATGACTATAATTAAATAGAATATCATCTTTACTATCGGCTGACATATAAATTGAAGTATTTTAAATTCCATATCTTTAAGTAAAATATTTCATTCCTACTCAACATGAATAAGATTGTTCTAAATATGATTGGATTTAATGATATTTCTAGCACCTTTTCTCCCAATCAGATTCTTAATACGATTTCCAGAACCTGTTCTCCACCTTTATTTCTTCAATCCTTCATCATAAGTTTCTTTGAAATCATATGAATTTTTTGAATTATGAAATAGAAAAGCATCATCAGATTACGTATTGGATCCATAAAGAATCTGAATCTCTCCCTCCATACAATCAGGACCTCATTCTAGACACAAGGTGATTCTAATGAAAATTTTCTAATAGAAAACACATTTCCATTCCAATTGACTTTGTTATACATTGTGAGTCTGATTTTCTGAATAAAACACTCAGTCCGTTTTTTAGTAAAAAACAATGTGAGATGATTTATCCTTATTTGATATTTCCTTGAAAACAAAAGAAAATACCTATATATGATAATCATTATAGTCATCCTGGTCCTAATAATTTTTATGGGTTTCGGTCATTTATGGTCTTTTTAGGGCATTTATGGTCTTTTTAGGGCTTTTAAGGAGGTTTTGGTTATTTTGGTTCTCTTGGGTTTTTAGAGATTTTAAGGGCCTTACGATTTATTTATGGTTTTTAGGATTTTAGGGTTTTTAGTTTTTTATGGTTTTAGGGATTTTATTATTTTAAGGGGTTTGGGGGGGGGGGGTTCAGAGGGTTTTTAGTGTTTTATGATTTTAATGGTTTTTAGGATTTTAGGGTTTTAAGGGTTTTTTTGTGTTTTTATGTTTGTTTTTTTTATTCATGGAATTTTAGGGATTATTTATAATGTCACAGGCTTTTAAGGATTTTATATAATTTTAGGGAATTTTAGGAGTTTTAGTATGTTTTGGGATTTTTAAGGGTTTTACAATTTTCTGATATTTTACATTTTTAGGTTCTTTTAGTGTTTTTAGGGATTTACTGTATTGAATGGTTTATGGTGTGAGGTTTGGGTTTTTGGGTGTATGTTTTAGTGTCTAAGGTATAGGATTTAGGTATTATAAAGTAGTGTTTAAGGTTTAGTGTTAATGGTATAATGTTTATGGTGTAAGGTTCAGGGTTTATGGTGTTGGTTATAGGCCTTAGGGTGTAAGGTTTAGGGTTTATGGTGTGGGGCATAGGGTTTCAGGTGTAGGTTCTAGGGTGTTTAGTATACGGTATAGTGTTTAGGGTGTAGGGTGTAGGGTTTCAATTTTTTAGGGGGTTAAATGGGTTATTTGGGTGTTTGGGTTTTAGATTTTTTTTATACTTTTACGGTTTTTTTGGGTTTTGGTGTTTTAGGGTTTTTATGGTTTTTAGGGTTTCCAAGTTTTTATATTTTTCATGGTTTTAGAGGTATTTATGATTTTTAAAAGTTTTAAGGGGTTTTAAGGGTTTTAGGGAGTTATAAGGGGTTTACGGAGTTTCATTATTTTTTGTGTTTTAAGGATTTTTAGCGGTTTTAAGGTTTTTTGAGTCTTTGTCGTTAATAGGGGATTTTTAGTGTTTTTTGAATTTTATGGTTCTAGGGATTTTGTGGGTTTAATTTTTTTAGGAATTTATGGTTTCTAGGGTTTTTAGGTGTTTTAAGGATTTTAGGGTTTTATGATATTTTTGATTATTTAGGGTTTTTTGGTGCATTTAATGTTTTAAGGTGTTTTAAATGGTTTTCATATGGTTGGGGGGGGGGGGGGTAGAGATTTTATGGTTTTAGGGCTTTTAAGAATTTTTTATTTTTTGGGTTTTTTAGTTTTTTATGTTTTTAGACTCTTTTAGGGTCTTTTAAGGGATATAACAGTATTCACGTTCTTTATGGTTTTTATGGTTTTATTATTTTTAGGTTTTTAGGGTTTAATGATTATTTTTTCATTTTTAAGGTGTTTTTCATTTTTAGGTGGTTTTAGGGTTTTTAGGGTTTTACGGAGTTTTATATTTTTATGTGTTTTTATGGATTATATGTTTTCTAGGTTTTTAGGGGTTTGGGGGGTTTAGAAAATTTTTAGGGTCCTTTTGGGTTTTTAGGGTTTTTTGATTCTTTAGGGTTTTATTATGGGTTTTAGGTACTTTTGGGTTTTCGGGGTTTCCTAATGTCTTTTATTTATTTTAGGGTGTTTTAGGTGTTTTAGGTCTTTTTTATTTTTCTGTCGTATTTTAGGGGTTTTAGGGTAGTTTTGGGATTTAAGGTTTTTTTGGGACTTTAGGGTTTTATTTTATTTTTGGGGTTGTTTGTGTTTTTAGTTTCATTTAGGGGTGATAGTGTTCTAGGTTCTTTAGGATTATATAATGGTTTTTAGTGTTTTCACGGTTTTTTGATTTGTTAGGGGTTTTACAGTTTTTAGGGTTTTTTTTGTTGTTTTTAAGGTTTATTGGTGTCCTTCTGGATTTTTAGGCTCCATTATGGTTGTTTTGGTTTTATTGGGGTTTGAGGGTTTTTATAATTTTTAATGATTTTAGGGTTTCAGTGTTTTAAGGTATTTTTTGGGGTTTTTTGGGTTTTTAGGGGGGGGGGTTTGGGTTTTTTTTTGGGATTTTAGGGTTTTATGGGTTTTTAGTATTATGGGGGATTTGAAGTTTTTTTAGGGTTTTAAATTATTTTTTTGTGTTTTTGGGTTTTTATGTTTTTATGTGTTCTTATTTTATTAAGTATTTAATGTGTTTATAGGGTTTTAGGGATTTTTTTGGGGGATTTAGGGTTTGTCGGGTTTTGAGGTGTTTTCGGGTTTTTGGAGTTTTTAAGGGTTCTTGTGTTTTTAGGGGTTTGTAATGTTTTTAGTATTTTTTGGCGTTTTATCTTGTTTTTGGGGTTTTATGTGTTTTTGTGTGTGTTTTTATTGCGTTTAAGTAATTTTTTTTCCCTTTAGGGTTTTTATAGTGGTTTTTCGACATTTAGGGGGTTTTAGGTTTTTACAGTTTTTATCGGTATTTGGTTATTTAGTGTATTTTAGGGTATTTTTATGTTTTTTGGGTCTTTTAATTTTTTAGGTTTTTAGTGTATTTTATGGGGTTTTTTGGGTTTTTTGGGTTTTTTGGGTTTTTTGGGTTTTTTGGTTTTTAGTGTTTTTAGGCGGTTTAGGATTTTTTAGTACATTGTGACTTTTAACAGTTTTACTGGGGTTTTTTTTGGTATTTTAGGGGTTTTATGGGGTTTTAGTTTTTTATTTTTTAAGTATTTTTTGGAATTTTTAAGAGTTTAAGGGGTATTGGAGATTTTTATGGTTTTTAAGGGTTTCATTGTTTTTACATTTTTTTGTGAGATTTGTGGGTTTTGAGGTTTTTTATATTTTTTTCATTTTAGGGAGGTTTATAGATTTTTTAGGGTTTGTTTGGGTTTTTTGGATTTTAGGTGTTTTAGGGTTTTTATTGTCTTTAAGGGGGTTTTACATTTTTTAGGGTTATTAATGGTTTTTAAGGCTTTTATGGAGTTTTAGGGGTTTAAAGGTTTTCTTTAGATTTTTTAAAGTTTTATGATTTTTATGTGTTTTTGGGGTTCCATTTTCTTTTAGGGGTTTTAGGTGTTTTAATGCCTTCTTGGGATTTTATATGGTTTTTATGGATTTTTAGGTTTTTTGGTTTTTTAGGTATTTTTAGGGTTTTTTGGGTTTTAAGTTTCTTTTATAGTTATTTAGATTTTTAGGGGTTTTGTAGGATTTAGGGTTTTTTTTTGTTTTTTGGATTTTAGGGGTTTGGGGGGTTTTAGGGTTTTTAGTGGTTTTAGTGGTATTAGGTTATTTGTGGTTTTTAGGGTTTTTAGAGTTCTTAGGGGTTTTAGGGGGCTTTGGGTTCTTTTAGGGTTTTTAGGTTTTAGTATTATTTTATATATTTTTATATTTTTAGGGTTCTTTTTTGGGTTTAGAGTTATTTTAATATGGTTTAGGGTTTTAGGGTTTTGTAGGTATTTTTAGGTGTTTTTAAACTTATTTAGGAGTGTTAGAGTTTTTAGGGATTTGTAATATTTTTAGGATTTTTAATTTTTTTTACAGGCTATTAATATATTTGAATGTTTTTAGGTTTTAGGGGTTTTATGGTTTTATCACTATTTTTAGGGGTTTTTATTAAAATTTTGGGGTTTTAGGGGTTATAATGGGTTTCGTAGTGTTTTAGAGGTTTTTAGGATTTCTATGGGTTTGAGAGTTTTCTTAGGTATATTTTTGGATTTTAAAAAAATTCTTCAGGGTTTAGTTGTTTTAGAGGTTTTCATAGGGTTTTTATTGATTTTATATTATCTAGGGTTATTTTTAGGGATTTTAGGGGCTTTAATTTTTTTATTATAATTGATAGGGTTTTAGGGTTTTTAGGGATATTTTTAGGTTTTTGGGGTTTAGATTTTAGGGTTCCTGGTATAGGATTTAGGGTGTATGGTTTAAGGGGTAGGGTTTATGGTATATGGATTAAAGTGTATGTTTTAATGTTTAGGGTGTAGGGTTTATAATTTATTCTATAAGGATTACAGTTTAGGGTGTAGGGTTTATAATTTATTCTATAAGGTTTACAGTTTAGGGTGTAGGGTGTTTGGTTTAGGGTGCAGGGTTATGGGTTTAGGGTTTAGGGTGTTGGGTTTAGGGTTTAGGGTGGATGGTATAGGGTTTATGGTGTAGTTTTTTTGAATTGGGGTATAGGGTATATAATTTAGGATGTATGTTTTAGGGTTAAGGGTATAGGTTTTAGGATATAGGAATTCTTGTTTAGGGTTTAGGGGGCAGGTTGTATGGTTTAGGGTGTTGGATTTTGGCCTTAGGGTATAGGGTATTGGGTTTTGGATGAAGAGATTGTGTATTAGGGTATAGGTAATATGGTTTATGGTGTTTGTTCTAGGATTTGGGGTGTAAGTTATCATGTTTTGGGTCTAGGGTTTAGGGTTTAGGGTTTAGGGTGTAGGGTATAGGGTTTATGGTGTAGAGTTTAGGGTGTAGGGTGTAGGGCTTGGGGTGTTGGGTTTAGGGTTTAGGGTGTGGGGTTTATGGTATATCGTTTAGTGTTTAAAATGTTGGGTAATGGGTGAAATGTTTTGGATTTAAGGTTTTAAACTTATTGAATAGGGTTTAGGGTATAGGTTATAGGGTATATGGTGAAGTGTATAGGTTTTAGTCTATAGGGTTTGGGGTTTAGGGTGTTGAGTAATGGGTTTAGGGTGTTCATTTTTGGGTTTAAGGTAGCGGGTATTTGGTTTAGGGTGCAGTGTATAGGGTTTAGGTTGTAGGGTACATGGTTTATGTTGTAGGGTATAGGGTTTAGGGTGTATGGTATTGGGTTTAAGGCATTGGTTATAGGGTTTATTGTGTAGAATTTAGGGTTTAGGGTGTAATGTTCTAGGTTTTGGGGGTACTTTATTGGGTTTAGGGTGTAGGGTTATGGGTTTTGGGTATAGGGTATACGATTTAGGGTGAATGTTTTTAGGTTTTGGGTATAGGTTAAGGGGTTTAGAGTGTAGGATTTAGGGTTTAGGGTATAGGTTATAGGGTCTCTACGTTAGTGTTTAGGGTTTAGTGTTTAGAGTTGTGGGTTTTGGGTTTAAGGTTTTGGGTGTAGGGTTTGTGGTGTTAGGTTTAAGGTGTAGGGTATCCGGTTGAGAGTGTAGGGTTTATGGTTTAGAGTTTAGTATATCTGGTTTAGGGTGTATGGTTTAGGTTTTAGGGTTTAAGGATGAGAGTGTAGGGTTTATGGTTTGGGGTATTAGGTTTTTGGAAATTTTTAGCAAAGGCATACAACACGATTAGCACATGGTTTCTCAAACCATGCATCCGAACCAAGTGGGTTCCCTCTTCAGGTAGTGGGGTACACACATTTGGTTCACAGTTTGTTGAACCGTGTACCCAAACCCTTTTAACCATTAATATTTTGGTAAAAATTCTTTTTTCCCTTAAATATAGTTTAATTAACCCCACCTGTTTTATTTTTCTTATTCTCTAGTTGTGGCCAGTTCTTCTCCTCCCTTTATGTTCTATTGAAACCAAAAGCTAGGTTCTTGGATAACCCGTCCACCTGGACTCTAATTAGATCTTCATTCATCTCATTATATACACACCTATAAGATCTTCATTCATCTTGTGCCTTTCATTGTATGACTTTCTCTCAACGGAGTTATTTAGGTGTGGGGTCTTATTCCATATTTTCAGGTATTTCTTCTATTTTTTTCATTCAGTTTGGACCAAACAAAATGCCAATACTAGATGAGTACTCCTTTATAGGAATATGGCTGGTGTTCCAGTATTTATCTTTTAATGTCTTTATGTTTAATAATAAGTTCTTTTGTGTCTCATTTCGGTTTCACCACGTGTTGTCGCTATATTTAATATGCATTAAATTGGTTTCCTTAGTTAGGAACCTAATGACCTGGCTAGATCCCAAGATGCATGTGAGTCCATTAAAGTCAATTTATGCAACCCCTATGGGTGTAACTTTTATAATCCTAATTGGATTTCATGGTAATAGATCCAAAACACATATCAGTGTGATTGGATACACATGGTAATTGTGATATAATAATTGTTAATGAATTAATGTTGAGGTATAGCACAACTAACACACTTACCAATTTAAAATAAAATGAGTGGAGGTGATTAGTGAAAACACATCACCTAATTAAATAGAACAATGGTTATTACCTTTTTAATAATAAATTTTAATGAGATAAGATCTCCCTATTGGCTATGATTAAAGCCTAGGACAATTATGAATAATGTTATCCGACATGGAGGACATTATGTTGTAATTTGGGCACAATGAATCCTATCTATAATATTATATGGGAATTACATCCATTATGTTTTTTATATATTTATGGGAATGGAATCCCGTAAGTTTTTTTTTATATTTATGGTCAAGGTGTCCCTTATGCTAAGGCAATATATGGGCATTGCAGCCATTACAAACATGATATGGGCATGGTGACCCTATATTGTGATACAGGCATGGTAAACCTATTGATATGATACTAGAGATGATGACGTAAACTATCATATAAGTCTTGATAACCCATATTTATATGTTACTTGTCATAGAGACCATATTACTGTGATACTGGGTATAACATCTCCTATTCATATGATTTCGAGCATGAAATTCCTTGATACTTGTGAGGATCATGCTATAACTTATGGATGTATGGGTTATGGCGCATGGCCAGGATAGTGGTAGTAGCCACATATATAGTTGTAGACTTCACTATATATACAGTACATATATGTGTATACATATGGTTACTTGTTAAGAGATTAGCCAACTTAGGAGGAAGTAGGTACTGCCTGCCTAGTGTCCTTCAAGAACCAAAACCGACCCTTTACAATTTATTTATAGCTTTTCATTATTACTGGAATACTACCATATTATATGAAATGATTGGATATTTATTGAAAATATTGGTGGTGTCCTACTGAGTTTCACTCACACACTATCTAGGTCATCGATGGTACTTAGGCAGACTATGTGGGTGCAGGTAGGGATAAGGGAAAGCACCCAGTGGTTGACACATGATTTGTTTATAGAATGGGATCGAGGAAGCACAAGGTTGAGATATGGCTCATTATTCTATTAGAGATAGTCTTTTGGTCTTTTTCTTTTTTTGATACATGTATTGTATGGCATGATGGCCTATTCCTTTTTGGTATACATATGACATATCATCATTTTTTATATTATATTGGATATTGATATTATTGGTTATTTATTCCATTTTTATTCTTTAAATTCCACGAACAATTCATATTACGATTCTTCTATTTATATATCTATTTCATTGTTAGGTTACTCTAACCAAGTAGGGTGTTCTCCCCACCATACCACCTCAGACCTTCGATTCTAGTCGGAATCCTCTGGTGTATAGTTAGGAATTCATGGGGTCATGTGGCCCACAAGATTGGGGCACCATTAAGTGGCATATAGGCTAGGATTTCCCAATTTTCTTATTTTTATTTAGTTTATTAGTATTTTTTTGGGGTTTAAGGGTTTTATTATTTATTGAGGGTTTTAGGGTTTTAGGGTTTTGAGGGTTTTCATTGGGATTTTTGGTTATTTTTGGTTTTCAATGTTTTTAGGGTGTTAAAGGGGTTTTATGATTTTTAGGGGATTCTGAAATTTTAGAGATTTATGGATTTTTAGGGTTTTTAGTGTTTTTAGTGTTTTTTAGGTTTTGAGGGTTTATTTGATAAATTTTTATGGTTTTCAGGGCTTTATGATTTAAAATGGTTTTAGGGACTCTTTAGGTTTTTTGGGGGGTTTTCATATTTTTTTGGGGGTTTTGTAGTTTTTAAGATATTTTCGTTCATTTTAAGGGTTTTTTTTTTTTTAGATTTTTCATGGAATTTTATTGGATTTTTGAGGATTTTAGGTTCTAATGGTTTTCGAAGGATCTTAGTATTTTTAGTGTTTTAAATTATTTTTAAGGGTATTATAGGGTTTTTATATGGTTTTTAGTGCCTTTCACAACAGTTTAGTGTTTGTAGGTTCTTTTAAGGGATTTAAGAATTTTTAGGGTTTTAGGGGTATTTTTGGGTGTTCTGGTTTGTAGGGGTTTTGTGTTTTTAGGAATTTGATCTTTTTAGTGTTTTGGTAATTTTTAGGGGTTTTTAGTGATTTCGGGGGGTTTACAGGGGGAGGGGTTAGGTGTTTTTAATAGTGTTTATGGTTGTTTGGGTTTTAGGGTATTTTAATGTTTTTTATAATTTTTAGAGTTTTTTAGGGTTTAGGGGTTTAGGGTTTTTTTGTGTTGTTTAGGTTATTTTTTGAGTTTATAGTGATTTTAAAGGATTTTATGAGATTCAGACATTTTCCGGTTTTTTGAGGTTTAAGGGTGTTTTTAGGGTTTTTAGAGTTTTTTAGGTTTTGGGGGTTTTTTCGGGGTTTTGAAATTTTTAGTTTTTTAGGGTTTTATGGTTTTATTAGGGTTTTTAGGGGTTTTGTGTCGTTAGGGTTGGGGGTAGAGGTTTTTAATGTATTTTTAGATTTTAGGATTTTTGTATTTTTTTATGAATTTGATGATTTTTTGGTTTTTAGGGTCTTTAATATTATTTAGGGGTTTAAGGTCATATTTTGTTTTAAGGGGTTTTAGGTTTGTTTAGGGGTTTTTAGGGATTTATATATTTTTTTGAGTTTTTAGGATGTTTTATGGGTTTCATTAGTTTTTAGGGTATGTAGGGTCTTTTATTGTTTTTAGGGTTTTTAGGATCTTTCAAGGATTTTAGGTCTTTTAGGGTCCTTTAGGGTTGTTAGGGACCTTTAGGGGTTTAAGGGTTTTTTTGTGGAATTTTAGGATTGTTATGGTTTTTTATGGTCACTTAGTGTTTTTAGGGAATGTTGGAGTCCATTAGGGTTTTTATGGTTTTTAGGATTTTTGGGTTCTTTTATGGGGTTTTAGGGCCTTTTAGGGTTTTAGGGTACTAAAGGGTTTTTTGGGATTCTAGGGACTTTTTTATTTTTTATGGTATTTTATGTTCTTTTAGAGGTTTTTGGTTTTTTACTTGTTTTTCTGATCTTTTAGCGTATTTATCTTTTTAGGGTCCTTCGGGGTGTTTGAGGGTTTTTAGGATCTTTTATAGCTCTTATGTATTTTTAGGGCCTTTTAGGGAGTTTTTTTGGTTTTTTGGGGTTTTAGGGATTTTTAGGGCCTTTTGGGGGATTTTGGGGTTTGTCATGGATTTTATTATTTTTAGGGGTTTTAGGGTCATTTAGTTTTTATTAGAACTGTTATGGTTTATTTTGGATTTTATGGTTTTTATGGGGTTTTTAGGGTTTTTAGGTTTTTAGGGGATATTAGGGTATTAAGTGGTTTTTATGATTTCTATTGGTTGTCACGATTTTATAGGGGTTTTAGTGGTTTTTAGGATTCATAGGGTCTGTTAGAGTTTTTATGTTTTTTTAGTGTTTTTAGTCTTTTTAGGATTTTTTAGTGTTTTTCGGTGTTTTTAGGGTTTCTAAGGGTTTTTTGGGTCTATGGAATTTTTGTAGTTTTGAGAGTTTTGATGGTCTGATTAGGTTTTTTGTGGTTTATTTTTTTTTTAGGTTTTTAGGAATTTTTAATGTTTTTTGTGTTTTTTAGTGTTTTTGGGTTTTTAGGATTTTTGGGTTATTCTAGTGTTTTTAAGTGTTTTAAGTGTTTCTAGAGTTTTTAGTGTATATTGGGTTTATTTTATTTTAAATTTTTTTTGTTAATTTAATGTTTATAAGGGGGTTTTTTGTGTCATTTAGGGTTTTTGAGTTTTTTTGGTATTTTCATATTTTTTATGGTTCCATATGGTTTATGGGGTATTAGGGTTTAGTGTTTAGGGTATAGGGTATTGGATTTTTGGTGTTGGGTATAGGGTGTAGGGTGTAGGGTTTTGGGTTTATGATGTAGGTTTTAGGTTTTAGGTTGTAGGATTTATGGTTTAGAGTCTAGGGTATAGGTTTAGGGTTTAGGAAATAGGGTTTAGGGTGTGGGTTTTCAGGATTAGGGAAAGTTAGTCATAGGGCCAGGATATTCCTAACCCCCCAAAAGTTTATAAAAAAGAAGACACAACAGACCAGGGAGGGGCGACGTCAATCAACTCACACCCAAAAGGTCTGAACATCCCCAAAAAGACAAAGACCCAAAAAACCAAAACCTTCAGAAAGAAACGACAAGCAGACCCAAACAACCCCAATAACGACAGCTTCATCATTTCCCATCCAAGAAGTAACCAACATCTAGCAGCTCATAACCAAGCAACGACCAACAACCAATCTCACAACTTACAGCATCCAGGACCTCCTCACCAAAGAGATACACCACCAGCAACAAAAAACCATCCGCACAGAACTCAAGATCTTCATATCCATCAAATCCCATCCAAGTAGCAACCATCCTGAAACAATGTTACCATAATCCGTCATCTTCTTACCAATAAGATCAACTGTCAGTAACACAAAACCACTAGAATCATCATCCTCCAGCACCTCATCACCAAGAAGATCCAACACTAGCAAAACGGAGCCACCAACACCAAACTCGCAAACAACAGTTTCATCGCATCTTAGCCCATTAGCAAATAGAATCCAACACCACTATTTCCGAACACCAAAATCTCCTTCTTTACCTCAAAAACCAGCAATGACAAATAGCCTATCTCTCACATCAACACACACCAATTTCCATAACAACATCAATGAAAATGATAAATCTAGAACCATATTAGCCAGAGACTCAATCCTAACCATATGACAATCCCAGCCAACAAACCAATCCACAAGCAGAACAATCCATAACCTTAGATAAATCTTGTACCCTCTAAACTGTAAGAAGAAGAAAACCCAAGCCACCGGCACACCAAAAAAATGTAGGATCAACATTGAAGGAGAGATACCATGCCAAAATTGAAGCACCTTCAGAGAAGAACTTGAACACCAAAGAAGAAAACTGGAGTAGATGACCTACCATCGAGGAGACCAGTACCTGTGTCACAGAAAAAACCTTCTCTGTTGTTGATTCACATGACCCAGATGGCCCATCCATCGAAACCCCAGATCTGAAAAAATGACCATGATCCTTGTCTGATGGCATCTTATGAATTCATCACATTCCGGATTAGTCTAATCTGAAGACCTCACAACCACCATAGCCGTTGGAGCCCGGACACGCCATTAAATAAGCAAAGCCCCATATAGATCTGAAATACAAAGCATAGATTCTTGGGGAAGTCGAATTCGTTGAAGACTGAAATCCACCACTTCCTTGAGCCCGAAGAGCACTTCCAGAGAACACCATCTCTAAGAAATTGGAGTAAGCGAGGATCCAACACCGATGCTCCGAGAAAAATCCAGGGGAAAATCTGGAAGTGGCATCGAGCGAGAGAGAGACCTTGGGGAGTCCGCTGCCATCCTTTTATGGTTTAGCATGTAGGTTTAGGGTATAACATATAGTTTTTAGGTTTTAGGGTGTAGGGTATAGGGTATAGGGTGTAGGTTTTAGGGTATACTGTATTTTTTTAGGGAATAGGGTTTAGGTTTTATGGTGCATAGTATAGGGTTTCGGGTGTAAGATATAGTTTATAGGGTGTAGGGTATAGGGTTTAGGGTTTCATGATTATTTGGGAGTTTATACGATTTAGGTTGAAGGGTTTAGTGTTTAGGGTGTAGGGTATAGTGTATAGGGTTTAAGGTATAGGGTGTAGGGTTTAGGGTTTAGGGTTTATGGTTTAGGGTTTAGGGTGTATGGTGTAGGGTTTAGGGTTTAGGGTTTAGGGTTTAGGGTTTAGGGTGTAGGGTTTAGGGTTTAGGGTTTAGGTTTTAGAGATTAGGATTTATGATGTTTGGTATATTGTTTCAGGTTTGGGGTTTATTGTTTAGGGTGTACGATATATGTTTGAATGTGAAGGGTATAATTTAGGGTGTACGGTCTATAGTTTAGGGTGTTGTGTATAAGGTTTTGTGTATACGATTTAGGGTTTAGGTTGTAGGGTATATAGTTTAGTGTGTTGGGTTTAGAGTTTAGGGTGGGGGTATAGAGTTCATTATCTAGGTTTTATGGTATAAGGTTTAGTGAATAGGGTTTTGGGTGTAGGGTTTTGGTCTAAGGGTTTATGATATAGTGTTTATGGTGTAGGGTTTTTTATTTAGGGTGCAGGGTGTAGGGTTCAGTGTTTACGGTGTAGTTTATAGTGTCAAGGGAGTAGGTTATAGGGTTTTGGGTGTAGGGTAAAGGTTTTGGGTGTAGGGTATAGGGTTTTGGGTGTATGGTTTAGGGTTTAGGGTATCATGTTTAGGGTGTAGGGTTTAGGGTTTATGATTTATGGTGTAGGGTTTAGGGTTTAGGGTGTAGTGTATATGTTTTGCGGTGTAGGGTGTATATTTTAGGGTGTAGGGATCACGGTTTATCATGTGGTGTATGTGGTTTAGGATTTAGAGAATATGATTTAGGGTTTAGGGTGTAAGGTATAATTTTTTTGGTGTAGTTTTTACTATTTAGGGTATAGAGAATAGGGTTCAGGGTGTATTATTTAGGGTTTAGTGTGTAAGGTATAATTTTTCAAGTGTAGGGTTTTTGGTTTAAGGTGAATGGTATGGGGATTATTGTGTATGGTTTATGGTATATGGTTTATGATGTAGGGTTTAGGGCTTATTGTGTATGTTATATGGTTTATCGTTTTTTATGGTTTTTCAAATTTTTAGGTATTTTATTTTTTTTAAGTTTTTAGCGAGTTTTATGATTTTATAGTTTTTAAGGGATTTATTTGTTTTAGGGTTTTTTATTTTAGGGGTTTTAAGGGTTTTAGGTGGTTGTGTTGGTTTTTAGGGTTTAGGGATTTTTAGTTTTTTATGCCTGTTCATAGGTTTTAGGTGTTTTAGGGTTTTAGCGTTATTTTATAGAATTTAGGGTTTTACTATTTTAATGTTTTAGGGTTTTTATTGGTTTTAGTTTTTTAGGTGTTTGTATGGTTCTTTAGTCTGTTATGTTTTTTTTGGTTTTTAGGGTTTCTAGGATTTTTATGGGTTTTAGGTTTTTTTATGTTTTTTGGGGTTTTAAAAGATTCAAGGGGCTTTAAATATTTTTAAGGGTTATCCATGGATTAAGGGTTTTTTTTTATTTTTATAGGTTAAAATATTTTTATTATTTTAATGGTTGTTTAAATATTTTTAGTGTTTTTTGGGGTTTTTTGTGTTTTTAGGATGTTTTATGTTTTTAGAGTTTTAGGCTTCCTTCGGGATTTTATTGTTTTCTAGGGTATTAGGTTTTTTTTATATATGGTTTTAGGGTTATTTCTAGTTTTATGTTTTTTTTTGTTTTAGGCAAAGAAGGTTCGGGTCCAGGCGTGTCCTGGCCCCAAAAAGTTTATTAATAAAAAAAGTAAGTACGGGGCTTTACAGGGAGGGTCTACACAACCGAGTATGCAAGTCACCCTTCATGTCCAAGTCCACAAGGGGAGTATAAAAATCTGGTGCTACAAATGACCACATGGAACATCTATCATCAATTGATTTCTTGGAGAGCATGTCTGCCACCTTGTTCGCTTCCCTGTATGCATGTGTAACCATAATGTTCATACCCTGAGAAGTCCTCAGACACTCAACCCATTGTAGGAGGAGCCTCCATGGGATTTTCCTTGTTTTTATTTTTAGGGCTAGCACCGCTAACATCGAGTCAGATTCAATCCATAGCTGCTTCCATTTAAAGTGAACGGAAAACTGGAAAACCATAATCATGGCCCAAATCACCGATTCATATGCACACCCATTCCCAATGAAGTGATAAAATCATCCTTTAAAAAATCCTCTGTACGTCTGGAAAATATCACCAAAACTGGAGAGACCAGGCGCACCCAGGGCAGCACCATCCACATTGACTTTTATCCATTCTGAGATTGGTGGAATCCACCGAATGAATTTAATGTCCCTTGGTTTCCTGCATTTTCCAGAAACTCCAAGAGTTATCAACACAATAATATCATTAACATCATTATCCATCGTACCATCTTGAATATGAAATAAAATGAGGACGGCTTTGTGGATCACCACCACACCAGTGCAGAGGCAGCATGGAGCATTATCAAAAACCACTTTATTCAGGGCTGACCACAGAAAAGGGGCAGGGGCCGCAACAGCAGCAAGAAGTAGGTTGGAAACCTGTTGAATGCATTGCACACTAACAACACTACTGAAAAGAGAAGACAACGTGCTTTCCATGTAGATATTTAGCTGGAAAATGCCCTGCAAATACTCCCAAAGACCAGCAGCCAATCGAAAATCAAGAAAAATATGCTGCAGATTTTCCTCATCCTAAAGACAGATCGGGAAAGTAGAGGCTGAGCCCCACCCAACTCTTTTCAACTTCTCCTGAACTGGAAATCTATTTCTACAAATTTTCCATAGTAGAAGGTGGCTGGAAGGGGGGATGAAGGGCCTCTGAAATTTAGAGAGCCAAGCAGGGGATTGAATTCCCTGCTCACATTCAAAACGGTAAAACTCTATCACACTCAGCAGCCCAACCATATTGGGCTTTCAAATAAGATAGTCCATATCCATGAAGCTATAACTTTTTATTTGTTTGATAATATTTTCCCACAGGATGATTTCAATCTCGTTCATGTTATTATTGAGATCAGCAATGGACCAATGCTTAAAATTCTGAGGGGGCTGAACAGATTCACGGATCGGCAGATCAAGCCAGTTGGTCTTCCAACAATTCAAAGCTAAATGCCTTGAGACCTCCCATTTAGAGTTAGAAATAATGCTACTATAGGAGGACCTGATTGTGGTCCAGACTGAAGAAGGAATGAAGCCAGGTAATTCTTCACATAGTTTGGAAGTGAACCTTTCCCTCAAGAAGTCAAGACTCTTGTCTTACGGGTTGAAAAGGTTCCTTGTAAATTTACCAATTAAGGCATTTTTTTGTTTTAGGGTTTATTAGTTTTTTTCGTGCTTTTAATGATTTTTTTATTTTTAGCGTTTTTTATGTTTCTAGGTTTTTTTTTATTTTTATGTTATTTTCAAAAAATTTAGGGGTTTCAGGTTGTTTAGGGTTTTTATGGATTTTTATGTTTTCTATGGTTTTAGGGATTTTTAGTATTTTTTCGTTTTTAGGGTGTTAGGGTTTGTTTAGGGTTTGATAGGCGTTTTTGGGTTTTTAGAGATTGTAGGGGGTTTTATGATTTTTTTATGGTTTCAACGGTGTTTTAGGGGATTTGGGTGGTGTATTTAATTTCTATGGTGTTATAAGGGTCTTTTAGAGTTTTAATACATTTTTTAGGTTCATTAAGGTGTTTAGGGTCTTTAGGGTCTTTTTGGTTCATTAAGGTTTTTAAGGTCTTCTAGGGTTTTAGGGTTTTAGGAATCATTTAGGGGTTTAGGGTTTATAACGATATTTAGGGGTTTTAGATTATTATAGTGGTATTTTAGGGTTGTTATGTTTGTAAGGGGCTTTAGGTTTTTTTTAGTTTTTTTGGGATTTTGGGTTTTTTTGATTTTTATCGTCTTAAAGGGGTTTGTATTTTTTGGGGTTTTAGGTTTTATAGATTTTTAGTGATTTTAAGGGTTTGTATGGTTTTTAGGATTTTAGGGTATTGGAGGAGTTTAAGGGTTTTAGGAGTTTTTAGATTTTTTATGGGTTTTTATAGGTTTTTATGGGTTTTAGGGTTTTTATGGTTTTTAGGTTATTTTATGGTTTTTAGTGTTTATTGTGGTTTTAAGTGTTTTTAGGGGTTTTTATGATTTTTGTGTCATTTAAATTTTTTAGGGTTTAGAATATTTTAAGTTTATTGGGGTTCATTATAGGGATTTAATGTTCTGTTAGGGGTTTTTTTAATTTTTTTAGGTTATTTTACGGGTTTTATGGATTTTAGTATCTTTTAGGGTTTGTAGGGGGTTTTGCAGTGTTTTTTTATTTTTAGGGGCTTTTATTGTCCTTTAGGGGATTTAAGGATTTTTTTGGTCATTTATGTTTTTAGGGTTTTCATGGTCTTTTAGGGTTATTTTGGGTCTTTTGGTTGCGTTGGGGTTTTAATATATGTTATGGACCTTTAGGGTTTTTATGTTTCTTTTGGGTTTTTATGATTCTTTAGAATTTTTAGTGTTTTTATGATCCTTTTTGTATTTTTAGTGTTTTTAGAATCATTTAGGATTATTTAGTATCTTTTATAGTTTTAGGGTTTTTAAGCCTATTTAGGGATTTTTTGGGTCTTTTAGAGTCCTTCAGGTTTTTATGGTATTTTATTGGGTTGAGTGGTTTTAAGGTTTTTTAGTGTTTCTAGTATTTTTAGTGTTTTAGGGGGTTTTTTGGTTTTTAGGGTATTTCAATGTTTTATAATTTTTGAAGTCATTTAAGATTCATTGTATTTGTAGTTGTTTTTATATTTTTAGGTTCATTTAGTGTTCTGGGGGTTTTTATGGTCTTTTAGGAGTTTGAATATTTTTAAGGACTTTTAGGATTTTTATGGGGGTTTATGGATTTTTGTATTTTAGGTTCATTAGTTTTGTTTAGTTTTTTTGGCATTATATATATATATAATGGTATTATGGTTTTATGGATCCATTAGGGATCGATGGTCCTTTAAGGATATTAGGGGTTTGAGGGTCCTTCAGGTGTTCTAGGTTTTATTAGGGTCCTTTTAGGGTTTTTGGTTTTTATGATATTCTAGGATTTTTAGGGGTTTATGGTCTCATCATGGATTTTTTTTGGTTTTAGTTGTTTTTATATTTTTTAGCGGATTATGGATTTCTAAGGTTTTTCATGTTTTCTGGGTATTTTAGGGATTGTAGTCTTTCTAGTGTTTTAGGGTTTTTAGGGATTTTTATGGTTTTAGGGATTTTTAGGGTTTTAGGGTTTTGTTGTGTTTTAGTTGTGTTTAGGGGTTAAGGGTTTTTAGGGGGTTTTATATTTTTTTTTGTGGTTTTATGTTTTTAAGTTCTATAGGTGTTTTTATGGATATTAATGTCTTTAGGGTCTTTTATGGTTTTGGGGGTTTTTTATGATTTCTTACAGTTTCTAGAGTTTTTAAATGTTTTTAGTGTTTTTAGGGTCTTTTAAGGATGGGAGGGGGGGTAAGGGTTTTTTTTGGGTTTTAGGGTGTTTTGGGGTTTTTAGAAACATTTTTATTTATTTGGGGTTTTAGGTTTATTTTGGGTTATGTTGGGGGTTTTCAAGACAATTAGGGGTTTAGGATCCTTTAGATATTTTAGGGTTTTTAGGTTTCTTCTAGGGAGTTTTAGATATTTTTATGGTGCTTCAGTATTTTTAGGCTCCTTTTAGGATTTTAGGGTCCCTTAGGGGTTTTTACATTTTATGGTCCTTTAGGTTATTTTATGTTTTTAGGTATTTAGGGTTTTAATGTTTTTAGATTCATTTTGGGAATTTAGGTCACTTTATGATATTTTAAGGGTTTTTACTATTTTTAGTGTATTTTAGGGGTTTTAAATATTTTTAGGGTCTCTCATGGTCTTTTACATTTAGGGGATTTTATTTTTTAAGTACTTTTAGGTTATTTTAGGGTTTTTAGGATGTTTTAGGCTCTTTTAGTGGGTTTTAAGATATTTTTCATCATATTGGAGTTTTAGGGGTTTTATAAATTTTTAATATTTTTAGCGGTTTTATCGAATTTTAGGGTTTTTTGGGGTTTATGGTTTTTAGGGTTTTCTGTGTTCTTTATGATTTTTAGGTTCTTTAGGGTTTTTATGGGTTTTAACTGTTTGAGGGTTTTTATGATTTTTAGCGTCCTAAGGGATTGGGTTTTTTAAATGTTTTATGTTTATTAGGGTTTTGAGGGTTTATAAGGGTTGTTAGTGTTTTTTTGGTTTTTAGGGTTATTATAGGATTTTAGGGTATTTATTATTTTTAGAGTTATTTTGGGTTTTTTCATTTTAGGGTTTTTAGGGAAATGAAGGGTTTTTTGGAAGTTAAGGTTTTTTATGTTTTTTGGGTTTTTTCGAGTTTTATGGTTATTATCGATTATAGGTTTTCATATCGATTAATGGGTATTTCATAGTTTATTAGGATTTTTATGTCTAATTGGGGGTTTTAGTGGCTTTAGCAGTTTAGGGTTTTTAGGGGATTTTTTGGTTTTTTTGGGTTTTTATAGTATTAGCATTTTTGGGATTTTTCAGTTTTTAGTGGGTTTTTAGGTTTTTTAGTGTTTTAGGGTATATTTTATTGTTTTAGGGTTTTAGGGGTTTTAGGTATTTTATGGGGTAATTTATGGTAATTTATGGGTTTTTTAGATTTTTAGGGGTTTTAATATTTTATTAGGGGTTTTAGAGTTTTTAGGGTCTTTTAGGGGTTTTATAGGTTTTTAGGAGTGTTAGTGGTTTTATATTTTTTACAATTTTAATGTTTTTAGGGGTTTTTAGTGTTTCTTATTTTTTTAGTGTTTTTTCTTAATTTTTTATGATTTTTAGGATTTTTAATTTTTTTAGTGATTTTGAGTTTTGTAATAGGTTTTAGGGGTTTTATCAGTTTTTTGGTTTTTATTTTATTAAGAATCTTTAGGTTTTTATGGTTATCTTGTGATTTTAATTAATTCTAGGTTTTTCACATTTTTATGGATTTTTTGGTACTTCGACAGGATTTTAATGGGTTTTTAATGTTTTTAGAGATTTGGGGGGGTTTAGGGTTTTTAGTGTTTCGATGGGTTTTTTTGGGATTTTAGGTTTTTTTTTTGAATTATTTAGGGTTTGAAATGTTTTATAGGGTTTTTTAACGTTTTTATGGGTTTGAAGGGTTTTAAGAGTTTTTAGTGGTCTTATGAGTTTTGTGGGATTTAATGGTTTTTTGGGTTTTAAGGATTTTTGTATTTTAAATATATTTTTAGTGACATTAGGGGTTTTCCCATTTCTAAGGTTTCTTATGGGTTTAAAGTGTTTTTAGAGTATTATGGTTGTCTTAGCTGTTTTTAGGGTTTTTATAGATTTTTAGAGATTTTTTTTAAGATTTTTATGGTTCTCAGGGTTTTTAGGGATTTTGAGGGTTTCATCGAGCATTAGGGTTTTTATGTTATTTTAGTGTTTTTAATGTTTCATTATTTATTTCTAGTTTTAATTTTTTTTATGTTTTTAGATTTTTCTTAGGGATTATCCAGGTTTCTGAGTTTTTTTTACATTTTTAGGGAATTTTTGGATTTTTTTTGGGGTTTTAAGGTTTCGAGTGATTTTGAGGGGCTTATGGTTTTTTAGGGGTTTGGAATATTATTATTTTTAGGGGGTTTAGTGATTTTTTGTGTTTTTTAGGGTTTTTATGTTTCTTTAGTGTTTTAAACATTTAAGGGGTTTAATGGGATTTTGGAGTTTCTAGTGGGGTTTTAGGGTTTTTAGGGGTTTTTATGGTTTTAAGTATTTTTAGGGTTTTTGGTTTTTTATGGTCTTTTAGGGTTTTTAGGGTTTCTTATTTTTGATGGATTTGAGGGGTTTTTTTGGTTTTTGGGTTTTTATTGGTTTTTGGGCTTTTAGGGGGTTTTTTTGAAATTTTTATGATTTTTAAGGTTTTTTAGAATTTTTAATATTTTTAGAGGTTTAAATATTATTAAAAAATTTAGGTGTTTTCAATTTTTTTATGGTTCTTGGGCATTTTATGTGTTTTCATCATTTAGTGTTTCTTTAATGATTTAAGGGTTGTTTTTTTATATTTTAGGGGTTTTATGTGTTTTTATGTTTGTAAGGTTTTCATAGAGGTTTTCAGGTTTTTTAGTGTTTTTACATTTTTAGGAATTTTATGGATTTTTTTAATATTTTTAGCATTTTTTACTATTTTAGGTATTTTGATGGTTTTAAGGTTTTTATGGATTTTTTAGTTTTTTAAATTTTTTAGGATTTTAGGGGTTTTACATATTTTTATGTTTTTAAGGTTTTCTTAGGTTTTTTCATGGTTTTAGTGTTTTTTATGTTTTTTGGGATTTTAATATTTTTCATTTTTTTATGGATTTTAGGGGTTTTAGGGATTTTTAGGGGTTTTAGGGGTTTTTGGTTTTTGGTTTTTTTTCATTTTTAGGGTTTTATTCTATTTTTAGTTCTTAATTCTTTTAGGTGTTTAAACGGTTTTTAGAGGTTTTAGTGGATTTTTGTTTTTTCGTTCTTAGGGTTTTTAACGGATTTAAGGGGTTTTAGTTTTTTTATGAGCTTTTAGGGTTTTTATGAATATGTGGGGTTGTTATGGGTTTTAATGTTTTTAGGTTTTTTTTGGGTTCTATGTGTTTTCAGGTATTTTTGTTTTCTTAGGATTTTTCATGTTTCTTACGTTTTTAATTATTTAGGTATCTTTTGTGTTTTTTATGTTTTTAAGTTTTTTATGTTGTTTAGGGATTTTTTGTGGTTTAGGATTTTATGGACTTCTAGATTTTTTATGTTTTTAGGGGTTTTAATTGTTTTTTGGTGTTTAGGGTTTTCTTAGGGGTTTTCAAGGTTTTTAATATATTTTTCATTTTTTTGAGATTTCTTGGGTTTTTTTATTTACTGTTTTTAGTGATTTTGAGGGTTTTATGGGTTTTTAGGGTCTTTATGGTTTTTTAGATTTTAGATTTTTTTGAGCTTTTAGGGCATTAATGGTTTTTTGAGTTTTCTAAATTTTTTTGGGGTTTAAAAATTTTAAGGCTTTTAGTGGTTTTAGGGTTTTTATTGCTTTTTAGGGTTTCATATTTTCATTAGGGGTTTTTATTATTTATAGGTGTTAATTATTTTTAAGTCCTCATTAGGGTTTTTAGGGTATTAGCACTTTTTTGGGTTTTTAGGAGTTTTAAATGTTTTAAAATTTTTATGGTTTTCCTGTGGTTTATTTGGATTTTTAGGTTTTTTTATGTTTTAGGGATTTTTAGGTATTTTTCATGATTTTTATTGTTTTTTAGGTTTCTTAGCTATTTTATGGTGTTTTAGGAATTTGTTGAGTTTTTAGGTTTTTTATATTTTTTATGATTTTTATGGGTTTTGAGTGTTTTCATGTTTTTATGGTTTTCTTTGGGGTTTTAGTGTTTTTAATATTTTAGGTATTTTTGGGTTTTTATGAGTTTTATGGGTTTTATGGTACTTAGATATTCTGAGGGTTTTTAGGGTTTTTATGGTTTTTTTTACGTTTTTAATGTTTTTCGTGTTTTTTAGACATTTTTATTGAAATTTTTGGGGTTTAGAGGATTTTTAGATTTTTTTGTTTTTTAGGGTTTAAATGTGTTTTCAGGGTTTTCAAGGTTTTTATTGGGTTTATGGTTTTTAGGGGTTTATGGGTTTTCTATTCATTTTCGGGTTTTTAGTATTTTAATATTTTAGGGGTTAATGTTATTAGGTATTTTTTATAATTTCTATGGTTTTTATGGTATTATGTATTTTGAGTTTTTTTAGGATTTTAATAGTTTTTTGGGTTTTATTTTGTTTTTTATGTTTTTAGTGGTTTTAGGTATTTTAAGGGCTTTAAGGTTTTCTAAGAGAATTACACAGTTTTGAGTTTTTTGTTTTGTTTTTAGAGACTTTTTGTGATTTTCATGAATTATATGGTTTTTAATGCTTTTTAAGTGTTTTTTTTAATTTTAGGGTTTTTTCTATTTTCAAGGGTTTTTATGGTTTTTTAGAGATTTTTTAATATTATATATACTTAAAGAGGTTTTAGGGATTTTGGTGCGTTTTTAGGGTTTTTTATGCTTTTAGTGTATTTTATGGGTTTTATGTGGTTTTTATAGTTTTTAGGGATTTTCAGTTAATACTAAATAAAATCATGTTTTTACGGTTTTTATATTTTTATGGGGTTTAAGTATTTTTGTTTTTTAAGAGTTTCTTTAGTTTTTTAGTGTTTTATGGTTTTTTCTATTTTTAGGGATTTCTAGGGATTTCTAGGGTTTTTTCGGATTTTATGGTTTTTTTGGTTTTAAGGGATTTTGAGGGTTTTAGTGTTTTTAGGGATTTTAGTAATTTTTTTTGATTTTTAGGGGTTTTTAGTGCATTTAGGTTTTTAAGGTTTTCTTGGGGGGGTAGGTGTTTTAGGGTTTTTCTATTTTTTGGATCTTTAGGGATATTTTAGGATTTTAATGAATTTATAGTGTTTTGTGGATTTTGGAGGTATTATAGTTCTTATGGTTATTAGGGATTTTACGTTCGTTTTTGGTTTTTAGGGTTTTTACTGTTTTTATTGAATTAATGGTTTTTATAGTTATTTAATGTTTTTGGGGGCTTAAATGGTTTTTACTATTTTTGAAGGGTTTTAGGGGTTTTATGGGTTTTAGGATCTTTTTTAGTTTTTATTTTTTTTTTAGAATTTTTTGGTTTTTAGGGGTTTTAAGTGTTTTATGGTTTTTATGTTTTCCTAGTGGTTTTAGGTTTTTTAGGGGTTTTTACTTTTTTAGGATTTTTTTGGATGTTTATTTGGATTTTTATGGTTTTTATTTATTTTGATGGGTTTTATGGGTTTTTAGGGGTTTTATGGTGTTTTAAAGATTTTAGAATTTTTATATTTTTAAGGGTTTTAGGTTTTTTAGGATTGTAAGGTTTTATTATGGGTTTTAGTGTTTTTATGGGATTTATCATTTTTAGGTATTATTAGTGCATTTTAATAATTTTTATGGATTTCTAGCGGTTTTATAGATTTGGAGTGTTTTACGGGGGTTTTAGGATTTTTTGGGTTATTTGGATTTTTAGGATTTTATTGTTTTACGGGTTTTTAGCATTTTGGGGTTTTTGAGTAGCTTTAAGTGGTTTTATGTTTTTAAGGTTTTCTTAGGTGTTTTTAGGGGGTTTAGGGGTTTTGAATTTTTGATGGATTTTTAGGTATTTTTTAGGATTGTTATTCTTTTTTAATGTTTTATGGGATTTTGTGTGGTTTTAAATTTTTTCATGGTTTTAGAGTTTTTATGGGTTTTAGAGTTTCTTTGGGTTTTTAGGGGATTTAGGTTTTTTTAGGATTTCAGGGGATTCTTAGGGGTATTCAGGGGATTTAGGGTTGTTTATATTTTTAGGGATTTTTAGGGGGGTTTTTTGGTTTTTTTTGTTTTTTTTCACTTTTAGGGATTTTGACGGATTTTACTGTTTTTTATGGGTTTTGGGGTTTTTTGTTTTGGTTTTTTGGGGTTTTAGTGTTATTTTAGTTGTTTAGGGTTTTAACATTTTTTTTATTTTTTTTATTTTTTAGCGGTTTAAAGGGGTTTTATAGTTTTAATGGGTTTTGGGTTTCTAAGGGGTTTTAAGTTTTTTTAAGGTTTTAGGGTTTTATGGTTTTTAGGGAGTTTTATGGTTTTTTGGGTGTATTATAGATTTTTAGGGTTTTAAGTGTGTTATATTTTTATTGTATTCAGAGGGGTTTTTAGGCTATTTTCGGGTTTTTATGTTTTTAGTGTTTTTGTGGATTTTTTAGTATTTTTTTGTTTTTTAGGGGTTTCTTGGATTTTTACGATTTTATAGTTTTTACAGTTTTTAGTGTTTTTTAGGTTTTACTGGGGTTTTTATTATTATTTTGGGTTGAAGTGGTTTTCAAGTTTCTTTATCGTTATTATGATTTTAACATGGTTTTAATGTTTTTAGTGAATTTTTTTAACTATTTTGGATTTTTAGGATATTTTATGGTTTTAGGCATTTTTATGGATTTGGGGGGGGGGGTTAGGGTCTTTTTATAGGTTTTTAGGGTTTTTAGACTTTTTAAATTTTTTATAAATTTTAAGAGTTTTTGGGATTTTATGGTTTTCTTAGGGGTTTTCAAGGTTTTTGGTTTTTTTACATTTTTAGGGATTTTGGGGAATTTTTTAAATTTTATGGTTTTTAGGGGTTTTAAGTGTTTTTTTGTTTTTTAGGGTTTTGAGGTTTTTTTATGGTTTTTAGGTTTTTTAGTTTTTTATGTTTTTTGCTGTTCTTAGGTGTTTTTTGGATTTTAAATTTTCCTTAGGGGTTTTTAGGGTTTATTATGTTTTAGGGTTTTTTAGGGCAAGGAAGATGCGAGGGTCAGGCTATTCCCGACCCCCCCCCCCCCCCAATTTATAAAGAAAAAAGTGCAGCAGACAAGGGCAGGGTGGGTCCAAAAAGCCCACACCAAAAAGCCCTAAACCCCCCAAGACACCAAAACCCAAAAAAAAACCAAAGAAGAAGATAAAAAAATAGGAACAACCAATCAAAAGTCTAAAATCTCCATCCCCATAAGGGTCCCCATCAGCACCATAACCAGTGGAATCATGTGACTTCACTAACTCCAATTCAGATGATTCGTATTGCTTTAGGAAGGATGTTTAGTAATCTGTGAGATGTTGAGGCTTCACATCAATCTGCACCTTGACAGGCCGGCCACCCTTGGCAGATGTATTGGCTTTGCAAAAAGCCCTCATAGACACAGTCCTTGGAAAATTAGAGTAGTCCTTCCTCGGTTTCCTCTTCCGGGGATCTAAAGAGACCCCTGAAGAATTGTTTTCTTTCCCATGAGGAGTGTCCACCTCAAAGAAATACCTCTCCTTGATGATCAAATTCATATTATGACACCCTTCTACCCCCATCCTAGAAAAAAGATTTATCAGGGACAAATGGGTCTTCCTGATTTAGGGAGAAAGCAGCAAGAGCCCCGCATCGCGGTATCTGAAGAGCCACCAAGGCAGAATCATCAAAATCAATGCAAGGTGGGGATACCTCACCAGCAAGGGCCAATTGTAACTACCTGTCCTCCCTAGGCCACATGCAAACCTCCATAGTCAGCTCCATCACCTCCCTATGATCAGCAGCCCCCCCTGTTCAAGATCAAACCGAGTTGAATCCCCCTGTATAGCCTCACTATTAGAAGCGCCCTCATGCACCAAAAAACCCAAGGACCCCTGCCTAGGCCACGGATATCCCTCCAACACAACAGAATGATTCTCCATAAGCTCCCCATACTGAGGGAATTCCCCTTTCTTATCCTCCTTCACCAGCACCTGGCTAAGAGAGTGTGTATCAACTTGTTCATTCCCCTCCTCTTGGTCAAGGACCTTCCCTTCCACAGACTCCCCAACCTGCTCAGCCACCACCTCCTTCTTGTCCATCACCCCTGGCATATCCACCTTACCCTGACCATCTTCAACACTGTCTTCTCCAGCCTTCACATTACTCTCAACCAACATAAACTGCACCTCGTCACTACCATTTTCATCAAAGCTCAATTCTTGAACAACAGCATCGACCACCGGAGAAGCATTCTTAACGCTCCCTCCTCCATGCTCAGTGGCATCGACCAACACCTTCCTCTATTCCTGTTCAGTAGGCATCTCACATCCCACATTGACAAACGGGGACCCTTTCGCCTCTTCATCAATGTCTATCCCTTCAAAATGGTTAAAAGTTGGAAACAATTCCTACCTCTTCTTTAGACTACTGTAATCGGAAATAGGAATCCCACCAGAAATAAACTCCATGCCAAGAGAGCCTCCAGCAACTGGAAGCTTCAAATCACTCCTCAAGAACTTGAAGATAGCACACACTTTAGTTACCAATTGGCACACATCTACTTTCCAAACGCTGTGTGCACCCAAAATCTCAAAAAACGTTGAGGGAGCTACAACAGACAGCCCAGGAACTGAATAGGAGGAGACGCTTCTACACCGGCACACAGATGCAGTGTGGCCTAACCTGCAAAAATTCGAGCAGAAGTAGACCCAGGGTTCAAAGAAAACCTACTGTTGCCACTGGAGTTCACCTTCAATCTCGACACAACCCCAATTTACTGGGGGCTTGTACACGTCCACCTCTATGAAAATACATGGATCAAAGGGGTGACATGCGGAGCTCGTCCGTGAATCCATACAAAGAAATCACCTAATGATATTACCAATGACGTGAAGGATGGCTGGATTCTGGATGGGGAGAACAATTCTAGGAATAGATACCCACAACGTCGTGCTTGGGGGGCACAATTCAGGGGGAAATCAAAGCTCCACTGGAATAAGTAGATCCAAAAACTGATGAAAATCCTTGGAGCCACAACCCAGACCACGAACAAATCATCATCTTTCCCAAAACGAACCAAAAAATTACGGGCATCAAGTAACCCTAACATAGCTCTTTCTCAACGATTCCAAGAAGAAGGAACGAACCTGTCAAAATCATCGATATAGGGCCGGTTCCTCCCTAACTGAACCACCAGCATCAGATCCAAAAGGGCAGAGGCCAAAGAAAACTCTTGAGTAGAAACCAGGACCGAGGGCACACCGTTCTGGCAGTGAGGAACATTCGGGAAAATTGTAATCTTTGGGAAAAGGGGGGGAATCTCCCGCTCATCTTGCAGGGAAACCCCATTTTCCGACCCTCCAATCCCAGGGAGGGGTGGCGCCGCCGCGAGCATCATCAACGACAACATCTTCGTCAATGGATCCGTGAATCACCATTATGTGATAGAGAGAAGGAGAAGCGCCATCTTATTTTCTGAGGGTTTTTTAGGGATTTTTAGGTTTTTTATTATTTTTTATCCTTTTAAGGATTTTTAGGGTTTTGGGGTTTCTTTTTGTTTTTAAGGGTTTTAGAGTTTTTTTGGGTATTTTGAGTTTTTTAGGGTTTTCAAGGGTTTTAGTGTTTTTAATGTTTTTAGGGGATTAAGGGGTTGTTAGTGTTTTAGTGGGTAGTGGGGGATTTTATGCATTTTTAGAGGGTTTCAATGGTTTCTAGGGGTTTTATGGTTTTTAAGGGATTTAGGGTTCTATGGAATTTTTCGGGTGTTATCATTTTTAGGGTTTTCAGGGGATTTATTTGTTTTTATGTTTTTAATGTTTTCGTGGGGTTTTAAGGGTTTTTATGATTTTAAATATATTGAGGGATTTTTAGAGATTTTTTAGAATTTTATGTGTTTTTATGATTTTTAGGGATTTAGACGGGTTTTAGGGTTTTTATGGTACATTGAATTATTTAGGTTTTAGGGGTTTGATGTTTTTATTGGGTTTTATTGTTTTCTTAGGAGGATTTTGGGTTTTTAGGATGTTTTACATTTTTGGTATATTTTAAGGTATTTTTTATGATTTTTATGATATTTATGTTTTTTATATATCTTTTTGGGTTTTTAGTGTTTTTTTTAATTTTTAGGGATTTCATTTTTTTGACTTTTTAAAAGATTGTATGGGTTTAAATGGATTTTAGATTTTTTTTGTTTTAGGTTTTTATGGGTTTTAGGGGTTTTTTGGTTTTTTGGGGTTTTGTGGTTTTTAGGGGTTTTGTGGTTTTTAGGGGTATTATGGTTTTTAGGGTATTTTTAGGGGGTTTTAGGGTTTTTTGGTTTTTTTGGTTTTTAAGTGTTTTTAGGTTTCTAAGGATTTCTTACGGGTTTTTTCATGGTTTTTAGGGGATTTTGTGTTTTTAGAGATATTTTTTGGGATATTTTTTTTTAATTTAATGGGTTTTTAGGTTTTATGTAATTTGAGGGGGTTTGTTGGTTTTTAGGGTGATTTTTTAGTGTTTTTAATGTTTTTATGTATTTATGGATTTAATGTGTTTTTAGGTTTTTCTTAGGGGATTTTTATTGTTTTTTGCAGTTTTGAGGGTTTTCTTCTGTTTTTATGGTGTTTAATGGTTTTTAGATCATTCTATCATTTTGGGGGTTTGAAAGCTTTTTGAGTTTTAGTGTTTTTATGGGTTTTTTTGGGTTTTAAGGTTTTTATGTTTTTATCGGGTTTTATTGTTTTTAGGGGTTTTATGGGTTTTTATAGGTTTTAATGTCTTTTTAAGGATTTTAAGGTCATTAGCATTTTTAGGCTTTTATTTTTTTTAAGTGTTTTTGGTTTTTCAGTGTTCCTTCTGGGTTTTCACAGTTTGAATGTTTCTTGTATTTTTTTGGCATTTTTTGGATTTTTATGGTTTTTATGGATTTTGTGGGGTTTTATGGGATTTTGTTGTTTTTATGCTTTCTATGGTTTTTAGCATTTTTAGGTTTTTAGGGGTTTTATGTAATTTTAGGGTTTTATGGTTTTCTTATGGTTTTCTGGTTTTCTAGTGTTTTTTATGTTTTAAGGATTTATAGGATATTTTAATATTTTTATAGTTTTTTTTGTTTTTTTGGGATTTTGTGGATTTGGGGTTTTTTTAATGATTTTAGGGGTTTATGGTTATTTTGGGGTTTGAATGTTTTTTTGAGTTTTATAGGGTCTTAATGGTTTTTATCCATTTTAAATGTTTATAGGGGTTCAAATGGGTTTTAGTGTTTTTAGAGGGGTATTAGGTTATTTATTGGGTTTTACTATTTTATGGTTTTTAGGGGTGCATATGGTTTTTATGGGTTTTTTGGATTTTTTGGGGTTTTAGGGTCATTTTAGTGTTTTTTGTGTTTTTTGTTTTTTAGGGATTTTATGTGTTTTAGGATTTTAAGGTTTTCTTAGTGTATTTATTGGTTTTAGGGAATTTTAAGTTTCTTGGGATTTTAGGTATTTTAGGGTTTTTATGCAGTTTTATGGGGTTTTATTGTTTTTTTGGGATATAGGGGTGTTTTAGGGTTTCCTAGATTTTTTAGAGTTTTGTGGTTGTTTGGAGTTTTTAGGGATTTTTTTTTTTGAGTTTTCAGGGTTTTTATGGGTTTTGGAGTTTTATAACTCTTTTAGGTGTTTAAATGGTTTTAAGAGTTTTAGTTATTTTTAGGGTTTTTTGGTTTTTTGGGATTTAAATGTCTTTTAGGATATCTATTGTTTTAGTGTTATTTTAGTTTTTATTGATTTTATGTTTTTTAGGTTTTTATGGATTTAATAGGGGTTTCAGGGGTTTTTATGTTTTTAGGGATTTTTAGGATTTGTATTGTTTTTAGGTGTCAATGGATTTTAGGGTTTTTATGGTTTTTAGGGTTTTTTGGGGTTTTTATGTTTCTTATGGTTTTATGTGTTTTGGGGTTATTAATAATTTCTTATGTTTTTTCATATTTTTAGTGTTTTTTTATGTTTTTAGGGATTTTTAGTTAATTTATAATATGTTTATTTGTTTTTAGGATTATTTGGTATTTTTATGGTTTTTGTTTTTTTTTGGGTTTTTTGATTTTTTTGGTTTTGTAGGGTTTTTTAGTTTTTTTCGTTTTTTATATTATTTAGAATTTTTAGAGTTTGGGTAGTTTTTATGTTTTTGGGTGGGTTTTAAGGTTTTAGGGATCTATATGGTTTTTAGGGGTTTTTAGGGTTCTAGGGTCTTTTTAGTTGTTTGAGGATTTTTAATTTATTTTAGGTTTTTAATGGTTTTATGAGTTTTTATGGGTTATAAGGGTTTCTTTGCGGTTTTCAGGGTTTTTAGGAGTATCAACAATTTTATGGATTTTTGTTGGATTTTTTTGGAAATTTATTGTTCTTAGTGTTTTTGAGGGGGTTTAGGGTTTTAAGGGTATTTATAAAATTTTTAATCTTTTTTGGGGTTTTTTGTTTTATTAGGTTTTTACATTTTTCTTAGGTTTTTAGGGTTTTTAGGGTTTTTTATATTTTTAGTGTTTTTTAGATTTTTTAGGATTTTTTGGTTTTTTAGTGTTTTTATGGATTTTGATGTGTTTTTTGGGGGTTTTTGGGTTTTTATGGTCTTTTTTGGATTTTAAGGGATTTTTTTTTATGTTTTCAGGGTTTTATAGATTTTAGAGTCTTTTAATGTTTTAAAGGGTTTAAAGGGTTTTTAGAGTTTTTATTGGGTTTTTATTGATTTTATGGGTTTTTAGGGGTTTTTATGATTTTTATGATTTTAGGGTTTTTAAAATTTTTAGGGTTTTAATGTATTTTAGTTTTTTATGTGTTTTGTGTATTTTGTGGTTTTTAAGGTTTTCATAGGGGTTTTAAAAGTTTTTAGGGTAGTTGAAATTTTTAAAAAACTATGGAGTGATTTGGAGGTCCCTCTTAGTAACAATTCATTAGTAGGGGTTTCTAGATAATGTATTGGTAGAAGAAAATATTTATACACTTAATGCCAAGACATAGTTTCTAAAGGACTCTATTGGAGTAGTATACCGAATTTCTAAGGGTGAGGTGTGTCAAAATTTGTGCACATATGCTATGGTAGTGTGTGATAATGGTAGCAACAACTTTAAAAGGGGGATCTAGTATACTGGAGAGAGTAGGGATAAGGAGGGAAATGAGTGGGAGAAGACTTCATATGGTATAGGGAGGTTGCTAAATTATAAATAGGAAACCAACCCGAGGAGAACCTTTTCTTGTCTAAACATAAACAACCCATTTGAAAGTATGAGTAATGAGGTAGAGTTTGAAGGCAATCCCAATTGTCACTTTGAAAACACATCTGGTGATGTTGGATAATCCTCATATGGTAATGGATTAGGAAGGGCCTGGAAAGTCCTACACTTTCAAAGAAGGAAGAAAGAGAATAAAGAAAAAAGAGACCAGGGGAGATACATTGTCTCCAGGAATCCGAAACCAAAGGGACATAAAGATTAGTCCTACCTCCGTAGAACGATGGATACCCAGTCAGCCAAAAATAGGGGAAACACAAGTAGAATGAGATCGAGATAGTGGCATGAGAGGAGGGTCAAAATTTTGATGTAAACTAGTCTCATGAGCAAGAGAAATAAACGTCAAAGGCAGAGGACCAACATGAAGAGATGAAATTGCAATCTGAGGAGGTGATGCTAGTGGTGGAGGATATTATTCCACCTAGACATCAGTGTGAGGCTGGGCCTCATGGAGGCTTATAGTGCCTAAAGGATATGGATTTGGATAAGAATATGGAACAACTCATGCATTCTAGTGAAGAAATGAAGGTGGCATACCTTCTGATATATGCTACGAGGAAAGATGTTGATAAAATTATGGGAATATTAATCCAAGTGGAATTTACCAGAGATCAAGCCGATTGGATTTACAAGAAAGACCTCATATTGGCTAGAGACTTTAGCATCAAGAATATTAGCAAAGATGAGTATATAGAATCTTGGGATTATCTATAATGACATTATGATGAAATCCAAGAGGCCGATATAGACTACCAGGTTAGTTCCTTTACCTAGAATCTGTTTAGGGAAGGATATTTCAATAACCTTAGAATTGTGTTTAATAAGTTTGTTGTATCCTTTAATGATTTATCTTCTTTATCTATTAGGGTTCTCACTTTTTCTTTAAATTTGTTAGAAAATAAAAATGTTTATTTGGAGTAGGGTTTTTAGGGTATTTGTTTTTATGTATTTTTTATAATTTTTATGCGTATTTTGGGTTTTTGGTAATTTTTAGGGTATTTTAGGGTTTTAAGGTTTTGTTGGGTTTTTTGGGTTTTTTCGTTTTTGAAAGTTTTATAACATTTTTAGGGATTTGAAGGGTTTTTATGGGTTTTTTGTTTTTAATGGGTTTTTTGGGTTTTTTTGGAATTTTCAAGGTTTTTATGATTATTTTAGTGGTTTTTATGATTATTTTAGTGGTTTTTGTTTTTATGGGTTTTTATGAATTTTTGGTGTTTTTACAGTTTTAGGGTATTTGAGGATTTTTAGGTAATTTTACAGTTTTTAGGGGTTTAAATGGTTTTTATGGGTTTTGAGTGTCTTTTTTAAAAATTATAGGGGTTTCATCATTTTTTATTTTTTTAGGGGTTATAAGTGTTATTAGGTCATTTAGGTTTTCTTAGGATTTTTCATGGTTTTATGGTTTTTTAACTTTTAAGATATTTTTATGGATTTTTAGTATTTTTATTATTTTTTAAGGTTTTAATGTATTTTTATGGTATTTAGGGTTTTATGGGTTTAATCATTTTTTAGGTTTTTAGGGGTTTTAATTGATTTTATGTTTTAATGTTTTCTTTGGGTTTTCAGGGTTTTTCAGGGTTTTCAGTATTCTTTATGTTTTTATGTTTTTATGTATTTTCAGCCTTTTTAGGATTTTTATGGTTTTATTATTTTTATGGATTTTGAATATTTTTTGATTTTTTTAGGGTTATAATGGTTTTTAGATTTTTTTAAAAAAAATATGAGTTTAAAGGTGTTTTTAGAGTTTTTAGTTGTTTTCTAGGATTTTATTTATATTAAAAAAATTTAAGGTTTTTAGGGGTTTCTATGGTTTTATGTTTATTAGTGTTTTTAGGGTTTTATATATTTTCTAGGGGTTTTAAGTGTTTTTATGTTTTTAGGTTTTCTTAGGGGTTTTCATGGGTTTTTTTCTTTCTCTGTTTTTTGGGATTTTTTCAATTTTTTCATAATTTTTATGTTTTTTTGGGATTTTGAAGGTTCTAAGGGTCTTTAACATTTTTATCATTTATTAGGTTTTTAGGGGTTTAATTGTTTCTAGTTTTGAGTGGTTTACTTAATATTTTTCAAGGTCTTTTAAGGTATTTTACATTGGTATTGAATTTAGCAACTTTTTTCTTTATTTTTAATATTTTTTGTTTTTTAGGGATTTTGATGGTTTTTAGGGTTTTTTGGATTTTTGGTTATTTTTTGAATTTCAATTGTTTTCAATGTTTTTAATGTTTTTCTATTTTAATGGTTTTTGGAGTTTTTAGTGAGTTTTAGGTTTTTATGGGGTTTTAGGGTTTTTAGGGTTTTTAGGTTTTCGTATGTATTTTGGGGTTTTAGGGTTTTTGGTGAATTTTTTAGGTTTTTTAGTGTTTTTAGGTTTTTATGGGTTTTATGTTATTTTTGGTTTTTATGGTTTTTTAGGGTTTTTTGTATTTTTGGATTTTTTACATTTTTTGGGATATTTATGGATTTTGTTGGATTTTTATGGTTTTTATGGGTTATTAGTGATTTTGAGGGTTTTTAGGCAAAGAAAGTTCAGGGCCAGGCGTGACACGACCCCACAAAATTTATTAACAAAAAAGTAAGTATAAGGCTTTTCATGGAGGGTCTGCACAACCGAGTGTGCAAGTCACCCTACATGTCCGAGTCCACAAGGGGAATACAAAAATACAGTGCTACAAAGGACCACATGGAACATCCATCCTCAATTTATTTCATGGAGAGCACATCTTCCACCTTGTTCGCTTCTTCGTATGCTTGTGTGACCACAATGTTCATACCATGAGAAGTCCTCAGACACTCATGCCATTGCGGGAGAAGCCTCCATGGGATTCTCCTTGTTTTACTTTTGAGGGATTCCACTACCAACATCGAGTCAGATTCAGTCCCTAACTGCTTCCACCTAAAGTGAGATGCAAACTAGAAAAACATTATCACAGCCCAAAGCTCCGCTTCATATGCACATCCATTCCCAATGAAGTGATAAAATCATCCTTTAACAAAGCCTATGTACGTCCGAAAATTGCCTCCACAACTGGAGAGACCAGGATCACCCAGAGAAGCACCATCCTCAGTGACTTTTATCCATTCTGGTATTGGTGGAATCCACCAAATGAATTTAAAATACCTTGGTTTCCTGCATCTTCTAGTGACTCTGAAGGATCTCAAAACAATAATATCATTAACATAATTATCCATCGTACCAACTTAGATATGAGAATCCATGCGGACGACTGTGTGAATCGCCACCACACAACTACGGAGGCCGTAGGGAGCGTTATCAAAAACCACATTATTCAGGGCTTCCCACACAAAAGAGATGAGGGCCGCAGCAAAAGCAAGAAGTAGGATGGAAACCTTTTGACTACATTTCACACTGACAACACTGCTGAAAAGAGCAGACAACATGCTATCAATGTAGATTTTCAACTGGAAAATGACCTGAAGATGCTCCCAAAGACCAACAACCAATCTACATTTAAGAAAAACATGCTTCAGTTTTTCCTCTTCCTGAAGACAGATGGGGAAAGCAGAAGACAATAACCAACCATATCTTTTCAACTGCTCTTGAACTGGCAATCTGTTTCACCAAATTTTCCATAGTAGAAGGTGAATGGAATGGGGAATGAAGGGCCTCCGAAATTTAGAAATCCAAGCAGGGGGTTGAATTCCCTGCTCACATTCAAACCGGTAAAACTCCTTCGTACTCAAATTCCCAACCATATTGGGTTTCCAAATAAGACAATCCATATAAATTTAGTTGTACCTTTTTATTTGTGTGATAATATTTTGCAGCAGAATGCTTTCAATCTCACTCATGTTATTGTTGAGATTAGCGATGGACCAATGCTCAAAACTCTGAGGGGGCTGGACAGATTCACAGATGGGTAGTTCAATCCTGGTGGTCGTCCAACAATTTAAAATCGAATGCCTAGAGACAACCCATTTAGAGTAATAAATAATGCTTCTATAGGAGGAGATGACCGTGGTCCAGACCGAAGAAGGAATTAAGCCAGGGAACTCCTCACAGAGTTTGGAAGTGAACCTTTCCCTCACGAAGTCACGACTCCTGTCCTGTGGGATGAAAATTTTCCATGTAAATTTACTAATTAAGGAATCATTGAATTTTATAAGGTCCTTGATTCCTATCCCACACATTTCGATGGTCTTGGTACATTTTTTCCATAACAAAGATACAAGCTTCTTCTCAGTCATGCAGCCCGTCCATGCAAAGTTCCTGATTTTTGCTTTCAAATTCTTGACGAGACTTGTCGGACATCTATAGATGGAGAAAACATGCACAAACATGGATGTAATAATAGAATTGATCATGTAAACTCTTCCCACCCGAGATAAGCATTTTCCTTTCCATATCACAAGTTGTTGAGTGATTTTGAGAGAAATTCCATCAAGGTATCCACATTTCAGCTTCCCCAAAAACAAGGAGACCCCCAGGTACATGAAAGGGAGGGATCCCCTCATGACACCAAGAGTTCTTACAATTCTGTGTTGCCTAGAGGGTGGAATCCCATTTCCAAAAATAATAGAGGACTTTTTCCAAATGATCGATTGCCCTGTAACCTCTTCATAATGTTAAAGCGGTAATTTAATTGAGGATGGGGTACGCCTATCTGCCTTCTCAAAAAGGATAATGTAATCCGCATACATAAGATGAGTTTTCACATAAAGATCATTCCCAGCTTTTATTGGAGCATAAAAACCGTCCTAAACAAGATCAATTATGCATCTTCTATGATAATCTTGAACCAGAGAAAAGAGGAGACTAGAAATTGGATCACACTTCCTGAAACCGCAAGAGCAATGAAAGAATCCCTTTGGGGATCCATTAACAAGAAAAGAGATTCTAACACTGGACAAGATAGTATGGATGTGATTGATGAAAGAGGTGTAGAAGCCATACCTGCTGAGAACAGTAAAGATGAATCTCCATTTGTTCATATCAAATTCCTTTAAAATATCCAGCCTCATAGCAATGCTTCCATACTTAGAGGCCTTCCTCATGATGTTGATACCCTTCGATGCAGAAAATAGGTATCTCTGAATATTACATCCCATGACAAACCTAAATTGGTTTGGGGATATTATCCCACCGACAATCTTCCCCAAACTGATCGCCTGAATTTTACTTATTATCTTTGTAATAGTGTTGACAAATGCCACCAGACGAAAGTCCCCAATATCCAAGGCATTATCTTTCTTTGGAAGTAAAGTAAGGTTGTTGGAGTTCTTTCCATGGGGGATGGAGTAGGAAATAAATAAATCTCTGATAGCATTAGTGACCTCCACATCTAAAATATCCCAATAAAACATGAAGAACTTATTACTAATGCCATCTGGGCTAGGAGTGCTATCCATATTCAGTGAAAAAAGATCAAACCTGACTTCCTCTTCAAATGAGGCATCAGTAAGTCTCCTATTCTACTGATCATTAATGAAAGGATCAATACATCCAAATAATCTATGGGTCTAATCAGGCCCGCCATCATTGTATAAACCCTTGAAATTACCAACCACAACATTGGAGATCTCATGTTCACATGAAAAGGAGGTCCCATTAATCCGAATGACATTCAGAACTTTCTTTGATTTTTTCTCCATGTGAAGATGATGAAATAATTTGAAGTTCCTATCCCCTTCCTTGAGCTAGGCCATGCTAAATTGGTTTCTATCAAGCTTCTCTTTTAATCCGAAAAGATCATCCAGCTTAGAATGATGTTGTATTTCTTCCCTAGGGGGGGGGGTTAGATGTTTCTGAGTGTTTATTTGACAGTGAGCAAGCTGGGATTCAGTAGCCTTAATGCCATAATCAATCTTGGAGAAAGAGATCTTAATACATTCCTTAAGAAGATTTTTTATCCATTTGAGTTTTTCCGCCACAAGAATGTGTGGTCTACCATAAAAGGTGGTACTCCACCCATTAACAACCACTTCCCTGGAACTAGGAATGGTGAGCCAAGCATTGTTGAATTTGAATGGAAAAGGAGGGGACCTGTGGTTATTGTCACTAATTTCAATCATCAAAGGGTTGTGATCCGAATTGAACTTTGGGAGATTAGCTACAGATATCGCACATCAAGAACAACTATCATTGATTTGGAAGAAACATCTATTTAATTTACTTTCTTGTCTCCCATTGATGGTGAACCTTCCCTATGTAATGTGATCACCCGCAATAGGGATTTCTGGCAGATTGCACTAATCAAGACAAGAAGATAATTCCTCTACAACAATGTGTGAGAAAGATGATCCAATCCTTTTATCTGGCCACAACACCGTATAAAAATCACCAACCGCAACCCATTTGTGATGAGTGTGCTCACTGATGTTCATCATATCACGCCATAGTTTCCCTCTCCTAGTGTAAACACATGAGGCATTTACAAAATAAATTTTATGTATAGAGTCATAATTATGAAACCATAGTGAGATGACCAGAGGTCTCCTATCAAAGGGTAACAATTGAATATTATCATGCTTGAGCACCCAAAGAGTCTCCATACCACTCTCAATGTTATTATCAGAAACATCAGAATATCCAAACTTCTTCTAATTAAGGCCCTTCCAATTATCAAAATTGTTCATAGATTCTCCTATCCCAAGTAGAATTGGTTTTTTGGATAAAATATAATGCTTGAGGGCATAGGTCGTGGGTGAATTTCCCATCCCTCTACAGTTCCAGAAACTGATATTCATTAAGAAGAGGTTTTCCCACCCCCAGGAAGGGGTAGTTTCTTTTTGGATTGGGGATCAATGTCCTTCCCTTTTCCTTTCCTGCCCTTATTCTTATGAGGCCTGCCAACAAGCTTCTTCTTGGGTTCAGACACATTCCCAACCACCTGCTCCTCATCAGGAGCGCCACTATTAGAAGACACATGGGACTCTTCTTCATGACCTTGCTCATTACCCCCATCATCATCCCAGAATCTACCAGAGAGTGGGGTGAACATGTTTGTGGAACAAAGCCCTTCAGGAGGATCATCATCGGAGGAAACCCTTCTTGAAACCTTACTTGAGATGACCAGAGTGAATGCCCCACTAATGTCCTGCAGAGCACCATCAGAATTCTCAAGTGCCCCAGCAATAACAGCACACACTCTACTATCTTGCACGATTCCATCCTCCTGATCCAGTGTCCATAGGACTCCCATCCCCTAGCATTTGGGGAGGGGAATAAGGAGTGGATGATGAATCATTACTGGGTATGACTGTATCATTAGAGGGGCCAATTGATAACTCTACTTGTCCTGTAACATGTAGCACCTGAGCTGAATTATCACCCAGCATAGATTTGGCAGCCTGTTGCCCACTGGTAGCACCCCGGACATCCTTAGCTGCATGTGGAACTACCTCCGTCCCCGTAGGAACACTAGATAGAATGGTAAAATCAGGGTCCCATGTGTTTTCCATACAGGTTAGGCCAGATTGAATCCTTCTAGATGCAAGTGGATTATCAAGGATATTGGCGTCCTTGAAGGTTTTAAGGATCTGTATGTTTTTTATAGTGTTTTTGGGTTCTGTTTTTTTATTTTTTAGGTTTTTTAAAGGTATTTAGATATTTTATCTTTTTTAGGGGTTTAAATGGTTTTTAGAGGTTTATATATTTTTTAGGGTTTTTATCATTTTTTGGATTTTAGTGGTTTTAGGTTTTTCTATTTTAAGGTTTTCTTAAAGGTTTTCAAGGTTTTTTTTCTGTTCTTTAATTTTTAGATATTTTATTTTGTTTTTAATATTTTTATGTTTTTTAGTGTTTCTAGTATTTTTTGTATTTGTTTTAGGGTTTTTAGAGTATTTAGGTTTTTAGGTGTTTTAAATGTTTTCAGGTTTTTATGGTTTTCTTATGGGTTTTCATAGTTTTTAAAGTTTTTTACGTTTCAGGGGATTTTTAGGTATTTTTTATGGATTTTTATGGTTTTTTGGGTTTTTAAGGATTTCAAGAGTTTTTATGGGTTTTTAAGATTTTTATGGTTTTTATGGTTATTTTTGGGTTTTTGGGTTTTTGGGTTTTTTTTGTTTTTTAGGATTTTTTATTATGTTTTTGGGGTTTTTAGAGTTTTTAGAGTTTTTTTTAATTTTTTTATGTGTTTAAAGGGTATTTATAGTTTTCAATGGTTTTAGGGTTTTCAGATTTTTAAGGTTTTAGGGGTTTTAGTGTTTTTAGGGGTTTTTAGGATTGGTAGCTTCTTTTTAGAATTTTTAGCTTTTTTACATTTTTTAGGGGTTTTATGTGTTTTTATGATTTTATGGATTTCTTTGGGTTTCTTATGGTTTTTTGGGTTTTTATATTTTTTCAAGGATTTTTAAGGAGTTTTTTAGGATTTTTAGGTTTTTTAGGGTTTTTAAGGATTTTGATGATTTTTAGGGTTTTAGTTTTTCTTCATTTTTAGGTTTTTTTGATTTTTTAAGTGTTTCTTGGTGTTTATGGTTTACTTATGGTCTTTACCAGTTTTTAGAGAATATTATATTTTTATATAATTTTTATCATTTTTATGTTTTTTATGGTTTTTTGGGATTTTTTTTGGGTTTTTTGGGGTTTTTAGGTTTTTAATATTTATTAAAAAAATTTAGGTTTAAAGGACTTTTACAGTTTTTAGTGGTGTTTGGGTTTATTATTGGTTTTTACGGTTTTTAAGGATTTTAAATTTTTTATGTATTGTTGAATTTTTTGGGGTTTTATAGTTTTTTATATCTTTTTAGGTTTAAAGGTGTTTTAATTGTTTTTAGGTTTTTAACGATTTCTTATGGTATTTCAGGGGTTTTAGGGTTTTTTTATTGTTTTAGTGTTTTTTAGCAGTTTTTTGGTTTTTTAAGGTCTTTAGGGATTTAGACGGAATTTTGGATTATTTTGGTTTTATGGTTTTGTTGGGGTTTTAGAATTTTTTTTTTGGGGATTTTATGGATTTTAAGTGTTTCCAAAAAAGTAGGAATTTAAAGGGTTTTTTAGAGTCTTTAGTTTGTTTTTATGGTTTGTAATGGTTTTCTTATGGTTTCTATGATTTTCAGTTATTTTAGTGTTATTAGAATTTTTAGATTTTTTAGGGGTTTTATGTTTTTTATGTTTTTAAGGTTTTATAAGGGCAAGGAAGATGTGAGGATCGAGCTATTCCTGACCCCCCAAAATTCATTAAAAAAAAGAGACGCAGAAGACAAGGGAGGGGAGGGGTCAAACGACCAGCACCCAAAAACCATTTACAAACCCAAGACACCAAAGACCCCATCAAAAGAAAGATATAAAAAGAAAAAACACACAAAACCAAGCAAGAAAGGTCTTGTAGCAGTCCCAACCAAACAACAACCAACATCCAGCAGTAGCAGCACCATCACCATACAAAGCAACGTCATCACCTCCAAAGAATCCGCAACATCACGTATCAGCCAAGTAGCAGCCAATGTCCAGCCCATCGGATTTAGATAGCCACCACCTCTTTCAGGAGTTCCCGGAAAATAGTCCTCAAGCGAAGCAGCATCCCCTAACCAGCAACTCACCATCCAACAACCATCACATCCATGCTAAAAAGCATCCAGCAACAACCAGCTTGCACCCAACAGCGCCCAGTCAGAGGACACAACACCACCAAGAAACAAGCAGCAACCATTCACACCGAGCACAACTTCTAGCACCTTCTCAGCAGCTCCAAATTCATCAGCTTTCACACATCCCAATCCAGCAGCGTACATCAGCCAGCACCAAAGAATCTGATGTCCAACAACTCTCGATGGTCCACACCCCACAACAGAGCAAACAACACACCACCAGCACCCATACCCAGGACCAGGCTGCAGCACCCAAAAGAGAGATCCCAGCTCCAAGAAATTTCCCCAGAAGAATTGCCCATCATCACCAGACTGTGCCTAAAATTTCCCAAAAAATCCAGAAGCCAGAACCCATAATGGATCATGACCAGAACCGCAACCAGAACACCATAGGTTTTAAGATTCAAGGACTTCCAGCTAGAACCGACATCAACAGTGAGCAGAATGGGAGGAAACATACGCACCTGAATCTGGATCTTCTTCATAGACTTAAACCAAGTAGATATGTGCATCCACATAACCAAAAATAGCGTGGAAACACCAGGCCGGCACCAGACCTTCTGCCTTTATGAAGGACCATCGAATCGCCAGAGAAGCCACCAAAAACCATCTAAGCGAAAACCAGAGAGGGTGACCGACCATTGAGGAGGTCTCCACCCAAGCCGTCGAGGTAGCTCCCTCCAACGATGAAGATTGTGACCCCGTTGCATCCTCATAAGTTCCTGTCCACAGGAGCCAAGAGCACCACCACGCTAGGACAAAAGACATCGCCGGGACCACCATCTCTTCTGAAGAAGACGTTGACCCCGCTGACCCATCAGGAAACCCAGATCTGTAAAAACATCCCAAAAAGGATGAAATCCAGGAGGGTTCCTGGCCTCCAAGGAGTCACCGGCTTCGCCAAAACCCAGAATGGAATGGATCAAAGCCGAGCAAAACCGCCGCACAAGCCATGCCAGAATGTTGTCCCCTTTTCTCGAAGAATACCACCAGATCTCGACACCACCAAGAAGCATCCAGGTCTCCCGCAAGTGAATCGAAGATGAACCATCAACCAGAACTCCATCCGCAACATCAAATCGAACAAAGCCGCCACTGAAGAGGATTCCCAAAGGAGAACCTGGAAATCGCCGCAGCACAAGCCCAGGAGAGAGAGACGACATCCTTAATCTTGGGGGTCTATGGTTTTCTAAGGGGTTTTCAGGTTTTTATACATTTTTTGGGACTTTTAGGGATTTTTTGGGTATTTTTTGGATTTTTATGTATTTTTTGAGGTTTTAGGGGTTTTATGGTTCTTTTCATCAGATTTTAGGGTTGTTCTATTTTTAGGATTTTTAATGTTTTTAGAGTTTTTTTAACTTTTTTAGGGGTTGAACTGGCTTTCAAATTTTTTAGAATTTTTTATGTGTTTTTATGTTATAATTTATCTTTTCAATTTTTTGGTTTTTAGGTTTTTTTAGGGTTTCTAGAGTTTTTAGTTTTTTAGTTGTTTTAATTAATTTTAGGATTTTATGTATTTTATAGGGGTTTTTTGCATTTTTTGTATTCTCTTTTTTAGTGATTTATAGGGTTTTATTAGAATTTTTATGGTTTTGTAGGGTTTTTATGGATTTTTTGGGAGTTTGGGGATTTTTGATTTTTGGATCTTTTGGTTTTTTGGATTATTTTTAGTTTTATGTGGTTTTAATATTTTTTTGGTGTTTTTAACCATTTTGGTGGTGTAAAAGGTTTTTTAGAGTTTTTAGAGGGTTTTTAGGGTTTTTATGGGTTTCTAGCATTTTAATGTTTTTTGGGGTCTTCATTGTTTTTATGGTTCTTAGGGGTTTTTATGGTTTTTTGTTTTATGGTTTTTTAGGTGTTTAAAGTGTTTTTTGGTTTTTAAGGTTTTATTAGGGGTTTTCATATTTTTTTGGGTTTTTTCATTTTTAGTTATTTATAGAGATTTTTTTTAAAGATTTTTATTTTTTTTTGGTTTTTTGGGATTTTGAGTGTTTTTATGGTTTTATGGTTTTTTGGATTTTGGGTTTTTTTGGGGATTTAGGTTTTTTTTGATTTTTGGAAGTTTATAGGGTTTTCAGATTTGTTTAATGATTTTTGGGAGTTAAAGTGGTTTTAGAGTTTTTTAGTGTTTTTATGGTTTTATGGGGTTTTAAAGATTTTTTTGGGGTTTTATTGATTTTAGGGTTTTTAGGGGTTTTAGAGTTTTTATTTGTTTATCATTTCTTAGGTTTTTCAGGGGTTTATTTTTTTAGGTTTTATGTTTTTCTTAGCGTTGTTTGGGGATTTTTGGATTGTGGCATTTTTTTGATATTTTAGGGCTTTTTTATGTGTTTACTGTAGTTAGGGATTCTAAGGGGGTTTCGTGGTTTTTTATTTTTAGGGTTTTGTGGGTTTTTAGGTTTTAGGTTTTTTTTGAGTTTTTATGGTTTTTATGTTTTTTATATTTTTTATCATTTTTGGGGGTTTAAGGGTTATTACAGTTTTAGTGGGTTTTAGGATTTTTATGAGTTTTTAGCATTTTTATGGTTTTTAGGGTTTTTTATGGTTTTCATAATTTTTATGGTTTAGGGGTATTTAGTGGTTTTAAGGTCTTTTAAGGTATTTAGTGTTTTATATGTTTTAGGGGGTTTCAATTGTTTTTATGCTTTTAAGGGTTTCATAGGGGTTTTATGGGTTTTTAGGTTTTTTTATATTTTTTGAAATTTAAATTCCCTTTTAATAATTTTATAGTTTTTAGGTATTTTAGGGATTTTTATTTTTTGAGGGTTTGGAGGATTTTGAGGGTTTCGAGGATTTAATGGCTTGGAGCATTGTTTTTGGTTTTTAGGGTTTTATGTGATTTTAGGTTTTTATGTTTTTCAAATGGGTTTTCAAGGGATTTAAGGTTTTATACGTTTATAGGGATTTTTAGTGATTTTTTGGATTTTTATGCAATTTTAGGGGTTTTAGGGATATTTATGGTTCTTATAATTATTTGGGGGGTTTTGGCTTTATTTATAGTTTCTTTGGGGTTTTATTGGATTTTAGTGTTTTTAACGTTTTTAGAGTTATAAAGGGTTTTAGAGTTTTTAGTGTATTTTAAGGGTTTTATGTGTTTTTAGGGTTTTTAATATTTTTTGGGTTATTATGTTTTTAGGGTTTTTATGGTTTTTATGGTTTTTAGGGGCTTTAAGGTTTTTCTATGGTGTTTAGTGTTTTTAGGTTTTTAGAGGTTTAAAGTGTTTTAATATTTTTTATTTTTTGATAGGGGTTTTCAGGGTTTTAGGGTTTTTTTACATCTTTAGTGACTTTTAAGGATTTTATAGGGTTTATAGGTTTCTTTAGAGTTCATAGGGATTTTAATGATTTTTAGCGATTTTTAGGGTTTCTTATGGTTTCTATTTTTTTATGTTTTTGAGGGGTTTCAAGTGTTTTTTGGTTTTTAAGGTTTCCTTGTGGTGTTTCAGGGTTTTTAGGATTTTTTATATTCTTTAGGGTTTTATGGATTTTATAAAAAATTTAGGGTTTTAAAGGTTTGTAGGGAAAGGAAGGTGCGAGGCCAGGCTATTCCGGGCCCCACAAAATTTATAAAATGAAATTAAAGAAGAAAAGGGAGGGGTGGGGCCAAACAACCCACACCAAAAGAACTTGGACCCCCCAAGACACCAAAAACACAAAAGACCCAAAAAAGCCAGAGAGACAAGCAGGAACTACAAATCACCATCTCTATCCCCATATGGGTCCCCATCAGCACCATAACCAGAAAAAGAATCTGACTTCATCGACTCCCATTAAGATGATTCCTATTGCATTTGGAAGGTACTGTAATTCTTTATAAGTTGTTTATGCTCCACATTCAGCTGCGCCTTGACAGACCGACCACTGGCAGAGGAAACATCCTTAGCTTTGCAAGAGGCTCTTGTGGACACTGTCCTTTTAAAATTTGAATATTCCTTCCCCAGCTTCGGCTTTCGGGGGTCTGCAGAGATCCCCACATGTTTGTTTTCCTTCCCATAAGAAGTGGACCCCACTAGAAAGTGCCTCTCCTTAGTGATCATATCCATATTTCGATACATCCTTCTATCATCCTTATGGAACAAATCTTGTTCAGGGATGAAGGGGGATTCTTGATTGAGGGAGCATTCAGCAAGAACCACACACTACAGCACACTATGGACCATCGAGGCAGAATCCTCAAAATCCAGAAAAGGAGGGGACACCACACTAGCAAGGGACAACTAGATATCCCTTTTCTCCCTAGGCTTCTTGTGGACTTCCCCCTGGCAGGAGGGTATAATCTTCACAAACCCCTATATCTCCCTTTTACCCTGCTGACCATCACCAACCGAGTGCCCAATGATGTCCAATAACATCTCAGTATCACTATAATTTTGGGCCACACTCCCTCCACCACACCAAGAAGCAACGACTTTCACCTCACTCAGCTTCTGTGTAACCAACCTCGCATTCCCAGCATCAGTAACTGGAGACCCTAGCCCCTCCTCCCCATGAAGCTTGCTTACTTTCTCCACACCCACAGCAATCTCATCACAGTTATATACAAGAACCTGCACATCCCTCTTCTCTTTCTCAATAGCACCATCTATGTGTCTATTAGTGTCCAACATTATCTCAACGTCATTAGCATTATGGTCCACAATCCCTCCATCCCGCCCAGCATCAACGACCTTCACCTCACTCCCCTGTACAATAGACCTCGCACTCCCAAATTCAGTAGGTGGATACCCTTGCACCTCCTCCTCAGTTTCCAGCCCTTGAATGTGATTGAAGGTTGGAATGGGTTCCAGCCTCTGATTCATTCTTCTATCAGAGGAAATATACATCCCACCAGTATTATCCTCCCTGTATAAAGAACTTATGGTATCCGAAATTTGCAAGTTTCTCCTCAGTTTCATGAAGATATCACTAACATAGGGCTTCAGTTGGAACTGAACATCCATTTTCCATAAACCTTGATCACCAATTTCAGACCCATGACCCCCAAGCACAACCGGAAGACCAGCCCGCACAATCCTTAGGCTTAGTGATTCAGAACCCGGACCAAATGCAGATTCTATCCCCTCATCTCCAGTCCTTTCCAACCCACTTGGTGTAGCCGCTTCACCCTCTTTAACATGTACCCCCACCCGAGCATGTCCCTCTTCACCAGACACAACCAGAACCACATTCAAGAGATAGGGATCCGTGTGCATAGCCTCTATCACCTCACCCCAATTCTTCCTCCCATCACCATCCACCTTCTGAGCAAGACTCAAAGCACCAAAATTCCTGCCGCCACACCTGAAATCCTGATCACTATGTCACAGTTTTCAACAGGAGGAGCATAAATCAGTCCACAACTCAAAAATCATAGGTTTCTTCCACCGAAGATCCTCACCAATAGCAATAAAAACAAAATCAACTGGTTCTTTTGATGCATCAATCTCAATGAAGGATCGTGGGGCTATAGGGTGAAAAATGGCCCTTGTTCTACTATCCACACATAAGAATCTTCCCACAAGATTCCCCAACAAGGAAATAACGGAACAATTTTGAATGGGGTAGAGGGGACCACGACAGGTTTGTTAGCATATAGTTCGTGTTTCCTTGTGAGGACATGAACCCAGAACCTCAGGGTTAGGACGCCACCGACTTTAAAAAACTCACTCGTGCCCCGTGATCTTAGGGTTTGTAGGGATTTTGAGTACTTTTAGTGTTTTTATGGTTTTTTGTTTTTTTGGGATTTTTATTTTATTTTATTATTTTTTGGGTTTTAATGTTTTTAGAGTTTTTTTAATAATTTATGGATTCAAAATGTTTTTATAGTTTTTAGTGTGTTTTTTATGATTTTTAATGATTTTTTGGTTTTTAAGGATTTTATGTGTTTTTATTGTATTTAGGATTATTTTGGGGTTTTATCATTTTTAGGATTTATATTGGTTTAAATTGTTTTTATGTTTTCAAGGTTTTATTTGGTGATTTCAGGGTATTTATGTTATTAAGAATTTTTTGGTATTTTTTTAAGGATTTTTATGGTTTTTTAGGTTTTATAGATTTAGTATTTTAAGGGTTTTCTAAGGGTTTTAGGTTTTTATGGGTTTTTTGTGTTTTGAGGGGTTTTAGAGTATTTTAGGGTTTTAAGGGTTTTTAGAGTCTTTTTACATTTTGAGTGTTTAAAGTGTTTTTTGAGTTTTCAGTGGTTTTAGGTTTTTTAACGTATTTAGGGGTTTTAGGGAATTTTAGGCTTTTGAGTTTTTATGTTTTTTAAGGTTTTTATGGTTTTTATGATTTTTAGGTTTCATAGGGTTTTAATTATTTTTTTTGGTTTTTATGGTTTTAATAAGAGTTGTTCTAGGTTTTTCATGGTTTTTAGGATTTTTATGTTTTTATAGATTTTTAGGGATCTTTAGGTTTTTATGGTATTTTCGGATTTTAAGGGTTTGTTGATTTTTTGGGGTTTTATGTGTTTTTTGAGATTTTTAATGTTTTTAGGGATTTAATGGTTTTAATATTTTTGAGTTTATTTTATGGGTTTTATTTGTTTTTACGGATTTCTAAGGTTTTATGGGTTTTTGGATTTTAGGAGTGTTTAGGGTTTTTAGCGTCTTTTTAGTTTTAGGGGTTGAAGTATTTTTCAATTTTTGGGATTTTCCAAGGGGGTTTTAAGGGTTTCCTAATTTTTAGGTTTTTAGGGATTTCTAGGGATTATTTAGGATTTTTAGGTTTTTAGGGATTTTCTAGGGATTTTCTGGTTTTTTTTGTGTCTTAGGTTTTTCTTGGATTTTTAACATTTTATATATTTTACGTATTCTTTGTTTATTAGGTTTTTTAGGTTTTATTATAATTTTTCTGGATTTTTAGGGTTTTTTTATGTTTTTAGGGATTTTTTAGTATTTTTATGATTTTTAAGGCTTCAGGGATATTGAGTGTTATTTTTGGTTTTAAGGGGTTTTTTGTTTTATGGTTTTTATTGGTTTTTAGAGTTTTTCAGTGGTTTAAAGGGTTTTTATATTTTAGAGTCTTTTGATTGTATTTAAGGGTTTTTTGGCTCTTTATTTTTTTGCGGGGTTTATGCGTTTTAGAGGTTTTTAGGATTTAAATGGTGTTTGTAGTGGTTTTTTAGTTTTTTATCATTTTTAGGATTTTTAGGGGTTTTAAGTGTCTTTAGGTATTTAAATATTTGTTATGGTTTTTTAATTTTTTTATTTTTTTTATGGTTTTTTGGTTTTTTAGTGATTTTGGGAAATTTTGTAGGATTTTTATGGTTTTAGGGATTAAAGGGTCTTTGGTGTTTTTAGTGGTTTTAGGGGTTTTAGCATATTTAGATTTTTTATGTTTTTAAATGTTTTTATATTTTTCTTAGAGGATTTTTGGGATTTTTTGTTTTTTTACTTTGTTAGAGTTCTTTAGTATTTTTTGTAATTTAAGGTTTTTAGTATTTTTAGTGATTTTTAGGGTTTTTTGGTTTTAAGGGTTTTATGTTTTTTGGGGTTTTCATGTATTTTTTGATATTTTTAGGGGATTATATGGTTTTAATGGTTTTTTATGTTTTTAGGGCAAGGAATGCTCGGGGTCAGGCTATTCCTAACACCACCAAAAATTTATTATAAAAAGACACATTTTATGGGTATTAAAAGTTATTAGTGGGTTTTAGGGTTTTATGGGTTTTTAGGATTTTTATCGTTCTTTGGGGTTTTAGGGTTGTTAAAGTTTAAGGGTTTTTTGGGGTTTTGTTATTTTTAGGTTTTTAAGGGTTTTAATTATTTTGAGGTTATGAAGGTTTTCTTGATGTTTTTTAGAGTTTTTTTAAACTTTAATGTATTTTTAGGTGTTTGTGGGGTTTTTTATATTTTTTTGGGTTTTTAGGGTTTTTATGGGGTTTTTTTTGGGTTTTTTGGTTTTTTAAGATTTTTAGGGTTTTTAGGGTTTTTATATATTTTTAACATTTTAAGGTTTTAATGGATTTTTATATTTTTTTAGTGGGTTTTAGTGGTTTTATGCGTTTTTAGGGTTTTTAGGGTTCAGAGTGGTTTTTATGGGATTTAAGGGTTATAGGGTTTTGGATTATTTTTTGGGTTTTTGGGTTTATTGGGTTTTTGATGTTTTTACAATTTTTAGGGGTGTTAAGGTTTTTTTGGGTTTTTATCTTTTTTAGGTTTTTCGGGCCTTTTTTTTTTTAGGTATTTAATGTTTTCTTAGGGTTTCTTTCTGGGTATTTTTTCAATGTTGTATATTTTTTATCTTTTTAGTGATTTTATTGGATTTTTATGGTTTTTAAGGATTTTGAAGGGTTTTTTGGTTTTTTGGGTTTTTAGAGTTTCTATATTTTTTGGCGTTTTTATTGCCTTTTTGAGTTTCAATGGATTTTAAGGTTTTTAAGATTATTTTATTATATTTAGTTGATTAAATTATTTTTATTGTTTTTAGTTGTTTTTAGGGTTTTAGGGGTTTTTAGGGTTTTATGGGTTTTAATGGGGTTTTTATAGTTTTTAGGGTTCTTAGAGTTTTATAGGGTTTTCTCATTTTAAAGGTTTTAGGGTTTTTAAATATTTTTTGTTTTCGGGGATTTCTTAGGGGTTTTCAATGTTTTTTTGGGGGGTTTTATGTTTTTATGGATTTTATAGATTTTTAGGATTTTTATGTGTTTTAGGGTTTTTAGGAATTTTTAGGGGTTTAATGTTTTTACGGTTTGTGGTGTTTTTATGGTTTTATTGGTTTTTGTGTGTTTTGAGGTTTTTATTATTTTAAATGGGTTTTAGTGTTTTTTAACATTTTAGGGGTTTAAAGGTTTTTAGTGTTTTTATTGGGTTTTAGGGTTTTTATTCAGTTTTAGGGCTTTTTATGTTTCCTATGTGTATTTATGGATTTTTTGGATTTTTTGTTTTTTTGGGTTTTAGCATTTTTTAGGGTATTTAATTGTTTTTAGGATTATGTGGTTTTATTAGGGGGTTTCATTATTTTTAGCGGTTTTTACATTTTTAGGGGTTTGTAAAGATTTTATAAGATTTTTATTGTTTTTATGGTTTTTATGGACTTTCATGGGTTTGTGGTTTTTAGGGTTTTGGTTTTTTTGGGGTTTTTAGAGAATTTTAGGTTTTTATGGTTTTATTTTTTTTAGAGTTTTCTATGATTTTTGGGATTTTATGGGTTTTTAGAAATTTTAGTGGGGTTTTAGTGTTTTGAGGGTTATAAAGGTTTTTAGGACTTTCTAATGGATTATATGGATTTTTAGTGTTTTTTATAATTTTCAGAAATTTTAGGTTTTTTGATGTTTTAAGTATTTTTAGGTTTCTACGATTTTTAGGGTTTTTTTATTTTTTTGGTATTTTAGGCTTTTAAGGATATTTATCGTTTTTTGGGTTTTATGTAATTTGAGGGTTTTTAGGGTTGTTTACTGTTTTAGGAAAAGAAGGCTCGGGTCCAGGCTATTCCTGGAACCCCCCAAAATTTATTAAACAATAAGACACAAACACTGCAGACAAGGGAGGGGAGGGGTCGAACGACCCACACCCAAAAACCCTTACAACCCACGCCAAAGAATGAAAAAAAGAAAGAAAGAAAAAGACACAAAAACCGACAAAACCTAAGCATCATCACATCACATCCAGCTAGTACCAGCATCCAACAGCACTACATCTAGCGTTAACCAGCATCCAGCAGCTCACAGCTAACCAACAACCAGCATTCAGACTACAACAGCAAACAACAACCAGCATCAGCAACCAGCCAACCAGCATCCACAACAAACCAGCAACCAGCATCCTCATTTTCAGACAGCCAACACCTCTTTCGACCACCAAACATCTCCCAGCATCCCACTTCCACTCCAGTAGCACAACAACAAGCTCATCCACAGCAGCAGCAAATACGAAACAGCCACACGTCATCCAGCATTTACCATACACCATCCACTCAAAACCAACAAAATACCCACGTGCAGCACCCGGTACCTTCTCACCAAGAATGTCTCTATCCAACAACATAGAGAAAACAACATCAACAGACCATGAATCATCTCCACCCAACAGAGCCGGCAACCAGCATCCACAACAAAGCCAAAAAACCAGCCAAAAAGCAGCACCAATCCTTCTCCACAACAACAGCTTTGGGGGAGGCCACGAATGAAAAATCCCTCCAAAGTCTAGCCGAAGTAGCAACAAAGAACCAGTCCATCCACCAAACAAGAACACGCAAGCCAGCAAAATCAGTCGGACACAGGACATAGTGACTATACCTTCGTCAACAGCAAGATCAATGAGCAAAAAGCCTGCACCTCTTCGGATCCGAACAGACAGCTTCGAACGAAGCACAACGCCAATGCTCGCGCGAAGTAGATGCAAATCCCGACGAACCCGTTTTTCACCAAGACGTGGCCATACCTACCCCTGACACCAGAAATTATCGTTGCACCAAAAAACCAGCAAGCCGGACCCTCCTATTCGGAAAAGCAACCATCTCATCGGCATTGACTTCACCATCGACAGCTTCAGAATCGTCCAACACACAGGACGATTTTATAATGTTTTTATTTATTTATGGGTATTAGGGTTTTTTTTTGAGTTTTTCTGGGTTTTATGGTTTTTAGACTTTTTAAACCTTTTTAGGAGTTTAAAGGGCTTTTAGAGTTGTTAGTGGTTTTTTGGGTTTTTTTGGATTTTTAATGTTTGGGTGATTTTTTTCGAATTTATTATTTTAAGGTTATTAGGGGGTTATAGGATTTTTATCCTTTTTAGGTTTTTTGTGGTTTTATGTGTTTTAAGTTTTTAATGATTTCATAAGAATTTTCAGGGTTTTTACGATTTTAAGGCTTTTAGTGATTTTTATATATTTTTTAGATTTCTTATTATTTTTTTAGTAATTTTTAATTTATATTGGTTTTTTTGGGTTTTTATGGGTTTTTAGTGGGTTTGGGGTTGTTTGGAATTTTAGGTGTTCAAGGTTTTTTATATTTTTTTAATGTTTTATGGGTTTAAAAGGTATTTAAAATTTTTAGTGGTCTTTTATCATTTTTATGCATTTTTATGGTTTTTATAGTTTTTTTTGTTTTTTTTTTGTTTTTTAGGGGTTTTAGGGTCTTCTAGGGTTTTTTGGGTTTTAAACTTTTCAATTTTTTAAGGGTTTTATGTGTTTTAATGTTTTTAAGATTTTGTTAGTTTTTTTTTATTTTTTTAGGGATTTTCAATTTTTTTTTGGATTTTTATGGATTTTTCTGGGTTTTAAGGATTTTGAGGGGTTTGAGGATTTTTAGGGGTTTTAGGGTTTTTAATGTTTTTAACATTTTTACCTTTCTTATGGTTTTTACTTTTTTTTATGTTTTAATGTTTTTCTTATAGTTTTTAGGGGTTTTAAGGATTTTTAAATTTTTTAGAGATTTTTTGGGATATTTTATAATTTTAATTGCTATTTAAGGATTTGAGGGATTTGAGAGTTTTTATTGATTTTTTGGGGTTTTAGGTTTTTTTTAGTTTTTTTGGGTTTTACGGGTTTTATCATTTTTAACATTTTAGGGGTTTTATTGGTTTTAGGGTTTTTGTATCGTTATTGGGTTAGTATGGGTTTTTGAATTTTTAAATGTTTTTAGGGGTTTTAGGGTATTATGTGTTTTAAGGGTTCTATGGTCTATTTATGGTTTTTATGGGTTTTTTTGCATTTTTAGATTTTTAGGGGTTTTAAGTGATTTTTGGTTTTTAGGGTTTTCATAGGGATTTATAGGGTTTTTAGGTTTTTGATGTTTTTAGTGATTTTAGGTGTTTTTAGAATTTTAATGGTTTTTAGGGTATTTAGGGATTTTGAGGCCTTTTATAGTTTTTAGGGTTTTTAGTGTTTTTAGAGTTTTTATTTTTTTTAGGTATTTTTATGTTTTAAGGTTTTATTAATGGTTTTCATGGTTTTTTGTTATTTTTTATGTTTTAAGTGGTTTTTTCTCCATTTTGTTTAGTATTTTTATATTTTTTAGGATTTTTAGGGATTTTGAGGGTGTGTGGGTGTTTTATGGTTTCTAGTGATGCATTGTTAATTTGGGTTTTTGATGTTTTTTTGATTTTCTAGGGGATTCTATGTTTCTTCGAGTTTTTTTAAACAATTTTATGGTTTTTTGAGTTTTCATAGTTTTCAGAATATTTTCAGTTTTAGGTTTTTTAATGTTTTTATGGGTTTTATGGGTTTTAGGGTCATTTTAGGGTTATTAGAGATTTTTAGGTTCTTTAGGGGTTTTTAACTCTTTTTGGTTTTAAGTTTTTCTTAGGGTTTTTGAGGGTTTTTGGGATTTTTTATGTTTTTGAGGATTTTAAGGTATTTTTAGGGATTTTTAGGATATTAATTATTTTTAAGGTTTTAAGGGAATTTGTGGGTTTCTGGGTTTTTAAGGGTTTTTTCTTTTTTAGTGGTTTTAATGTTTTTTTATGATTTTATGGGTTTTAAGTGTTTTTAGTTTTTTATGTTTCTCTTTGAATTTTTTATAGTTTTTGAAGTTTTTTATTTTTTTTTTGGGATTTTTAGATATTTTTTTCGTAATTTTATGGGTTTTAGGGTTTTTTGGGTTTTTTTTGGGGTTCTATGTTTTCTATAGTATTTTTGGGTTTTGGGTTTTTTCTTGGTTTTTAGGATTTTTTGAGATTTTGGGTTTAATGGTTTTTATATTTCATCATATTTTTTAGGGGTTTGAAGGTTTTTTACAATTTTTAGTAGTTTTAGGGTTTTTAGGTGTTTTAGGTCTTTTTTGTTTTTAGTAGTTTTTATATCATTCATAGTTTTTAGGGTTTTTTAGGGGTTTTACCATTTTTAGGTTTTTAGGGATTTTATGTTTTTTTAGATTTATATTATTTTATTAGTGTTTTTTTGTGTTTTCATGTTATTTTGTTTTTAAGGATTTTTAGGGCTTTTTTAGGATTTTATGGGTTATTAAAAAATTTGCAGGTTTTTGTGTTTTTACGTTTTTTATGGTTTTTTGGGTTTTAGTGTTTTTTTAGAGTTTTATATATCTTTAAGAATTTATAGAGCTTTTAAAATTTTTGGGAGTTAAATGTATTTTAGAGTTTCGAGAGGGGTTTTATTGTTTTTTTTGGGTTTTAGGGGGTTTTATGGTTTTTCAGGGTTTTTTGGTTTTTCAAGGTTTTTTACAGTTTTTTATAATTTTTTAGGTTTTTAGTGGTTTTTAGTGTTTTTGAATTATAAGGTTTTATTAATGGGTTCATGGTTTTTATGTTCTTTAATTTTATTTGGTATTTTATGTGATATTTTAGAAATTTTATGGGTATTTAGAATTTTTAGGGTTTTAAGGGATTTTGAGGGTTTTTGGGTTTTATAGTTTTTTTTCAGGTTTGAATGGTTTATGTGGGTTTTAGGGGTTTTAAAATTTTTTAGTGATTTAAAGGTATTTCAAAGATTATTAAATTTTTAGAGTTTTAATGTATATTGACGTTTTTAGTGTTTTTATGGGTTTTAATGTTTTTAAGGTTTTTAGAGGGTTTGTGGTTTTTAGGGGTTTTATGATTTTTAAGGACTTTTAGGGTTTTTTGAGTTTTTTTGTTTTTTTTTGTTTTTTTATGTTTGTAGTTATGTTTAGGGATTTTTTTTTGTTTTTTAATGTTTTAGGGATTTTGAGTGGTTTTAGGGTTTTTATGGGTTTTTAAGACTTTTTACGCTTTTTAAAATTTATGATATTTTATGGGTTTTAAGTGTTTCAATGTTTTTAAATTTTTCTTAGGGGTTTCGAAGGTTTTTAGGGGTTTTTATATTTTTAGGAATTTTGAGGGGTTTCTTAGGTTTTTTATTGGGTTTTTATTTGTTTTTAGGGTTTTAGGGATTTTGAAGGTATTCAGGGTTTTTAGAGTTTTTATGGTTATTTTATTTTTTGGGGTTTTATTTTTTATTTGAGATTTTTAACATTTTTATAGGATTAGAGGGATTTTATAGTTTTTAGTGGAATTTATGGATTTTATGTGTTTTAGGATTTTAATTTTTTTTAGGGTTTTATATGGTTTTAAGGGTTATTTATGGTTTTTTGGGTGTTTTACGGGGTTTTAGAGTTTCCATGTTTTTAGGAATGTTAAGTATTTTTTTGGTTTTAAGGGTTGGTAATGGGTTTTCCCAGTTTTTAAGATTTTTTATGTTTTTATTTATTTTTAGTTCCTTTTTAGAATTTATTTTTTGTTTTATGATTTTTAGGGATTTTTATGGATTTTACGGTTTTTTTGTTTTTTTATGGTTTTTAATATGTTTTAGGGTTTTTTCAGTTTTTTAGAATTTTAAGGTTTTTTATAATTTTTTAAAAAATATGTGTTTAAAATATTTTTATATTTTTTTGTTGTTGTAAAGGAAATTTTGGGTTTTAGGGATTTTCATGGTTTTAGGGGTTTTATGGGTTTTAGGGGGTTTTGTGGATTGTAGTGTTTTTTTGGTTATTTAGTTTTTTAGGGGTTTATGTGTTTTTAGATTTATGAGGTTTTCTTTGGGTTTTTATGGTTTTTTACATTTTTATGGATTTTTAGGGGTTTTTATGTTTTTTTATTGGTTTTTTGGATTTTATGGATTTTGAGGGATTTTTTGGGGGTTTTTAGGGGTTTTGCAGTTTTTTAGGGTTTTAGTGTTTTTATGTGTTTTAGGTTTTGATTTTTTTCTTAGGGTCATACAAGTTTTTTATGTTTTTTATGTTTTTTGGGATTTTAGGTGTATTTTAGGATTTTTATGGGTTTTTAGGGATTTTGATGGTGTTTAGGGTTTTCGGGGTTTTTAGGTTTTAATGGTTTTTTGGGTTTTTAGGATTTTTTATCATTTTTTAAGGTTTTTAATTTTTTTCATAGCTTCTTAACTTTTTTAATAATTTCATGGTTTTGAGAGTTTTTGGTGATTTTCTATCTTTTATGTGTTTTTAAGGGTTTTTGGTTTTTTTTATCATTTTTAGGGTTTTTAGTGATATATATTTTTTTATTGGACTTACCTATTTTTTGGATTTTAGTATTTTGGTTTTTAGGGTTTTTACAATTTTAGTGAATTTTAGGGGTTTTGTGGATTTTTTTCAATTTATTTCGTTTTTAGGGATTTTGATGATTTTTAGGGGTTTTAGTATTTTGGGGTTTATTATGGTTTTTGACATTTTTTTAGGTTTTTTACGGGTTTTAAATGTATTTATGGTTTTAAGTGTTTCATATGGTTTTTTAGGCAAAGTAGGTTTGGGGCCGGGCGGATCCCAGCCCCACAAAATATAATAACATAAAATAAATGTACAAGTCATTACAAGGATGGTTTGCACAAATGAGTGTGTAATTCACCCTTCATGTCTGAGTCCACAAGGGGAGTGTAGAAATATGGTGCAATAAATGACCACATGGAACATCCATCCTCAATTGTTTTCTTGGAGAGTATGTCCCCCACCTTGTTCGCTTCCCTGTATATATGTGTGACCATAATGTTCATACCTTGAGAGATTCTCAGACAGTCAACCCATTGTGGGAGGAGCCTCCATGGGATTGTCCTCGTTTTGCTTTTGAGGGCTTCCACCACCAACATCGAGTCAGATTCAATCCATAGCTGCGTCCACCTGAAGTGGACCGCAAACTGTACATCCTTAATCATGGCCCATAGCTCCGCTTCATATGCACATCCATTCCCAATGTAATGATAAAAGCATCCTTTAACAAAGTCTCTATACGTCCGGAAAACACCACCACACCCGGAGGGACCAGGCACGCCTAGGGGTGCACCATCCACATTAACTTTTATCCATTCTGGGATTGGTGGAATCCACCGAATGAATTTAAAGTCCTTCTGTTTCCTGCATCTTCCAGAAATTCCGAGAGTTCTCAACACAATAAGGTCCTTAATATCATTAGCCATCGTACGATCCTGGATATGAGCCGCCGCATGGACTGCTTGATGAATTGCCACCACACCATTTCAGATGCTACATGAATCATTATCGAAAACCACTTTGTTCCGAGCTTCCCACACAAAAGAAGTAAGAGCCGCAGCGGCAGTAAGAAGCAGATTGGCAATTTGCTGACTGCATTGCACACCTACAACACTGCTGAAAATATCAGATAGAGTGTTGTCCGTGCAGATTTTCAGCTGGAATATGCCCTGTAAATGATTCCAAAGACCAGCAGCCAACCTGCACTTAAGAAAAATGTGCTGCAGATTTTCCTCATCCTGAAGACAGATCGGACAAGCAGAGGCCAAACACCACCCAGCTATTTTCCATTGATCTTGAACTGGCAATCTATTTCTCCAAATTTTCCACAGTAGCAGGTAGCTAGAGGGGGGAATGAAGGGCCTCCGAAATTTAGAGAGCCAAGCAGGGGGCTGAATTCCCTGCTCACATTCAGACCGGTAAAAATCCTTCACACTCAACAGCCCAACCATATTTGGCTTCAAAATGAGACAATCCATGTCCATAAAACTGTATTTTTGTATTTGTGTGATAATATTTTGCAGCAGGATACCTTCAATCTCGTTCATATTGTCCTTGAGATCAGCAATGGACCAGTGCATGAAAACCTAAGGTGGCTGGACAGATTCACTGATGGGACGATCCAGCCAGGTGGTCTTCCAACAATTCAAGGTCGAGTACCTTGAGACCACCCATTTCGAATTGGAAATAATGTGCCTATATGAGGACCTGATTGTGGTCCAAACCGACGAGGGGATGAATCCCGGGAAGTCCTCACATAGCTTAGAGTTGAATCTTTCCCTAAAGAAGTTAGGACTCATGTCAGTCGGGATGAAAAGATTCCATGTGAATTTGTCAATTAAGGCATCGTTGAATTTCCTGAGGTCCTTGATGCCCAGCCCACCCATCTCGATGGGCATTGTGCATTCTTTCCATGCCACAGAAACAAGCTTCTTCTTGGTTATACATCCTGTCCATGCGAAATTTCTGATTTTTTCCTATAGGCTCTTGATGAGACTTGTCGGCCATCTGTAAATGGAGAACGCATGCACAAACATGGATGTAATGACAGAGTTGATCAAGCAAATTCTTCCTGCCTGAGATAAGCATTTACCTTTCCAGTTCGCAAGCTGTTGAGTAATTTTGAGTGAAATTCCCTCCAGGTAACTACTTTTCACCCTCCCCCAGAACAAGGGGACCCCCAGGTACATGAGGGGGAGGGAGCCCCTCATGATACCAAGATTCATGACAATTCTGCGTTGTTTGGGGGCTGAAATTCCATTGCCAAAAATGATAGAGGACTTTTTCAAACTAATTGATTACCCTGCAACCTCCTCATAATGTTGTAGAAGTGACTTAATTGAAGATATTGTACGCCAATCAGCCTTTCCAAAAAGGAGAATATCATCCGCATATAGAAGATGAGTTGGCACGTAGAGATCTTTCCCAGCTTTAATCGGAGCATAGAAACCAGCCTGTACTCGTTCAATTATACATCTGCTTAGGTAATCCTCAACCAGAGCGAAGAGATGTCCAGAAATTGGGTCACCTTTCCGGACACCGTGGGAGAATTGAAAGAACCCCTTAGGAGATCCATTAACAAGAACAGAAATCCTGACACTGGATAGGATAATATGGATCACCTTTATAAAAGAGGTAGATAATCCATACCTGCTGAGAATAGTAAAGATAAAGCCCCATTTGATTGTATCGAATGCCTTTGAGGTGTCCAGCTTCATAGCAAATCTTCCATGTTTAGAGTCTTTCCTCATGATGTTAATACCCTCCGATGCAGAGTAAAGGCAACTGTGAATATTGCGTCCTGGGACAAACCCGAATTGGTTTGGCGTGATTATCCCACCAACAATCTTCCCTAATCTGATCGCCATAATTTTACTTATTATCTTAGGAATGGTATTGCCAATCTCCACCAGACGAAAGTCCCCAATGTCCATGGCATTCTCCCTCTTTGGTAGCAATGCAAGGAAGTTGGAGTTCGTTCCATGAGGAATGGAGTAGAAGATAAAAAATTCCCTGACAGTATGTATGGTTTTTTAGGGTTTTTATGGTTTTTACATTTTTCGGGATTTGAAGGATTTTATTGTGTTTTTCTGATTTTTTATATTTTTTGGGGATTTTAGGATTTTTTTTGGTTTTTCGGGGTTTTTTGAGTTTTTTATTATTTTATGTTTTTAGAGTTATTTTAAAAATTTTAGGGGTTGAAAGGGGTTTAGATATTTTAGGGGTTTTTATGTTTTTATGGTTTTTTGGGGGATTTATGGATGTTGGGTTTTTTGAGATCTTTATGGTTTTTGCGTTTTTTTCACTTTTTAGGATTTTTTAGGGTTTTAGGGGTTTTAATATTTTTAAGGTTTTCATAGTGTTTTTCAAGGTTTTATAGTTGCTTAGGGATTTTTAGGGATTTTTCATATTTTTTATGGTTTTTATAGGTGTAATGTATTTTGATTGTTTTAATGTTTTGAGTGTTTTATGGTTTTTATGGTTCTCATGGGGTTTTATGGGTTGTTTATTTTTTTATGGTTTTTATGTCTTTTTAGAGTTTTTAGAAAATTTAGGTGTTTAATGTTTATTATACTACTTTTAGTGGTTTTTAATTTTTAAGGGTTCTATGGGTTTTTAGTTTTTTAAGGTTTTTTCGGGTCTATTATTTTACGGGTTTTAGGGTTTTAGGGAATTTTATGGCTTTTAGAAATTTTTAGGGTTTTTAGGGTTGTTAATTATTTTTAGGTTTTTTTGTTTTTAATAGGGGTTTTAATTGTTTTTTGGGATTTTTTACATTTTGGGGGTTTTTTAGGCCTTCTTAGGATTTTTATGGGTTTTTAGGATTTTGAGGAGTTTTAGGGTCTTTATGGGTTTTAGGGTTTTTTTGGTGTTTTAGATTTTTCGGTATTTTTTGTGTAATTATGTTTTTTAGGTTTTCTTGGTGTTTTTATGGTTTTAATGAATTTAGGATTTTTTTTAGGATTTTTTTTATTTTTATGGTATTTTAGGGTTTTTAGGGGTTTTAGGATTTTTATGGGTTACATTTTTTTTGGATGGTTTATGCTTTTTTGAGATTGGGGGGGGGGGTTAAGGCTTTTTAGAGTTTTTTTATCATTTTTATGGGTTTAAATGGGATTTATAGTTTTTAGTTGTTTCTTAGGTTCTTATGGTTTTTAGGGCTTTTTATGGGTTTTATTATTTTCAGGGTTTTCTAGTGTTTTTTGGGACTTATCATTTTTTAGGTTTTTAAATGTTTTAAGTGCTTCAATGTTTTTAAGGTTTTATTATGGGTGTTCTGGGTTTTTATAATTTTTTAAATTTTTTGGAATATTTAGGGAATTTTTAGGATTTTTATAGTATTCTTAGATTTTTATGGAAAGGAAGTAGCCAAAACAAGCTATCCCTAGACCCCCAAAATTTATTAGAAAAAATAGACACAGAAAACAAGGGAGGGGTGGAGTCAAACAACCCACAACCAAAAACCCCAAACACCCCTAGAAACCAAAAAACCCTAAGGAACACAATAGAACACAAGAGAGGGCAACATCCCCACCATTGGTGAAGTCATAAGTCAAAAGTTCGACCGTATGAGTCAAAATAAGCCCCATATCCAGAGGATGCATTAGCACCCGCTGACACCCACTTGGATTCATACTATTGGAAGAGTGTAGTGTATATATCATTGATCATTCTTCTCTCTGCATTTAGCTTCTCCTCAGATGATTTATTTTCAGGATGTCTATGCTTATCAGGGAAATTCTTCTTTGGCTCCTTAGTGGAGTCTTTGGTGTACATGGACTTTGGAAGTTTTAGAATTCCTTCCTTGGATTCCTCTTTGGTAGAGTCAAGATAAACTTTTAAAAAACATTCTCTATCCCATGAAATCAATAATCCTCAATCAATTCCCTTTCCCTCAAGATCTGCTCCATGTTGGAGTTCATCTGGCTCTCATCATCAGTACCAGCCCCCCAATGATCGAAAACATATGAGTAAAATCCCTCAGGAAAGAGAGCATTATGTATTGGTATATGCATTATGTTAATTTCCCCTAAATCCTTGTCCCTCAGGATCATACATTTAGAATTCCCAGCTGAAAACTCCTTAGTCCCGAATGGAACCAATTACAGGTCCCGATCTTTATGAAAATAAGCACTCATTTTTTTATGCTTTTAGGGTTTCTATTATTTTTAGGTGTTTTTAAGTGGTTTAGGGTCTGTTAGGGTTTTTAGCGTAGTTAATGGTTTTTAAGGGATCTATGTTTTTATAGGATTTTGTTGTTTTCTTTGGGTTTTCCATAGTTATTAATGTTTTTACCTTTTCGGGATTGTCTAGATTTTTTAGGATTTTTATGGTTTTTAGGGTTTTTTCTGATTTTGAGTGGTTTTAGGGTTTTGAGAGATTTTTATGATTTCTGGGACTTTGAGGGAACTTTTAGGTGTTTAAGGGGTTTTAAGGTATTTTGAGATTTTAAGGGTTTTTAGGGGTCTTCATGTTCTAAAGGTCTTTTATATTTTATCCAAAGTTTTTTGGGGATTAAAGGGTTTTTAGATTTTTTATTGTTTTTTGGATTTTATGGGTTTTTTGGATTTTTAATGGTTTTTAGTGTATTCTAGTTTTTTGGATTTTACAGAATTTATGGTTTTATAATTTTTTTATTTTTTAGGGTTTAAACAATATTTAGGATTTTTATCCTTTTTTAAACATTTTTAAGGGTTTAAAGGGTTTTCATATTTTTATTGGTTTTTTTTGGGATTTATAGTTCTCATAAAAAATATTGGGGTCTTTATGGGTTTTAGGGTTTTTATGGATTTTTTTGTTTAAGGGGTTTTAATTGTTTATGTTTGAATGGTTTTCATAGGGTTTTTACAGATTCTTATTTTTAAGGGATTTGTTTGGTATTTTTAGTTTTTTTATTATTTTTAGGCGTTTTTAGGTTTTTGAGGGTCTTTAGGGTCTTTATACTTTTTGGGGGTCTAAGGATTTTTTTTAGTTTTTTTATTTTTAAAGGATTTTTAGAGTTTTTATCATTTCATGGGGATTAATATTTTTTTAAGGTTTTATAGGTTTTTAGTTGTTTATGGGATTTGAAGGTTTTTAAGGGGTTTGTATGTGTTTTATGGAGTTTTAGGGGTTTTAGGGTTTTATCATCTTTAGGTTTATAGAGGTTTTAATTGTTCTTGTGTATTTAATGTTTTAGTGTTTTTAAGGGTTTTTGGGTTTTTAATGATTTTTAGGGCCTTTTAGGATTTTTATGGTTTTTTGGGTTTTTAGGGCAGGGAAGGATTGGGTCCAGGCTATTCCTGACTGCCCCCAAAATTTATTTAAAAAAGAAACGAAGACACTGAAGACAAGGAAGGGGAGGGGTCAATCAACCAACACCCAAAAACCCTTAACTAGAACACACACAAGCCCAAAAAAATAAAAGAAAAGAAAGAAAAAGACAAAAAAACCAGACACAACAGCAGCAGCATCACGTCACATCCATCCAATACTAGCATTCAGCAGCACCACATCCAAGAAGAAACCAATATCCTGTAACATCCCTCAGCAGCATCTCCAAAGCATCTCCCAGCCAAATAGAACCAGCATCCCATATCACCAACCAACCCTCAGCCTCCAGCAACTCTTCCTCTATACCAACATCTAGCACCAGCAGAGGTCCACTACCAAACCAGCCGCAACAAGCCAGCCCCAACAGAAACTTACAACCAAACATCCAGCCATTTCTAGCATCACAGCCAACCAAGAGCCAATACCCGTAGTATCTCATAAGCAGACCAGTCAAAACCAATAAACACCATCAGTTCACAGCCACAACAACACCTCCAGCACCTCCTATATAGGAGGCAAACAACAATGAGTATCCCATTATCAAGAAACCATCATCCTCAATCCAGAAAAACCAAACATCTAGAAAATCGCATCCAAAATCTCCCAGCCAACAACATAGAGAAACATGGAAATGAACATTTTATAGTGGCTCTTGATTCCGCCAAAATCACGATTCGGCTTCAACATTCTAAGATAAAAATCCACCACAGTTGAATCACTCTATAACTGAGTCATACCATAAGATCGGAACCAGAAAACATACCTCATGACACATCCCGGGAGAAGCAGACCTCTAGAGACATCCACTATAATACATGACACGAAACTGTAGGAATGTACCATCTAAGAAGAAAGCCTTGGGTAGGCCTATAGACCAAGCTGTCGCTCTGCCTTTCTAATCCAATGAAGCCCTCGACCCTATTGACCTGTCTGCAGACACATCAGATATGAAAAATTGACCCCGATCCGCGGCTGCATCTCTCCATCACGAAGCCAGGAAAGTTGTCATCGCACCTGTCTAAAGACGTCGTAAAGTGAAGGAAACCGCCGCATATTCAGAGCTGGAGCTAGGGTTGACTTCGCTGTCGACTTAGAAACCCTCCATGCTTTCACACTGCAACCCCAGCGGGAGTCACCATGACCATCGCCATGCCCGTAGAGCCTTCGAGACCGCACCCAGGCCACCAAGAAGCCATGGATGCAGCCGCCAAAGAGCATTGAAGATCCATTGGAAAGAAAGAAGCGCTGGGGATAAAGATAGAGATCCTGGAGACTCAGTCTCCATCCCCTCTTTAGGGATTTTATGGATTTTGAGTATATTTAGTGTTTTCAGGGTTTTTTATAGTTTTTTGATGTTTTTGTTTTTTTTGGGTTTTTAGGGAAAAGACAGCATAAGACCAATAAAGCATGCCCTAACCCTCCCAAATTTAAATGTGTTTTATCATTTTATTTTAATTTTAGGGTTTTGATGGGTTATTTTGGGTTTTTAGGGGTTTGTAGGGGTTTTAGGGTCCTTTTAAGGGGTTTCATGATTTTTAGTGTATTTAAGGTTTGCTAGAGGTTTAAGAGTTTGTAGGAGTTTATGTATTTCTTATTATTTTTTAATTATTTTCAGTTTTTATATTTTGATGGATTTTTATTTATTTTTAGGGATTTTGATGATTTTTTATGGTTTTTATGGATTTTGTGGGTTTTTTGGGGTTTTAGGGAATTTTAGGGTTTTTAGTGTTTTATTGGTTTTTATGGGTTTTAATTCCTTTTAGGTTGTTATTATTTTCTTATGGTTTTTAGGTTTTATAAGGATTCTTTTCATTTTGAGGGACTTTTATTGTTTTTTAGGATTTTTTTGGTTTTTTGGATTTTTAGGGTTTTACGGGATTTTGAGGGTTTTTAGGGATTTTGAGTATTTTATGTTTTTAGTGGTTTAAAGTGTTTTTAGGTTTTTAAGGTTTTATTAAGGGATTTCAGGGTTTTAGGAGTTTTTATTTTTTTGTGATTTTTAGATTTTTTAGGATCATTATGTTTTTTGTAGTTTTTTTAAGATTTGACGGTTTTCTGGGTTTTTGGGTTGTTTTGGTTTTTAGGGTTTCTAGGGTATTCTTTTAAGTTTTTAGGGGTTTTAAGTTTATTTTGGGTTTTTATTATTTTTATGGATTTAAAGTGATTTTAGAGTCTTTAATTATATTTTAGTGTTTTTGTGATTTTTTAGGGTTTTTAATGTTTTAGTGGTTTTTATAGTTTTTAGGGGTTTTAGGGTCTTTTACGGTTATTAGGCTTTCTAGTGTTTTTTCGATTTTTAGGGATTTCAAGTGATTTTAGGATTTTATGTTTTTCTTAGTTTTTTTCACGGTTTTTAGGTTTCTTTAGGTTTTAATGATTTTTATGGATTTTTAGGATTTTTATGGATTTTTAGTGTTTTTGTAGTTATTTATAGTTTTAGGGATTTTGAAGGTTTTTAGGTTTTTTTTCATTTTTTTGTTTCTTAGGGGTTTAACGTGTTTCTGATTATTATGGTTTTCTTAGGGATTTAGGGTTTTTGTGGTTTATTACATTTTTATGCATTTTAGATATTTTTATGATTTTATGGGTTTTTATGTTTTTTAGTGATTTTGAGGGGTTATAGGGTTTTGAGGGGAATTTATTATTTTTGGTGATTTAGGGGTTTTTTTGGGTTTTTTATGGGTTTTATGATTTTTATATTTTTTTACAGTTGATGGGTTTTAATGGGTTTTTATATTTTCAGTGGTTTTTAGTGTATTAATACTTTTTAGGAATTTTCAAGGTTTTATTGGATTTTTTGTTTTTAGGGGCTTTTAGGATTTTTGGTGATTATAGGTTTTTATGGGTTTTAAGTGTTTTTATTATTTTATGATTTTCTAAGGGTTTTTTTTTACCTATTTATGGATTTTTAGATTATTTATGGTTTTTAGGGTTTTTAGAGATTTTGATTTTTTAGGGATTTTTGTGGTTTTTAGTTTTTTCTATGGAATTTAGATTTTTTAGCTTTTTAGGGCTTTTAAGTGATTTTAGGTTTTTATGGTTTTCATAAGGGTTTTCAGGGGTTTTTACATTTTTAAGGATTTTAGGACTTTTTTATAATTTTATTGGTTTTAGGGTTTTAAGGATTTTGAGGGTTTTTACTGTTTTTATGGTTTTTATGGTTTCTGTTTTTTTTTCGTTTTATAGTGTTTTTAAGGTCTCTATAGATTTTTAATGTTTTTGGTGTTTAATGGTTATTTAGAGACTTTAGTGGGGTTTTTGGGTTTTTTTGAGTCTTGGGGGTTTTAATGTTTTTATGGGTCGTATGGGTTTTAGGTGGTTTTATTTTTTTAGGTTTTTATGCTTTTCTTAGGGTTTTTTAGGGGTTTTAGGATATTTTTACATTCTTGGATATTTTATGGAATTTTTAGTATTTTTTTGATTCTTTAGAGTTTTTAAGGACTTTGACGGTTTTTAGGCGTTTTTAGTGGTTTTAGTGTTTTTATATTTCATTTATGACTTTAGTGGTTTGAAGTGTTTTTAGTTATTTTTTATTTTCTTCGTGGTTTTCTTGTTTTTAGGGGTTTTTTATGTTTTTTTGGGATTTTTAGGTATTTTATAATATTTTTGTAGTATTGAGGGATTTTAATGTTTTTAGGGTTTTTATGGTTCTAGGGATTTTACGGTTTTATTAGGGTTTTAGGGATTTTTTGTTTTTTTGATTTTTTTAGGGTTTTATGGTTTTTTAGAATTCTTTAAAAATTTTAGGGGTTTAGTAGGTTTTTAATGTTTTTAGTGGGTTTTAGGGGTTTCATGGGTTATTAGGGTTTTTATGGTTTTTATGGGATATATGTTTTTATGGTTTTAGAATATTTTAAGGTTTTAAATATTTTTTTAGCATTTTTTAGATTTTTAGGAGTTTTAAGTGTTTTTAAGTTTTTAATGATTTCTTAGGTTTTTTCATGGTTGTTATGGTTTTTTACATATTTAGGGTTTTAGGTATTTTTTTTATTTTTATAGTTTTTAGGGTATTTTGGTATTTTTAGTGGTCGTAGGGTTTTAATTTTTTTGGGCTTTAGGGGTGTTATGTATTTTTAGGTTTTTATGGTTTTCTTAGGGGTTTTCATGGTTTTGAGGTTTTTTATTTTTTAGGGGTTTTAGTATTTTTTGGATTTTTATGTATTTTTATGCTTTTTATGGACTTTGAGGGGTTTTAGGTTTTTAGGTATTTTATGGTTTTTTGGGGGGTTAGGGTTATTATCTGTGTTTTTTAAAATTTTAATGTTTTTAGAGTTTTTAAATGTCTTTTTGGGTTCAATGGGGTTTTAGAGTTTTTAGTGGTTTTTGGGGTTTTTATGGGTTTTAGTGGTTTTTAAGGATTCCATGGGTTTTAGGGATTTTTAAGGTTTTTTGGGATTTTAGAGGGTTTTAGGGTATTTAGGGTATTTTATGGTTTTTCTGATTTTTGACGTTTTTAGGTTTTTGGGGGTTTTAAGTGTTTTTATGATTTTTAGGTTTTCATAGGGTTTTTAGTGTTTTTTATGTTTTTTGGGATTTGTAGAGATTTTTTAGTATTTTAATGGGGTTTTAGGGTTTTTAGGGATTTTAAATATTCTTATGGTTTTTATGGTTTTTTAGGATTTATAGAATTATTTAGGGTTTTTGGGGTATTAAGTGTTTATTAGTTTTTTATGGTTTTCTTATGGTTTTCAGGGCCTTTAGTGTTTTTTATATTTTTCGAGTTTTTTAGGTTTTTTATTGTTTTATGGTTTGTAGGGATGTTGAGGGGTTTTAGGTTTTTAGTGTTTTTAGGGTTTTTATGGGTTTTTGGGGGTTTTAGGGTTTTTATAGTCTTTGAGAGTGTTTATAGTGTTTTAGTTCTTTTTAATATTTTTAGTGGTTTAAAGGGTTTTTAGTTATTTTTTAGAGTTTTTATGGGTTTTTAGTGTTTTTAATATTTTTTGGGGGGGTTTTATGGTTTTAGGGGATTTAGCTTCTTTTTAGGGTGTTTAAGGGTTTGTTGATTTTTTTAGGTTTTTTGGGGTTTTATATATTTTTATGGTTTTAAGGTTTTCTTAGGGTTTTTAGTGTTTTAGGGTTTTTGTTTTACATTTTTCGTTCTTTTTAGGGATTTTAAATGATTCTATGTATTTTAAGGATTTTGAGTGGTTTTAGGGTTTGTTGAGTTTTTTTTTGGGTTTTAGGGTATTTTTAGGATTTTATCTTTTTTTAGTTTTTTTAGGGGATTTAAGTGTTTCTAGGTTTTTAACATTTTTAGATTTTTTAAGGGATTTAAGGGTTTTTTACGTTTTTAGGGAATTTTTTTTTGTTTTTTAGGATTTTTATACTTTTTTAGTTTTTTGTCAATTTTGAGGGATTATAGAGTTTTTAGTGATTGTATGGTTTTTTGGGTTTTTAGGGTTTTTTTAGTTTTTTAGGGTTTTCAGATTTTTTTACTTTATTAGGGGTTTGAATGGTGTTTAGACTTTTTTGGTATTTCTTATGGGTTTTATCGGTTTTTATGGTTTTTTGGTTTTTAGGGGTTTTTATATTTTCTATTAGTTTAAGTGTTTTGAAGGTCCTTTGATATTTTTTAGGTTTTTTACCTTTTTATGTTTTTAGGGGTTTTAAGTGATTATAGGCTGTTAAGGTTTTCTTAATGTTTTGTATGTATTTGAGGGTTTTTACATTTTTATTTATTTTTAGGGATTTTTTTTGGTTTTTAGGGTTTTTCCAGATTCTGAGAGTTTTATGGGTTTTTAGCATTTTATGGTTTTTAGGGGTTTTATGTGTTTTTAGGTTTTAAGGATTTCATAGGGGTTTTCAGTTTTATTAGGGTTTTTTTGGATTTTGTTTTGGATTTTTTTTGGTTTTTAGGGTTTTTAGGGATTTTGAGCGGTATTAAAGGTTTTATTCTTTTTTTGTGTGTATTGGGTTTTTTAGGGTTTTTTTTAATTTTTTAGGGGTTTGAGGGTATTTAGAAAAATTTAAAACTTTTATGGATTTGAAGGATTTTTGGATTTTTTTAGTTGTTTTTAGGGGTTTTAGGGGTTTAAAGGTTTTTAGGGGGTTTTAGGGTTTTTATGGTTTTTTAAGTTTTTAGTGTTTTTAAGTTTTTTAGAATTTTTAGGAATTTAGTGGTTTTATGTGTATTTAGGTGTCTAAAATTTTCATAGGGTTTAATTTTTTTTTACGTTTTTATGGATTTTTATATGTTTTTAGGATTTTTATGGTTTTCTAGGTTCTTTAAGGATTTTTAGTGTTTTCATGATTTTTAGGATTTTTATGATTTTTTTTGGGTTTTTATGAGTTTTTAATGTTTTTAGTGGTTTATAATGTTTGATGGGTTTTAGGGTTTTTTAGGGGGTTTTATGTGTATTCAGGGTTTTTAGGGTTTTTAGGGTCTTGAATGGCTTTTAGTGTTTTTTTAAAAATTTAGGGTTTTTAAGTGTTTTTATGTTTTTAAGGTTTTTTTATTATATTGTAGGTTATTTAGGGTTTTTTACATTTTTGTTGGATTTTTAGAGACATTTTAGGTTTTTTATGGTTTTTAGGTTTGTTATGGATTTTTGGGGTTTTATGGTTTTTAGGGGGTTTTAGGGTTTTTAGGGTTTTTTTTTGTTTTTTTAGGGTTTTTATCATTTTTTATGTTTTTTTGGGATTTTAAAGTGTTTTTGGTTTTTAAGGACTTATTATGGGTTTTGGGGTTTTTCATGTTTTTATGTTTTTAGTGATTTAAGGGGTTTTTATGATTGTTTTTAGTGGTTTTAGTGATTTTTGCGGTTTTTAGGAGTGTTATAGGGGGTTTGGGATCTTTTTTGAGTTTTTAATCGGATTTTAAAGGTTCTTAGAGTTTTTAATATTTTTGGGGGTTTAAATTTTTTTATATTTTTGGTGGGTTTTTAGGGTTTTTATGGGATTTAGGGTTTTTTATTTTTTAGTCGTTTTATGGTTTTAGGGTTTTCAGGGGTTTTTTGGTTTCTTTAGGCTTTTATATTTTTTAGGGTTTTAGGGGTTTTAAGTGTTTTTAGGTATTTATTATTTTCATATGTTTTTTTATAGGATTTTAGGTGTTTTATATTTTTAGGTATTTTAGGGATTTTTTAGGATTTTTATTGTTTTTAGGGATTTTTAGTGTTTTTTGGGGTTTTTGGGCATTTTTATGAGGTTTTCGTGTTTTAAGATTTTTTACATTTTTTAAAACATTTTTAGAGGTTTAAAGGGTTTTCTAGAGTTTTTAACATATTTATGGTCATAAGGAGTTTTTTATATTTTAGTGGTTTTTAATGTTTTTATGTGTTTTTAGGGTTTTAGGGTTTTAGGGTTTTTCATGGATTTTAAGGGTTTTTAGGGTTTTTAGGGATTTTAAGTGTTTTTATGTTTTTATGTTTTTATTAGGGTTTTCAAGGTTTTAAGGTTCATTATGTTTTTAGGGATTTTTAGGGTTTTTGTGGTTTTATAGGGGTGTTTGAGATTTTGAGGTGGTTTTGGGTTTTTAGGGATTACTGTGTTTTTAGGGTTTTATGAGTTTTATTTGTTTTTTTGTTTTTAAGGTTTTCTTAGTGTTTGATGAGGATCATGTACACATGGGAATTGAGGGGTTAGATGTGGACTTGATGAGGAGGGTGGAATGTTCATGATTTCACTAGACCCGTTGTGAGGAGTTCATGGCCCAATGACAGGTGAGCAGACCAAGGGAATGACGAAGGCCTTAAATTGGATTATCATGGAATTAAAACTGTAGTCCCAATACCATTGGTTGGTGGAGTAATCTAGGCCTATATTTGTATTGATTAAGTAAAAACCTTATTTTAAAGACCCATCCCATGGTGCCCTAAGAATTTCTAGCCCACCCCACCATAGAATCATCAAATTTAATAGTGGTGGTCCATTTGTCTTTACTTTACAAAAGGGTGTTCTATTTGTCCCTTCGAATAATGGGGATGTTTCGAAATTGTCCAAATCGTCATTTAGGATTTTTGACTTGTGGAAACATGGTGTTAAACTTTTTTATCACTCTTTGTCAAAAAATTTCCACCCCTTGTACTCTATAAACATCACGAATGAATGTAATGTTATTATGGTGAGTATTGCTTGAAACCTTTTTTTGTTGCATAATTCGTGACGTATCAATGTACTGGTCATCTGTTATGGCATTTTTTTCTAGTGTTCTTTGAGAAAGGATCTCTTTGGGTTCAACCTTGACCAAATATCTCCTTTCTTCCTTATTTCAACAATTTATATCCATTCTCACTTGTTTTCTTATAGATATCCATGTGATCAACACACAAAAATTGAACAAGGTTCCTAAGAAACATTTTAGAAGTTCATGGATCACATATCATTTGGTATTAGAGCCCAATTTCAAGAAATTGGGTTCATTATTTTTATCCCTTCTGGAATATTTTTTCTCTTTGAATCGGGATAAAATCAATTCTGGTCGATTTTATGCTTCACCTATAAAAATCATTTCTTCTTGATATTTGACATAAATATATCAATCCTATAGTTTAGAATCTCATATTTCTTCTCTGTCTAGAATAATGGAAATCAATGCTATAAATCATGAGATACAGCTAGTTCAAAGCTTGGGATGAATTATGAAATTTTAAAACCATGCATTTTGAACCCTCAGTTTCAGGTATTTGACCCACTATATATGTATTTTAAGAATCTAAAATGACTGGGTTAATATTTGGGAGGTTTAGTGGAAATTTTTCACGTTTTGAGGTTTTTTTGGTGGTGAAAAGTTTGATAATGGTAAGTAGAAACCGTGAAACACCCCCAAGATACCATGCAAGTAAAACAGTGGACACTGGGGAGACACACAGTTGGATTCAAAGTTTGGAAGAACTAGGTCGATTCCCAATAGAAACTATGAAATGATGGATAATGGGGTATAAAATAGTTATTTGATGATTTTTCTAACCATACGGTCCTAACGTGTATGGTATGTTTGGAGGTAGTGGCTTGTTCATGGGTAGCTCATTGTTTTCCTAACCGTGAAATGTGGAAAATTAGATCCAAAAATTATGGATCTAATCTGATTTACGCCGTGTTGACACTCCTTAAAAAGATTTGAAGAGTACAAAGGAAACATAAAAAAATACTCCCGAGCTCTATGCAATGTATTAACATCCAGAAACTTCACGAGCGAGGTACATGGCCAAGCGTCGCGAGAGAGCTACACGGACGAGCTTCGCGAGAGAGCTACGCGGCCGAGCTTTGCGACATAGCTACACATTCGAACTACCCGTGAGAAGATTTGGGATGCCTCTACGTGGAGCACCTGTGTAGTGGAGCTACATGGCATACCTGCGCGACCATAGTTTCGTCGGCCAGGCCCATCCGTGCCTATAAATAGGACCCTTGGGCTCCCCATTTTCGGACTGATGAAAAAGTGAAATATTCTCTAAATCTCCCATTGCATAGCTCTTTCACCTAGATCTCTCCAATTGTCTCAGTAAGTTCTATAAACTACAAAATAAGTGATAATTAAAGGAGATAGGCATGTGTTGAACTTCTTCACATTCTCTTCAGTCCTCATCCATACCTACATGCTATAACTGCACGACACACCTACGCACCATACCTACACAATACGGAAATGCGGGGTACCTATGCAGCACACCTACATGAGGTACCTATAAAACCAGTTCAAATACACTTTAAAAGCCTTTCACGACAGGGTATATCTTTCTTTGGTTCCCTTATTCGAAAGGAGATAAGTTGAAGCATCCCCCAAAACCACCTGACTTCTCAGACCTTTGGGTAAGACACATCAGCATGTCTCCAATTTGGGTTTGTATTTCCATAGTCAGAGGATTCCCACATTTGTTTCACAATGAGGTTAAGATTCATATGATGTCTCTGGGATTATATATCCATAGTCAAATGGACTTTTCTCCCAGAAACAGTGTTGGTATGTTTCCAGTTTGGAATATGGTGGGCTTCCAGCATCTCACTTTTCAAAGAGGTGACCCGAGACCTCAGGTCTCCGATAGAGAAGGTACACTTCGCACTTGCCATTCTAAGCATGAATAGGAGAATTCACCCTCCCCTACCATAACCATTTTTAGGGTATCCATCCTGGTATAAGCCCCTCACATTGACCCCTTCTTCCTTAAATTGGACCCTTGTCCAATGTAAATAAAATAGAGGAAAGGCCTATCGCCCCGCCCTCTTCCACAGTCGACATGCCCTCTTCCATCAGTGGAGGAGGAAAAGTGTGAAGTTTCATTGTTGAATCTTTCACATCCTATTGTTTCTCACACCGACCATGACTCATGTGGTCTTAAAGATACGTGATGATTACAACATATGCATAAACACTCATACCGAATGAACTATAAGAACACTGATTCTTGTTCAAGCTAGGATATGTAGGAATACCTTTCAGGGCCCGAGCTCACTGGATGTCCTCCTCAAGAATCCAACCTTAATTCCCCCAATTTGGGAATCCTCCTGATGAAATAAGCCCCAAATTCAATCCTCACATCATCAAGGCATCCATTTTTAGTAATTAATACCAAAACCCATCCATATGAGATACGTAGGAAGCCTCCATGAGGTTCAAACCCAACACTTCAAATCAACCATGATCTCTTTGGGCCATATTACCAATAGAGTCTGATCATACTTGGAAACCTATATCCTTTCCAAAATTCCTTGGGCTGCTTCAGCATATGTCCCACACTAAGTCTAAACTAAGAACCTTCTGCTTAGAGGTCCTTATCACATGACCTTAAAAGGTATGATGTGTCCTATTAAGTGGAACCGAACTACAAGGGTTCTGATTCCTTTCATAAGGATTTGTAGGTAGCTCATTTTATGAGTACGATCCCAAGATTAAAACAAACCTTTGTCTCCCTGGATGACAATAAATTCAAGAGTTCCCCACTGAGTGGCTTGAAATCCAGTATCATCATAACGATGATTAAAAGAATCTCTAATCAGTATATTAGAGGATACCATTGACAGAAAACCTCTAATACATATAGATGTTTCCATTGATGAAGAACCATGAATGCATACTAATGATTCTAAATTTTACACATGTTAATAAGTGATTGTAAATTCCAAGTGACACTTATGATAAACTTGGTAAATTAATAAGGATTCATGAAAATATTTTAATCTTACAAAGAGAGCACCGAAGTAGAAAATAATTCCCCTCAAATGGGTGTGATGAGTCCAACCTCCCATCCTCTCGAAAAATTCACATTCTTAAGTATCGTAAAGTTCAAAACATCACGAACACCTGCCTTTGGAAAGAAGGTACTCTTTGGATAATGATCTTTTGGATGTTTTCTGGTTCCATGAATAAATCCAATGGAAACCTCCTATAAATAGTGATTCTTAAAACTAGAATGTATGTTTCAAGGAACTACGAAACAAAAATGGTGAACCCTACATGAATCCTTAACCAAGTTTATAATGTTACCCACATGTTAGGCTCCTATCAATTAATAAAGGAAGGATAGAAAAAGGAATTAATCACACATATATCCATCTGACAAGATGTCTATATAATAAAACTTGTTGTTGTTCTCTATTTTTTTTACAGAATTCCCTTCAATCCAAAGAATGGATTTCTCCAAGAAAACATCTGTGAACTTCCCAACTGCTGCTCAAAATGGATCTCCATCCCCGGGAAGAATGTTATCACCAACCTAAGGTCTTCAATGTTGGGTATCCAATATGCTAATAAAGTAATATCACCAGCACGGTACAATTCCGACTTTGGAGGCTGCTCAACAGGCCCTCCAGGTCAACAATAATCCTCGGTCACCTAGCCAACAATGACCAATGATCAAGAAGAAAACGGTTACAACCACCATCTCCAACCATTTCAAGTATTTATCCCTGGAACGCAACAATAAACCCCTCCCATAATACATAAAGGTGGATCAAGAGGTCTATAAAGGCCTTAATTCAAAAGTATTGGAGTCCTTCCTAAGGAATCCCACCAGCAATCACCGCCAGAATCATGCAATAGTATATCCCCAACATGATGAGGGGCATTACCTTTGGACATTTGGCCTAGGTCTATCAGACCTGGGAACGCAAGACAAAATACCAGGGACAACTTCTGGTTAAGAGGAAGCATGTTCTCACCTCTACCTCCCCCATATAAGTCCATCGATCAAACTTGATGGAAAACAATGAGCGAGCACATACACTCGTTCGTCCAAATTTTGTTGCTCAGCAGTCTCGTATGGCAACAACCCACCAATCCCACTAGGTAAACCTAGTGAAGTACCGTGAATAGGTACACACACCAGTTTACAATTTATCATCCAGTCAACAGGCTCGTCTGACTGCATTTAAAGAATCCTTCCAATCTAATATGGGGGAAACTGGTAAGTAGGAACATACACCTCTTTACAATCACCAATTCTATCAGCAGTCTCGTCTTCCAGTATTGAAGGAAACCCATCAATGAAAAATGACGGAGAATATCAAGCATGCACATACACCTACCAATGTTCATCAAGTTTTCTAACAGTCTCGTTTGGTAGAACCCGGAGAAGTCAGTCAGAAAGCTCCAATGACAAATTTGGAGTAGACTCAACTCTCTACCCCTATGCATAAGTACTTTCAATATTCGTTGACAGGAAAAGGAGGATAGGAGTAGGCACATACACCTACTCCAGATACAGAATGGATGTATATTCCCATTCTGTTCGCTGAATTCACTAAACATATCTTGTCAATGGTGAAAGGGAAGACTCATATCCCTACCCATATTCTATAAGAATGTCAGGATATTTTAACAACTACTTCAATAGTATTAGGGGAGCAGAAATATAAATCAATCCCAACACATGGGATGCCACATCGACATGCCATCCTAGAGCATATACACACCTATGTTCCAGTCCAGGAGGGTCATGGTGCATACTCCCCCATATCCTACGGACAATAAGATCAGGAACATACACCCTTTCAATTGGAGGTAACCAGTCTGTTCCGGTAACTAATCCAAGATAGGCACATATACCTACCCATGAAAACCACTTTTCCCAGCAAGTGGGCCTAACTAAGTATAATAGAAAATCCAAGAATAATTCTCAACAAATACCATTGGAAAATCACGAGTCAAGCTATAATTTAGATCCTCTTAATGCTGGAGTTCATGAAGCCCTCATAAATTTATCTGTTGCTTCTCAAGATCCTACCCTCTCATAACTAAATTTTGGGAGTGGTAATTGTAATTATGAAGTTTCTCACCAGTTACTTCATTATGAAGGCTTGCTTTATGACAATTAGGTCAATCCAGAGTGTCTATCTTTGGATGATAGCCACGGAAACCCTCCTTGTGGATAGAAGACCAAGGATCATGAATATTTATCCCTTGCTATAATCCATCATTGTGATCCTACCCATGATGGAATTCACTACGAAAGTCCTCTCTGTAGTAGGTTTTTGCATTGTCAAAACAATTCTATAATCGACAATGTAGCAACAAGAATGCCCTCCTATCTCGAGGCACTTGCAAATAGAGGGTCAGTCATGTATGATGCCCTATCATTGATAGGTGAAACAGTTTCTTAGTCAGAAGACATCAAAAGGGAACAGTCATTCTCTAAACCTCTCATGGGTCATTTATCCTCAAATGAAGAGTATCCACTTTGGTTAGACCAAGTGGAGAACCTCTAGTAGAAGATGATAAAGATGTGTTGAACATGAGGAAACAATTAGCTAAAGTAGAAATACTAGTGATGTTCTGGCCTTCAACAAATTATCAGTTTGATATTCTAGAATTAATGACAAAATATTTCATTCATGAAATTCGTCTCAACTTATATAAGAGTCTTCATCATTTGAAAACTAAAGTATTACCATATGATGAATATCAAAATCATATAAAGGTAATATAAGGATTATAGCGACAAATTGACTTGGAATCTCTTTTAGTTTCCCAACATCCAAGGGTTGAAAAACAAAAGAGAACCCTTCAGCGTGCATGTCTCAATGATCTAAAGAGGCTACATCAATTAATTTAGGATTCCCCCTCTAATGTTAACATCAAAGTATGGGGTGCGTATGGAGAATTACATTTCACTGCACTTCAAAATCAGTAAAGTCCTCCCAAAGTGGTTTCATGCAGTGTTATTGCCCATGGCCGACCACAGTCAAAAGGTTTTGTGTGTAATCCAATGTACGCTCAAGAACATGCCTCGACTAGTTCTGATTAGAATCAGGCCCAATGAAATGAAATTATTGAACTACTTCTACATCAAGCCTATGAGAATCTTGAGCTGGAATCCCGTTTAGAGGATGTCAGGAATCATAGGATGAAAATATCTGAAATAGAACAATGATCTTCTGAAACATGTGATTTAAGTAATTTTCAGATGATGCATCCAGCTAATGTCCGAACCAAAATCTGCAAAATCAGAAGAGAAGTTGCATGAATTTTAGCTAGAGTAGTTCAAGAATCATCCCAGCTTTCTAGGTTGGGGGATTATTTAATGAAACCTTCAAAATCGTTAAGCAATGTTCAATGAATTGAAGAATAAGAACTGGATCAACCCCAACCTACAAGGCTTGGGGCTATTTCGCATCTTCAATCCCCTCCTCAACAGAAGTCAGTTTTCTCCCGATTAGGGAAGAAGCCACAAGGAAAGCATATAGTTGAACTATCCAATGATTCCATTCACGTTACTATCCTTTAAACAGTTCCAAGGAATTCTTCATATATAAGAATAGAGTTTCATGAAAGAAAAAAAGGAAAACGATCTACCAGAAACAGTGATAGAATTCCATTAATGCATTGTGCATCAACAAATGTTATCAATACCAATGTAGAAGATCCTCTAGAAAATAATTATAGTTCAGTGGAATCAGAAGATGACGTTCTTGTCCACAATTCAGTACACACTAAGGAATATGAATAAGGTGTGCATTCCTGAAATCAAAGGCTTACCCAGAATCTTGGTATACCTTCAAATAACCAACTCCCCCCTCTCCGAAAGGCACCCAACAAGGGGAAAGTAAAAATGTTAGATTGAATCTCACTTTTCCACTGGATAAGGTCAATCTCTTTCACTTGAAGAGAGACTTTAACAACAAGAATAGGAAATGACGGAGTAGAAAATACTCAATATAGAGTTACTTCGAAATAACATTTCTGCTAGATGGTATCCCTAGGAAAGTCCTCAATAAGAAAATCTTGTAGGATCTCCTCAACAAAGAGGATTTGTAGTAACTACAGATGAAGATAATGAATTCCCTCCATTGGGTACACAATCAATACAGGATCATGTACTTCCTAATAGACCTATTTTTATGGGTTATCCAAGACAGATATCATCACCACCATCAGTGGTATTACTGGTTATTGCACCATCTCAAGATCCAGTTGCAATACCTGGACATAATCCAGCTCATTAAGATATTCCCAAAATTCTTATGAAAACCATTGAGGCATTAAAGACTTTATTGGAAGATATAGAGGAATGACGTGCACCGGTTCAACTGGAAATAAGAGCTTTCCCTGAATGGGTGGATGCTATTCCTCCCCAATCAATTTTTTCGAATACCACATTCCTAATTTTTAATGGTTTGGGAGATCTGAAACAACACATTACACATTTTGTTTCTCTTTGTGATCCTATGATGGGAACTCTTCAACAACAAGAAGCTGTTAAGCTCAGGTGTTTTTTATAGTCATTACAAGGACCTGCTTTTGTCTGATATAAAAGTTTGTAATCTTGATTAATTACTAGGTGGGAAGATCTCCGTCAGAAATTCCATCTTCAATTTAGCTCAACAATACCATAGATGATAGTTTTTTATATTAACAATTGTAAACAAAGGGAAAATGAAAGAGTTTAGATTTAATTGCTCTCTGGAAGGGATTAACATATTCCTTAAGTTTAGCACTCCCTTAAGAAGAGTTTCTGCCAATATGTGTGGAAAATCTTCATGATGAATTACACACACCATTAATCCATGTGAAATACACAGGAGGGTTTCGAGACCTTACTTCAATCGCTCAGCGGATAGAAAACTCTATTATAGATACTAGGGATAAAACTCATGTACTTCCATTAGTTCCAGGAAGGAGAATAGGAAAGGTAGAAGTTGCTACAATTACACTCAAACAGGCACATGTACCTGCTTCTACCTCAAAACTTTCATCATACTGAAGGGCTCCACATCCTGAGCATCAGCAGCAATGACCACCTCATCAAGATGATCAAATAGATCAATGGTGGAAACAGTTTGAGGAATTAAATAATAAAATCTATTGTTTTAGGAATGATCAAGTTCCTGGATACTTCTTCTCACCCCATTCAGGAGTGTTTTGTTTTTAAAGACCTTTTGAAAAAGGTTGTAGACTTTGGATAATGGAAATTTAAAAGTTCAACAACTAATGTAGCATGTGTTACTTCCACCAATCTAGAGGAAGAAGGAGAATGGAAAGAGGGTAGAAGTAAAAATGTGCAAAAATATGATGATTGGATGATCATAAAAATGATCAACCGAACTCATGCTATTTTACAAACATAGTTGAAACAACCAATTGTGTCTTCTACCACTCATTCCATAGGAAAACCATATTCATAAAAGGTTACTTTCTCAAAGAAACAAAGTGGTTATAAGGATAAAGAGCAGTCAGAAGAATAAGAGCTTTCATCAAGGCCAAAGTTGTCCTTAACCCTGGTATATTTCATGCCATCTGTCTCAAAATAACAGGTAGCACCCCGCCAAATAGTACAACCAGAAGTAATCTGTCAAGCAGAATCCTCACCAGACGAAGAATTGATCTTTGGTTTTATTAATGTTATCCATTTAACAGATCCTTATGCCAATGGTGATTCTAATTTTGTTGAGCCAGAATTCATTGTTCCTAATTATGGGATTAGAGGAAGAGGCCATGGTCGAGGATACAAGGGAATAAGTAGGAATTCTAGAAACAATCATTTTAACTCTACCCCTTCTCAAACTATATATGCAGCAGAAACTCATGGAAGATCTCTTTAATGAGCTCAACAATAAAAAGGGGTTTCTTCCATGAAAAACAAATCTAGTTTTGGCACAATTATTCTTTAGGATCGATTAGAAGCTACACCACCATCTTCTTAGCAGATGAATAGACTTAGTCAGTCTAATTTTCCAAATTCAGCAGTATTTCCCTCTTCTATTTCAACAAAGAACACATCTAAAATAGTAACATCAACTTCTAATGCACCTAAAAAACCACATCTACATGCTGGGAAACGCAGACCTTTGGATAAAAAGTATGATGTATTGAAACAATTGGCCCAAGTACTAGCCAACTTATCACTTTTGGATGCTTTGAATCTGTGAAAAGATCTTCGAGAAGCACTCATTGAGGCCTTGATAAGTCTTCAATAATATGAAACTGAAGTTACTGCTGCTGAGGTTTATCGTATAGAGAATGATTCTGCAAAATTACATACAGTCATATCTTTTACAGAAGAAGATTAAGACAATGTGGTACATGGACACATAATACCTTTGTATCTATCTGGAAAGGTCAATGATATAGATATCTGACGAGTCTTCATTGATAATGGCTCCAGAGTCAACCTCATTCCCGTTCGTACACTTCATCTATTGGGAATGAATGAATCTGACTTATCTCCTTCGAATTTAGTGTTGCAAGGATATGACAAGAATGAAAAAGAACCTCTGGGAAAAATTACACTCAGAACTCAGTTTGGAGATATTGTGTCTAATTCAGATTTCATGGTTGTTCATCCCGACATAGCCTTCAATATTCTGCTTGGAAGGCCTTAGTAGCATCAACATGCAACCATACCTTCATCATACCAACAATGTCTGAAATACTTTTTTCACTCGTCAAATTAGAACATTTTATGGTGACAAGGCTCCATTCAAAACATGTGAATCTCAATATATTGAGGCATAGTTTTATCACATAAAAGGAACAATGTCAATGACCAAGGAAATAAGCATAGTTAATACTCCAAATGGACTGGAAAAAATTATAGCAAATCCATTCATGAATTTGTGTACAGATTATGTTCTACCTATCAATCAATTTGAAAGGGTAAAGCTAAATCCATGTAGTCATCCAACAATTCCCATAATGTCAATTACGACAATTGAGACCGATAACATGGGAGAAATTATTGATGCACCAAGAAATTATGGAAGATTGAATGGAGATGTTTTTATTTCATCTTATGAACTACAACGAGCCTCTACTTTGTTATTCAGAATAGAAGAAATTGTAGCAATATTAGAGGGAGACAAAGATGTTGATTCTCAATCCATCAATCCCTCATCACTACAGGAAGACCCTTCATCATCAGTAGGGTTAGATGTGGTGGCTTCTTCTTTGAGATATTCAAATACTGATTCCTCCCCTAACATTGGGAGTGTTGTCTTGTCATCTAACGTGCTAATGGAAATAGAAGAAGTGGAACATAATGAAGAAGAAGGGGAAGATCTCAGGGGTGCTCCCCCACCATTTGAAGAAGGTTTTTCTACCACTGTGGATGAACTCAGAGAAATAAATCTGGGTACAGGAGAAGATCCATGACCACCTTAATTACTGCATCCATGACCTCTGAGGAACAAGAGGTGTATACTTCATTTATAAAGAAAAATCGAGATATATTTTCTTGGAATTATACTAAAATTCCAGGTCTTAATCCTGATGTAGCCACCCATCATTTGGGTTTTCTAGAAGAACATCATGGGTTCAAGCAACCAGCAAGGAGAACACACCCAACATATGCCTCTAAAATTGAAGCTGAAGTTGATAATCTTATAAAAGATAACCTTTTCAGAGATGTTCAGTATCCCAAATGGATGGCCAATATTGTCCCAGTGAAAAAGAAGAACGGGCAAATTAGAGTCTGCATTGATTTTAGAGATCTTAATAGGAATTGTCCTAAGGATTATTTTCCAGTCCTAATTACAGAACTTCTAATTGATGCGAAAACTGGCTATGAATCACTTTCCCTCATGGATGGATATTTTGGGTATAATAAAATTAGAATGTCCCCATAGGATGAATAATCTATAGCCTTTAGAGCTTCTTAAGGTGTGTTTTTATATAGGGTAATGCCCTTTGGCTTAATGAATACAGGTGTGACATACCAACGTGCCATAAACCATATCTTCAAACCCTTCTTATGGAAATTTTTTGAATGTTATGTGGATGATTTGGTAGTAAAATACAAATAACGTTCAAATAACTAGGCTGATTTGGAAACTATATTTCACAAACTTCAGCAACATAATTTGAAGATGAACCCCTTAAAATGTGCTTTCGGGGTAACCTCAAGAAAATTCCTTGGCTTCATTGTACGCCAACGTGGTATCGAAGTTGATCCTAAGAAAAAAAAATCAATCCTTGGTATGTCACCTCCTCAAAATTTGAAAGAATTGAGAGGACATCAAGAACACTTGGCCTATATTCGGCGCTTTATCGCCAATTTGGAAGGAAAATGATTACCTTTCACTAGATTAATGAAGAATGGAGTCACTTATAAATGTAATGAGGATTTATAAGAAGAATTTGATATAGTCAAGAAATATATCTTGAGTCCACCGGTATTGATTCAACCTGTTGAAAGAAGACTACTCATTCTTTACATGATAGATTTAGAGTGATCATTAGGTGTCTTCCTCACCCAAAATAATGATGTTCGAAATGAAAACAACCTTTATTATCTCAATCTCACTATGCTTGATGTAAAAACTCGGTATTCAAGTATTGAGAAGTGCTGCTTGGAATTAATCTTTGTTGTTCAGAAATTGAGACATTACCTGAAACATCATTAGTCCAATTGGTATATCGTAATAACCCGCTCAAATTTATCCTCATTCGTCCTATGCTTACAGGATGTATAGTAAGGTGGGCGGTTATTTTGCAGCAGTTTGATATCCATTTTGTACCTCAAAAGGCAATAAAGGGTCAAGCTCTGGTTGATTTCCTTACTGAGCATCCATCCGTGGAAGATACATCATTTATTACTGATCTTTTTGATGAAGTGGTCTTCTCTATTCAAGATAATTCCCAAACATGGGAAATGTATTTTGATGGTGCTTCTATAAGTCCAACAGGGAAGATATTGGAAAATCCTAAACTCAGCAAGGTTCGATTAGGAATAGTCCTTATTCCTCATAAAAGGTAGTATTGCCTTATTCTTTTCTATTATCAGATGGTGGTACCAACAATGAGGTAGAATATCAAGCTCTCATCGCAGGTTTGGAATTGGTCCTTCAGGTGTGAATGGATCATTTAAATATAAAAGGTGATTCAGAATTGGTAATCAAACAAATCAATGGGTAATAACCTATTAGAAAAGAAGAGTCAATACCTTTGTGTGATTATGTAAGAGAATTAATGGCTGAATTACCCTCAGACCAACATTGTCCTATCTTCTGCAATAAAAAAATGCCCAAGCAGATACACTGGCTAATGCAGCTATTGCCTTGGCAGATCCAAATTGGGATGAGACAGTTATCAGCATAACCCATCACTGCATGGTTTCACCTTTTTTTCAAACTATACGAGAGGAAATTGTTGAAATTTTTCCTATTTCTGAACCCTATGTTCATAGCATGGGTTGGAGAACATCCATCATGGAATATATTCAAAGTGGGATACTTTCACCAAATAGGGCTGAGAAGGAGCAGATTCGGCGACGAGCAGCTAATTATACTTTTTATGATGGTCCATACAACCAAAAGATCCTTTACAAGTGAGGCATTGATGGAATTCTCTTCAGATGTATTGATTGAGAATAGACAGTGGTTGTCATGAAAGAATTCCATTTAGGAGCTTGTGGTGCCCACCAATCTGGGCACATACCTTCGATCAGATTCGAAGTCTTAGATACTTTTCGCCATCAATGACATAGGATTATACAGACTTCACAAAAAATGTCATCCATGTCAAGTTCATGCCAAATTCATTCATCAACCCCCAAATTTTCTACATATAGCTAAATACTCCTGGCCATTTTCCACATGGGGAATGGATGTAGTAGGGCCTTATCCTCTAGCCACAGCTAACCAGCTCAAGTATATTCTCTCTACAACTGATTTCTTCTCTAAATGGCCTGAAGTAATACCTCTCGAAGAAGTTGGAGCTAAACGAATCATTAGTTGTGTCAAAACTAATATCATCACCAGATTTGGCATCCCTCATACTATTTTGACGGACAATAGCACCAATTTCTATTCTACTAAAGTAAAAAAGTTATATCAGGAATATAATATCAAATCCAACCATTTATCTAAATATCATGCGGCAACCAATGGGAAGATAGAGGATTTCAATAAACCCTATCAAATATACTCTAGAAGATGGTAGATAAAGATAAGAAATCATGTCCTGATAAACTTTTGTATGCTTTATAGGATTATCGGACAACTATCTATACTGCCATCCAAGCAACTCCTTATTCATTGTTATATGTAACTGAAGCAGTTTTTCCAATTGAAATACAATTTCCTTAACATAGAGTTGAAATATATGATCAGTTATCTATAGATGAATTATCTCAGAAATGGTTTAATGATTTGGAATGGTTAGATGATAAAATATTGAATACTTTGCATCATCTAGAAGTCTATCAGAACCGAATAGCGCAAGATTTTAATAAGAAAGTTCATCTTTGTTCATTCCTTCAAGGGGAATTGTTATTAGTCCTTCAGAGTCCAATGATACCATGAAAGAAACCTCCAAAACATGAACCAAAATGGGAAGGACCTTATTCCATACATATGGTCTATTCAAATGGAGCTTATGATTTAATCTCAATGGATTTAGAGATCATTACATCTCCAACCAATGTGAGATTCGTGAAGAAATACATTGTGTAATTATGCGAATTAGTCCTTGCTGCAATACATAAAACTACACAGCCACATGTCTTAGTTTCAAGACATTAAACTTCATAACAACCATAAGTGTCCATGCTGCATGATGTTAAAGTGCATAGAATTGTCGTTATTTTCGCAGAACATTAAACTGCATGACATCATTTGTATAACTAACGTTTCTCTATAAGATGTTAGAAGTTTCCATAAGCAAATGTCATTGACATCATCACTACTCCTTAGTAGTACACGAGTCTCTCTCTTTCCTATGTCGTAGTCATATCAGCATAGAGACCAAGTTACAAGAACTACGTATGGATTGATTCTCAATTTTCAATGAGTTATGTAGAGACGCCCGAATCATCAATTCTAGGCCCATCCACAACCACACAATTTTCTTATTTTCTTTTCTCCTCTTGTATATGAATCATATCTATACAGAGTATTTATTGAAGATATATGATTTGGTCATTATACCATTTCATGTTCTAAAATTTATCATTCTTTGGGAACATATCAAAAGCCTCATTCCTCATATCAAACTTAGCGTGAGGAATGATTGTTTCAAGAACAATGTATAGACTGATTCTCATATATTTTGAGATACGTAGAGACACCTAGATCTCCAATCATGGTCCCAACCACAACAAAAATAAATCGCTTTATTTCTTGTATAAAAAAAATCAAAGCAGTAAATGGAATTTTTTAAAGAAAACCTATGTATGACTTAATTCTTTCCCCAGCAAGACATATTGTGATACTTGGGTTTTATCCCTTAATCCAGTTTTCATATCAGTTCATTGTCTTCCTTACCTCATTAAATTACACTGATTGAAAATCTAATACCCTTATTCTTCATTTGCATCACCTTTTCATTATAAAAGAAACCCTTACTACTCCTTGTTTCTCACACCAAGCATAGCTCATATGGGCTTAAGAGTCGAGTAAATGGTTTATTTATATAAGGTGTTTTAATTTCTTATGGAGTTATATATGTCCTTACTACAAGACGTGAAACAACATAGTATAATTTCCTCACTGCAGGACTTAAAACTGCATAGTACCAATGTCCTTACTGCATGACGTGAAACTACATAGTATAATGTCCTCACTTCATGACTTTAAAGTACACAGTACTAATTTTCTTATTGCATGATGTGAAACTGCATAGTATAATGTCTTTACTGCATGATGTGAAACTACATAGTATAATGTCCTCACTGCATGACATAAAAATGCATAGTACCATATTCATTCAATGGAAACAAAGAAAGCCTCCATTTTAAATATGAGTCAGATCTATGTAAAGGAAATCAAATTCATGAAAAATATTGATTCAAATATTACTCATATACATTGTGAATAATCCCTACCATATATCACACTCTTAATATTGAATTTTTCTTTCATATTTTCATAATCATTCTTATGGTTTCTGGTGACAAGGTTTTCAATATCTGAGAGTGCTTTTGCCTGAATATGCAGGTGGCCTTGCATAAGTTTCATACATAACAGGCATGTCAGCCAAAGGATGCCATTATTTGGCTTTGGAGTATATTCCCCAGTTGTCCCTTCATAATACAGCCCCCATCATGGGTTTGTTAAGTAACAGTAACATCATTCTTGGTTATAGTATCCCTGTCCCCCTTAATCTTTAATGAAAATATTCAGAATCAGAATTTTAAAACTGTCATTCAAGTATATTTGTCCCATTATCTTTCTCACAGTCTGAGAGTCTTCAAGAACTTGGTTTACACATTTCCCTCATCATTTACTCGATAAACTATGAAATAATCTTGAAATCAATTGGCCACATGTTATATATTGTCTCCATCTCTGGTCCTAGTTGTATGACCTTAAACTACAGACACCACATCTTTTATATTTGGGTCAGACCTTTGTAAAAGTATTATTCCTCTGATTCGTCGGATGTCTTCATTGGAAATACCCTTTCCATATTCAGGTAGCTATCTCCATAAACCAAACTATATCCTTTAGAAAATATGAATCACTATAAACTTTCTTCAACGTTTAGCAATATAATGTCAATCTTCTGAGATCTCTTTTTCTTGACTATGCAGTACGTGCCCTTAGGCGGCCTTGTATAAGTTTCTTACATAACAGGCCTTTCAGTCAAAAGATGCCACTATTTTACTATACAGCATATGCCCCAGTTGGACCTACATAATACATCCCCCATAATATGTTTTTCAGGTAATGGAAACTTTGTTTTTAGAAAAGACTTCTTCTAATGCTTCAAGCCCTTTTTCCATACCATTCCCCATTTTAAAAAATTCTCAAATCACAGTTTACTATTTTCCCTTTCATACTTGAATAAAATAGTATATTTCCAAACAAATTTTCAAGAAATTGGGAAAGTTTCATACTTTTGATCATAGCCAAAGAACTTAAATTAATGTTACCAATGTCGTCACTGCATGACTTAAAACTTCACAGTACCAATGTCCTCACTACATGACTTAAAACTGCACAGTACCAATGTCCCCACAGCATGACTTAAAATTGCACAACACCAATTTCCTCACTACATGACTTAAAACTGCGAGTAACAAAAGACTTAGTAATCATTAAAATGAGAACTTTCAAGGGGAACTCTAAACAAAAGTCGTGTCCCAGCTCACTAAATATACATTTTTTGTATGATTTAGGTAATATTGAGCAATAAAAAAAGATTTCATAAGACACAAAATTTTTAGGGATATCCACATGACCCTAGAAATAGTCAAATTATGCTTATTAGGTCCCATGGTTTAATAAGAAAATTTTGAGCACTTCATTCTTATTATTATAAATAATGTTTGTTTAATATAAAGGAATCATTATCATCATTTAAGTTTCATATTGATATCATGAAAAACAGGAATGAATATTTATATGCCTGAAAACAAAATTTCATTAATTTATATAAGAATAGAGGGTCATCCAAAAAATGGAGCCTCTCTATCATGTTTCAGAATAAACTTTCAACATGAATTTTCATTTGTTGAAATGCTTCATAAGCTCTATCAGTTTCTTGTTGAAGTTGAGATAGTTGAGAAACTCCAGCCTCCTATTCTTGATGAGGTGCTTCCTTAGCCATTTAAATGGTAGTTATAAACTCTAATTGGGTTTCTAAAAATTACTAATTCAGTTTCTCAATCTTATTATGAACAGCATCAAGTTGATGTTGAAGAGATAATAACTTCTTCATGGATTCTTTGATTTGATGGCTAATCTCGAGTGATTTCTTGTTATGATTTTCCTCTACCTAAGACACTATATCTTAAAATACCTTAATATTGAAGAGTCATTTAGCTTCTTCAAAATCTTGTCTTAGCTTATGCTCCTACCCCCATCGGTGAATAGTCTCTTTCATGGCATCGTAGACCAGATGATAATTAAACCCACCAAATCCAAACACACAGAATAATGCTGGGAGTTTTGAAAAATGGGGCGATAATTCATCTAAAGGGATTTCAATAATTATTCTCCAGATCTGCTGCCATGTCTTTTTACGCACCATTCCAAGAGCATATAGCATCTCTAAATCTGAATTTGAGTCACTACCATGAGGTAAAATGTACTCTATAAACAGGTCTCTTAAAGAGTTGTTTTTTTTCTGTTTCTCTTAGGGCAGTAGAAGCTTCACCCTCTGATCTAGGAGCTGATAAACCTAAATAATAATTCAAGGTCATTATTAGTTTCAAATGGAAGAAACAAATATGATTCAGATGGATGACTATATTTACCCAACAATAAGTCATCTACTTGATTGGATTCATCCCCTGGATTCTCAGCTCTGGTGTTTTGAGCAGGTGTTACTTGAGAGGGTTTATTTCATGGAATTTGTTCAGGTATGAAATTTGAAGGATCTAGAAAATCCCTTGATAAATGATTCTCTGTAATTATGTCTTCAGTCCCACCAGAAGGATAAAGTGGAACACCCTGTTCCTGAAGATCCTTTGTGACATTTTCTACAGATAACGCTACATAAGGGGAGTTTTTATGTAAAGAATCAAGTTTAAGAACAAATTATGTATGGAAATTGCAGGAATTGGAACCTACTTCCTTGAAATTCCTCATAAAAATTTCCAAACTCCTTGATGGAACCTGGAATATCAATATTCAGGTTAAGGGTGTCCATCATTTTAGTGTATATGACCTGAAATTTTACATCTTCCTCACCATTTAAGGTATCTAGAAAATGAAGGGTGATGGCCAAATTGGGTCCACTGACATTTTGTTTTGCTGACTCTTCAATTGGTATTCCAACATCAGATCTTTCTGGGTTTGGGTTAATCTCATCATTGGTTTCAGATTTCCATGAATCTTCAGTCCTTTTTTCTGAAGCAATAGGAATATCAGTATTGATTATTTTAAGGTTCCTTTGAAAAAAGTAACTAGGGAATGTATTTAATCATACCATGGCCTTTATCTCACTCAACAGAGCCAAGAGCAGGTATATCTGAATCTTTTGATTGTACAGATACGTCAGAACGAACCTAGGTTTCCCCTGGGACTTCTTTTTCTGGTTGTGAAGCATCATCTCTTAATCCCGTGAGAGAGGAAAGAGACATAGATCCTACAAGAGGATATAAAATGGTTACCAGAACGTCTTGATAAATTTTAATGCCTTCAAGATTGAATAAATACTCACCCTTTCAGTGAACGCTTTGAAGCAATCTCATTGCTCTTTTGTGTTTCTATTCAAAAGATTGAGGAGAGATTGAAACACTTCTCTTAGTAGGGGAAACATGAGGTAATGGTTGAGGATTATCTGTCACCATTACCCTAGTCATGATTCTTGATCCTGGAGAAAGTTCTAGTGACTTGGGAGGATTATTCGTTGTGCCAATGGGGAACCAGCAGGACTATACTGAGGTGATTCAAGAATCAATCCAGATCTTCCTTCTCTACATTTAAGCTGCAGAAATACATTTTCATCAATATTAATGACGCAAAATGATAAAGAATAGTTGAGATAAAAGAAAAAGGGAAATACATTCTCATTATTAACGTAAATATCCCACTCCTCCTCAGAGTCAATAATTACCCCTTCACGGACTCCAAAATCCAACATATGAGATACTCATTTAGAGGATCAGATTTCTTCATCAGTTTCATATATAAAAGTCTCTAATTCCACAATATAGTTCTGTAATTCATCAAATTTATTTTCCAGATTGAAATCAGAAGGGTCCTTGATATCACCAATATCTGGTATTCGAATACCATGCTAAAGAAATGTTGAGGCATCCCTGAGATCAAGGGTTATACTCTCCCAGTGATGAATGGCTGAAATTTGCACATAATTCGATCTTGTCCTGGTTGACTGTGGAAGAGGTTATACATCTTCTGATTAAAGAGATTATTCAGACCCTTCTCCCTCAAAAAATTCAACAGGTGGAATAGGAATCTTTGTTTGATGGAAGCGAATGGATCACCTTGGCGTTGGAGGTATTTCTTATTTGGCCTTGGTCTTCCTGATGTACTTCTTGCGAAGAAGTTTTGAGGTCTCGGAAACCTCTGATATTTCTGTATCATATCTGGCCTTGGAATTCTTGCCATGATTTCCACATGCAATAGTCGTTGTAGCTGCCAATCGATATACTCCTTTTTATAGAGCCCCTTGAGGATATGAAGAAACCCTAGATTTGGCATACCTAGCTTCCAATCTGACTGATGGATCTGGTGGAAGTAATGTAATTGACAATTTGGATACGTCTAAAGCTGTGTGAATCCATAATTTTTGAACTATCATTGGGTGCTTCTCAAGTCTAACATATGTGGGTGGAAAGGTGCTTGATTATTGAAGACACCTGAACTGACGAGAAAACCTATAGGGAATATAAGCCACGTAGATAATTTCATCATCAATCTAGGTTGATAGTACACCATCCATAAATTCCATCACATAAGATCTTAGCTCATAATTCTTTTCTTTACCATCATCAATAAATGTTCATGTTGGTGGATTACCAAAATAAAAGAAGTTGAATTCTCCTGAGACATTCAATACCTTCAGTACCTCATCAGGTCTCAAGTTTAGAGGCTTAATACCAGAAAAGTTCTATAAAAATGTGGTGAATCGACCATTAGGAACTCTAACTAAGTTCAATATTGAGTATGAAGAAAAATGTGCAGCAATACAACCCCACAACACATGAAATGGCCCTGTAATTCTAAATGGAGCCTTCCCATTGTATAGATGCAGTAGGAGATGGTAAATTATTTCCAAAAAGGGGTTTCTTGCCCAATATACTTCCCCTCTACCAATTTAGCTACAATAATGAAGGTCCTTGATCTTACACCCCCACCGGATTCACGGACTGGAAGAAAATAAACACTTAGCCACATAGCAAGGAAGGAATCTAAGCATACTTTTGCATCTATATCAGGTTTGACTATATAACCCCAGGGCTTGTTATTGCCTCTTTCCAGTGTAGGCCAATATGTTCCTGAACTGCCTCAATTATCAGAGGAAGGACAAACAGTAGGATGTCCACAGGTTGAACCTTCCTCTATTGTTGGTTCTATGAAAGCTTCCATCCACACTCTAGCATGAATATCTTTCTTATACTTGGGTAAATTCTTAGCTATCTTAAATAATTCATGGGCCAATGGTGGTGTTCTAGTAACATCACCACATGTTGAATTATGCAGGATGAATTCATCATACATTTCCCCAAGAATAGGAATTCCAGCTATTTGGTAAACATCTGAGAGACTAATACCAACTTCACCATGCGTCAAATGAAAGGAATTAATTTGTGGACTCCATCGGCTAAGTAATTCATGAATGAATTCATTTTTGTAAACATAAGTTTTCCCCATCTAGACCGCTCTGTAAATATGATCGTCTAATAACTCTTTTCTGAATTATGTACAAGTCTGAAGTACCCAGAATGCCCACATCCACTCAAGTTTTACACCCCCTCTAGAATGAAGGTCCCAGTATCTTTTACAACCATTTGATTAATATTTTTGAGAATCCCAAAAGGTGGAATCATAACAATGTGGTATTGGCTCTACAACATGATCCTTCATGTCTAGAGTACAACAACTGTGATGAAGGATGCAACAAATTGGGATTGTGCCTTCTTGTATCAGAAGCCCCCTTGCACTAATATTCATGATGTTATAGTTGGAGTACTGAAGAAACCAATTCTTTAGAAATTACTTCTTAATAGATGGAAAATGGGATTCTTGAAAAATCCCATGCCTGTACCGAGGTATGTAAGGACATTGTTAATAGTCACACTGGTATGGAATTAGACCCTTCCATAGCCCCAGAAGAGTACTCTCAACAGTGTCATAATAATCTGGCCCAACGATCCTCATCATTTCATTTTGATGAATCTTAGATTCATTAGTATGGGTCATCAAATGGGTCATTCTTTTCTGTAAAAAGAATTATCCAAACTTTCAATGTCATATTCTAAAGAAGAAAGTGATTTTTTTTTCAATTTTCATTGTTCACATAGGTCCTTCGACAAGGTCCTTCGTGTAGGTCCTTCGACAAATTCTTTCGATGAGGTCACTCGCGTAGTTCCTTCAACAATGATCTTAGAAGAACTCTATCAGTGTAGTCCTTTTGTAATATCTCAAATTACGTAAACAAGTTCACCTTGAAGAAATTTCTAGAGAATTACACGAGAGCACAACGCGATGTAGCTAAGAAAACAAGCTACGCAACGAGAGCTCTAAATTTCGGAGAAAATGAAAGTGAAGAAAAAATTGTGAAAGGTTGGGACCTATTTGTAGGAAATAGAAGAACTATGCATCATGACTGCACAAAATATCTATGGGTCATACATGCGTGACATATCTAGGCAAAATTCTTGTACGGAACAATTATGCTACTCATTAATCCATCCTGATCTTTTTCCCAGACTTTCACCTCAGGACTTGACCCTCATTGTATATTTCAGATCCAATCCTGAGGGGGGGATTTTGTTGACACTCCTTAAAAAGATTCAAATAGTACAAAGAAAAAAAAAAAAAAACTCCCATGCTCTACGCAATCTAGTAACATCCAGCAACTTCACGAGCGAGGTACATGGCCAAGAATTGTGATAGAGCTACACGGTTGAGCTTTGTGAGAGAGCTATGCGGCAGAGCTTCGTGACACAACTATGATTCTGAACTATGCTCAAGATGATTTAGGATGCCTCTACGTAGAGCACCTGTGCAGTTGAGCTACGTGGCATTCCTTCACGACCAAAGTATCTTTGGCCAGGCCCATCCATGCCTATGAATAGGACCCTTGGGCTCCCCATTTTCAGACTGAAAAAAGTGATAGATTCTCTGAATCTCACATTGCGTAGATCGTTCTCCTATATCTCTCAAATTGTCTCAGGTAGTTCTCTAAACTACAAAAGAATGGGTAATTAAACGGGATAGGCAAATTTTTAAGTTCTTCACATTCTCTTCAGTGCTAATACATACAAACATGTTATACCTGCGCGGCACAACTATGCACCATACCAGCGCAATAGGGAAACGTGGGGTACCTACACGGAACACCTACACGAGGTACCTATGTGACCAGTTAAAATACCCTTTAATAGCCTTTCATGGTGGGGTATCTCTTTCTTTGGAACCCTTATTCAAAAGGGGCTAAGTTGAAGCCTCCCCCAAAACCTCCTGACTTCTCAGACCTTGGGGTAAGACACATCAGTGTGTCTCCAATTTGGGTTTGTATTTTCACAGTCATGGGTTTCAAAAATTTGATTCACAATGGATTTAGGATTCATGGGATGTTTGTGGGTTTTTATATCCATAGTCACATGGAATGTTCTCCTAGAAATAGTGTTGGGAAGTTCCCAGTTTGGAAGGTGGTGGGCTTTGTTGGGAAGTTCCCAGTTTGGAAGATGGTGGGCTTCCAGCCTCTCCCATTTCAAAGAGGTGACTCAAGACCTCAGGTCTCCGATAGGGAAGGTACACTTCACACTTTCCATTCCTTACAAGTATAGGAGAAGTATCCCTCCCCTACTAGAACCGATTTTAGGGCAGCCATCCTGGTATAAGCCCCTCACCTTCACCTCACCTTCCTTACATTAGACCATTGTCCAATGAAAATAGAACAGAGGGAAGGCTCGTCGCCCCGCCCTCTTGCACGGTCGATGCGCCCTCTTCCAACAGTAGAGTAGGAAAAGAGTGATGTTTCATTGTTGAATCTTTCACATCCTCTTTTTATCACACCATGCATGACTCACGTGGGCTTAGAGATATGTGATTATTAAAACATATGCACAAATACTCATATGAAATTAACTACAAGAACTCTGATTCCTGTTCAATCCAGCATACGTAGGAAGCCCTTTCAGGGCCCGAGCTCACTGGATATCCTCCTCAAGAATCCAACCTTAATTCCCCCTTTTTGGGCATCCTCCATAGGAAATAATCCCAAAATTCAATCCTCAAATCATCAAGGAATCCTTTTTCATGAAGTATGACCAAAACCATCCATATGGGATACATAGGAAACCTCCTTGAGGTTCAAATCCAACACTTTAAATCAAAAATGTTCGCTTTAGTCCATATTCCCAATAGGGTCTGACCATAATTGGAAACCTATATCCTTTAAAATTTTCCTTGGTTTGCTTTAGCCTATGTCCCACACTGAGTCTCAACTGAAAACATTCCGCTTAAAGGTCCTTATCACATGACCTTAAAAGGTATGATGTGTCCTATTTAATTAAACCGAACTATGAGGGTTTTTATTCCTTTCACAAGGATACATAGGTAGCTCATTTTATGAGTACAATTCAAATATTAAAACAAACCTTCATCTCCCTAGATGACAATAAATTCCAGAGTTCCCCATTGAGTGGCTTAAAAACCAGTATCATCATAAATATGATTAAAATAATCTCTAATAAGTATATTAGAGGATACCACTGATGGGAAACCACTGATACATACAGATTCTTCCATTGATGAACAACCTTGATGGAATGCTAATGATTCAAAGTTTTACTCATGTTAATAAGTGATTGTAAATTCCAAGGGATACTTATGATATACTTGCTAAATTAATAAGGATTCATGAAAATATTTTAATCTCACAAAGAGAGTCCCAGAGTAGAAAATAATTCCCCCCAAAATGGTATTCTGGGTCCGACCAACCATCCTCTCGACCAATGCATGTTCTTAGGTATCGTAAAGTTCAAAACTTAATGAATGCCTACCTTTAGAAAACAGGTCTCCATTGGATAAAGAACTTTTGGAAGATTCCAGTTCCATGAATAAATCCAATGGAAACCGCCTGGAAATAGTGATTCTTAAATCTAGAATGCACATTTCAAGGAACTAAAAAACACCTTGTAACCACTATTTTTCAATAAATGTCCATAAAATTAATTTTTCATCCTCTATGGGTGGTGCATAAAATTCTTTTCAATTCTAGAGTGATTCCTAGGGAAATACAAGTGTGTTGTAGACTCATATTTTTCAGTAAGTCCTTGTTCTTCATCATTTTCCATAGATGTCTTCTTGTTACCTCTTTTGGAATCATGGATCTTGTTCATTAGTGATTGATCCATGTTGTGTGATGTTAATATTTAGGGTATATGCTTTTTTTTATTGAAGGTAATGATATCTAAGTTGAAATCTTGATAATATAATCCGGTAAGTTAAAGTTGTTGTAATGTTCTTCATTTTTGTATTATTTTTGGGATGTAGGTGGATTCCAAATTATCTAATCTTTATTAGAACATGAAGTATTGATTTCAAATTGATTTAATTTTATGATTTTTTTTTTGATAATCATGGTTTGATTTGATGGAATTATCATTTGAATTATAGTTTCAGAAATCGTGGGAATTAGATAGTCATGACATACCACCACCAAAGGTATGGATTATAGATATGAAGTCCCACCGCCAATGGTAACACCATGAATGTGTGTGTGTTTGTGTTGATGACATGTGTGGATATTGAAATGTTTACACCAAATAATAAATTGATAAATGGTTAAAAGATTTGTTGATTTAACTTGAAAAATTATTCTGTTAGCTATTCATATATTACAAGAAATTTTTTTTGAAGTATTGTTTGATTTTTTTTCTTGGAAAAAAATAAAATAACCTTTAAAGCCATTTTCTTCAAGGAATAAAAATACATAAAAATCATTTTTAATTATTTTTAATGTATTTTATATAAATGTGCTAATATGTTCAATCTGAGTGGTGTGGGTTGGGATATCATTAGGTAAATTTTAGTCAGTGTCATACTCACCCCTTACTTGGGCACTATGATGTGTTTTTAAATGTTATATTACAAGATATAGGTATAGGAAAGTTATCCCGATTATTTATTATTTCTTCTAGTACATTTGGTTTGTCCTGTGGATTTGGAGTTTCGATTATATTGGGAGTTATTATCGGTGTCTTTTGAATATTTTTGTTATGTTATCATTTGGTTCCATTAGTTATGTCGCATTGATTCTGCTTGTTTTTTGATATTTTTTTTAGTCCTGTATTGGCTTGAATTTTTGTACTCAGGCATCATTAATAATATTATTTTTAAGGTTATCATTGGTTTTTTCATTTAATATTAAATGGGTAAATCAGTCCTAAACTTTTTATGTGGCCCTTGGAATTTATTTCTAGCCTTTAGTTTCTTGGGGATGTAACCTAAGTCCTAGTATCTCCCTCATCACTTCTCAATCCAATGAGGAGTGGTGGGATGAAAAAAATGGTATTAGCCTATTCGGTCCTTAACATTGAAATCATATTGGTCTATCTCCTGGAATGTTATCAAGGAGATATGATTTTAGGAACATGAAATGTAAATCATAAAAAGTCTTATCAAACCTCTTTATATAGAAACTCCAGTTACTAGGGAGTTGGGTACATGAGTGTTTTGAGACACATCTTGGCGTTTTCACCTAATTATCCTGGGTTTAGCTAATGAGAAGATCATGGCATTCCTTTATTGAAATTAATTCCCTATAAGAGTACATAATTCATTCTGAGTAATGATTTGTGATTTTGTGAAAATGTGTTGATTTTTGAAAATAGTTTTTTTTTTATTTTCAAAAGCATGGTGTAATTTTAAGATATGGTTTAAAAGTGGGAATTATTGAATTCTAGAAAGCCTTGTTGTGATATGTGAGATGTGATAAATTTTAAATTCCTAATAATTTAGTTTCTATAGAGTGAAATGAAATTGATTATTTTTTTCGTTATAGAGAATGGCCTTAGGTAGGCATCATAGAAACCAACCATAAGAGGCTGATGGGAATGTGGTTGCACCTGAGCCACGGGTGAACCAATAGTTGGTTTAGAGTATTATCCCGACATTTCAGGCTATAGATAGATGAAATAGAAATAATGAACCTAGGAAAGTGTATCATTTAGTTAGTTCTAAAATCAGAATCCACCCATATTTTAGGGTAATTTAGAATTGAAATATAAGAAGTGTGGCTGAATAGATTGAATTGAATTCTAAATTTCTTGAGAACACTATCTATGCTAAAGCTAAAGTTGGAAACATATATGATGGATGATCTTACATTATAGTGGTGGAATATAGAATTTCTAGATAAATTGGACCAAGGAATGACATGGGTAGAATTTTAAGATTTTTTTAACAAAATATTCCGTCCTCATACTTTATGGATTGCAAGAACAATATATTTCTTTAGTTTGAATCAAGAGAACATCACAGTGATAGATTTTGTGGCTAAATTTATGAATTTATTCCTCTTTTAACCCAAAGTTTCTACATGTTCATCCTTGAAATCAAGTATTTTTTTAATTGGGGTTGGGGAAATAGATTCAACCAAATATATCCATGCTTTCTATATCTGATTATATAAATATTTTAAACAAAGTAATAGAGTCATAAAGGGATATATTAGGAAATGCGGTAGGAGGAAGCATGTTAATACCTATGGGAATTGGGGAAAATATATTATATTGAATAAGAAGAAGATGGACACTTATTTACAAGGTGGTGGTAAGGCTTATAATCATATGGTAGGATCATGGAATCATTCAACTAATCCAAAGGTTACACCCGGTCATTTTAAATTTGATTTCCTCAATAACATAAAGAGGGATTGTACGACACCACGTAGAACATTTCACAATGGAAATAAGATGTGAAATATACAACACTATTATCTTATTTCCCTAAGTTCAGGTTCTAGGGATAAATCTCATGCTACTTAGGTATCGTATGATTTAACGGGATGAGTGCACCAAAATAGATCTCATCATAAATCCTAATCAAGACATAGATATTCTTGAAACACCATGACTCCACAACCAGAGAAATATAAAAAGGGTAAAAGAAAAGAAAAGTGAGTAAGAAATTTTATAGAAATGATCAAGTGACCATGAATGATCAAATGGGACCTTTAATGGTGAGAGGTGTGATTATTTTGAATGCTACTTTTATATAATATATTTTTTTGATTTGGAAATGTTGTATTAGTTTACTAATTCTCATTTGAGATGAATCCCTCTATTTTAAATCTTTAATCTAATCTTGGATTAAAATAATGTTGAGCCTTTATGTAAAGGGTTTTTTATTACTATTGATGGGTAATAATTGATTTGGGACTTTTCTATGATTTAGATGGATTTATATGAATTAATATTGGTTATGGATTGGTTGAAAATGTTCAAAGCTCACATGGACGGTTATAATTGAAGAGTTAGTTTTATAACTGATGATGGAAATAATAATGTAAAGTAAAGTGGATAACGTTTGTTGGAACCTATAGTTGGAACTATATCACCCCAGTTGGCACCCTTGACCTTGGAATCTATGGATGAGATCTAGAATAGTGGGTTTTCCATAACTATTCATTGGTTTCTAGATGTTTATCTCAATAATTTCTCAATGTTTCCACCCAAAATATAATTAGAGTTTATGATTGATCTCTTATGAGGGACTCATCCTATCTCACTTCCATCTTATCATATGAAACCAACATAATTATGGGGATTGAAAGTCTACTAGGAAGAGTTAGAAAGAAAAGGATTCACCTATCCTAGTATTTATTTGTGGTATCAATAGTTCTTTTTGTAAAAAATTCAGATAGAAATCTTAGACATTTTGTGGATTTTCATAAGCTTAACCAAGTTATGCTAAGGAATCAATATCCTCTTTCACACATTTATTTTTTGGTTGATCAATTTATGGGATCCCAGTAGTTCCCTAAAATTATCTTTCCTTAAAGATATCAACAAATATGCATTTGGAAGGAGGATATTCTCAATATATTTTTTAGAAGTATATAAGGCCATTATGAGTATGTGGTTATACCTTTCGGTCTTATGAATTCACAAACTATCTTTATAGAATTGATGAATCAGATATTTCAAAGGTATCTTGATTATTTTTTGAAAGTATTTTTGGATGATATACTAGTGTATTCTACGCAAAAGGTTGATCATGATAAACACTTGGTGATAGTGTTGGGTATATTTCAGGATCACCATCTATATTTCAAACAATGAAGGTTTGATTTTTGGATTCAAGAGATATGTTTCTATAGCCATGTTATCTATAAAAATGTGTATATGTGGATCCATAAAAGGTAGAGGTTATGATCTCTTGGAAATCTCCAATGGATGTCTCTGAGATACATAGTTTCCTTAGTATGGATAGTTATTTCTGATGTTTTTTGTGACTTTTCATGACTATTTTCACTGATGATATCTTTGATAAGGAAAAGAGTCTCATTCCAATGGAAAAATCAATGTCAAATGTCGTTTAAATTGTTTAGTGTTCTTTTTTACATCAACACTAATCATGATATTTCTAAAATTAAGAAATTTTTATGTGGTGTATTGTAATGATTTAGGATTGGTGTTAGGGGTTTTCTCACTCAGATAGATCATATTGTTGATTATGTATCATTATAGTTACGGTTTCATGAGAAGAACTACCCAACACATGATTTAGAATTAGTTTTTTTGTCCATACATTGAGTAGCTTTCATAATTATCTTTTTGGTGATAAATTCAAGGTGTTTACAGATCATAAGAGCATGAAACACATTTTATCACAAATATATTTGAATTTGAGAAAATTAGGATGGAAGTAGTTTTTAAAAAAAAAATTACTTTGACTTAATATATAAATCGGGTAAAGGGAACTCTATGGAAAATTCAGTAATTAGAAATTCATATAGTCAGTTGGTGAAAGAGACTTTAGATTAATGGAATCCGATGTCTATGAATGTTGACATGCACCTGGATTGTGAAGATTGAGGTAGTGTTGCTATTTTAATTCTAGTTTATTTTGTTCATGATTTGGTACAGTAGGTTAAAGAGGCACAAACATATGATTCTGAATGTGTTGTTATAAGGTCAAAACTCAGTAGTGGGGAGACCATTAAGGGATGGAATCTTGATAGATGATCAGTGTTGCAGTTTCAAGATTAGATGGTGGTACCTTCGGATTTTCCGGAACAACTCCATCATGAATATCACTCTTTGAGATGGGTTATTCATCCGAGAATACCAAAGATGTATAAGTAACTAAAAACACAATCTTGGTGGGCTAGCATGAAAAGAAATGTGGATAATATTGTTTTTAGCTGCCTCACATGTTAGTAGGTTAAGGCAGAGCACCAATGACCAATGGTAGTCTATAGTCTTTAATAATTTCTTTGTGGAAATGGGAGTAGATCTCTATGGATTTTGTAATAGGTTTACCAATAATTGTTTGAAAACAAGATTCTATATGGGTGACAATGGATCTGATCACAAAGTCAAACCATTTCATCTATATTCATGAATCCAATATATTAATGTACTTGTCATAAATTTATATTCAATAATTTTTAAAGCATCATAGTGTTCTAGTATTGATTGTATATGAATGAGAACCTAGGTTTTCATCTCATCATCTTGATTGATTGCATTTTTATTAAAAATAAGAGAGAACACCAACAAAAAATGGCCAGGGGTAAGGCCAAAGATACAAGATTAGGGAGTTCTAAAGTAGTGAAGACCAAGCTGGTATCCCCTAATTAGATTCATTCCCTCTAGTTCTATATGAAGTGTATTTGGGAAATATTTAATGTATTTACCCTGCTCTTCCATCGCCAAGGATGCAAAATAGTCAGCAAACTTATTACCTTTACACCATTTGTGCACCACCAGGATGTTGCTGTTGCTGAGGCTAGAATGACACTTCATGATGATATAGGATATCATCCAAGGAGGAAATATTTCTTCCTTCATTCATTCATGGATTACCCTAGAGTCTATTTCAATCTAATTCATAGAAATCTTCTTCTTCCCACACATGATAATTCTCAAATACATTGCCTTTTCCTCTGCTTCGTTGGAGCTTCCCCTCCCATAATAGGCATACAAAACCTGCAGGACACTTCCCCTATAATCCCTAACCACTCCACCACCACTCATAACACCCAAAATACATGAACCGTAAAAATTATGTTTGAAACCCATAACAGGCGGTATCCAGCGTACCCATTTACCTCTCCTCCCAAGACATGACTGTTGTTCACCAACTGCATTCACCTTCATTGTTCTCAAAAGGGGAGCATTACACCAATTGTTAATATCTATAAAAAGATAAATTAACAGATATTTTTTTATCATGATAAAAGATCCCCATGTGGAAGAAATCCCTTCAAAGTTGGCCTTATTTCTGGACTTCCAGATACAACAACACCCAGCATTTAAAATCATCTATCTTGCCACTTTTTCTGAGCCAATGAAAATTGAACCATGAAACAATTTTTCAAAAAAAGATGCACCATGTAGTTTTGAAGATAAAATATCCATGAACTCACCAAATAAAATCCAAACTACCATAACCCATTCACCTTCAATGAACATGTGATTTGAACTCTCCTCCTTATACACCCAACAACAATGGCGTCTGGATACAATTATGATAACCATCTTCACAACATTTTCATCTGTGGGTACAAACTGATTTATTATTCTCCATAAGAGTAAGTTTAACTTGGTTGGAATTCTCTCAAACCATACCATGTTATTCAAGGTGTCCTGTTGTCACTGCGGAAAAGAAATCTTGCGAAAGTCCTTGGTAGAAAAGTTCCCAGAACTGGAAATAGTGAACACTCGATTATCAGGGTCTGAATTTAAATAAATGAGATCATAAACCTACCTATGGTCCTTATCTACGATAGTGTTGATTAATCTTGGATACATACTAGCCTCCCTAAAATATATCTTAGTGGTAGTACATTCTGTGAAGATGATTGTTGAACCAACAAAGTTATGAATCCAGAAAGAGATATCCCCTTTTTCATATAATCCGTCGAGAATACTGCCTGATATTTGGTATCATGTCATGGATTAAAAACCATAAAGTAGAGCCATGTGTTCTAATATTATCTGCAAACCTGTTGTCATTATAATACATAATTTTCCCTAAAGAGTACATTCCTCCACAACTTCCCATGCCAACCTTGCATGCATGCCGTGGAAAATATCTTCCAAACAACATACAATCACTACTAGAAATTCGGGCTATAGCCACGGACCTATAGCCATAGTTGTATAGGTCTGTGGCTATAGCCTTTATTTTTCCACGGTTAAATTTTTTGTCCGTGGCTAAATCTGTTTCATCATTGTTTCTCCCGATCTTTTATCGGGCTCCTCCTCCTCCCCCGATTCACACACCGTGTAACCCTCCTCCCCAACCACGTCTTCTCCGCCCCACAACCCTCCTCTCCTCCTCTGATTCGCAGCCCTATCCCGCGCATCCCTCCTCCCCGGCAGCATATCCTCCTCCCCACAGCCCTCCTCATCCTCCCCCGGTTCGTAGCCATATCCCTGCGCAGCCTCCTCCCCGACAGCTTATCCTTATCCCGACGATTACCCTTTCCTACGTGCTCCCCGATAGCCTCCTCCTCATGCCGAACCTCCACCCTCGCTGGAATCACCTCCACCTCAAGCCAGACCTCCTCTCTCACTATCATCTCCCCTCTGATGTGTGACCCCATCGACATCATCCCCTATCTAGCACATGGCTTCCCCTTTGGTGAGATTTCTTCGATTTCTTTTTGGGGTTTTACTCATCTTGTCCAAACCCTAAGGGCTGAGGTATGATTTTTTTGATTTATTGGATTCCAGGGGATGCATTTCATCCATCAGGGTGTACTCATCCATTTATGAGAGTTTCATTTCATCCGTGCATGTTTGAGGTAGGTGTTTTCATGTTTTTTCCTTTTAGATTGAAAAAATTAGTTCTTGAGTCGATTCAATTAACTTTTAAATATGTTTCAAACTTTATTATACTTGTGGCTAGTTTATGGTAGTTTTTTCTTGTTGGTATAATTTTCTAAAAATAGGTTTTGAGATTATTTTCCATTTATGCCTATGTGTATGCCTATCTAAATTGGGTTAGATAAAATGTCATTTTAGTTTAAATATTTAAGTTAGATTATTAGGGTAGTGTTTTCCCAAAAATGTATTTTATTGAAATTGTTTTTCTGGTGTTGGGTTGGCTTGATGAAACATGTTGGTTTTCATGAAATAAATTTTGGGTTAGTGGAAGGTACGCATTGTTTTCCTTGAAAAATTGTTTGGGGAAAGACTACATGTGCCATGCCATTTGAAACAGGCACATCCATGGGTGATTGGAATGAATTCATGTATGAGACTTCAAATTATAATATTGTTGGAAGGGGTTCTTTTCTTGAATCTTTTTTTAAATAAAGGGATTCATTATCTTGTCCATATCCCTCCCATTATTAAAAGGTTCTATGACTTTGAAAATGGATAGTGTAATTTTCAAAATTGGGTGGGAAGTGATGACCTCTTTGGTTTTTTATGAAGTGAATGGTTTCATAATGGTAAAAATCCCATTTGGAACTTCTCACTTTAAAAATACTGTTTTACTTTAAAATTATTTTTCTTAAATGTTTTCTTGGTTTTTGAATCGTATATTGATTACATTGTTTGAATTAATTTTATTTTAGGTATGCATGGTGTTTTTGAGTCCTGGGTAATTATGGTAGGGTGTTGCGATTGGTTTCGAAGGCACGCGCTCATATTCCCAGGTATGGATATGTATGTATGTATATATATATATATATATATATATATATATATATATATATTATGTTCATGTTTCCTCATGGTATGGGGAAAACATTCATAGGTTTAACGATATATATATATATATATATATGGAAGTGTGTGAGTGTGAGTGGGCTGCTGGTTGAGTGATAATGGTTTGGATTGACCATCCATTAAGGTAGGATTTCTCATGCACTTTACTTTTAAATTTATGATCTATTAGTTTCTTGATTTTTGAACCCTCTTATAATTATAAATATGAATGTATGAGACTTGGATTAGATTTTTTGGTGTGAAATTAGTGTATTAATCCTTGTTTGTGATAACTGGAATTGTCTTGGTAAATAGCACACACTAAGTGTTTGGTTAAATTCCTGGTTGGATTTTGTGGTAAATTTAGGACGTAAAATGCATGGTTTAGATTTATATATGTATTGGAAAGATACAAAATGGTATTTGGGTATCCTTTAATGATTTTCCATTGTGTTTTTAATTTTTATAAAAATATGAATGTTGGATTTCTTCTCTAAAATTTGCCGGGCTCCTCCTCCCTTCTCCTCCGCGATACTGCGCGCGCGGATATCCTTCGGCCCCTGATACTCCCGAACCATCGGCGACGCCCTCCTCCCTGATACGCGCGATCCCCACCGCCTTCCTCCAGTGAGCTCGCGATCCCCACCCCATTTCTGCCCTACTCCCCGCTCGCGATCCCCACTGCCTTCTTCCCGTGCGCTCGCTACCATTCTACACCGACGACATGGCCACCCACCTTGGGATGATTCTCCTCCGATGATGCGATCACCCCACCTCCCAGACGGCGTTCCTCTTCCTCTCGGTACGTTCGCTCGCTCCTCTCTCAATCCCATGTCGATCTTCCTTACGCCTGGGCGTTTTGAATCTCATCATTTCACGACGCTGCAGATGACACATTTTACCCTTGTGCACAATCATTCCGTGGCTACGCGAAATGTGGTGAAACTCGAAGATATCTCCCGCAACCATCCTTTTACCAACTGAGTCCAAGGGATTTTGTTCCTGGATGCTTTAAAAATCTCTAACCAAGGCAATGATTTCATGGAGAAGCCCCCTCTGGTAAAGCGATAGGATGATGGTGGTTATCTAGTTGAAGCGGACCCAGACGCCCTGAAACAGCGCGCACAACTATGAAAATTATCAGTGATGGGTCGTATCTCTTACCACAAAGGTAACTACCCTTGGCCCCTTACTGAACTTCACTCTCGTATTGCACACTGCTAGAATACTGCAAATTGGAAACTAATCCCCATAGGAAAAGGATATTTTCACACACTGTTAAGATCACAAGATGATTTTGAAAGAGTTTGGAAGACTTGTAATCTCAACCTCAAGTTGGGTTTACTTAAAATTTCTGAGTGGGACTCCACATTTAATCCGCACACACACAAAAACACTTTGGCACAAGTCTGGATGAAATTTCATGGACTTAACTGGGTTTTTGGCACCCAATGATATTCTCTCAAGCATAGTAACCGCTCTTAAAATTGATCAAAGGACCTTACATGCTAACTTGGATCTATTCGACAGAGTAATGGTTGAAATAAACCTTGACTCAAAACTTCCCAGCTCAATTAACTTCAATGCCAATGAATACAAAACTGAAGATATAGTGTAATATGAGCGAAAACCCCCATTTTGGGATCACTATAAAATCATAGGGCACACTATCTTCAACTGTAGGGTGATTAAGAAGTAGGTAATACAACCATCTGAGAATGAATGGAAGGAAATGAGGAGACCTAAAAAAGAAAAATCCCCCATGATTGACATGCCTGAAATATCCAAAAAGAAATATGAAGTTTGGGTCAAAAAAACTCACACTTTGACTCACATAAGAGATAGTTCAGGAACAAAATGGGTCGATGAAGTGGAGGAAGAAGAAAACTCTATTAATGATGAAAACCTCTCAATTGAAATTACAAACCTTTTACTAGACACTATTAGAGTATCAACCGAGCAGGAAAAGATTTCTAGCTTTCAACATGTCCTAGAAAAGCATAATCTCTAGCACCCAATCTTGGATGGAGGGAATTTTTCTACTAATGAACTCAAGAAACTAACCTGTACTCCTAGTACTTCAATCCACAATAATGATGTTTGCACTAAAGAAAATGATGTGGATGACACTCCATACTTAAGCACCAAGCAGACCCATATTACTTCCACACCTAAATTAGGTATGCAAAAGGAAAATCAGGAAACCCCCTAGTCTTCTAGCTCCATGGTGAAACCTACCTCCAGAGACCTAGAAGCTCGAGCAGGAATGAAAAAGATTCCAGCACCTGTTTTACATGACAATTCAGTTTCGGTTCTCGTACCCTAACATATGTAGGTTTTTAATGTTCCCCCGGAGTAGAAGTAGAATCTATCTCAAAACTCTATCGCACAACAATCTAGTCTAGATCCTGTTATTCCAGGTACTTCTCCTCCTCTTTCTTATGCTACTAATAACTATTCCATTCTGTCTAAAGAACTGCGTTATGATCAAAATGAATCTTCCTCTGATTTTTTCTCTAAGAATTCTTCTTCTCTACACTGATGCAACCTGACCACTACTATCCCATCCCATATTGATAAAAAAAATGCCCTTTTATGAACAGTTTCCTTGTTTTAACTACAGGTGACTCCACAATGGGAAAGTAGAATGAGACCAAATCACATGTCCATAATCCAACTCCGACTCCCGCGGCTCATACTGCCCACCTTAACAGGGTTGTTCTTTCCGAGCCCCAAAATGCTGAGCACACACCTTATGCTAACAAGAGATTTGAGCCTACTACTCATGAAAATCCACCCGATGTTCTGTCATCTGATAGGCAGGAGACTAAGGACTACCCGTAACAGAAGCATACTACCATGTTGCTATCCACAGTGAATACAAAGACTCCAGGGGGGAGGGGCGTCCGGCAGGGGGGAGGGGTGTCCGGCAGGGGGGAGGGCTGTCCCGCAGGGGGGAGGGCCTGTCCAGCAGAGGGGCTGTCCAGCACGGGGGAGGGGTGTCCAGAAGGGGGGAGGGGTGTCCATTAGGGGGGAGGGGTGTCCAGGCAGGGGGCGGGGCTGTCCAGCAGGGGGGAGTGGTGTCCAGCAGGGGGGAGGGGTGTCCAGGCAGGGGGTAGGGATGTCCAGCAGGGGGGAGGGGTGTCCAGCAGGGGGGAGGAGTGTCCAGCAGGGGGAGGTGTGTCCGGCAGGGGGGAGGAGTGTCCATTCGTCTCATTGCATGACCCCTTCATTTGGTTGTTTTACATTAAAATTCTCATACTGTGTCTGGTTATATTGAACCATTTTATCTATGATTATAATCTTCTGATAGTTACTGCATGCAGAAGTATTGCTAGATCGCCTCTATCAGAGCAATGGAGTCTTGGTTTATCCGAGCATCTCGGTCGGTGTATTTATGTTCGAACATCCCCCCTGCCCGCAACACCCCCCTGCCGCCTTCGAATCAGCCCGCACCATCCCCCCAACAACTGCAACCGGCCCCTTTCCACCAGCATTCCAGCCTCCTCCCGCTCCCTTCCCTCCTGGTCTGAAGATGTTTCCCCGCGAATGTTGCAGGATCAGGCAAACACGCTGTTGTCACGCTGCGGTCACGCCGCAGTCACGCGGCGGTCACGCCACGGTCACGCCGCTATCACGCCGCGGTCAGGCCGCGGTCAGGCCGCGATCACGCCGCGGTCACGCCGCAGTCAAGCCGTGATTTTGCCCTACTCCAGCCACATCCAGCCCACACCAACCCCCTTCCACCTTCATTTCAGCCCGCTGCCATCGGCATTCCAGCCCGCAACAGCCCCCCCTGCCACCTTCGAAATTGCCCGCACCATCCCCCCGACACCTGCAACCAGCCCCCTTCCACCAGCATTCCAGCCTCCTTCTGCTTCCTTCGCTCCTACCCAGAATATGTTTCCCCACAGATGTCACTGGATCGGGTCAACACGTTGTGGTCACGCCGCGGTCACACTATGGTCAAGCTGCGGTCACGCCGCGATCACGCTGCAGTCACGCCGCGGTCACGCTGCGGTCACGCCGCGGTCACGCTGCCCTCACGCCATGGTAATGCCGTGATTTGGCCCTGCTCCAGCCACATCCAGACCACACCAGCCCCCTTCCACCTTCATTTCAGCCCACTTCCATCGGCATTCCAGCCCGCAATAGCCCTTCCTGCCACCTTCGAATCAGCCCGCACCATCCCCCCAAAACCCGCAACCAGCCCCCTTCCACCAGCATTCCAGCCTCCTTCTGATCCATTCGCTTCTGGCCGAAAGATGCTTCCCCGCGGATGTCGCTGGATTGGGCCAACACGCTGCGGTAACGCCGCAGTCATGCCGCGGTCACTTCGCGGTCACGCCGCGGTCACGCCGCGGTCACGCCGCGGTCACACCGCAGTCACGCCGCGGTCACGCCGCAGTCACGCCGCGGTCACGCCGCAGTCACGCCGCGGTTACGCCGTGGTCACGCCATGATTTGGCCCTGCTCCAGGATGACACCCTGCATTGGTTACTCCTCCTTAGAGAAACATTGAATGGTTAGCTCTATAATTTTTCGTATTTCCTCATTCTTAAACTATATCTCCTCTCAGCGCTGCCTCTCATCCATCATTCCACAAAACGTGCATAACAGGTGGTACAAAGGCTCAATTCAACTGAAAACATTGGTTTGGAGCTGGAATTGTACTTGGAACTACTATCATGGGGATTTTTTTTCTTGATTGGAATACTATTAAATATTTAGTAATGGGAGGTGCCATCAGCTCAGCAGCACATGGAGTTGGATTTTTACTTGGAACTGCTATCATGGATCCATTCAAAAGTGTTTTCCATGGATCATGCAAGTAAAAAGATGAACCATCTCTCAATTATGCTCCCTTTTAATGCCTTTTTTCTTAACCAGTTTTAACTTATTTTTCATTTATCCTTTGCATTCTATGTATATTATGCCTATGGTTCTCTCTGTTGTATGCTATAATTTTTACGAACTGTCAAGAAACATTTCTAAATTAACATTGTTTGATTTTCCTACAAAAGAAGTTGGTTGCATTGAAGATCATCATTTCTAAATTAACATTGTTTGATTTGCCTACAAAAGAAGCTGGTTGCATTAAAGGGAACCTTTTCTATGACTGGAAATAGATAGACTACCCACAAACATGGGACTAAATGTGTACCCTAGTTCCATCCTGTTTATTTATTTATATTTTAAAAACCAATAACCCAGCCCATATAAACTTTTGTTGGTTAAAAACCCAAAATCCATCCCATATAAAATTTTGTTGGTTGAGGCTCAACTAGGACCATTGGTTGAAACAAGTTTCCTGTTTATTGGAATGATGTTTTATTTTTTTCATCATTATCTTTTTTCAGTTATGGATTTTGTGAACCAAAATTAAACCAAAAAGGATCCTAGGTATTGAATGTAGACTACCTCCACAATACAACCCACAATAGAAATGATTTATAAGCTTAAATTCAGTCCAAATTAAGATTTAATAACACATAAAAAGCACTAAAAACATATTATTTTTAATCCTGAGACATCAAATAGATTCAATAAATCTAGTTAATATCTTATTTTTATCTCCATACAAAATCTGGGAGGATCCTTTAATCTTTAGTGACTCGAAGCCTTTCTATGGTAATTATTTATTCCTCCATGGTGTGATGTGTACATGGATAGAAACACTATAATTTTTCTATATCCTACTTCACATCATGTTAGATAGACAACAACATGACCTATAATCCCTTTAATACCCATCACGGTGCATCACTAACTTCAGAGTGCAGTCACCTTCTAAATGATAGTTCTACTAAATATTCATCAACCTTGATTCGTGGTATCACATGTGACTTCATAGTGTGGGTTCATGATCCCTCAAAATCATCATTCTATATATCAAGTCTTCATGGTGTAACACCCTCATCTCATGATATTGCTTCCTATGGTGAGTGACACTGAATTCTAGCAATAATCCCTTCATGACACGGTAATTATCCTCACAGCTTGATGCAATCCTTCAAAACATTCCATAGTGTATAAACTGCTTAAAAAATTTAGTATCCCTTAGGAAAATTCAGTTAACCTTACGGAGTAGAGAATTTTTCTTTTTTTGAATCATGTATTCCCAATTCATGGAATAATAGTCTACCGAGATAAAACTTGTGGGATCCTATCAAAAAAGTGGTTTCCCCTTGGCCTTCCACTATAGATAGGCTCGTGTACCTTAGTAAGGTTGTGGAGTGACCATTTTCATCATAATGAAACTTCTCTGTGGTATACAAAGCAGGGAGGGGTGTCCAGTAGGGGGGAGGGGTGTCCAGCAGGGGGCCGGGGTGTCCAGGTAGGGGAGGGGTGTCCAGTAGGTGGGAGGGGTGTCCAAGCAGGGGGGTGTCTAGGAAGAGGGGTGTACAGGCATGGGGGAGGGGTGTCCAGGCATGGGGGAGGGGTGTCCAGTAGGGGGGAGGGGTGTCCAAGCAGGGGGTGGGGTGTCCAGTAGGGGTGAGGGGTGTCGAGCAGGGGGGAGGGGTCTCCAGCCGGGGGAGGGGTGTCCAGCAGGGGGGAGGGGTGTCCAGTAGGGGGGAGGGGTGTCCAGTAGGGGGTCGGGGTGTCCAGGCAGGGGAGGGGTGTCTAGTAGGTGGGAGGGGTGTCCAGGCCGGGGGAGTGTCTAGGCATGGGGGTGTCCAGGCATGGGGGAGGGGTGTTCAGGCATGGGGGAGGGGTGTCCAGCAGGGGGGAGGGGTGTCCAGGGAGGAGGGGGGGTGTCCAACAGGGGGAAGGGGTGTCCAACAGTGGGGAGGGTGTCCAGTAGGGGGAGGGGTGTCCAACAGGGGGGCAGGGGTGTCCAGGCAAGGGGGTCTCTAGCAGGGGGAGGGATGTCCAGGCAGGGGGGTGTGCAGGCAGGGGGGGAGAGTAGAAGTGGTGGGGGGTCTTGGAACTATGTTTTTTTGTGAGAGAATGGTTTTGGAGAACATTTCTCCAAATTTTCACGGTGCTTCTGATTCTTTTATTTTCTATTTTAATGAACTCTATTAGAATTTTTAGTATGTTTCTTATACTTTTAATCATGAGTAGATAAACCCCCCTCCCCTTATGTTTGTGCTGGAAAAAATGTTGGTTCGTTAGAACCCATTTCTCTATTCCTGGGTTTGGTCATCTTCTCTCAACTAATTATCGCAATTACCATGTCTTATTTCATTGGAAATCCCATATCTGACCATGAATGGAGTTTCCAAAGATCGTAGGGAGAATTACAACAAGGATATCCTTGAACATTGGATATACATGTCATTTCTAGAGGGAAATTCCAAAATTAATAGTTAGTAGAAGTCATTTTCCAGACCAAAGGATTAATTCCATCCTCCTCCCGCTCCCTTTGCTCCTGGTCTGAAGATGTTGCCCCACGGATGTCGCTGGATTAGGCCAACACGTTGCGGTCACGCTGCGTTCACTTCGCGGTCATGCCGCGGTCACGCCACGGTCACACCGCTGACACACCGCGGTCACGCCGCGGTCACGCCGCAGTCACGCCGCGATCACGCCACAGTGACACCGTGATTTGGCCCTGCTCCATCCACATCCATCCCACACCAGCCCCCTTCCAACTTCATTTCAGCCCGCTGCCACCGGCATTCCAGCCCGCAACAGCCCCCATACCACCTTTGAATCAGCCCACACCATCCCCCCAACACCTGCAACCAGCCCCCTTCCACCCGCATTCCAGCCTCCTCTCGCTCCCTTCGCTCCTGACCGGAAGATGTTGCCCCGCGGATGTCGCTGGATCGGGCCAACACACTGCGGTCATGCTGCGGTCACACCGCGGTCACGCCGCGGTCACGCCGTAGTCATGCCATGATTTGGCCCTGCTCCAGCCACATCCAGCGGACACCAGCCCCCTTCCACCTTCATTTCAGCCCGCTCCCATCGGCATTCCAGCCCGGAACATCCCCCCTGCCACCTTCGAATCTGCCCGCACCATCCCCCCAACACCTGAAACCAGCCCCCTTCCACCAGCATTCCATCCTCCCCCCGCTTCCTTCGCTCCTAGCCAGAAGATGCTGCCCTGCGGATGTCACTGGATCGGGTCAACACGCTGTGGTCACGCCGCGGTCACGCCGCGGTCACACTGTGGTCACGCCGTGGTAGTGCCGTGATTTGGCCCTGCTCCAGCCACATCCATCCCACACCATCTCCCTTCCACCTTCATTTCAGCCAGTTTCCACCAGCATTCCAGCCCGCAACAGCCCCCCCTGCCACCTTCGAATCAGCCCGCACCATCCCCCCAAAACCCGCAACCAGCCCCCTTCCACCAGCATTCCAGCCTCCTTCTGATCCATTCGATTCTGGCCGAAAGATGCTGCCCCGCGGATGTCGCTGGATCGGGCCAAAACGCTGCGGTAACGCCGCGGTCACTTCGTGGTCACGCTGTGATTTGGCCCTGCTCCAGCCACATCCATCCCACACCAGCCCCCTTCCACCTTCATTTCAGCCCACTGCCACCAGTATTCCATCCCGCAACAGCCCCCCTGCCACCTTCGAATCAGCCCGCACCATCCCCCAAACACCTGAAACCATCCCCCTTCCACCAGCATTGGAATCTCCCATTATAACCGAGTGATCTAATATAACTCTGGAAATCTCATTCATGTGTTTCCAATGAGTTCTTTGACCGATGTAACAGTAGAAAGCATAAACCATTTAACAAAAAGAGATCTGGCCCTCGTTAAGGAAGGTGCAAGTGATAAGCTTGCAAGTCGGGTTTCATGTCCTCAAAGCACACAAAATTTAGAAATGTTCTTGAATAGTCCCTACTCTTTTGTTTACATCCACATTTCCCAAAAACTAATTCCCAGCTCACCATAATCCTGGCAAGGATAAGCTCCCTCTTTTATCCAGTTCTGATACCGCCATCACTAGCTGGTCCATTATGGACACTTAATGAGTAGGTTTTCGCTGAAGGTAACCTTACACCCTATGCTACCACTCTATTCTGCTATGACAATAATGAGGAAATTTCATTTGGCCAACATGGGGGGATGTCCAGTAGGGGGGGATGTCCAGGAGGGGGGGTTGTCCAGCATGGGGGGCTGTCCAGTAGGGGGGGCTGTCCAGCAGGGGGAGGGGGTCCAGGGGTGGTGTCCAGGGGGTGTCCTAGGGTTTAGGGGGTCCAGGTGGTGTCTAGGTGTGGTGTCTAAGGGTGTCTAGTGTGGGTCCAGGTGTTGGTGTCCAGGGGTGTCCAGTGGGTGGTGTCTAGGGGTGTCCAGTGGGGGGAAGGTGTGATTTCATTTCTAATAAAAAGTTATGGAATTTGAAATCAATGAATTATTCACGTGTAAAAACATTTTGAGTTTTCAATGGCAATCTCTACCTTAGCTACTGGTAATGTTTGTGTTTTCCTGCAGGGTCTCAAGCAGGAAGTTATTGTTGATTTAGTGGAATAGTGCCATGCATACAAGCGAAGAGTGGTACACTTTTTTCATTTGATATATCAAATTTGGGTTTCCTGCACTTAGAATGTTATGTGTTATCTTGTGATATTTTTAATCATGGATGCTACTAGAATCTATTAAGACTTACTAGTTTGGTTCTTTATATAGGAATCCATATCCCCTGGGAATGTATATCTTGAATATGGTATTTTATTCTCATGATTTTATTCTATGTAATTGAATCGTTTCTATACAGAATTTCATTTTTGTTTCTATGAGAATATTGTAATCCTGAATTGATGTTGAATTCCTTTGTTTAATTCTTGTTTCTATTTTTCATAGATCATGTGTGTCTAGGGGGGAGGTGTCCAGGCAGAGGGGAGGTGTCCAGGCAGGGGGGAGGTTTCCAGGCGGGGGGAGGTGTCCAGGAGGGGGGGGGGATGTCCAGGCAGGGGGTACTGCGGGACAGGGGGTGTTGCGGGGTAGGGGGGTGCAGGTGGGGAGGGTTGCCCGGGGGGGTGCTGCGGGGCAGGGGGAGGGTGCAGGTGCGGTGAAAGGGGGGTGTCCAGGTTGGGGGTGGATGCGGGGGGGGGGGGGGGTGTCCAGACAGGGAGGGGGGTTTCCAAACAGGGAGGGTGTCTAGACAGGGGGGGAGGTGTGTCCAGACAGGGGGGGTGTCTAGAAAGGGTGGTGTCCAGACAAGGGGGTGTCCAGACAGGGGGGAGGTGTGTCCAGATAGGGTGGGGGTGTCCAAATAGGAGGCGTGTCCAGACAGGGGGGGTGTCCAGACAAGGGGGTGTCCAGTGGGGCTATCCAGTTGGGGCATGGGGGCTGTCCAGTGGGGTGCAGGGGCAGGGGGCAAGGGTGTCCAGCAGGGGGAGGGGTGTCCCGCAGGGGGAGGGGCTATCCAAGCAGGGGGGAGGGGTGTCCGGCAGGGTGGGGAGGGCTGTCCAGGGGGTACAGGGGCTGTCTAGTGGGGCTGTCCAGTGGGGCTGTCCAGTTGGGGCTGTCCAGTGGGGCCGTCCAGTTAGTGCATGGGGGCTATCCAGTGTGGTGCAGGGGGGCATGGGGGACTAAGGGGGGCATGAGGGGTGCAGGGGTGTGTTTTGTTTCATGTGGATTTGTGGCCTCACCAGATTGGTTGTTCTATTTTTAGGTACTGTAGTGTAAGGGTAGTGATAACACCTATGACCCAAGTATCTTAAAAATCATGATCATTTGTATTTCTCATCCTCTAAGATATTTCTATAGGTTTCCTCTGGTGAAAACCATGATCGCCATTGCTGCTTTGCTTCATCAGAGCTATTTCCATAACTATCTCTCCTTGAACTCATATCATTTCTTGTTTTATAGTGGAGATGACGTCTTTACTTCAAGGAAGAAGTGAATACCCTTCTTGGTGATAGTTCCACAAGTGCAGAAATGAGAATATGAACTTTTGGATCCTGGTGCAGATGGGCTACGAGGGGGGGGGCTGCTGCAGGTGGGCTGGGGGGTTGCAGGGCCAGAGGGAACTGGCAGGGGGTGGAAGGGGGGGCTAGCAGGGGGCTGGGGGGGCAGGGGGGGACTGGCAGGGGAGGGGGTGGGCTGGCAGGGGGACAAGCAGGGGGCTGGCAGGGGGGGTGGCAGGGGGTAGGGGGCGGGGGGACAAGTAGGGGAGTGGCAGGGGGGACTAGCAGGGGCAGGGGGGGCTGGCAGGGGGACAAGCAGGGGGACAAGCATGTGGGTGGCAGGGGGCAGGGGGGATTGGAAGGGGGTGGTAGAGGGGGACTAGCAGGGGTTGTGGTAGGGGACAGGGGGGACTGGCAGGGGGATAAGCAGGGGGTTGGCAGGGGGTGGCAGGGGGCAGGGGGCAGGGGGGACAAGCAGGGGAGTGGCAGGGGGGACTAGCAGGGGGTAGGGGTAGGGGGGCTGGCAGGGGGGTGGCAGGGGGGACTACCAAGGGGCAGGGGGGACTAGTATGGGCAGGGGGGGCTGGCAGGGGGATAATTAGGGGGACAAGAAGGTGGGTGGCAGGGGCAGGGGGGACTGGCAGGGGGTGGCAGAGGGGGACTAGCAGGGGTGTGTAAGGGGCAGGGGGACTGGCAGGGGGCAGGGGGACAAGCAGGGGGGCTGGCAGGGGGGGGTGGTAGGGGGCAGGGGGGGACTGGCAGGGGGTGTCTGCAAGGAAGTGGGGAGGAGGGCAGGGGGGGGGGGGGTCTGCAAGGCATAGGGGAGGGGTGTAGGATGTGTTCAGGGGGGTGTCTAGGGGGTGTCCAGGGGGTGTCCAGGGGGTGTCCAGGGGGTGTCCAGGGGGGTGTCCAAGGGGGTGTCTAGGGGGTGTCCAGGGGGGTGTCTAGGGGGTGTCATGGGGGTGTCTTGGGGGGTTTCTAGGGGGTGTCCAGTGGGGTGTCCTGGGGGTGTCTAGGGGGTTGGGGGGGTATTTTTTTATGTATGTGCACACCCTATAGCCACGGTTTTTAACCGTGGCTATAGACCTAACTCCACGATTTCCAACCGTGGCTATAAAGCCTGTCCAGTGTCTAATATAGCCACGGTTTGGAACCGTGGTTATAGGTCTGGGCCTATAGCCACGCCAAACATAGCCACGGTTTCTCAAACCGTGCCTATTACCTATAGCCACGGTTTGAGGGCCTATAGCCACGGTTTAGAACCGTGGCTATAGACTGAATTTCCAGTAGTGAATGATTCCACCTTCATGAAAAAGACTATCCAGTCTATCCCATTATGTCCAATGATGCTTCCCTTATGTTTTCACATCCCAAAGAACGTTTTCCATCATTTTTTCAATATAATAGAGAACCCCCTTTAGCACCTTGCATGACGAGAACACATGGATGGGGATGGCTGATAAAACATTTTTGATTAAAGTTATCCGACATCTAAATCATAGGAAGAGTTTATTCCAATTTAGAACACGACTTACAATCTTATTTTCAACACTATCAAAATCCTAGATATTAATTCAGCCAAGAGAGATAAGATATCAAAGGTAAACCATTTGAAAAGTTCCTCTCCTGATATCCAAAACTACTATATAAGGAGGAAGCATGTCTGTCACCACATTTGTTTGAAATATATATATTACACTTGGATCTAATGATTGACTTCCCACTCCATAAACAGTATTTATCCAGGATGTTATATATCACACCAACCGATCATCCACTTGCATTTATAAAAATAAGAATGTCATCCATGAACATTAAATGAGATATCCAAGGCTAGTTCATTTTCCTTCGCTAAGGAACCAGGTCTCCTGTGGATATTTTCTTATTAATAAGTCATCTTAGAGGATCTTTCATGAAGATGAAGATGGTGGGGAATATGGGGTCCCCTTTTTGACCCTATGAGAAGTTTTGAAAAACCCATATGTTTTTCCCCTGAAAGAAACTTCCATCCCGAAAGAGCTAAATCATCTAAAAATAATATATGTAGCCCAAGTGCAGAGACCTATACCATTGATATCCCTATTGATAAATCCTCATTCGATTCAGTCATATGCTTTGTTCATATCCATGTTTAGATACATGTTGGATCCAGGTGTTTTAAAGTTAATATCCCAGATCATCTCTTGGGCCAAGCCAACTACTCCTTGAATAGAACTACCTTTAACAAAACCATATTTCTAAATAGATATCCATCGAGGAACATAAATGGAATACCATGAGTTTATAATGCTCGATAAAATTTTATAAGGGAAATTAGACATGCCTACCAGCCTATAGTCATGAATAGAATATTGAACTTTGATATTTGGAAGCATTACCAGAGTTGTAGTACCCACCACCCTTGGAATTAAACCACCCCAAAAGAAGTCTTGAATAGCCATACTAATATCAGCCTTAATCACCTCCCATGACCCTCTATTGAAAAAAAAGGAAATCCATTAGGGAATGGAGAACTATCTTGGTTGAGGTTCACCATATCATCATAAATCGCTTTATCATTAAGTATCGCTCCCAAGAAGGCATTATCATGGTCAAACATCAGGCTAGGAATCCCCTCTAAATGTTCTGCATTCCCACTAGGATAACTATCATCCATACTAGGGTTGGGATCTTCAAGTACATTTTTGAAAACAGAAAAGGCCAAATTTCCAAAAACAATTCTATCATCAGAATATGATCCATCTTCTAGAAGAATATTTGGTTTAAAAACCCAGCCTTATTATTTAATACGTGCATGTAAGTAGGCTGAATTTTTATCCACTTTAGGAATCCATTTCACCCTCGAACATTCCTGAGAAATGCTCTCTTGTTTCAAGATTAATTCTACCATCATGTTTTTCATGATATAAATATCCTTGAAGACCATGTCATCCCATGCACCTTCAAGATTTAGTTCCGTCCTCTCAACCTCCTATTTGTGTTTAGCCACATCCTGATCAACAGGAGGAATGTCCTTCTCCCAGGCCTGTAATTTATGTTCGAGATGCCTCCACTTGTTATGGATAGAAACCCAAGAAAATCCCTGAATAGGATTCCTCCAACTGTCATCAACAAGTTGATGGTAACCATCTAGAGTAACCCAATGATCATAAAATCAAAAACATTCACTACCATCCTGCCAAGGGGAGAAAGAAAAAAAGAAAAAATGAGTGGTTTGAGAATCCATGAACAAGGTGATAAACCTAAGAATTAGGGAATTTGTAGATAGCTTGTACATTTTCCAGGAACCAATCCAGAAGACTCCAAAAATGACAACTAACTTTTTGGTTGTTACCCCATGTAAAATGATCCCCATAATAACTCATTTCAAAGTGACCCTTACCTACCATAAATTGAGAAAAGCTCGGGCTAGCCACATGTGAAAAAATACCCATACATTTCTTCTCAATTGGGTTTAAAATGATATTGAAATACCCGCCTACAGTCCATTACTATTCCTCTGGATCAAAGTAATTCAAAACCTGCAATAAACCTTCTCTCCATTGTTCATCACAAATTCGATACACAAAAGAGATGAAAATACAATCAATTCCCTTATTCACTTTGATCATAATATATTGTTCTCAAACTTTAACAAGATCCACTATCAAATCACTTTTCTAGAAAATCCATATATGATGGTTTTTTGGATCAACATACATGCCCTCATGCATTCTATGTTAATGGGAAAAATCATTGATCTTTGACTTATGTTGTTTATGCTCCAGCACAGTAGTAATACAAACCTTATATTTTTTAATTTACATGGTTTTGAAATATGTCTTCATCTGAGCTTTGAGGCCTCAAGAAATCCAAATGATGATCAAAATCATTGACACAATGCAGTCAAGGTTTTGACCCCAGGCGCTTTGTTCATATTAGGATAAAGGGATAAGATCTACAGGATGGATCAATGTTTTTCTCTAGTACACACTACATTAGTTATAAGAGAAATAGACTTTATGGGAGAAACCAGATATGAAATTATCTGCACAACCCTTCCTTTCATTTTACTCTGTAGAGATTGAACACCATTTTTCTTGGTCATTTTGTTATCAAAACCATTTTTCATGTGATCCTCTGACATCTCTTGAGACAGAACTTCTTTAATAAGCACAACAATGGAAGAAGCTGTGATATTAAAGATATCATGGGAGGATTTCATATACATTGAACCAGGAAAGGATAGAATCCAATTAGACCTCGCCCTGTAGATCTTGATACCCTTAAAGGATAGGTGATTAAAAATAAAGGAAAAGGTAGTGATATAAAAACGGAATTCCATGTACTCTGCACCAAGGCTGAGCAGGAAGAAACACCAAGGATCGTGGGTATATTCGACCCTACCGATTCATATCTGAAGGGATGATCTAGATTCTCACCCAATGATGAACAAACCTTCTCATTATCATCAAGGGTACCATTCGGACTAGGTTTGTCCCCAGGATTGTGTCTCATTTTTGGAAATCATTACAACAATACCTTGGGAATTAGTTGACTATGAGCACAGTGTATCATCTTCAAATTAATTGAAAATTTGAAAGGATGACCCAAACATTGGAGGACATTCTTAGGGCTTATATAATGGATTTTTGTGGATCATGGGAGGAGAACATACCATTAGAGGATTTTAAATAAAAAAAAGTTATGAGGAATCAGTACATATTGATACTTTTGAATCATTGTACGAGATTCATTTTTATTTTCCACTTTTTTTGTGGAAATATGTGAGACATCAGGGGTTGGACCAAGCCTTGTGCAAGATATAACATATAATATTTATTTAATCATAAAGTGGATAGAGATGACATAGAGTTTTCATAAATCATATTTAGTGATCATGTGTTGTTTAGAATGTTTTCCAGGCTTGATAATATTCAATTTTTTGAAGCAGGGAAAGTTATATCCTTGATACATAGGCATTTTTTAGATACCTGGACCGGTGGGTGAGGTGGTATATCAGTTTGTTTTTTCACAACGGTTTAGTTTAGTATATAATGCGTTTCCTGTATATTAATTAATGAAGTATCATCCTGACCCTGACCAAGTGATTCAATGGGATAAAATTGATCTAGATCTAGAGGAAATTGTGTTTTATAAGATAGTATGGATTTTTGATAAGAAATATAAAGTCTCTCATGGGAAAATTATCCATATTTTGTGTCTTTCAAGGAAACATGGTATGATTTTGGAGGAAACATGGGAGCGTGAAAAGGAAAACATGGATAAATGGCCAGAACTCTTCATGGAAAATTCTAGTTTTCTTCTTTTTGGGGATTTAAATTCCAATGGTGGGGAGAATTTAGCACCCCCAGTTTTAGGTACCTGATGATTTATATATGAATTTTATGTAAATAAAATTAGTGGGTTATGTTTTGGGTGATTCAGAGGATATTTGGAATGTTTTTAGAATTTTCCGAAGGTGCATGTTTTGAGAACAGTTAGTAAAAACCATGAAACACCTCCACAAATCCATGCTAGTAAAATATTTCACACTTTAAAGGTGAACAGATTGACTAAACTATGCAGATTCTCAATATAAACCATGAAATGATAGATAGTGGGGTTTAACATGGTTAGCTCCTAGTTTTTCTAGCCTTGTGATCCAATCATGTAAGGTATGTTTTCAAGAAATGGATCCATCATAGTAGGTGCATAGTTTTCCTAACCATGAACCCTAATAGTGAATAATAGAAAATTAGCTCAAAAAATTATGGATCAAATCTGATTTACCTCTTAACAAATTTTTTTTCTCATAAACAGACCATAACACAAATTCCTTCCCTTTTTTGGAATCATGGATGTAGTTCTCTGTGGATATATCCTTTTCTAATGACACCGTTGATTGTATATGATTGTTTTTTATTTAATGGATCAAGATCTAAGTTGGAATCATAAATATTTAAGCGATTTTCTTAAAGTAGGAGTGTCATTATTTATTTTCACATATATTTGAGAGGTATGTGACTTCTATATTGACACAACTTAATTAGAACTTGAAGGCCTAGTTTCAAATTGATTTGGATGATTGAAATTTTAATAAAAATCATATTTTGAATTGATGGAATTCTATTTTGAATTATTTTTTGGAAATCATGGGAATATAATAGTTTTTTGGAAAATCATTATTTCTAATTTTAAAATGGTGATTTTAAAATGATCGTTTGTTAATGAAAGTAAATTGTTTTTTGAAATTATTTTATTGAAATGGGTTGATATTATTTTGGTATAATTTTAGGGAATGATTTGAAAGGCATAGATAATGGTTGTAATGTACCACCATCAAAAGGGAGGAGTATGGATGTGAAGTTCCACCATAAATGGTAACACCAATATAGTTTTTGTGTTTTTTTATGATGTGTGTCATCATGGAAAGTTGTATGGAAAATAATAAATTTATAAATGGTTAAAATCATTGTTGATGTTCCATGATAAATTATTGTGTTATTTATTGACGCATTCCTTGAAAAAAATGATTTTGAAGGCTTGTTTGATTATTTTCATTAAAAAACTATTTTTGTTGGATATAAACTACATTAAATTGATTTTAAACATTTTTATATAAACTTTTAAACATTTTAAATCCTAGTGGTGTGATTTGGGAAGTCATTGTAGAAATTCTACTAAGTTTTATACTCACCCCTTCTTTGTAACTATAGTGCATTTTCATATGATATATATCGAGACATAGGTAAAGGAAAGGTACTCAATTATTTAGTGATTCTTTATAATACACTCAGTTGGGAATGTTGATTATGAGATTGGAGTAGATTGTGAGTTTTTTTATGTTTCCTTGGTTAATTTTGGTTCCTTTATCATTTTGTTCCATTGGTTATGTCACATTGATTCTACTTGTACTCTGATATTGTATTTTGGTTATGTCTTGAATTGTATTTCATTTTTGTACTCATTCATAATTAAGATGTTTGGTTTTGATGGTTATCATTGATTTGTTCATTTTATCTTAAAAGGGAAAATACTACCCAACTATTTATTAGCCATTAGTATTTATTTACATCCATTGGTGTCTTGAGGATGTCACCTAAGGCATCGTAGCTCCGCTATCACTTCTCAATCCAATAAGGAAGATTAGAATGTTACATCATAACTCTGTATTTGATTCTATTTTATGTTTCAAATTATTTCTTCTTCAACTTTCACATAATGAAAATTCAACTTGTTAATACTATACTTATTCAAAAAAGAGCCCAAAAATAAAAAAAACAATTAAAGGCTCAAAAAAATGCAAAAAACATTAGTCCTACAACCATTTATCAATTTTCTTCCTCTATTATCTTCCCCTTCCCATATTTTTCTTTTGAATCCATTTTTAATTTTATCTTTTAATTGTTTTTTGGTATTTCCACACTACAAAAATCCTTTAGATTTTTTATAATTGGGTAAGAATTATATAGGAAGAAATCTGAGGGGTATTAGGAGAGACATTTGCATTTTTTTTAAAAAGAAAAAATTGAGTGAAACTCAAGAGAATATAATATTTTTGAGAGTAAACAATTGAGGGAGTGTGTGAGGTCTATATTCCTTTCTCTTTAAATTTTCATGGAGGTTTATTAAATGTTGGAGGTGAGTAACACCAATGAAATAGACATTATGTTGTTCATAACGTCTATATAAGAACAATTCCAAAGGTTGAATGTGAGGATGGATGAATTAAAATCTCCTTCCAATTCAAGATCACCACTATTGATGAGGTTTATTTAATATGATTCAGAGTTATTATATTTTCACGAGTCAACAATTTAGAGAATGAAACAATCATGGAGTCAAACCAATGATCTTATTGGAGTAAAGTTGAGGATAAATTCATTATAAGTGAAAAATGATCATGAAGAATACATTGAATGGGAAGAAAAGGTAAATAATTTTTTGGTTGTTAGAACTATTTATAAGAAAATAAGTTGAATTTGGTTGTTTTGGAATTTTTTGAGTATGCTAGTATTTGGTGGGATCTACTAAAAGCGAGTCAATGAAAATGCGGAGAAAGACCCATCCACACTCAAGAGTAAATAAAATCAATAATGCATAAGATGTTTATTTCTAGTCACAAATACATTGATTCATTCCTAATGTTGATGTGTTTGAAACAAGGATCTATGATTTTTGAGGAGCATCATAATGAGATTGATATCATTATAATTAATGCTAATATTAATGAGGAGCTAGAGGAAATTATGGAAAGGTCTGTGAATGGCCTTAACAATGACATTTTGAACACAATGGATATGGACCAATATTTATTTATAGAGGATCTTATTCACATTGATAACAAATTCGAGAGGCTTGTAAAGGAAAGAAGTATGCTCCCTACATCTTATGGTAATAATTCTAAATCTTCTTTCATGTTAAAGGATTCAAAACCATAAGAACATGTATGGGAAGACAAAATGGATTCAACGGAGGTGACCAAACAAAAACCATTCTTTCTAGAATCCAAAAAGTAAAATGGAGGGTAAGGTTGTTTCCAAATCAAATGATATGTTTTAAATTGAAAGGATTTGGAAATGTTCCCCCACAATAACCAAATAAAATGAAAAATATTATTTTGGATGATATATATGTTCTTAGTGATAGCTCAAGTGAAGATGAAATTCCCCTACTCGAGGAGTGTCTGGATATAGAAATAGAGAGCCTTGTACATGGATAAATTTTTATAGAAAATAAAGATTTGAGTGCTTGAGAAAAAGGGAAAAATGATAAAGAGATAAGGGTGCACAATTTTCCTTCTAGATTCCATTTTAAATATAAGGTTTGTATTATAATCATTAATGGGTTAGTTTATCAAATATAGAAATTGTTTTTATGGTTAATAAATTAGGTTTTGTTATGACCAGGCATCTTAAGCCTTATATAAGGTAATGATTAAATAATAGTGGGGATGTTAATGTGGCTATGAAACCAAAAGTTCTATTTTCTATTATAAATTATGAAGAAAAGGTTTAATTTCATATTCTTCCAATGCATACTACTCATATCTAATTTGGCGGGCCATAGTAATTCGATAGGAGGGTCACACATGATGGACACACAAACTGCTATTATTTTGAGTTCAATGTAAGGATTATTATATTTACACAATTGAGGATACATCAAGATTATCAAGACCAAGTGAGGATTAAGAGAGATTATAAAAAGATAGGAATAGAAAATGGAGAAAAATATAGAGAAAAGATGAATCAATAGTGAAAAAGGAGTTAAGAGTGACTTCAAAAGAAATGAGGTGAAGAAAAGAGTTGAAAAAATGATTAAAAATAAGAGTGAGAATAAAAGTGTTGAAGTAAAATTGAGTTTATTTTTAGGGAATATAGAGATAAAGTAATCATTGGACGGGGAAAAAACTCTCTCGCTTTTATGAAAGTGATAATGTATTAACACTAGGTCTCTTAACTCATCAATGAATTCTTATGTTCGGTATTTATTATAATAATATAATTATTGAGAAAGAAATTATAGGAAATACGTTTCATTTGATCTAGGTGGTTTCGTAAGGAAAAACCTTCCAAAAGTGAGGTTCCCAAAGCAATAAAAATCAAAACTTTATAAAAAATGATATGGACCATTCCAAGTCTTATAGAAGATCAATGATGATGCCTATAAAATTGAGTTACCTGATAGGTATGGAAATTTTAATGTCTCTTTTAATGGTTCTAATCATTCTACATTTGAATTTTAAGATTTGAGGAGGAATCATTTTAAAAATGGAGGGGATGGGGAGGATCATGGAACACATGGGAATTGAGGGGTTGAAGGTGGACTTGATGAGGAGGTTGGAATGCACATGATTGAACAATACCCAATGTTTGGAGTTGGAGGAACAACGAAAAGGGAGTGTCCAGGAGAATGAAAGAGGTGTTAAATGGGTTAATCATGGAATTACAAGGGTATGACCAATACCCTTACTTGGGGGAATAATCCAACCCTATATTTACATTAATTAAGTCCTAAACATGATTTTAAAGACCCAGCCCATGGTGTGCTATTAATTTCAAGCCCACCCCACAATGAAATCATCAAAATCAAAAGTGGGGGGGGGGTTAATTTTATTTACATTAAAAAGGGTTTCCTACTTTTCCTTGAAAATCATGGTCCCTTAAATAACCACCCCCAAGTATTCTTTGAATATCATGAATGAAAAAAGGTTATTATGGTGGGTTATTCTTGATAACTTTGTGTTCTTTCTTAACTCTTAACTAATCAATGGATTGGTTATCCATTATGGCATTTTGTCGCTAGAGTTTATAGAGGTGTGTTCCCATAGGGTTCTACCTTGACCAACTCTCTCCTTTCTCCCTTATTTCTATTATTTATAGCCCGTATCAGTTGACTTATTTTGGAAATTTGGGTTTCAACACATGAACATTGAACAAGGTTTATAGGAAGGTTCCTAGTGGGTCTTGGATCATGTATCATGGGTTTTCAGGGATTTTAGTGGTTTTTACAATTTTAGTTATTTTTAAATATATTTATGATTTTTATAGTTTTTATGGGTTTTAGGGATTTTGATGGGTTTTAGGGTTTTTATGGGGTTTTGGATTTATAGATTTGTATGAAGCTTTTTATGTTTTTTAGTTTTTTTTACGTTTTTAAGGGTTTAAATGGATTTTACTATTTTTAGATTTTTTTTGGGTTATAATGGGTTTTAAGGGTTTTAGAGGTTTTATGGGTTTTAGTATTCTTTTAGGGGTTTAGTGTTTTTAGTTTTTAGGGGTTTTATATATTTTTTGGTTTTTATGGAAATAATAGGGTTTTTTCTAGGTTTTTAGGGATTTCTACATTTAAATGTATTTTTAAGTATTTTTTAGAATTTTTATGTTTTATAAGGTTTTTATAGATTTTGAGATTTTTTTGGGTTTTTTGGTTTATTAGGGTTTCTAGGATTTTTTTTTGAGTTTTTTTGGGTTTCAGGTTTTTTAGAATTTTTTTAATGTTTATAGGGTTTTAAAGGATATTTATATTTTTTTAGGGATTATGGGTTTTTAGGGATATTTAAGGTTTTATGGGGTTTTTAGGTTTTTTAGGATTTTAGGGGTTTTATCATTTTTGTGTTTTTAGGGGTTTTAAGTGATTTTAGGTTTTTAAGGTTTTCATTAAATTTTCATATATTTTTGTGTTTTTATGTTTTTAGGGATTTTTTGGGACCTTTTTAGGATTTTTATGGGTTTTTAGATTTTTAGGGATTTTTATGGAATTTTGGGTTATTATGTTTTTTATTGTATTTTTAGGTGGGGGTTAGGTTTTTAGGGTTTTTATGGGTTTTTGGTTTTCTAAAATATTTTTATGGGTTTAAGGGATTTTTAGAGGTTTTGGTAGTTTTTAGGGATTATGTGTTATTAGGATTTTAAAGGTATTTTGGAGTTTTATGGTTTTATAGTTTTTAGGTTTTTCTATGGATTTTAATATTTTTGGCCTTTTTTATGTTTTTAGGGGTTTAAATTATTTTTTGGTTTTTAATGTTTTCATAGGGTTTTTTAAATTTTTTATTATTTTTATGTTGTTTTCTAGGATTTTTATTAGTTTTATGGTTTATATGGTTTTACATGTTTTTAGGATTTTTGAGGGAAAGGAAGATGCGAGGGTCGGGATATTATCTGCCCCCCAAATTTATTAGAAATAATAAAGAGACACAGCAGACAAGGGAGGGGAGGGCTCAAATGACCCACACCCAAAAACCCTTTACAACCCAAGATGAAAAAGACACCCAAAAAAGAAAAATCAAAAAAGAAAAAAGAGAAAACACACAAACCCAAGCAACCACCACCATCATCCAGCATTAACCAGTATCCAGCCGCTCATAGCTAACCAATGACCAGCGTCCAAGCTCACAAAATCCAGCATCCAACAACTTCTCGCCAGGAAGATCCACCACCAACAGTATAGAACCATCAACACCAAAGTCATAAATCTCGCCGTCAGGCCAATCCAAACTCATCCAGCATCCCACACCACCATTAATCCAGTCAGCTTCCAACAAATCACACCATCTAGTAGCCAGCGTCTTTTCAGCATGAAGACTCTTCACCAGCAACATTGAATCATTGGCACCAAAATTTCCAGCTTCAACATAATCCATCACCACCACGCCAAGAGGGTCCATATCCAGCAGAGCAAAATCACCAGCACCAGAAACAATGACATCATCTGCAATGCATCTCATCCAGAAAACAAACAACATTCCAGCATAGCGCACCTAGTAGTACAGCCAAGGGTGAAGAACCACCAGCTCCTCATCCCAAAGGGCCCTCCCATCAACACAAAGACCGTAAAGCATGACCAGAATGCAGCACCTCATATCACAACCATCAAAGAAAACCAGCATCTCAGGAAAAAAAAACTACTTTGGCACCATAGGAAAGCATAAACCAAAACAAAATCGCAGCAGAATGCAAACCAACCAAGATCATCAGTAAGAAATAGGCTCCAACCAATATTTTCAATAGAATGCAGGGGACTAAAGGAACCATTTTGGTACCCCAACAAACTATAGTCCAGCAAATCATCCATATCCCAGCACAGCTTAAGCCACCCCATGTCAACAATGAGAAATATAGACAGATCCAAGGGACCCGAAAGCCAAAACTGAATCTTCAACATAATTTGATGACCAGTAGATCTAATCATGCATGCTATCGGACCAAGCGCACCACCAATAGATCGACCTAGAGCCTTATGTATCTTCCATATTCCATCGCGCAGCTCGCAGCAACAGCAAAGATCATCGGAAAATGGATCTTTTTGAAGATACGACCAAATAACCCACATCTGAGGGAACCAGAACATCACACTGCACATTTTCTGAATCTTTTCACCATCACAACTGATCTACTGGGACATATCCTTTACCCAGGTCTTTTTTCAAAGAAGCCGATGAAAGAGACATCCCCAACCCTTGCTTCCATAGACGAAGGTCCTCACCTCGACCGACTCACGAAACTCCAACCAAGGGAGAGAAATCGAGAGAGAGTCGACCGAAGAGGAGAAGAAGAACGACAGATTGAAGCCGCCATGGAAGATCTCGGGAGGAATCCCTAGAAAGCGCAGCGCCGAGAGAGAGAACCCATGAGAGAGCGGTGACATCTTCTTCAAGCTATTCTTAGGATTTTTAGGGTTTTAGGTGTTTTATGGGTTTTATGGTTTTTTGATTTTTTTGGATTTTAGGGGTTTTTAGAGTTTTAAATGTTTTTAGGGGTATCAAGGTTTTTTAGAGTTTTTCATGATTTTTGTTTGTTTTTATGGATTTTATAATTTTTTATTGTTTTTAGGGGTTTAAATTTTTTTGGGATTTTAAGGTTTCCTTAGGGGTTTTTAGTGATATTAGTGTTTTTTCATTTTTAGGTATTTTTAGGGAGTTTTTAGGATTTTTAGGGGTTATTAAGGGTTTTTGGTTTTTATGGGTTTTAGGTTTCTTAGGTTTTTTATGGGTTTTAAGTGTTTTAGTATTTTTTTTGTATTCTTAGGGTTGTTTATGTTTTCTTATAATTTAGGTATTTTAAGGATTTTTATGGTTCTTAGTGTTTAAAAAGATTTTGAGGGTTTTTTTGGTTTTTATGGGATTTCTGGATTTTGGGGTTTCAAGGGTTTTTTAGTTTTTAGAGGTTTAATGTTTTTTCAAGTATTTTAATGTTTTTTGGGATTTGAATGTCTTTTAGTGATCTTTTGTTTTTTAATAGGGTTTTAGGGTTTTTAATGTTTTTTGGCGTTTCATAGTTGTTTGAATATTTAGGGTTTTATGTGTTTTTAAGGGGTTTATGTTTTTTTAGTTTTTAAGGGTTTATTAGGATTTATTGTGGGTTTTAGGGTATTTTATGTTTTTAGGTATTTTTATGGATTTATTAGTTTTAAATTTTATAGGTATTTTGAGGGTTTTAGGATTTTTTTGTGTTTGTATGTTTTTTTAGTGTTTTAGTTTTTTTATTTTTAATGGGTTTTAATGTTTTTAGAGTTTTTTTTAACTTTTTCGAAGTTTAAAGGGTTTTACTGTTTTTAGATGGATTTTATGTTTTTTCGGGTTTTTAATGTTTTTAACGGATTTTATGGTTTTTAGGGTTTTATAATTTTTTTATTTTTATGTTTTATGGGTTTTAAGTATTTTGGGGTTTAAGGGTTTCTTTGTGTTTTTAGGGTTTTTATATTTTTAGCTATTTTAGGGATTTTTTTGGAGTTTTATGGTTTTTTATATTTTATGGTATTTTGAGGGTTTTTATGGGCTTTAGGGGTTGTATGTTTTTTTTGGTTTTTTGGTTTTTCTATATTTTAGGGGTTTAATGTTTTTTATAGTTTTTAATTTTTTTAGTGATTTAAACGGTTTTTTTAGTTTTTAGTGGGTTTTAATGGGTTTTAGGGTTTTCAGGGTGTTTTAGTTTTTTTAAGGTTTTAAGGGTTTATGGTATTTGGGGTTTTAGAGTTTTTTGGGTTTTTCTATGGTTTCCAAAAAAATTTAGGTTTTTAGGAGTTTTAATTGATTTTAGGTATTAAAAGTTTTCTAATGGATTTTCAGTGTTTTTAGGGGTTTTTAGGGACTTTTTGTGGATTTTTAGAATTTCTATGGTATTTATGTTTTTAGGTATTTTGAGGATTTTTATTATTTTTTGGATTTTGGGGTGTTTTGAGTTTTTTATATGCTTTAGGGTTTATATTGTTCTTAACCTTTTTATGGGTTTAATGGGTTTTTATATTTTGAGGTGGGTTTTTATCTTTTTATTATTTTTCAGAGGTTTTAAGGTTTATAAGGGTTTTTATAGATTTTAGCATTTTAAGGGTTTTTATAATTTTTGGGTTTTTGGGGGGTTTATGTGTTTTTATGGATTAAGGCTTTTTTAGGAAATTCCATGGTTTTAGGGGTTTTTACATTTTAGGTATTCATAGGAATTTTTTAGGATGTTTATGGTTTATTATTATTTTTAGGGATTTTGAGGGGTTTAGGGTTTTCAGGGTTCTTTGGTTTTTTGTTTATTAGTGTTTTTTTGTGTTTTTAGTGGGTTTTTAGAGTTTTTATGAGATTTAGGGGTTTAAAGGTTTCTATGTTTTTTAATGTTTTTAGGGGTTTTGGGGTTTTAGGGTTTTTAACATACTTTAGGATTTAGGGGATTTAAGTGTTTTTTGGTTTTAATGGTATTCTTAGGTGTTTTCAGGTTTTTATGGGTTTTTATATTTTTAGGTATTTTGGTGGAATTTTTAGGATTTGTATGGTTTTTGGGAATTTTTAATGTATTTAGGGTTTTTTATGGGTTTTAGGGTCTTTATGGTTTTTTTGGGGGTTTTAGAGTTTTCTTGAGTTTTAAAGGTTTTTAAAGGGTTTTATAAGTTATAAAATTTGTTGGAGTTTATAGGGGTTTATAGTTTTTTTCCGTTTTTGGAGTTTTATTTGTTTTTTAGGTTTTAAATGGTTTTTATGGATTTTTGTAGTTTTAGGGAATGGAAGATGTGAGGGTCAAGCTATTCACGACCCCCTCAAAATTTATTAGAGAGAAAAAGACACAACAGACAGGGAAAGGCGGGGTCAATCAACCCCCACCCAAAATACCTTAACAAAAACACACCCAAAGACCGCAAAAAAAAATTAAAATCAAAAGAATAAAAGAAACAACGCCAAACTCACAACATCTTCAGCACCTTCTCAGCAAATTCGAACAGTCGGCAACTCTATTACCCCTTTTTCACTTCCCATCCAAGAAAAAACTAGTAACCAAGGCCCACAGCCAAGTAGCGACCATCATCCAATATCACATGTTCCCGCATCCAACACCTTCTCACAAATAAGCTTCGCCATAAGAAGCCCCATCATCCAGCATTCACCAGCAACCAGCAGCTCACAACTAACCAAAGCCCAGCGTCTAAACTCACAAAAACCAGCATCCAACACCTTTTTTGGTTTTTAGGATTTTATAATTTTTTATTTATGTTAGGGGTTTTAAATGTTTTTAGGTTTTTAAGGTTTTCTTAGTGGGTTTCATGGTTTTAAGGGATATTTATGTTTTAGTGATTTCTAGGTCTTTTTTTGGATTTTATGGATTTTTAATTGGTTTAGGGATTTTTATTATTTTTCGGGGTTTTTAGGGTTTTAGGGTTTTTTATTATTTTTAGCATTTTATATGTTTTTATGTTTTTAGGTGTTTTTATGTTTTTAATGTTTTCTTAGGTGTTTTTATAGTTTTTATAATTTTTTACATTTTTTTGTATTTTTAGGGGTTTTTATGATTTCAATTTTTTTTGGGGTTTCTAGGAATTTTGAGGATTTTTTGGTATTTTATGGAAAGGAATTTGTGACATCATCCTATTCCTAAACCCCCAAAATATATTAAAAGAAAATAAATGTAGACAGGGGTGAAGTGGGGACAAACAACCCACACTGAGAAACCTTGAACCCCCCCCCCCCAAGACACCAAAACCCCAAAAGACCCGAAAAGATAAAGAGAAAGGAGGAACTACAAATCAATGTCTCCATCACCATATGGGACCACATCAACACCATAACCAGAGGAATCATCCAACTCCACTGACTCCCATTCATAGGATTCATATTGTTTAATGTTTTTTTTCAATTTCAGTGGTTCTTGGGTTTAATGGGTTTTTTTGGTCTTTAGGGGTTTAATTTTTTTTTAATATTTTTAGGGTTTTTAATATTTTTAGTATTTTTTATATTTTCTTGTGGTTTTAAGTGTTTTTAGGTTTTTAAGGTTTTATTTGATGATTTTCAGAGTTTTGGGGTTTTTTACATATTTAGGGACTTTAGGTATTTTTTAGGATTTTATGGGTTTTATGGATTTTGTGGGTTTTTAGGGTTTTTATGGTTTTTGATGGTCTTATAATTTTTAGGATTTTAGGAGTTTTAAGTGTTTTTATTTTTTATGGTTTTCTTAGGGGTTTTATGATTTTTATGATTTTCTTTGGGGCTGTTTGGATTTCAAAGGGTTTTTATGTTTTTAGGGATTATAATGGAATTTTTTTGGATCGTAATGGTTTAAGGTGTTTTATAGATTTTGAGGGTTTTTAGGGGAATTAGTGGATTTTAGGTTTTCTATAATTTTGTGGTTTTTATAGTTGTTAATATTTTTTAGGGTTTTAATATTTCATTAGTGTGTTTTAGGGTATTTAGTAATTTTTTTCATTTTTTATATATTTTTGTGGATTTTTTGGGATTTTTATTGTTTTTAGGGTTTTTAGGGATTTTTAGGGGTTTAGGGATTTTTAGGGTTTTATGGGTTTCTAGGGTTTTTATTATTTTTTGTTTTTTTAGTTTTTCAGTGGTTTTAAGTTTGTTTAGTTTTATATGTTTTTCATAGGGGTTTTCAGGGTTTTTATGAGTCTTTACATTTTTACTGATTTCTTGGGATTTTTTAGGATTTTTATTGGTTCTTAGGAGTTTTATTTATTTTGATGGTTTCAAGGATTTTTTTAGGATTGGGGGGGGGGGGTTTATTTTTTTGGTATTTAATGGCTTTTTATATTTGTTTTTCATTTTTAGCAGTTTGAAAAGTTGTTAGAGTTTTTAATGGTTTTTTTGGGTTTTAGGGGTCTTATGGTTTTTCCAATTTTAGAGGTTTTTAGTTTTCAGAATTTTAGGGATTTTATGGGTTTTATGGTCATTAGTGTTTTAAGGGTTTTAAGTAATTTAAGTGTTTTTAAGTTATTATGGTTTTTTAGGGGTGTTCAGTATTTTAAAAATTTTAAGGGAATTTTGGGGAATATTTATGAATTTATGGTTTTTTGGGATTTGGAGGTGTTTTAGGGATTTAATACCATTTTGGGTTTTATGGTTACTTTTGATTTTTTCTTGTATTTTTATGATTTTTAGAGTTTTTTAATGTTTTTAGGGATTTAAATGTATTTTTAGAGTTTTTAATTGTTATTAGGGTTTTATAGGTTTTTAGTGTTTTTACGTGTTTTAGGGGTTTTTTGGTTTTTAGGGTTTTATGGGGTTTTATGGTTTTTATTGTTTTTTTATTTTTTTTATTTTAATTGTCTTTAGTATTTTAGGGTTTTCTTATGGTTTTTAGGGAATTTGGTTATTTTATGTTTCTAGGAATTTTTTTTGGTTTGTTTAGGTTTTTTATAATTTTTAGGGTTTTTTGATATTTTATGGGTTTTAGGGTTTTTAGTTTAATTTTATTGTGTCGTTAAGTGTTTTTATGTTTTTAGGTATTTTTAGGGTTTTTCTATATTTTTATGGTTTTTAAAAGTCTTAGTATTTTTATGGATTTTTTTAGATTTATTATATTTTTTCAAGATATTTTGGGATTTTCAGGTTTTTAAAGGTTTTTTTAGTGGTTTTAGTGTTTATTCAGGTTTTTAGTGATTTTATGCTTTTAGGGGTTTAAAGTGTTTTTAGGTTTTTAAGGTTTTCATTGGGTTTTTGAGTTGTTTTAGGTTTTTTATGACTTTAGAAAAAGTTAGAGATTTTTAAAATTTTATGGTTTTAATGGGTTTGGTTGTTTTTGAGGGGTTTTAGAGTTTTTGTGACTTTTTTGGGTTTTTAGGTATTTTTTAGTTTTTACAATTTTTGTGGCTCTTTTAATATTTTTCGGGTTTAATGGCTTTAAATATTTGTTAGTCTTTTAGGGTTTTATGGGGTTTTGGTGTTTTTAGGGTTTTATTGGTTTTTAGGTTTTTTATCATTTTTTGGTTTTTAGGGATTTTATGTGTTTTTATGATTTTAAGGTTTTCAAACGTTTTTTCAGTGGCTTTATTGGTTTTTATGTTTTTTGGGTTTTTAGGGATTTCTTGGTATTTTTATGGTTTTTTACATTTTTATTGATTTTTAGGGTTTTTAGGGTTTTAGTCGTTTTATGGTTCATACGGTTTCTTTGGGTTTTCAGGGATTTTTTATGTTTTTTAGATGTTATAATATTTTTATAGTTTCTTTAAATTTTTTAGGGGTTTAATGGGTTTTTTGAATTTTAGTGGTTTTTATCTTTTTTGTTTTAAGGATTTTTAAGGGTTTTGGTGGTTTTTTATGGCTTTCAATATTTTTTAGGTTCTTTAGATTTTTTAATGTTTATTATTGGATTAAGTGTTTTTGGGTTTTTATGGTTTTCAAAGGGGTTTTTGGGGTTTTTGGGGATTTTACATTTTGAGGGATTTTTTGGCCTTTTTATAATTTTTATGGCCTTTTTTAAAGGTTGTAAGTGGTTTTTAGGATTTTTTTTGGGTTTTTAGTCTTTTAATGGTATTTTATAGGTATTTAATTTTTTTAGATGTTTAAAAAGTTTTTATATTTTTAGTGGATTTTTGGGTTTTAAGTATTTTTTATGGTTTTAGGGGTTTTATGGTTTTTAGGGGTCTTAGGGTTGTTTAGGGTGTTTATTGTTTTTTAGGATTTCTAATGGTTTTATGTTTTTTAGGTTTCTTCTATTTTCTTAGGTTTTTTAGGGTTTTGGGTTTTTTTGTTTCTTGGGATTTTTAGTGATTTTTTGGATTTTTATGGGTTTTCGGTTTTCAGGTATTTTGATGGGTTTTAGGGTTTTAAGGGTTCAATGTTTTTTTCATTATTTAGGTTATTTATGAGTTATAAGGGTTTTTAGGTTTTTAAGGATTTCTTAGGATTTAAAAGGATTTTTAGGTTTTTTATGATTTTTGGGATTTTTTAGGAATTGTTTTTGGAATTTTTATGGTTTTTATGGGTTTTAGGGTTTTTAATGGTTTTTAAGGGTCTTGGTGTTTTATGGTTTATTTTTCTGTTTTTAGTTTTTTTGAGTATTTATGGGTATTAAGGTTTGTTATATTTTTTTTAACATTTTTAGTGGTTTAAATAATTTTTTAGATTTTTAGTTGTTTTTAGGGTTTTTTGTATTTTTTTTGTTATTATGTTTTTTTGGGTTTTAGTGTTTTTTAGGATTTTTAGCATTTTTTGGATTCTGAAGGGTTTTAAGTGTATTTAGTTTTTCATGTTTTTTAATGTTTTAATTGTTTTTATGGTTTTTACATTTTTGTGGATATTTAGAGATATTTTGGATATTTATGGTTTTTAGGGTCTTTTGGGATTTTTAAGGTTTTTATGGTTTTTTTGGTGTTTTAGTTTTTTTATTCAGTTTATAAGGGTATAATTCTTTTTTAGAGTTTTTCTATGTTGTTAGGGTTTTAATGGGTTTTTTATAGTTTTTATTGGTTTTTAGGGTTTTTATCAGATTTAATAGTTTTAGGGTTTTCAAGGTATTTTATAGTTTTTAGCAGTTTTTAGGGTTTTTAGGAACTTTAGGGTTTTTTAGATTTTTAGGGGGTTTTAGTGTTTTTAGGTTTTTTATATTTTCATAAGGTTTCTCTTTGTTTGAAGGGTTTTTATGTTTATAGGGAATTTTATTTCTTTTTTGTATTTTTATTATTTTTATGTATTTTAGGGATTTTAAGGGATTTTAGGGTTTCTTAGAGCTTTTATTATTTTGTTGGGTTTTTACCGCTTTTTAGTTTTTTATGGGTTTTAAGTGTTTTAAATTTTCGGTGGTTTTCTTAGGGGTTTTGGGGGTTTTGGGTATTTTTACATTTTATGAAATTTAAGGGCATTTTTATGCTTCTTATGGTCTTTAGTGTTTTCATTGATTTTTATGGTTTTTAGAATTTTTAGTGTTTTTAGGGGTTTTATGGTATTTTTGTGTTTTTACAGTTTTAGATATTTTTGACATTTATAGGGGCCTAATGTGTTTTTAGAGTTTTTAGTGTATTTTTTGTGTTTATATGGATTTTTAATGGTTCTTAATATTTTTAGGGGTTTTAAATTTTTAGAGTTTTTAGGGGTTTTTAGTATCATTTATAGTTTTTAGTAATTTTTAGGTTTTAGGGTTCTTAAGAGTTTTTATTTTTTATGGTTTTCTTAGGGTTTTTCGGGTTTTCGGGTTTTTTATGTTTTAGGTATTTTTATGGTATTTTTATTATTTATATGGTTTTGAGAAATTTAACATAATTTGAGATTTTTAGGTGTTTTTTTGATTTATGGATTTTTTGGGGATTTTAGGGTTTTTTAGTTTTTATGGGGTCTATAGTTTTTTATATTTTTAGGGATTTAAAGGGTTATTAAAATTTTAAATGGTATTTAGTGGTTTTTATGGTTTTTAAGGTTTGAAGTGTTTTAAACAGATATTAGGGTTGTTAGATTATTTAAGGATTTTTACAATTTTTAGATTTATACAGGTTTTCTATCTTTTTAGGTTTTTGCGGTTTTCTTAGGGTTTTTAGGGTATTTAAGGTTTTTATTTGTTTATATATTTATAGGGATTTTAGTATTTTTATGTTTTTAGGATTTTTTAGGATTTTTTTAATATTTTTAGGATTTTTATGATTTTTAGGATTTTTATAATTTTTATGTTTTTTGGGGTTTAATGTGTTTTTAGGATTTTGAGGTTTTCTTAAGGGTTTTACTTGTTTTATGGTTTTCTATATTTTATATGGATTTCAGGGCATTTAAGATTTACATTGGTTTTGGGGAATTTATCTTATTTTAGGGATTTTTGGGATTTTTGGGTTTTTAGGGGTTTCTGGTTTTTTGGGGTTTTTATTGGATTTTTTGAGCCTTTTTAGTGTTTTTAAAATTTTTATATCATCTTAACATTTTTTTTGATTAAAAGGGTTTTAAGAGTTATTAGTGGTTTTTAGGGTTTTATTGGGGTTTAGAGGATTTTTTGGTTCTTATGGGTTTTAGGGTTTTTATCGTTTTTTAGGTTTTTAGGGGTTTTAATTGTTTATAGGCTTCTAATTTTTTCTTAGGGGTTTTCTGTTTTTTAGGGTTGTTAATTTTTTTATGTATTTATAGATATTTTTTAGGATTCTAATGTTTTTAGGGTTTATACGTATTTTTAGGATTCTTTAGGGTTTTTAGGGGTTTTTGAGTTTTTAGGGTTTTAAGGGTTTTTAGTGTTTTTTTAATGCTTTTAGGGGTTTAAAGGGTTTTAGTACTTTTACTAGTTTTTCGGGTTTTGTGGGTTTTTAATTTTTTGTGTAGTTTTTTGTGCTTGTATGGTTCATTGAGTTTTTAGATTTTTTTGGGTTTTTTGGTTTTTTAGCATTTTTAGGGGTTTAGGGGTTTTATGTGTTTTTACGATTTTAAGGATTTCTTAGGGTTTTTCTTGGATTTTAGGGATTTTTATTATTTTTATGAATTTTTAGCAATATTTTGGTTTTTAAGGGGGGTTTTTTGGATTTTAGGTTTTTATGTGTTTTGGTGTTTTTTGAGGGTTTTTGGTGTTTGATGTTATTTGGGGTTTCATGGTTTTCTTGATTATTTTATCATTTTTAGGGGTTTAAAGGTTATTTAGAGATTTTAGTGGGTTTTAGGGTATTATGGGTTTTAGGATTTTTCATGGTTTTTAGGCATTTTTATGGGATTTACAGTTTTAAGGTTTTTCAGGGATTATAGGGTTTCTTGCATTTCTTGGGTTTTTTGGTGTTTTAAGGTTTTCTTAGTTTTTTTGTTTCTACTAGGATCTTTTAGGTTTTTTATGGTTTTTTAATTTTTTGGGATTTTTTATGATTCTAATTATTTTAAGGTTTTACGGAATTTGATTATTTTTAGGGGTTTTTCGGTGTTTGTTTTTTTAGGTTTTTAGCATTTATTACATTTTTTAAGATTTTTTAAAGATTTTCTTATAGTTTTTAGGGATTTTAGTTTTTTATGTATTTTGGATTTTTAGGGATTTTTTACGGATTTTATTCTTTTTTATTGTTTTTAGGGATTTTATGGGTTTTTTATAAATTTTTATCACATTTAATGTTTTTTTGGATTTTATGGTTTTTATGAGTTCTCTAGGGATTTTAAGGTCTTTTAGTGTTTTTTAAAATTTTTACGGGTTTAATGATATTTTAGATATTTTATTAGATCTAAGTGTTTTTAAGGATTTTTTGTGGTTTTTTCGTTTTTTGGGTTTTTAGGTTATTTAGAATTTTAAGGTTTTTTAGTTGTTTTAATTGGTTTTTGTTTTTTAAATATTTTTAGTTTTTTCATGTTTTTATGGTTTTTTCCTTTATAGTGATTTTTTGGGGATTTGGGTATTTTTAAGGGTTTATAGGGGTTTTAGGTATTTTGAGTGTTTTTTGGGGTTTTTAGGTTTTTAGAGTCTTTTAGGAATTTCAGTGTTTTTTAGGTTTTTAAGGGGTTTTAAGTGTTTTTACATTTTTATGGGTTTCTTAGGGGTATTAATGGTTTTTTACATATATATAGATTTGGGGGCGTCATTAATATTTTATGAGTTTTTATGGTTTTTAAGGACCTTTGGGGTTTTAGGGTTTTTTAGAGTTCTCATTTTTTATAGTTTTTTTGTGTTTAGGTATTTTAAGTGTTTTTAAGTCTATCTCTTGGTTTTTCTACGTTTTTTTAATTTATATATTTCTAGGGATTTTTAGGTTCTTTTTAATATTTTATGGGGTTTAGTGTTTTTTCAGGTTTTCAGGGTTTTTATAATTTTTTGTGGTTTTAGGTACTTTTTGAGTTTTTAGGGATCTTAATTTTTTTTGATATTTTTATCGTTTTTAGTGGTTTAAATCTTTTTTAGATTTTTTAACTAGTTTTAGGGGTTTAATATGGTAATAGGGTTTTAATGGTTTTTTTGGGTTTTTATGGTTTTATGGTTATAGTGTTTTTTATGTTTTTTAGTGTTTTTATGGTTATATGGGGTTTAAGTGTGTTTCAGTTTTTAAGATTTTTTTAGGGGTTTTATGGGTTATTGGGTTTTTTATTTTTTTTTGGATTTTTAGGAATTTGTTTCATTTTTATGTGTTTTGCGGTTTTAGGTATTATGAGGGGTTTATGGAGTTTTAGGGTTTTTTAGTAATGTTATGGATTTTATGGTTTTGGGGGGTTTTTTTTGAGTATTTAGGGTTTGAAATTTTTAGTGTATTTTAAATTTTTTTAGCGGTATAAATTGTTTTTAGAGATTTTAGTTGTTTTAGGGTTTTAGGGGGTTTATAGTTTTTTAGGGTTTTTGGGGGTCTTAATGTTTTTAAGGGGTTTTAGGTATTTTATGGTCATTTAGTGTTTTTACTAATTTTTAGTTTTAGGGGTTTTATGTTTTTTAAGAATTTTATATTTTTATCAGGGGTTTTAGGGTTTATAGGGTTTTTATTTTTATAGGTATTTTTAGGGGGTTTTGGATATTTATGGGATTTGTGGATTTTAGGTTTTTTGAGGATTTTTATGGTTTTTATGAATTTTAGGGTATTTAACATATTTTATGTGTTTTTGTGGGTTTTAAATGTTTCTAGGTTTTTAAAGTTTTCTTAGGGTTTCTCAGGTTTTTTGGTATTTTTTTGGTCTTTTTAAAATTTTATTGTTTTTAGAATTATTATAGATTTGAGGTTTTTACAGTTTTTAGAGGTTTTAGGGGTTTTTATGGTTTTTTTGTGTTTTTTAGGTTTTAAGGGTTTTAAGTGTTATTAGTTTTTAAGGGTTTCATTGGGGTTTTCAAGGTTTTCTAGGGTTTTAGGGTTTTTTATGTTATTACATATTTTTAGGAATTTTTTATGATTTTTAATTTTTAATGCGATTTTAGGGTTTCTAAGGGTTTTTATGGTTTTCTGGGTTTTTTGGGATTTTTAGTGTTTTTATTGTTTTTATGGTTTTTTAGGCTTTTTAAACATTTATAGGGGTTTAAAAGATTTTTGAGTTTTATTGTTTTTTAGGGTATTTAATTTTTATAGAGGGTTTTATAGTATTTAATGATTTGAGGGGTATTTAGAATTTTTATATATTTTAGAATTTTTTATGATTTATAGGGGTTTAAAGTGTTTTTAGTTTTTTAAGGTTATTCTAGGGGATTTCAAGTGTTTTAAGGTTTTTTATTTTTTAATGGATTTTTAGGTCTCTTTTTGGATTTTTAGGGGTTTTTTGGTTTTTAGGGATTTTTAGGGTTTTTATTATTTTTATTATTTTTAGGGTTTTATTGACTTTTTTGTTTTTAGGATTTATTGAGTTTCTTGGATGTTTAATGTTTTTTATATTTTTTAACATTTTAAGGGGTTTTAAGGGGTTTTTGAGTTTTTAGTGTTTTTTAGGGTTTTTATTGGTTTTTAGTGTTTTTAATGGTTCCATGGGTTGTTATGGTTTTTAGGGATTTTGGGTCTTTTAGGGTTTTTATCATTTTCTCTATTTTTTTGGGTTTTTAATTCTGTTTAGTTTTTGAAATTTTTCTTAAGGTTTCTAGGGTTTTTTCATTTTTTTAGTATTTTTAGGTATTTTTCAATACCTTTATATTCATTTTGGATTTTCAGTGATTTTGATGGTTTTTAAGGTTTTTATCATTTTTTTTGGTTTTTTAGTGGTTTTATATTTTTACGGTTTTCTTAGGTTTTTTCCCGTCTTTTAATGTTTTTTATGTTTCTAGGTATTTTAATAATTATTAAGAATTTTAGGGTTATGCTTTCTTTTTATGGTTTTTGAGGGTTTTTAGGGTTTAGGGTTTTTATGGTTCTTTAGATTTTTATTTATTTTTGATTTATTAGGGGTTTTAATTTTTTCTATAGTGTTTTTATCATTTTCAGGGGTTTAAAAGGTTATAGAGTTTTTAGTAGTTTTTGGGAATTCTATGGGATTTTAGGGTTTTTATGGGTTTTAGGGGTTTTAATTGTTCTATGGTCTTAGGATTTTTTTAGGGTTTTGACCATTTTTTAATGATTATTAGGGGTTTTAAATGTTTCTAGATATTTATGATTTTCTTATGGTTTTTCTATGGTTTTTGGGTTTCTTATAATTTTAAATTTTTTATGTCATTTTAATGATTTTTTTTGTTTTTATGTTTTTTATGGATTTTGTGGTCTACTTTTCTGTGTTTTTTAGGGTTTTCATGGTTTTTTGTTTTGAGGGATTTTTTAGTTTTTTTGTGTTATTATGGTTTTGTTATTTTTTAATGTTTTAAGGTGTTTAAATGGTTTTTATATTATTTATAATTTATTGGGTTTTTATGGAATTTAGGTTTTTTAATAGATTGAGGGGGTTATATAGTTTTTGGGGTTTTAGGGTTTTTTAGGGTTTTTAGCTTTTTTTTAGGTTTTTAGGGTTTTACATATTTTTATGTTATGAAGGTTTTATTAGGGGTTTTCAAGGTTTTTAGGGGTTTTTACAATTTTAGGTATTTTTATCCTATATTTAAGATTCTTATGGTGTTTTAGGATTTTTATGGACTTTGGGGGATTTTAGGGGTTTTAGGGCTTTTAGGGCTCTTTAGGTTTTTGGTGTTTTTATTTGATTTCATGTTTTTATGGTTTTCTTCAGGTTTTCATGGTTTTTAGGGTTTCTTATGTTTTTAGGTATTTTTAGGGATTTTTTAGGATTTTTATGCTTTTATGTGTTTTAGGGATTTTATGGTTTTTTTTTCAGTTTATAGGGTTTTTTTATTTCTAGGGGTTTTATGTTTTATTGAGTCTTTTAATTTTTTAGGGTTTTAATATGTTATTATAGTTTTTAGTGGTTTATGGTTTTTATTGGATTTTTATGGTTTTTATGGGGTTTTTTGGTTTTTTGGGGTTTTAGGGGTTTTCTTTGGGTTTTTAGCGCTTTTCAGTTTTTAAGGGTTTTAAGTGTTTATTTTTTTTGGTTTTCTTTGGGTTTAATAGTTTTTTTATGTTTTTATGTATTTTTATGTATTTTTAATATTTTTATAGGTTTTTAGGGTTTCATAGATTTTGAGTGTTTTATAGTTTTTAGGGTTTTTTGGTTTCTTGGGTTTTATGGGTATTTTAGTTTTCTTAAGGTTTATATGGTTTTTTAATGGTTATAGGGGTTTAAAGAGTTTATAGAGTCTTTAGTATTTTTATGGGTTTTAATGTTTTTAGGTGTTTTTTTAGTTTTTAGTGGTTTTTAGTGGTTTTTTTGGGTTTTTGGGACTTTTAACAGTTTTAGTGATTTTAGGTTTTTAGGGAATTTAAGTGTTTTATGTTTTTATGTTTTTCTAATCATTTTTCAAGGTTTTATGTTATTAACTTTTTTAGTTATTTTTTATGTTTTTTATTATTTTAGGATTTTTAGTGATTTTAAGGGTTATAGGGGATTTTTGGGTTCCAAGGGGGTTTAGGGTATTTAGCATTTTTATATTTTTTAGTGTTTTTAGGTTTTTAAGGTTTTTTTACAGTTTTTTGGGTTTTAGATTTTTTTTCATTTTTAAGTATTTTTAAGTATTTAAGGATTTTATGGGTTTTAATAATATTATCTATTCTGATAGTTTATGGTTTTTTTGTTTTTTAGGGGTTTTATTCTTTTTATAGTATTTTGGATTTTTGGGGTTATTTGTATTTTTAATATTTTTATGACTTTGATGTTTTTAGAAGTTTAAAGGAATTATATAGTTTTTTGTGTTTTTTTGATTTTTTGGGTTATTTGGGTTTTCATGGAATTTTGTGTTTTCTTCTGTTTTAATTTTTTTAGAGTTTTTAGTGTTTTCAGGTTTTTAGGGGTTTTCAGTGTTTTTATGTTTTTATTGTTTTGTTAGGGTTTTAGGGTATTTAAGTGTTTAGGAATTTTTAGGGGTTTTTTAGGATTTTTATGGTTTTTTTGGGTTCCTTGGTATTTTTATGGGGTTTTTGGGTTTTTGGGTTTGTTTGGGTTTTTATTGTTTTTTGAGGTTTAAGGGGGTTTAATGATTTTTATTGTTTTTAAACATTTTTTGGGGATTAAAGGGGTTTTAGAGTTTTTAGTGGATTTTTAGGGTTTTATTGGGTGTTGGCAGTTTTTAAGGTGTTTAGGGCGAAAGCAGGTGTGGGAACCAGGCTATTCCTAATTCCCCCAAATTTTATTAATAAAAATACACAATAGACCAGGGGAGGGGTAGGGCCATTCGGCCCATCCCCAAAAACAAACCCCAAAAGGAGAAAAAGGATAAAAGAAAACAAAATAGAAAATAAGTAAAAAAACACAAGGACCAAGCGACGATTTTCTGCATCATAAATCTGCATCATGATTCTTCATCACCAAACAAACATCAAAAACCAAGAGCCTCTGTTCCAGCATCACAAGCATCAATACAACAGCCAGCCAACCATCCACCAAACTCCCAACCATACGACAACATCCAGATTGAGAGCCTGCTACCAGAGTTGATCTGAACCAAATCGATGATGAATCTGCATCTTCGACTCCACTTTATTCTACCTTATTCCAAGGAACCACCTCCCTCATTTAATTTTACAAACTCTCACCATTCCAACATAGCCACTACTCTTCCAAGAACACCAAACCAGAGAATTTTACTAACTCTCACCATTTTAAGGTGGTTCGGGGTGTTGATGATTCTTAGTGGTTTTCGGGGTTTTTATGAGTTTTTAGGTTTTTAGCCTTTTTTAAGATTTTAGGGGTTTTATGTGTGTTTGGGTTTTAAAGTATTTATTATGGGTTTTTAGTATTTTTTAGGGTTTTAAGGTTTTAGTGATTTTATGGTTTTTTGGATTTTTATGGGTTTATGGTTTTTAGGGATTTTGAGGGTTTTTAGGATTTTTATGGTGTTTTGGGTTTTAATAATTTTCTGAGTTTTTTATGTTTTTTAACATTTTTATTTCAATTATGGCGTAGGGTTTTTTTGGTTTTTTTCTGTTTAAAGTGGTTTTAGCATTTTTGGTGGGTTTTTTGGATTTTGTTGGTTTTTTTGGTATTTAGGTTTTTTTGGGTTTTTTGGGTTTTTGGGTTTTTATGGTTTTTAGGGTGTGTAGAATTTTTTATTTTTTAGGTGTTTTTAGTGTTTTTAGGTTTTTATGGGTTTCCTAAGGGTTTCTTTGTTATTAGGGTGTTTTACTTTTTTGGGGATTTTAGGGTTTTTTGGGGGTTTTCGGGTTTTTAGGGTTTTTATAGTTTTTTAGGTTTGTGGAGTTTGTTTATTGTTTTATAGGTTTTAAGGGGTTTTAGTGTTTTTAACTTTTTAATGGGTTTAAATGGTTTTATTTATTTTTAGTTTTTTAGTGGCTTTTAGGGATTTTATTAGTTTTTAGGACTTTTTATGGTTTTTAGGGAATTTATAGTTTTTAGGGTTTTGGGGTTTTTTATGATTTGTAAGGTTTTTAGTATTTTCATGATTATAGGGGTTTTAAGTGTTTTTAGTTTTTTTAGGTTTTCGTATGGATTTTCATGTTTTTTAGGGTTTGTCCCATTTTTAGGGATTTTTTTCTATTTTTAGGATTTTTATTGTTTTTAGTGGTTTTAGTGATTTTGAGGGGTTTTACAGTGTTTTAGGGTTTTTAGAATTTTTTAGGTTTTTCAATTTTTTATGTGTTTTTATGATTTTTTGGATTTTATAGTGTTTCATGAGGATCATGGAACACATGGGAATTGAGGTGTTGAAGGTAGACTTGATGAGGTGGGGGTAATGTGCATGATTACACAAGACTCGTTCTGAGGAGTTGGTGGCCTATTGAAAAGGGAGCGGACTAAGAGAATGAAGAAGGACATAAATGCACTAATAATATAATTACAAGGGGAGGAATAATACCATTGCTTGGGGGAATCATTTGGTCATATAATTAAATTAATTAAGGCCCACACATTCTTGTAAAGGTCTATCCGATGGTGTTTTATGAATTTCAGTCATACCCACCTTGGAATCATTAATGTAAAAAGTTGTCGGATAGTTGTCATTAATTTCTTAATGGGTGGGATACTTGTCCCTTAATTTCATGGTCATGTTCCAAAATCATCATAAGAATCATTTAGGATTCTTGACTTGTGGAAATTGGGTGTTATGATTTTATATCATCCTTTGGCTATAAATATCCACCTCCGTGTACTCTTTAAACATCACAAATGAAGGTAATGTTATTATGGGGATTTTTCTTCCATATTTTTTGTTCTTGATTAATTCTTGATTTATAAAAGGATCAGTCATCCTTTTTGGTATCTTGTGTCTAGAGTACTTAGAGATAAGTTCTCTTTGGGTTCTACCTTGACCAACTCTCTCCTTTCTTCTTTATTTACACCATTTATTGCCTTTGTTACTTGTTTTTGTTTCATGGAAACTCTTGTGATCATATTGAAAATGTTGAAAAAAGTTCCTAGGAAACTTCCAAGATGGTATTGACTCATGTATAATTTGGTATTATATCCAAAATTCAAGAAATAATATTCATTAATTTTTTTCCCTTATTTCATCTTTATTTCTCCTTGAATCAGGACAACATCTATTTTGGTCCATTTTTTCATTCATCTACTAACATTATTTCTTATTCATTTTTTATGTAAATTATATCAATATTTTAGTTGAAAAATCATATTTCTTCTCGATATAGAATCATTGGAATCAAAGTTATAAATTTTGAGATACAACAAGTTCAAATTTTATAATGAATTCTAAAATTTTAAAACCATGCATACAACACACCAATTTCACTTACTTGGACATTTATTTATATTTATAAAGTAAATAAAATGGTTGGGTAAATTTTTGGGATGTTATAAGTATTTTTGGTTTCTTTTAGGATTTTATAAGGTGCAGGATTTGAACACGGTTAGTAGAAACCGTGAAAATCCTATAGGAAACCATGCAACTAAAATAGTGTACATTAGAGAGGCGGACAACTTTTACAAACCATGTAGATTCCTAGTAGAAAACAGGAAATTATGGATATTGGGGTATAGAACATTTGGTGATTTTTTTTAACTATGAATGATAATCATGCAGGTGTGTTTAGAGGTTGTTGATTATGTACGCTTAGAACATACCTTGCCTAATTGTGCACCATAACCATGTACCAAGGGAAATTATATCTGAAAATTGTGGATATAATTCGATTTACCACCTAGACTAATATTTTTTCCCTAAAGAGATCATAACATGAATTCCACTTCCTCCCAATGCAGTGGAGGAAATTCATTTTGACCCGTGAGTGATTCCTTGGAGAATCTAAGTTCATTAGAGACCCAGATTGGTCGGTAAATGATCATTATTCATCATTTTCTTTATATCTATTATCCTTCCCTATTTTGGATCATAGATCTAGTTCTTTGGGGATACATCCATGTTCTGTGATGTCAATATTGACGGGATATTATTTTTTTGGTTGAGGGAATAATATCTATGTTGGAATCATGATGATTTAAGTCAATTTGTTAAAGATGTTGTTCCCTTATTCGTTTTCACTTATGTTTGGAATGTAGGAAGCTTCTATATCAACTCCTCTTGATTTGAAAATGAAGTATTGATTTAAATTTAATTAAATTTCTTTTGATTTTTATGAAAATCGTGGTGTGATTTGGTGCAATTCTAATTTGAATTAGGGTTTTAGAAATCATTGGAATTTGATAGATTTTTTGAAAACCATTATTTATAATTTTAAAATAGAGATTTTAAAATATTGGTTTTTTTTATGAAATTGAGTTATTATTTTAAATTATATTTTTGAAATAGGTTGATATAAGTTATATACAATGGTTGGAATGAGTTTAATTGGATGGATAATGGTCGTGAAGTAACACCATTAAAGGGAGGAAGTATGGACATGAAGTTCCACCATCGATGTTAACACCAAGGTTTCATTTGTGTTTATGTTGAGGATGTGTGTGGATATGGAAATATTTATTCCAAATAGTAAATTGTAAAATGGTTAAAATGTTTATTGATGTTACTTTAAAAATGATTTTGTTTTTTGTTGATTTATTCCTTTAAAAAATGGTTTTGAAGTATTTTTTAATTGTTTTCCTTGGAAAACAATTTTGGTTAGATATAAACTGATTTAACTTGTTTTTAAACTATTTTATATAAATGTGATAGCATGTTAAATCGTAGTGGTGTGAGTTGGGATGTCATTGGAGAAAACATACTGAGTTTTATTCTCAACCCCTTATTGAGATCTATGGTGAATTTTTAGATGTTATATATTGAGATATAGGTAATGGAAGGGTTTCCCAGTTCTTTTGTGATGCTTCTTGATACCTTGGGTTGGTCATGTGGATTTTTAGCTTTGACTAGATTAGTATTTTTTGTTGGTGTCTTTGATTTCTTTTGATTTTTTTATCATTTGGTTCCATTGGTTATGTCACATGGATTGTACTTGTACTCTTATATTGTCTTTTGGTTTAGTCTGGTATTCTCTTTCATTCTAGTAAACATTCTTCGTTTGGAGGTTTGTGTTTATGGATATCATTGGTTTTTTCATTTTATCTTAAAAGAAAAATATTCCTCCAAAATATTTATGAGGCCCCTAGAATTTATTCCCAGCCTTTGCTATCTCGGGGATATCACCTTTGTCTTAGTAGCTCCCCCATTACTTCTCAAGCCAATGATGAGGGTAGGGATGTTAAAAATTGTATTAACTTGTTTTCTCCTAGAATTTGAAATCATATTGGTCTATCCCATGGGATGGAAGTAAGTAAATAGGATTTCTAGAACGTGAAATTTAATGCATAAAAAAGAATTTATAACCTCTTTGTACTCAAACTCATGTTACCATAGAATTTAGAACATTAGTGTTTTAAGACACTTCTAGGAGTTTTCACCTCATCTTCATGGGTTTTTCATATTATAACAGCATGAAATGAATAAATAGACATGAATTTACACTAAGATTACATAGTTAATTTTTAGTAATGATTTATGATTTGGTGAAAAAATGATGACTTTTAAAAATATATGAAATTGGTCTGATTTGAAAAATCATTTTGGAATTTTCAAAAATGGTTTAATAGTAGAAATTATTGAATTTTAAAAATAAATATTATGATATGTGTGATGTTTTAAATTTGAAACTTCTTGTCCTTCACTTGATAGAGAGTGAGACTAAATTGAGTGTTCTTTCAGTGACAGTGAATAACACTAAGTAAGTGTCATAGAAACCAATCAGAAGAGGATAATAAGAATGTGGTTGAACCTGAGCCATGGGTGAACAAATACTTGGTTTAGAGTATTTTCAATTCATGCCATGTATAGAGGGAACATAAAAAATGAACCAAGTCAAGTAGATTATTCAGTTCATTTCCAAAAGAATAATCCAACCATCTTTCATGGTGATTCAGAATTGAAAAAAGTAGGAGTGTGGCTAAATAGGATGAATTGAATATTTTATTTCATTGGCACAATAGCTGATTTGGAACTGAAGATAGAAAAGTGCATGATGGAAGATCTTTCACACCATTTGTGGGATTTAGTAGTTCTATATAAATTAGACCAAGGCATGATGTGGGAATATTTTGAATGATTATTCTTTAAAAAATTCTATCCTCAAACCCTCTAGATTACAAGAACAACAAACTTATTCATTATGAATCAATAGAACCTCGCAATGATAGAGTATGCAGCTAAATTTGTTATTTTAGTTTTCTTTTCAACCGATGTTGCTTCAAGGGAATCCTTGAAGGAATACATTTTTGAATCAGGGATGAGGCCAGAGATTATCTCAAAGATTTTCATGCTTTATATATTAGATTATATAGAGATGGTAAATTGAGAAACAATGGAATAGAAGGATATCTCATGAAATACTATAAGAGGAATCATGTTAATACCTATAGTAACTGGTGGGAAATCTAATGCACGGTATAAGTAGAAGAGGGACACCTATTTCCATGGTGGTAATATGACAAAAAATTATATTTCATGATCAATGAATCATTCTCCTAAACCAAAGGTTATACCCAAATGTTTAAAATGTGGTTCTCTTGATCACATAATTTGAGATTGTACATCACCACCTAGAGAATACCCCAATTGTAATAATATGGTACATCTATCATTTTATTGTCACATTCCTCCATAGTCAGGTGCTAGAGACACATCTCATGCTTATCGGGAATCATATTCTTTAATGGGATGAGTTCAAAAAAATATTTATCATTAGTAAAATCATGAAATAGAGGTATATTTTAGGAATTCCATGGCTCCTCAACCATGGGAATATTAACAAGGTAATAAAGAGATAAGAATACTGAGTAAGAAATTGTATGGAGCTAAGAAAGTGATCATGGATGATCAATCAGGACCTTCAACAGTGAGTGGTATGATTTTTTTGAATGCTACCCTAATACAATATTTGATTGATATGTGTGTTTTGGATTTTTTTTATTTCTTATCTTTCTGTTTATATTTTGGGTTTCCCTATTGAGATGATTCCCACAATTTTAAAACATCAAACCCCTTTTAAAAAACAATTATGAGCCCTTGTGTGCAAGGAATGTCCTATAACTATTGATGGAGATGGATTTATTTGGGACTTATCTAAGATTGAAATGGATGTAAATGAATTAATAATAGGTATGCATTGGTTGGAAATTTTAAAATATCACATCAACTATTATACCAAAAGGGTTAGTTTTACAAATGATAATGGAATTAAGCATATATTTAGAGAAAATTGGAATGTAATGGAAAGTGGAGCCAAATTTTAGGCACTAGTAGTTGAAACTATATCATACTAATTTAAAGAATTTTCCTTTTAATCTATGGAATATATTGAGAAAAGTGGTTTTCCAATAATTTTAGATCAATTTTCGGATGTTTACTTGATAATTTCTCATCGTTTCCACCCATAAAAGAAGTAGAGTTTATGATTTATCTCTTATCAGGGACCATTCCTATATCACTTTAATCTTATAAAATGCAACCAAAAAAACTAGGGATGTTGAAATTCCATTTTGTATATTTGAAAAGAAAAGGGTTCATTCAGGCTAGTATATCTCTATGGGCAACAACAATTTTTTTGTGAAAAATTCAGACAAAACACTTAGATTTTGTTTGGATTGTTATAAGATTAATTAAGTTGAGATAAAAATTTGTATCATATTCCAAACATTGAGGACATGTTTTATCAATTGATGGGAGCCCAATGGTTCTCTAAAATTGACCTGTGATCAGGATATCACCAACTGTATGTTCAGAAGGGGGATATTCTGAAGGGTAATTTCAGAAGTGGGTATGCCAATTATGAGTATGTGGTTATGCCTTTCAATCTTATTAAATCACAATTAATATCTATTTAATTTATGAATAATATATTTCAATGGTATCTATAATATTTTTTGGTTGAAATTTGTGGATGAAATACATGTGTATTCTCGGAAAAAGGTTGATCATGAAAAACAGTTTTTGATAGTATTAGGAATCTTGTAAGATCATCATCTCCATGCTAAACATTAAAAATGTGATTTTTGGATATAAGATGTATGTTTCCTTGGACATGTTATCTTTTAATTTTTTTTCTATGGATCCAAAAATGATAGAGTTAGTGATCTCTTAGAAACCATCAAATAATGTCTTTGAGATTCATAGTTTCCTTGGCCTAGATTATTATTACTGACATTTTTTATATGAAAATTCATGGCTAGCTTTACTAATGACATATTTGAAAAGGAAAAGTGTTCCATTCCAATATAATTTTAAATGTCAAAATTATTTTAAAGAAATTAATGTTCACATTATATCATCACTGATCTTGATATTTATAGAATCAATACAAGGATATGTGGTGTATTTTGAGGATTTGGGATCTAGGTCGGAGTGTTTTCTCATGCATATATATCATACTCTTTATTATGGATCACCATAGTTATGGTTTCATTATAATAACTAACCAACACATGATTCAGAATTTACTGTTGTGATCTATTCTTGAAATACCTAGAATTATTATATATTTTTTGTTTGGAATTCATAGTTTTTATTAATAATAAGAACTTGAAACACATTTTCTCACAAAGGGATTTTAATCTGAGAAAAATAATTTGGATGAATTATATTCAAATTTTTTAATTTGAATAAGTGTATACATCATGTAACGAGATTTTTTTGCTAATTCATCATGAAAAAACTCATATAGTCAGTTTGGTGAAAGATGATTCTAATTAATGGCATCCAATGTTGGTGATTGTCAACATGCACTTGGATTCTGAATATCAAGGTGGTGTTTATTTTTTCATTCTATTTTCTATTATTCCTGATTTGTTATATAAGGTTAAATAGGAAAAAATATAATCATTAATGTGTTTCTATGAGGTCAAGACTCAATAGTGGGGAGTCCATTGAGGGATGGATGCTTGACATAATATAATTGTTGTGGTTTTGAGATCAAATGGTCATAATTTTTTATTTTCAGAAATAACTCCTTCATGCTTATCATTATTTGAGATTGTCTATTAATTCTAGAATAAAAAATATGTATAATCCACTTAAAGCAAATTTTCAGGGGGTTGGAATTTGAAGAAAGGTTTCTATGTTTGATTCGATATGCCTCACCTATCAGCAAGTTAAGGAAGAGAACCAGTGGTTAGCCGGTATGTTGTAGTGTTTATTGATTGTCGTGTGGAAATGAGAGAAGATAGATATGGATTTTGTAACAGATCTACCAGGGATTGTTTCGAAACATGATTCCATATAGATGATAATGGATCATCCCACAAAGTCATCCCATTTTATCCCTATTCATGAATGCGATATGGTGGATTAATTTTCAAAAATCAATACTTAAGAAATTGTCAAGAAACATCGTTTTCGAGTCTCGATTGTATCTAACATAGACCTTAAGTTTATATATCATTTTGGTGATACTTACTGTAATCCATTTGGAATCAATTGACTGTGATCATAATGTATCATTGTCCACTTTTTTGGGAGGAAACTGGTGATATTTCACTATTTAAACCAATCCTTTTGAAAGAAACAGTAGATAATTTTTATTTAATCCGAAAGATGATAGAGAAAACATATATTTGTTATAAATCATATGCGAGTCATCATCAATGTCCATTTTCATTGGAGGTGAGTGATCATGGGTTCATGAGAGTCTCTTCAATGCTTGGAAATCTTTATTATTTGAAGCAGATAAAGTTATATCCTTAATACATAGGCCCTTTTGAGGTAAATTGATGAGTGGTTAAGGTGGAATATAGGTTGTATTTTTCACCAAGGTTCAGTACAATGTATAATTTGTTTCATGTATATCAATTTAATAAGTATCAACTTGACCCTGACTATGTGATTAGATGGGATCACATTTACCTAGAGTCAGATGCTACGGTGGTTCATCAGCCGGTACAGATTCTTGAGAGGAAATAAAAAGTCATTCATGAGAAAATCATTGGTCTAGTGAGGTTTTTATGGAATAAACGTTAGATATTGGAGAAAACTTGAGAACGTGAAAAGGAAATTAGGGTGAAATGTCAAGAACTTCAGGGATATCTCTACGTTTTTAATTTTTAGGGATGGAAAGACCAATAGTTAGGAGAATATAACACCCATGGTTGTAGATACTTGAACCTTTATATATTTATTTTAATAATATAAAATTATTGGATTAAGTTCTAGGAGGATTATAAGACCTTTGGAATGTTTTTTTAGGATTTTAGGGAAGTGTATGATTTGATGATGGTTAGTAAAAACTCTGAAAATCCTACAAAAAAACTGTGCTACTGAAATAGTGGAAACTAGAGAGGTGAAGGTTAGGTACACGGTTTCTCCAAAACATGGGGATTCCTAGTAGAAAACGTGAAATGTTGGATAGTGGGGTATAACATGTTTGGTGTACAGTTAGTCTAAACATGAGAGGTGTGTTTGGAGGCAGCGGATCATACAAGGTTAGTACATGACTTTCTCAATCGTATACCCTAACCATGAACTATGGAAAATTATACCTAAAAATTGGGGATCTAATCCAACTTACCGACTAAAACACTCTTTTTTTCACTAAACATGCCATAACATGAATTATTATTCCTCCCAAGGTGGTGGATACAATTCTTTTGGATTCAGGAGCAATTTCTAGGTAAATCCAATGACATTTAAGACTGAGATTCGATGGTAAGTTCTGGTTCGTCATCATTTTACTTTGACCTATTTTACTTACCTCTTCTAGAGTCATGGATCTTGTTAATTGGGGATATATCCATGTTTTGTGTTGTTAATATTTATGTGATATGATTGTTTTGATTTAATGGAAAGATATCTATGTTGGAATCTTGAATATTTAATCTTGTTTGTTAAATTTGTTGTATCATTCTTCATTTTAACCTAACTAAAAGAGGTAGGTGTATTTTACCTCGAATCATCTTGATTTGAACATGAAGTATTTTTTTAAGATTGATTTAATTGATTGAAATTTTATTGAAAATCTTGGGGTGATTTTATGGAATTTTTTTTAATTATAGTTTTAGAAATCATGGGAATTGGATGGATTTTTAGAAAACTGTTTTATATAATTTTAAAATGATTTTTTTAAAATGGTTTTTGGTCGAGGTAGTAAAAGTATTATTTTGAAATGATTTTATTTAATACGGTTGATATGATTTGGGAATAATAGTTGGGCATGAGTTGAATGGGATGGATAATGGTCTTGAAGTACCACACTAATACAAAAAAAATAACTTTCACATTGGAGTTTCAATGTTGTTTTTTCAATAAGGGATGTTAAAAATATTTTAACTTCGGTTGTTTTGATAACCGACATTGAAAATGTGGAAAACTCATTTTTCACGTCTTATTTATAAAACTGTTGTTAAAAATTAGTTTTTCAAATCAGTTCTTTTGAAACTGACATTAATCATTCATTTTTCACACTGATTTTAAAAAAATGACATGAAAAACTATGTTTTTGATGTCGGTAGTTTTAAAAATGATTTACAAAATATATTTTTTCATGTTGGTTAGCTAAAATATGTCATGAAAAAGTATATTTTCACATTGTTCCTTTTAAAATCGATGTGAAAATATCTATCTTTAATTTTGGATCTTATATAAATGATGTAAAAGTTAATATTTTTTGTCAGGCCAATATGGAATTCAAATTTTTAACAATTATCCTTTGATATTTTGAATTGCTGCCAAATATTTATTATACTATTGTTTTATTTTCATGTTCATTTATATGTTTTCACGTTCCTCATGTATTCCTTTCGCGATCAACTCTTTCGACCATCATCATCATTAAACTGATTCAATTATTCAAATATTTATCATAATTCCACCGATTCTTCTTTCGGTGAAATAATCATGGTGTTTTTAATTAGTTTTCCATTATTTAGTGTGTTCATGATTAGTTTTATCAATTTATACACCATTTAATTTTTCCACTTTTCTTATAATGAATAATATTTATTCTGATCACCATAAAATGAAAAAGCTTCATCCAAAGTCTAGAAGGATTTTTTTATCCACCATAGCTTCATTTTCCTCAAGAGATATTTCATTCGAAGAAAATTATATTGATGAGTAGTATGAAGAGATTGAAAATTATGTCAAAGATTTAGGTTTTCTTATCTAGATTCTATCATGTTTCTATGATTATTTTTTCATTAAACGATTAGGTGTTTTCATCTAATGAATTAATCAGCTTGAAAACATTAAAATAATAATAATTTTATGTCTTTTATTTTATAACTAACATAAAAAAGAGCTTCTATGTCAATTATAAAATAACTAATGTAAAAGGGGACATTCAATGATAGTTATAAAAAACATACATGGAATGTTAGGTTATATGTTTTTTCAAAATAAATAATGTAAAAAACCTTCAAAATAATAATTTTAACATTGGTTATATTAACCAAAACTAGAAAATATGATTTTTAACATCACCTATAATAACATCACCTTGATAAAATATGTATAAAACATTACAAACCAATGTGGAAATGTTATTTTTGTACTACTGCCACCAATAAAGGGAAGAAGTATGGATCTAAAGTTCCAATATAAATGTTAACACCAATATTATGTGTGTGTATTTATATTGAGGATGTGCGTAGACATGGAAATATTTATTCCAAATCATAAATTTAGAAATGGTTAAATTCTTTGTTGATGTTCCTGAAAGAATGACTATGTTATTTGTTGTTGTATTCCTTGGGAAAAATTTTCTTGAAGGATTTATTGATTGTTTTCCATGGAATGACTTTATGTTTGGATATAAACAGCTTTAAATTATTTTTTAAATTGTTTTATATAAATTTTCTAAACATTTTCAATCCTAGTGGAGAGATTTGGGAAGTCATTGGGGAAATCTAGCTGAGTTTTATACTAACCCTCTTCTTGGGAAATATAGAGCATTTAAAAATGTTATATATCAAGAAACAGGTAATGGAAAGGTATTAGAGTTCTTTAGTGATGCTTTTTGATAAATTGGGTTTGGTAAGTGTATTTGGATCTTGGGGAAGACTGGGAGTTGTTGTCGGTGTCTTTGGTGTTTTTTGGTTTTGTGATCTCTTTTTCTATTGGTTATGTCACATTTATTCCACTTGAACTCTAATATTGTCTTTTTTAGTCTTGTATTGGATTTCATTTTGGTAATCATGCTTTATTAAGAAGTTAAGTTGTTATGTTTATCATTTTTTTTTAATTTTATCTTAAAAGTTCAAATATTACCCCCAACTATTTATAAGGCCCTTGGCACTTATTTCAATCCTTTGATGTCTTTGGGATGTCACCTATGGCTTAGTATCTCCCCTAACACTTCTGAATCCAATGATAAGGGATGAGATAATACAGCAAAAATCTCACTTTGATCCGATTTCTTGTATCATATTATTTCTTCTACTATATTTATATATTGAAAATACATCTTATTAATACTACATTTATTCAAGAAAAAGATCCCAAAAATCAAAAAAAAAATTGCAACATCGTCAGTCTTACATCCATTTGTTATTCTTCTTCATCTTTTATCATCCCCTTTACGCAATTCCACTTGAATCCATTTTTGATTTTTATCTTTGAATTCTATTTCATGATTTCAAAACTCCAAAGATACTATAGATTTTATGGAATTGGGTAAGAACATTATAGGAAACAAGTTGATTGGTAATAGTAAATAGTGTTACATTTTGTTAAAAAATACAAAATTGAGTGAAACATGAGTGAACATAAGATTTTTGAGTGTAAACATGTGATAAATTGGGTGAGTTACATATTCCTTTACCTTTAAATTTACTTCCAGTATTCTCAAATGGTAGAGGTGAGTAACACCAATGAAATGAACAATACATTTTTTATGAGGGAAGTATAAGAAAAATTAGAATTTTTTAATGTGATGATGGATGAATTACACTCTCTTCCAATTATAGAGTACCCCCAAGAAGGAGCGTCGTTGAAGAAGAGGATGAGTTCTTCAATTTTCATGAGTCACCAATTCAGCGAAAGAAACCACCATGGAGGAAAATCAATGATCTTAGAGGAGTAAAGTTGAGGATCCCTTCATTCCATGGTAAGAATGGTCTCAAAACAAAATTGGAATAGGATTGAAAGGTAAATTGAGTATTTTAGTGTCAAAAATATTTTTAGGAAAATAAGGTGAAGTTGGTGGATATGGAATTCACTGATTATGCAAGTATTTTATGGGACCAATATAACTGAGTCAAAGACAAAGTAGAGAAATACTCATCCACCCTTGGGAGGATATGAAAGTGTTAATGCATAATAGGTTTATTTCTTTATACTATTATCATGATTTGTTCCTCATGTTTCATGGTTTTGAAATATGGAACTATGAGTGTTGAGTATTATCATAAAGAGATTGAGATCATTATTATTCGATATAATATTAACGAGTTACGAGAGGCCACCATGGAATGATTTTTAAACAACCTCAACCATGAGATTTGGTATATAGTTGAATAACACCCCTATTTAGATATATAGGATATTATTCACTGGGATACTAAAACTTAGTGGAAAGTAATGGCAACAAGGATGATCCCTACATCTTATGGTAAACATTTAAAATCTTCATTCATGTTTAAGGATTACAAACCACAAGAACATATAAGGGAACAAAAAATGGATTAAAAGGAGTTGATCAAACAAAAACCATTATTTCTATAATCTATAGGTAAATGGAGGATAAGGTTTTTTCTAAGTCACGTGATATTAATTTTTTTCAATGTCAAGGATGTGAACATTTGTTCTCACAATTCCCAAATAAGAGGACCATGATTATTTTGGATTATAGAGATGATTTTAGTGATATTACAAGTAAAGATGAAATACCACCACATAAGTTGTGTTCATATGTGGAAATAGAGAGCCTCGTATATGGTGAAAATATTATAGAAAGGTGTGCTTTGAGTTCTGAACCAGAATGAGAACATAATCAAGAGAAAAGGGAGCACACTTTTCATACTAGATTTCTAGTCAATGATAAGTTATGTGTTATGATCACTTATGGCGGTAGTTTCAGAAACATAAAAAGTTGTTTGATGGTTGAAAAATAGAGTTTACCTATGACATTTCATCCTAGGCATTATAGATTGTAATGGTAAAATAATAGTGGGGATGTTAAAGTGAATTCAAAATCCCAAGTTCCATTTACTATTAAGAAGTATAAAGAAAAGGTGATATGGTATGCTATTCCCATGAATTATAGTCATATATTTTTGGTAAGGCCATAGAAAATTTATTAGAGGGTCACACGTGATGGATACACCGACCACTATTCTTTTGAGTATAATAGGAAGATCATTATTATATCACCCTTGAGGCTATTTCAATACTATCAAGACCAAGTCAGGGTTGAGAGATAATGAAAAGAGAGAAAATGAAAAGAGTGAAAATATAATGAGAATGAAAAAATCAAGAGTGAAAAAGGAGTGACAAGCGAAATCAAAATAAACGAGTGAAATAAAAGAGTTGAAAACAATAATGAAAATATGAGTGAAAAAATGAGTGTTGAGGTAAAAGTGAGTTTATTTATAGGAAAAAGCGAGATAAACAGAGATTTAAAGGGGTGGAAAATTTTAATCTTCTATTCAAGGGATAATGTTTTACCACTAAAAATCTCAACCCATCAATTACTTTTTGTGTGATGTCTTTATTACAAGAATGTGGTGACCGATCAAGGAAGAGTTGGAGACAAGATAAATTTGATCTAGGTTATTTGGTATGAAAAACCTTATAAAAGAGAAGCTTCTAGATAAAATAAAATCAAAACTCCATCCATGAGGATATGGAACATTCCAAGTATTAGATAATAACAATGATAGTGCCTAAAACATTGAGTTACTCAATAGGTATGAAACTTTTTGTGTCACCTTCAGTGTTGATGATTTTTCTCCCCTTTGATTTTTAGATTCTATGATGTATAAGTTTGAGGAGTGAGGGGATGAAATGTATCATGGATCACAAGGGAATTGAGGGGTTGAAATCAGACGTGATAAGGAGGTCAGAATGCATATGATTTCACAAGGCCTATTGTGAGGATTTGGTGGCCCACTGTCAAGAGAGTGGACCAAGAGGTTAAAGGAGCTCTTAAATGGATTAATCATGGAATTTCAAGTGGATGTCTAATACCAGTTCATGGGGGAATAATTTGGTTTATATTTACATTAATTAAGCCCCAAAAATGCTTTTAAAGATTAATACCATGGTGTTATATTAATTTTAATCCCACTCCACCATAGAATATTCAATGTAAAAAGTGGTGGGATAGTTGTATTTAATTTCCAAAGGGTGTTCTACTTGTCCCTTAATGTCATGATCATGTGCCAAAATTTTCAAAATCATAATTTAGACTTTTTAACTTGTGTAAAATAGGTTTTAGACTTTTGTATCACACATTGGCTATAAATATCCACCCCATATTATCCTTTAACATCGTGAATTGTGTTAATGTTATTATGGTGAGTTTAGATTTCAAACTTTGTGTTATTTATTAATTATTGAATTATTAAAGTATTGGTCATACTTTGTGGAATTTTGTTACTGTAGTTAAATGAGATGAGTTATTATTTGGTTATACCTTAACCAAATCTATCTTTCGTTATCTATACCATTTATATCACTTCTCACTTATTTTATTAAGGAGATTTTGGTGCTCCACATGAGAACATTTAACAAGGTTCCTAGGAAACTTCCAAGAGGGTATTGGATCATGTATTAAGGGTTTTCATGGTTTTTAGTGTGTTTCACATTTTAGGAATTTTTTGGGATTTTTAGTATTTTTTATGGTCTTAAGGGTTTCTTAGTTATTTTAGGATTTTAAGGGTTTTTTGGAATTTTGTAATGTTATTGGGGTTTAAAGGGATTTACAACTACTAGTGCGGTTTTAGGGTTTTTTATGAGTTTTTATGGGGTTTTAAAGTTTTCAAGGGTTTTATAGTTCTTTAGGGTTTTAGTGTATTGGGGTTTTTAGGGGCTTTAGTGTTTTTTTGGTTTTAAGTGTTTTTAATTGTTTTTAGTTTTTAAATGATTTCTTAGGGGTTCTATATGTTTTTTGGTATTTTTTTATTTTTAGGAATTTTTATGAACTTTTAGTATTTTTATGGTTTTATGGTTTTTAAGGGGTTTTATTGTTATTAGGTTTTTTTTTGAATTTTTTGTTTTTTTTTAATTTTTTTTGTTTTTAGGGTTTTTAATTTTTTTTAGAGTTTTTTACATTTTTAGGGGATTTAATAGTTTTTAGAGTTTCTAGTGGTTAAAGGGTTTTATGGGGTTTAATGGATTTTAATATTTTTAGGGTTTTAGTGTTTTTTCTAGTTTTTAACATGTTTATGTTTTTAGGGGTTTGAAGTGTTTTTAAGTTTTTAATGTTTTATTAGGGGGTTTCAAGGATTCTAAGGGTTTTAAAATTTTCAGGTATTTTTGGATTTTTTTTATTTTAATGGTTTTTTCAGTTTTTAGGGATTTTGAGGGTTTTAGGGTTTTTAGTGTCATTATGGTTTAAATGTTTTTTTTGTGTTTCATGGGTTTTTTTTAATTTTTTGGGTTTTTGAGTATTTTTAATGTTTCTAAATTTTTTATGTTTTAAAGGGGTTTTTGGGTTAGTAGTGGGGTTTTTACGGGATTTTAGAAAATTTATGTTTTTTAGCAATTTTAATGGTTTTAAGGGATTTAATGGGTTTTAAGGAATTTTTAGGGGTTTATAAGGATTTTATAGTTTTCTAGGATTTTTGGGGTTTTATGTGTTTCTAGGTTTTAATGTTTTCTTAATAGATTTTATAGTTTTTAGTATTTTTACATATTTATTGATATTTGGGGATTTATATGGATTTTCATGGTTTTTAGGGGTTTAAAGGACTTTGAGGGTTTTATGGTTATTTCTGGTATTATATTTTATTATTGTCAGTATCATTTTTTGGGTTTTTAGTGTTATTTGTGTTTTTATGTTTTTAATGTTTTAATATAGTTTTTCATGGTTTTTTAGTTTGTTACTTTTTTATTGATTCTAAGTGCTTTTTCAGTTTTTAATGGGTTTTTAAGTTTTTATGATTTTGAGGGCTTTTCGGGTTACTTAGGGTTTTGATGTTGTTTAGGGTTTTTAGGTTTTTTTGAGTTTTTAATGTTTTTTATGTTTTAATTGTTTTCAAAAAATTTAGGGGTTTGAAGGATTTTTAGTGTTTTTAGTGGTTTTGAGGGTTTTGAGGTTTTTATAGGTTTTAGGGTTTTATTTTTGTTATGTTTTTTATATATTTTAGCATTTTTTACATTTTTCGGGATTTTAAGTGTTTTTAGGTTTTAAAGGTTTTATTATGTTTTTCAGTGTTTTAGAGAATTTTTATGTTATTAGTGTTTTTTAGGATTTATAGATTTTTAATATTTTTAGGATTTTCACGATTTTTATGGTATTTATGGTTTTTAGTGATTTGAGGGTCCTTTTTGGTTTTTAGAGGTTGTATGGGGTTTTTTTAGGTCCATTGGGGTTTTTTAGAATTTTTAGTTTTTTAGGTATTTTAAGGTTTTTTTGGTTTTTAAGGTTTACTTATGTTTTTTCAGTGGTTTAGGGAAAGGAAGGTGTGAGGCCAGGATATTCCTGACCCCCCAAATATATTAAAAAGATAAAACCATGACAGACAAGGGAGGGGAGGGTCAAACGACCCACAACCAAAATCCTAACAACCCCCACAAAAAAATTCCTAATGCCCAAGATGCAAAAGGAGAGACAACTACGGAACAAAATCACCATCCCCATAGGGGTCCCCATCAGCACCGTAGCCCGAGGAAGCATCCGAGTCCACCGAATCCCGTTCAGAAGATTCATATTTCTTTATAAAGGCTACAAAATACTTTCTGAGTTCCACATCCGGCTTCGCTTTGGTTGTCTGATCTTCCCTGCCATGTGCATCTCCTCAAAAACCTCCCTTGTCACACCTTGGTCAGTCCCATCTTGGACTGCTAGTTCCAACCAGTGAAGGGAAAGATCTTCCAACATGTACATGGCTAACTTAACTTTGAGCTCTGCTAGTGTTATCGAGAATTCAAATATCCTATTCATTTGATTCATCCATGCTTCTACCCTTTCCAGCTCTGAATCACCCCTAAATATGGGTGGATTCTTCTTTTGAATCTAAACCACATGATCCACATGATTCTGTTCATCCACTTCATTCTCACTTTCCATAGCCTAGAAATCATGCACTATACTCTACACTAGCTTCTAGTTTACTTAGGGATCAGGCGCAACCACATTTTCAGTAGATTCCTCCATTTGGTCTCTACAATTCCTACCCGATGCCATTTTTATCCACGAAAAAACAACCATCAGTCCCACTCCCTTAACAAGAAAAGTCATAGAATTATCAAATTCAATACGTTGACACTATCACAACCATGCTTTCCATAAGTTCATATTTCCAAAATACCTCAAGTTTCCATGTTTCATATCCTTCTGTTTTGAAACCCAATTCAGATTTTTCAAAACCCACACATTCACATCACACCATAAATCATTAAACCCCAATTAAATATGCTTCCTAGCGGGATGTTATTTTTACCATGCATGTCATGATCATCTCATTGGCTACACCCATGACAATGATATTTCCATTTCCTATAAGTGTCTCCAGAACACTTATGTACCCAACTCACAGGAAACTTGAAGTTCAGCATAAAAGGGATAGCTATGTCCTTTTATGATTTAAATTACATGTTTGGAAAATCCTATACCTTCCTACCATCCATACTCAAGGAACACGCCAAGAACGAAGGTCAACACCAAGACCAACGATCAATGCCAAAAGACCGAACAACTGCTCTCACTTGAAATCCAAGGGCCGAACAAACTCACGCCACATGTAACATCCCACCCATTACTCATTGGCTTGATAATGTGTATGAGGATTAATTGGGCCTTAAACAATGTTCCTAGGGTGACAAAGTCCCGCAATAATTCCAAGGGCATCAAGAATCATTGGGAAACAATTTTCCCTTAAGATAAAATCAACCAACCAAACATGACATTATCAACAAGCTACATGATGCATGCCAACAAAGAAACCCAACCCATACTTTACCAAAATACAACCAACTATTCCATAACAATTCCTGAATACCAACACAACCAAACCAAATCAGAGTACCAAGACGAACACAACACAATAAGACCCCGAAAATACTAGGAAACTATCCATAGCTCAACACCAAGTTCCATGCTCCAAGCACCACAACATCACCAAAGCATCATGTCAAACCGCTTCCAAATAAGATACTTTACTCATACCAGGGTCTCAAAACACAACATATTCAAAAGCACCAATGTTCCAAAATAGGTGGTGAGTACTGATACTTAATAGGAATTCTCCAAATTACTTCCCGACACACTCCACTAGGTAATAACCATTAGCATATTTAAATAAATTAGTTTATATAAAACATTAAATAGTGAAACAATTACCACAAGAAAAACACACACTTACCAAGCCTTGTAAAACATAGGAAAACCAAAACTATGCCTTAATCCATAAAACTATCACACATTAGACCAACCAATTCCATATTAAAAAGAAACACACAACTAGGAAACCAAAACAATGAATCTTCTGTCCAACTTGTTCACAACATTTCCAACTAGTGGTGCTTCTCGACCATTATCTATAATGGTAGCCCTTCTATCCACTATTCATAACCTTTTATAGTGAGACTTCCCACCCACTTCCACACAATAAACAAAATCCATAACAATTAATCAACCAATGAGCATAAAGCACTAAGGGCACACAATAATCACACAACCATTTCCAACACATGCCAATTCAATTCCATAAATCACCCATTTATTGAAGACCACCTTCTACTATTTTCTATAACAAAATACATTTCAATAGAACCAAATTTTTATTGAAAGTCATTTTATCATACAATTTTCATAATCCAAACTAAAGAAAAAAATATAAAATTTATATTTTAAAATCAAAGAACAAAACCCCTCTATAAAAAATATCCCATTTAACACAAAAATCCCCAAATCTTCACCCAATGGGTTTCAACTGAGAATAGCACATCATATTAAAAATTAATTCCATGAAGAACAAATTAGTTACAAATAAATCCACTAGTTATAACCAAGTTGATTCTAGGGAGAATCCACCTACCTTTAGGGTTCTGAAAAAATAGGCCCATAAGAAACCGCACCACAAATCCAGCGACCACACCACCCAAACTGTTCTAGATACTATTACCTATAATCAAAAATACCTAAAATCCACACTTCAGGATAAAATTACCATATATATAAATTCAATAGATGTATATATTGAAAACCAAGAATGGTAGAAGAGTATATTTGGAGAGAAACCAAGAAGAATCCATGAGGAGAGACTTACCCAGGAGAAACCACCTTCAAACCACATTGAAACCCCTTCAAATCCCATTAAAATGGAGTTGGAGAGCACCCAAATCCATTGAGAATATTAAATCCCATGTAGTATTTGTATGGGAGAAGAAATGGGTGATTTAATGTAAATCTCGACTAACCCTGTCTAAAAACCCATTTTTAATGGGCCGCACGGTTAGCTCGCATAGTTTGACAAACCCCATTCTAACTTTGAAGATTATAGTACCTCAAAGGACATCTCACATGTCCTCCTCACATGGTTAGAAAAACTGTTAAGAACCCCACAATCTAGAGTTTCATGGTTTCTTGGGAATTTTGCATGGTTTCCCCTAACCGTGCTCAAACCGTGCAACCCTAAAAAGGCCTCCAATAAATTCCAAAACCACTCCAAACTCTCCCAAACATCACCCAACTGCTTTATATGAATAAAACAGTACAAACAAGGGTCACATACCTCAAACTGGGGGGTTATAAATATGGATTTTAGGGTTTTAATGTTTTTTTTATAATTTTAGGGGTTTAAATTGATTTTTACTTTTTGAGGTTTTCTTATGGGTTTTTAGTGGTTTGGGGTTTTTTTTACATTTTAGGTATTTTTTTCCTTTGTTAGACTTTTTATGGGTTCTTTGGGATTTTTGGGATTTTTGGGGACTTTATGGTTTTTTGGTTTTAGTGATTGATTATTTTTTAGGGTTTTATATTTTTTATGAGTTTAAAGGTTTTTTAGTTTTTTAGTAAGTTTTAGGGTTTTGAGGGTTTTCAAATGTTTTTTGTGTTTTATGGGTTTTAGAGGTTTTAGGTTATTTTTAGGGTTTTTGGGGTTTTTAGTGTTTTTTAGGTTTTTATGGGTTTTACGTTTTTTCTAGGTTTATTTGGTTTTCTTAGTGTTTTTTCATGTTTTAGGGTTCTTATATTTTTAGATATTTTTAGGTTTTATAGGGTTTTTATTATTTTTAGAGTTTTTAGGGAATTTAGGGTTTTTAGGTTCTTAAATGTTTTTAGGGATTTCGTCATTTTTAGGTTGTATGGGTTTAATTTTTTTAATGTTTCTAATATTTTCATTGTGTTCTTTAATGATTTTAGGATTTTTTACAATATTTTGGTATTTTTTAGGTTTTTTATAGTTTTTTGGGTTTTTTATGATGTTCAAGGTTTTTAGGGTTCTTAGTGTTTTTACTATTTTTTTGGGTTTTAGGTTTTTCTTTTATTTTTTAGGGTTTTTATAGTTTTTATAGTATTTCATTGTTTTTAGGGGTTTGAATGGTTTTTAGAGTTTTTAGTGGTTTTTACGGTTTTTTATGATTTTTTTATTTGTAATGTTTTTAGGTGGTTTAAGTGCTTTTAGGAGTTTAATTATTTCTTAGGGTTTTTAAAGGGTTTGAAAGGGTTTTTATATTTTTTGTTATTTTTAGGAATTTTTAAGATTTTTATGGATTTTTAGGGTTTTAAAGGATTTTCGGGGTCTTTGGTGTTTTGGGGATTTATTGTTTTTTTGTATTTAGGGTTTTATTTGATTATTTTTGGGGTTTTATGGTTTTTATATCTCTTTAACATTTTTTGTGGTTTAAATGGTTTTTAGATATTTTAGGGGGCTTTAAGAGTTTTAGGGGGTTTTATTTTTTTAGTTGTTTTATGGTTTTTTGAGTTTTGTTGGGGTTATGTGGCCCTTTTAGGGTTTTTTACTGTTTTTATCATTTTTTATAGTATTTAGGGGTTTTAAGTGTTTTTAGGGTTTTACGGTTTTCTTAGGTTTTTTAAAAAAATTAGGTTTTTTAGGTTTTAGGGATTTTAGTTAAAAAATTTATTGTTATTTTTTAGGAATTTTAGTGGGTTTTAGGGGTTTTAGGGTTTTAGGGTTTTATAGTTTTTTACTTTTTAGGGGTTTAAGTTGTTTTTATATTTTTCTTGTATTCTTATGGCCTTTTTTTGGTTTTTTCCATTTTTATATATTTTTAGTATTTTTTATGGAATTTTATGGTGTTTATGGTGTTTATGGATTATGAGGGTTTCTAAAGGTTTTACATTTTATTGGCTTTTTTGGATTTTTTTCCGTTTTTAGGTGTTTTAATATTTTTATAGTTTTTAATGTTTTTAGGGTTTTAAAGGGATTTTAGAGTTTTTATTGTTTTTTAGGGTTTAATGGGAATTTTATGTTTTTTGGGGTTTTTATCGTTTTTAGGTGTTATTAGGGTTTTTAACATTTTTATGTTTTTAAGGGTTTTAAGTGTTTGATATTTTTATGGTTTTCTTAGGGGTTTTCAGGGGTTTCGGTTTTTTTATATTTTTAGGTATGTTTAGCTAATTTCTAGTATTTTTATTGTTTTTATATTTTTATGGATTTTGATGTTTTTAGGGTTTTTTTGGGTTTTTTGGGGTTTTATAGTTTTTTATGTTTTTAGGGGATTTAAGTGTATTTATGTTATTATGTTTTTCATAGGATTTTTCCGACTTATTAGGGGTTTTTACTTTTTGATGGATTTTGAGGGATTATTTCTCTTTTATGGTTTCTAGGGGTTTTAGGTATTTTGATGTTTTTTAAGATGTTTAAGGTTTTTAGGGTTTTTATGGTTTTTTGATCTTAGTGTTTTTTTAGTTTTTAAGGGTATTATGGTTCATTAGAGATTTATAACATTTTTAGGGGATTAGAGTATTTTTAGGGGTTTGAGTGGTTTGATATGGTTTTCATGGGTCTTTAGTGTTTTCAATGGTTTATAGGGGTTTTATGGTTTTTATTATTTTTAGGGTTTTTAGGATTTTTATTATATTTTAGGATTTTTTGGGGATATAATTATTTTTAGGATTTTATGTTTTTCTCAAGGATATTTAGGGTTTTATGATTTTTTTCATTTTTTTAGATTTTTAGGGCTTTTTACGAAATTTATTATTATTAGGGTTTTAGGGATTTTGAGGTTTTTAGGGGTTTTAATTTTTTATGGTTATTTTGCGATATAGGTCTTGTTTGAGTATTTTATAGTTTTCATAGGTATTTATAATTTCATTGACTTTTTTATGGGGTTAAAGGGTTTTTATATTTTTTAGTTGTTTTAGGGTTATTATGGATATTTAGGGTTTTTAGTGGTTTTTAGGGTGTTCATGGTTTTTAGGGGGTTTTGGGGTTTTAGGGTATTTTATGGAATTTGTTGATTTTTTGGGGTTATTAGTGGTTTTATGGGTTTTATGTGTTTTGGGGGTTTTGGGGGGTTTTATTAGGGTTTTATGTGTTTTTAGGGATTTTTTTTTTGTTTTTAGGGATTTTTAGGGATTTTTAGTATTTTTATTGGAATTTAGGGTTTTTAAGGAATTTTAGGGTTTTATGGTTTTTAGGTGTTTTAGTGATTTTATGTTTTTTTGGGTTTTATTTTTTTTTTGAGTTTTTTGGGGATATATGGTTTTTAGAGTTTTTAATTTTTTAGGGGTTTAATGGGTATTAAGAGTTTTAGTGAATTTTAGGTGTTTAAACTATTTTTAGGGGTTTATGGGTTTTAGGGGTTTTATGGTTTTTATGGCTGTTTATGTTTTTTTAATGTTTTTTTATCATTTTTTGTTTTTAGGGATTTTATGTTTTTTATGGTTTTTAAGGATCTCTTATGAGGTTTCAGGGTTTTTTGGGTTTTAATGTTTTTATGTATTTTTATATATTCTTAATGGTTTTTATGATGTTTAGGGGTTTTATGGTTTTTAGGGTATTATGGTGTTTTAATGTTTTTAGGGTTTTGTAATATTTTTTGGGGTTTTATGTTTTTTTAGTTTTTTAGTGGTTTGATGATTTTTTAAAGTTTTTTAATGTTTTTAGTGGTTTAAATGGGGTTTATATTTTTAGCAAGTTTTTATAGATATTATGGGTTTTATGGTTTTTTTAGGTTTTGAGTGGTTTTTATGGTGTTATGTTTTTTTAGTGTTTCTAAAGTTTTTATGATTTTATGTGTCTTATCATTTTTAGTTATTTAGGTTTTTCATTGGGGTTTTCATTTTTTTTAGGTTTGTTTATGTTTTTAGGGATCCAGGGGGATTTTTTCGGATTTTTATAGGTTTTTAGGGTTTTTAGTTTTTTTAGTGATTTTTAGGTTTTGATTGTTTCTAGATTTTTATTGTTTATTTGTTTTTCATTGTGTTTTAGGTTTTTAAGGATTTTTTGAATTTTTATAGGTTTTACGGTTTTTTTATAATTTATAACATATTTAGGGGTTTTAGAGTATTTAGTGGTTTTTAGTATTTTTATGGGGTTTTTGGGTCTGTAATGATTTTTTGGGTTTTAGGGGGTTTTATGGATTTTAGTGTCCTTTAGGTTTTTGGGGGTTTTAAAAATATTTAGATTTTATAGGCCTCTTAGGACTTTTAGGGATTTTTACAATTTGAGGGAATTTAAGGATTTTTAAATTTTTTTTTGTTTTTTATGGATTTAATGTATTTTGATGGTTTTATGGGTTTTATTGTTATTTTTTGGGGATATTGATTTTTTAGTTTTTAGGATTTTTTATGGTTTCTTAGTTTTTTTGATGTTTTTAGGGGTTTATATGGGGTTTAGAGTTTTTAGTAGGGTTTTTGGGTTTTTATTGGGTTTTTTGGTTTTTATAGTTTTTAGTGGTTTTATGTTTTTAGTGGAGTTTAGGGTTTTCATAACCCTTTTAGTTTGTTTTGGGATTGAAATGTTTTACTTTTTAGCTCTTCTTAGTGTTTTTCAAGGTTTTTAAGGTTTTTAGGGTTTTAGGGACTTTTATATATTTTTAGGGTATTATTATTTTTTTGGGTTTTAGGGATTTTGAGCGATTTTAGGTTTTATGGGTATTTTTTGAATTTTTAGGTTTTTTTGAGTTTTTTTGGGTTTTATAGTTTTTTAGAGTTTTTAACGATTTTAGTGGATTAATGATATTTTAGAGTTTTAGTGGTTTTTAGGGTTTTATGGTGTTTTAGGTTATTTAAAGGTTTTAGTGGCTTTATGGTTCATAGGTATTTTAGTTGGTTTTAGGGATTTTAGAATTTTTTAGGTTTCTTAGGGGTTTTAAGTGTATTTACTTTTTAAAGTTTTCTTAGGTTTTTTGAAGGATTTAAGGGGTTTTTAATGTTTTTAATGATTTGTATGAATTTTATGGGTTTTTAGGATTTTGAGGGATTTTGAAGGTTTTTAGGGTTTTTAAGGTTTTTGGGGGGTTTTAGGGTTTTTAGTGATTTTTAATGTTTTTAGGGGGTTAAGGGTTTTTAGATTTTTTTGGGGGTTTTGGGTGTTTTTTGGGTTTTTAGGATTTTTAAGGTTTTTTGGGGTTTATTATGGGTTTAGGGGTTTTATTAATTTTTTTGTATTTTTGGGTTTTTAGAGTTTTTAGCATTTTTTAGTGTTTTTAAAGGATTTACTTGTTTTTTGGTTTTTAAGGTTTCCTTATGGGATTTCAATTTTTAGTGTTTTTGATTTTTTAGGGATTTTATATGATTTTTATAGGTTTTTAGTTATTTTTAGAATTATGAGGGGTTTTTAGGGGTTTTAGGATTTTATTGTTTATTGGGGGGTTTTAGGGTTTTTTTACTTTTTTGGGGTATTAAGGCTCTTTAGTTTTTTTAAATTATATTGGGGTTTAACGGGTATTATGATTTTTTACCGTTTTTAGGTTATTATGGGTTTTTTTTTGGGTTTTTAGGGTTTTGGGGGGGTTTTTTAGGGTTTTTAGGGTTTTATTGTTTTTTAGGGATTTTAATTTTTTTTAGGTTGTTATGTTTTAAGGGTTTTCAAGGTTTTAAGGAGTTTGTTTATGTTTTTTGGTATTTTTAGGTATTTTTTGGAATTTTTATTGATTTTAGGGTTTATAGGTATTTTGAGGGTATTTAGCGGGATTTAATGGTTTTTTGAGGTTTTAGGGTTTTTCTTTAGTTTTTAGGGTTTTTGATGTTTTTTATATTTGTTAACATTTTTAGGGGTTCAAATGGTTTTAGTGTTTTAAATGGGGTTTTAGGTTTTTTATGTATTTTTAGTGTTTTTCAGGTTTTTAGGGTTTTTTTGATTTTATGGGTTTTTTCATTTTTTAGGGGTTTTAGGGGTTTTACCTATTTTTAGGATTGTAAGGTTTTATTAGGAGGTTTTATGGTATTTAGAGTTATTTAATTTTTTTTTGTATTTTGAGGGATTTTGTAGGATTTTTTTGATTTTTTTGGTTTTATTGACATCAAGGGGTTTTAGGGTTTTTTTATGGTTATAAGGTTTTTATGTTTTTTGGGATTTTATGGACTATATGTGTTATTAGGGATTTTTTAGTTTTTTAGGGTTTTGATGTTTATTTAGTGTTATTATCATTTTTAGGGGTTTAATGTGTTTTTATAAATTTTAGTGGGATTAGGGTTTTAGGGGTTTTTTGAGTTTTTTAGGTTTTTAGGTGGCTTGATGGTTTTTAGGGTATTCTGGGTAATTTGGGTTTTTATCATTTTTTAGGGTTTTTAGGGGTTTTAACTGTTTTTAGGTTTTTAATGTTTTATGAGGGGAATTCAAGGTATTTTTCATTTTTTATATTTTTACGGTTTTGGTGTTTTTCTAAAGATTTGGTTTTTTATGGATTCTGAGGGTTTTAGGGATTTTGAAGAATCTTTGGGGTTTTAAATGTTTTTAGGATTTTATGTTTTTGTTAGGAATTTTAGGGAATTTAGGGATTTGTCATTTTTATGGATTTTTTGGTATTTTTAATATTTTTATGGCTTTTAGGGATTTGTTGGATTGTTTGGGTTTTTATGGTTTTTTGGGTATTTAAGAGTTTTTTTTTTTAGTTTTTAAGGATTTTAATGATTTTAGTGTTTTTAACGTTTCTAGGGGTATAATTGGATTTTATAGGTTTAATGGGGTTTTATTATCCTTATTTTTTTAAGGGTTTTTATTGTTTTTTGGGTTTATAGATATTTTTTAGGATTTTTAGGTTTTAAGAGTTTTAATGGTTTTCTAGGGGTTTCAAGTGTTTTAGTTTTTGGAGTTTTTCTTATGGGTTTTGAATGTTTTTAGGGTTTTTTATGTTTTTAAGGATTTTAAGCGATTTTATAAGATTTTTATAATTTTTAGGGTTTTTATTGATTTTGAATGATTTCATAGGATTTTAGGGGGTTTAGGATTTTTAGTGTTTTTAGGGGTTTTAGGGTTTTTTGGAGTCTTTGGGTTATTAGGTGTTTTTTGGTATAATTTTTTTTATAAATGTTTTTCACGTTTTTTAAGATTTTTTTATTTTTTTTGAGCTTTTTATGTTTCTTAGGGGTTTTTTCATTTTTAGGCATTTTTGGGATTTTTAGGGTTTTTTAGGGTTTTAGGGCTTTTCCAATTTTTATTTGTTTTCATGTTTTTTTTTAGTTTTTTAGGGTATCAATAGTTTTTTAGAGTTTCTTAATGTTTTCAGTGGTATAAAGGTTTTTTAGTGTTTTTAGTGGGGTTTAAGGGGATTTATGGGGTTTTAGGGTTTTTAAGGTTTGTAAGGGTTTTACGATTTTTAGGGGGTTTAAGGTTTTTTTAGGGTTTTTAGCATTTTTATTTTTTTGGGGTTTTAAGTGGTTTAGGTTATACAGTTTTCTTAGGGTTTTCAAGGTTTTAGTGTTTTTTTCATTTTTAGGGATTTTTAGGAAATTTTTAGGGTTTTATGGTTTTTAGGGTTTTAGGGATTCTTAGAGGTTGTAGGGATTTTGGGGGTTTTAGGATTTTTATGGGGTTTTGGGTTTTTAGAGTTTTTTAGTGTTTTAGGTATCGATGTTCATTAATTTTTTTAACGTTTTAGGGTTTTAAAGGTTGTTTAATGTTTTTAGTGTGTTTTAAGGGGTTTAAAAGTTTTTAATGTTTTTATTGGTTTTATGGATTTATGGGTTTTAGGTTATTTTTATTGTTTTTAGCATTTTTTATGTTTTTAGGGAAATTAATTGTTTTCATGTTTTTATGGTTTTCTTGGGATTTTTGATGGTTTTTATGGGTATTTATGTTCTTATGGAATTTTCGTGTTTTCTTAAATATTTTATCGGTTTTTTTTTTCAGGTTTTATAGATTTGAGGGGATTTGGGGTTTAATGGTTTTTTTATTATTTTTAGCCTTTTTAGTGTTTTTATGGTTTTCATTGATATTTTTAGGTGTTTTATGGTTTCTTATGTTTTGAATGATTTTTAGTTATTTTATATGACTTTTAAAATTTATTGGTTTTTTAGAAATGTTTAGGGTTTTTATAGTATTTATGGGTTTTGGGGTTTTCAGGTTACTTTGTGTTTTTTTGGGTTCTTGGGTATTTTTATAGTTTTTAACATTCTTAAGGGATTAAAGGTTGTTTAGAGTTTTTACTATGCTTTTAGGGTTTTTATGGGTCTTAGAGGTTTTTTACTATTTTAAGGGTTTTTATGTTTTTATGGTTTTAGGATTTTATAGGGTTTCTAGTTTTTTTTCATATGTTAGGTATTTTGGGGTTTTCATGTGGTTTTAGGTATTTAAGGTTTTGATAGGGTTATTAAAGGTTTTTACGGCTTTTTATGTACATAGGGAATTATAGGGAATTTTTTGATTTTTTTATTTGGGAGGGGGGTGGGATGTTGTGGTTTTTTGGGTTTTTTGGGGTTTTATCATTTTTAGGTTTTTAGGGGTTTAAAGAGTTTTTAGGATTTTTAGGTTTCCTATGGTTTTTCTGGGGTTTTAGGGTTTTTTACATATTTGTGAATATTAGTGCATTCTAAGGATATTTATGGGTTTTTAGGGTTATTAGGGATTTTGAGGGATTTTACGGTTTTTTTAGGTTTTTGAATTTTTTTTTTGTTTTTAGGATGCTAAAAGGTTTTTTGATTTTTTTTAAATTTTTAGGGGTTTAAAGGTTTTTTAATGTTTTTACTAGTTTTTAGAGTTTTATGTGGTTTTAATTTTTGTAAATGTATTTAGGGGGTTTTATGGATTTTAGGGCCTTTTTGGGTTTTTAGGGTTCTTAGCGTTTTGTAGGATTTATGGGTTTTAAATGTATTTAGGTTTTTAATTTTAAGGGTTTTTATTTTTTTAGGGATTTATTTTGATTTTTAGGATTGTTAATATTTTTGTACAGTTTTTAGGGATTTTGAGGGTTTAAGGGGTTTTCAGGATTTTTTGGTTTTTTGGTTTTTAGGTTTTTTTACTTTTTAGTGTTTTAATATTTTTATTTTTTTATCATTTTAAGGGTTTAAATCGTTTTAATATTTTCTAGTGGTTTTATGGTTTTTATGGGTTTTTAGGGTTTTAAGGTTTTTAGTGGTGTTTAGGGTTTTATTGGTTTTTAGGGTTTTCAGTGTTTTTTTAGATTTTAGGGGGTTTTACGTGTTTTTAGGGTTCAAGATTGTTCTTAGGGTTTTCCAGGTTTTTAAGGGTTTTTACCTTTTTATTGATTTTTAGAGAATTTCTTGGATTTTTGTGGGTTTTTTCGGTTTATAAATATTTTTAGGGGTTTTATTGTTTTTAAGGTTTTTATGGATTTTTTGGTCTTTTTTAAGGGGGTTTATAAGTTTAGAGTTTTCTAATGGTTTAAGGGGTTTAAAATGTTTTTATTGGGTTCTAGGGGGTTTTTTTGGGGGGGGGGGTTAGAGTTTTTAAGTGTTTTGGGGGTTTCATGGTGTTCATGGGGTTTAGGGTTTTTAGGGCCATTTAGGGTTTTTAGGGCCATTTAGGGTTTTTAGTGTTTTTTAGGTTTTTAGTGGTTTTAATTGTTTTTTAGGGTTTTAAGGTATTATTTGGGTTTTTAGAGTTTTAGGGTTTTTAGGGATTTTTAGGGTATTTTTAGTATTTTTATCGGGTTTTAGGGGTTTTAGGGTTTTTTGGGATTTTGAGGGTTTTAATGATTTTGGGGGCTTTAGGCGATTTTATTGTTTTTAGTATTCTTATGTTTTTTGGCGTTTTATGTGCTTTTTGGATTTTAATGTTTACGTAGGGTTTTTTGGGTTTTCTGGGGTTTTTACATTTTTAGGGAATTTTTATAATTTTTATGGTTTTCAGGGGTTTTAGGGATTTTGGGGTTTTTAGGGTATTTAAGGTTTTTAAGGTTTTTTTTTATTTTTTGGGCCTTTTGAGTAGTTAGGGGGTGTAAGGTTGTTTATAATGATTTAAAAATTTATAGGGTTTTAAAGGATTTTTAGAGTTTTAGTGATTATTAGTGTTTTATGGGTTTTTAGGGTTCTTTAAGGTTCTTTCTGGTTTTTTGTAGTTTTTTGGATTTTAGGTTTTTTATGTATTTATGTATTTTTAGGGGTTTTTTAAAGATTTTTATGATTTTTACGGATTTTTTGGGATTTTGAGGGTATTTCGGGTTTTTAGGGTTATTATGGTTTCTAGGGTTTTAGGGTTTTTTGGGAAAAGAAAGTGTATGACCAGGTTATTCCTAGCCGCCCACAAATTTATTAGAGAAACAAAAAAGAAAAAAATAGAGGGGCATGGTCAATCGACTCACACCCAAAAACCCAGGACACCCCCAAGAAACCCAAAACCCCATGAAACCCAAAAAACACACAAAACTAAACACATCATAAATGCAAAAATAATGCATTTACCACCTCCAAACCAAGAAGGAACCAACATCCAGTCGCACAATTTCTAGTATCCAGCACCTCCTCACCAAGTAAACCCACTGCCAGTAACATAGAACCACCAGCAATGAACACATACACATCAGCTTTATCACATCCCAGCCAAGTAGCAACCAGCATCTAGCACCTTTGTTTCCGACAACCAACACCTCCTACAACACCTCCTATACAAGCAGCAAACAATAACCTATCTCTTGCATCAACCCAAACCAACACCTTATTACTATAGCAACAACAAAAAAAATTGAACAGACAAGAATAATATTGACCAGAAACTCAATCAGAATAACCTTGACCAAATGTAAAGCCCAACCAACAAACCAACCCACCAGAAAAATGATCCATAACAGTAGAAAAAGCATGAACCCACGAAGCGATAGAAAGCTAAATCCATGAGCCACCGACAAACCAGAATCAGAGAAAGATAACAGAATCATCATTCCAGAAGAGATAACATACCAGATTTGAAGCGTCATCAGAGAATAACAAACAGAGAAGAACCTAGGTAACATTCTTGAAGAGGTGACTGACCATTGGCGATGCCAAAACCCATGATGTCGTTGAAACCCTATCTGCTGCTGAAACCTTTGCCGCTACTGACCCGTCCGTGGAAACCCCAACTCCATGAACTCAACCCTGATATATGGATGATGTCTAGTAGGGTTTCCAAAGTGATAGAAACACCACAGGCTCCATCGGCTTCATGTCCACCACAGATTCCCACCACCCGCAAGCCGGGATCAATGAAAGCCATCGCCCGATGAAATCTGTGCTGATGGTCGCATGGGAGACTCCCAAGAAAAACTCCCAACCATAGAGTCTTCTACACCATCACTTGATGATATGATCCAATCTGAAATCACAGCTATTTGTGAAACCTCCATAACCACTAATTCCAGAACACACTTCCAATGAATCCAAGTGCACCCAGGATCTGATGCTGAAGGCCAGAGAAAAGTCACCTATCGGGAAGGACAAAGCTGCTGATGACAGAAAACAACTGCCACCTTGAATCCATAGAGCACTTTCAAAGCACACCACCATCGATAGATCCCCCCAAAAACACTGGGAATGGGTGAAGATCCACTGCTGAATCCTCAAGAAGAATCCAAGGGAAACCCTAGAAGACGCATTGTGCAAGAGAGAGATCCAGGGAGTGCACCGCCTTCCTTCTCAAGGGGTTTTTGTTGGGTTTTCATGTTTTTTTAGTTTATTATTATTTTTATGGTAATTATAGTGTTTATAGGTTTTTTAGAGTTATTTTCTATGTTTTTTAGTGTTTATAGGGTTTCTAGAATTTTTGGTGGTTTTGTATTTTTATGGGTTTTTAGGGTTTTAATGGTTTTTAGCTGTTTTTATGTTTTTTTGGGGGTTTTAGGGTTTTAGTGCCTTTTATAGTTTTTTGGGTTTTTAATAGTTTTTAGGTTCTTATTGGTTTTAAGTGTTTTTTAGGTATTTATGACTTTCATAGGTTTTTTAGGTTTTTAGGTTTTTTACGTTTTTAGGGATTTTTAGGGATTTTTAGGATTTTTAGTTTTTTTAGGGGTTTTAGGGATTTTTGGTGTTTTTATGGTTTTTTGTGGTTTTTAGGTTTTTTAACAAATTTATTTTTTTAATGGAATTTCATATTTTTTAGTTTTTTTAGGATTTATAAGGGGTTTTCATGTTTTTAGTTTTTTTATGTATATAGGGATTTTTAGGGATTTTTAGGGATTTTTTAGGATTTTTATCGTGTTTATGGTTTTGTGGGATTATAGGGTTTTTATTGTTTTTATGGTTTTTTGGGGGATATATGGGTTTTAGGGTTTTTAAGGGTTTTATGGTTTTTTATAGTTGTTAAAAATTTTAAGGTTTTATACTGATTTAAGATTTTTAGGGGTTTCAGGGGTTGTATTGGTGTTTAGTAATTTTAAGGTTTTAGGGGTTTTGTGGTTTTTATTTTTTTTAGTTTTTTTAGGTTTTAATGTTTTATTAGTTTTTAGGGGCTTTAATTTTTTTAGGTTTTTATGGTTATAGTGTCATTATTTAATTTTTAAGGTTTTTACATTTTTAGATCTTTTTTATGATTTTTATAGTTTTTAGGATTTTTGAGGGTTTAATGGGTTTTTATGCCTTTTAGAGTTTTAGAGATTCTTATTGATTTGTTTAGGGGTTTTAAGGTTTGTTAGATTATTTTATAATCTTTATGATTTAAATGGTTTTTAGATTTTTTAGTGGTGTGTTAGGGTTTTTTTTGGGGGGGGGGTTAAGTTTTTTATTGTTTTATGGGGTTTTTAAGATTTTTAGGGTTTTTTAGGGTTTAATGATTTTTATGTTTTTAGGGGTTTTATGTTTTTTTATGTTTTTATTTTTTTCGTAATGTTTTAATGGATTATAGTGTTTTTTACATTTTATTTATTTTAGGGCTTTTTAGGCTTTTATGGTTTTTTATGGCCTTTAGGGATTTTAATGGTTTTAAGGTTTTTCTGATATATTTTTTGGTTTTTAAAGTTTTTTGAGTTTTTATGCTTTAATATTTATTTAGTGTTTTTAAAAAAATTTATCAATTTAAAGTGTATTTAAATTTTTATTGAGTTTTTATTGTTTTTATGGGTTATTAGGGTTATTATGGTTTTAGGATTTTTATGGTTTTAAGGGGTTTTAGTGGTTTAAAGTTTTTTAGGGTTTTTAGTGATTTTTAGGTTTTTATGATTGTCTTAGGGTATTTTAGGGTTTTTATGATTTTTTATGTTTTAATGGATTTTAGAACTCTTTTTGGATTTTTATTGTTTTTAGGGTTTTTAGCGATTTTGAGGGGATTTTAGGTTTTTAGGGGTTTATGGTTTGTTTTGTTTTTTTGGGGGTTTTTGAGTTTAATGGGATTAAATTTTTTTAGAGTCCTTCTAAAATTTAGGGGTTAAAGGGGTTTTAGGGTTTTTTTGGGTTTTAGGGTTGTACAATTTTTTAATGGTTTTTGGGAATTTTTTTGTTTTTTTGGGTTTTTAGGTTTTTAGGGTCTTTTTAGCATTTTTAGGGTTTTTGAATTTTTAAGGTTTCTATGGGATTTATGTGTTTTTAGTTTTTTAAAATTTTTATAGGGTTTTATGGGTTTTTAGGGAATATTTAATATTTCAATGGTTTTTTGTGTTTTAGGGATTTTGAGGGTTTTAATGGTTTTTTAGGATTTTTAGGATTTTTTTAAAACAATAATGCTTTATAGGGGTTTTACGTGTTTTAAGGTTTTTATATTTTTTCTAGGGTTTTTATGGTTTATAGGTTTTTAGGGATTTTTAGGGATTTTTTAGGATTTTCATGGGTTTATGGGTTTTTATTGTTTTTAGGGATTTTGAGGGTTTTTTGGGGTTTTATGGATTTTTGGGGGTTTTTGGGTTTTTTTGCAAGTCAAATTGAAAGAATAATATAAAAGGAAAGGGAATTAGAGTACGAAAAAATATCTCGATGGTGAACCAACCGATGTCCAAGAGTCCAAAAGAAATTGCAATGTAGAAGCGAACCCAAATCATGAGAAACCTCAAGATATATTATAGAAGAAATGGTTGTTAAAGCTCACAAAGCCCATCTAAAACAAATCCATGAACATGGGACAAAGATCCTAGTAAATCCCATACAACCAAACCTAGAATCCAAGATCCTCCCCTAAGAGACCCCTAGAGAAACAAAGTACCCAAATCAAAAGAATGGCCGAAGAACCTCACAAATCCTCCACACACAGAAGGCCAACATCAAAAAACACTGCAACCATCCCCTCCATCCAGTCACCAACAACACCAATAGGAGCACTATCAAACTTCCAAAAGTATACAATCCAAACCCAGAACCCCATCGAACTAGAAGAAGGAGCCACAATAGCACCAGGTACCAAGCTAATGAGCACTCTGAGAGGTAGGACATCAAAGTATGGACCAACTAATAGACAACCCCAAGGAGGAGAAAAAACATGAGAAACAAGAAGCAAACACACACACACACACAGGAAAACAGCACCACCCACAAAGCACACACAGACACCACCACCCTAGGGAACACCCATGCACACACAGAAGTTACACTCACACACACTCAACCACCTGCACACATGCACACACTCAAACACACCCCACTAGCATCCCCAGAACTAGCATGCAATAGCATTACATCGAAGCACACAACAACTGATACCAAATCCACATCTAGCCCAAACCATGGAACCTGCCCCAACGCAACTTGGAAGCCCCACAAACCAGCACCCAAAGTCACCTACATAGCCCGGTGACCATAAATCACCCCTGCCAACTAGATACAGAAGGAACAAGCAAGCCAACAACCAAACCCACAAGAACTAATCAAATCTAGAAACTAAGAGAATACAATAATAGATCTTCACCAAGCATCAAAACACACAACTAGAGCCAACTACCCACTATTGTCGATCCTAATAGATAACCACAATACTACAAAACATTCCATTAATAACACCGACATTTATAAATTCTAGAAAAAAGTGGTGAAAAAGGTACCATTTATCGGCGCTAAAACAAGGACAGATAAAGGGTTCTTTTTATCAGTTCTTTTTTTCCCAGCCCTGAAATAAGGAAACCATTATCAGCGCATATTTTTTAGTGCTGATAAAGGGTTTCCATTATCAACGATATATGTTAAGTGTCGATAAAGGACACCCTTTGTTAGCTCTTTATTATTATCACCCATAAAGGAATCCTTTATTAGTGTTTTTTAGCGCTGATAAAATTACAAAAAAATGAAATAATTAATTAAATAAAAAATAAAAAGGATTTTAATAAAATAATATTCGAGCTCTTATTAATTAAATAATCATATACAAAAATGTATAAATTGATTATACTATATGTAAATTATGAAAAGTATATATTAAATATATAAACATATGTAAAATAAAAATTAATAAAAATAAAAAATGAAAATAAGTAAATTGAGAAAAATATTAACCAATTTATTAATTAAATAATTTTTGATAATGTTAATAAATAGTATATATTAAAAATATATATATATATTTATGAATATATATAAATATTATTTATATAATATAAAATATATTTTATGCTTTACATTAAATAGTAATATATTTAGTGAATAATTGTTTCTAATTAAGAAATAATTTGAATAAGAAATACTAACTAATTACATTGAATAATTGATATAATTGAATGTCATTTTATTTTTCAATTTAAAATAGATCAAAAGTATTATATTGATTTGACATATTTGTATTTGATGCATTAATATATATATATATATATATATATGCATAGAAATTTTTTTTGAGGGAATTTAATTAATTAATTTTATCTAATATATATATATTTATTATTTTTTTAATATTTTCAATAATTATTCATATTTATTTCAAAATATAATAATTTTTTAATGATTTATATTAATCAAAATTAACCAAATTTTTAATATTTTACTCATTTTAATTATTCGCTTTAACTCCTTTTTAATATGCATGCACTTAAGATTAAATATTCATTAATAATATTAAAAATACATTTTAAAAAGATAGTTATAAATAAATATATTTATTAATTTTATATATTTTTTATTATAAATAAATAAATAATAGTTTTTGAAAAGTATTAATATAATTATAAATAAATAATTAAATTTTTTAATAAATTGGTTTCATTAATGAATATATTTACCATATATATAATTATTTTTTTAACAGAAAAGTTAGGTCAGAGGCCTTTTTATTATGTACGTATATATATAATTATATAAATATATATATTGATATAAATATTATTTTCTGAAAACATATTTATATAAATATAAATAAATAACTATATATTCAAATAATTATAAAATTATTATTTAATAAAAAGTATTATTATAATTATTATAATTATATTTAATAATTATAGTTCTATTAAAAATTATTATAAGTATTTATCAATTATTTTTTAGTGCGGATAAACATGTAGATTCATCAGCACTTTTTGACCACTGCAAAAATGAATCTTTATCAGTTCTAAAAAAAGTGCTAATAAAGATTCTTTTTATCAGTACTTTTTAATTTAGCATTGATAAAAGGTATATTTTTTAGTTCTTATTTAGATTCACTAATAAAAGTTTCAAGGTCTATTTTAAGAACACTACCCATCACAAACTTGTCCATGATATCCAAAGCTCTCCATAGAAGAAACCTATTGTCGGTGCTTCACATTATCGTATCCAATCTCAAATCAGTCTAGAATTAAAGCTCAAGCAATTACAAGTCTCAAATACAAATATTGAGTGATTCTAGGGTTAAATGAAACCAATGATTGAATGAAATCTAGGTTTTTTGATATCTATATTTTTTTCAATTACCCAATGAAACTTCTCATCCCAAATTTGTGTATCCTAACAAGTCCACTTTCACAGTTATATAATAAAACAACACAAAATTCATTGTCTTTTCTTTTGAATCAGGTCAGAGCTTCTTGAAAAAGCCTATGTTGTTTAGATTAAAACAAAGTAGAAAATATTTACACTTGAAAATGATATCTATATCTGATTTGATCTCTATGTCATTTTATTTTTTGTTTCAATATAGTAAACATGAATGAAAAAATAAAAATGCACCTAAGTCAACCCAAAAACATCTTCCTCGATAAGCTACAGGCTAAAGAAATGAATAAAATATAATCAATTTTTGTATTAGTATGCTATAAATTGGAGTCTTTCTCAATGGTTTGGCTTGTCCTTCCTCTTTATTTTAAGTGTTGCATATCTTGCATTCATATTACTGGTATGCTGAACATAATTATTAGGGATAGTGAGTGAGTTTTTCTAGTGAGTTTGTCTTCATACAAAAAGAAGAAGAAATATTCTGCATTCAATTAAGGGTGATTATCCATTTTATTTTTATGTTCATATTTTAATAGTAAGGAAATTTATTTTTATTCTAATGATTTATTTTTAAGATGATTTTTAGAATTATAATCATTAAAAGATATTAATTGTTCATTTATTTTAAAAATATTTATATTTTAGAGATGAATTTATTTTCATATGTCAAAGTTTTATTCTAAAAATATTTCTTATAAAATTTATATTTCATTCAAATTATAAATATTATATTTTATTAGTTATTTAATCAAATTATTTTATTGAATGTTATAATATTTTAATTATGTAAGGACTTATATTTTTCAACAATAATTATAATATCATGTAGATATATGTATATTAAATAGATATATGTATATGAAATTATTTTCAAGTTATTAAAATTTTTAAATACTATTTTATATTCATTCAAGTATTTATAATTTTAAAATATAATATAAAAAATAAAGTCTTTATTTTTATTGTTATGTAGATTTTATTTTATGAAAATTTATGTTTATATTTCAAATAATAAAAGTTATTATTTTATGACTCTACATTAAATAAAAGTTATTATCAGTTTATGTTTATTATCGATAGTAATTTATAAATAACTAGAACTATTGTGTCATGTGTGGAAAGTTAATATAAAATCGTGAATGTAATTATTAATATAAGATATGCCATCATCTTAACATGTGGCATAACATGCCTTCACTATTTTTATTATTCATGTAGATTTATGTGTTTTGAATGAATCATCCATTTTTCCACCATCTTATTTTGCATTCACATGTTTTATTATTGATGTTGTTGTGAGGTATAATAGGCTACCATTATGTATATTCCATGACATCTAATCCATTATAATCATCAAATTTTGGAAAATTCATTCGTATAGTGGTCATTGTTGTCATTGGTTTGGAATATTCCATTTCAAATCACCAGGGATCATCTTTTTCATATTTTGATTGAGAAATTAATGTGCTATGATTTATTTTATTCACCTATAAACAAAGGAAAATGTTTCACCAATCATAGAAATCTCAATATTATACCTCGTATTATCCAAAAAATAATTTCATTATGCTTTTTCCAGTCATCAAATGTTGTGTATTCGATATATATGAGTACCTAAATCCTTTGATCATTAACCTTTGATAATTCTCATTTCACCATTATCCTTTGACATATTTTTATTCATTGATTTCATCCATGCTAGTATTTCTTGTAGTTCATAATCCACCTTCATTTTCTTCATAAGGTATTGGACTTCAAGCCTACAAGTGAGATAATGAAAACAAGGAAATGTGTCAAGAATGTATACAACCAGCAGGAAAAGATGAATTCCTACAAAATTTATATAATTTTTTCATCAATTTATATGATATTTGTAAGTTAATTTCCTTATCATTTTTATCTAATACTTATTTATTTTTTTCATAGATCTTTTTGGAAGCCATTTTTATTTAAACTATCTACAAAAAGGCTCAAAAGATATAAAATAATTCTTTCTGCCAATGTTACCACATTTTCCATTTTCATTATCTTTTTTTATAAAAATTCCAACACTGAAAATTGATTTGATTTTATTAGCTGAAAACCATTCTTGTTATTGAAATAAAGGATATTATATAAATCTCATGTGCCCATTGTGTTGAATTCTCATGATATAATGGTCACATGAGCTTCCTCTTCTCTTATGTCTTTCAACAATGAGAAATGTTCTTCAGCTAAGAACATTGATTCAATATAAAGTGTTGGAAGTTTGACATATAAAGATAATTTAAACATGGTAAAATTTAAATTTAGGATTGTTTTGAGACCTTGGGAATTTTAGGAATCAACCACACCTCAATCTGACACACAGTCTGAACAGTATGATTTTAATATCTTGTTTTTATTTAAAATTGACATTATTTTTTGTTAAAATGAAAAATGACATACTCAAAACTGAGAAAACATATTCTGATTGTTTTTATATTTTAGGAAAATAATCCATAAGTTATTTGAGATGTGTAGAAATCATTCTCACCTCAATTCAATTCGTGGTTTGACTATTATGACTCAATGTGTCCGTTATTAGATTAAAATCGACAGTTTAGTTCAAAAACTGCCACCCACTAAAAACAAAGATAATATACTTGAATTTTTTTATAATTTTTTTATTTGTAGGAATTAGTATCACATAAAATTTATACATGATGTGATTGGTATGAGTCCAAGTGTGTGTTTCCAGTATAAACTGACATTTTAGTAAAAAAAAGTGACATTCTAAAAACTGATAAAATACTTTTATATTTTTTTGATACATTATGATAATGATCCATAAGTCATTTTATACATTTAAGAATCAGACGCATCTCAATCTGATGCACAGTGTGACAGATATGACTCAAAGTGCATCTTTTTATTTAAAATTAACATATATTATCGTAAAAAGGACAACTGACCTTCTCAAAACTAAGAAAATGCATTCATATTGTATTTATAATCTAGGAATATGATCTATAAGTCATTATTGATGCGTATTAATCAACATCTCATCAAACTGATATATAATGTTCCTGATATGACTCAATATGTCTGCTATCAGTTTTAAATTAACAGTTTAGTACAAAAAATGTCACTCGCTAAAAACTGAGGAAACACACGTGATTGTTCTAGAAAATTTAGGAAATAAATTCATAAGTAAATTTTGACATGTAGGAATCAATATCATGTAAAACAGGCACACGATGTGATCGTTATGAGTCAAAGTACTTGTTTTCTGTTTAAAATGACATTTTAGTAAAAAAGAAAAGGGCATACTCAAAACTGTGAAAAAAAATTTGGATTATTTTGATACTTTATGAAAATTATCAATAAGATATTGGGGATATATATTAATTACTAGAACCTCAATTAGATGCATTGTTTGACCAATATAAATCTAGGTGAATATTTTTATTTAAAATTGTCATAAATTTTAGTAAAAAGGAAAATTGACCTACTCAAAACCAAGAAAATGCATTCTAATTGTTTTGATACTTTAGGAAAATGATACATAATTCGTTATTTATTTTTAGAAATCATACACACCTAAATATAAAATACGATGTGTTTGATATAACTCATCGTGTCTATTATCAGATTAAAATCGACATTTTAGTTCAAAAAGAGTCACTCAATGAAAACCAAGAAAACTCGCTCAAATTGTCTTTATAATTTAGGAAAAAAATGTAGAAGTCATTTTTGTTTAATAGGAATCTGTATCACATCAAACCCACACACAATGTGACTAATATGAGTCAAAGTGTGTGTTTCCAGGTTAAAATGACATTTTAGTAAAAAGGACAAGTGACATACTCAAAACCAGGAATAAACATTTAGGTTGTTTTCATACTTTAGGAAAATGATCCATATATCATTTGAGATGTTTAATAATCATTTGTACCACAATATGAAGCATGGTGTCACTAGTATAACTCTATGTGCATATTTTTAATATATTGGTATCATTTTAGTTAAAAATGTACATCACATCGCCAAATTCGAGCAAACAAGCCTGGATTGTTTTCTCATCATTATATATTATATTACATGACTAATTTCTTTGTCATTTTTATTTTATAATTATTTATTTTATTTTCATAGATATAATGCTTGAAGATGAACAAGAAATGGTGTCACAAGCAAGAATTAACCAAAAATCAATCTGATACATAGAGTTCCTTTTATAATTCAATGTTTAGTTTAATATTAACACTTTCTATTAATTTATTTATTTATATTATTACTAAAATAATAATGTTTTATTATAAAGGTGATTTATTTTCTTAATAAAGGGTTAGGATGAGAAGATAAAGGAAGGTAGTTGTTTTTGAATGTTTGTAACAATTTGTACTTGGGAAACTATATAAACCAATGTTCGAAATGTCTATAATATAGTGTTTTTATTGTATTTATATTGTAAATTTTATTTCATTTAAATTATATATTCATACATAATTTTTATGATTTTGTGGTGATTTTGTTATTGCAATGTGTTGTTAGAGTGCATTGTGCTGGTGCTGAAGTGTGCTATTACAACACGCTACAGTATACCCCATTATCAGTGATGATAAAGGACCATGGATCTTAATCTCTCTCTAGTTGTCAGTGCTTCTCTAGCACTGATAAAGGCCATACGTAGCATTGTTAAATGCCTTTTTTATTGTAGTGCTTCCCCAAAATGGGAACAAAAAAAGAGCTACCCACCAGGTACCGACTTCCTAAAACCATCCCAAACGCAGCTCCAACATGCTAGCCATCCATCCAAACATGAGCACAACAAACATTCAAACACCCTAAAGATGAAAAAAACCACCATCACACACGAATCCTAATAAACCAAGAGACCCCATGGATCTCAGCAGACGTAGATATCCAAAACTAGCACCATAGAAAAATCACTAGTATCCCCTGATAAGGAGGAATTATCATAACCCCATCCAACTATAACTATATTGCCACACCTCCAAAGACCCAAGAAGCATCACAACCAGCTCGTAGCAACCCAAGTAGAATACCAAGCTGGCATAGAGCCATCAACCTAGATCTGGATCCCAACCAGCCAACAAAAAATTTAACTTACCATAAAATAATGACAAATAGATAAATAAAAAGGAAAAAACACTAGAAAAACCACCAACCACCAACCAAAGCTTAATTCATTAGCACACTCTTCAAAAAACCAACCAAAAAACAACAAAACGCACCCCCATCCCAAAGAGGATCTGACTAGCACATCTCTAACACCAAAAAAACAAAATCTACATCATCAAAGATGATATTTCACCATACAACCTCAACTCTATCACATAACAACATCCCAATACAACACAAGCCTACACCCAGATAGCCACAACACCACCACCTCATGAACATGACAACCAAAACACCACCCATCACCAAAAAAAATGCACCATCCAAAATAATCAAGCCTCAAATAAAAAATTAGAATAAACAGGGTAAACTCAACCACCGTAGAGAAGAGATCCCCACATGTTCCATCAGTTAACCAGCTCCTAATTGTCCTTAATATTAGGAAAATTCTTACAAGAAATGAGTCTAGAATACAAAACCATATCAAATTTAATCCAAATATAACTACCATCGTGAAATAAGTATTCATTAAGTTTATAATTCTATTCCTTCTAGATAAGATACACCATGGTGGCTATCCAAAGATTCCCTAAATCACTAATAAAAGAATCCCTAGTAAATATCTCAGAACACCAGCCAATAGAATCCGAAAGAGTATGACATGAGAAATAAATATTCAATATTGTTAATAAGTAAGACCAAAACATATAAGATAACTCACAATTGTAATAAAAATGATCAATACTCTCTAGGGTAGTCATACAATGAAAACCATGATTGTGAAAATCCATTCCCCTTCACTGAAAACTATCATGTGTAGGAAAATGGTCAAGGATCACTAAAAAATGAATAAATTAGTTCCAAGATGGGGTGAACTAATTCCATACTAGATTCTACTATAACACAATTATAAATTTTGGTTTTATTTCCTCCCAAACCATACGAGTGAAAAAAATAAGGCGTCCAATCCATAGGATCCCATCATTATTATCTTCAGGATGAAGAAGTTAAATAATATCCCTTCTAACATCATAAACTCGGTATAATATTCCATCAAAGGAACCCAATCTCCAATTGAAATTTTTTTAGAAAACCAAAAAAATTTAAGGAGACAAAAGTCATAAATAATATGATCATCAATTTACAAACATATAGACACCTTGGGAAACCTAAAATCAATTCAGAGTGAGATACACAAGATATTTTAAATTGAGAAAGAAATATGGTCTTTGAGAAACTCTTGTTTCCTTAATAACATTGACCAAGTCCCTGAAAAATTCCAAGGAACTTTGGAAACCCACCATTATGAGTTACCAAGAAGAAAAATTAGATCCTAATCCACCCAAACATAATAATAGAAGGTTGAACAAAGTTCCCAAAAACGTCTAGCCGTATATTCTTTATTCCAATCACCAATACACTTTATCCCTAATCCTCTCTCTTCTTTATATCTATCCACCAAGGCCCAATACAATTTATCCCTAGACATAAACAAGGAAGGCCCATTACAAAGGAAGATTCGAAGCATTGATTTAATAGACTTAGTAATTATTTTAGGAAGGATAAAATGATAGCAACAATTACATTACATGAAAATAAAAAAAAAGATTGAATAAGCTAGAAGTTACCCACAAAAGAAATAATTTTTTTGTCTAAACCTTCGTTCTCTTAAAATTTAATCTTTCAAAATAGCACACTCTGCATCTCTTAATCTATTCGTAAGAAGAGGAACCCTAAGGTAACAATTTTTTAATGAACTTCCACCAATTCCCATAGAAGCACCAATATATTCTTAACCTCTAAGGATAGACCAACTGACAAAATATCTATTTTGAGAATTTAATAGAAAACCCATGAAAGGAGGATAATAGATCCAAATAATGAGTTATGACCAAAAAAGAATTTAGATCACCAAGAAAATAGAATAAGATCATCTAGAATGTAAAGATGATAAATAGAAGATTTACCGCATCTCCAATGAAACATAAAAGAGTGATAATTAGAAATCATAGAGTCTAATAAATGAGAAAAAATATCCATAAAAATAAAAAAAATATAGGTATAAATGGGATCCCCTTACCTCAATCCTTTAATCCCCAGAAAATAAAAATGAAAACTCCCATTAATATTCACTAAAAACATAGGATAATAAACACGCCTCTTAATCCATGAAGATAACCTGATTAAAAAACCAATAAGGTACAGAGCATCATAAATATATTCCCATGTGATAAATCAAAGGCTTTGAAAAGTTCAATGTTAAAGGCACACCTAGGAACTACCAATTTAGGTGTTAACCCCACATCAACACTAGAGCAAGTAAATTACAATAAAAAATACATCTCCCATTAATGAAAGTAGACTGGTCCTCATTGATATAATTACGAAGAACAATTCTATATATGGTCAATAAAATTTCAGTGATACAATTATAAATAGTATTTTATCACAAATTAGGCCTGAAATCAATAAGATACAAACCATAAGTCACCTTGGGATTCAAATAAATAATATATTGGTCAGCTTCCCACATAAATTTCTTAGTTGTGAATAATTATAAAACACCATATGTCAGATCGAAACCAACCACCATCCAACCCATATAAAAGGAAAAATCCATTAAATCCATTAGGTCTCTGAGTTTTTCTAGGATGATGAGAGAAAATTTCACTATGAAAATTCTCCATCTCCACTGATTTATCCATCAAATCACAAGAGGAATGAGTAATAGAGCAATACACAGAGGGATCCAAGATCACTCTCCCCGAATAGGTTGAAACATGAGAAGTCCCAATCAAAGAATGAAAAACCCAAAGGTATCTCAAATAAAATGACCCAGAATATAAATAAAAGACCCATCTACCTTTTAAAAAAGAATTAACTTAGATTAATTAAATATATCCTTCAAAAAGTTTAATAATAAGGCTAAATTAGGGTCCCCCTCCTAAAGACAAATAATCCTACTCTTATTCTTGTCTGATTGGGTTCCTTCGAGGTCAAGGATTTTAAACATTCATTAAAAGTGAATTCATTTTGAATAAAGGAATCATATGGGACATTAAGAAAAAATATTATTGGATGTCAATTAATTCATTCCTTATAAAGGAAAATTTTTCATAATGTTAAGAAGACACCTAGGAATGCAAGGATCAGATATCCTTCTTGACTTGTTTAGTTTTTTTGTAAACATGGAACATCTTACACATGATACCCCAAAAAATCCCAGCATTTGAGATATAATAAAGGAAACATCCATATTCTTCCCAATGATTAAAATATTTGAATGAAAACTTCCAAGAGTGAAGAACCTCTTCAGATCTAATAATAATTGGGATATGATCAGAAATCCCAAAAGAAGGGAATTGGATATCGAAGATGGGAACCTAGACATCAAATAGGAATTAACCAATGCTATTTCTGGCTTCTTTAGAACCCTTGAATAGTCCATCCTCCAATAAAACCTCTTCCCAATGAGATGATGATCATCCAAAATAGCATTAACAATTCCCAAATTATAGTCCTTCATAGAAGATGCCTAATCCAAGAAGAATCCAAGTCTATCCTATAGAAACCTAAACACATTAAAATCACTAAGAAAAATATGAGGAGACTCAGATTCATATGAAACCTGGAATCCAATGTCATCCCCAAAAAAAATCCTTTAATCAGAAACTGAATTAGAATAATAAACAATGGAAATCAAGTATGAAAAATCCACTTTAACATCCGTAGCTAGGAACTAAATAATATAAAACAATTCAAACAAATTCTCAACATAAAAAATGTGAGGATTACATAACACTAAAATTCACCCAGTAGAGGCAGAATAAAATTTAGCAAAATAATTCAAATTCAGATAAATATTCCTCACAATTATTCAAAGATGTCCCTTTAAAACATAAATTCAAAAATCCCCAAACAAGAAAATTTATTAATTAAAATGATGTACCAAACATCCCTTTTATTACTAGGAGTGTTGAGTCCTATAATGTTCCAAACATAGAAGTTAAGAATTGGGAACATAAGGAGTATCAGAACCATTATCCATAGGTCTTGTTTTAATTGGAACTTCTTCATATCACATTCATATACCATAAACATATTATTACTAATGGTAGTATCAGTTAAAGTAAAAAAGAGTCAGAAAAAATATGATCCTTAGAGTTAGGGCCAAGAGAAGAATACCAAAATTTCTTAATTACTTGGGTAAGAAGTAGACCAATACTAGATCATTCAAAATGGGAACCAGCACCAGATCCACCCACATTCTTCAAAATAGATGTACGACGAGACCTAACATATTCCTTTAGCACATTATGAAATGGGAATTTTCTAAGAACCACAAAAACACTGTATTAACACATAGATTCTCTACATTAAGAAATATATCCCACTTCCCAACAACCTTGGGACTAAAGAAGACCCAATTCAGAACTTACAGAACAAAAAAATATTGAACCATCATGATTTCCCTGTACACCAAAAGCAAGACTAGGATCATCAGAGGTCTTAAGCTCAGGAGAAGAGGAGAAAAATATTGGGAAAAAACATATACAATCACCTACCTAGGTAATTTACCCAAATAATAATCTAAATTAATTATGAATAGGAATAAAAAAATCATTTCTAGTAGTATTAACTAAAGGAGGAGGAACCTCCACAATAAGATCCAACAAGGAGGGCGCTTCCAAAAATTAAGGACCAAGATCCATAAAGAAATATGACTTACCAAATGAAGAGGTAGAATTGGACGAAGAAAACACCTTCTTAGAAATATGGGAAGGTAGTTAACCTTTCTGATTTGAAATAGGAACTCTGAATGCTTCATTCTTCCTATTAGCATTCTTCTTTGGTGTAAATTTAAACAAAACCAAATGAGACACTAGCTAAGGGTTTTTAAGTACTTTATTATTTTTGGGTTTTGGGATTTTGTAGGTTTTCTTGTGGATTTAAGTGTTTTAAATTTTTAAGGGTTCCTAAGTGGTTTTTGGGTTTTAGGGTTTCTTATGTTTTTATGGAATTTTAGGGATTTTTGAGGAATATATGTTTTTTATAATTTTTAGGGGTTTTATGCTTCTTAGGGTTCTTTATAGTTTTTTTGGGTCTTTGGGATTTTATTAATATTTTTTTGGTTTTATGGTTTTTTAGAGTTTTTAATAACATTTTCAGGGTTTTAAATGTGTTTTAGAATTTGTAGTGGGTTTTTAGAGTTTTTATGGGTTTTTATGAATTTATAAGGTTCCTATGGATTTTAAGGTTTTTAGGGGATTTAGGGTTTTAGGGGTTTTTAGGGGTAATAAATGTCTTTAAATTTTTAAATTCTTTGTAGTTTTTAAGGGGTTTTAAGATTTTTTAGGTCTTTTGGTATTTTTAAGGAATTTTATGTGTTTTTATTGTTTTTAGAATTTTATGTTTTTTATAGTTTTTTATATTTTTTGGGGTCTAAAATATTTTTAGTATTTTAGTGGTTTTTAGGATATTTATGGGTTTTCTAGGTTTTTCGCTTTTAGGGGTTTCTAGTTTTTTGGGTTTTGGGGTTCTTTAGGGGTTTTTAGGTTTTTAGCATTTTTTATGTTTTTAGGGGTTTTAATTGTTTTAGGTTTTTGAGGTTATCTTAGGGGTTTTTCAGGTTTTTATGGTTTTTATGTTATTATGAATTTTTAAGGATTTGTATGGCTTTTATGGGTTTTAGGGAATTTGAGGGGTTTATTGGTTTCATGTTTTTTTGGGTTTTAATGTTTTTGTTTTGAGTTTTTTCCGTTTTTAAGGTTTATTAGTGTTTTAATGTTTTTAGGTTTATAAAGGGGTTTATGATAGGTTTAGTGGGATTTAAGGGTTTTAATGGGTTTTTAGGGTCTTCTAATGTTTTTAGGGATTTTTTAATTTTATGGTTTTTATGGTTGTTAGGGATTTTAAGTATTTTTTGTTTTAAGGTTTTCTTAGGAGTTTTTAATGTTTTTTGGTTTTTTATATATTTTGGATTTTTTTAGTTTTTATAGTTTTTAGGAAATTTGAGTATTTTTAGGGGTTTTATTATTTATTGGGCTTTTAAGGGTTTTTAGTTTTAAGGGATTTTAAGGAATTTTAGAGGTTTTAAACATTTTTACGGGTTTAAAGGGTTTTTTAGTTTGTAGTGGTATTTAGGGTTTTTGAAGGGCTTTAAGGATTTAATGGGTTTTCAGGTTTCTGTTTTTTTAGGTTTTTAAGCTCTTTTAGCGTTTTTAGTGTTTTTAGATTTTTTAGGGGTTTTATGTGTTATTAGGTTATAAATGTTTTCTTAGAGTTTTTCATGGTTCTTAGGGATTTTTATTTTTTTAGATATTTTTAGAGATTATTAGGATATATATGATTTTAGAGGTTTTATGTATTTTGAGGGGTTTGTGAATTTTGGGATTTTTAGGATTTTGATAGTTTGTTTTTTGTGTTTTTATGATTTTTTTATATTTTTACAAGTTTTGGGATATTTTTTAGTTTTTTAACATTTTTAGGGATTTGAAGGTGTTTTAGATTTCTTTAGGGGGTTTTAGTGTTTTTATGAGTTGTTTATTTTTTAAGGTTTTAGGGGGTTTATGGTTTTTATTATTTTTGGGTTTTAGTGGTTGTAGCATTTTTTTTCTGAGATTTTACGTTTTTATAGGTTTTTAAGGTTTTAATTGGGATTTTCAGGTTTTTGAGTTTTTAAAATTTTTAGGGATTTTTATTTCTTCTTTAGTATTTATATGGGTTTGTAGGAATTTTAGTAATTTTTAGGGTTTTTAGGGTTTGTGTGGATATTTTATATTTTCTAGGGGTTTTAAGGTTTTTCAGTGTTTTTAACTTTTTTAAGGGGTTTAAAGGGGTATTAGTGTTTTTTCTGGGTTTTTGGGTTTTTATGGGTTTTAATTTTTTAGATGTTTTTATTGTTTTTATAGGGGTTTGGGGTTTTATGGTATTTTGAGGTTTTTTAGGTTTTAAAAAAAAATTTAGGTGTTTATGAGTTTTAAGTATTATTAGGGTTTTAATGTTTTTAGTGTCTTTCAGGGTTTTAGGGTATTTTTTATTTTTAGGTATTTTTAGGGATTTTAAATGGTTTTTATGTATTTTTAGGGGTTTTATGGATATTTAGGTTTTAGGGAATTTTAGTGTTTTAGGGTTTTTAAGGTTTTTATCACTTTTAGTGGTTTTAAGTGTTTTTAGGTTTTTAAAATTTTCCTCATGTTTTTCATGGTTTTTAGGGGTTTTTACTTATTTATGGATTTTAGTGTTTTTAGCATTTTTTAGTTTTTTATGGTTTTATGTGTTTTTAGGTTTTTAATGGTTTATTATCATTTAAATAAAAATAAGGGTTTTTATGTATTTAGTGATTTGTAGTGATTTTTTATGATTTTTATGGTTTTAAGGTTTATTGGGTTTTTAGGGGTTTTAGGGTTTTTATGGGTTTTTAGTTTATTTAGTATTTTAGGGGTCTTATGAATTTTTTTAGTTGTTTTTGGTTTTTTAGAGTTTGTTTTAATGTTTTTAGGTATTTAAAGGGTGTTTAGGGTGTTTAGGTATTTTATGGTGTTTTAGGGATTTTTTTATGTTTTTATGCATTTTTTTGGTTTTTTTGGTTTTTAGGGTTTTTCATGTTTTTTATGGTTTTTTAATGCTTTAGGTTTTTAATGTTTTCTGAGGAATATTCATGTTTCCTAGGTATTTTTATGTTTTTAGGGATTTTTATAGATTTTTAGATTTTTTATTTTTTAGGGGTTTTAGGTATTTTGAAGGTTTTTGGGAGATTTTTAGGTTTTTCTAGATTTTTAGGATTTTTACGTTTTTTAGAGTTTTTGTAATGTTTTTATGGGTTTAAATTTGTTTTATATTTTTAGAGTATTTTCATGGGTGTTTAGTGTTTTTATGGTTTTTAGGGGTTTTAATGGTTTTTAGGGGTTTTAGGGTCTTTTATTGTTTTTAGTGATTTTTTTATTTTTAGGGGTTTTTTGTGTTTTTAGGTTTTTAAGGTTTTCTTAGGGGTTTTCAGGGTCTTAGGGTTTTTTATATTTTAAGGAATTTTAATAGTTTTTTTTGGATTTCTATGGATACTTACGGTTTTTAGGGACGTCGATTGTTTTTTGTGTTTGTAGGGTTTGTTAGGGTTTTTTTTAATTTTTTAGGTTTTTTAGTGTTTCTATGTTTTCATATATTATTATTTTTTTATTATGGTTTTTGATGGTTTTACGGTTCTCAAGTTTTTATATATTTTTTGGGCCTTTTTGGAATTTTATGGGATTTAGGATTTTATGGATTTTCAGGGTTTTGGGGGGTTTTATGTTATTTAGAGTTTTTATGGTTCCTTTGGTGGTTTGGGGGTTTTAAGGGCTTATAGGTATTTTTTAGGGTTTTTAACTTTTTTTATATTTTTTAGGGTTTTATGTGATTTTATATTTTCATAGTTTTCTTAGGGGCTTTCCAGATTTTTAAGGTTTTTTACAATTTTATGGATTTTAGGTATTTTTTATGTTTTTATGGTTTTCTTGGGTTTTTAAGGATTTTTAGGTTTCTTTTGGTTTTTAAGGATTCTATGTTTTTATAGTTTATTTGGTTTTTAGGATTTATTGAGTTTTTAAGGGTTTTGAGGTATTTTAGATTATTTTTAATTTTTTGGGATTTGAAAGGATTTTAGTGTTTTTAGTTTTTTAGGGTTTTATGGGTTTTTAGTGTTTTTAAACATCTTTTTAGGTTTTATGGTATTTTCGGGGGTAGGGTTGTAGGGTCTTTTAGGGTTTTAGGGTTTTTAGAGTTTTAATTTTTTAGTGGTTTTAATTATTTAGTGTTTTTTAAGGCATTCTTAGGTTTTTATGGATTTTATGGTTTTTATGCTTTTAGGGATTTTGATGGATTTTCTTTAATATTTATGTTTTTATGAGTTTTTTTTATTTTTACGGTTTTTTATGTTTTTAGCTATTTTTATGTTTTTAGGAGTTTTTATTGTTTTTCAAATTTTATGTTTTCCATATGGGTTTTATGGATTTATATAATTTTTAGGGATTTATTCTATTATTTACAAATTTTATCGTTTTTATGTTTTTTGGTATTTTTAATGGTTTTATAATTTTATTGTTTTTTATGTTTTAGGGATATTTTGATTTTTTAGGCTATTAAGGTTTTAGATTCCATTAATTATTTTAGTGATTTAAATGGGTTTTGGGTTTTTTTGTGGTTTTAAGGGTTTTTATGAGGTTTTAGGGGTTTTAAATGTTTTTATGTTTTTTTGGGTTTTGGGGTTTTTAGGTGTTATTAGGGGTTTTTATGGTTTTTAGAGTTTATTAAGGGTTTTAGGGGTATTAGGTGTTTTTAGTGTTTTAATGTTTTCTTAGGGGTTTTCATGTGTATTATGGGTTTTAGGGTTTTAGGGTTTTTATGTATTTTTAGGATTTTTATGGTTTTTTAGTGTATTTAGAATTCTTAGGGTTTTAGGGTTTTTAGGGAATTTTAGGGGTTTTAGGGTTTTTTTAGTTTTTTATGGATTTATGGTTTTTTAGTGTTTTTTTAAAAAATTAGGGGTGTGAAGAGTTTCTAAAAAAATTAGTGGTATTTTATGGGTTTTATGGATTGTCATGATTTTTTTGGTTTTTAGGGGTTTTACGAGTTTTAGGGGTTTTAGGGTTTTTAGGGGGATTGGGGTCTTTTACTGTGTTTAGCCTTTTTTAGGGTTTTAGGTGTTTTAGGGTTTTTATATGTTTTTTAGGTTTTTTGCGATTTTCAAGGATTTTTATGGGCATTTTCATTTTTAGGGATTTTAGATATTTTGTGGGTTTGTATGGGTTTGAGGGGTTTTTAGGGTTTTTAACATTTTTAGGTTCTTTGGGGATTGAAGTGTTTTTTGGTTTTTTAAAGTTTTATTATGGGTTTTCATGATTACTATGGGTTTTCATGATTTTTATGGGTTTTTTCATTCATATATAATATTAGATTTTTTATAATTTTATTGTTTTATGTGTTTTTTGGATTTTTGAGGGGTTTTATGTTTTTATGTTTTTTTGGTTCTTTGGGGTTCTTTAGTTATTAATGTTTTGTGGTTTTTAGAGTTTTTTTAACATTTTTTTAAATGAATTTAGACTTTTTAGTGGTTTATAATAAATTTAATGAGTTATAATGGTTATTAGGTTTTTTATGGTTTCTAGGGGATTTAAGTTTTTTTATGGTTTTTAGTATTTTTAGGTTTTTTGGGGGTTTTATGATTTTTAGGTTTTTTAAGTTTTCTAAGGGTTTTCATGGTTTTATGGATTTTATATTTTTAGGAATTTTCAGGGATTTTTAGGATTTTTATGGTTTTTAGGGATTTTATGGGGGTTTAGTGTTTTTAGATTTTTAGTGTTTTCTTAGGGTTTTCTGGTTTTTTTGGTTTGCTTACATTTTTATTGATTTTTTGGTATTTTTAAGGACTTATATGGTTTTTAAGATTTTTTGGGATTTTGAGGGGTTGAAGGGGCGTGGGGGTTAGGAATTTATGTTATTTTTGGGTTTTATGGGTTTTTTAATTTTTTATATGTTTTTGTATTTTTTGAGTTTCTTAAATATTTTTGGTGATGAAGGTTTTTTATAATTTTTTAGTGTTTTTTAGGGTTTCTATGGTCATTTAGGGGTATGAGAATTTTTTTTATTAGTTTAATGTGTTTTTCTGTTTTTATATTTTTTATGGCTTTATATATTTCCCGGGTTTTCTTAGTTTTAGTTATTTTTAATTTTTTAGAATTATTATGAATTTTTAGGTGTTTTATGGATTTTTATGGGTTTTAAAATTTTTTGGGGTATTTATGGTTTTTAGGCTTTTCATGTGCTTTTTAAGATTTTAGGGTTTTAATTGATTTTTGGTTTTTTATGTTTTCATAGGGGTTTTCAATGTTTTTTAAATGTTTAGTGGTTTTTAAGGATTTTTTATGATTTTATAGTTCTTTTGGGTTTTTAGTGATTTGATGCTATTTAAGGTTTTAGGGTATTTAAGTGTTTTTATTTTTAGAATTTTTGAGTTTTTTAGGGATTTTAATGTTTTTAGAGTTCTTTTATGTTTTTAGGGGGTTAAAGTGTTTTTAGATTTTTAGTGGTTTTATTATTGTAATGGGTTTTAGGGTTTTTTTGTTTTTAGTGGTTCCTCGAGGTTTTAGGTTTATTTTTGGTTTTAGGGAATTTTTATGGTTTCTAGAGTTTTTATAATTTTACGGTTTCTTAGGGGTTTTGGTGTTTTCAAGTTGTTAGGGTTTTATTAGGTTTTATTAGGGTTTTTAATGGTTTTTACTTTTTAGGTATTTTTAGGATTTTTTAGGATTTTCATGGTTTTTAGTGTTTTTAGAAAATTTGACCATTTTTTAAGGGTTTCCATGTTTTTAGGGTTTTAGGGTTTTTAGGATTTTTTAGGTTTTTTCGGGGTTTTAAGTGTTTTTAGGGTTTTAACGGTTTTTATGGTTATCAGTGTTTTTAGGGTTTTGTTACATTTTTAGGGATTCTTAAAATTTTATGTGTTTAAGGTTATTTAGGTTTTTTTCACTATTTTAGTGTTTTTATGGTATTTAGGGATTTTGTTTTTAGAATTTTTTTTAGTTTTTGGTTTTTCAGGCTTTTAGAGATATTTATCATTTTTAAGGGTTTAAATGGTTTTAGTGTTTTTTTATTGGTTTTTAATGTTTTTAGTTATTTTTTTGGTTTTTTTGGGTTTTTGGGGGTTTTAGTGTTTTTTACCATTTTTAGGTTTTCTGGGGTTTGACGTGTTTTTAGGTTTTCAATGTTTTCGTATGGTCTTTCATGGATTTTATGGGTTTTATGTTTTTTTGTATTTTTAGTGGTTTTTTAGAGATTTTATGCTTTTTTTGGTTTTTGGGATTCTAAGGGTGTTTTTAGGGATTTTAGTTTGGGGTTTTATTTGAGATTTTTGGGGATTAATGGATCATTAGAGTTTATTAAAAAATTTATGGGTTTAATGGGTTTTTATAGTTTTTAGTATTTTTTATGGTTTCTATTTGTTTGTAGGATTTTTTATGTTTTTATGGGTTTTATGGTTATCTGTGTTTTTAATGTTTCTAGGGTATTTAGTGTTTTTTAGATTTTTAGGGGTTTTTAGTGATTTTATGTTTTTTAGGTTTTCTTAGTGTGTCTAGAATGTTTATTAGTTTTTTTTATTTTGAAGTATTTTTAGGGAGTTTTTAGTATTTTTAGTGTGTGTTGAGAAATTTGATGGTTTTTTTGGGATTTTAAGGTTTTTTTGGGTTTTTAGTTTTTTGTGAATTATCTAGGGTTTTAAAGGGACTTTTGATTTTTTTCAAGCTTTTTGGGTTTTATTGGGGTTTTTGGTGTTTTTTTGGGGTTTTCAAGGTTTTATGGGTTTATGTAGTTTTTAAATGTTATAGGATTTTTATAGTTTTTAAGGGGTTTTAGGGTCTTTTAGAAATTTTTTGGATGTTTAAAAAAATTTATATTTTTTGGGGTTTTAATTATTTATGTTTTAATGGTTTTCTTATGGTTTTTTTAAGGTTTTAGGGTTTTTACATTTTTAGGTATTTTTTGGTAATTTTTAGGATATTTAGGGTTTCTTAGGGTTCTTCGGGATTTTGAGGGTTTTTAGGGTTTTAGGGTATTTTCCTTTTTTAGATTTTTAGGGGTTTTATGTGTTTTTAATTTTTATCATATTTTAGGGGGTTTTAGGGTTTTTATGGTTTTTAGATTTTCAATATATTTATGTATTTTTTTGGATTTTTATGGTTTTTATGGTTTTTAGGAGTTTTGAGGTGTTTTATGTGTTTTTAGGGTTTTAGGTTTTTTATGATTTTTTTTGGGGTTTTAGGATTTTTTTGAGTTTTTAGTTTTTTAAAGTTTTTTTAAATTGGTTTAGAATTTTCTAGGGTATAAATGGTTTTAATTTTTTTTAGTGGTTTTTAGGGTTTTATCATTTTTTGGGGTTTTAATGTTTTTAGGGGTTTTTATGGTTTTTTATGTTTTTAGTGTTTTTATGGTTTTTGTGTTTTTTAGGTTTTTAGGTGTTTTAAGAGTTTTCATGTATGTAAGGTTTTGTTATGGTCTTCAGGGTTTTTGGGGATTTTTACGTTTGTAAGGATTTTTGGTATTTTCTAGGCTTTTATGGGTTTTGGGGTTTTTATTGATTTTGAGAGTCTTTATGGAATTTTAGGGTTTTTATGGTTATTTTGGGTTTTTGGGGTTTTTAAAGTGTTTAATGGTATTTAGAGTTGTTAAATTTTTTTGGAGATTAAAGGGTTTTTATAGTTTTTAGTGGTTTTTAGGATTTTAATGTGTTTTATGGTTTTTATGGATTTTAAGGGTTTTTACGGTTTTTACCATTTTTAGGGGATTTAGGGTTTTTAGAGATTTTATCATTTTTTGGTTTTTAGGGGTTTTATGTGGGTTTTAGGATTTGGTGGTTTTCTTACTCTTTTTCACGGTTTTTAGGTTTTTTTACATTTTTTGAAAATTTTGCTGACATTTAATGATTTTTATGGGTTTTTTATGGTTTTAGGTATTTTGAAGTTTTTTTGGGGTTTTTTTGGGTTTTTTGGGTTTTTCAGGATTTTATTGTTTTTTGTGGGGGGGGGGGGGTTGTGTTTTTTGTGTCTTTTAGTGTTTTAATTTTTTTTTAATTTTTAATGTTTTTATGGTATTAAAGTGTTTTTAGAGTTTTTAGTGGTTTTGAATGGTTTTTAGGGATTTTTAGAACTTTGTTAGTTTTTAGGCTTTTTATCATTTTTTGTTATTTAGTGGTATTATTTGTTTTTCTATTTTAAATGTTTTCTTATGGGTTTTCTGGGATTGTAGGGTCTTTAATGTTTTTTATATTTTTAAGGATCTTTAAGTATTTTAAGGATTTTTATGAATTTTTATGGTATTTAGGGATTTTGATGGGTTTTGGGGTTTTTATGTTTTTTATGGTTTTTTTCAAGGTAAAAATATGAATTATATATAACAGAAGATGAATTATAAGAAATTCACCCACGGGGTGAAATGATAGTCATTCTGGGGACAAAGGTTCCAAGACCAAACCAAACACAAGAGCGCCAAGGAAGGTTCCAAAAACAATCGAGCACACAAGCAGGATTAAATTGACAATGAATCTCACAAAGCCCCTCCAGATGAAATATAGATAGATGGAAGGAACTAACACCATGCTGACAAAACATCACACCCACCAAGAAGCGTTAGAAAAAACCAGCAGCAAAAGTCACTATCAAATAATAGTGCACAATCATAGTAAGAAGCCAAACTCGAGTGATTCAATAAGCAATGAATAATGCAACCATCACTACGAGTTAGCCACCAAGAGCACACTTACCAGCTGCTAACCACATAGGATCCTAGAATACATTCCCCTTCCAACATAGTAGAATGAACCCCAATAACTCCTAAGCATAAATCCAGCAAGAACTCTAAATGGAAGCACAACCAAGTCAAAAAAACAACCATGGATGAAACAATAACACCCAACTAGGAATAACCACAGACATCGGCATCAAAAACTCTTATTCACAGGAACCACCACCACATACACACACACATGCATGCACCACCACCCCCACAAATAAACACACAAACACCGCCACCACCCTCCTGCACACTCACACAAACACAACCCAACAAACCCACAAAAACACCATAACCAGTACCTAGGAACACAAGGCTTGACAGAACCACCAACCACAACATCACCATAAGCCAAAAAAATGGAACCACCAATTTTCCGGCAGAAATGCAACTGCATCAAGACTGAAACCCGATCCCAATGCAACACCATCCTTAAAAAGATCTCAAGATACCTCCCTCTCTAGTCCCAAACCGAAGAGCTCATTCCTAAACACCCTGAAGAAACCAACAACCACCACCACAACACGTGAATCCCAACTAAACTACTTCCACATGAATCCCAACTGAAATAACCACTCAAAAACTTAAAGGACTTGCAAAATCATCAATGTACAAGACATGGAAGACACCAACAGCTCCAGATCCAATCCTATCAAGCATCCCACGAGTATCACCTCAAACACCCCACAAGAATCCATCCAAGGTGGGAAGAATCCAATCATCATCGACATAATCGTAACCCTATAGAAATCCACTCAGAACACATGTAGAAAACACCAGGGATTCATCCCAACTCCATGCACCCCCACCTAATCATAAACCATCCACATATCACCCATCCAAAGCACCACTCCCCCAAACACTAGAAATTGCAATAAACCCCACCCACCCTAAACACAAACCAACCCTCCTAGCCACTCACACTAGCACATCTATTGTAGCCTAAGAGGATTCCGTAACCACATAGACAAAAAAGAAAACCTACCTCTGATAACAATAACACCATCCCTTACACAGCCAGAACCACCATCCTCCTCATGAAACATGTATCTAAGGAAACATTCTGTAATAGCAAGAAACCAAACCACCACATGAAGCCACCCAAAGACCCAAGAAAACTTAATCCCAACATCACCAAATATAAAATACTATCTTCCAACAGTATACTCAACTGGTTAACTAAATACCCATCCACAAACATCCACAACAAAGCCCCTGCATGCAGCCAAGCAGCTGGCAAACCACATCCCAAACAAAAAACAGTCAACTAAAAACTAGAAAACCCATCGTAAAGCACTCTCACAATGAAACCCAGCCTCTTCTATAACACCTAGAATAATATATTTCACCTCCATATTAACCACACCATAATACCCTCCATCAAATTTTCAATTCACTAGAACCAAGCATCTTCTACACCATCACCTTTCACCCCAAACATCCAACACCCACTTAGTACTTGAACAACTACAACAAAACGAATATCATAACCTTCAAGACCCACACAAGTATAATACTATCCAAAAAATACACACTACATCACTATACCTTTATAAAAGTCAAAACAAGAACCAAAAACCTCAAAAAACCAAAATAAAGAACAACAAAAACCTAACGTTCCCAAATAAATCAATATCCATCCCTATGAAAAGAACCTTGAAAATTCCGAATTCAATCCCAATCATGGTTCTCATTGAAATTGACAAATTAATTTAAATAAAAAAATCCTAGAACACGTGGTCAATTAAAACTTGATCCATATATATGTTCCATAATGGCTGGAAGATCCAAACAATCAAGAGTTCCTTCCATTCCAAATTAAATACACCAAGGTGGCCACACCCAATCTCCTCAAGACAATTCTCAATGAATCTTAGTAAAAAGAAGAGTGATAAAATCAATCAATAATGGAACATAAAGATCCTAAATTTAATTCAACATTTAACAGGTTCCAAATATAAGTCAAAAGATTCCTAGAGAACTCACAACTGTAAACAGGATGATCAATACTTTGATAATACGTCACACAAAGGAGTTTGTTAGGAAAAGCTGGACCTATTCACTAGAACCTATCATGAGTGACCAGCTGATTGGTGATACCTAACCATAAGATGGTGGAATATCTAGAGGTGATGGGATGGCTCTAGACCAGATAATTCTTGGAAACAGTGGAATATTTTAGTCTTAATTCATCCTAAGACAAACGAATGGGGGACCCAACTTGAACATTCCAAATAATCCTATCATAGCCTCCTCTAGGAACTCTCAAATAGTAAATATCCTGAATTAAATCCCAAATATCAGCAGAGAAATTATGTTGTGAATTCCAAGATCCATTTTAAATTATGTTATCAACCAATGGAAATTTATTTAACCTAAAATCATAGATGATTTCGTCATCCATAGAGGTGAATATTGTACCTTTAGGAATCCATGTATAAAAACATTATGAGACTCCCAATCCATTCCCCCTCTAAATATGAAAAATGATCTATTTGAAAATCACAAATACCCATCAATTTCCTCCAGGTCCATGAGCAGTTCCATTTTACTTTAACCACCCAAAACTAGAGCATCCAAGAAGGAAAATCATTTCCCAATCCACCCAAATAGATGAAAAGCATAGGTTATAAATAACGTAAAAAATTTAAACACAACCTATTTTTCCAGTCCCTTTCTTTCTTAACCCCTAATCCCACATCCTCTTTAGTTCTAACCACTAAATCCCAAGCCACTTTAACCCTAGAGGTAGCAATTGAAGGCCCTTTCTAGAGAAAATTTCTATGTTTGGATTTAATGTACATAACCACATTCTTAGGAAAAATAAAGTAATATAACCAATAATATTTTATAATAAATAAAATAGATTGAATGAGATAAAATTTCCCACAAATTAGATAAAATTATTTTCCCAAACATTAATCCTTATTGAAATTTTATCATCAAAATCCACACAATCATCCACTCTAATCTTGGAAGTAATAAGGGGCCCTTGAGAAAAGAAAGATGAAGGAACCCACCCCTGATGCCCATAGATTCCATGATACTATCTCAAACATTAGAAGATGTTTTGTATGAGAACATTATAGATTTTGAAAATTTTACATTCAAAACATACATGGATGAAAAATGATCCATATCATTTTTCAAGGCTAAAAACAAGTCCAAATTTCCAAATGAGAATAATAAAATATCATCCTCAATGAAAATATAGGAGATATAAATCTTCCCAAAATTCCATTGAATCTTCTAAGATTTTAAATTAGAAATGAGATAATCTAAAATTTGAGAAAATAGATTCATACAAAATAGAAAAATTAAGGGGGAAAAGTGGTCCCCCTTTCATCAACCATCTCTTACATAGAATTTATCCTTGCATGCTGCCATTAATATTCACACTATACATCGAGGAAGAGACAAATATTTTGATCTAAGAGGAGAATCTGGATGGAAATATATGAAGGTCCAATGCATAACAAATGAAACCCCATATGATAGAATCCAAATCCTTAAACAAATCAATATTTAAGGGACATCTTGGAACACTAGAATCAAGATTATTACCCCAAATAAATTATTGGGAAATGAAAATATTATCAGATATTTTCATTCCATGAATGAAGGATAGATGATCCTTTTTTATTCTAGAAGAAGGATCCAACATAAATTTGTATTAATATCATAGAAATACACTTCTATTTTATGTTGCAGTAACAAATAGGCCTGGAATCCATAATAGAACCAAAATGCAACACCATAGGAATCATAGAAATGATTAATCCATTAACTTCCTCCAACATCTTCCTAGTTTTGAATAATTCCAAAAAAAAACATCATTCAAATATGATACCACCACACAATAAGGATTAAAGAAGAAAGAATCATTTAAACCATCCATTCATGGTTCTTTATTGTGGTAAAGGGAAAATAAGTCCCGATAGACTTCAACCGGCTCCACGGTCTTGTCTAGCACATCACATCCATCCCTATAAATTGATTAAACCAAAAAAAGACTTCATAATAGCACTCCCTAAGGAAGTATTATAAGGAGAGGATCTAATCATGCCTTGTAATTAATCAATTTTCTCACAGATAACAATTCTAGGATCAATGACAATCGATTTATCATATCTATGAAGAAGGACTAGCTTGGAAGAATAAAATTGAGATTTAACCAAATTGAAAAAATTATTTCTATATTTAGATCTCCCTATTTTATCCATTGGACCCTAATCTTCAATTTGGTAGAGAGGGATTACTTTAGTGTTAAGACCATCAGTGGCTCTTTATATAAAACATCATGTTGAATATTGACTTCATAGGGTCTATTCTGAATAGATTATGTTTGACACTCAGATAATTCTGACCTAATGGAAGTAATTTCAGAATTATTATGGTCAATAACCTAATTATTAAATTCATGGAGAGACACATTAACCCTCTTAAGATTCTAATAAACTTGGAACATTTTACATCCTTTGAAAACAACATTCTTTAGATGAAGACACAGAGATTAGAAAGTGATCATAGTCACCCCAACGATTAAAACATTGAAATGGAAAATTTCTATAGTGAATCCCATCTCCATCTCTAATAAAAATAAAAGTATGATCAAAGATTACAAAAGGTAAAAAATATGTACTCAAAAATGAAAATATGGATAGCCAAGAAGAGTTAAATATGGCTATATCCATATTTCTCAAAACTTCATAACTCCTCTTCATCTAAGAGAACCTTATCCTTGAACAATGAAGATAAACCAAATTAGAATTAATAATTACATAATTGAAGTCCTCCGTAGAAGAAATCCAGTTTAAATAGCCACCAGATCTCCCCTTTCTAAATATCACCACATTTAAATCCCCATGAAAAATACAAGGATCCTCATTACTAGAAGCATCATAGAAGGAAAAATTATCCCAAAGGGTTCAATGCTCATAAATAGAACTATATCTTTAAATGAATGAAATCACATAGGAACAGTCCACCTTAACATCAATTACTTAGAATTCACAGAGTTAGGAAGATACAAAATGATATTCCAAAACCAACATCCAGGGACTCTATAAAACCAGAATACACTCTGAAGAATAATATGAGTTCTTATAAAGGTGGTTCCAAACCAGCATAATATTCCCCATAGAAGCAATAAGATTATAATTTTTAAACATAATTTCCACAAGCCCCAAACATTCCAAATTTTTAGAAAAAATGAGATCATGTTCCTCCCTTTGTTTACCGGGGGTGTTGATATCCTAAACATTCCATAGTCCCAAATTAATCATTGGAAACATAGGGGTTAAAAATCAGTCATCTTGGGTACAATTTTTATTAGAGACTTATTTGTGTTATATTCATCCATTGTAACCAATTTATCCCTAAGAGGATAATATCTTAAGTTAGAAGATGTGGGAATAACGTGAACAAGGTGTTCTGGACATGGAGAGGAATTCCAACACCAACACCACCTAGAGAACTCATATAATGACAACCATATTTCTCAAACATGTGCATTGAGACCTCTATTCCTTCAGATACCTTCTTCATATCAGAAGAAGAAGAAACATTAGTAATAGAACAATAATTCCTATAACTATGTGTTAAATCCTCTACCATTTCAAAAAACATTAACATAATTGGAGAGGAAGAAACATTGGGAATATAACCCAATGAGGCACTATACATAACAGTTCCAAAAGATGGACCATGTTCCTTAGAGGTAGTTGGTTCTGAAGGGTTAGGAACAACATAAGTTGTACCAAAACAAAAAACTTCTCGAAGAGGATCCTCTATCAGAAAAGAAAATTAATTGAGTATAGGAATTCTATAATTATTCTCATGACTCGAAATTTTCATGGAAAAAAATAAGAATCATCCATTTAAGAATAACACAAAGTCCTGAGGGGAATAGAATATGGTTTACCATAAGTGGGATCCAACCTAGGATCCAAAATCTTCTTTTCAGAAAAAGGATAAGGTAGAACACCCTCTAACCTAGAATAAGCCACATGAGGCAGAACCTTTTTCTGTTAAATCATCTTATTTGGGGTAACATCAGTTCAACCCACAATAGAGTCTGCCTTGGGATTCTTCTTACACTAATTAAACAGGTTCCCAAGTATTTTTCAAAAAATAATTTTTTAGGAACCCCACTGTACACAATTTTGAAAAAGAAGGAAGATATGGATCCTAAATCCACTTCAATTTTCTCTGGAAGGTCCTGGTCAAATGTTATTTTATTAAAAATGCATGAAAAATTAGTTCTTCTAAAATCAAACATGAGTTTTTCTAGGAAGAGAGGCAATCCAATATCACATAAAATGTAGTCGGGGCCGTTATAATACCATGCTCCAAAATGAATGTTCTGAAAATTCACCCAAAATAGAAAAACAAAATATAATAACTTATTAAGGGAAATACACGGATGCCAATATCTATGAATCATCAAACTAACTGCAAAGAACCAATGTCCACTCATAATAATTTCAATAATTTCACGGGAAGAAAAAAAAACTGAAGAAGTAAACACCTTTATCATTTTAAAACATCTCAATCAAATCCACCCCCCAAAATTTAGAGCATATTCTAGAAACCAATGAAAATGAGAGACCAATCTTCAAAAAATAACCCACTAAGGTGTTATTCCACCTAGATCCTCACTTTTTAAGGACTGAGGGAGGAAGATGAACATTTATAAAAATTCTTCCATACAAGGGGAGATGGAATACAAAATCCAATAATTTAACACTACAGATCATGTTTCTGGAAGCTACATTAGTAGATGAGGGAGAAACAACAGCTTCTATAGATCCCTCATAGACACCACCCTTTGCGAATCCCCTATTCAAACCAAGCTCTTAACACTGAATAGATGAGTTCACCAGAGATGACCCCTTCTCTATCCATATCATTTGAGACAAATATATTGAAACCACCATCATAAAATTTGGATAATACACCAACTCCACCAATACCCTAGAGACATCACCATTTACAACAACCATAGCTACCCAAATTGAAGCAGACAAGTGATCCTAAACCTTCGAAATACCAATAATACCATCACCAATAACAAGGAATAATAATCCTCTTGACCATCTAAAAAGGATGAATACCTTTCAGTCTTAACCAAATTATGTAAAGAATTAGATATAACTAAAAAAATCATTAACCACCACTGAATCTGAGCATTGGGAGGCATCCTCTATGGAATAATTTTTCTTAACAATACCACTCATATCCATTGATCATTATGAACCTCTGTTTCTTACCTCAAACGAATCCTTTTCTAAGGCCTCCACTTTGGTCTCCCAAGAGAGTTTTCGACTGACCTTTTCATTCAAATAAGTCTTGAAGAAACTAAGGTGAACCACCCTTAAGGAGGACCCATCCATCGAACCCAGGATTGAGAGAGAGTAAGCTCAAAGTCTTCTCCCCACCTCCATAACCAAACCCTAGAGCCATCATGAGGGATAGTGAGGAGCTCGACCAAATTGAGAGAAATGAGTTTTTTGTTTTTTTGTTTTTAGGGGTATTATGGTTTTTAGTGTTTTTAATTTTTTTGGGGGATTAAAGGGTTATTAGAGTTTTTATTAGTTTTAATGGGGTTTAGGGGTTTTAGGTTTGTAATAGTTTTATGGTTTTTATGGTTTTTGGGTTTTTATCATTTTATCATTTTTATTTTTTATGTGTTTTACGAGTTCTTAGGGTTTTATGATTTTCTTAGGGGTATTCAAGGGTTTTTATATTTTTTGGTATTTTTAGTGATATTTATGATTTGTATGGTTTTTTTATTTTTATGGATTTTTTTAGTTTTTTAAGATTTTAAAGGGATTTTAGAGATTTTTAATTTTTTGTGGTTTAAAGGGTTTTAATAGTTTATCATGGGTTTTTAGGGTATTTATGGGTTTTTTTGTTTTTTATGGTTTTTATGGGATTTATGGTTTTCATGTTTTTAGGGGTATTAGGGTTTTTAGTGTTTGTTAGGTTTTTAGGGGTTTTGAGTGTTTTATGTTTGTAAGGTATTGTTATTGTTTTTAGTTTATTTATTTTTACATTTTAAAGTGTTTTTGGGGAATTTTTTTTTTGTTTTTATGATTTTTTGGAGTTTTAGGGATCTTGGGGTTTTTAGAGTATTTTAGGGTTTTTTGGGTTGTTATGTTTTATTGAAATTTTAGTGTTTTTTGAGTTTTTAGTGGGTTTTAGGGGTTTTTATTGTTTTTAGGGTTTTTAATTTTTTAGGGGTTTTGTGGTTTTTGGAGTTTTAAGGGTTTTTTGGGTTTTTAAGGTTTTTATTGTTTTTAGGTTTTAGGGGATTTAACTATTTTTAGGGGTTTAATGTTTTCTTTGGGGTTTTTAGGGTTTTTAGGGATTTTTACAATGTTATATATTTTAGGGATTTTTAGATTCCTATGGTTTTTAGGGGATTGGGGTTTTTATAGATTTTTTTGGGGGTTTAATGTTTTTTTATTTTTTGGGGGTTTTAAGGTTTTTTATATTTTTTACCATTTTCATTTTTTTAAATGGTTTTTAGAGTTTTTAGTGATTTTAGGGGTTTTTATAGTTTTTTGGGATTTTTTTAAAGGTTATTAAGTAGTCATATGGATTTAGGGTTTTATGAGTTTTTAAGGGTTTTCTGTTTTTTTAGAGTTTTTAGGTTTTTATAAGATTTATGTGTTTTTAGTTTTTTAAGGTTTTTAGTGTTTTTCAAGGTTTTTATGGGGTTTTAATATTTTTAGGGATAATAGGTATTTTTTATGATTTTTATGGTTTTTTGGTTTTTAGGGTTTTTAATATTTTTGTAGTTTTATGTATTTTTTGAGTTTTTCTGGTCTTTTTAGTTTTTAGGGGTTTTTATGTGAGATGGTTAGGGTGGAAAAATCTTCACAGCATATGGTAGTAGATGATGGATATGGTTAAGGTCTAAGTGGAAGATAATTGTTTTGGATAGTGGAATCATGTAATCATCCAACGTTATATAGAACATGACTTACTACTTAGACAACACATTCAAGGAACACTATAAAAATGATTTAATATTGCAATGTTTTATTTGAGATGATTTTTAAAAAAATCACTAATTTTTAAATTTAGCGACGTTTTTTTGGAAAATGTCGCAAAAAATTGATATTTTCACAAAAGTATCATTAAATTAACGACATTTCCGAAAAAACATCGCTAATTTACCGATGATTTCCAAAAAACATTGCTAAAAATATATATAATTATATGTCTCATGACCTCTCGTCGATGTAAATATATATTTAGATATATATATTAATATATATAAACACAGACACATATATAATATATATATATATAAACACACACACACATATTAATATATATAAACATATATATATATATATATATTAATTTTAGTCGCATTTTTAAGAAAAAATGTCGGTTTTAGTGACCTTTTTACAAGTGTTTTAAAACATATAAATTTATATATATATATATATATATATATATAATTATAAAAAAATATATATACATACACTTATATATTTATATTCATACACACAAGAATATATATATATAAACTTATATATATATATATTAATAAAAACATATATATAATATTAATATATAAATAACATAAAATATAAACATATATATATAATATACATAAACATAAAACATAAACATAAATATATAATATAAAACATAAAGATATATAATATATATAATAACCATATATATATAATATATAATATAAACATATTTGTAAAATATAATAATATATATATATATATATGAACATAAAATATAAAATACACACACACACACATATATTAATATATGTATATTAACATTTAAATATTAATATACTATTATTTTTTAAATACTAAAACAAATTTATAGATATTACATCATACAATAAAATATTTTAAATTTAGTCACATTTTGAAGAAAACGTGACTATTTTAGAGAAATTTTTAGCAGTGTTTTAAAATGCGGATATATATATAATTATATATATGTATACATACACAAATATATTTAGACACACACACACACTCATATATATATATATATATATATATATATATATATATATATAAATATAATATAATACAAACACATATATCTATATATATACTATAAAATATAAACATATATGTAAAATACACACACAGAATCAAATATATATATATATATAATATAAACATATATATGTATATATTAACATAAAATATAAAGTATTGAAATAATATATAAAATATTGATTATAAACATAAATATAATAATATATATATACATATAAGATATTAATTTTATTAAACAAAATTTGAAATTGCCTGGTTGGTTCTCGGCTTTGATGCTCAGTTGGAGGTCCATTGATATACTCTTAGGGTAAGTAGTATAAATACTTTAACATGGATGGGTGTGGCGCAAATGGGGAAAAATTGATAAAAGAGGGTGGGGAAAACCCCACTGGTGGGGTGAGGGGAAAGACACTAGAGGGGAGAGTTAGAGGGAACATGGAGTCATGGGGCCAGTGTGGAGTGGTACATGAGGGGTGAGGTAAAATTTGGGTTCAAAGGATGGGTAAGGAGAGCTCACAAGTGGGGAGGGGAAAGGTGAGGGCTGGGCGAGGCAAGCTCTTGGGAGGAGAGAGGGGAGAGGTGAGGGTTGGGTACAAAAGGGGAGGCGTAGGGCTGGGGGTGGGGGCGGGATGGGGGATTGTGTTTTCAATTATAATTTGTAAAAAACATAATAAATTTCAGAAAATATTAAAATTCATAAAAACTATTAAGTAATTTTTTTTAGAAACACCGCTAAATGAGGTGTCACTTACTGATGTTTCTAAAAAATGTCAGCAAATTATGTGTTGCTAAATAGAGACTTATGTAAATGTTGCTAATTTAGTGGCGTTTTTTACCAATATTTCTAAAAAACGTCATCAAATGAGGTGTCACTAAATAGGGACATTTATAAAAATTTCTAAATTAGTGATTTTTATGAATGTCGCTAAATAAATATGTTTCTAAACAATTCTAAATTTTAATCCTTTATAAACGTCCATATATTAGGGACACCTAATTTAACGATGTTTCTAAACGTTGTAATGCTGCAAATTGACATTTTTTTGTAGAGGGAGGGATTTGAGGGCCAATCCAAACAACAACACACTTTGTATGAGGCACAAAATTGCGGGATTTTAAATCTTATAACACCAATATAACTTGTAAATTGACAAGGAAATAATACACAAGAGCAGGGGAAGAAAGTAACTATCCTTTAATTGGAGAGAATAAAATCATAGAGTTTTACTAATGAAAACTTGAATGATAATACAATGTTAGGGGGTTTCTATTTATACCCAAGTGGTGATAGAATATTCAAGGGTCTAATACCCTAAAGTCATAGAGTATAAATCAAATTTTCCCTTAAATTCAAAATGGTATTATCTACCAAACATTTGTTTTTGGAAATGAGCACGTGAATTTAAAATTATAGCCCACTAGAATTAACTTTGAGTTCTTAGCCCACTAGATTTTACTTTTGTGTCCAAAGATTACATTATATAATTCCCCATGTGTGCAAGGCTTCCAAATTCATACAACCTTGGTGTCCAACATTTAAAAATCATTTTTGAGATTGAATAAGTGAGACAATAGACCCATTTTCTCCATTCATGAAAGGTGAGATCCATTGGGCCTTTAATGGAGTAATATGGGTATCCATTATAGCATTCAACCTATTTAATCTCCCTTGGGTCATTGTCCCTTGAAAATCCTATTCCTCCTCCTAGGAAATTAACTCAATGTCTTCGACGTGGTTCTCATTATTCATCCCCTCTTCAAAAGGATTAGTCTTAAACTCTTCATCCTCTACACCCAAAAAAGTATAAATATTAGAAACATAGAAAGTGTCACTTACACCATACTCACCTAAAAATTCTATCTTATAAGCATTTTTGTTAATATTCTCAAGCACTCGGAAAGGTCCATCTCCTCATGGAAAGTGTTTTGATTTCTTCTTGTTGGGAAATCTCTCCTTTCACATCTGAGTCTAGACTAAGTCACCGGGCTCAAAAAACACTTTCTTACGACCCTTTTTTGCATGATCAAAATATTTCTATGTCATTCACTCAATGTTTTTTCCTTTCAATTTTTTAGAATTTCTAGATGAAATCTGAATTCATTTTCACATATATATTAGTTGATTACTAAATTGTAAAAGGGACTTGATCGATAAAGGAAAGGGGTTTAAAGACATAAAAAAATTGAAATGGATAATATTGAGGAGTGGAATGCTTTCCCCTGTTATATGTGAATTCTACATGTGGAAGACACTCCTCCCAATTCTTGATATTCTTCTTAAAAATTTCCCACAAAAGTGATGATACTTTATAATTCACCACCTCTATTCTCCCATCGATTTGTAGATGAAAATTTGTTGAGAATAGTAACTTTGAACCTAGTTTTCTCTATAAGTTCTTCAAAAAGTAACTGAATAATTAATTTTCAAAATATGACATAATCATCCTTGGAATTCCCTGAAGTTTGATTACTTCATAAATGAAAAGTGTTGAAATGCTATCAGCATCATCTATTTTTGTGAGAAGGAATAAAATGTTCCATTTTATAAAACTGATCCACCACAACAGAAATGGAATATATCCCCCTCTTGGTCCTTAGTAACCTGAGAATAAATTATATTAATATTTCCTCCTAAGGGGTGTAGAGGATTGGGAGAGGAAAATAAAATCCATGTGGGTTCAGTTTCAATATGAATTTTTGGAATATAATGCACTTTCCAATGAATTTTTCAATATCTCTAAACATCATAGGACAATAAAAATTATCAATATGAACACATAGAGATTTTGAAACACTAAAATTTACCATTATCCCACCAGAATTTGACTCCTTTAGTAAAATTAAATGCATAGGGTTATTGGGATACAAATCTTATCAATCCAAAATAAGAATCCCTTATGTAAATAGAACTTTTACCAACTAACTCCAGGTTTACAATGACCATAAAGTTTTGAAAAATTTCTATCTGTGGCATATAAATAATTTATTTTTTCAAAACAAGAAATTTAGAATCCATCCAGGATAATATATAATATCTTCATAAAATTCCATCAGAAAAAATATTTTCTTTACCCTTTTTATGCTTGATAACATATGGAAATGATATGATGAATTCCATCTATAAATAATGTATACTATTTAGTTTATTTTGGATATTAAGGTATTTAAGAGCCTCATTATCAGAACGGATCACAAATTCTTTACGCCAAATATTATGCATCCATGTTTCTAGTTTAGAAATAATGCATAAAAATATTTATCATATATATCATAGTTTAGAGTCGGTTCGTTTAACTACTCACTAAATAAATCAATAATCATACCTTCTTACATGAGTACTCATATGACAATTCCTCTTGCATCGCATTCAATTTAAAAGGTCTTACTGAATTCCAAGAGAGAAAGTAGGTGTGTGCGGGTGAGTCTCTCTTTTGAGTGATTAGAAAGTATTATCTTGATTTTACCCCACTAGAAATGAATTTTTATCTTTTTCAACTCAATAAATGACACTACTAATGTGATGAAGTCATTAAAAAATCACCTATAAAAACTATAAAGCCCATGTAAACTTCTCATCTATCTAATGGTGGTGGGATTCAGCCACTCCTTAATGGCCTTTATCTTCTCAATACAACCTGAAATACATCACTACTTACAGAAAATCCAAGTAAAACAATTTTATCAAGGAAAACGTCACTTTTTTAATGTTTCCAAACAAATTTTATTTTTATAACATCTCTAAGACTTTTATTGAGTCATATATATGTTCTTATAAATTATTGATATACACCAAAATATCATAAAAGTAAACAACCATAAATTTTCTAATATATTCACATAATACATTATTCATTAACCTTGTAAATGTTTTAGATGCATTGGTGAGACAAAAGGGCATGAATATAAATTCATAAAGTCCATATTTTTTTCTTAAATTCAATTTTACAGTCATATCCTTCTTTCACCCTAATATAATTTTTTAACTCATCTACAATACCATATAACATAGGGATAAGATAAAGATACTTGACCATTATGTTATTGACGAATTAATAGTCAATTCACATTTTACATGTTCTTTATTTATTGGGTACTAGAAGCACTGGTACAATATAGGGACTAAGGCTCTCTCAAATATAGCCCACATACAAAAAATCAATGAACATTCCTTTGAATTTTTTTGGTCTCCTCCAGTAACGTGCAATATGCAGGGTAGTTCGGTAGTGATCCTCCAGGTATGATGTAAATTTGATTCTCAATAACTATAATGGGTGGGAAACTGGGTGGAACCAATTCAAGAAACACATATTCAAATTCTTACAATAAATACTCTTTATCTTGATTAAAATGAGATGTTATTTCATTAGTGTTAAACATCACCTCTTTGTACAAAATTACTAAAAAAATTTGCTGAGAAATCAAAGCTTCCTTAATCTCAATCTTTTTTTTCCAACATCACACTTTTCTCTCCTCTAAAATCATTTTCCCCACTTGGTTTTTTCTTTTCTATCCAAATCATTTATTCTCTAATTTTCCATTTTCCCCTCATTATATCCGTTTTCATTTTTTCTAATTTTTCACATCAATATTTTTTTTATTTTTTCTAGAAATATGATATTCCAAAATTTGTTTAGGGGACATTGGTTTTGGGATTATAAGTTCCCCTCATAGTAAAAAAGGGTAATGGTTCAAGTAACCATCACGACTTACACACAGATCATATTTCCATGTTCAACCTAATAACAAATGGAACAACTTCATAGGAACAGCGTCGCATAATTCCTTATAATTGTATTTACCAATGGAAAACAATTCCATATCCTATTTGGTAACCTTCAACTCTATACGATCATTCAACCACTAAAGCAGATATGGATATTTGTGCTTCAAATTTTTAAGTCCCAACTTCTCCACCAACTTGGTGCTCACTACGTTTTTAAAACATCCTCCATTAGTAATAACACTACATACCTTTCCATGGATCTTACACCATCTATGGAAAAGGTTATACCACTCAATCATCTCTCTAATCATCATTTGTGAACCTAAAACTCTCCTAGTGATAATAATCTCACCATCATCTACAAATTATCCATTATCAATTTCATGGGATTCGTATTTTTCCTCCTCTGAGAAATTTTCATTGGTATCCCATTACATATAATTATCAATGTTCATTGTGTTCTAGTTTGGGAATTCACTTGAGATGTGTCCCCTTCCTTTACATTTGAAATATAGAATATCCTGATTCCTTATTGGGTTAGTCTCTAGAGTATGTTTCTTAGGTGAAAGAATTACCTTTTCAATTTTGCAGTAAATTACTTTTTTTCCTTTCATGGTTCTCCAATATTCTTCCTTGAAATTCTCTATGGAGTGAAAGGGGTACTCGATTTACTTAAGTTCCTCCTCCTTTTGATTTTTTGCTCGATCTTGGTGTCTTGGTGGATCATATCTTCTATTTCCACAAGTTGGTAAATATCTACATGATCATAAATCTCCCAATTGATCCCATTTAAGAACCACTCCATGGTTTCCTCCTGATCCTCCTAAATTTTTTCTTGAATCTTGGAAATTTTCATCTACTTGTAGTAATCTAAGACACTCTTACTCCCTTATGTGAGGCGTAGGAGCTTGTTTTGTAGTTCTACATGGTAGTGTGAGGGAACAAATAGGTTCCTCATATAAAACTTCATTTCTTCAAATGTTTTGGATAGTATATCATCCATATCAAGATCTCTCTTCTTGATCATGATCCCACCATATTAATTAATAACCAATGAATTCAGGGGTTGTATGTTTTACCTTTTTATCCTCAGAATAGAGATAACATGAGAAGACTTTCCCAATCCACATATCCCATTCCATGTATTCTTTTATATCACTCTTACCATGAAATGAAGGGACCTTAACCATGATACCTCCAAGGATGTTATCCTAATATGGAATTATTTGGCCACATGTAGGATGTTGGAACCTCCTCCTATTTTATGGGACATCCTCAAAATCATTATAAAAATTCTCTATCTCCTCCTCCATGATGCAGGGGAGACATGGTACTGGAGAATGTAATAGGTTATAATGGATCATCCTAGGGATTTTTTATTCTCTAGTTTTTCAATCCTCTCATATAGAGCCTCCAACTACCTATCTAGAAGCTTCTTGAAATGGATCCTCAAATATTTTATTTAGAGTGGTGTAGCTTTCGGTGAAGTAGATCTACTCTGACCTACTTCATCACTAGAATGAGAATTTCTATTCTGACGATCTACTACCATGATTTGTAACACAATCACAAACACACATGGGGAGAAACACACACAATGATACACAAACACTCAAACATATGAAGATAAAGACACACACACAAGATATAATCAATAAATAACACAAGATTTACATGCTCACCCACACAAGGATACACACTCACGCACATAAGATACACACCCTCATGCTCAAAAGGACACAAAATCCCACATGTAAGATATACACACTCATGATGTCAAGTATATTCACCCACGCATGCAAGATATACAATCTCACACGCACAATGATTCACCCTCATGAGTATTTTTTCTCATTTCTATCCACTCACATTACTCAATTAAAATCCTGATCTCTTATGAAATATAATACATTTTTTGGGGCGATAATGTCTCACTAATCATTCCCAAATAAAGATTGTGTTAGGGGATGGTTTAACATGGCCTGCTTGAGGGGTAAAGGGTTTTTAAATGGGATAGGGTGGAAAATAGGGTAGAAAATATGTGTAAATGGTGGAAAATAGTGGATGGGTGTAATAAAGGGGTTTTCCCCAAATTGTGTAAGATATGAAAAAATTATAACAATATGATCCAAATATGATATGGTGATGAAGTAAAATGATGAAAAAAGTGATTTAAGGAAATGGAAAGTGTTAAAAATGTAAGGAACGAAGAATAAGTTATATTTTATTATTTCTTAAAATCTCCCCAAAAGATACGTGCTTAGTGTTTTAAATAAAAAGATGATAAATGGATTGTAATTTTTCTTTGAAATATCTCAATGTAAGTATATTATTAGTTTTGAAAAGAAAAAAGTGATGCGGTGAGAGAATTTTTTTTTTTCTAGATTTAAATCACATATATTGAATTAAATCAGAAAATAGGAGGGATTAATAATTGACTCAATGTAAAATATTTCAATATTGCAAAACATTGGCCAATTATTGAGGTTTTCATAGAAAAAGATATTTTTTTCTAAAGGGTGGATAATATGGAAAGATAAGAAGGTTAATAGATATGTGGGATAAAAAGGGTGATAGAAGCCTACCGCATCCACTAGAGATATGATACTAACTATTACAAGATGCTTAGGGTAGCCCAATCTTCAAGGCATAGGGTTGTGTATGATTAATATAGTTCTGAGATAAATAGTGGATGATGTGTTTAGATAGTGGAAGAAAATAGTCAACCAACATTATATGGAGCATGATGTACTACTTAGTCAACACACTCAAGGGAGAGATGTGATGTCCAATCCACAAAACAACACGCTTGGGTTTAGGCATAGAATTGGGGGATTTAAGATATTTGATCACTAATCTAACTTGTATATTGATTAGGTAAAAATAATCAATAGAAATGGAAGAAATTAATGATCCTCAAAATTAAGAGAATTAACTCACAAAGTATCAATAATGAAAACATGAATGAGAATACAATGTCATGGGGGTGGATATATAAATCCAAGGGGTGATACAATAGTCAAGTGTCTAATATGCTAAAGTCATAAGGGATAAAACTATATTGTTCCCTTAACGTAAAAAAGGTATAGTCTACCAAATACATTTTTAAAAATTATAACATAATGTTCCAACTATATCCCATCATATTTGTCTTTGAGTTCCTTAAACACCATATTTTACTTTGGTGTCAAAATATGACATTATAGAATTCTCCATGTGGGTACAGATTCAAAAATTCATGTAACCATGTGGGCCAACATTTAATAATCAAGTATGGGCTTGAATAAGTGAGATGATAATCCCATTTTCTTTATTCATTCAAGGTGAGATTTAATGGACCTTTAATGAAGTGAAATATGGATCCATTACAAAATTTAGTGTCTTTAATCTACCTCATGTCATTGGGGCTCACAAATCCAACTCCTCCTCCTGGGAATTCGATTCGGGGTCTTTGACGTGGTTCTCATCTGGTTTTTATGGTTTTTATATTTTTTTAATGTTTTTATCATTTTAAAGGGTATTTAGAGTTTTTATGGGTTTAAAGGTTTTTGTGAGTTTTTAGGGGTTTTATGGTTTTAAGGGTTTTAGGGTTTTTTGTGTTTTTAGGGTTTTAGAATTTTTATGTTTTTATGTATTTTATGTGTTTTTATATGTTTTTATGTTTTAAGGCATTCCTATGGGTTATTAGGGTTTTATGTGGTTTTATGTTTTTAGGGGATTTTTTGAAATTTTTAGGATTTTTATTGGGTTTTAGGGATTTTAAGGGTTTATAGGGTTTTTAGTGGATTTATGTCATTTTGGGGGTTTTAGAGTTACTTTTTCAGTTTTTAGGGTTTTCAAGTTTTTATAAGTTTTTAACTTTTTTATGGATTTACGGGGTTTTTATATTTTTTTGTGATTTTTTAGGTTTTTAGGGTTTTTAAAGGTTTTTAAATGTTTTTAGTGGTTTTTATGGTTTTTAGGGTTTTTAATCTATTTTTAGGTTTTTAGGGGTTATAAGAGTTTTTATGTATTTAAGGTTTTCTTAGAGTTTTTAGGGATTTTATGATTTTTATGCATTTTTAGGGATTTTTATATTTTTTATAGTTTTTAGAGATTTATTGGGTTTTAGGGGTTTTATGGGTTATATGGATTTTTTAGGTATTTTGGTGTTTTTTGAAATTTTTAGGGTTTTAATGGTTTTCCATAGTTTTTTTAACTTTTTAGGGGTTTAATGTTTTTTTAGCATTTTTAGTGGGTTTTTAGTGTTTTTATGGGTTTTAGTGATTTTTATGGTTTTTTGGGGTTTTATGGTTAATAGATTTTTTAGGGTTTTTTATAGTTTTTAATTTTTCATTGTTATTTAGGATTTTTAGTGGTTTTAAGTGATTTTAGGTTTTTAAAGTTTTCTTAGGGTTATTTATGGTTTTTAGGATTTTTTAGGGTTTTTGGGATTTATAGGGACTTTTTACAATTTTTATGGGGTTTAGGGGTATTTTGGGATTCTGGGGTTGTTTTAGGGTTTATGTTATTTTGGCTTTTAGGTTTTTTTGTTATTATGGTTTTTAAGTGTTTTATATTTTTTAAACATTTTTAGGGTTTAAATGGTTTTTAGTGTCTTTAGTGGGTTTTTATGATGTTTCTGTGGTTTTAGGGGGTTTTATGGCTTTTAGGGGGTTTATGGTTTTTATGGTTTTTAGCATTTTTTATGTCTTTTAGGGGGTATGATAATTTTTAGTTTTTTTAGTTTTATTTTGGGTTTTTAAGTGTTTTAGGGGTTTTTATATTTTATAGATTTTTTTACCATTTTTCGGATATATATGGTTTTTAGGATTTTTATGGATTTTGAGGGGTTTTATGGTTTTTAGGGTTCATTTCGGTTTTGTGTCTTTTTTTGAGTTTTTAAGGTATTTAATGTATTTAATATTTTTTTTAACTTTTTAAGGGGTTTAAATGGTTTTTAGATCTTTTATGGATTTTAGTTGTTTTAGGGTTTGTAAAGTTTTTATGTGGTTTTTTGGTTATTTGGGTTTTTAGGGGTTTTTATGTTTTTTTGTGTTTTTATGATTTTTAGGTGTTTTATGTATTTATTTATTTCTATGGTTTTCTTAGGGTATTCCGTGTTTTTACTGTTTTTTACATTTTTTTAGGGACTTCTAGGGATTGTTTTCAGATTTTTATGGGATTTAGGAATTTTAAGGAGGGTTTGTTTTGGGGATTTTAGGGTTTAAATATTTGTTTTGCGGTTTTTTGGATTTTAGAATTTTTTAATATTTTTAGAGATTTATTGGTATTTTTTGTTTTTTTGTGGATTTAATAGTTTTAGCGTTTTTAGGGTTTTTTATAGTTTTTAGGGATATTGGGGGTTTTAGGGGGTTTTCCGTTTTTATAGTTTTTTTAGAATTTTTAGGGGTCTTAAGTGTTTTTAGGATTTTAATGTTTTCTTAGGGGTCTTCTAGGTTTTATGATTTTTTATGTTTTTAGGGCTTTTTTGGAATTTTTTATGGTTTTAGGGGTTTTAAAGATTTTGAGGACTTTTAGGTTTTTAGGTTTTTATGGGGTTTCTTGGGGGTTTCAGGTTTTTTTTGGGTTTTTAAGGGGTTTTAGAGTATTTGTTGTTTTTAGGGGTTTAAATGTTTCTTACAGTTTTTTGTGGATTTTTAAGGTTTTTTTGGATTTTCAGGTTTTTAATATTTTCGGGGGGTTTATGTTTTTAGGGGTTTTATGTTTTTTACGGATTTTAACATTTTTAAAATTCTACGTGTTTTTTGTGTTTTTTGGTTTTTAAGGGTATCTTTGGGATTTTCGAGGATTTTTGGGGTTTTTACATATTATGGATTTTTAGGTTTTTAAGGATTTTTATGGTTTTTTGGGATTTTATGGATTTTCAGAGGTTTTATGGGTTTTAGGGGGTCTTTAATTTTTTTGGGTTTTTTATATATTTAAGAGTTTTTAATGTATTTAGTGGTTTTAAGGGATTTTATGTTTTTAGTGGGGTTTTAGTATTTTATGGGTTTTAGGGTTTTTAATGTTTTTAGATGTTTTATGGTTTTTAGGATTTATCAATGTTTTACAGGTTTTAGTGGTTTCAGGGTTTTTAAGCATTTTGAGGTTTTTATGGTTTTCTTATGGGGTTTTAATAATTTTAGGGTTTTTTTATGTTTCGAGGGATTTTAGCGATTTTTTAGGATTTTTATATGTTTGTGGGTTTTTAGGGATTTTGTGGGTTTTGAGGGGTTTAGGGTTTTAGTGTTTTAGGGTTTTTTTGTTTTTAGGGTTTTTTGAGTTTTTAGTGTTTTATGGGTTTTTGAGGTTTTTAACATTTTTAGGGATTTAAATGATTTTTATAGTTTTTAGTGGTATTAAGGGTTTTTATTGGTTTTTAGTGTTTTAAATGATTTTATTGGTTTTTATGGTTTTTAATTTTTTAGGGATTTTTTCATTTTGTAAGTTTTTTTGGGGTTTTATGTTTTTTTAGGTTTTTATGGTTTTCTTAGGGATTTTAAAGTTTTTTAGGGTTTTTACTATTTTAGGGATTTTGAGGGATTTTTTTGTTTTTATGGTTTTTATGGATTTATAGGGTTTTAGGGTTTTGTTTTGGTATTTTTTGGTTTTTTTGGGATTTAGTGGTTTTTTTGAGTTTTAGGGTATCTAATGGGTTTTAGAGTTTTCTAATGTTTTTGTGGTTTTAAATGTGTTCTTGATTTTTTAGTGGATTTTTACCGGTTTTATGGGTTTTTAGAGTTTTTATAGGTTTTAGGGGTTTAATGGTTTTATAGTTTTATGGTTTTAGGGATTTTGAGGGTTTTATGGTTTTTTTGGTATTTTAGGGTTTTTATGGTTTTGGGGTTTTTTTATTTTTTTAATGTATTTAATGTATTTATAATTTTAAATGTTTTTAAGGGTTTAATGGGATTTTGGAGTTTTTGTGGGTTTTTATGGATTTTATAGGTTTTTAGGGGATCTAATGGTTTTTACGGTCTTAGTGTTTATAATGGTTTTTAGGGTTTTTAGTCTTTTTAGGTTTTTAGGTGTTTTAACTGTTTTTAGGGTTTTATAGTTTTCTCAGGGTTTTTGGGGGTTTTTAGGGTTTTTTATGTTTTAGGTCTTTTTAGCGATTTTTATGGTTTTTTAGGATTTTAGGGTTTTTAGGGTTTTAGGTTTTTATTGTTTTTTCTGGATTTCAGGTTCTTTTGAGTTGTTAGGGTTTTAGTGTTTTAGATGATATTAATGTTTTTAGGGGGTCTAAATGGTTTTTAGAGTTTTAGTGTGTTTTCAGGGTTTTATGTTCTTTTGTGGGTTTTATGGGTTTTATGGGTTTTAAGGGTTTTAAGGGTTTTAGGGTTTCTATGGTTTTTAGCGCTTTTTAGGTTTTTAGGGGTTTAAGAGATTTTAGGATTTTAAGGCTTTCTTGGGGTTTTTCTGGGTTTTTAGGGGTTTTTTGCATTTTCAGTTATTCTTAGGTCCGTTTTATGTTTTTATGGGTTTTTATTATTTTTATGGATTCTGAGGGATTTTAGGGATTTTAGGGTTTTTATGGGTTTTGGAGGATTTAGAGGCATTTTTTGAGTTTTTTGGGATTTTATGGTTTTTAGAGTTTTTTTAGCATCTTTAGGGGTTTATGTGGGGTTAAATTTTTTTAGTAGTTTTTATGGATTTTATGTGTTTTTTAGTGTTTTATGGTTTTTAGTGGTTTAATGGTTTTTATAGTTTTTTGGGGTTTTAATGTTATTTTACGATTTTTAGAGTTTTTAGTTTCAAGTGGTTTTACGTTTATTTTGGTTTTTAAGGTTTACTAAGGGTTTTTTATGGTTTTTAATGTTTTTTTGTTATTGTGGAATTTTAGTGCTTTTAGGGTGTCTATGTTTTTCGAGGGTCTTTAGGGTTTCTTACAATTTTTAGGATTTTTATGATTTTTGGGGTTTTAGGGTTTTTTATATTTTAGGGGTTTTAAGTTTTTTCATAGTTTTTAAACATTTTTAGGGGTTTAAATGGTTTTAATAGTTTGTAGCCTTTTTTAAGATTTTTATGGGTTTTTTGTTTTTTAAGGTTTTTATGGGTTTTAGGGTTTTTAGGGTTTTTAGTGTTTTTTGGGTTTTTATAGGTTTTAATGTTTTTATATTTTTATGCTTTTATTATAGTTTCTTATGGTTTATTAGGTTTTTTACTTTTTTTTGAATTTTAACGGGTTTTAAGATTATAGGGGATTTTAGGGTTTTTATGGATTTTGAGGGTTTAGGGTTTTAAGGGTTTTAAGATTTGGGGGGGGGGGGGTTAAGAGTTTTTTTGAGTTTTTTTTGGTTTTTTAATGTTTTATGAGTTTTTTAAAACTTTTTGGGGTTTAATTTTAATTTTTTATTTTTAATGGGTTTGTAGGTTTTTATGGACTTTTATGGTTTTAAGGGTTTTCGTTGTTTTTAGTGTTTTATGGACTTTTATGGTTTTTTGGGTTTTTTGGGGTTTTATGTGTTTTTAGGTTTTTATAGTTTTCCAAGGGGTATTTAGGTATTTATGTTTTCTTATATTTTTAGGGATTTTTAGTGGGTTTTATGATTTTTATCAATTTTTAGGGTTTTTAGGGATTTTGAGGGATTATATGTTTTTTATTGTTTTAAAGGATTTTTTTTGTTTTTTGGTTTTTATGGGTTTTAATATTTTTATGGGTTTTATGATTTTTTAGTGGTTTTTTATGGTTTAAGGTGTTTTTTAGATTTTTATATATTTTTAGGGAGGCCCAAATGTGATGTGAATCTGGGATGAATGAGCCTAGAGTGTTGTTGTGGTAAGTGGCGGTAGGGAGGCCCAATGGTTGTGGCAGTAGTTGACTCCTAGAGTGGTGAGATGTATCATTTTATGCATGTGGGTGTTGGGTAGGACACCACGGATGATGGAACAGGTTAAATCTAGGATTACCCATTGATGTGAAAGTTGTTTCTGTTGAATATTTTCTTTATTTATCTACTTTACGTTCTTCGCGGAATGAGGTAGATGGTCTTGCATATCCTTATTCTACAAGAGGAGAAAATTCAAGAGTTATGAAACGTGATTTCTATGTTTAGATTCTTGAGTATAGATGGGACTATTCTCCTACTGTAGGTGGGAAAGACTCAATGTGTATCTCATCTACTCACCGTGTGAAGCCCCTTATGTTTGGTAGCTTAGAATGATTTTCTAGAAGGCTTGGGAATATTGAAAATGGTAATGTTTTCAAATAAATTAATAAATTTTGTTTAACCTTCCACATCCATTAATTATTTTAATGGTATTTTTCATTTAATTTATATTCTTTCTTTGTTTCGGGAGTTTCCCTTTCTTTTTTGGAAGGAATGGTGGGTTTTCGTGATTTGGTCCCAATCATAACCTCATTTCCATATTTAAAAAACAAATTGTTTTAAAACTCATTAATTTTTCAATAGTTTTCATCCATTCCAATTACTACTTGGCCTCCCCTCACCTATTAAAACCATTATATCCTTTTGGACCCCTTAGGAACACATTATCATTTTGGATTTGGGTGATTTAGTTGGGCATTGGGCCAACCCGAGAGATCATTTCTTACTTTAAAAAATTAATTCGTTAATATCTCATTCATTTTTTAATGTTTTTTGGTGATTATAACTCAAAATAAAATCCAAAATTCCTAGGCACGCCTCCATGTTTGGGTCTCCCTCCTTAGAGCTGAGTTGCATCGCGGATTGGGGAGAAATTTCTCAATGTTTCGCAAATAGTCCAGATTTGATAAGGTAATTGTTCCCTCCATAAATCATTCAATTTTTATTCTTTTTCACCCATTTTATTCCCCACTTTACCTCCACATCCCCATTTGATCCTCCCTATTAGTTTTGGTTTCTTGGCGATTCAACCTTCGGTGGATTTGGGGCAATTTATTCAAGATCACTCAAGTATGTGGGTTTCCTTCCTTCCTCCCATTTGATTACAGTTTCTTCCATCATCTCAAGGTTTCTTCTATTATTATTGAATTTCCTAATGTACATCATGTAGGGATTCGAACTAAGGGTTTGATTTTGACTTTCTTGGTCCAATATTGTGGTTTTATGTTCGTTTTCACTCCCTTATTGTGCGACGATGGTGCGGTAGAAGTTCCGCACAAGTATTGAAGGAGTTTAAAATATATGGTAGGTGATTCCATGTATAGGAAATTTATAATGATTTAGCTTTCTGGATTTATATTCTTTTATGTTCCTATATCATTATTTTTAGTGCGAAAACAATTTTTGGTAGATTTTGTTAAGAGGTTGATTTTTATGTGCCAATGTTTTGTAAAAATGGGTGTTTTTACTTGTTCATTCCATGTTGCACCAATTGGTGTTGTTTTATAATTATTGGAGTGGATTTATAAAAACATTTCAGTGCTGAAAATTCTACTTTGGTGTAATATTGGAATTCTTTTTGTGTTAAAAAATGGATTGTAAATGGATTTTTTGTTCAATGTTTTGTTATAACATGTGTAATTTTTTATAGAAATTCTAAGAGTTTGTTTGAGTTATTCAAATACTTAAAAGCATGTTTAGATATGGTTTTGAGTGTGTGTGACCAGAAATTGTATTCTTAGGTATAAATGTAATTTGGTACCAAGTGGAACTTTTTTGAGAACAGAGAGGGAAACTCATATATCTAGGGGGCAGAAGTGTATTATCATGCTAGTGATCCAGAGTGGTTTTGTCCCTATTTCACCTAGAAAGTTTGACGTTAGAAACACTAAAATAACTATTATTATGATCATGTTGGGAAGAAATTGGTTATGGGTGATTCCCATACTAGTGGATCGTTCATAAGAACGAATATTATTATGGGTAATTTCACACTGAGATGTGAGGTACATGGGCCTCACAACTAACTAGTTCCTATGGGTGTTCTCATGTTGAGTTCTCATTGATTATTTTGAATTTATCTTTGGATTATGGTGTGTTTGGATGTAAAATTTAGTATGTTACATGTTTTATTTAAATGTACCTATTTTTTAATGTTAACCTTTTTGAAAACTATTTTCATTTAAAAGATGAACATTTAGAAATTATTGCAACCATTATTTGTTTATAACACTTGCAAGATTGTTATCTTATAATGCATGTCACATGGAATATTTGGGTGGTATCCTATTGGGGTTAATATCACACCCTACATACACCTTTGGGTGTATGTATACTTGGTTATTTTTGACACATGTAAGGGCAAGGATTTGGGAGACAACGGTTTGGGTTACTAGTTTCTTCTGTTGTGCGGTGTTGTGGATACAACTTGAGGGTGATGACCCCTTGTCGTGTTGTGGTCTTTGGGTTGTATTTTATTCTACTATTGATGTTTTTTACCCCTTGGGTAATGTAAAAAACCTTGTATTACGTTCAAAATTATTAATTAAGTCTTGTTTGGAATGAATTTTTAGATTCATTTTATTGATTGTTTTTTGTTGTCTTATGTACTAGAATTTGGGTAAATCATTCCCAACCCATTATTTATGATACTCGGGCACTTGTTCAAGACCGTGGGGATAGGGAATTCCCTTAGGGAAATTCCACGGACTTGGTCACATGCTGGTTTTAATGTAGAACAGATTTGTTTCATGACTAAATGGAATCAGATGAGGTTAATGTTTTTGGGTTATATTATTATTTTTAGATGAGTTGGGATAAATAAGAGCTAGAAATGTCGAGTATTGGAGTTTTGGTCCCGAGTAGGGTTCCCGACCCACACTTCTCGTGATAGACCTCGAGTCACCATGGTATGTTGGAATTGTTTTTTTGACTTCACTACCAAGTGAGGCGTGTGGGCTGCAGACTGCATGTGGACATCGGGTGGGGGTGAAGTAGTAGTTTATTTTATTATTGTAATGTATTTGGATTATTTATACTATATTTTATTGATTAAATTTTTCATAACTTATTTATTAAATTTTTTCTCTTGTGATAGTTTCCTTTTGTTGCAATATTCCTCCCTGAAAAGCTCCCATGCACCCATAGGAGGAAGCTGGAGAGATTTATCCCTTACCGCTTGATCAGAGGCTAGTAGAGGCTTTGATTCACGATATACAAGATCTAGGAAATCGAATGGATCCTATTACTACTCTTGTTAGAGAATATGAGACCGGTCCTAGGAAGGATAAATCCCAAGTGTTTCTAAAAAACAAGCCTCCTACTTTCTGTGGTAGCACATAACCCTTAAAAGTAGGGGAGTGGAACGAAAAAATTGTGTTCATATTTGAGTTCCCGGACACACCTAAGGAGGCCAGGGTGAATTTTTCCTCTTTCTTTCTAGAGGGTACGAGCCTCAGGTGGTGGGAATCAGTGCTTTAAGATGGGAATCATGAGCATATAGGATAGAAGGACTTCAAGGATATCTTCAATGACCAGTGTTGCACTGATGTTTTTGCATATGCTCAATCTATAGAGTTTATATAACATGTTCAGGGGGATATTTCAGTGGTGCTGTATGCCAATTTATTTTTCTAGTTGGTCTGGTATGCTCTCTAAATGATCTTCAATGAGAAGATGAAGGTTGAGAAGTTCAAGAGGGGTTTGCGGCCAAAGATCTATTCCCAGTTCTTCTTGTTCAAGATGAAAAACTATAATGAAGTGGTTGATAGAGAATTCATGGTGGACATCAATGATAAGGGGGGGTTTGGTTTCTCTAGGATGATGTTAGTAAAGGTAAGTGGATGTACTTCTGAGAAGAAAAGGAAGCGAGAGGAGAAGGGAAATAAGGGAGGTGGCATCTCAGACCAACCATCCATGTAGTTTTATTCGGTGCCTTCTAATGTGAGGTCCATTGTGTGCCACAAGTGTGGGAGGCCATGGAACATCCTACCATCATTAAATTTTCTTCATAATCATTTTTATTAGTGTGGTGGTATGGGACACATACAATACTTTTCAAGCATGGCATGTGCAGTCCAAAGTGGGGCGGGATCAATGGCTTCAAGGGGAGTGTCAACATAGTTAGGGCCATCAAAGACAGTGGGATATTGGTTTGGTGGTCATGTTAGTAGGCCCAGATCATCTTCCAGAAAGAGCCAGTTCAGGGTAGCGCCCTAGGAGATCAGCCATTCTCAGGCATAGACTATGCATCTTCATGCGATGGATCGGGCACAAGAGGGATCAGAGGCAGGACTGTTGACTATTCAAGGTACCATTCTGATTCCCTATTCTATATATTCTACTCATTTGGATACCGTTTATTCTATTTTAGTCATCTCTACCTATATATATCACATGTTGAATTTTCCAACCGATCTATTTTCCTTTGCGATATAGTTGGTGACACCGGAGGGAAAAAAGGAGTAGGGTCTCAAGTTCCCATCATGTGAGATTTCTTTGTCAGGGGTTGAGATGGTGTGAGACCTCCTAGTATTATATATGGATATATTTGACATTATACTTGGTGTGGATTGTATGGTACACTTTCTAGCAAACATTTATTTCTATAGGCAGTGGGTGAGTTTCAAATCACATGATGGCAGTCTGTAGGTTTTTTGTGGGGAATTGGATCCTCGGTCGGGTCGTGTGGGACCTCCACTCCCAAAGTTGGGGAATATTATATTCTAGTTATCATCAATCATACTATAGGATGATGGTAGTTCTCTTGAGGGTGGGTAACCTCATATATTGGATGAGTTCTCGGAGGTATTCCAAGATGATTTTTCAGGAATTCCCCTAGAGAGGGACGTGGAGTTCTTGATCGATTTGGTGCTAGGAACATAGCTGATATCTCTTCCCCCATATCAGATTCCCCACCAATGAATTGAGGTAATTAAATATTTAGCTGGAAAATTAAAAATCCAAAGGATTCATTTTCTCGAGAATCTCTTCTTGGGAAGCTCCTGTTCTCCTTGCAAAGAAGGAAGATGGGTCCCTCCACCTGTGTATTGATTACCAGAAGCTGAACAAGGTAGCCATTAAGAACAAATGTCTTTTACCCCGAATAGATTATATTTTTGATCAGTTGATGGGGAAAAATTGGTTTTATAAAATATATTTGCATTTGGGTTACAATCAATGCAGGGTGAAAGAGTCAGATATCCCGAAGACAACCTTCTGAAGTAGGTACATCCACTCTGTGTACTTGGTCATGCCCTTCAGATTGACCAACGCTCTATAATTATTTATGGAACTAATGAATATTGTGTTCCACCAATATATCAACTCTTTCATTTTGGTATTCTTTAATGACATCTTGGTTTACTATAGATCTGAGGATGAGTAAGAACATCATTTCAAGATCGTGTTGGACACTTTTTGGGATCACTACCTTTATGAAATGTTGTCCTAGTGCACCTTATGGAACAGAGCGGTGATGTTCCTAGGGAATGTGATCTCGGAGTAGGGAATTTTGGTGGGCCCTGAGAAGATTAGTGCAGTTATTTTGTGGGAGAAGCTGAAGAACGTGTTCAAGATCAGTAGTTTCCTCAGCCTGTATGGTTAATACAGGCAACTGTTTTGGGATTTCTCTTAGCCTGCTTCTCTCTTGACCGCGCTCACCCAGAAAGGGGTGAAGCTTGTTTGTGGACCCCGAATTTCAAGAATCCTTACAGGAGTTGGAGAGGTGGTTGAACACCTCCCCTGTGTTGATAATGATAGAATCTTGAAAGGGACATATGCTGTATTTTGATTCTTTAGTTATGGGTCTCAGGTATGTGCTTATGCTGGATGATCAAGTGGCGGCATATGTCTCCCTCCATCTCTGACCACATGAAAATAATTACCCGATCCATGACTTGTAGCTAATATCTATGATGCATGCTTTGAATAAATTAAATCAATACCTATTTGGTGAGAAGTTTTTGGTCTATTTGGATCACAAAACCATGTCCAACATCTTCTCTCATATGGATCTCAATTTGAGGCTGCACCGCTATATTAAGTTCTTATAGGGGTTCAACTTTTACATTGTCTATACCACAGGAAAGGGAAATGTGGTGGCCGATGCTTTGAGTAGAAATGTACTAGTTCAAGCCTTGAGGAAGCCATGTGATTAGTGGACTCTGATGGAGCTGTTTTTTCAGATGCATGTGGAGATGATGGAGAAAAATGGATGTATTTTCTTGGAAAGAATTTAGTTGACTCCTTCTCTCTTGGAGTTGATTCAGCAAGAATATCCCAATGATGAGCTTTGTCAGCAGTCAAGGCTATTTCTTCATGTCAAGGAGATGGCTATTTATTGGTCATCGTCTCCCGAGGGAATCTTGTGCTTCAAGGGCCATTAAGTAGAGTGGTCACGTCTACAGAAGGTGGTGATGCAGGATATCCACAAGTCTTAGTAGGTTGTCCATCCAGGTGAAACCAATATGTATTATGATGTACGATGACAGTTTTGGGGGCCAGGTATGAGACTATACATAGCTTAATTTGTGTCGAAAAACTACACATTTCTGAAGGTGAAAACATATCACAGAAGGCCATCCGGTTTTCTATAGCCATTAACCATTCCTACCTGGAAGTGGGACGAGGATTCCTTGGAATTCATTGTTGTCCTACCCCGTACACCTTGGGGTAAGAATTCCATTTGGGTGGTGATTGATTATCTGACCAAATCATCCCACTTTATTCTTATAGTAGATAAATCTAAAGTGGATGATTTGGGCAGATTGTATCATCAAGAGGTGTTAAGGCTTCATGGTGTTCCATATATAGTTGTATTGGATAGAGACCCCCATTTCACTTCTGGATTTTGGGATTTCCTTCAGAAGGCCTTGGGGTTTCAGATTAAAATGAGCATGGAAAACCATCCTTAAATAGATGGTCAGATAGAGTGGGTGAATTAGATTTTGGAGGACATTATCTATTCATGTGATTTGGACTTTGGAGGTTCCTGGGATAGCCATTAAGGATTGGTTAAGTTATCTTATATTAGCAGTCACCAATCCAAAATCTGAATGGCTCCCATTTAGGTGCTCTATGATCGGCCTTATCATCCCCTCCAATGTTGGGATAAGGTTGGTGAAACCTCACTGTTGCCACCGAGTCTTGAGTAGGAGAAATATTAGAAAATCACATTGATCAAGAAGAGTTTGTTGATATCTCAGTGTCACTAGAAATCATTTGTTAATCAGAGGCATTGAGACAAAGAGGTTTCAGTGGGTGATTAAGTGTTTTTGAAAGTGGTCCCTCGTCTGGGTCATCGTCATTCTGGAAAGTAGGGAATGATTACCCCGAGGTATGTTAGACATTTTGAGATTATTGACATGATTAGAAATGTGGAATATATGTTATCTTTTCCTTCTCAGTTTACATCTTTCCATGATGTTTTCCATGTCTCACAACTGAAGAAGTATAACCTGTATCTGTCCCATGTGCTGAATTAGGAGGAGTTGGATATAGAGCTAGATCTGTCTTTGGTTGAGTGACAAGTGTGTATTTGGGACTCCTGAGAACAATTTATTTTTGGTAAGACTAACCTTATGGTTCGATTCCTCTGGAAACATGGGACTAATGAGAATGATACATGGTATCAGAAGTCTTTTGTCAAAGAGTAGTTTTTGTTTCTCTTATTTGATCAGGCTTCAAGCCGATTTTCTGAGGGTGGAATGTTTTTATGGTGGGGATAATTTTCACATACATGACTTATTTTAAATATATTTTTCATTTAATTAATATTATTTATTTTTTTGGGGTGTTTCCTATGCATTTTTTGAGGAAATGGTGGGTTTTCATGATTTGGGTCCAACCATAATCGCATTTCCAGATTTAGAAACTATTTTTTCTCTATTATAACTACATCTTTTTTGAACATTTTTCATCCATTCCAATTTTTACTTGGTCTCCACTGACCTATGAAAACTACCATATCCATTTGTACCCCTTAGAAATTCATTATAATTTTGGATTTGGGTGATTAAATAGGCATTGGGCCAACCCGTGAGCCCATTCACTACATAAAAATGATTAATTCTTTAATATCTAATTCATTGAATAATTTTTTTGGGTTATTCCATCTCCCAATAGAATACAACATACCAATACGTTCCCCCATGTTTGTTTCTATCTTTTTGGAGCTCATTTTCATTACAGATTAGGGTGAAATTTTTGAGGATTTCTAAAATCATCCAAATTTGAGAAGGTAATTTGTTTCCTCCAAAAATCATACAATTTTCACTATTTTCCCCCCATTTTAGTTCTCACATGACCTCATAAGAATCATTTGATTTTCCCAATATGTTTTGGTTTCTCGGAGATTCAACCTTTGGTGGATTTGGGGCAATTTCTTCAATATCTCTTAAGTAAGTGGGTTTCCTTCCTTCCTCCTCCCATTTTCTTAGGGTTTCTTCAATATTCTTTGGTTTTCTTCCATTTTAATTGATTTTACCAATGTAAAACATGTAGGTATTTGAAACTAGGGTTTTATTTTGATTTTATTAGTCTAATATTGCGGTTTAATGTTCGTTTTCACTCCCTTGTGGTGCGACGATAGTGTTGTTGAAGTTCCACACAAGGATTTGAGGGTTTTAAAATATATGGTAGGTGATTTCATGTGTAAGAATAGTATACTGAGTTATCATGCAAGATTGTTTCTATTTTATGTTCCTCTCTCATATTTTTTGAGTGCGAAGACTATTTTTTGGCAGCATTTGTTAAGCGGTTGATTTTTAAGTGCCAATTTTGTGTGAAAATGAGTGTTTTTTACTTGTGAATTCCATGTTGTACCAATTGGTTTTGTTTCATAATTCCTGAAACAGATTTATAAAACTGTTATAGTGCTGAAAAGTTTGGTTTGGTGTAAAATTGGTATGCATTATTTTAAAATAGGTATTTTAAATGGATTTTATGTTCAATGTTTTGTTATAACTTTTGTAATTGTTTTATGGATATTCTAAGCATTTGTTTGATTTATAAAAATAGGGAAAATCATGTTAAGATACTATTTTGAGTGTTTATGATAAGAACTATTAATTTTATGTATAAATGGAATTTTTTAGCATGAGGATATTTTTTGAGAACAAAGAGGGAAATCCTAGTATCTAGGTGGGCAGACGTGTACTAGCATGCTATTGATCCAGAGCGGTTTTGTCCCTATTTTACATAGAATGTTTGAAGTTGAAAATGATAACAAAACTATGGTGATTATGATTTTGGGGAACACTAGGTTATCGTCAATTCTCTTACTATTGGCTCGTTCACGAGAACAGATATATTTATGGTTTCCTTCACACACAAATGTGAGGTACCTGGGGCTGACAACTAACTAGGGCTTAGGGGTGTTCCTGTGTGGAGTGCTCATTGACTATTTGTACATTATCTTTGGATTATGGTGTGTTTGGATGCAAAATTCAATAGATTAAATGTTTTATTTAAATATAATTTTCATTAATGTTACCATCATTGAAAACTATTTTCATTTAAAAGATGCACCGTTAGAAATTATTTCTACCATTCTTTGTTTAAAACAATTGTAAGATTTTTATCTTATATTTCTTGTCACATGGAATATTTGGGTGGTATCCTATTGGTCTTAGTCTCCCACCATACTTACACATTATGGTGTAAGTATACTTGGTTATGTTTGACATAGGTAAGGGAAATGTATTTGGAGACGACGGTTCAGGTATCTTGTTGCTTCCATTATGTGGTGTTGTGGAGACAGATCATGGGTGTTAACCCCTTGTCATGTGGTGGTATTTTGGATTTATTTTTTGCTAATTTTTTAGTTTAGGACCCCTTGTTTCATGTTAAAAACATTTTGTTCAGTACTGAAATTTTAATTAAGGCTTTTTTGGCATGAATTTTCATATTCAGTTTATTGATAGTTTTTTTGTTGTCTTATGTATCCAAATGTTGGTAAATCATTCCCAAAAAATTATTTATGATAACTAGGAACATGTTCCAGCCTAGGAGGATAGGGAACACCCTTCAAGACTTTCCACATGCTAGGTTGGGTGTCTATTTTAATGGAGACCATATTCAGTTCGTGACATAACGCATGGGGTTGGACCTTACGGGATGAAGTTCTGATGTTATTGATTTTAAGGAGCCGTCAAATCAGTAGGGTTATTCCAAGAGGGCATGGAGATTTCTTGTGATGTTAATGTAAATAAATAATGGAAATCATAATAGTTAATTAATTTATCAAAAATTAATTAACATAAATTTCAACTAATAAAATGGGATATAGTAATTTAATGAATCTCTTTAAATGGTTGTGTGCTTATAGGATATCTAGTATTAGTAGTGGTAGCTAGGATTCCAAGAGACGTTAGCTAAAGTTGAATCTAAGACTAGGTTTTTCCCGTAGTTTGGTTGTGAGATATGTTATATTCTGTACCTTTTGTGTTTCTATACACTACTCCACCATGTCAGTTAGGGCAACATACACCCTGGGGATTCTGAGCCCTGGGGGGTGTTTTCCCTAACATCCCCGGTGGGAGGATTGATGTCTGAATACCCCCTTGGAAACCACTATCTTCTTTTGGTAGTTACTTGTGCTAGAATGCACGACAATTATTTTTTCCCATATATGTTTGTATAGGGTTTTAATAGATTCTGGTTTATTCACACACATATATTCTGGATATAGTTTTCTATGGACTACTATAGATGTAATGTGTATAGGCTGTGATAGCTTGAGGATGCTTACTTGGTGTATGGGATGTAATGGATTGAGGTATAATACCCGATGTATGATACACGCTATGTGAGCTATGGTGGCTCCCAGAAACTACCTAATACATGCTATGCGAGTAGTTTTGTTCATCCTCGTACCAATCGATCAACCTTCACACATAACGAGCTCTCATTACTCCTAATCATAGGCACTCAGCCTTTACAAGAAAGCAGACAACCCAGGCCCTATACAGAATTAACATTATCAAAGAACTGGTTCTTATTCCATCTTGAATTAACAGATTTATTATTTATAGTTTCCAACTATGGGAAACCAAACCAAAATGATATCACAAGCTATCAAAAAATTAATTAAAAAAATTATTTTATAATTTCCTTAATCATTTATCAACAAGCATCAACATGCTTCATGTTCATCAACCAGTTCCATTATACATGCATACCTACTTCAATTTGATTATCATCAACTTACAAAAACAAAAACCAGATTCATTAAACATCCCTATTTATCATTTATCCAATTCATTATCAATTAATTTTTGATTTACATTCTATAAAATTTCCATCAAAGAAAATATGCTCACCAAGAAAGGAATAAGTATCACACTATCTAGAAAATCAAGACGCAACACATTTTTTGGAAAAAATCGACCTTGAGGCATTACATTACGTGAAAGGGGATTTCACATTGTGTAATTCCCTCATGATGTATGTTTTAAATGTTTTACAGCCAATTGGTTTTATCAAGACCTATAATTAAAATGGATCTCCATAAACCCCAAGAGATCTAATGACCCTCTCCTCAGTGATTTTATGATTCCTTCGTCATGTAATGATCACCAGATCCCTTCTTTGATCCGCAACAAGTTTTCTTCAATATGAGGTATGATCTACCACAATTCTTGAGGTTTCTTCGATATGTTCACATCAGTTTTTACATTCCATGCATTGGGGCATGATCTCCATGTTTCTGATGGGGTCTTCTTCGTTGTTGGTTGGTGCGGTTGTGCCACAGGATCCTTAGGTGGATGCATCTCATGTGGGAGAGGTGATCATGATCTTTTTCTTTGATATACTCTCATGAAAATAACATTAATGGCCTTTTAAGGTATGTGATTTTTTGATTATCTTTTTATTTATTTTAAATTTTTGAGTTATCATGATATTTCCCTTTATATTGCATTGAAATTGAACAAATAATTATATAAACCGGATTAATGAAATTTGAATCAAATAATGGTTAGAATAATATTTTTTTTATGGAAATTGTTAATGAATTTAAATCCATAATTAATTGATATTTAATTGGGTAAATGATAAATATGCTTGTTTAATGATTCTGGTTGTTGTCTTTGAAATTTGATGATAATAAAATTGATGAAAATATCCTTGTATAATTCAATTGGTTGACGAACCTGAATATGGTGACACTTGTTGAAAAATTAATAGTGTCATGATAAATTAATTGACTAATTAATTAGGTTATAGCTTGTTTCTTTGGTTGCCTATAGTTGGAACCTATTAATAATGAATTTGTTAATTGAAGATGGAATAAGAACTGATTGTGTGATAAAGTTAATTCCTTGAGAAGAGATATAATGACCCCCACCTTCGGTTGTACATTAAATAAACTATGGCCCTAAAAGTGTACCCCTCCAAGCTCAGCAATGTAAGAAGAGAGATAATCCCCCCCCCAAGTCATGCCTCCAGTAGGCCTTGGGTTGGTGACTAGCACTGAGGGTATAGTAAACAATGAAATAGGAGGAATTACCCTCTTAGAGAACACATTCATAAGGGAGAGAAAATATAGAAACCAACCAACTCCTGATCAGACAAAAAAGAATAATAAATCTCAAGTACACATATGTATAGTCATGAAATAACTACTACAACTAAAAGTGAAAACTGCAAGTACCAAAATAAATTAAAATGAAAGTGACCATAAATCCCAAATTGATCCTGCAAAACCCCACGCTTGTACTAACCAAACATACCTCCATCCTTCTCTAATTTACCTAATAAATAGTTTATATAACGTTGTGTGAGTATAAAAGAATACTCATTAGGATCCTCCTCGGAACTTCTCATTCAAAATTAAAGAAATCATGCTAAATCATAGTGAACAATAAGTGAAACTAACTCATCACCTAATGAGGTATACTATATTACCATACTCACCATGGATTATATCACCAAGTATCACATAAAATAGTATATTATATAATAAATAATTTCAAGGGAACCCTGCTACCACTTCCCCACTAGTTTTCCAATTTTCCCCAACATCGCACATCCAAAGCATCTCTCTCAAAAAGGCTAGCCCAAAGACACCTGGGCATAGCACCATAACATGCACCACATGAAACTCACAACCATAACCAGAAAACCAAAAGTAACCATGTTTTTTATGAGATCCACCACTACTTTCATAGCTTGTATCATACATCAGGTATTATACCCCAAGCCATTACAACTCATACACTGAGTAAGGATACTCAATCCATAACAGCCTATACATGTTACACCGAAAATAGTCCATAGGAAACTATATCCGGAATATATGTGTGTGAAAAAACCACAAGCTATTAAAACACTCTACACACATATATGGGGAAAAATAACTATCATGCATATAAGCACAAGTAACTAAAAAGACAAGAGATTAGGGACAAAGGGGGTAGTCATCCATCCATCTCCCACTGGGTTGTTGGGGTAAACACCCCTAGGGCTCAGAATCCTTAGGGTGTCAATTTCCCTGACCGATAGGATTTAGTAGCTTATAGAACCTCAAAACGCATAGATTATAATATAGATCACAACCACACTATGGGGAAAACCATGTCATAGATTCAACTATAGCTAACTTCTCTCAGAATCCTGGCTTCCATTAAAAAGACTAGATATCCTATAAGCACAAAACCATTTAAAGATCTACATTAATTCACTTTATACATTTTTCAGTTTCAATTTACATTAATTATTTCATTGGATATTAATTAACCATTATGATTTCCCATATTTCCTTACATTAGTATCATAAGTAAGTTACATGCCCTCCAGGCATAACCAAACTGAGTCCATAGCTCCCCAGAAATAATAAACTCAGCACTCCATCCCTGGAAGCTCCAACCCCAAGGGATAAACATTATTTATTAATTTAGTTAAAAACATTATCATTTTATATATTCCTATGAATTCAAGAAAATAATTCTAAGATACCAAACACAAGGGCTTCAACACGGGGAGTAGATAAGCTACCTGTCGAGTCTTTTCCACGTATAGCAGGAGTGTAGACTCATCTATCCTCGAGTAGCTAAACACAAAAAGCATGTGCTATACCATATACATATGATCCTGTTTTGGAAGGAGGGTAAGCCAAAACATATGCCACAAGTAGTGGGGAATGTAAAGAAGATAAAAACAATAGATTCAACAACAACCACTTTCACATAAATGGATAAGCCCATCTTTAACCATTCCATCATCATCAGTATCCTCCCCAATGCCAACATGCATGAACTGATGCATCTCACCACTCTAGGCATCAACTGCTACCACAACTGCTGGACCTCCCTACCTGCACATACCACAAAAACCCTCCAGGCTCAGCCATCCCAAGATCACCTAACAAGCGAGCCTCCCTACCCCAACAAACACAAGTCTCATATCTAGAGCACATCACAAGTAGTAGGAAAAAACATAGTAATGATCTCTTGGTCCCAAAGAAAGGCATTCATCCATAAAAAAATGATCTCTCATGATTACAAAGCGCAGGCACTCAACCATTACAAGCAAGAGAACAACTCAGGCTCTACAAGTCATTAAATTTTTTCACTCAACTGGTTCTTATTCCTTCATGAATTAACAGATTCATTATTCATAGGTTTCAACTATTAGAAAACTGTGCAACATGCTATCCCATGCTATCACCAAATTAATTAAATAGTTAGTTTATCCTGACTATAATCATTTATCGATAGACATCTACATTCTTGAGATTCATCAACCAATTCCATTATACATACACATTTTCATCAATTTGATTATCATCAAATTACGACAAAAATAATAGAATTAATTAAACTTTCCTCTTTATATTTTATCCAATTAATTAACAATTAATTATAACATTATGTTATTTACCAACTTCTAACAAGAAAAATATTCCCAGGAAGCAAGTAATTGATATCACAATGTATAGCAAATCAAGAGGAAAACCGTTATCACAGTATAAAATTATATTTATGTGATCGATACCAATTTCTTTAATCCAGTTCATATAATTATTAGTTTATTTTCCTTACGATCGAAAGGGATAAATCATACTAGATCTATGAATGTACATAAGTAAATAGATAATCCAAAAACCACATACCTCAAAAGGTCGTTGATGTTATTCGCATGTTAATGGATCAATGTAATGGATCACGATCACCTCTCCCGCAACAACTACATCTAACCACTGATGCCACACAACAACCACACAAACCAACCACCAAGAATACTCCATTACCACCATAGAGATCATGATCCAGCACATGGAAAGGTGAAATAGAAGTAAATAGATTGAAGAAACCTCAACAACCGAGGTAGATCATACCTTATATCAAATATGGGTCACTACGGATTGAATAAGGGATATAGGAATTATTACTTGATGATGGAATCCCCAAAATGATGAAGGGAGGGTCATCGAGTCACCTAGGTTTGAGGGAGATCCAATTCACCAATAGGTTTTGACAAAACTATATGGACGGAATACACTGAATACATACATCATTGGGGAAATACATGATGTGTAATCCCCTTTCACATTATGTAATACCTAAAGGTTGAGTTCCTCTGAAAAAATCTTGGCCTCTAAATTTTATTTTGTTTTTCAAACCCTGAAGTATTTCACCCACTAAATCCCTCTTTCACACGATGAAAAATTCTACATGTCATGAAGGTTTATTGGACAACACATGAAATAGTATTTCCTGTCATTTAATGTTTTTACATGACGTGTAATCCCTTCCTTCCAGGTTTTAATTAATCAAACTCTTCCAAACTTCTTCCAAGCCACCTTCGAGCACTTAGTTATTCAAAAACATGCAAAGGTTTGATTTATGTGGATCCAAGACCTTACATCAGATTCCACTTACACATTCTCATCCTCGAGAATCGAAAACCAACCTGAAGAGGAAATAGAAAGGGGTCATCTAAACAGCCACCCTGGGAGATACCACTCAGGCTATCACCACCACTGGATCTCACCAACTCAAAAAAAGAATAAGAGAAAAACCACACAAAAACAACAACCATCTACCAAAAACTATCTCGGGGGAGATACCACTCAAAACAGAGCAAGACACAATATGAAATAAGAGAAATCCATTGCCTAACATAAATAGTCTACAACCACCAAACGAACAACATAACAAGATAAGATCTAAACATAAAATATCTCAGGGTACTGAGTATGTATCTTTGACTCACATTCCAAATTACTCTACTACATTTAATTTTTCCACCATAAGACACAAACCAAGGGGATAGCATGCCTGTGAAACACATTCTCCTAGTAGTCATGTATCTCTACAGGCCACTGCTTGAAGGTCACATAGTCCTCAACCTCGATCTTTTCCCAATCGATGATGTGAGAGTCAACAGGAAGATAATGACAAAGCTATAACACCTTAAAACATAGTGTATCCTACTCATTTGTGGGGGAAGTACTACCCAATATTCTATGACTCCAGCACAAGCCAACACCTCAAAAGGCCCACTAAATTGGAGATAAATATCACTCCCATTACCAAACCATCACTACCCATGATAGGGAGTCACCTTTTGAAACAGGTGACCCCCAAAACCAAACTCCATAGTTCTCCTCCTATGACGGACATAGTATTTATGGTGATCCAGTGCTACCTTCATCCTCTCATAAATCACCTGAACCATCTCTATAATATTCTGTATCAGCCCTGACCCGATAATTGTTGACTCTCCGACCCCAGTCCAACACAACAGATAACGGAATGTTCAGACATAAAAGGATTCAAATAGTGCCATACTGATGGTGGAGTGAAAAATATTATTTTAAGTGAACTCTACCGAGGGTAAGTACCTCATCCACGAAACTCTAAAATTCATAACTTAGGTACACAACTTGTCTTCAAGAGTCTAGATGGTCTGTTGTATCTGACCATCTGTATGCGGATGAAAAGCTGTGCTAAGGAATAACTGAGAACAAAAATAATTTTAGAGACCTCACCACACCATGGAGGAAGATCGAGGATCTCAATCAGAAATGATTTCATTGGGGCTCCACGGAGCCTTACCACCTCCTCTAGATACTGCCTTGAAAGAACATTCACTGATCGCGACTCCTTGATCGCTATAAAGTGGGATGATTTCATCAAACAATCCACTAACATACATATAGTTCCATAGCCTCCCTGATCTCATGGTAAACTGGAAATGATGCCCATTGGGATGTCCTCCCACTTCGAGTAAGGAATATCTAATGGCAAGAGAAACCCACCGGGATCATGGTCTTCGGCCTTCATCTTCTGGTAGACCAAACATCAAGACACAAACTCTAAAACAGCACTCCTCAACCCAGGCCACCAAAACTAAGTCCTCAAATCTTGGTACATCATTTTCACACCAGGATGTACCTCTAAAGGTGAACTATGGAACTCTCTGAGAACCATCTCACACATATTCAATTAAATAGAATGCTTTCACTGAAACAACACTCAATGTTGTTATTCCTCATAACAACCATCAGGGGACTCTCAATATACAACTCAGTCTCACAAGACCTTCACATAATGATCCTCCAATAGATATTCCTCCACCTATTTCTCCAAAGGTGACTGCAACATCATCTGAAAAAGACAACGTTTACTCCCAAGTTCTCACATATCGAGATGTAATGTTGAATGTTCTTCCATTACTCTCCATGAATCACCTAATTCCTGCACTACATCACTACACGACTTCCTACTCAACGCATTAGCTTCAAAATTCCAATATCTATGTGTATATGAAAATTTGAACTCATAGTCTTGTAAAAAATCCATCCATTGATGCTATTGAATGTTCAAGTTACATTGGGAGAAAAAATACCTCAAGCTCTTATGACTGATGAAGATTAAAAAATGCTCGCTGATGAGGTAATGTCTCCACAACTTTAGGTAAAACATCATCGCCACCAACTCAAGGTCATGGGTGGAATAGTCACGCACATGGGGATGTAACAGCTAAGGTCCATACAAAATAACTGATATCTACTACATTAGAACATAGTCTAAACCTAGACGCGAAGCATTAACAAACTTAAAATTTAACTCCTTATGCATAACCCCCTCCCCACAAAGTTTACCCCTCCTGCTCCAGTAATGTTATAAGAGAGATGATAACTCCATATTCCTGCTTTTAGAAGGCCTCAGGTAGGATACTAGCACATCGGGTATAATAAACACACAAATTGGAGGAATTTACCTAAAATATAACACACATGGAAGAGATAGATAAGATATAAACCAACCAACTCTTGATCATAACAAAAATTAAAATAAATATCATCTACAAATATTTATTTTCTTGTAAGAACTACAAAAAAATTAATGGGAAAACTATAAGTACCAAAATAATTTAAAATGTAATAAACCACAAAGCCCAAACAACTTCTACAAAACTCCAAGATAGTATCAACCATCCTCATCGCCAACCTGCACTAAGTGACTTAAAAATAGTTTATATAACATATGGTGAGTATATTAGTATTACTCAATAGGATCCTCCCTAGATCGTCTTGTGCAAAAGTAAAGAAAGCATGCTAAAGCATAGTGAAAAAAAGTGAAACTAAACTGTCACTTAAATATGTATACTATGTTCCCATCTTGACCATGGATACTCTCACCAAGTATCACATACAGGAGTATATAATGTAATAAATAATTTCAAGTGTACCATGCTACCAATTCCCCACTGTTTTCCACTTTTCCTTAATGTTGCATGTCTTAAGCATCTCTCTCAAAAAAGGCTGGCCCAAAGACACCTTAGTGTATCCCCACAACATAAACCTTATGTAACTCACCACTCTAACCACACAACCAAAACAAACTAGGTAGTTTTTGGGATCCACCATAGCTCACATAGCGTGTATCATAAATCAGGTGTTATACCTCTAGCTATTATAGCCCATACACAGAGTAAGGATCCTTAATCCATCACAACATATAAAATTATAGGAAACTATATCCAGAATATATGTGTGTGAAATAACCATAATCCATTACATCTCTCTACACACATATATGGGGAAAACCGACCACCGTACATACCAACACAAGTAACTACCATGAAAAGAGAGTGGGGAAAAGGGGGGGTATTCATCCATCCATCTCACCACCAGGATGTTATGATCATAGGGACGTAACAGATGAGGCCCATAAGAAACATCTGATATCTACTACATCAGAAAATAGACTAACCCTAGACACAAAGAATCATAAAAACCTGAAATTGAACTCCTTTTTTTGGAAATCAAAGAACCTGAGCACTAACAATATTCTCCTTCAGATACTCATAAAATTCCTAACACTGATCATTCCAGAGAAAATCATGATCATTTGTGGTCTTTTCTGATCATAAATCCTAAGGTATGTATTCTTCTAGGATGACTTGAACTTGATGCACCATTGATTAATAGAGTTATTACTGAACAATGAATTTGAAATTTCATACACACAAGGAAAGGGATATGTTGTAGCTAATGCACTGAGTAGGAAGTAGCGTAGTGATAAAATGAATGAATCATGTGATTCCTAGAGAGTAACGGAAGAAAATTCAGCATTACATCTCAGTATGGGAGAAGATGGGGGTGGATGTTTTCTTTTATACATGATGGCGCAGTCATCACTAGATTATTAGGTGGATGAATCCGAGTTGGGGGATCATGAAGTGAAGGTTTGGAGAGACTGAGTTGTTTTTAGTGAGGCCCCTAATGGTTAGTATAATGTTGAACAACACTGAGTGTTGTTTTAGGGAAGTATTTTTGTTAATTTTGTGATACTTGATATGGTTCTTAGAGAGTTCTATAGTTTTCCTTTATTGTTACATCCTATTATGAAAAATATGCACCGATATTTGAGGAGTCAGTTTTGGTGGCCTGGGTTGAAGCATGTAGTTGTGGAGTTTGTGTCTCAATGTTTGGTCTTCTAGAAGGTGAAGGTCAAGCACCACGTTCCTAGTGGGTTTCACCAGCTATTAGATGTTCCTTAGTGGAAGTGGGAGGACATCTCAATGGAATTAATTACTGGTTTACCTTAAGATCAGGGAGGCTATGATTCTATATGATTGGTAGTGGATCATTTGAAGAAAAAAACCCACTTTATAGTAATCAAGGAGTCGATCTCAGTGGATGTTTTGTCGTGGAAGTATCTGAAGGTGGTGGTAAGGATACACAGGGTTATGAGGTTGATCATGTCTGATTAAGATCCTCATTTTACCTATAGGGTGTGGAGAGGTCTCTATAATGCTTTTGGTTCTCATCTATTCCTTATCACTTCTTTTCATCCGTAGATGGATAGTCAGACAGAACAGACTATCCAAAATCATGAAGACATGTTGCACTCTTGTGTCCTAGATTTTGGAGGTTCATGGATGAAGAACTTACCCTTAGTTGAGTTCACATAAAATAATAGTTTTCACTCCACCATCAGTATGGAACCATTTAAAGCCTTGTATGGATGAACTTTCTATTCTCTATTTTTCTAGTCCAGGGCTTGAGAGTAAGAAATTATCATGATAGAACTAGTATAGAATACAGTATATATGGTTTAGGTTTTTCATGAGAGGAAGAAGGGAGATTAGGATCACTATATATCATATTCTAGTAATAGGTGGAGACCTATGGTGTTTGGATTTGGGGATCATGTGTTTCTAAAGGTGACTCCCTGTAATGGGAGTGATATTTTGGTCATGGGAGTAAGATTTATCCTCAGTTTTTTTATCCTTTTGAGGTGTTGGATTATGTTAGAGCCATGGAATATTAGGTAGCACTTCTCCCATAGATGAGCAGGATACATTATTTTTTCATGTGTCACATCTTTTTCATTATATTCTTGATGAGTCTCTAATTATTGATTGGGGATAGATCAATGTTATTGATGATACAACCATTAAGGAGTGACCTATAGGGATCTAGGGCCTCAGGGAGAAGGTGTTGTGTGAGATTGTTATCCCCTTGGTTTGTTTCTTGTGAAAAAATGGTGGTGTGGAGGAGTGTACATGGGAATGTGAGTTACAAATACACGCTTAGTACCCTAAGCTGTTTGACGATAAGATATTCTCTTGAAACATTGTTCATTTGGTGGTATTAGACACTTTATATTATGTTATGGATTTCACTTATTTCTTGTTGTTTATTTCTCTCTTTTGAGAGCTCTATCCCCTAGGAGAGTGTTTAGGAGTTGGTTCTTGTTATTGCATGATTTTATGCTTATTCCTCTAGGGAGATGGTGAGAACATTGAGAGGTATCTCTCGAGGTGTCCATTCATATGACCACTTTCTATTTCCTCTCTAGTTTGGTTTTGGATTCTCGAGGATAAGAATGTTTTGAGATGTATCTGATGTAAGGGACCATATTCACATGGATCAACCCTTTTCATGTTTCTAAGGTCGAAGTACTCGGACGTGGCTTAAAAGAGGTTTTGAGATGATTAGTTATTTAAAAGCTATAAAGATGAGATTACATGACATATAACATCATTACATGAAGAGAAATCATGTTTCACAGTCTGTTTCCTGGATTGAAAGAGGGATTTTTAGTGTGAAATACATTGAGGTTTTAAAAATAAAATAAAATGTTGAGGTGATGTGATATTCGATAAAACTTGACCTCGAGGTATTACATTATGGTAAAGAGCATTACAAATCATGTAATTCCCCAACATTGTATGTTTTATGTGTTTTCAATCCACTTGGGTGTTTTCAAAACGACAGATGCAACAACTCTCCCTCAACCCTGGGTGACCCAACGACCCTCCCTTCAGTGTTTTGGGGATTCCTTCATCAAGGAATGATCCCTAGCTCCCTCCATCAGTTCGTAGAAATTTTTCTTCGATAAAAATATGATCTAAATCCTTTATTGAGGTTTATTCGATACGTTTCCTTCTGTTTATATTTTCCATGTGATAGTGTGTGATATCCATGTTTCAAATGGAGTTTTATTGGTTGTCAGTTGGTGAGGTTGTGATGAGGCATCCTTGGGTTGATGTTGTTGTTACAGGAGAAAATATCATGATCTGTTTTATTTATCTGTTCTAGTGAGAAGAACATCAATGACCTTTTGAGCTAGGGGATTTTATGTTTCTATATTTATTTCTGTAAAATTATGGATTTTGCATGATTTAGCCCCTCGGATCGCAAAAAAATTGACCAAATAATTATATGAACCAGTTTAAAGAAATTTTCATTGATCTTGTGGATATATTTTCTTTTATATTGGGATAATGGTTTACCTATTCATTTGTTATATTGTGTGATATCTATGAATTTATTTATTTATAGTCTTTCTTGATGGAAATTGGTAAAGAACAAAAATCTATAATTAATTTATAAATAATTGGATAAATGATAAAGAGGCATGTTTAAAGAATCCTATTGTTGTTTTTGTAATTTTAGGATAATAAAATTGATACATGTGGGAATGCTTACTTGAATTTGTTTATGAACATGAAGTAAGTTGAATCTTGTTGACAAAAGAGTTAAATTCATGTTAAATAATTTTTTTTAATTATTTTGAGGATACATTGTGATATATTGTTTCTTAGGATGCATGTAGTTCAAACCAATGAATAATGAATAGGTTAATTCAAGAGAGAGTAAGAACAAGTTGTTTGATAAAGTTAATTTTTTATAGGTCTTGAGTTTCCCACATTCTTGTAAAGGTCATGTGCCTATGCTTTGGTGCCGTGAGATCTCGTTGTGTGTGAAGGCTGAATGCATTGCTTTATGGCCAGGATCCTATTGCTAACTTTTTTACTATTTCTTTTGATGTTCTCTGGATACAGGACTTGTGGTTGTGGGGGCAGGGAGGCCTGATGTGACATGATCCTCGAATGGCTGAGCCTCGAGAGCTATCGTGGTTGTGGGGGAAGGGATGCATAGATGTGATGTGATCCTGGGATGGATGATCCTAGAGGGATTTTGTGGTATGTGGGGGCAGGGAGGCCCAATGGTTGTGGAAGTATTTGATTCCTAGAGTGGTGAGATGCATCAATTTATGCATGTGGGTGACAGGGAGGAAATTTATGATGATAGAACGGGTTGAAGATGGGCTTACCCATTGATGTGAAAGTTGATTCTATTGAATCTGTTGTTTGTTTATCTTCTTTAATTTCTCCAATTCTTGAGGCAGCTGGTTTTTCTTACACCTCTTCTAAAAGAGAAACAATTTCATGGGGTATGACACATTCTTTCTATGTTTATCTTCTTGAGGATGGATGAGTCTATGCTCCTCCTATAAGTGGAAAAGACTAGACTTGTAGCTCATCTACTCCTCTTTTTTTTCCTCTTGTGTTTGGTGAATTAGAATGCTTTTCTAGAATTCCAGGGAATATGGAAAGTGGTAATGATTTTAAATAAATGAATAATGGTTTTTTAACCCATGGGGTTGGAGCTTGCTGGGATGTACTGCTGAGGTGATGATTATGAGAATCCATGGACACAATTTACGTATTCCTAGAGGGTGTGGATCATTTTTGGAATGTTAGTGGAATGTGATATGGAATAGAATAATGGTTCATTAATATCTAATAATTAATTAACATAAATTGCAACTAATAATAAAGGGACAATGTAATTTAATGTAGATCTTTAAATGGTTGGGTGATTATAGGATATCTAGTCTTAATAGTGGAAGCCTGGAGTATGAGAGACATTAGCTGTAATTGAATCTAATACTAGGATTTTTCCATAGTGTGGTTGTGAGATATATTAAATTCTATAATTTTTGTGTTCCCATACTCTGATCAACCTTTTTGGTTAGGGAAACTAACACCCCAAGGATTCTGATATCTCGGGGGTGTTTTACCCAACATCTCAGTGGGAGGATGGATGGATGACTACCCCCTTTGGCCTTGCTCTCTCCTCTTTGTAGTAACTTGTGCTGGTATGCACTGTGGTTAGTTTACCCCATATATGTGTGTAGAGGGATGTAATGACTTTTTGTTATTTCACCCATATATATTCTGGATATAGTTTCCTATGGACTACTATATGTGTAACATGTATAGTCTATGATTTCTTGATGATCCTTACTCAGTTTATGAGCTATAATGGATTGAGGTATAATACCTGATGTATGATACATGCTATGTGAGTTGTGGTGGCTCCCAAAAACTACTTGGTTACTATTGGTTGTGTGGTTTTTGTGGTGAGTTTCATGAGGTGCATATTGTGGTGCTACGCCTAGCTGTCTTTGGGCTATCCTTTTTATAGGAAGATGCTCAGGACGTGCAACATTGGGGAAAAGTGGAAAAAAGTGGGGAAGTGGTAGTGGGGTTCCATTGATATTATTTGTTACATTATAAAATCTTGTATGCTATACATGTTGAGAGTATCCATGGTGAGGCTGGGAACATATTATACCTGTGGTAGAGATGATTTAATTTCAATTGTTTACACTATTCTTTAGCATGATTTCATTACTTTTTCATGAGAAGTTTCAGGGAGGATCCTACTAAGTATAAAATTATACTCACCCTATGTTATATAAACTATTTTAGGTCACTTGGATCATGTTGGAGATCAGGTTGGTTATTATTAGCTGTTGGGTTTTGTAGGATCTATTTGGGATTCATGGCCACAATCATTTTACTTTTTTTGGTACTTGTGTTTTTTCCTTTTAGTTTTAGTAGTCCTTACATGAAATTACATATGTGTACTTGAGATTTATTTCATATTGTAGTCTGAGAAGTAGTTGGTTTGTGTCTATCTTATCTCCATCTTTGTCATGTCTTCTTTTAGAGGGTAATGCCTCCCATTAGTGTGTTTACTATACCCTTGGGGCTAGTCACCAACCTGAGGCCTACTAGAGTTAGGACTCATGGGTCATTATTTCTCTTCTCACATTTCCATCCCAGTAGGGGTACAATTTAACTGACACCATTTCCTTACAAACCCATGCAATCTCACTTGTTCCTAACTCCAAAATCCATCCTATCCCTCAAACAGACCTCTGATACTATTCTGTCATGACCCCCTCACCAAAACGTGTACCCCTCCTGTGATGGAAATGTGAGAAGAGAGATAATGATCCTAGAGTCCCACCTCTAGTAGGACCCGGGTTGGAAACTAGCATCGAGGGTATAACAAACACATAAATGGGTGGAATTACCCTCTAAGAGAACAATTGAAAAAGAGAGAGATGATATGGACACCAAAAAACTCCTACATAGACTAAAAAGTTAATTAAATCTCAAGTACACATATTTATTGTCATGAAAGAACTACTAAAACTGAAAGGGAAGACTGTAAGTACCAAAATAAAGTAAAATGGCAATGACCACGAAGACCAAACATCTCCTACAAAAACCCCAAGATAGTAATAACCAGCCTAATATCCAACAGGTTCAAAGTGGTCTGAATTTTTTTTTTATAATGTAGGGTGAGTATTACAGTATAATCTATAGTATCCTCCCAAGATCATCTCATTCAAAAGTGTAGAAATCATGAAAAATCATAGCGAACAACAAGTGAAACGAACTCATCGCCTAAATTGGTATACAATGTTCCCAACCTTACTATGCCTAGTCTCTCCCTGTATCGCATATAAGAGTATACAATATAATAAAGAATATCATGGGTACCCCACTACCACTTCCCCAATGGTTTTCCAATTTTCCCCAACATTGCATGTCCTGAGCATATCTCTCAAAAAAGGCTAGCCCTAAGCCACTTGGGCGTAGCACCCCAACATGCACCTCGTGTAACTCACCACCAAAACCACACAACCAAAAGTAACCAGGTAGTTTCCAGGAGCCACCACAGCTCACAAAGCATGTATCAAACATTCGTTATTATACCTTAATCCATTACAGCCCATACACGGAGTAAGGATCCTCAAGCCATCACATCCTATACACGTTACACCTATATTAGTCCACAGGTAACTATATACAGAATATAAGTGTATGAAATAAGCATAAGACACTACAACCCTATGCACACATATGTGGAAAACTAACCACCGTGCATACCAGAAAAAATAGCTACCAAGAGAAGATAGTGGATCCAAAGGGGGTAGTCAGCCATCAATCATCCCACCAAGATGTTGGCGAAAACACCCCCAAGGCTCCAAATCCTTGGGATGTCAGTTTCCCTAATCTATAGGGCGGGTTAGCATATAGAAACACAAAATGTATAGAATATAATATAGCTCACAACCATACTATTGGAACATCCTAGTATTACACTCATATATAGATAACATCTCTTGGATTCTTGGAAACCACTCCTAAGACTAGATATCATATAATAACACAACCATTTAAAGAGATTAATTAAGTTACTTTGTCCCTTTTTATTTGTTACACATTATGTTAATTAATTCTTTTACCATTAATTAACCATTATCAAACCCATATTACATTTAATAATCATTCCAACCAAGACCCATTCCCTCCTGGAATAACCAAACTGAGTCCATAGATCCTCATAAGTATAACCTCATCATTACATCCTAATAAGCTCCAACCCCACAGGTTAAACATCATTTATTAATTTATTTAACAACATTAACATTTTCAATAATTCCAAGGCATTCTATAAAATCATTATATGATACCAAATGCAAGGGGATCAACATGGTGAGTAGATGAGATACCCATCAAGTCATTCCCACCGAGTATAGAACCATCTATACACTAGAATCTAATCACGGAAAGCATGTGGCATACCTCATGCTTATTTTCCTATTTTGGTTGGAGAGTAAGAAAAATATGCTACCTCAAGTAGTGTATAATGTAAAGAAGATAAAAAAATAATAGATTCCATAGTAACCACTTTCACATCAATGGGTAAGCCTAACTTCAACCCGTTCCATCATCCTCTGTGTCCTCCCTGATAACTACATGCATAAAACGATGCATCTCTCCACTCTAGGCATCAAATGATTCCACAACCAATAGGCCTCCCTAACCCCACATACCACAATAGCCCTCCAAGAGTAGTCATCCCGGGATCACATCACATCTGGGTCTCTCTACCCCGACAACCACAAAAGTTCTCCAGGATCATCCATCCCAGGCTCAGGTCACATCCGGGCCTCCCTTCCACCATAACCACATGTCTTGTATCCAAATCACATCACAAGAAGTAGGAAAAAACATAGAAATGGGATCTCGACCCCAATGTGATGCATTCATCCATCGTACATAGTGAGATCTCATGGTTCTAGAGAATATTCACTCAGCCTTTACAAGAAAGTGGGAAACATAGGCCCCACAAGGCATTAACTTTATCATATAACTAGTTCTTATTCCATATTGAATTAACTGATTCTTTGTTCATAGGTTCCAACTATGGGAAACCTAAGAAACAATTTATCATAATATATCACCAAATTAATTCAACAATTAATTTAACATGCCTTTAAAAATTTTATCAAACAGAATTAACATGATTTAGGTTCATCAACCAATTCCATTATAAAATAATATCTACATCAATTTGATTATAATCAAATTACAACTACAATTGGATTCATTAAACATGCCTCTTTATATTTTATCCAATTAATTATCAATTAATTCCAACTTTATGTTCTTTAAAAATTTCCATCAAGAAAAATATTCTAATCAAGAAAGGCATAGATATCACACTATCTAGAAAATAAAGAGGCAAATAGTTATCAAGGTATAAAATAACAAAATCGCTACACAATCGAAACTAGTTTCTTTAATCAAGTTAATATAATTATTAGGTCAATTTCGTTGAGATCCAAAGGATAAACCATGATAACTCTATGATTTCACATAAATAAATAGAGAAGCATCGAATACCCTACCTCAACAGTTCATTGATGTTATTCAAACTAGAATGGATCAGTGAAATGGATCAAGATCACCTCTCCCGCAACAACTGGATCCACTCGAGGATGCTGCAACACAACCGTACCAACCAACAACAAAGAAAACTCCATTAGAATCCTAGAGATCATGCGCCATCACATGGAAAAGATAATCCGAAGGAAACTGATTGAAGAAACCTCATGAATGGTGGTAGATCATACATTATATCAAAGGCGGATTTCTACAAATCAAAGGGGGGAGATAGGGATCATTCCTTGATGAAGGAATGACCAAAATTTTGAAGAGAGGGTTGTTAGGTTGCATGGGGTTGTGGGAGAGCCACTGCTTCTGTAGGATTTGAAATAAATCAAGTGGTTGGAAAACACATAAAAAATAAATTTTCGGGGCATTACAAGACGTGTAATTCCATTTCACATTATGTATTGCCTCGATGTTGAGTTTTACTGAAAAAAACATCACCTTAATTTTTTTTTAATTTTCAAACCCCAAAGTATTTCACACCAAGAATCCCTCTTTCACACTGTGCAAAAACTCGTGATACTAGATATCACATCGTGTAATGCTATTACAAGAAGTGCAATCCCCTCATTCTAGCTTTTACTGAACCAAACTTCTCAAAACCTCTTCTAAGACACCTCCAAGCACTTCGATCTTAGAAACATGAAATGGGTTGATCCATGCGGATTCATGCCCATACATTAGATACCTGTCAAATAATTCTCATCCTTGAGAATCCGAAACCAACCTAGAGAGTAAACAAAAAGGGGCCATCTGAACAACCACAATGTGAGATACCTCTCAAGGATCTTTCCAATACAGGAGCTCAACCGCTTCACTAGAGGAACAAGAGAAAAACCATGCCACAACCAAAACCATCTCCTAAACACTATCCTAGGGAGATTCCTCTAAAATTAGTGAAAGAAACAAAAAAACCAAGAGAAATCCATATCATAAACCGAAAGGGTATACAACCACCAAACAAACAATATTACAGTGGGAGGGCTAAATATCAAACATCTTTGGCTAATGAGCATGTATCTACAACTCATTTTCCTATGTACTCTCATCCACACCACCATTCCACCACAAGACATGAACCAAGGGGATAAAACGTCCACACAACACCTTCTTCTGGAGGTCATGGATCTCTAGAGGACACTCCTCAAAGGTCGCATCATAATAATTATTAATCTCTCCCTAACTGATGACATGAGAGTCATCATGAAGGAAATTATTGAGCTACAAATTTTCAAAAATAACATGTATCCTACTCATCTATGGGGGAAGTGATACCAAATATTCCATGGATCCAACACAATCCAACACCTCAAAAGTCCCAATAACCCAAGTATAATGATTACTCCTACGACCTAACCTTCACTACCCAAGATGGGGAGTCACCTTTAGAAACACATGACCCCCACATCAAACTCTATAGGTCTCCTCCTATTATCTTCATAAAACTTATGACGATCTTGTGCTACCTTCATCCACTCACAGGTCACCTGAACCATCTCTATCGTACTCTGTTCCAGTTACAACATAAGAATTGTTGTCTATTTTACCCCAGTCCATCACAACAGAGAATGGGAAGTTCAACCATGAAAGGCACCCAACGACATCATAGTGATGGTGGAGTGGAAATTATTATTTTAAGAAAAATATACCAAGTGTAAGTGACTCATCCAAGAACCTCCAAAATTCAGAACACAAGAGCGCAACATGTCTCCAAGAGCCTGTATGGTCTCATCTATCTGACAGTCTATCTATGGATGGAAAGAAATGATATGGTATAGATGAGAACCAAAATCATTTTGGAGACCTCTCCACACTAGAAAGGTAAAATAAGGATCTCAGTTATAAATGATCATCCTCAGGACTCTGTGGAGCATTACCACCTCCCCTGGATACTTCTCCGAAAAAACCTCCATTGAGATCTACTCCTTGATTGATATAAAGTGGGATGATTTTATCAAACGATCCACTTAGACCCATATATAATAAAATCCTCCATGAATTTGAGGTAAATCAGTAATTAAGTCCATCGTGATGTCCTCCCACTTCCACTAAGGAACATCTAACGGCTAGAGAAACCCACTGGGAATATGGTGCTCATCCTTACCTATCTGGCTGACAAAAAATCGAGACACAAACATAGATACAATATGATTCAACCTAGTCACCCAAAACTAATTCCTAATATCATAGTATATCTTTTTCACAACAGGATGTACCTCTAAAGTTGAACTATGAAATGGTCGGATAACCATCTCACACACCGCCAAAGTAAAAAAAGAAGACTTTCCTAAAACAACACCTGATGTTTTTAATCCTCAAAGCAACCATCAAGGGACTTTCCAAAAACAAATTGATCTCTCCAGACCTCTACATCAAGTCCACCATATGGGATTCCACCACCTGCTACTATACAGATAATTGCATCATCATCTGAAGAAGACTACCGCTGCCCCAACCTTCTCCCATATCCTTATATAATACTGAATCTACTTCTATTACTCTCCCAGAATCACCCAATTCACTCCCTACATAACTATACCACTTTCTTCTTAGTGCATCAGCTATAACATTTCCCTTCCTAGGTGTATACAAAATATCAATTTCATAATCCTGTAAGAACTTCATCCACAGATGCTAGTGAAATTTCATGTCACACATGGAGAAAACAGACCACATTATTTTATGATTGGTGAAGGAAAAAAAACAATCATTGATGATGTAATTTCTTCACAACACCAGGGAAAACACCAATGCCACCAACTCAAGATCATGGGTGGAATAGTTATGCTTATGGGGATGTAACATTTGAGACCCATTAGAAACAACTGATCTATGATACATCGGAACAAAACCTAACCACAAATGAAAAACATCATAAAAAACCTCAAACTGAACTCCTTCTACTAGAAGAAAAAAATACAGTATATACCAACTTCTCCATCAAATACATAAAAACTGCATGACACTGATCAGTCCACATGAATTCTTGATCCTTTCTAGTCAACACTATTAGAGGAGTCACAACTGGAGAGAAATCCTATATGAATATTTTGTAATAGCTTGAAATACCAAGGAAGCTTCACACCTCTGCCACTATCTTGGGGGATATTGAATACACAACTGCTTCTACCTTCGATGGATCCACAGCTACACCCTACTGATACACAACATGCCCCATGTAACAGACTTCTCAATCACAAAACTCACATTTAAACAACTTTCCAAACAACTTTTGTCGAAGAAAAAATACCCAAATTTCTAAAGAGATGGTTGTCAGGTCACCTGGTGTTGAAGGAGAGCCATTGTAGGTGTATGTTTTAAAAAAACTAAGTGGATAGAAAATAGTTAAAACATACAGAATTAGAGCATTACATTATTTGTAATTCCATTTGTCATCATTTAATGACTCAAGTTAAGATCTATGTGGATCAACCATTTTCATGTTTTAAAATATTGAAATTCATGGAGGTGGCTCAAAAGAAGTTTGGAGGAGTTCAGTTAAGTAAAAGCTAGAAGGAGGGGATTGCACATCGTATAATAGCATTACACGACATGAAATACTATTTCATGGGGTTCCCTAAAAATATTGATGATGTGAAAACTTTTATATGGAATGAAAGAGGGATTCACAACATGAAATACTTTAGAGTTTGAAAAATAAAATAAAATCGAGAGCTGGCACGTTTTTTAGAAAAACTCCACCTCGAGGCATGACACATCATCAAAGGGGATTACACCTCATGTAATTAACTATTTATTAATGTTTTATGTGTTTTCTAGACATTCAGTTTTTTCATTACATATGGCTTCAATGGATCTCCCTCAACCCCAGGTGACCCAAAGACCCTCCCTTCAGTGTTTTGGGGATTTCTTCATCAAGGAATGATCCCTTCAACCTTTCTTTGATTTGTAGTTATATGTTTTCAATATAAGTTATGATCTACCTCCATTATTGAGGTTTCTTAAATCTATTTCCATATATTTCTAAATTAAATGTGATAGAACATGATATCAATTTTTTTAATGTATTTTTCTTGGTGGTTGGATGGTGAGGTTGTGCCGCGAGGTCCTTGGGTGGATACAGTTGTTGCAGGAGAGGTGATTGTGATCCATTGCTTTGATCCATTCTTGTGCGAAGAAAATCAAAGAACTTTTGAGGTAAAGTATTCGATGCTTCTCTATTTATTTTTATATAATTATAGAGTTATCATGATTTTCCCCCCTTTTATTGTAATGAAATTGACCTATTAATTAAATGAACCAGATTAAGGAAACTATTATCGATCAGGTAGCAATGTAGTTGTTCTATTCCATGACAACGGTTTGCATTTTGATTTTATAGAAAATGTGATATATTTTCCATGACTGATTTAGCATGTTGTTCTTTATTAAAATTGGTAAAGAACGTAAAACCATAATTTATTGATAAATAATTATCTGGAAGATAAAGAATTATGTTTGCAGAATCTGGTTGTTATTGTTGCAATTTGATGATAATAAAATTGATTCATGTGACAATGTTTAATAGAATTTGTTGATGAACATGAATCATGTTGACTATTGTTGATTAAATTGTTAAGGGAATGTAAATTTAATTGTTTAATTAATTTTGGTGATAGCTTGTGATAAGTTGTTTCTTAGGTTTCTTGTAGTTTGAACCAATGAATAATGAATCTGTTAATTCAAGATGGAATAAGAAACAGTTTTCCAATAAAGTTAATGTGTTTTGGGTCTTGAGTTTTCCTATTTCTTGTAAAGGATGAGTGTATGTGCTTTGGAACCGTGAGAGATCATTGTGTGTAAAGGCTGAATACCATGATTTGGGGTTGAGAGACCATTTATATGTTTGTTATTGTTGATGGTGATGTTCTCTAGATATGAGACTTGTGGTTGTGGAGGAAATGAGGCCTAATTGTGTCATGAGCCTGGGATGGATGGTCCTAGAGGGATATTGTGGTATGTGGGGGTAGGTAGGCTCAGTGCTTGTGGAATCAGTTGAAGCCTCGAGTGGCGAGATACATTTGTTTATTAATGTGCATGTCGTGGAGGACACGGTGGATGATGGAATTGTTTGAAGTTGGGCTTACCCATTGATGTGAAAGTGGTTTCTGTTGAATCTGTTGTTTGTTTATTTTATTTATTTTCTCCACTTCTTGAGGCATCTATTTTTTCTTTCTCTCCTTCCAAAAGAGGTGATGATGTGTAGGATATGGCACATGCTTTTCATGGTTAGCTTCTCAAGGATGGATGGGTCTACAATCCTATTATAGGTGGCAAAGAATTGATGGGCATCACATTTACTCATCATGCTGAACCCCTTGCATTTAGTTTCTTAGAATTATTTTATATAATTCCCATGAATATTGAAAGAGTAAATGTGGTTAAATAAATTAATAAATTATGATTAACCCATGGGGTAGGAGCTTACTATGATGAAATGTTGAGGTTATGATTCTAAAAAGTTGTGGACTCGATTTACATATTCCAAGAGGGCATGGATATTTACTGGAATGTAAATGGAATTTTATGGGAAAAGGATAATGGTGAATTAATGTCTAAGAACTAATTAACTTAAAGTGAAACTGATAAAAATAAATAAATTAACATAACGTATCCCTTAAAATGGTTGTGTGCTTATAGGATATATAGTCTTAGTTATAATGACCCAGCCTTATTAAATTACATAATATTGATTTTAGATAAGAAATAACTTCCTTTTACATTGATGACCTTTTCAAGTTTATATAATTATAGGATTGGGACATAATACATTCATAACCTTACTCATTGTTACAATGTGGATACCATAAAAACAGTTTCCATTTTTTTCAAAATATAAAACATTAATGCTTAATACATGATTTCATTGACAATTCTTCAATAATTTATCTTGGAATCCTTATTTTTCATACACATACTTATGACCTATGAAAATCATTTAAAAAAAATTGGGATTATCACCAAAAGCTCAGTAAGTGATGTAAAAGAAGTAAATATCACCTTACTCCATTAATACTTGTAACATATGAAAACATTTTCAAAATACATGCTTGTCACCCATATATACTTATTTTTTGAAACATGGAATTTAATAAAGATCCACAAAAAACATGAGAAAATTAATATAATTATAAAGGTATATTTGTGAATTACTTACATAATCTTGTAACCCTCTCAGCTACCATATAATTTGTAACCCACACGACTACCTTACAATTTGTGTAACCATCACAGTTACACTTGAGGTAACCATACGGATGACCTACAACATACACATACCCAATGAATTGGAGGGAAATATATGTCCCACCCTTCATCATAAACAATGCCCATGAACAGAACATAATAATACATCATGAATAATTATAAAAAAATATTTCTCTTGAATTTTATAAAATAGAATTTTAAAAGAGTATTTTAAAAGAAAAGTACCATATAAGTATTGTATAATTGAAGTGAAACGTAATAGAGTGGATGGAATATATATATATACTCTGTAAATAAACATAATTAAACATAGTATAATTTGAATTCATCACAAAAACAATTTAAATACCACATAAATAATGAAGAATAAGGTTAACCCAAAGAATGGAACTCAGGTTATGAACTCCCTTACCTCGGGTTTGTCTTACTTACAAATCATTCAATCCTCCTATATAATAGTTAAAAGTGAGTTATTAGTATATCACAGAATAATATCCATATTTATCATACCTTAAATGATCATTTCATTACATCATTTCTCCTTTTAATTATACGTATTTTGTTCCATGAACTATTTTGGGTGAGTTCTTTACATGATTTTCATGATCGGTTCATGATGGATTGTTCATGTCAATTGGACGTGAAACCCACAAATTGGAATGAAGTAGTATTCACATATTTATTGAAAAATAACATATACCATTTATCCTTTTTAATTCTTACATGATGGTGATTCATAAGAAAAAACATTAGTGATGTTCGTTTAGATTATTTTAGTGCTTCTTTGATAATAACGACATCATTTTGTTTTATAAATTAAAACCATAAGTACAAAAGAATTCCAGAAAAATGAATGAGGCATAATAAAACTATTATAATCTTGTTCAACCATAAAAATGGTTTCATGACTATACATGAAATAATTAATTCCAATTGAAATCACATTGTCCAGGATGTCGGTAATTCGACACATCACAGACAATGTTTTTATTACTTGAATAAGTGGCAGAGGATAAGAAGAATGATGATGAATTTTACATGAACATGAGAACATAAAAATTATACATGTTTTATGGAGATTTCATTCCTATTGGGTAAGAGGATATGGGGAATTAATTAGTAAATAAAGGAACTCAAAATAAAAGAATAAGTGAGAAATCCCTTAAAAAAATTCAGCAGCTTAATGACTATGCAACATGGTTTTAGAAAATATTAAACTGAGAGGGGAAAAAGGTCACCCATCCAAAAATGAACCATAATACAGAATATATCCATAATAATAAGGAAATAATAACATAGTATGGAAACATGAAAGTTATACCACATAAAGGAGAACTCGAATGGAAAAAGAAAGAAATTGAGAATTTTATTACCTTGTAGAGTAACTCCAAGAACATGATGGTTAGGACCATGGGGTCTTGAAGAAACCTTGGGAGGACTACTAGGGAGGTAAGGAGTCCAGATATTTGTTGATGAGGAATTTTTAAGGACGTTAATGAAGGAATGGGTTGGTATTTATAGCAAAAGTGAGGGATTTATATAATAATTTCCAAGGGACACCTCATTAATGGTATTTGAAAAACCATGGGCTTGACCGTGGTATTAGCCTATGAAAATAATCACATGGGACACCTCACATATTATTTAACTGTACACAAGTCTACTAGTTTTATTACAACATTATTAGATCATTAAGTATGTCATTAACACACAGAAACTCAAAATGGTATTTTTACTATTCACCCAAAAATCAACTGTTTTAGAAAAATCCCAAAAATTCACCCTAACCATTTTTCGACGTGTAGATTTCAAAAATGAAATAAATTTTTTAAAAATAATTTTCTAAATATTGTTAATTAATTTTTAAATAAAATAATACTTAATTCAAAAATTAACAATTATAAAACTATAACTGCTTTTATATCACACTAAAAAAGTAACAAAGATTTTATTATCGTAAAAAACTAAGAAAATAAATTAATAATAAAATTATCTATTCATTAGGTTCACATTACTATTCATATTACTATTCATAATGGTATGTTACTATTCACTGAAAAACAAGTTGGTTTCATCAGACTCTAAATAACTTATTGAACACAATTGTATATGACAGTATTTTGAAATTCAAAACATAGAAGCTGCTAAATTATGTATAAAGGCCAGTTATAAATATCTACTTAAGAAAACGTTTCAAGGATTCAATTTATTTTTAAAACCTTGGGGTGTTACATTATCTCCACCTTCTAGAAATTTTATCCTCACAATTTTATTTACTTCATAAACAAGTGAAGGTACCTTTACCTCATAGCATTTTCAGACCCCCCATGTTGCTTCTTCTACCGTGTGATTTCTTCAAAAAACCATTACCTAATGGATTGCCTTATTCCACAATTTCTGTTCCCTTCGATCCATGATCTGAACTGGTTTCTCTTCATAAGAAAGGTTCTCTTCCAGCTGAACTGCTTCTGGGGTCAAGACATGTGATGAATCTGACACATACATCCTCAACATCGAAACATGAAAAATATTGTGTACCTGAGAAAAACTCATAGGCAAAGCTACATGGTATGCAACTATTCCAACTTTCTATAATAATTCAAAAGGGATGATGAACCACATACATAACTTCCCTTTCTAACCAAAACACATCACACTTTTCAAAGATGATATTTTAAGGAAAAATGGTCACCTAAATCAAAAGATAAGTCTTTACATCTATTATCTACATAACATTTCTACCTGCTCTGAGCTGTCCTCATGTGTTGCTGGATCATCTTCACTTTCTTAGCCGCTTCTTCTACAAATTCTGGCCCCATCAACATTCTTTCACTGACTTCATCCCAAAACGCTGGAGTCTGGCACCACTTCCCATACAGTGTCTTGAAAGGGTCCATCTATATACTGGAATGAAAACTGTTATTATAAGAAAACTCAAATAAAAGATGATATTGATCCTAACTTACCTAGTAGTCCATTGAAAAAGCTCTAAGAATATCATCCAATGTCTGAATCATTCATTCTATCTTCCCATCCGAATGAGGATGAAAAGTTGTACTGAAATTTAATTCTATGCTCAATGACTTATGAAGTCCCTTCAAAAAGTTAGAAGTGAACCTGAGATCCCGGCCAGATACAATGGAAAGAGAAACTCCATGTAGCCTGACAATTTCTTTAAGGTATAATCAAAAAAGATGATCCAAAGTCATTGTATCTTTAACTGAAAGAAAATGTGAATATTTTGTTAGTCGATCAACAGTAACCCAATTTGCATTTCTACCTTGAGAAGTATTTTGTAGTCCCACCACAAATTCCATGGATACATTCTCCCATTTCCACTCTAGAACTGGGAATGGCTGAAGCATCCCCTTCGGTAACTTCCACTTTGCCTTAATCTGTTGACATGTCAAAAATTTCACAGTAAAATCAACAATATCTATTTTCATTCCATCCAACTAATAATACTCCCAAAGGTCTTTGTACATCTTAGTACTTCCAGGATGAATTGAAAATGGAGAACTATGAGCTTCACAAAAAATTTCTTTCTTCAAATAGGAATCACAAGGAACACACAACCATTTTCAAAATCTTAAAACACAATCATTATCAAGATTAAATTCTAGAAACATACCCATTTTAACCAATTCTACATTTTATTTAGCTCTTGGTCTTCCTTATGCACTTGCTTAATTGTGTCTGATAATAATGACTACCCTAAAACCTGAGACAAAATAGATGCATTCTCTACACCAACAAATTCTAAGCCAAAATTCATCAAATCATTAATCAAGGGATCATTTTCCAAATGTAACATGGTTAATGATGCATGATGTTTTCTACTCAAGGAATCGACTACTTTTTTTCTTTTACTATATGGAAATTGATCATGAAATATTAATCATTTATTAGTTCAAGCCATTTTATATGCCTCATGTTTAATTCCCTCTGAGTGAATATATATATTTCAAACTTTTCTGGTCGGTATATATTTGACATTTGGCTCTGTATAAATGATGCCTCCAAAATTTCATAGCAAAAACCACAGATGCCAATTCCAAATCATGTGTGGGATAACATAACTCATGAGGTTTATGTTGTCTTGAATCATAAGAAATAACTGAACATTCTACATCAAAACACAACCAAGTCCCTTCAATGAAGCGTCACTCTAGAAGAAAAACTCACCATTTCGGGAAAGCAAGGCCAAAACAAGAGAATTCACTAATCTCTTCTTCAGTTCCTGAATACATACATCACATTCTTCTATCCAAATAAATTTAACCCCTTTTCATGTTAAATTAGTTATCGAGCCAGATAAAAGTGAAATTTTATTAACAAACTATCGGTAATAACTTGCTAACCCAAGAAAACTACAAATCTCTGTAACATTTATGGGTCTTATCCATTCATTAACCACTTTTTTTCGCAGGATCAACTGTTATTCCATCCATACATACAATGTTCCCATGAAAAGATGTTTTTTGTAACCAAAAATCCCACTTTCTGAATTTTACATACAGTTTATTTTCCATTAAGGGTTTTAAAACAACCCTTAAACGTTTTTCATGCTCCTATTTATTTTTATAAAATACAATAATGTCATCAATAAACACAACCAAAAACATATCCAAGTACTCATGAAATAATCTTTTGATAAGATTCATGAATACTACAGGTCCATTAGTTAACCCAAATGGCATAACAAAAAATTCATAATGCCCATATCTAGTATGAAAGGCTGTTTTCGAGATTCCATATTCATTCACCTTCAGCTGATGGTATCAAGATCTCATGTCAATCTTGGAAAAGTATTGATCTCCTTGGAGCTGATCAAACAAATCATCGATATGAGGCAAATGATACTTGTTTTTAATAGATATGTTATTCAAAACTCTATAATCAATGCAAAGTCTCATGGAACCATATTTCTTTTTAACGAACAAAACAGGATCACACTATAGTGAAGTTCTAGGACAAATGAATCCTTTCTCAAGAAAATATTGCTACTGATTTTTCAATTCAAGAAGTTCTATTTGAGACATAAAATAAGGGGGTTTTGAAATTGTCTTAGCATCAGGAACTACGTCAATTGTGAATTTGACTTCCCGATCAGGTATGACATCGGGTAACTCATCAGGAAAAACATTAAGGTACTTATTTACCCCTGGAAAATCATTAATATGAACAGTTCCCATGTTTTCATCAATATGAGCAAGATAACTTTCATTTCCATATTTCAAAAGTTTCTCATCTTCCTGAAATGTTATCAACTATATGGGTTCATTCTTGTATACAAAATGAAAATCTTTCTGAAAAACAACTTTTTTATCTCTATAGTCAATCTTTTCATGATAAATAGAAATCCAATCCATTCCTATAATAACATCAAACTCAACTATGTTTAAAACAAAAAGGTTTGTAGGTAATGTATTTCCATAGACCAAAATAGAAATATTATTCTAATTTCTCTTTTTATATAATATTTCCCCCTGGTGTTTTAACAATAAGTTATAGTATCATTTTTTGAGGTGATATTTCCAATTTAACTGAGAATTTTTCAGAAATGAAGGAATGTGTAGACCCCATATCCTAAACAACTTCAGAAAAATCCTAGTAAATGAATAGAGTACCTGATACCACTTCGTTGGATGGACTGACATCTGCTGACGTAGTCGCAAAGGATCTCAATACACATTTCTACTTGTAATCTGGCTTCATTGCATTGTTTGGATCTCTCTTTGGCTAGGCATTTACATAATGACCCATCTCACCACATTTAAAACACTATACAGTTTTCCTATCAGGATTAGTCTTAGCATGATTTTCATTACAATCTCAGGCCATATAACCATACATTCCAAATTTATAACTCTTCCCAGTTTTACTAAGTCATTCCCCAGGGTGTTTCTTGCCACACTTTTCACAAAATATAAATTGTATTTTCTTACCATCAAATTTATTTGGTTGATTCTAACCCATCACTTTCGTTCTAGACCTCTTATTCTCCTTATTTCCAAAAAGCACATGATCATCAGAAAACTCCATCGCTACCTGATTAGCACATCGAACAAGATTCTCATAACGTTTGAATTGCCAGGAGGCCAGCACCCTTTGATACATTGGCTTTAATCCTAAGTAAAAGTTGATGATTTTTCTATCATGATCCAGATAATATTTGGAGCATACCTTGCCACTTGGGTGATGTTTGCTTCATACACAGCCAATGAATCTTCCTCCTTTTGCTTCAATTATTGGAATTTCTTCTCCATCGTAAGTCGCACCACCTTAGGGAATTATTTTTCTAGGAAAACACTTTTAAATTCATCCAACTCTAAGGCATCAATATCCTCCTTATCCCTGATATACTTTACCATTAACCAGAACTGATCAACTACACATTAAAAACAATAAATCGATGGACTTACCTTTTGATTATATGTACATCCCATAACAGAGAATATCTTTTCAAGGGATTTAATCCATCCTTCAGCCACAACTATTTCAAAATATCCATTGAAAGTAGGAGGGTGTTGTCTCATAAAATGTTCCCCTACTATCATGTTCCATTGTGGTACCTCTGGTTATTCTCTTGCATGGATTTGGTCATGACCTATCCCAGTGGGTCCCATGCTGCGACTCCCCAAGCCCACATCCAATAGGAAAAGGGATGGTTACTAGCACCGCGATGGCATTTTACTGACACGAGAGGCATTTCCTAAGTACCTGAACACGCACACACATCTCCAAGCCCATAAATGCTGAAATTTAAAAAAACACTAAGGAATAAAATTCATTAATACAACTAATCCCAACCAACAGAGTATGAGAGAAAGTAGAGTAATAAAAGTAAACTAGTTTAGAATAAAATCCCACCAAAAACAAGAGTCTTAAAACTACATAGTCCAACATGTGAACACATAGAGGTATTGGGACTTCTTCTCATAGATATAGGAATACCTTGTCCTGTGGGGAACTCTGAAAACTCGGTCCTGTCCCGGTATACCATAGACTCTGTCAAAAGGCTGCTCATCTGCACAAGACACGACATGTGCAGGCAAAGTCAGTGCAAGGGTGAGTGTAACAATACTTAGTAGAGGACCCTGAAAACCAAAAATCAATACACAAAAGAAAGGTATAGTCAGCTATACAAAGTATATGTATACTGAACATATAATAGGTGAACACAATCCAGATATACTCAAAAGCCAGACTCGTAGTCTACATACAAGTCACACAACTATACCACCCCCTACTAGGGATTCAGTTTGAAGATTACACAAAGCACTCGTCTGGGAGAACTCACTCCACGAGTCTGATAGCTCTGATGGCGTCCGTCCGAGAAGTACTATCCGTCGAGAAAAGTCACAAGAGATAGAAAAAATAATTCTGAGAGAACACAATCCTGTGTTTGGAAAGAACACGATACACATATTAGGACCACTTCTAGGGCCTTGGCGTATACTGCGACTCATCCGGATTCACCTACTAGGTAGAGGATCGGTGCCATGTGGGAATAGTAACATCGATACCTCACACAACCTAGTGTTAAGAATTGGTAGAGAATCTCTCTTCGGTCCTCTTAGAGAGATACCTGAATCTATCTTAGAAATTTCTGTCGAAGGGATCATACTCTTGAAAAAGGAAACAATAACAGAACTCCAGGGGAAGGAGTAAAAGGGGCACTAACCCGAACAAAAAATTTCCAAGATACGGTGGACAAGAAGATCAAGCCATGTACTAAAGAGTATATGACATGTAGAATAGTCCCATTCCGTGTCCTATGACCCTGGGTACTACCCTTGTACAATGTCCAGTGTCTCAAGGATTTTCGTGTTGAGGAATAAATACACGGTGTGTAAGGGAGTGACAAGTTGTGTCCCTCTATCCGGAGAGGACTCTGTGGATGCTATCCATGTGCCCGTACACAGCTTCAACCGGTGGATCACAAACCGTGTGACCGGTACATGGGGTAAACCATGCAGTTTTCCTGGTCTCACCATGTGGTGGAGTACACGACCTTGTACTTCACCCCGTGTTCGTGTATCCGCTAGATACATGCCGAGTCCCGCATTGCCTCCCCTTGCATATCACGTAGGGTCTATGACAGAGCAAATTTACATGCACATTTTTGATCAAATAATGAGTATATTTTTACTATTTTTCAATGATAAACCCCATGTATTTACATGTTTTGTTGAAATAATGGGTAATTTGAATTTGATAATGAAAATGAGCATAATAGAGAAAAGTGCATAATTATGGATTTTGGAATGATTTTGACCAAAATGGTATTTTTTAATTTATTATAAAATATATGTCCCAAAATTGTGATTAAAATATTTTTAGAATCCTGATTATATTTCATACAATTTTTTCTTCTGGTCCAGGAGTTTATTCGGCCATCTAAAGGGCATAAAAATTCATTGAAGTTGGAAATGTTTTCGGGATAACAGCGTGGAACCCACCACTATAACGGAACCCAAACTCAGCCTAAACACATCCATGTGATGTTTTTACACATTTGATAGCACGAGGATAGATAGGTCCAACTATAAAAAAAAATTGGGGGAGTTTTGAAGTAATTAATTTGGTCATTGAATGAAATAGTTTTGGAAGAACCGTCATGGAAGCTTCGTCCAGAAACATAAACCTTCAATGAAAAATTCATCACTCCTTCATCAGGGGCTAAAATGCTCTGAAATATGGATGGTGAACTTCGAAAACATTTATGAACAACATTGAAAAATGTGTCCACACTTGAATTGGTCATTTAATAGTTCAACAACACGCAAGATTTCAGGGGGACAAAAATATGATTATAAAAGGAGGCCCTCTCCTCCTCAAATCATCAGCTCGACAACCAAATCCAAGTGGGGATCCCACTTGGGCATGGGCCACTGCTGCTCCTCTCTTCCCCCCTCATTTTTTCTTTTTATTTTCTTTTTATTTTAGTTTTATTTTCATTTGTAATTGGAATTTCTTTTCAATTAATCCATGCATTTTTATTTTGGTTTCCACCATTTAATTTCTTCTATAATAATAATAATAATAATTAAAAACTATTATTATTATTATAAATATTATTATAATCATTATTTATAATATCTCAATATTAATTTCAAATTATTTTACTTTCTTTCTCTCTCCTTTTTTGAAAACTATTTTATTAAGTAATAATAATAATAATAAGTTATATTATTATTATTATTATTTTCGCTTTCATTATAAATATTTTAATCTTCCTCTATCCCTATCTCCTCTCTGTTTCTCTCTCTATCCTCATCCATCCACCATTGTGATCTCCAACTCTCAGAAAAGAGAGGCTGAACCTGAGGCTTGGCTCGGGGGGAGGTCAAGAAGCTCATGCATTTTCTTTAATGTTAATTCTAAATTTGTGATATACTTGAGTAGTATTCTTGGGAAAGGAGAATGTCCCCGATTGGGTGACGGTACCCAAAGACATCAAACTCAATATATTTCAATTCTGGAAAAGAATAGTGATTAAAAAATGTTTTTTCATGTTTGAGTTATCAAACTAGAATCAAACATATAAAGGAGAATAATGATTGAATCTCTTGATGAACCCCAAAACCACGTTCTTCCTTATTAACTCATTCTGTTTATATTTTCATGATAGTTTAAATTAGAATTTTTCATAATTAAAACTCCAAAAATATTTTTATCACTTTCATTTATAAAACAAAACAAAAAAATATATAGTTTAGGTGATATAGAATAAAGAAAGTGAACTACATTGAGAAGGATTTTCAAGAGAGACGACCCTGGTTAGCCACTATGTTGCACTAGGAAAAAATATAATTTTTTATGACCACGCCTCATGATAGACGTGTGTCTAAACTAGAACCTTTTACAAGGATCCAATCCTCATTAAATTTACTTTTTTGATTTTCAAATCTTAGTTAGATTTCATTTTTTATGAAATAAAACTAAAAAAAATCTTTCCATGATGAATTCAAATGATTATTATTCTACATGGACTAAAACTTACTCATAGGTGTAAGAAGAAGAAACATACTACACTGAGGAGGCCCTCCAATGAAGAGATTATGTGCTTATGATAATGGTAAAGCAGAAAGAAAGAGGCATAGCCGCATGGCTCTCATCGGAAGATTTGATGGCCATGGTCGATGAACTCCAAGATGACTTAAAAAGATTCAAGGCCTAGAAGGAAATGTCACCGATCTTCCCGGATTTCACTGAAGACATCCTAGAAGTTGAGGACAAACTCAAAATGGAGGATCCTGACTACCTACCTTCATCCTGTGATGATCAACTCCAAGAGGAACTTTCCATCGAAGAATATATTCAAGCTGAACCAACTCAGGGAGATGGTACATTCTTGAAATAAAATTCTTTTAATTTTGTTGAAATTAATTTGAGTATAACTCCCAACTTTTTTGAATTTTTAGAATCACATGACTCCTATTATTCCCTGGAGGATGAAGAGACAAAAGAAGATGCACCAAATTGAGGAACATTTAGAGCTCCCTGGAGATGTTTAACATTTACTAGAGGGAGCACAAGAAGGGAATGTGAATGTTGTATAAGTAATAACAAATAAGTTGGAGGTTCCACACTTCATCCTACCCCCTCCATTTAAGCTGTAAGAAATTGTAAAGGGGGAAGATCTAGTGTACTCTATCCATGAATTCCTCCTCAACAAGAAAGAAGACGTAGATGCTCAGAAAAACCACATGTGGTGGTTCATGTCAAAGAATCCCCAACCATCATCAGACTTTGGATAACATCTAGTACTGCCCTATTGAGGCAGTAACAGAATCCATGGCCAACTTGGGGAATCATACCAAGATTTATCTTTACATGCTTTCTAGGAATTTAGATTTCAATTTTGTTTCTTTGGAAGTAGTCTACCATTCAGCCCCCTCCCTCCTTTTTTGAGCTTAAATGTAATAATACTTGTGATTCATTGACTGATTTTCTTTTATAGGATCATTATGGTAGAAGGAATCCCCAGACAGTGGAGGGGAAGGACCAAGTTTCATGGGAAAATGGAGTTCAATTTCAATGTTTTATCTTTTAAACTCTCCACATTTTAGTGCAAAACATGTTTTGAGCTTTAATGATAAAATTGCATTCCCACACTTGGATTCATGTTTTAATCAACTTATCTAGGAGACATGAGTTTATTAGGAACCCAGTGATTTCATGTTATAGATTTCAATGTTTATATGATTAAATTATTGAAATGTAGAAATGAATTTATAAATATGAAGAATATATAATGAAATGATGACTCATGATTTGAAGGAATTAATTAATTCATTTAAATGAAATTTTCCTACAATATTTCATTCTTTGAATTTATAAAATTTATGTAAATTGATTTAATATTTTTAGTAATTCCCTTAGTGATTGTCCAATGTAATATTTCTCATTATATAGAGGATTTATAGACCAAGTACTTCCTATTTATTCTTGAGCATATTTCATGAGAGATCATGGGACATGTAACAGACCAAAACTTGTATTGAAACTTATCAAATCTATGACTATAGAAAAAAACATTTAAAATGATTGACGCATACTTTGAAATTATACTTTTCCTATAATACCACCATTACATAAATCCTTCGTTTATCCCATAGAGACCATGAATGACCTTTAGAGGGATGAGCCATGTTTCAAACAATTTTTATCCATTCTTACCCTACTCTTGGTATTTGCATGATATTTTAAAGTTGAAGTGTGGGGGTAAAGGGAATCATGGTGGACGAGATGATACACATTGTAAGGAAGATTTTTGGGGGTGATATTGTTGGAATTGTAAAAGGTTGTGAAATCATTCATTATACTCAATTTTTCCCCTCTTGAATTAAAAAAATGACATAAATGACAAAGAAAGATAAAATAAATAGAAAAATGGGTTGTGATTTGGGCGAACCAAAAATCACCATTTCCCATACGGATGATCTTCTGATCATATGTGGTTAGGTGATGGATGTGAGGTTTGATCAAATAATAACTTTTGAAAAACGAAAAAAAATGTACAAAAAAATATTCAAGAGGGTGCACAAATCATTCAGTATGCATAAGTTGATCATAACCTTACTTTGAGTTTTTGGAAGTGGGTGTTGCTACATTAAAGGAGATAATTTCATTACACTTTTACTTTTGATATATGAATTTTACCTAAGAGATTAGCCTCATCTTTGGGCCTTAATTTTTAAATCATCAAATCCTACCAACCTTAAAGCCTCAGAGTCATTTGAACCATTATTGCAAGTCCTCATGATTTTATTTGTCTTTTGTCTTTAAAAAGTGGAGAAGGTAGTTCATTTACATGCTTATGTATAAGGAGTATGTTCTCATGATATGAGCATACCTATAATTTAATTGTATCATGAGTGGCGAGAGAAAATAATCAAAATTGAGGTAAATAATGAAATGAAATATTTAATAATAATGAATCAAGGACCTTGAATGAATGAAAGGGGAAGTTCCATCAAATTTCAAAGGGGAAAAGTAAAATATGTGAATTAATTGTTTCATTTAAAAATAGGGAATTAAATAGATATTTTATGTTGATTTTTGAAATTTTGATTTCACATTGAAAATTGTTTGATTATATTGCATTGAAATTTGAATATTGGTAACATTGGTGTTTTATGATTTACATGTAGATATTTTATGCTCGAGGACATGCATGGTTTAACTGTGGGGGTATTTGACAGAACAAAATTACAAGAATATTTTTCATCAAATAATGAGTATTTTTTATTGTATTTCATTGATAAAACCCATAGATTTATAAGTTTTATTAAAATAATGGGAAATTTGAATTTTATAATGAAAATGAGCACAATAGAGAAAAGTGCATAATTCTGGATTTTGGACAGAGTTTGACCACAAGGGTATCTTTTTCATTAATCATAAAATATATGTCCAAAATTTGTGATTAAAATTTTGTTATAATCATCATTTTAGATCCTCCAATTTTTTATTCTGGACCAGGAGATGATTCGGCCATCTAAATGGCCTAAACATTCATTGAAGTTGGAAATTTTTTCGAGCTGATAGTGTGGACCCCACCACCGTAACAGAAGCCAAACTCGGACAAAACACATCCAAATGATGTGTTTACACCTGGGACAACAAGAGTATAGATAGGGAAGCTATAAAAAAACATTGGGGGTGTTTCAAAGTAATTCAGGTGGCCATTGAATGACATAGTTTTGGAGGAACCTTCCTGGAAGTTTCATCCGGAAACATAAACCTTCAATCAAAAATTCATAACTCCTTCATCCGAAGTCCAAATGCGCTGAAATTTGGAGGGTGAACGACCAACACAATATTGAACAACATTGAATAATGGTTCCATGCGTGAATCGGCCATTTAATGGTTCAACAACGCGCATTCTTTCTAAGAACAAAAATATGCCTATAAAAGGAGACCCTCTCCTCCTTCTCAAATCACCAGATCGACACCCACAGCCAAGAAGGGATCCCACAGGGTCACGAGACTATACTTCTCCTCTCTTCCCCCCTAATTTATTGTTTTTATTTTATTTTTATTTTAGTTTTATTTTCAATTGTAATTTGAATTTCTTTTCAATTAATACATGCATTTTTGTTTTGGTTTCCACCATTTAATTTTTTCTATAATTATAATAATAATAATAATATTTAAAAACTATCATTAATATTATTAATATTATTATAATCGTTATTTATAATATCTAAATCTTAATTTCAAATTATTTTAATTTTTTTCTCTCTCCTTTTTCGAAAACTATTTTCTTAAGTACTAATAATAATAATAAGATATATTATTATAATTATTTTTATTTTCACATTCATTATAAATTATTTAATCTTCCTCTGTCCCTCTCTCCTCTCTCCCTTTCTATCTCTCTCCTTATCCATCAACCATTGTGATCTCGAACTCTCAGAAATTAGAGGCTGACCCCGAGGCTTGGCTCGGGGGGAGGTCAATAAGTTCATGAGTTTTCTTTAATGTTTATTCTAAATTTGTGATAGACTTGAGTAGTATTATTGGGAGAGGCAAATGTCCCTGATTGGGTGACGGTCCCCAAAAACATGAAACTCAAGATATTTTTATTATGGAAAATAATAGTGACTAAAACATGATATTGCATGTTTGAGTTATCAAACTAGAATCAAAAATAAAAATGATAATAATGATTGAATCCCTAGCTGAACCCCAAAACCATGTTCTTTCTTATTAAACCATTCTATTTAGATTTTCATGATAGTTTAAATTAACATTTTTCATAATTAAAACCCAAAATGTTTTTTTATCACATTCATTTATAAAACAAATCAAAAAAAGATATTGTTTAGGTGATATAAAATAAAGCAAGTGAACTACATTGAGAGGGCTCCTCAAGAGAGAAGAACCTGTTCAGCCACTGTGATGCACTAGGAAAAAAATATTATTGTTTTTTTCCATGCCCCATGATAGGAGTGCATAAAAACTAGAACTATTGTGGGGGAGCCAATCATTAGTCCATTTACTTCTTCTATTTTCACATCTTAGTTAGATTTCATTTTTTTAAAAAAAAACCAAAAAAATTCTTTCCATGATTAATTCAAATGATTATTTTTCTACATGGACTAAAAATTACTCACAGGTTCAAGAACATGAAACAGACCACACTGAGGAGGCCCTCCAACGGAGAGCTTATGTGCTTATGATAATGTTAAAGCAGAAGGAAAGAGGCATAACAAGAAGGATCTCACCAGAATATTTGATGGCCATGGTCGATGAACTCCAAGCTGACTTAAAATTATTCGAGGCCAAGAAGGAAGTGTCACTGGTCTTCCTGGATTTCACTGAAGACATCCATGAAGTTGAGGACAAACTCAAAATGGAAGAGCCTGGCTACATACCTCAATCTTGTGGTGATCTACTCCAAGGGGAACTTTCCATCGAAGAAGAGATTCATGTTGAACCAACTCAGGGAGATGATACATTATTGAACTCAAATTATTTTTATTTTGTTGAAATGAATTTGAGTATAACTCGCAATTGTTTTGAATTTTTAGAATCAGATGACTCCTATTACTCCCTGGAGAAGGAAGAGACAAACGAAGATTCACCTGTTGAGGAAAATTTGGAGCTCCCTGGAGATATTGAACATTTACTAGAAGGATCACAAGAAGGGAAAGTGAATGTTGCACAAGTAACAACAAATAAAGATGAGGTTACATACTTTATCCTACCCCCGCCATGTAAGCTATACCAAATTTTGGAGGGAGACAGATCTAGTGTACTCTATCTATGTAGTCCTCCTCAACAAAAAAGAAGAAGTTGATGCTAAAAAAACCCACATATGGTGGTTCATGTCAAAGAAGCCCCGACCACCATCAGACTTTGGATAATAGCTGGTACAACCCTCTGGAGGTAGTAAAAGAATCCAGGGCCCAGTTGGGAGATCATACCATGATTTATCATTACATGATTTCTATGAATTTATATTTCAATTTCATTTCTTATGAAGTAGTCTTGCATGCAACCCACTCCCTCATTTTTTTGAGCATAAATGAAATAATCCTTGTGATTAATTGAGTGATTTTATTGTATAGGATCAGGATGGTAGAAGGAATCCCAAGATATTGGAGGGGAAGGACCAGGCTTCATGGAAAAAGGGAGTTCAATTTTAGTGTTTTATCTTTTAAACACTCCACATTTTGGTCCAAAACCTGTTTTGAGATTTAATGGTAAAATTTCATGCCCACACTTGAATTCATGTTTTACTTGACTTATCTAGGAGACATTAGTTTCTTAGGAACCCAGTGATACCATGTTTTAGATTTCAATGTTTATATGATTAAATTATTGAAATTCAGAATTGAATTTTTAAATATGAAGCATAGATGTTGAAATGATGACTCATGATTTGAATGAATGAATTAATTAATGTAAATGAAATTTCCATACTATCTTTCATGATTTGAATTTCTGAAATTTATGCGAATTGATTTATTAATATTAGTCATCCCATGAGTGATTTTCCAATGTTATATTTCTCATTTCTGAGAGGATTTCTAGACCATGTACTTCTTATTTATTCTTGAGCATATTTCTTGATTGATCTTGGGACATGTAACCGACCAAAACTAGTATTGAAACTTGTCAAAGCTATGACTATGCAAAAACACATTTAAAATTATTGACACATAATTTAAAAAGCTAATTTTCCTTAAAATACCACATTTACATCAATCCTTCATTTATCCCATAGAGAACATGAATGACCTTAATAGGGATGAGCCATGTTTCAAGCCATTTTTATCCATTCCTACCCTACTCTTGGTATTTTCATGATATTTTAAAGTTGAATTGTGGGGGTAAAGGGAATCATGGTGGATGGGATGATACACATTTTAAGGAAGAAGTGTGGGGGTGTTATTGTTGGAATTGTAAAATTTTTTGAAATCATTCATTATACACTGTTTTTTGCCACTCTTGAATTGAAAAAAGGAAAAAAATGAAAAAAAAAGTTCCAAAAAAATAGAAAAATGGGATGTGATTTGGGAGAACCAAAAATCACCATTTTACAGACTGACAATATTCTGATCGTATGTGGTTAGGTGATGGATGTGAGGTTTGATCTAATCATAAATTTTGGAAAACAAAAAAAAATAAAAAAAAATATTCAAGATGGTACAAAAATCATTAATTATGAATAATTTGATCATAACATTACTTTGTGTTTTTGGAAGTGGGTGTTGCTACTTTGAAGGGGAGAATTTCATTTCACTTTTACTTTTGATATCATGCATTGTTCTTAAGAGATTATCCTCCTCCTTGAGACTTAATTTTTAATGCATCAAATCGTACCAACCTTAAAGCCTCAGATTCAATTGAACCTTTATTTAAAGTCCTCATGATTTTATGTGTCTTTTTTCTTTACAAAGTGGAGAAATTAGTTCATTTACAAACCTATGGATAAGGATCATGTTCTCATTATATGGGCATAACTCTAATTGAACTGTATCATGAGTGATGAGAGAAAATAATCAAAAGTGTGGTAAATCATGACATGGAATGTTTAATTATAATGAATCAAGGAGCTTGAATGAATGAAAGGAGAAGTTCCATCAAATTTCAAAGGGGAAAAGTAAAATATGTAAATTATTTGTTTCATTGAAATATGGGAAATTAAAAAGATAATTTATTTAGATTTTTAAAATATTGATTTCACATTGAAAATTGTTTGATTATATTGCATTAAAATTTGAATATTGGTAACATTGGTGTCCTCTGATTTCCATGTTGAGATTTTATGCTTGAGGACAAGCATGGTTTATGTGTGGGGTATTTGACAGAGAAAATTTACATGCATATTTTTGATCAAATAATGAGTATTTTTATTTTTTTTCAATGATAAACCCCATGTATTTACAGGTTTTATTAAAATAATGGCTAATTTGAATTTTATAATGAAAATGAGCATAATATAAAATTTACGTGCATATTTTTGGACATATTTTGACCAAAATGGTATTTTTTTGATTTATCCTAAATTATATTTCCCAACATTGTGATTAATTTTTTTAGAATCCTGATTTTATTTCATCCAATTTTTTCTTCTGTACTAGTAGCTGATTTGGCCATATAAAGGGCCTAAAAATTCAATGATGTTTGAAATTTTTTTGGGCGGACCGCATGGACCCCACCACAATAACGGAACCCAAACTCAGCCTAAACACTTAAAAATGATGTTTTTAAACCAATGATATAATGAGGATAGATAGGTCTAGCTATAAAAAAATTGGGGGAGTTTTGAAGTCATTAAGGGGGCCATTGAATGACATAGTTTTGGAGGAACCTTCCTAGGAGCTTCATCCAGAAACATAAACCTTCGAGGAAAAATTCCTAACTCCTTCATTTGGGGTCCAAATGTGCTGAAATGTGGAGGGTCAAGGGACAACACATTTATGAAAAAAAATTATAGAAGGGGTCCATGTGTGAGTTGTCTATTTAATGGTTCAACAACGCGCAAAATTTCTCGAGGTAAAAAAATGCCTATAAAAGGCAACCCTCTTCTCCTTCTAAAATCATCAGCTCAACACCCACAACCATGCAGGGATCCCTCCAGGGCACGGGCTGCTGCTTCTTCTCTCTTCCCCCTGATTTCTTCTTTTTATTTGAGTTTTATTTTCATTTTTAATTTTAATTTCTTTTCAATTAATCCATGAATTTTTATTTTGGTTTCACCATTTAATTTCTTCTATAATTATAACAATTATAATAATAATTAAAAACATATATTATTATTATTATTATTATTATTATCATTATTTATAATATCTCAGTCTTAATTTCAATTTATTTTACTTTCTTTCTCTCTCCATTTTCGAAAAATATTTTCTTAAGAAATAATAATAATAATAATAAGTTATATTATTATTATTATTATTATTATTTTCAATTTCATTCTAAATTATTTAATATTCCTCTATCCCTCTCTCCTCTCTCTCTTTCTCTCTCTCTCTCTTCATCCATCCACCATTGTGATCTCCAACTCTCGAAAATGTGAGGTTGACCTCGAGGATTGGATCTGGGGGAGGTCAAGAAGTTCATGAGTTTTCTTTAATGTTTATTCTAAATTTGTGATAGACTTGAGAAGTATTATTGGGCAAGGAGAATGTCCCCAATTGGGTGACGGTCCCCAATGACCTAAAAATCAAGCTATTTAAATTCTGTAAAAGAATAGTGATTCAAACATGATATTTCATTTTTGAGTTATCAAACTAGAATAAAAAATATAAAGGAGAATAATGACTGAATCTCTGGCTGAACCCCAAAAACAAGTTCTTTCTTATTAACGCATTCTGCTTATATTTTCATGATAGTTTAAATAAACATTATTCTTAATTAAAACCCCAAAAATATTTTTATCACTTTTATTTGTAAAAAAATACAAAAAAACATATAGTTTAGGTGATATAGAATAAATAATGTGAACTACATGGAGAAGGATCCTCAAGAGAGACGACCCTGGTCAGCCACTATGCTGCACTAGGAAAAAAATATAATTGTTTTTTCCACACCCTGTGATAGGCGTGAGTCAGTCTACATGCTGTGTTCTTCGGAGAACACACCGTTTCGTCACTTCAGGCATCGCAAAACCATAGATGCTACTGATCTGGTCCCACACGACATGTTCTTCAGAATACACATCGTGTTCTTTAGAAATTTCCAGAATTTATGTTCTTCACCGGCACGCCTCCCATGATCATCTGATGTCCCTTCTAGCAATCCAATCATCACTAAACTGAAGGGTTGAGGTTTCCCAATCATCACGAAGTTGGATCCGTTGATTTTGGCCCACTGATCAGCCCCGAAAACACATTCCAATCCACCCTCATGCAGAACGCTTGAAAAATGAGAACTCCTGAAACACATCGATTCGTCTACCTCCATCATCGTCGCACCTCCACTTGGATTTCATGGTGTTGGGTCTCCAAATTGGGATTTTAACGTTGTGAAACGGATTCACAATGATCTGTTGTTCATAGGCTCACAAAGAAATTGAAGAATGTGGGGTTAAAAAAAGTGAGGAAGAAAAAAAATAAACAAACGAGGAATGCACCTCCACCTTCATTCATAATAGAGTTGATCTGATCTCATTAATAGGTTTAACAAGAGAATCAAAAAAACAATCCATGATCATCATTAAATCAATTCCCAAATCAAAACCCCAATAGGAAAGGAAATTGATGCCCTCCAGCAAGAACGCCCGATCTGCAGATAACCCTATTGGTGGGATGATCCGAAAGCATCGTTTAATTCATGAATGGGGAACAAAATAATATAAATAATAACCCCTAACTTGATCCGGTTGAACAACGATCGTCGTGTCAAATTCCTTGGTGGGGTTCATCGAATTCGAGATGCGTCGATCGATCGCATCATCATCGTCCGCCAACGGGTTCTCCCCCAAAGCACCAAAAGGCTCTCTCTCTCTCTCTCTCTCTCAATTCGCAAGGTTGTGAGGCTAACCCTAAAAACTTTCGATAAGTAGGTATTTAAATTGGTGGAATTAGGTCCCTGTGCAAAAAGTAATCTTTTAAATAAAATAAATTATTACATTATTTTATTTTCATTAAAGCATCCCAAAACTACCTCTCATTGCTAACCTGTGCTGGTTCATTTTAGGCGCCGCCTAAGGTAAATTTGTTGTTCTAAATGCAACGGTACCCTCAAATTTTTGATCCGATCACCCATTCTATTTTTATTCCTCTATTTCAATAAAAATGCTCACATGATCTCTCTAATGTTTAAATTAATTCAAACATTTATTTCGGGCACTCCGAGCCCCGGAATTGCATTTCGTTGAAAGGTCTGGTCTTGAAATAATTCCATATAATATTTAAAAAAAATACATCAAAAATCTAAGATATTAAATTCTCCCCTCCTTGGGGATTTTCATCCCTGAAAAACCAAAACAAGGCTTCAAAAAATGATGTGGGTACTAGGCACGGATCTGAGTCTCCCTATCCCACGTGCTCTCATGAAGATTACCATGCTACCACCAAACGTGCACCAAGGTAATTGATCACTCACGAAGGATCCTCTCTAGCCGATCCTCGATCTACACTGGGTACTCAGTAAAAGACGCTCTATCCTCGACGTCCAAATTGCCCCAGTTGATGACGTGTGATGGGTCATGCACATACCTCCTCAAACATGACACGTGGAAGATTCCATGTGCCTGGTGCAATGGTGGTGGTATATCTAGGCCATATGTCACCTTTCCAACTCTACACAGTATCTGAAAAGGTCTGTTGAACCGCGGAGATAGCTTTCCGCCTTGACCAAATCTCTGTAACCCTCTCCGAGGTGAGACCCCAAGGAAAACATTGTCCCATTCCTCGAACTCCAAAGGTCTCTATCGTCTGTCAGCATAAGAATTCTTCCAGCTCTTTGTAGTCACTCCCGGATGATCTACACCTGCTCTGTTGTATCTCGCATCATCTCTAGACCCATGAGTGCTGACTCCCTAGGGTCGGTCCAGCAAAGCGGTGACCCGAAGGGTCTCCCATATAAATCCTTGAACGGTGCCATTACAATAGTGGACTGGTATCTCTTATTATACGCAAACTCCACCAGTGTTAGGTGGTCCTCCCAACTACGACCAAAGTCCAAGATACAGTCCTACAACATATCCTCCAGAACTTGAATGGTTCTCTCCATCTGACCATCAGTTTAGTGATGGAACGCTGTTCTCAATTATAGCTGAGTTCTGAAAGCCTCCAACAATCCCTTCCACAACCGGGATGTGAAGCAGGAATCTCGATCCGAGACAATTGTCAAAGGGACACCATGAACACGAACTACCTCCTACATGTAGATGTGTCCCATGCTCTCTTTGGAACTCTGCTATCTAATAGCTTGGAAGTGAGACAACTTGGTGAGTCAGTCCACGATCACCGGGATGGAATCATTCCCCTTTGCCTTATGTGGTATGCCCATCATGAAGTGCATTGATATTCCATCCCACTTCCAATATAGAACTTCTAGGGGGGGGGTGGTAATCCTGCTAGAACCTAGTGCTCAACCTTCTCCTACTGGAACGTAAGGCATTGAGAAAATAACTTTGATACTGCCTTCTTCATGCCTGACCACCATAACTATTGTCGGATATCCTGGTAAAACTTCACCACCCTAGGATGTACCACCAAGGTGGGTGTATTAAACTCCATCAGTACCTCCTCCCATGATTCCACTGGTACAAATAGTGTATCCTCTAAAAAGAACTATGTTCTTCCCACCATGTGAATATCCATAAGGAGCTTGTCATATAGATAACTAAGCATGTAAGGCCTCACAATCGGCATCCTCAAGATGTTCCTCCCTAACTCGCAGAAATAGTGGAGGAGTGACAACCATCAACTGATGGTAAGCTGCATCATCTCTATCCATGATGGATAACTACAACGTGACTAACTGCCATATCACCTTGCTCAAAAACTGTGATATTGACCTTATTCTAAGAGAATATGCTATTTTGTTCCCCTTACTAGGATTATATATGATCTCAAAATCATAGTCCTGTATTAACTCTAGCCAATTCCTCTGTCTCAGATTCATATCCTTCTACGAGAAGATGTACTTGAGGCTCTTGTGGTCAGAGTTGACGATGAACTGCTTGCCCATAAGGTAGTTTCTCCACATCTTCAATGCGAAGACTACCACAAAAAATTGGAGATCATGGGTCACATAGTTCTTCTAATATGGTCTAAGATATCATGAACCATACGCAATCACTACATGTCTCTGCATCAAGACACATCCATGCCCAGTCTCCGATGTGTCACAGAAAACTAAACACTCTACACCCTCCTCCGGTAATATCATGATCAAGGTACTCATAAAACTCTGCCTCAACCACCAATAAGCCTACTAGAACTTCTCCATCCACAAGAAGGGTTTCCCCTTCTTGGTCAAGGTTGTCATCAGTGTTGATATTCGGAAGAAATAAAGAATGAAACTCTGGTAATATCCTTCCAACCCAAGGAAGCTTTGCACCTCCATCATGATCTGAGGTGGCTCTCATGCTAACATTGCCTCCACCTTAGCTGGGTCCACAGCTACTCCATCTACTGAAATGGAATGTCCTAGAATGTAGATCACCCAAACCCAAAACTAGAACTTCAAGAGCTTCCTATAAAGTTGGTTCTATAGAAGTTCATCCTGAATCATCCATAGGTGTCTCGTGAGCTCCTCCTCTAACGCCGAGTACACAAGGATGTTGTCAAGGAAGACCACTATGAACCGGTCCATGTATGTCTGGAAGATCTGGTTCATAAGTCCCATGAACACTGTGGCGGAGTTCGTTACACCGAATGGCATCAACAAGTACTCAAAGTGACCATAACAGCATCTGAAATCCGTCTTCATTATATCCTAATCTCGTACTCGTGAATGGTTGTAACCTGACTGAAGGTCAACCTTAGAGAACCAATGTTCCCCTCTCAACTGGTCAAAGTGGTCGTCGATCCATTGTAGTGGGTACATGTTCTTCACCATTACCTGGTTCAGGTGCCGGTAATCCAAACACACCCTCAAACTCCCATCTACCTTCCTGGAAAACAATACTGGGGATACTCAGGGTGAAACACTATGTATCACAAAACCCTTTCTCTGCAAATCCTCCAACTGCACCCTTAGTTTGCAAAGCTTTGCGGGAGCCATCTGATATGCAGATAAGGAAATCTGTGCCGTCCCTGGGTGTAATTTGATGCAAAAGGAAATTTCCCATCATGGAGGTAGTCCTCAAACATCTTCGGGAAATAATTCACCATACTTCTCCACTACTATTGGGAACTGGAAGCTCACAACATCTACTACTCTAAGGGTAAGGCTAGCCAACTCATCAGTGATCGGTTGTACTCTCCTATGAATGAGCCCATTTTGTGCTTCCTAAGTCTCAATTTCACCGAAAATGGAAAACCTCATCCCATCCCTACGGACACACCACAGTCTTTTCCTAAAGCAGTGAATTTGGGCATGAAATGAGAATAACCAATCCATAACATAAATGATGTCGTAAGGCCTCGACGCTTCCACAAAGAGTTTCCAACCAAAACAATCACCTCGAAGGGTAAGATCACACTGTATGAAAAGTTATGTGATCATCGAGTATCATCCCGTAGGTTTCTCCAAGCATAAGGATCGATTCATCGACTCTACTAGAAACTCAGGGTTTCTTAAAAGACATGTGGTGAGGAAGTAATGACTAGAACATTTGTCATTAAATACGGAAGCTATGTTAGAGAATACATATATCATATATTAGATCATCCCTGGATTCCCTAGGTCATATGACTCAAATGCATGTAGTTGTCCCCGACCCTGTCCCCCAGCTCCTTGAGCCTAGTGCAGACCTCCTGGGGTGGTGGTGGAAGTAAATTGAAGTGTCTGTCACAACCTACCGATCTCCTTACTCTTCTGCCATGTTTGCCACCTGGAAGGTCTATATGCTCCATTCTATGCATCTACTTCAGTGGTCCCTCAACTGTCTTCCTGTCAGCAGCTCGATGGGTAGGAAAATATCAAGCGAGATGTCCCCTACCATCACACGAGTAGCATCACCTCTCCCTAGGCTTTCTGGATCCAACCTGAGAGCCCTGGACTACCAAACCCCTGTCCCGGGTCCTCTGTTAACATCTCTCACATCTAGATCCATATGCCTAACGTCGACTCCCTACTTCTGAGGTCTCCTCACCCGTCTGCCTGCTGCTGACTACCGTCTGCTGTCTCTGATCTTCCAAGAAGCTCTAGATCACCAAGGCCCGCTCGAGCACTTCATCATAATTTGGAATGAAAAGAATCACAACACTAGCTCAGATGTCCAATCGTAGACCTCACTCAAAGGTCCTAGCTCTGAAGTACTGATCCCTAACCATATCCATTGAGTACTTAGTGAGGTTGGTGAACCTCGATGAATAGTCAGACAACATAAAACCGCCCTGCTGGAGATAAAGAAGCTCTTGGATACACACTAATCTTAGGGTAACCGGTGACAACTCCTCCCTAAAGAGCCATTAAAACTCCATCCATGAAAGAGTCTCCTTGTCGTGACTCTATGTGGTCAGACACCACCATCGTCCCGCCGAACCCTGAAGAAGGCTTGCTCCTAGGATCACCATGTGGTCCACCGGTGTCCTCACAATACGGAAAACACTAATCACCACCTCAATCCAGTCCTCAGATGCCCGAGGTTCGGGATTGCTTCATAACCTAAGGGGTATCTATCTCTAGAACTCATGGAGTGTGTTCAGCCTGGGCCCCTCGTCTGTCGGTACTGCTGGTACCAAGGGCTGCTCCACTGGTGGTGGTATAGCAGGTACACCACCTGGAGGTAACGCTTGGGGAACTGGTCTCTATATCTAAGCCTTGTCACTGAGGGTGTCATCCTTGTGATCGTGCTACTGAATCCTAGCAGTTATGCATCGCATAGGAATCCAGTAAGGAACGTGATGTACCATGGTCAAAGAGTATATCTGGATAGCTAAAACAAAGGACATGGAAAACACAACCCATTTCTATATAAGGCATGTCCTAATCTCTTATTACCCCTAAACTATTGTTTTCATGTACCAAGTCGTAAACCAGGTTTTCATAGTCTTGGTGTATGGATACGTCATCCACCCACACCAAACTAGTGTATCTGGCCTGAAATACGAGCTTGAAACACATAACATTGTTTCCCCAAACCAAACTCACAGACTCTTGGTTCTAATGTAGATCCAAAAACCTCTAATACCACTCTGTCACGACCCTTTCCAATGGGTCCCATTCCATGACTCCCCAATCCAGCCTCCAATAGGTCAGGGGCTGGTGACTAGCTCTGAGTAGTCATATTACTAATAAGGGAGGGATTTCCTAAGTACCTATACACATGCACACATATCTAATCCCACAAATGAAAAAATGTAAAAAAACACTGACGAATAAAATTCATGCATACAACTAATCCCAAATAATAGAGTACGATGGAAAGTAGAGTACTGAGAGTAAACTGGGCCAGAATACAAGCCCAGCAAAAATAAGAGTATGAAAACTAAAAAGTCCAAACTATGAACACAAAGAGGTACTGGGACTACTAATCATAGACGTGGGAACACCTCTACCTGTAGGGAAATTAGAAAGCTCAGTCCTATCTTGGTCCGCCATGGACTCCATCCAAAGGCTGCTCATCTGCACAAAACACGATGCGTGTGGGAAAAGCCTGTTCATGGGTGAGTATAACAATACTTTGTAGAGGACCACGAAAACCACAAAGCAACACACCAATGAAATGTATTTTCAGATCTACATAGTATATGTATATTGAACATATAATAGGTGAACACAATCTAGATATACTCAAAACCCAAACCCATAGTCTAGAGATAAGTCCCACAATGACATTCCCCCCATTAGGGATTTAGTTTGAGGATTCCACGAAGCACTCATCTAGGAGAACTCACTCCATGAGTCTAATAGCTCTGATTATGTCTGTCCGAGAAATACTATCCATTGGGAAATGTCATGAGAGATAGATACACTCATTCCTGGAGAACACACTCCTGAGTGGGGAATGATCACGATACACAGATGAGGATCACTTCCAGGGCCTTAGTGGATACTGCGACTCATCAAGAATCACCTTCTAATGAGAGGATTGGCACCCTGTCGGAATAGTCATGTCGATACCTGACTCTAACTAGGTCCATGATTGTATAGAGGATCCCGCTCTAGGCGTTTCGGAGGGATACCTAACTCTATCCTGGAATTTCCTGCTGAAGGGGTCATACTCTTGAAAAAATAAATGATAACAAACCTCCAGGGGAATGAGTAAAAGGGGCACTAACCCGAATGAAACATGTCCAGGATACGGTGGACAAGAAGAACAAGCCATTTACTGAAAATTACATGGCGTGTAGAAAGGTCACATGCCATTTCCTCTAACCCTGCGTATTGCCCGTGGACAACGACCCATGTCACAAGGCTTGTCATTTAGAAGAAGATATACAAGGAGTGTAAGGGAGTGACACACTGTTTCCCTCTATTTATGGAGGACTTTGTGTATTCTGGCCATGTACCCGTACACAGATTCAACCCTTGTGTCACAACCTTTGTGGCCGGTACATGGGGTAACCCATGTAGTTGGCCTGGTTTGGCCGTGTGGTGGAGTAAATTTCCATGTACTTCACCCCATGTCTGTGTATCACCTGGATACATGCCAAGTCCTATATAGATTCCCTTTTTATTCTACGTAGGGTCTAAACGTCGTGTTCTTCAGAGAAAACTCCATGTCGTCGCTTTGTGCATCGCAGAACCCTAGACACTACTGATCCAGTCCCACACGACGTGTTCTTTAGAATACATGTCGTGTTCTTAGGAAATTTACAGAATCGTTTTTCTTCACCAACGTGCCCCCCCCCCCCCCCCCCCGTGATCCCCTGATGTCCCTTCTAGTGATCCGATCATCACAAAACTGAAGGGTTGGGGTCACCCGATCATCACAAAGCTGGTTCCATCGATTTTGGGCCTCCCATCGACACTAAAAATGCATTCCAGTCCAAATTCATGAAGAATTTTCAAAGAACAAGAACTCATGAACCGCGCCGATTCGTCTTCCTCCATCACCGTCACATCTCTGTTAGGTCATCACAGTTTCAGATCTCCAATTTGGGATCATTGAATTGTGAAATGGATGTGCAACGATCCATTATTCATAACCCCATGAAGAATGAAAAGAACCCAGGGTTCAAAAAAGGGAGAAAGAAAAACAATAAACAACGGAGGAACACACCTATGCCGTCATTTTTCATAGTGTCGATCCTCTCCTATTAATAGGTTAAATAGGAAAATATAAAAGACAAACCACGATCATCATTAAATAATTTTCTAAATCAAAACCCCAAAATAAAAGAAAATTGACGCCCTCCCAGAAGAATGCACGATCTACAGATCACTCTATTGGTGGGTTGATCTGAGTTCATCAATTAATCCAAGAATGGGGAACAAAAGAATAAAAATAAAAACCCATACCTTGATCCATTTGTATAAATATCATCGCATCACGTTTGTTGCCAGGGTTCATCAAATCCAAGATGCGTTGATCAATCGTGTCGTCGTCGTCTGCCAATGGGTTCTCCTCCAAAGCTCTAAGAGTCTCTCACTCTCTCAATTCGCAGGGTTATGAGGCTAACCCTACGAACTTTCCATAATAAGGTATTTAAAATGGAGGAATTAGGTCACTTTGAAAAAAGGAAACTTTTAAATAAAATAAATTACTACATTATTTTATTTCAATTAAAGTGTCCAAAATTTAACTCTGACAGCTGACCCGCGTTGGTTGATGTTAGGCCCTGCCTAAGGTAAAGTCGATGCTTTGAATGAAATGGTGCCCTAAGATTTCTAATCTGAGCACCCATTCAAAAGTTATTCAACTTTTTCAAGAAAACTGCTCCTGCGCACTGTCTAACGTTTAAATTAATTCAAACATTTAGTTTGGGCACTCTGGGCCTTGGAATTGCACGCCTTCAAAAGTTTTGGTCTCTAAATAATTCCATCCAATATTTAAAAATAATACACATAAAATCAAATACATTACAGATTCCACCACCATTTATTTCTTTCAATATCTGAGACATTACTTTCAAAAACTGCTCGGTTCCAATCCCTACCATTCTGGGCTGCTGATTGGGCTTGATGTCATTTTGTCGGTGCCTCTCCTCTTTAGCTTCGATGTTTATTCTGCAGAAAACCATTCTGAAAAAAGATATCTTAGATGAAGTAACACTGTAATCTTTCAATTATATAAGAATTAAAATTAATCATAGAGTAAAAAATCATTTAAGGTATTCTTTTAACATCATCCTAACCCCTAATGTTATCTAATCCATCCTCTGATGTCAACTATAAGGACCCAACCTTATTAAATTACATAATATTTATTTTAGACAAGGAATTACTTCCTTTTACATTGAGTATATTTTAAAGTTTAGATATTTAGAGAATTGAGACATAATACATTCATAACCATACACATTGTGATAAAGTGGGTACCATAAAAACAGTTTCCATCTTTTTCAAAATATAAAACATTAAAGATTAAAACATGACTTCTTTGAAAATTATTAAATCATTTAACTTGGATTCCTTATTTTTCTTACACATCCTTAAGACCTGTTAAACATCATTTATAAAAAATTGGGATGATTACAAAAAGCTCATTAATGTATGTAAAAGAAGGAAAGAGCACATTAGTCCATGAATACTTGTAACATATGAAAACATTTCCAAAATACATGATTATCACCCGTATATAATTAAATTGTGAAACATGAGATTTAAAAAATATTCACACAAAACATGAGAACATAAATATAATCATAAAGGTATCTTGGGGCATTACATATATAATCATTTAACCCTCTATGTTACCTTATAATTTGAAACTCTCACGGCTACTGTACAATTTGTGTAACCATCGCAGTTACACTTGGAGTAATCAAACAAATGACCTCCAACTTACCCATACCCAATGAATTGGAGGTAAATATAGGTCCACCCCTTCATCATAAAAAATTCCCAAGAACAAGAACTTAATCATATATCAGGAATAATTACATAAAAACATTTATTTTTAATTTTGTAAAATAGAATTTTAAAAGAGAATTTTAAACGAAAATTCCCTTATAAAAATCATATAATTGAAGTGAGACTTAATAGAGTCGATGTAATATGTATATACTTTTTAAGTACATATTATTCAGCATATTATAATCATAATTCATCACACAAAACAATTTAAATATAATATAAATAATTAATAATAATGTTAACCCAAAGAATTGAAATCTGGTTAAAAATACACTTACCTCGGGTTTGTGTTACATCCAACATGTTTAATACTTCTGTATAATAGTTAAAAGAAAGTTATTAATATATTAAACAATCATATCCATATTTTTCATACCTTATATGATCATTTAATTACATAATTTCATCATTTAATTGTTAGTATTTTGTTGCTTGCACGGTTTTGGGTGTGTTCTTTACATGATTTTAATGATCGGTTCATGATGGATTGTTCTTGCCAATTGGAAGTAAAACTATAGAATTTTAATGGAGTAGTAATATTTAAAAAACCACAACTTATATCAATCATCATTTTTATTTCTTTCATTATGATGATTTATAAGATAAAATATTAGTGATTTTTTTAGATCATTTTAGTGGTTCTTTGATAATAACAACCTCATTTTGTTTTATAAATTAAAACCATGTGTAAAAAAGAATTATAGAACCATGAATGAGACATAATACACATATTATAACCAGATTAAACTATAAAAATGGTTTCGTGACCATACATTAAATAATTAATGCAAATTGAAATCACATCGTCCATGATGTGGGTAATTTGACACAACATGGACAATGTTTTTATTCCTTGAATAAGTGGGAGAAAAGAAGAATAATGATGAGGAATATTCAATGAACATGTAAAGACCCGTAAATTTCAAGGAAATTTTTTTCTTAATTTTCTTTGGAATTTTACAAGAACGCAGTTTCTGACGGTGCCTGATTCCGAGGCCCGGTGTGCCCGGAATCATTTTCCGAAGTTTGGCTCGGGTACGTTCAGTGAACGGACGAGCGGGTTTTTCTAACTTTTGAACCGGTGCCCGGAATTGAATTCTGAGGGCACCGATGAAATCGCTGCGCCGATATTCGATTAGAAACGCCTCTTCCAGAGTTGCGTTTTCTCGGGTGTGGTTTTTAATTTTCGGGTTTAAAGTTAAGAAATAAAATAATTTTGCGGCAACTTTATTTTATTTCACTTAAGCCGCTTGGAAGCCACTTGAAGCCACATAAAGGCGGCTTGAACTGAGTTGAACTGGATAGGATGCTATCCAGAAATATCCTACCCCTTTGGTAGGATATTTGTGAGGTGGGGCCCACACGAGCCCCGCCGTTTCTTTCTGCTAAGAAACGCAACCGTGAAAACCCGTCTTAATGAAAGTCAACTGACGCGTTTTCTAAATTCTTAACAGACCATTTAATTGGGCGGTTTATTTCGTGAATTAAATGGGCTGTTTCTTTCGTGAATTAAATGGGCTGTTTATTTCGTGAATTAAATGGCCTGTTTCTTTCGTTGAATTAATTCAACGAATTAATTCAATCGTTTCTTAACCTGTTTTCGTGTGTTGGCATATTAATAAAATAAGACCAACCCAAAATCTTGTGAAAAGATTTGAGAGGATCCTTGTTTCTTCTTCTCCCTCGCAAAGAACGCGAAGAACGCGAAGAACGCGAAGAACGCCGAACCCGGAAATCGACGACGCGACACCTTGATCCGCATCGCCGACAACGTTCTTCTATGACGTCTCTTCCTCCGCGACGGATCTTCGATCGGCTTCTTGAGGTAAGAATCTCGAACCTTCCTTTTTATCTCCTTCGTGGTTCTTAACCAAAAACACGGATTTAATTAATTAAATTAAATCTGCTGTTTCATGGTGCGTTGAGTTCACCGACTCAACACCGGATTCCGCGACGACGCGACGCCTCCCCGCGACGACGCGACGATCCCTCTCTTCCGCGACGAGCTTTTTCACGAAGAACGCCCGCGCGCGACGATCGACGAGGTAGGGATTTATTATGGGAATTACCCCTTTTTAATTTATTCCCGTCAATGTTTCTTAAAAAAATTAAAGAACCGAATTTTAAACAATTTTAATCTTCTTAAAATTGTTATTTATTTCCCGTGTGGAATAAAATTCTCCTGGTTGTTTATCTCTAACGCGGAGGGTGCGGGCCAACCGAACACGGCCCAACGACCCTCCGCCGTTCTTCGTTTTGTGCGGATTTGGCGGGCGACGACGGAACGTGCCGCAACGAATGTTTGACGATTCTGCAGTAAAGAACGGATCTCGGGAGGAGAAATGGCGCAGACGGGAAGAGAATCGGACCACCGGAGCGATCCCGGTGGCCCGCGGAACTCACCGGCGGCGCGACGGCGCCGGTGGCCAGAGGAGGCGGCGCCCCGGCGCGCCGCCGGACGAGCCCGCAGCGGCTGAAGCTGCGGCGGCGGCGGCCAACGGACCCGCGGCCGCGCGGGACGCGGCTCTGCAGCGTCCGCGGTTCACCAGCGCGGCCCACGCGGGCCGCGGGTCAACGCCCGCGGCGCCTGGCACTCCGCCGCCCGGCCAAGCCGAGCCACGCCGGTCCGACCGGCCGGGCCGGACCGGGCCAACCGGGTCGGGTCGACCCGGTTCGGGCCGACCCAGGGGGGGTCGGGCCGGGTCGGGCCGGGCCCGTACCCCCCTTCTTCGGACGTTTTCGTTCAAATGGCTGTATCTTGAGCTACGGGCCTCCGAACGACGCGCCGTCAGTGGCAACGCGATCCTTGGATCGAGACGGTCGTTTCGTTATAATATACTCAAGGTGCACCTTCCTTTTCGGGAGCCTACGTAGTTAAAACTCCGTAGTTAAGCGTGCTTGGCCTAGAGCAGTGATCAGGATGGGTGACCTCCTGGGAAGTTTCCCAGGGTGGGTGTGAGACGGAAAGGCCAATAACTAACAGACTGGGCGTCCGATTGATGCGCTGTCTATTTCGTTGAATTCCTAAGTGAGACGGATCTTTTGGCATACTCCGCCCGAGGTTTGGACGCAGGTGGAGTACGGTCGGGTTGGTTTTGCCTTAAAAACCAACCGGGCCCCTGGGACGAAAAGGCCAATAACTCTCAGACCGGGCGTCCGATTGGCGCGCCGTCTATTGCGTTGAGTTCCTCTTGATGAGACGGAACTTTTGGCATCATCCGCCCGAGTTTTGGATGCAGATGGATAGTGGCCGGGTTGGATCGCATTGAAATCCAACCGGGCCCCTGTAACGGAAAAGCTGATATCTTTCAGACCAGACGTCCGTTTGACGAACCGTCAGCAGCATTGTGATCACATTGAAAAACGGTTCCTATGAGTATATCCTGTGAGTGATCGGGGTATAGTTGAGTTACGGCCGGATTGGTTCGCTCACGAAACCAACCGGGCCCCTGGGACGAAAAGGCTAATAACTCACAGACCGGGTGTCCGATTGACGCGATGTCTATTGCGTTAAGACCCCTATGACGAGGTGGTCCTTCTAAATACTTCCTTGCGGGACTTTGTGATACTTGGAGTATCGACCAGTAGCTCGTGGAGCGGACCCTCCCGGAGACGAGCGGGCGGAGCACGGAGACCGTGTAGCTGACTGAGACCCGACGACTGCTGATCGAACGACTCGGTGTGTGACAGAGGTGCGCTTGGTTGTAGCAGCACATGGGAGAGCATGGTTGTAGCGGCAGACCCACGACAGAGGTGCGCTTGGTTGTAGCGGCACATAGGAGCGCTTGGTTGTAGCGGCAGACCCACGACAGTTGTGCGCTTGATTGTAGCGGCACATGGGAGCACTTGGTTGTAGCGGCAGACCCACGACAGAGGTTCGCTTGGTTGTAGCGGCACATGGGAGCGCTTGGTTGTAGTGGCAGACCCACGACAGTGGTGCGCTTGGTTGTAGCGGCACATGGGAGCGCTTGGTTGTAGCGGCAGACCCACGACAGAGGTGCGCTTGGTTGTAGTGGCACATGGGAGCGCTTGGTTGTAGCGGCAGATCCACGACAGAGGTGCGTTTGGTTGTAGCGGCACATGGGAGCGCTTGGTTGTAGCGGCAGACCCACGACAGAGGTGCGCTTGGTTGTAGCGGCACATGGGAGCGCTTGGTTGTAGCGGCAGACCCATGACAGAGGTGTGCTTGGTTGTAGCGGAACATGGGAGCGCTTGGTTGTAGCGGCTGACCCGCATTACTCGATAGGTGGAGTACTACAACAGTCTTAAGTTAGTGGGCAGTACCTCGGAGTTGTGATAGGACCACTGTACACTCCAGAGACGGAGCTCTTCATCAGTTATGGTTTCGATGATGAAAATCCTGGTTTGAGCTGAGACTTTTGACCTTGTGTTTGCCTCATGATTGAGATGGGTTACTTGATAACTTAGGTATATGTATGGGCATATATCTAAGTAGAGGTTATCTGTTGAGATCTTCTTTGTGGTTATCCTTGTTGGTTTTAGAGCGACCTTGAGGGTCTCGGGGTCCCTACTGAGTATCGTTATACTCACCCCTGCACGGGCTATGCCCGCACCTCGTTGTGTTGGATGCAGACGACATGCAGTGCTGATGGAGGCCGAGTGTTCGAGGACTGGATGGTACCCGGAGGTGGACTACACGATGAGACAGTACCCGGAGGTGGACTACACGACGAGTCAGTACCTGGAGGTGGACCACTGGGCGAGACGTGCTCGGAGCGGACGGCGGGACCCGAGGAGCATTGGAGCTATCTGTACCCACCCTTCAGGTGGGACTTCCAGAGGACAGCTCGACGCTGCAGTTTTTCCTTTCAGTTGCTGTTTTTCCTTTCAGTTGTACTTTACAGTTGGGCTTGTATTTCCGGCCCCTTTTACTTTCAGCACAGCTTGTACAGTTTTTACTTAGTATTTACTTTTCTGCTTGCTTACTTTGTGGTGCTTGTTTACTTTTCAAAGGCAATGCCTTCCCTTTTTGCTGGGATTTACGCCTTGGTGCTAGTCGCCAGCCCCTGGCCTATGGAAGGCGGGCTTGGGGTAGTCACGGCACAGGCCCCGAGGACGGGTCGTGACAAATTGGTATCAAAGGTGGTCGGTTCTACCAGGGACTCTGATCTTTCTTCTATGTGAAGCAATAGTGTTTTGTGTATTGGGTGTGGTTATCAGTCCAGGGAGTCCAGTGTTGGTGCGGCGGCCGACGTATCCGTACACCAGGACCCTGACTTCTGATTTCTGACTTAATGCAAGAAAACATTGATTGCATGTGTGTTTCAAGTTTTCCTTGTGATTACTTCTGTCAGCTCACCAGGTATAATGTCCTGACCGTGGCGCACTTGTTCCCTTTTCAGGATGGCCCCACGACGACAGCCAGCTAGGATTCCGAGAGTGGAGCATGAGGACAACCCACCGAGCGTCGAGGACTCGGTACAGGGCCCTTTGACAGCTGAGGCACCGGCGGTACCTATACCCGCCGAGGCACCGATGCTACTAGCCCCAGCCGCTGGCGATGCACGTCGCCTTAGTGCACTGCTTGAGTTCCAGCGCCAGTGACCACCCAGGTTCCGCGGGGAGACGGACCCTCAGGCCGCCTAGGACTGGCTGGAGGCAGTTGTTCGGGTTTTCAGATTAGTGAGGACACCAGCAGACCTCATGGTGATCCTCGCAGCGAGTCTCCTGCACACGGCAGCAGGCAGATGGTGGAGCTTGATGCTCCAGGTGCACGACGAGGCGTCTCTCCTCTGGACGGACTTTGAGAACATCTTCCGCTCTGAGTTCGTCCCAGCCACCCTCCGAGCGGTGCGCATCCAGGAGCTACTACAGCTGCGGCAGGGCAGCATGTCAGTGGCCCAGTACTCAGCGAGATTTACTGATCTCTCGCGCTACTCCACAGATATGGTACGGGACCCGTTCTTCCGGGCCCGGACCTTCGAGTAGGGACTGAGGCATGAGATTAGGGCTTCGATGATCTCCCTCAATATTCCGACTCAGGCAGGGGTGTTAGAGAGAGCCCTCTTAGTGGAGAGTTTCCTTGCTGAGCAGTCTCCAGCAGCAGGACCCACCACTTACCGGCATACGGCAGAGTCTTCTGCAGCGGGCAGTAGACGGATGAAGCAGGGGTCCAAGAGGACTAGACCTACAGGTGGTCGCCTGCATGACTCTGGATCATTTTCGTGAGGCACTCAGGGTGGGAAACGACTTGCCAGGAGAGGGCAGTGTTACTCCTGCAGCGGGGTTGGTCGCATGGCTCGTGACTGTCCGACCCGCCATACGGATGACCAGCAGACGAACGAAGGACCCCCCAGGAAGAGGTAGAGGTTCGATCAGGGCGGGCCGCAAGGAGCAGGCGGCCATGACAGGGGAGTTGGTGGTGCAGCAGGAGGTGGACGGCGCTTCGGGGTGTTTCCACCACCACCACCAGGCGGTCCACCCCGACTGCAGGGGACAGGAGGACATGGGAGAGCTCAGCTTCAGGCAGCTGAGGCCTACGATCATGGAGCTCCGGGAGCAGATGGACAGGAGCGGGACTAGCTCCAGACCTGGAGAATTTTGTTCACGTTGCTTCTAGTTTTGTTGATGTGTGTTTATAGATGCTTTGTGTCTTTGTACTTGAGCTGCATTAATAAAAGACACCTTTTCTTGTAGCATTTTACTTTCATGTCCTCTCTTGTGTTGTTACTAAGAGGTTCCGGTTTAGACTGTTGACTTGACCCCACCCGTGAGACATCTACTGGAGGAGACCCCGTTATCACACACTGAAGCCGACAGTGTGACTCAACCCTTGGAGGCGAGAGTAACGGTTGGATCTCTTGGTAGTAGCGTCGAGGCCTTACGACGTCATCCTTGGTATGGATTAGTATCATCCATGTCGGGATTGACCGTATTAGGCGAAGAACGTGGTTCATCCAGGGGATGAGACCATATTTCTCTTATCGGCAAGGAAGAAATCGTGCCAGCTCTAGTGGGACCAGAGGTGGTCCGGGCCACGACAGAGAAGGTCCAGGTGAGCACATGGGAGCGGAAGGCTCAGATGCGTGCTCAGTACCGCCTTTGTATCCCTAGTTTGTGTTGAAGCATTACGGGGACGTAAATCCCTATGGTGGGAGTAATGTAAAGACCAGTAAATTTCAAAGAAATTTTTTTCTTAATTTTCTTTGTAATTTTACAAGAACGCAGTTTCTGACGGCGCCTGATTCCGAGGCCCGGTGTGCCTGGAATCATTTTCCGAAGTTTGGCTCGGGTACGTTCAGTGAACGGACGAGCGGGTTTTTCTAACTTTTGAACCGGTGCCCGGAATCGAATTATGAGGGCACCGATGAAATCACAACACCGGTATTCTCTTAGAAACGCCTCTTCCGGAGTTGCGTTTTCTCAGGTGTGGTTTTTAATTTTCGGGCTTAAAGTTAAGAAATAAAATAATTTTGCGACAATTTATTTTATTTCACTTAAGCCGCTTGGAAGCCACTTGAAGCCACTTAAAGGCGGCTTGAACTGAGTTGAACTGGATAGGATGCTATCCAGAAATATCCTACCCCCTTGGTAGGATATTTGTGAGGTGGGGCCCGCACGAGCCCCGCCGTTTCTTTCCGCTAAGAAACGCAACCGTGAAAACCCGTCTTAATGAAAGTCAACTGACACGTTTTCTAAATTCTTAACAGACCATTTAATTGGGCGGATTATTTCGTGAAATAAATGGGCTGTTTCTTTCATGAATTAAATGGGCTGTTTCTTTCGTTGAATTAATTCAACGAATTAATTCAATCGTTTCTTAACCTGTTTTCGTGTGTTGGCATATTAATAAAATAAGACCAACCCAAAATCTTTTGAAAAGATTTGAGAGGATCCTTGTTTCTTCTTCTCCCTCGCGAAGAACGCGAAGAACGCGAAGAACGCGAAGAACGCGAAGAACGCCGAACCCGGAAATCGACGAAGTGACGCCTTCTTCCGCATCGCCGACAACGTTCTTCTGTGACGTCTCTTCCTCCGCGACGGATCTTCGATCGGCTTCTTGAGGTAAGAATCTCGAACCTTCCTTTTTATCTCCTTCGTTGTTCTTAACCAAAAACAAGGATTTAATTAATTAAATTAAATCTGCTGTTTCATGGTGCGTTGAGTTCACCGACTCAACACCGGATTCCGCGACGACGCGACGCCTCCCCGCGACGACGCGACGATCCCTCTCTTCCGCGACGAGCTTTTTCGCGAAGAACGCCCGCGTGCGACGATCGACGAGGTAGGGATTTATTATGGGAATTACCCCTTTTTAATTTATTCCCGTCAATGTTTCTTAAAGAAATTAAAGAACCGAATTTTGAACAATTTTAATCTTCTTAAAATTGTTATTTTTTTCCCGTGTGGAATAAAATTCTCCTGGTTGTTTATCTCTAACGCGGAGGGTGCGGGCCAAAAGAACACGGCCCGACGACCCTCCGCCGTTCATCGTTTTGTGCGGATTTGGCGGGCGACGACGGAACGTGCCGCAACGAATGTTTGACGATTCCGCAGTAAAGAACGGATCCCGGGAGGAGCAATGGCGCAGACGGGAAGAGAATCGGACCACCGGAGCGATCCCGGTGGCCCGCGGAACTCGCCGGCGGCGCGGCGGCGCCGGTGGCCGGAGGCAGCGGCGCCCCGGCGCGCCGCCGGACGAGCCCGCAGCGGCTGAAGCCGCGGCGGCGGCGGCCAACGGACCCGCGGCCGCGCGGGTCCGGTTCGCCCGCACGGGACGCGGCTCTGCCGCGTCCGCGGTTCACCAGCGCGGCCCACGCGGGCCGCGGTTTCCTCAGGCCGCGGGTCAACGCCCACGACGCCTGGCACTCAGCCGCCCGGCCGAGCCGAGCCACGCCGGTCCGACCGGCCGAGCCGCGCCCCGGCCGCCAGGACCGGGCCAACCGGGTCGGGTCGACCCGGTTCGGGCCGACCTAGGGGGGGTCGGGCCGGGCCCGTACCCCCCTTCTTCGGACGTTTTCGTTCAAATGGTCGTATCTTGAGCTACGGGCCTCCGAACGACGCGCCGTCAGTGGCAACGCGATCCTTGGATCGAGACGGTCGTTTCGGTATACTATACTCAAGGTGCACCTTCCTTTTCGGGAGCCTACGTAGTTAAAACTCCGTAGTTAAGCGTGCTTGGCCTAGAGCAGTGATCAGGATGGGTGACCTCCTGGGATGTTTCCCAGGGTGGGTATGAGACGGAAAGGCCAATAACTAACAGACTGGGCGTCCGATTGACGCGCTGTCTGTTTCGTTGAATTCCTCTAAGTGAGACGGATCTTTTGGCATACTCCGCCCTAGGTTTGGATGCAGGTGGAGTACGGTCGGGTTGGGTTTTCCTTAAAAACCAACCGGGCCCCTGGAACGAAAAAGCCAATAACTCTCAGACCGGGCGTCCGATTGACGCACCGTCTATTGCGTTGAGTTCCTCTTGATGAGACGGAACTTTTGGCATCATCCTCCTGAGTTTTGGATGCAGATGGATAGTGGCCGGGTTGGATCGCACTGAAATCCAACCGGGCCCCTAGAACGGAAAAGCTGATATCATTCAGACCAGACGTCCGTTTGACGAACCGTCAGCGGCATTGGTGATCACATTGAAAAACGGTCCCTATGAGTATACCCTTTGAGTGATCGGGTTATAGTTGAGTTATGGCCGGATTGGTTCGCTCACGAAACCAACCGGGCCCTTGGGACGAAAAGGCTAATAACTCACAGACCGGGCGTCCGATTGACGCGCTGTCTATTGCGTTAAGACCCTATGACGAGGTGGTCCTTCGAGATACTTCCTTGCAGGACTTTGTGATACTTGGAGTATCGACCAGTAGCTCGTGGAGCGGACCCTCCCAGAGACGAGCGGGCGGAGCACAGAGACCGTGTAGCTGACTGAGACCCGACGACTGCTGATCGAACGACTCGGTGTGTGACAGAGGTTCGCTTGGTTGTAGCGGCACATGGGAGCGCTTGGTTGTAGCGGCAGACCCACGACAGAGGTTCCCTTGGTTGTAGCGGCACATGGGAGCGCTTGGTTGTAGCGGCAGACCCACGACAGTTGTGCGCTTGGTTGTAGCGGCACAAGGGAGCGCTTGGTTGTAGCGGCAGACCCACGACAGAGGTGCGCTTGGTTGTAGCGGCACATGGGAGCGCTTGGTTGTAGCGGCAGACCCACGACAGTGGTGCGCTTGGTTGTAGCGGCACATGGGAGCGCTTGGTTGTAGCGGCAGACCCACGACAGAGGTGCGCTTGGTTGTAGCGGCACATGGGAGCGCTTGGTTGTAGCGGCAGACCCACGGCAGAGGTGCACTTGGTTGTAGCGGCACATGGGAGCGCTTGGTTGTAGTGAAAGACCCACGACAAAGGTGCGCTTGGTTGTAGCGGCACATGGGAGCGCTTGGTTGTAGCGGCAGACCCATGACAGAGGTGCGCTTGGTTGTAGCGGCACATGGGAGCGCTTGGTTGTAGCGGCTGACCCGCATTACTCGATAGGTGGAGTACTACAGCAGTCTTAAGTTAGTGGGCAGTACCTCGGAGTTGTGACAGGACCACTGTACACTCCAGAGACGGAGCTCTTCAGCAGTTATGGTTTCGATGATGAAAATCCTGGTTTGAGCTGAGACTTTTGACCTTGTGTTTGCCTCATGATTGAGATGGGTTACTTGATAACTTAGGTATATGTATGGGCATATATCTAAGTAGAGGTTATCTGTTGAGATCTTCTTTGTGGTTATCCTTGTTGGTTTTAAAGAGACCTTGAGGGTCTCGGGGTCCCTACTGAGTATCGTTATACTCACCACTGCACGGGCTATGCCCGCACCTCGTTGTGTTGGATGCAGACGACAGGCAGTGCTGATGGAGGCCGAGTGTTCAAGGACTGGACGGTACCCGGAGGTGGACTACACGACGAGACAGTACCCGGAGGTGGACTACACGATGAGTCAGTGCCTGGAGGTGGACCACTGGGTGAGACGTGCTCGAAGCGGACGGCGGGACCCGAGGAGCATTGGAGCTATCTGTACCCACCCTTCAGGTGGGACTTCCAGCGGACGGCTCGACGCTGCAGTTTTTCCTTTCAGTTGCTGTTTTTCCTTTCAGTTGTACTTTATAGTTGGGATTGTATTTCCGGCCCCTTTTACATTCAGCACAGCTTGTACAGTTTTTACTTAGTGTTTACTTTTCCGCTTGCTTACTCTGTGGTGCTTGGTTACTTTTCAAAGGCAATGTCTTCCCTTTTTGCTGGGATTTACGCTTTGGTGCTAGTCGCCAGCCCCTGGCCTATGGAAGGCGGGCTTGGGGTAGTCACGGAACGGGCCCCGAGGACGGGTCGTGACAGAACATGAGAAAATCAGTAATATACATGATTTATGGAGATTTCATGCCTCTTGGGTAATAGGAGATGAGGAAAGAAAAAGTAAATAAATGAACTCAAAATAAAATAATAATTGAGAGATCCCATACAAAAATTCGGTAGCCTAACGGCTATGAAACTTGGTTTTAGAAAATATTAAAAAGAGAGAGGACAAGGGTCATCCATCCATGAATAAACCATAATACAGAATATATCATGAATAAGATGTAAATAAGAACATGGTATGGAGACTTGAATGTTATATAACATAAAAGAGTACTTGAATGGAAAAAGAAAGAAATTGAGAATTTTATTACCTTCTAGTGTAACTCTTAGAAAGTGAAGGTTGGGACCATGGGGGATGGAGGAAACCTTGGATGGAATAATATGGAGTTAAGGAGGCCAGATCTTTGTTGATGAGGAATTTCGAATGATGTTAATGAAGTAATGGGTGGGTATTTATAGCAAAAGTGAGGGACTATTTTAATAATTCCCAAAGGACACCTCAGTAGTGGTATTTTCATAACCATTGGATTACCCATGGTATTAGCCACATGGGGCAGATCACATATTATTTGACATCACACAAGTAGACTAGACTTATTACATCATTATTACATCATTTAGGATATCATTTACACATCAAAACTCAAAACTGTATTTTTTACTATTCACCACAAAATCAACTGTTTTAGAAAAATCCCAATAATTCAACCTAACCATTTTTTGATGTGTAGAATTCAAAAATAAAATACATTTTTGGAAAATATTTTTTTAAATATTATTAATTTAATTTTTAAATAAAATCATACTTAATTAAAAAATTAACAATTTTAAAATTATAATTTCTTTTATATCACACTGAAAAATTAACCAAGATGCCATTATCTTATAGCCTTAATAAAATAAATTTATAATACAATTTACTATTCATTATGATCAAATTACTATTCATGTTACTATTAATAAAGGTATGTTACTATTCACCAAAAAAACAAGTTGGTTCCATCAAACTCTAAATAACTTACTGAATGCAATTATAGATGAAATTTTTTCATAATTAAAAACATTGATGCTGCTAAATTATGTTTAAAGTCTAATTATAAATATGTACTTAAAACAAAGTTTCAAGGATTCAATTTATTTTTAAAACCATGGGGTGTTAAATTAGAAGTGAAATCCCAGAGTCCGAGAGAGGATAGATGTAGATGATACTGAGACTAGGTTATGCCCATAGTGTGGTTGTGAGCTATATTATATCATTTACTTTGGGTGTTTCGAAATGCCACTCCCCCTTGTCAGTTCAGGAAACTAACACCCTGGGGATTCTGAGCCCTGGGTGGTGTTTCCCCCCAACATCCCAATGGGAGTATGGATGGCGGACTATCCCCTTTGGCCCCCCTCTATTCTCTTGGTAGTTATTTGCTCTAGTATACACAATGGTTAGTTTTCCCCATATATGTGTGTACATGGTTGTATTGTCATGTGGTTATTTCACACAAATATATTATGGATATAGTTTCTAATGGGATTCTATAAGTGTAACGTGTATAAGCTATGATATCTTGAGGATCCTTACACATTTTATGGGTTATAATGTCTTGAGGTATATTACCTGATGTATGATACATGCTATGTGAATTGTGGGGGCTCTATGAAACTACCTGGTAACTTTTGGTTGTGTGTTGTGGTGGTGAGTTTCGTGAGGTGCATGATGTGGTGCTACACCTAGGTGTCTTTGGTATAGCCTTTTTAGAGGGATATGTGATATTATTAATATTTTCATGACTTATTATATACCCCCATTACTTATTTTAAATGAAATGTGCATAATTTGTGTGAAATATTAATGTTTTAATACAAAGTATAATTTTGGAGCATTTTTAGAAGTAGTCCAATTGAGTCAGTTTACTATTTTATTTATAACTCTCACCCTAATGATTCACATTTTGTGGTTCTTGTTTTGTCGGATTCCGTATTTAGTTACTCACATATCATTAGAAGGAATCATGGGCCAATTCTGCAATTTGAAGGCTCATATGGACCACACAATATGACCCAAAGAATTTGTGAGGAAACTGGACCAGCCATGATGATTGAGTTACTGGTCTCACTCCCGAAGCCCTTATTTTTGTAAACTCCACCATATGTTCGTGATTATCCAAAAGAATCATGGATAGAAATTTCAGGGCCCGAATCTATGAAAAAGGGGCCCAATTAATTCCTTGAATTCCATCCCACCATTCTGGTCGAGAATTAAAATCCGAACACTATTCATGACATATCTCATGGTGTATTCATCAAATAAAGCTGATATTTTTCATTCTGAAAGAGGATATATAGGTGCCCTACTTTTTTTAATATTTCATTCGGCATTGAAGGCATCTTCATATTCATGAACCCTTTCACATTTTGGACTTCAAAAATATTGGATTGAAATAGACATATTAAAATTGTTTAATCAACCGGACATACCTTTTTCTTTATAAGTCCAAATGACTCAAAATTTTGGGAGAGGTCGTAATTTTTTTTATAAAATGTTGACGAAGGAAATATTTTGAGATTAGGCTATTTGGATGTCTAAATCATTGATCTAAGTGGAAGGATAGATTGGGAATGCAAACAGTCCACTTCCCTGGGCTATAAATGCATCACCCTCCTCTCCTTCAAAGGGCTGGAATTTAAGAATAGAGGAGCATCAATTGGCACGAAAAAATCCTTGTAGAAGCCTTGGGAGGACCTTCCATACTCATGTTTTCAATTGAGATACCTTTCCTCCTCTCTTTTCTTTCTTTCACTTTTGTGTTGTTCTTCATTTGTAATCTTGTAAGTTTGTGTTTTGTAATTATATTTTAATGAATGTTTCTTATTCAATATCTCTTATTCTAATCCAAATTATGTAGATTAACATTAATGTTCTTAAAATAGTTTAAATATAGTTAAATCTCCTTCCCTTCTTTAACTTCCTCATTCAATCGAAAGTCCGTTTTTTTAATTCTCATCATTGTTCGTGTGTGTGTGTGTTCGACGCACCACTCTTTTCTTATCCCTTTATTTTTATTATATTCTTAATTTATCATCATAATCATTATAACCATATTATTAAACACTCAAATGGTTGAGTATATCTCATTGGGGTGAGTCAAAATTTAGGGATGTTAAGTTATTGAGAGTATTTTCTCGATGAGTATTCGTTAATTTAACATTGTGTATGTTGGACTTAACATGTCATAGATTAATGACATATTTTGTTTAACATTTGTTTTCCATGGATTATTGGAACCATAAATAAACTACCATAAACAAGTAATGTTAATGATTAGAACCCTAATGTTATGTTAATTCTTGGATTAAATCCTTAACACTTAAGAATTCCAATCAACGTTATCTTGTGAAGTGGGTATTAATTTAAATGCAATATAAATCAAAGCTCAAGGATAACAGAAGATTAACTCCCTAATGATGAACTCACCACAATATTTATCAATTGGTTAAATCAATTATATTCAGTCAATAATTTCAATTAATATCTTCAAACAAACCCCCTAATCAAAATACAATCAACTAAAAATAGTTGACTATATAAAAAGTATCATTGCCTAGGATTTGACCCAAGTGCTGCTATACACATTAGCAGAGCATCGGAACTTTGACCGGCTGATAGGTGACAGTCGGCCGCACATTTCAAAATGGCGCTATTACAGGGGATGGTGCTTTAAGTAGTCATTAGTTTCTTGTTATTATAAAAAAAGAAAATAAAAAAAAACAAATTTTGAAAAAAAATTTGAAAAAAAACACCAAGAAAAACCATCCTTCTCATAAAAATCATAAATTGAAAAAAACACGAAAAAAACTATCTTCATCTTTCTTCCAAATCATTCTGAATGCCTCGTAACCTCCCAAACAATCCCTCAGGTTTTCTTGACCCTAAAATTGAGGAAAAAAACTTCACCAACATAGAAGGAACAAAAGAGATAATCAAATGATTCAAGAACCATACTTTGTCCAACCAATTGAATTAGATATGGATAATCATAGGGAACAAACACTAAAAGAACTCACTACCTCTGATATGAATTACCAACCTATTGGTATTCAATATCCAAACATAGATGCTGAATTTGAACTCAAATCGGGTTTGATTCATCTTCTCCCTCATTTTCACGGGCTAGCCTATGAGGATCCATATCTACACCTTAAAGAGTTCCAAGTAGTGTTCTCTACCATGAAGCCTCAAGGGGTTTTTGAGGAACAAATCAAACTCCAACCATTCCCTTTCTCACTAGCTGACACTGCCATGTCATGGATTTACTACCTCCCTCCAGGTTCCATAACCACATGGAATTATATGATGCAAACTTTCTTAGAAAAATTCATTCCCTGCTTCTCGTACTACTTCTATCCGAAAGGAAATAAGTGGTATTTGTCAAACCCCCAGTGAATCACTCCATGAGTACTGGGAGAGGTTCAAAAAGCTTGTTGCAACCTGCCCACACCACCAAATCCATAACCAACTCTTGATTAAATACTTCTATGATGGGTTATTGAAAATGGAGAAAACTCTCATTGAGGCCGCAAGTGGCGGTTCTCTTGTTGATAAAACTCCCATATCTTCAAGAGATCTCATAAGCAACATGGATGAAAACACAAAAAAAATCCATACTCGAGTACATGATCAAGTCAAATAAGCCCATGATAATCAATCAATCGAGTCGAACAAGATAACCGAGTGGATGAGTGAACTTATTGGTCTTGTGCGACAACTATCTGTGGCTACCAAATCCCCAACCTCATCTTCTCCGCAATCAATGTTTCCCAGACCTGTCAAAAACTATGGAATCTATAACTCTTCTTCTCATCCAACAGACACATGTCCACAACTTCAAGAGGATCAATCTGATTCATCTAGACCAATAGAGCTCAATGTAGCATATTCTCAGCGGAACACCAACCCTCAACTATCAGTTCAGTTTGTTAGAAACTTCAACCAACCTCACTCTGAGCCCTTCTCTTCTTCCTATAACCAAGGCCTGAGGTATGGTAATCCCATCTCTCATCCCCCCAATTCCCTCCTCAAAACCCAAACCAGTTTAAATATGGTCAAGGTGTTGGTAATTTCCAAAAACCTTATCCTTTTATTCCTAAACAACAAAGGAACAATCCTCCTCTTAGATTCCATTATCGTAGTGTGCCTTCCCAATTCCAAAACCAATACAATCTATTTCCCAAGAACCAAAATCTAGGTAATCCCAATCTGGGACAAGACTCTTCTTCCAAGAAACCATGGGAAAGTGTAGTGGAAGATATTGACTCCTTCACCCATTCCAACCACAAGAACATTGAAACCCAAATCGGTCAACTTGCATCCCACCTTAGTCAGCAGCAACCATCCAATTATTTCCAACATCCATCTCAACCATTACCCAACCCCAATGGTAATGTAAGTGCAATTTCACTTAGATCGGGAGAGAAAATTCTTATGCCTCAAGATAAGTCCTCCAACCATCCCTTGAAAGTTGACCTAGAAAATGAAAAGAAAAAGAAACATGGAAAGGAACATGAATCCATTCCCTCCCCTCCTTCTATTCAACATAGGAATCCAATTCCTTTTCCTCAAGCTGTTTCTAAACCAAGAAAGTCCTTGGAACCTCATCCTGAAATGCTCGACATGTTTAGACGTGTTGAAGTCAACATTCCCCTCTTAGATTCCATAAAAAAATTCCTAAGTATGTCACGTTTCTCAAGGAGTTGTGTACCCAAAAGGGGAAACTTAGGACCTTCAAAAATGTTTCAACCCAAGAGTCCATACCCTATAAGTGCAAAGATCTAGGGACCTTTATGGTTCCATGCCAAATTGGAAGTTCCAACATTGATGATGCACTCATAGAACTAGGAGCATCAATTAATGTCAGGACCAAATCTATACTCTCCAACCTTGGTCTAGGTCCCTTACATCCAACGGGTGTTGTCATTCAGTTAGCCAATCAAAGCACAGTCATTCCTGAGGGAATAATTGAGGATGTCCTTGTCTGAGTTAATGATCTTATCTTCCCTGCTGATTTTTATGTCCTTGACCTGGAAGTTGAGACGACCTCTTCTCGATCTCCCCTAATTCTAGGAAGGCCATTCCTCATGACTACGAGAACCAAGATTTATGTCAATTCAGGATTCTTATCCATGGAATTCGGTGACCAACGGGTCAAGTTCAACATTTTCTAAGCCATGTGATTCCCATCTGAGGATCACTCTGAATTCTCAATCCATGCTTCTAAGGACACTTCTAAGAGTCAATCGAACCCCAATTCACCGTGTTCTTCATGTTCTAATGACAAAGGATCTTGTGAAACTTGCACCATGATTAAAAAAGTCATAAATGGTGAAGTTGATGTGGACCTTTCATTCATAGACACTATCAATCTAGAGGATCTTGAAAACTCTCTTGAATCCCACATCAACTCTGATCTCTACTACTCCACCTTGGACAATATTAAGGAAAATGAATCTAAAGCAACTAAAGTACCTTCTTCCATTACTAAGTTGTCTAACCCAAAAATTAAAGATTATACTTATCTAAAACCTCTTCTTGAACACCTAAAATATGCATTCCTTTTCCGTGATCACTCAAATCATGTCATTGCCACTGCTTCACTTACTGAAACTGAAGAGTCCAAACTTGTTTAGGTGTAAGAGGAAAACAAAAAGGCCATAGGTTTGACCCTAGATGACATACCAGGAATCAAACATACACTTTTGATGCATCACATCCATTTGAAGGAGTCATCCAAACCAATTAGACAACCACAAAGAAGACTCAATCCACTAATACTCGAGGTAGTTATGGAAGAGATCACCAAGCTTCTTCAAGATGGTATTATCTACACAATTTCTGATAGTGAATGGGTTAGTCCAATTCATGTTGTACCTAATAAGGGTGGGATAATTGTTGTCATAAATGAACATGGGGAGGTAGTCAAAACTCGAGTGAAGAACAAATGGAGTGGGTGCATCGACTATAGGAAATTGAATGTGGAAACAAGAAAAGATCACAACCCTCTTCCATTCCTTGATCAAATGTTGGAACAATTAGATGGAAAGTCACAATATTGCTTTCTTGATGGATACACTGGCTACTTCCAAATCTCAATCGCACCTCAGGACCAAGAAAAGACTACTTTCACATGACCCTTTGGAACATATGTATATAGAAGAATGCCTTTTGGCCATTGAAATTCTCCTGCAACATTCAAAAAATGTATGATGAGTATCATTTCAGAATTCATTGAACACTGAATGGAAGTATTCATGTATGAATTCACCATTTATGGTGAGCCATTTGAATCTTGTGTGAATTCACTCTCACTAGTCCTTCAAAAGTGTGTCAAGCGTAACCTTGTCTTAAATTTTGAAAAATTCCACTTCATGGTTGAAAATGGGATTATTATAGGGATCATAGTTTCAAAAGAGGGTATTGAAGTTGATCCTTCCAAAATTGAAGTGATCCAATCACTTCCTGAACCCAACCCTGTTCGATACATCCATTCATTCCTTGATCATGCTGGTTTATATCAGCAATTCATCCATAAATTCAGTAGAATTTCCCTCCCACTCACTCGGTTGCTCCAAAATGATGTCCCTTTCCATTTCGATGAGGTTTGCAAGAGGGCCTCTGTTGAACTCAAAACTTCTCTAACATCCACTATAATAATCCAACCCTCAGATTGGTCCTTACCCTTTGAGTTGATGTGTGATGCTTTTGATAGAGCCGTTGGGGTTGTTCAAGGTCAAAGAATAGAAAATATTCCTCATGTCATATATTATGCCTAAAAAACATTGGATGAAACTCAATCTCACTACACTTTCACTGAAAAGGAACTTTTAGCTGTGTTTTTTTCCTTAGATAAATTCCAGCCCTAACTCTTAGGTGCCAAAATAATCATTTTCACAGACCATTCTGCTATAAAGTTCTTACTCGAGAAAAGTGATTCCAAACTGAGGCTAATAAGATGGATCCTAATGCTCCAACATATTGAAATTGAAATAAAATATAGGAAAGAAAAACAAAACCTTGTGGCTGATCACTTCAGTAGAATTTCTAATTCCTCTCATTCTGAAATCATCGATCCTGAATTCCCCACTGAGCACCATTCATCTCTCACTCCAAAGTTACCATGGTATGCTCCAATTGTAAATTACATGGTTTCTGGTGTTTTTCTTGAAAATGTTTCAATTGAACAACAAATAAAGTTGAAAAGTGATTCAAAATATTATTTTTGGGAAGAAAACAAACTTTGGAAAACTAGGGTTGACATGGTAATTAGGAGATGTGTTGATGAAGATTAACATTCTTCCATCTTCGAATTCTGTCACACACTTCCATGAGGTGGACACTTTGGACCATGAAGGACCTCCCAAAAGGTCCTAGACACTAGATTCTTCTAGCCTTCACTCATCAAGGACTCACATGGGTTTTTTCAATCATGTCCCACTTGCCAAAAGTTTGGCACAATTTCTAAGAGAAATGAAATTCCCCAAAAACCTTTAATTTTCTGTGAGATCTTTGATGTTTGGGGCATCGATTTCATGGGAACATTTCCCCCTTCCAATGCGTTCTCATACATCATTCTTGTGGTTGATTATGTTTCTAGGTGGGTTGAGGCCAAACCCACTAGAAAGGATAATTCACATAATTTTAGTGAGTTCCTATAGACAGACATCTTCCATAGAATTGGCACACCTTGTGCCTTGATCAATGACTTATGAACCCATTTTTGTAATAGAACCAAGAAATATTTTTTGAAAAAGAATGGGGTTTTTAATAAATCTTCAATAGAATATCACCCCCCAAAAAATGGTATGGCAGAACTTTATAATAGAGAAGTGAAAAGAGTGCTTGAGTGAATTGTAATACCCACTAAAAAAGACTGGCCAGAAAGACATGGTGATGCACTATGGGCTTATCGAACTTCCTATAAAACACCCATTGGGATGTCTCCATTTAAGCTAGTTTTTGGTAAAGCATGTCATTTTCCAGTTGAAATCCAACATAATTCATTTTGGGCAGTGAAAAAGTTTAATTTTGATCTTGAAAAATCCGGTGAAGAAAGATTGTTACAATTGGCTGAACTGCAGGAGCTTCGACTTGATTATTATGAGAATTATAATCTCTAAAAAGAAATATCCAAGTCACTCCATGATAAAAACATCCTGAGAAAGGTATTTCATAAAGGTGAAAAGGTAATGCTCTTCAATTTTCAATTTTGGCTTCACCCAGGTAAGCTTAATTCTCGTTGGAAAGGTCCTTTTTTTATTACTAATGTTTGCCCATTTGGTGTAGTGCAAGTCCAAAACCCATCTTCCAAAAGGACAATCACGGTTAGTGGACATAGGTTAAAGCATCACCATGAGAGGACGAACAATCCTGGATCATCATCGACTTCCACTAGATCTCCACCTTCTCTAGTCGAGCTACCACTATATGGAGATGGCTACCTGCCAAATCCAAACCGGGGGAACCTCTTTCCCCTTAACACTCTCTCTATATATATTCCTCTCTCTACCTTTTTCTTCTTCCTCCTCTCTCTTTCATGTTTTTTACCACTTTTTTATCAAGACCTTTTTTTCACTTTCTCTTTTTTTTATGGGTGTATCATTATAAAAAAACCGAAAAAAACTAAAAAAACAATCCCTTAAAAAATACAAAAAAATAAAGAGTCATGCTTACTCACCATCTAGTTTTGGAATTTTGTCGAACCATTTTAGGGAGTTTACAGACATGTTTTCATCTCAATTTTTTTTTTATTTTCATCATGACTTTGGATAAAGAATTTTGTGTGAAAATTAACAAATTTTGAATGCTCAATTTTTGATTTGGAAAATGCTTTTCTCAAACCATGAGGAACAATATTTTCTTTCATGCCAAGGCCACCTATGGACATCTTTTCAAAATGTGTGTTTTCACCCCCATTTGTGAGTCTTGAGATTGTGGACCTTTGAGCTGAATTTCCTACTTTAGTGTGCATTAATATGATAGTGGCATTTTCTGAACCACATGATAATCACAATAGCCAAATAGCCTCCCATTTCCCTTACATTAATCCTCCTTTTAAAAGCCTCTTTGAGCCTATAATAACCTTTTATTTGATAGCCACATTACAAGACCAATACCTTTTCCCACCCAATATCAACATGGATTTTCATTGCATAATTTTTTTTATAAAATTTAAGTGTCGGGGGGGATAGATTTCATTTTGGGAACACATTGATGATTTCTCCATATTATCATATTCTAGATGGAAATCATTCATTTTAGTATGGGGGATAGGTTTTCATTCAGTGTTTTTTGAGGAATTTAATGTACATTCATTTATGTAATTTTGTAAATGTTATTGACAAGTGTTCAAAAAAATCACAAAAAAAATTCAAAAAATGAAAAGAAAAAAATTGGGTTGTTTCTAGGGAGGTCAAAAATCACTCTTCCTCAACCTTTTATCTTGTTATAAAAATTACAATTAGGGTCGTGAGGAGATCAATAATGGGTTGGGATATGAGTGTGAGATCTTTTCCAAGTTCAACTTTCGAAAAAAGAGAAAAAAAGAAAAAGAAGAACAGTTACATTATATTCTTATGTCATTTGGAGAGGTTTTGTGGTTTGTAATTATTTCATGTTCTCATCCCCGTCAAAGTTTCCTCCTCTATTGTGTCCTTCTTCACACAATCATTCCCTTGTAAATATGTGTTTTCATTTCCTTCCTTTTTTATTTCAAAAAAAAGTGCATTGATTTTTCTATATTGGTGTTTTACCCCTCTTCTTCTCTCTCTTGGACATTATATTACTACCATCCCATACACACAAAAAACCCGTTAAAATACCTCTTGATTATTATTCACTTTGGATAGGGATTGGAAGCTGAGAGATCTTTCAAACTCTAAAATTTTCACTTTTGGTTGGTGAATGAGCAAACCTCCACAAATGAATTTTATCATCTTGAGAAGTGTGAGTTTTGAGTGTCCACATTTTCCATTTCTAAATTTGAGCATGAAAAAATGAATTAGTTTTAGAACACTGTTTCTGTAACAACTTGTTTTAGAATTCAAAATGCATGAGTGAAATAGTCTAAACATCCCCTGATTGGAGAAAACAAAATTTTAATATTTGTTGTTGAGTGAAAATGATTTTGTTATGTTTTTATATTTTTTTGCAAATGAGGACATGCACAATACTATGTATGGGGGAGTTGATGTTATTAATATTTTCATGACTTATTATATACCCCCTTTACTGATTTTATATGAAATGTGCATAATTTGTGTGAAATATTAATGTTTTAATACTAAATATAATTTTTAAGCATTTTTAGAAGTAGTCAAATTGATTAAGTTTTCTTTTTTATGTATAAATCTCACCCTAAGGATTCAAATTGTGTGGTTATTGTTTCTTAGGATTCCCTATTCAAGTTTTCACATATCATTAGAAGGAATCATGGGCCAATTCTGCCATTTGATGGCTCATATGGACCACACAAGATGACCCAAATAATTTTTGAAGAAATTGGACCATCCAGGATGATTGAGTTACTAGTCTCACTCCCAAAGCCCATATTTTCTGAAACAACACCATCTGTTTTTTATTATCAGAATGAATCATCGATAAAAATTTTGGGGCCCAACTCCATGAACAAGGGTCCCAACCAATGCCTTGAAGTCCAGCCCACCATTCTGGCAGAGAATTAAAATCTGGACACTATTCATGATATATCTCATGATGTAATCATCATATAGATAAGAGATTTTCCAGTGTAAAATAAGAGATATAGGAGGCCGACTTTTTGGAAGATATCATTCAGCTTTGAAGGCATCTTCATATTCAAATACCCTTTCCCATTTTGGACTTCAACAAGATTGGATTGAAATAGAATGATTAAATGTTTTTAATCAAACAGTCATACCTTTTTCATAATAAGTACAAATGACTCCGAATTTTGAGATAAGTCAGAAAACATTATTATCTATAACATTTAAGAAGAATATATTTCGAGATTCGGCTGTCTGGAGGTCCAAATCATTGAGCGAAGTGGAGGGACAGATTGGGAATTCAAAGAGTCCACTTCCTTGGGCTATAAATGCATCCCCCTCCTCTCCTTCAAAGTGGTTGGAATTTAAGAAGAGAGGAGCATCAATTGGAATGACCAAAGCCTTTCAGAAGGCTTGGGAGGACCTTCCATACTCTTTTTTTCACTTGAGATACCCTTCCTCCTCTCTTTTCTTCTTTTCCCTTTTGTGTTGTTCTTCGTTTGTAATCTTGTATGATCGTGTTTTGTAATTCAATTTTAATGAATGTTTCTTCTTCAATATCTCTTATTCTCATCCAAATTCTGTACATTAATATTAATGTTATTAAAATAGTTTATATAATGTTGAATCCCTTCCCATATTTTTCTTCCTCATTCAATCGAAAGTCCGTTTTTTTAATTCTCATCATTGTTCGTGTGTGTGTGTTCGACGCACAACTCTTTTATTATCCCTTTATTTTTCATCTATTCTTAATTTATCATAATAATAATTATAACCATATTATTAAACACCCAAATGTCTGAGTAAATCGCTCATTTGGGTGAGTCAAAATTTAGGGATGTTAAGTGATTGAGAGTATTTGCTCGATGAGTATTCGTTAATTTAACATTGTGTATATTGGACTTAACATGTCATGGATTAATGAAATTTTTTGTTTAACATGTGGTTTCCATGGATTATTGGAACCACAGATATAATACCATAAATAAGTAATGTTAATGATTATAACCCTAAAGTTATGTTAAGTCTTGGATTAAATCCTTAACACTTAGGAATTTAAATCAACCTTATCTTGTGAAGTGGGTGTTAATTTAAATGAAATATAAAGAAAAGATCAGGGATATCACAAGATTAATTCCCTAATGATGAACTCACCCTAATATTTATCAATTTTTTAAATCAATTATAGTCAATCAATCATTTCAATTAATCTATACAAAAAACCCCCTAATCAAAATACAATTAACTAAAAACAATTGACTATTTAAAAAGTTTCATCCTCGAGGATTCAACCCGAGTGCTGCTATACACATTAGCAGAGCATCGGAACTTTGACTGGTCTATAGGTGACAATCAGACGCACGTTTGAAGATGATCAGGACGTGCGACATTGGGGAAAAGTAGAAAACCTGTGGCAAAGTAGTAGCGGGGTACGTTTGATATGATTTATTATATTATATACTCTTGTATGAAATACTTGGTTATTGTATCCATGGTGAGGATGGGAACATAGAATTCATGTTTTGGTGATGAGTTTATTTCACTTATTTTTCACTATTCTTTAGCATGCTTTCTTTACATTTGTACGAGAGGCTCTGGGGAAGATCCTATTGAATATACAGTTGTATTGACCCTATGTTATATAAACTGTTTTCAAGTACCTCGGATCAGGTTTGTAACACCCCAAGATTTTATGAGATTTATTATGTTTAATTTTTTTGATTTCTTGTGTTTTACACTACACCAATATTAGCTTGATCCATACGCACCACCGTATTAGCTTGCAGTAGACACAACACTATTCTTGGATCCTGTTACACACAATTTCCAGTTCATTTGATTGAAATTATTCTACGCAACATTGAGTATTTATTTTGTTCAATGTATAAATGGAACATGTTTAGATTATGTTATATGTGACACAAAAGGAAGCTTTCACTATACACAACACTGACTTGGCATACATTACATGTAAGAGCGACCTTCCTTGATAGCTTGTGTTGTACGCAATACTGAGTTTCACTAAACAATGATATATTATTATATTTTTATTTAAATTAGATATGAACTATCCATTATCAATTGTATTAACCACATTTTAAATTTTATATAACATTATCATTCATCTTACACATGATATGAGAGAAAAATCAATTTTTGGGATAAAATAAGTATTTTTTAAAAAAATGTAGTTTTACCATCTTTTAATGGGGAACCCATTTTAAATCATGTTTTTGACACGTTTATAAGTTCAATTTGAAAAAATAAACTTCTGATTTTGAATTATAATATAAAAATATTGATTGGATAATTTTTTTAATATTTTTTTTATAACTTTCATATTTTGATGAATATTAAAAATACACAAAAGTTTACTTAATTTTTTTTTGATTGAGATATTTTATATTGTTAGATTATAATATTTAATTATTTTAAATTATAAATAGAATATATTTTTACCATTTAATATAATTTATGTCATTATCATTAATTTTACATTGAATTCATACGTAGAAACATTTCAATATTTTCCTAGGTTTTAAATTTTAAAACCCATTTTCCCAAGAACGGGATTAATTTTAAATTAAATACCACAAATTTTGTGTTTTTAAATTGTAAAAATGGATTCCATATTTGGAATCCAGAGGTCCAAATTTTTTAAATAGATAACTTTAATTTTTGGACATTATAAATATTAACTACTATAAATTTTATTTACCACGGTTAAATGTAAATCAGGAAATTAAGGGGGAACATTATATTATACAATTATCCTAACACTAGTCTTAATATAATTTAATGATTATATTTCACCCTAAAATATACTTGGGTAGAAATAGTATCTATTAGAACACACTTGAATGAGATTATGTCATTTAATTTATTTTATTTAATGAAAAGTGATATATGTCTCTCTCAAACATTAATAATTAAATTATTTTTAATATAAGGATAAACAGAATATAAATTCAATTATAAATTCTAATTTGAAAGATAAAATATTTTTCTTTATCTTGGTAGTTTATTTGTAATTTTTATGAAATATAAAATTTCTTTAATAGCTTATACATTAATGATGCAGAAATTATTTATTTAGTGAAAAATCAATAATATAGCTTTTATTAAAATAATAATACCTATAAAAAGGCCCAAAAAACCTGAACAAACATTATTTTTTGACTATATATAAACCATAAGAATCAAAGGGTCGTCTTTTTGACAATTTGGACACTTATAAAAGATATTATGACATTTATATTATTTTATTTTAAATGATGTCAAAGTTGTCACCTTCATAATATAGTGAATATAACATTTTACATACTGGGTTTTTTAGAAGTTAAATTTAACTAAATGTATTATTATGAAATATATTATATTTATATTAATAATATTATTTTATTTTTAATTTTTATGAAATGAATAAGTATATTAAATAAGTATAAAAAAATGTTGTAGTAATTATTATATTTAGTGAAATATCAAATAAATGGTTTTAAAAATATTTAAATAGATTTTATATGAACTAATTAATGTCCCCCACGAATTTTCTAGAATCATATGACATGTTAGGAGTCTATTAAATATTTTTTTTTGAATCTATCGTCTTTTTGAATTTTATTTAAATTCAAATAAATGAATAGTGTCAAAATTGAAACTGTTGATATTTTTAACAATAAAATATTATTAAAATGTTTAAAAACCAAACAAATATTTAAAAATTTCAAATTAAAAATTATATGTTCTAAAATTTCACAATGTATCAAATTATGGACAATTAACAACACATAAGTAAGAATTAATAACCATTAAAATTTATAATGTTATTACCACAAATAAATTTAAATAGATTAAATAAGGACAAAGAAAAATGATAAGGTTTAAAATAAAATCAAAACATGTATAAATTTAATTGTTTGATAATATTAAAAACCTATTTCCTCTAATATGATATTTTGAATCTTTTTTTATATTTTAAGTGGGTTTTTATTTTATTATAAATTAATATATTTGATGATTCCAAAAGCATCCTTCTCCCCTCTTATAAAAGAACACCTCCTTACTCTCCTCTTCACTCCATTTGAGCCTCGAAACTCAGAGAAACCCGGTCCTTTTCCCTTATCCTATTCCCTATAATGATACTAGAGGTCTATTTCTTCTTCAAAGACCAAATTTGGTGCCCTTATAGGATGTTTAGAAGAGGCACGCCGAGGAAGATGTAATATCCTTTACCGATTCTTTAAAACTTATTTATTCTTCTACTTTCTTTATGAGTTTTTTAATTATTAATTAATAACTCCAGTGTCACTTTTATACTGATATGTTATTATGAATATGAAACAACCATATTCCATATTATATCCATCCTATGAAAAATTAAATCACCACGCGTCCGTACGTATGGCCTACTGTCTCCACGTCGTTGTGAAATCAGTTTTTCATTGCCAACATACGCGAATGGGTATGATGATTGAAGAAATAACTATATATTATTATTGTGAAATGATATTGATTATGAAATATTATACACCATACACTTCAATACAATTCCACAATCATGGGAATTATATCGTCAGTCGGGCATACGTATGACCTACCGTCGCTACGATGTGATGCGATTTGTTTTACATGATAATCATTTAAGACAGATTATATAAATTAATTTAATGAATAAATATGATATATATTATATTAATACCCTTATTCATATGATATAACTATAACATAAAAAGAATAATAAGCATTTATTCCACAAAAGATGCATAAGAACATAAAGCAATTGACACCCGAATAACGAGTATCAATGAAATGTTACTAATAAACAAATAAGAATATGACCCTATACGACATCCTAAAAATGAATATGATTATTGAATAAGTCAATGATATTATTTAAATTATTATAGAGTAGTTTTGGATAATTAAAAATTATATCGGACCTAAGGTAGTGGAAAATCTCGTGATCTCATTTTTTTCCGACAATGTTTATACTTAAGTATTTACTGGGGAATATTTATCATCAACGTCCAGGTTTCTAAAATAATATTTATATCCTATTAAGAAAATTTTAATAAAATTTTTCCCATTGGATAATTTTTATTAAAATATATTAAAGGAATATTCAGTCGTTTTCGGTATGAGATACTTTTTGAATTTTACAGAAAAAGTATGAGAAAAATGTTTTTTTACTTATACGGCATGAACATGTTTTTACATATTCATAATACCTTATTTAAATGAATATTCCTCTATAATATTTCATTTTTATTTTAAAATATATTTTTTTCATTTAAAAATGAACTAAATTTTTAGAAAAGAAAATTATTTTGAAGAAGAAAGTATATTGTCGTCAGGAATTCATTTCAAGTGTTTTATCAAAACTATTTTCCATATAAGATGACATTCATTAATATGTTTATGTTTTAAGAATAATTTTCCTATTATTTACATGTTTTTTATTATGATTATGATGAAATTATATCCATTTTTTATATGGATTATGTTATGATGGGATGATGTTTATGAAACCTATACTATTTGTTGGGTTATGATGAATGATTTATTTTTATTTTGTGGCACATGTAAGAATAATTTCATTATGAGATTGGTGAAACCTATATCTCCCTAAAATTCATTGGGTAATGATTTATATATACTGAGATAGACATGGCTACAACAGAAAGTAAATCTGGTTCATTAATACGGGGCTAGAACAGAAAAAAAACCCGGTTCAGTAATAGAATTCATCCACTATGATGTTCTTGGAAGCAATGGCTTGGCTACTATGGAAATAATATTATGTTACTAATGGTTTTCCACATCTTCAGGTCTGATTCCCATGCTATTTTATCATGATTAATGTTCCTTTATGATCCATTCCTTACGTACTACCAAGATTTATGTCGTTGCTCAAGATTTGGATGTTTAAACTTTATGTTCATGTTTTTACATTCAAATGTTTATGGTTTGTTTTATGTTCGCCATGTTTAACCTTACTGAGTATTTAAACTCACCCTTTTTATGGTTTATTTTCCCTAGGATATAAATAAAGGTTTTAGGCTGGAAAACAAAAAGGAGATGTTCTTTATGGGAGATGTTGAAGATCTTTCACCATGATTAGAAGATTATGTTCTGAGTTTCCAAAGACACTAAACTAATACGGTCTTTGGAATCTGTTTTTGTCATGTATTATGCATTCTACATAAGTAATGTAATTTCCATGTACATCAATATTGGGTCTCTACAGTTGGTATCATAGTGAAGGTTTAGATACCATTTGGAAACTATGATGCATAAACATTAGGGAGATCCCTTGAGATATTTCTATGGTATGTCTAGGGATATCCCCAAGGATAAGTACAACTGTAGGATATAGTCATAGAATAATGTTAACGATCGTGAATAACCTTGGGTGAACCTACAGTGTCAAGTATTATTGAAGGTGTCATAAGTTAGACATCTTATAAGTGACATTTTATGATTATGTGGTTCCTCATTATTTTTATTGTTTCATACACTATGGTTGATAGTTTTATTCAATAGAGGGAACCTGAAGGAATTGGGTTAACGATGAATCTGATGGTGAAATTGGTGACTATGATAAATGTGTTGTGATTATTCCGAATTAGTCATCAGGATATATGATAAACAAGGATAAATTTAATGGTATTCCTATGTCATCAAATAAGAGGAAGATGGAATTTTACGCATGTTCGCATGGTGTAGAACATATAGAAAGGAAAATTAGGCATTCTACATATTAAGAAGAAGGGAAGAAGAACCTTGATGAATATCTCAAAAGGAGGGGAAGATGTTATCTATGCGGGGAAAAGGGTTATAGAGTGACGAACTATCATGGATTTCAATGTCTTATATGTGGAGAACATGAGCATCACCCAAGTTAATGCCCCTACCAAAGAGGATACTTCTAAATAGAGGAAGGACCTATTCCATGCCAATCATTGAAGATGATGGATTTAAGTGTTTATATATGGGTATTCAATAATAATTCTTAGAGGTAATTTTATGGTATTATGGAATATTGGAATATCTATGGACCATTGTCATTTTCCATAATAATATGGTATCGATAATAGTGAAAAGTGATTGAAATATATTTACAAAGTTGATGATATGCTCATAATGAATGGATAGGGATAAAATAATATATTTAATAGTATTAATGAGCTCATGATAGATAAATGTAAAAAGTGATATTATGGTTTGATTATATAGAATTTTTGGTATATTTGGTGTATGGAAAGACTTAATAGAATTCATGTTGTCACTAAGGTTCTACAGTAATTTATGTCATTATCATATTTCAAGAGAATTCATGATGAAGTCATTCAAATTTTTTGAATGTGACCATAATATATATCTTGGGATATATGGGGTATAAATAATGGTATTCACAAGATTGTTTTTGGAAGTTTATGGTAATTGTTGGACATAAGTATTTTGGATAAGCATAAAGGCTAGAATGGATTAATTTGGAAATAAGATAGTATTATTTAAGGATAGAACTTTTTTTATATTATTTCTGTAATTTTATAATAGTATAGTTTTGGAAAAGGAAAACCCGTAGGATGGGCGATAACCCATCGCGTTGGAAAAGGATGTGGGAATCGATCCCATAACCGTAGTGCGACAAGCCTTTATCACCTACCACAGTTCTGCAGGAAGTCCCTGGTTAGTGGAAATTAGTTTTATTTTATTAAGAGGTATGATAGATGAAGTATAAGTCCATTTTTGGGACCATATACAATTAATCTCAATATATATGGACTTATGTATATTTAATAACTTTTGATAACCTTTTTGTGATAGGGTCATATGGAATGAACTATAATTCTATCACAAGATCTTCCAACACTTCAATAATGAAAAATTCAACATCATTTATTTAAATAAGAGATGAAGTTGAAATTGTTCATGGAATGACCAACGATGATATAACACTCAAATCAAGTAAGTATCTATCGTTATGAAAAAATTCTTCAACTTTAGGGAAATGATCTTGAATACCAATAATGTTATCATAGTACCCTCATATCTGATGAATCAAATGGTACCACAGATCATCACAAATTTATTGCTTTGTGATTATTGGATTTTTCATAACCATGTTCTCTACCACTATTCATCAGAACTTGATGGTCATATTTATCTTCTATATCCATTTTTTCACCTATGTTAACTTATTTGGAAACCTAATGATGAATTAATTTGGGTAAACATTATATTTCTAACATCCCTTTTTAAAATTATGTTTTAGTATTCCTCTTTACGATGTGGGTTTCTATGAATGAAACATTCAAGTAGTAAACAATTTTTAACCCTGAATAATTTTGAGGGTGAAATTCATTTTAAGGGGGATAGATTGTAACACCACGAGATTTTATGAGATATAATCTTTTTAATTTATTTGATGTCTTGTGTTGAACTCTACACCAGGATTATCTAGCATTATACGCAACACTGTATTAGCTTGCTGTATACATAACACTATTCTTGGCTCATGTTACACTCAATTTCCATTTCGTTTGATTGAAATTATTCTACGCAACATTGAGTATATATTTTTTTTCAATGTATAAATAAAATACATTTGTATTATGTTATAATAAATACCAAAGGAATCATTCACTACACGCAACACTGACTAGGTTTGTGTTACACACAAGAGCGACCTTCCTTGATAGCTTGTGTTGTACGCAATACTGAGTTTCACTAAACAATGACATATTATTATATTATTATTTAAATAAGATATTAACTATACATTATGAATAGTATTCACCACATTTTTAATTATATATAACATTATCATTCATCTTTCACATGATATGAGAACAAAATCAATTTTTTGGATAAAAGAAGTATTTTAAAAAAAATGTAGTTTTACTACCTTTTAATGGCACACAAATTTTAAATCATGTTTTTGACACCATTATAAGTTCAATTTGGAAAAATGAACATATTATTTTGAATCAGGATATAAATATTTTTATCAGATAATTTTATGATATTTTTCTGATAACTTTTATAATTTAATGAATAATAAACATATGCTAAATTTTACTTAAAAAATATTTTTCATTGAGATAATTTATATGGTTAAATTATAATATTAATTGGTTTTCAAGTATAAATAGAATATATTTTTACCATTTAATATAATTTATTTCATTATCATTAATTTTACATTGAATTCATAGGTAAAAACAATTCAATCTTTTGCGATGTTTTAAATTTTAAAAGCCATTTTCTCAACAACATGATTAATTTTAATCTAATTAATGAAACTTTTGTGTTTTGAATTTGGAAAAAATGGATTCCATATTTGGAATCAGGAGGTCCAAAATGTGTAAATAATTAACTTTTATTTTAAGACATTATAAATAGAAACTACAATAAATTTTATTAACCACAGTTAAAGGTAAATCAGGTAATCAAGGGTAAAAATATTATTATGAAATTATACTAACAATTTTTTTAATATAATTGGATGATTATATTTTTCCATAAAAAATACTTGGGTCGAAATGCTATCTATTAGAACCCACTTGGATGAGATTAAGACATTAAATTTATTTTATTTAATGAAAAGTGAAAGATGTCTCACTCAAACATTAATAATTAATTATTTTAAATATAAAGATATACAGAATATAAATTTGGTTATAAATACTCATTTGAATGATAAATTTGTTTTCACTATCATAGAAATTTATTTGTAATTTTTAAGAAATATATAATTACATTAATTTCTTATACATTAATGATGCATAAATTATTTATTTATTGACAAATCAATAATATTGTTTTTATTAAAATAATAATACCCATCAAAAGGCCAAAACACTTGACCAAAACTTATTGTCCGAGTATATATAAACCATATTCATCCAAGGGTCAACTTGTTGACCAATTGTAGCCTTATAAAATTGATTGTGACACTTATATTATTTTATTTTAAATGACGTCAATGTAGTCACCTTCATAATTTAATAAATATAACATTTCCAATTTTGGTTTTTTAGAAGATAAATTCGACTAAAAGTATTACTATCAAATCTAGTAGATTCATCTTAATAAAAGTATTTTATTTTTAATTTTTATGCAACAAATATGTATATTAAATAATTATACATAAATGTTGTAGTAATTTTTTTATTAAGGGAAATATCAAATAAATGGTTTTAAAAATATTAAAATAAATATTATATGTACTAATTAATGTGATACACTAATTTTTAGATGAATATTACATGTTAAAAAAATATTAAATATTTTGTATTGAATGTACAATTTGTGTGGATTTTATTTAAATTCAAAAAAATGAATAGTGTCAAAATTGACACTATTGATATTTTATAAAAATAACATATTTTTAAATTGTTTAAAAATCACAAAATATTTAAAAATTACCAATTGAAAATTATATGGTCTAAAATTTCATAAATTATGAAATTATAGGCAATTAACAGAACATAATAAATTATTTATGACTATTTAAAATTTAGAATATTATTACCACAAATAAAATTAAATAGATTAAATAAGAATAAATAAAAATGATAAGGTTTAAAATAAAATAAAAACATGTATAAATATTATTTGTGTATTATATTAAAACAATATCTCATATAATTCTCGATGTTGAGTCATTTTTTAGGTTTTTAAGTGGGGTTTGATTTTATTATAAATTAATATATTTGAGGTTTCCAAAAGTGCCCTTCTCCTATCTTATAAAAGGTCACCTCCTCCCTCTCCTCTTCACTCCCTTTTTAGACTTAAAACTTAGTAAAACCCTGTCCATTTTTCTTCTCCACTTCCCGAGAAACATACTAGAGGTCCTGGTCTTCTTCAAAGACAAACTTTAGTGCCATAAGAGGAGGACTAGAAGAGGCACGTCGAAGTAGAGTAACATCCTTTACCGATTCATTCAAATTTTTTCTTCTTCAAATTTTTCTATATTATTTGTTTCATTATTAATTAATAACTCATGTATCACTTATATAATGACATGTTATTATGAATATGAAACAACCATATTCCATCTTCTATCCATCTTATGTAAAATGATATCACCACGCTTGCGTACGTACGACCTACCGTCTCCACGCAGTGGTGTAATATGTTTTTCATCACAAACATAATTGGTTGGGTATAATGATTGAAGAAATGAAAATATATTTTTATTTAAAAATAATATTTATTCTGAAATATTATACACCATACACTTCAATACAATTCCAAAATCATGGGAATGATATCGTCGACTATGTGTACGTATGGCCTACCATGTCCACGATGTGATGCAATTCGTTCTACCTGATCTTCATTGAATAATGATTATATAAATGAATTTAATGAATAAATATGATATATATTATACTAATACCATTATTTAAATGATATAACTATAACCTAAAAATAATAATAATAATTTATTTGACAAAATATTCATAAGAACATAAAGCAGTTAACACCCGAATAACGAGTAAAAATGTAATATTACTAATAAACATATAAGAATATGACCATATATGATATCATAAAAATGACTATGATTCTTAAATAATTCAATGAAATTGTTTAACTAATTATATAGGAGGTCTAAATATGTACAAATCATATCATACCTAAGGTAAAGGAAAATCATGCGATCTCATTTTTATCTGAGATTGTTCATACTTAAGTAATTACTAGGGAATATTTATCATCCACTTCCATGTTTCCAATATATTATTTCTATCTTAATACAATTTTTTAAATCCTATTTTACCCATTGTGGATTTTTTATCAAAATATATGAGAGGAATCCTTTGTCGTTTTCAGTATGATACACTTGTTGACTTTTCTGGAAAAATGACGTGAAAAATGTTTTTTAACATATACGAAATGAAAGGATTTTTAAGTCTTCTTAATTCCTTATTTATATGATTATTCCTCTATAATATTTCATATTTATTTTCAAATAAATTATTTTTTTATAATTTCATGAAATTTTGAGAAAAGAAAAATATTTTGAAGAAGAAATGATATTTTCTTCAAGAATTCATTTCACGTGTTTTATCAAAACTATTTTCCATATAAGATGACATTATTTAGTATTGTTATGTTTCAAGTATAATGTATATATTATTTACGTGGTTTGATTCTGTTTATGATGAAATGATATCCATTTGTTTTATATGGATTATGTTATGATGGGATGATGTTTATGAAACCCATTTTATTTGTTGGGTTATGATGAATGGTTTATATTTATTTTGGGGCACACATAAGAATGATTTCATTTTGAGATGTGTGGGACCAATCTCTACCTCTAATACATTGGGTAAAGATTTATATCTCATGATATGGCATGGCTGGAATGACAAGTAAATGTGGTTTAGTAATATAGGGCTGGAATGACCAGTAAACCATGTTCAGTAATGGAATTCATCCACTATGATTTACTTGGATGCAGTGCATTGGGTACCATGGAAATAATATTATGTGATTAATGTTTTTCCTCAATTCCATGTTTTATTCCCATGTTATTTTATTATGGTTAATGTTCGTCTATGATCAATGCCTTACTTACTGCCATGATTTATGTCATTGCTCAAGATTTTGATGTTTAAACATTATGTTCATGTTTCTATGTTCAAATTTTTAGGGTTTGTTTTATGTTCTCCATGTTTACCATTACTGGAAATTTGAGCTCACCATTTTTATGTTTTCTTTTCCCTAGGATTTATAGAAATTTTTTAGGTAGGAAAACAAAAAGCAAAAGATCATTATGGGAGATGCTTTTATATATTTCACTATGATTGGAAGATTATATTCCGTGTTTCCAAAGACATTAAACTAATACGTTCTTTGGGAATCTGTTTTTTTTTCATGTTTTAAGTATTCCACAAAAGTAATGTAATGTCCATATACGTCAAGCATGGGCATCTACAAGGTTTATAATATCCCATATTTTTAATGTATGTTTTTGTTTAAGTTTTAGATTATTTCCTTTTTTTGGATAGATAAGTGTTTCCCCATGTTCATGTGAAGGATTGGGGGAGTTCCGAGGGTTCAGGGCATGAAGGAGTAAGAAGAAGGAGTTCTTGGGCATGTTGTAGGATTTGTGCATGATTAGAGAAAATCATTTGGGAATTCCAGGTAACCGTGCAGTCAAGGGAAAAGTCGTATGAATGGTTTGCACAGGGATAAGAAAACCAATCATGATCCCCATGAAACTATGTGAATGGGTGTTTTTTTGATAGTGGCTGAAGCACAATTTCGAAATCCATGCGGTTATACGATGTAGACCCAAAACATTTAGAAAATTAAAAAATTTCCATCCTGATATTTTAAACCCCAACTCACTATTCTTCTACATTCCACCCCTACAACCCTAGTGATGGGATTGGATAAACCATGCTTCCCAATGGTGGTTCTCCTACAATTCATGTCCGTTTGGAGCGTCGTTGGTTTCGGATCGAAGCCCTGGGTAAGTCTAACGCTCCACTTTCTTCTCTTTTGCAGATTAGGGTTTGTAGTTTCGTCCATATCCTTCAAAAGACCTAAAAACCTCCTTTTTTAGGGAAACCTAGGTTGGGGCTTCAATGGGTGTTTGAATATAGATCCAAGGCCACAATTAAGAGTTCATTAATTATCAGATTCGTGGTCGGTGGTCTACAAGTACTATCCCATTGTTTTATGTTATATTTGTGAATGGAAGCTTGTGTTCTTCTTTTTCCCTATTTGTGTTCTTGGTACCGTTAGATTTTTTGATAAAAAGGGGTGTCTAAGTAACCAATTGAAAACCCTCACTATTCCCATGGGAGGCGTAGAGGAGGACTTGACTATTCTAGGGCTACCCGTGGGGTGCGCTGGAAATACTGGACCTAGAGAGTAGTACGGTTAAGTTTGGGATTGCCGATTATAATGTGAAGCCCACGTAGAATGTGTTTTAATGGTTTATTAAGTAGTAAATGGTATGATTATAGATATTCCTAGGGTGATATGGGTGCATGGGGTTGTTTGTAATGACATGAAAAATTGGAAAAATGTGTTGAATGCGATTATGTCGATTGTCCAATGAATTTTGGGGGTAGAAATTCCTGTGAGGACTAGTTCACATTGGATGGTGAACATGTAATTGGGTAATGGAATAGGAAGTGGGGAATATGTTAATTATATGTAACAAGGGAATGGATGAATATCTGGAATGGGTTAATAAATGGGAATTTGTTGGTACACATAAATGATTGAGTGTAAAAAGGTGGTTGTGTTATGTGATATGAGAATTGTACTTGAGTGCACAAGGGGGAAATACTTGTGAAACTATGAATGGGATATGTGGGTTAATATATAGACATTGATCAATAATGGATATGGTATGGTGTTGTTGAATACACCTAAGGGGTTTGGGCATGAGAATGGGAATTTGGATAAATGGCTATGAATCGAATGGTAAATTTATTAATGGTTAATGGAATAATATTTACTTCCATGTTGTTTGTTATGAATTGTGATCTCTAATGGAATTTTTTATGCTTTTTTGTGATATGGTATGGTTGTGGTGATCGGATAAATAAGCATGTGAAAATTTCATGGTAGAGTGGGGTATTGACGTGAGGTTCTATACCCACTGGTTGAGTTAGACTGAGGCTCTAAACTCTGCCAATAAATGAACAGGTTAGGAAAGGGGACAAAGGATCCATTCCCCTAACAGTTTTTTCCACCTGGACTGAGGCTTTGAGGGGTAAATAATGTGTTGATGTGATATTTTTATCCCTAGTGAGATAGGTACTTGACATATTTCCCCTATTCATAATGATTGATTTCTTTAAACCCATGTAGATATGATGTATATTCATAACCCAACAATATTGTTTTAAAATGGATTATGTAGTAAAAATGGTATAAGAAAAGGAATTGGGATAATTTCTAGTCATGAATTAAATGAACCTTATTAACCAATGGAACTCAATCCATCCCTTGTTTACTTACAATTTATTTTTTCCTTTCATGCACTATCTATTTGATTGGATATTTTTTAGACACCATTGGTGGTGGACTACTGAGTTTGGTACTCACACCCTACTCGGGCCATCGTTGGGTACCCGAGCAGATTTCTTAGTTGTAGGTTAGGACAAGGGAAAATTCCCTACCCTAGGATGTTCATTTGGTCTTGGGATGTACATGGAGAAGGATTCATACTTAGAGTCAGGGCCTGTTTGTGAATTTGGTAGTTTTTCTTATTTTGATTTTTGTTTACTTTTCACTACTAGTATTTCATGATTGTGTTAATGTTGAATTATGGTTTATACCTAGTTGGGAGATATTAAACTTGTATGTTAATTAGTTTTTCATATTATTATGTAATTTACATTGTGTTCTACCGAGGTTTACTCTGGTAAAGATGGTATAGTCTCCAATCATGACTCATTAGACCCTCACCGCTAGTTCAAAACCTTTGTCGTATGGGGAGGGACGCTTGAGGTCATGCGACGACTCGGCTTGATGCACCAGTATAGTGGATTTTGGTTTGGGTACATTACAAATTGGTATTAGGGTAGTTATTATCTCTTTCTTACTGTTTGGGGATAGAAGACAGGAGATTAGGATGTGTTGGGCCTTGGTAATGAGCTCATTCTTTGGTGTATCTAACCCATGTATGGGGGAAATCCTAAGTCAACCTGGGTGTCAATTATTTTTCTTGATGTGTGTTGTTATAGTTGAATGATATTTCACCATTTGGTGATGCACATGTTGTGTAATTTGACTAACTTATGCTATTTCTATCATTGTCGAAATTTCATGAGGTTGTGTATTCATTCAACATTTTAGGCACCTACTGATATAGGTGTCATGCTTCATTATATAAACATGCATTGGATGGGTGTGCGGGGCATAGAGAGTAGGATTCATTTTACTTCCCCGATAGATCTGAATAAAATGATTCCTAATAATGGTAATGTAATTGGGTGAATGAAAACAATACAAATGAAGAGTTAAAGAATTTTGTGTATAAATAAATGTTATGATTGGGTTATCATTTTGGGTTGTGATGAAATGTAATGGTTGATTCACTATCAAAAAGAAAAGGATTACATAATGACAGTAAAATTGATAATGATTTTTTCCTAATGGAAGGTGTGAATGAGTCAAAATGATGATTGTAACAAGTTGTGAAATGGGAAATGTTCTTAATTGGAGAGGATCATGTTGTAAAAGAATAATCGGTTCAAAGAGGTGTTAACGAAAGAATTTTGATTAAGTAAATTGGTTACCCCATGTTGACAATTACCTACAGCAGGTAAGGTAGTGGATAATGTTCTATGTGGGATGATGACCATTGGGATAGAGTATGAAGAATTGTTTTTTTATGGTTGATAGAATGATATCTATTCCATATGTGTTTAAATCCTTTCAGTCATTCTTTGAAGCATCGGGGGAACAATATGTTTAAAATGAGAATAATTGAGTTCAATGGTGGGTATCCATTGTGTTGTCAGTTTGACCCTTGTATGTGTGGGTTTGGGTAGGGAGAGTTCCCTTGTTTGATATTTTGGATTTGGATTGTGAGGATTTTCTGGTTATGATATATCCTAGATGGTGTGATTACGGGTCCCTTGGTAGGGTTGTGGTATTTTGGTTTCTAGGAGTTATTCAGTAATGCTAGTGTGGAAATTATCATGTTTTGTGACTGTACATAGTGAATGTTGGACCCTAAGGACGGTGCATGCGTCTTAGTTACCTTGTGAGTAGAGACCTTTCAATTTTCATTTTGAATCCTAGAGAGGATATTTTTCTTGTAGTGATGATTAATGTTAACACCATTTGTATGGAACCTAGAGTAAGTGGTTGTTTGGTGCGCTAGGCATAGTGTGCATCGGAACTGGCGTGATAATACCATGCATGAGCCTTTCTTTGTTCGTTTCATGATTTTTAAGGTTTGGAGATAGGTTTGACAACTTTTCCTTATTGTGACTTCAGTGTATGGAGTTGGTATCACTCAACCTTTAAGGTGAACTATGATAGAGTCCGGACATGGTTCCTCGTGATTTTGGGTGTGTGTCACATATGTAGATGTTTTGGACATTGATAGTGGAATTCAAAGTATTGTATAGTGTGGGTTTGGGCTAGAGGGCTAAGTGGGAAGGTTGATGGTTGGTGGTGGTGGTCGAGTTGTGGATAAATGATGATTGTTTCAGAAAATCAAGGGTGACCTCATGGGAGGTTAGCCCATCGTTGCAAGTACCTTAGATTATGAAGCATGAGAGATGATTCCAATGTGGTTTCAATGCATACTAAGTAAAACAATGTTTCAATAAATGGTATAGTTGTAACTGGTTCATTCATAAGTACACCCTAGTGTTTGTGATAGGAGGTATGGTTTTTTAAGGGTTGTGTCATTTAGATGCATGACTCTACTGTTTAGATGATGATTAATAGAGGACTTGATGTTTTTTTTGAGCGGAAGAGATAAGGGTGGCTAAAGTGTGGTTATATACTTTTTCATGAGGGTGAAACCTGTGGTGAGGGTGGTAACAAGGTTGAACTTGTTTGTATGAATGGAATGGTTGTTGGGTAAGATACAGAGGCTGCCATAGGGCCAATGAGGCTGACTAACCAAGATACATGGTCAGGTGAGTATGTCAAAGATGGGATACACACAGGTAAAGGTTGATTTTTTGAGAGACTGTTGGTATGATTAGTGTGGTAGACCGTGGTTCTTTTGTCATTAGCTTTTAGGGATGCATCAGAAGAACTCGACTGGTGTGGTGGATGTAGTGTCACATGAAACGTTTGTTCAGAGCTACTTGGCGATTTGGTCATGGAGCAGTGGTGAGTCTTGGTTGGAAATCAAACATAAGATGTGGTGGTCAAGTGTTGATGAGATGCGTTCGATAGGGGATCCTGAGATTCTTTAAAGGTCATGGTTTCCCATTGTTTGACATCAGAAATAGATAAGTTGGTGGTGGGGTTCTTCGACAACATCTTAGTGTACCTTAGCTAGTTATGATCCAGCCCAATATTTTGATATCATCCTAGGTACATTAAGTATATCTGGCTTTACGCCAATAGACTTGATGTTTTTGGTTGGATGAAGAACATCATGGAGTTTATGAACATGGAAAAGGTATATGAGGTCTTGATGATGGGATGTACACCCTTGATGTCTTTTTGGGAGATCCTCAGGATAGACCGTGTGTCAGAAAATTCCATGGGTTTCCTTCAATGAATCCGAGAATGGGCACTGGGTGATGTTTGTTTTCTTGTTTTGGGAAAAAGCTAGAGGTTCATGTCTTTGTTTTTGGATTTGGCTTGTGATCGAGTGTAAGATGCAGGGGTTGGAGCCCCTCATGGAGAGTAATGGTAATGACACTATTAATGTGGGGAGTGATAAGTCAGTTCGAGATATGGAGAAGAGAACATCTAGTTGATGTAATGGAACAAAGATTCTAATGAGGAACCCATGAGGTGAAAGTTTGGTTTATTAGAGAGGAAATGCAGGACTTAGGTGTGTTGAATGATGATCCATGTGTTGGCTTCTAGCTCAGGGTGGTTCCAAGTGAAGATTGTGATGATTGCAGTGAAGGCGTAGAAGGGAATGGTTGGATATGACAATAAGTCATATCAAGAGAGGTTGGGTTCAACAAATCAATTGAATATCGGGGGTAGAATCAAGGTAATTTAACCTTGGGTGTTTTTATAACATCTTGAAGTTGCAGTAACATTTTCCATGTGATGTGGTTTCATGCCAAGGGGGAATCCAAATGGCAGTCTGGAGGGAGGAAATTCTATGATGATGGATTCTATTGGAATTCAGGTAATGACCTCAGTGGGTGTTTGGTATGATAATGATTGTATACAAGTCAGTAAACACATTGGGAAGGTGAGAAGGGGCTAGTGTACGGTTAGTGGAAGGTGGGTGTTCTGGGACAAGCCAGTTGGGTGTGGTCTGACTAGATAAGGTAATATTTAATAGGTGTGTTGATAGTAACCCACCTTTAGGTTCTTGTTGTGATAGAAAGTTCCTTTTCCGAAATTATGTTGTACCTGAGTGAGGTTGAGTTGATCTTAGTCCTCGAATGGATAGTATTGGGATGACCACCCGAATGGTTTAGATGTTGTAGATGGATTCCAATACAGAATGTTGTCCAATGGAAGTTTAGTCATGGTGAGTTGGAATATGTCAGGTGATGTGAATGTTGAGTAGAAATTTGGGTGATCTTTTCTCAATAGTGGTTAATAGATGTAAGTTGGGAAATGTTTTTCGACGGACTATGTGTTCTCTTATGGGAGATAATGAGTTTGGTCGCTGTTAGAGTTGGGGAAAATGGAGGAAAATTATGCCAAATGATTTTTGTCTTGAGTTGTGTAGAGGATCAGACCATTGGGTGCATATTTGTTCCTCTATGATGATGTGATGCTATGTGTAAAGTTTCATTGTTTAGTGAGTCAGGAACTGTTGTCTAAATTTTCCTTTGTGAAGTTCTAGTGGTTGGGTATAGCTGAAGTTTATGCATCTATGAGGAGTTTTCGATTTGTGTTTCGGTTGTAGTGAGGAAGTGTAACGACCCAATTTTTTTTTGAGTTGTATATTAACTTACTCTTATTGATTTAATAAGATTTTAATGGTTAATGCAGAAAGAGGATTCGATGGCTTCATCCAGTAGACTCGACCCTTATGAAGCCCACTTATCAGAGCTTGGGAAGGAGGTAACATCTGTGGGCTTCGCTTTGGACCAAGCCCAAGCTGAGCTCCAGCGTGTCAAGCTTGAATGGAAACGCCTACGGGAGAAGTTCAAGTTAGTAGAGATTACTACTAGGGCAATGTTATCTGAGCCTCCCTCATATTCTCTCACCATAGCACACCTTACACTCAGGTCTTATGCCGGTGTTATAAGGGGCTATGTGACGAGACCCTAGCTTCCTTGTGTAGTCCTTTCGGGTGAATAAATTGAGATTTCTTCCTTTAGTGATGTTTGGGAAATTTCAAATGTCCGGATAATTTTAGAATGTATTTTATTGATGAATTTTGAAAAAGGGATATTTTGAAATATTTATGTAAACCCTAAATAACTAATGATGTGTAATGATTTTCGAAAAATGGTCTTCTACAAAAGTGTTCAGTAAGGAATTTGGAGTCTAATATGACCAACTTAATTTTTGATGAATAGTAAATTATGAATAGTGATTTTACGCTTAGGATTAGTAATATGACCAAATGGATTAGTAATTTCACTCAAAGAAAGTTTTAATATAATTTAGACACCTAGATTAAGTAATGTGATTCAATAAAATGGGTAAATAACAGTTTCATAAATTATTATTCAAGTATTAGTTTTTTCGGATGAATAGTGTTTTTTAATTAAAAATTTAATTAAAAATAATTATAAAATTATTTCTATAAAAATGACTTTATTTTTGTACTCAGAGCATCGATATTATGTTATGGTAATTTTTGGGGATTTTTCTGAAAAAATGAATTTTCGATGAATAGTGTATTTATTTAAAAATAAAATTAAAAATATTTAGAAAATTATTTTTATAAAATGGATTTCATTTTTGAAATCAGAGCATTAATATTTGGTTAAGGTGAAATTTTGGGATTATTCTGAGAAAGTTGAATTTTCGGTGAATAGTGAAAGTATAGTTTTTAAGTTACGGGTGTTTAATGACATCATTAAATGATGTATTAAGTATATATTCAATATGGTCGAATTATGAATAGTAAGATAAGGTGTGAGGTGTCCCAAGTGGCCAATACAATGGGAAAATACCATGGGAAAGCCCATGGTTTTGCCAAAACCACTAGTGAGGTGTCCCTTGGCCATTAATGCTTTGTCCCCTCACTTTCCCTATAAATACCCACCCTTTCCTCCTTTAGTTTTCACTCCCATCTCTCCCCCAACGATGTTATGGTCTTATTACCTTCCAAGGAGTCCTCCCAAGGTGCCCCCAAGACCTCAAGGTCCAATCCTTTGAGTTTCAAGAGTCACGTTTTAAGGTAAGGGATCCGACCCCTCTCTTTCTTTTCATGTAATCTCTTTTATGTCACTCCTATTATGCTCCTTGTTTTTATGTGAGAGGATGTTCTTTTATATTCCTCTTACTGAACTTTCTTGTTTATATGATGAGAGATCCCCTCTTACTCTCATCATTTCGTTTTATGAAAGCTTAAGTGACACCGTTAGGCTGCCGAATTTTTAAGGGATTCTTTCACCCTTCTCATTTTTCAAGTTCGATTTTCATGTCAAATCTTTCAAGTTCCTTTTTATTATGTTGGGGTATGATCTCTATATCTATCATACTGATCTCTTATGATCATATGATGAGGGACCCTATTTGATCTTGTCAAATCATTTTTTTTGAAGTTAAGTGACGCCGTAAGGCTGCCGAATTTTCATAAGAGAAATCTAATTTTTTTCCTTCCATGTTTTTCATTTCAAATGGTATGTCCCTAAAATTTCATTACCATGTCCATATGTCCTTCTTATTCTTTCACCCTACTGTTTTATGGATCATTTATGAGTGGGTGACCCATGTCCCCTCTCATTTCAATGTTTTCTAAGACCCCGAAACTTAGTCGTTATGCTGCAGAATTTTCCCCTCAAAATGCCTCTATCTTTTCTCAAAAATTATTTTATGTTATAAAGTGAATACTCAAAGCTCTTATTTTTACAAGGGTATTCAAATATATATCAAAATGTTCCTTTTTAAATTCTGGGATTTACATACATGAGACCCTATTTCCCTTTCCGTGGGTTTAAAGTGACGTTAAGATCATGTCTTTAAAGCAGTTTTTAAAACGTTATGATTATGAAATGAAACCCATTTATTTTATGCTATGTGGGTTATTTATGAAATGTTTGATGATGATATATGTGGCTCACATGATAATAAAGGCAAATTTAAGGGTGCGCCCTGATAGAGCTCCAATGCATTGGGTAATGATGTAACCACTAGAGATTACAATTTTCACGATACCTTGGTGAATAACCTTGGTATTTTTTGAAGGACACCTTGGGGATGGACCTTGGTGATATGTTCATGATTTTCAATGTTAAATGATGTAGCCACATCTTCAAGTTATGGAAAATGTTATTTTTATTATGAAATGCCTCATGATTTTCTTTCTCATGCCTTAAAGTTCTTTTCATGTCCTTATTGAAGTATATCAAGATCACATGTAAACTGTTCCTCTTGTTTCCCTTACTGGGCCTTCTGCTCACCCTTTCTTTTGATGTATGTCCCCAGGTTATGAGATGCAGTATGAACCTAGGATGAACTTAAGGAGAAACCTTTCAAGTGTTTAAGAAGAATGCTTTATGTTGTTTTCATGTATTATGTTCCTAGTTTCCAAGACACTAAACCTTAAAGATTCTCAGTTGTGTGTAATGTAATGAAAGTTTATGATATAAAATGGCGGGATGTTATAGTTGGTATCAAAGGATAGTTTAGTTATTTGTGGAAATTAGGACATAAAAACTTTAGGAAGAACCCTATAGAAAAGTTTAAATATAGGAAAACTTCCTGGTATTTTGGTAAGTATTGAGTAAGTGGTCTATCAAACAAATACATCCCTGTCTGGATACGAGCAGGTAGAGGCGGCTCTGGAACAGATGTATATAGGGGTAAAACCCGAAAACACCACTTTGAGCTGGACTCAAACGGGAACTAGTGCACGATAACGGTCCTTGCTGCACTCTTGGTTACGACACTCCCGGGGGATATGTTTGGTTAATCACAAGCGTTTTATGAATCATTATGAAGGAATTATAGAGAAGTATAATTGTTTAAGCATGAAGTCTTAGTTAAAAGATTCATAAATGAAATAAGTTTCTCACTAAGGTTTTATTCTTTTAGAAGATGGCGGGCAATAGGAGGAACCATGCCGATGGTGACCGCAATGCACCATGTGCTGATGGACCTCCGATGGAAGGCGGAATGGAAACATTCATGCGAATGATGAACCAACTGACTCAAGTTATGAGTAATAACTTGAATCAAGCTGAGAGGCCGACCTCACCACGAAGGGAACAACACTCTGTTGAGTCCTTCATGCATCAACGACCGCCAACATTCAGTGGATCTACTGACCCATTGGTTGCGGAACAATGGATAAGCTCCATTGAAAAGATCTTTTCTGTACTTCATTGTTCGGAACAAGAAAAAGTCACCCTTGCTGTTTACCGCCTTGAGGGAGAAGCTGATCAGTGGTGGTCACTGATCAAAAACACGAAGCCACGAGGAGAGATGGAAGCTATGAAGTGGGAAGAATTTCGGGGGATTTTCTTTAACAAGTATTTCCCTCGTTCCATGAGAACAAAAATGGAGAAAGAGTTTCTCGAGCTGAAGCAGAAGGAGAACGAATCTGTCGGAAGCTATGAGATGAACTTCACAAGGCTTTCCCGTTATACCTCAAGCCTTGTCATGGACCCTAATGGGATGGTTGATAGATTCTATGGTGGACTACGACCTCATCTGCGAAAGAATCTGGCCAACAGGGACTATGATTGCTATGAAGAAATAGTTCGAAGTGCCATGAAAGTTGAACTAGAGTTTGGGGAGACACAGTGGTCTCACAAATCTAATGAGAAGAAGAGAACTCTAGAACCGAGCCTGGGAAGAAGTTTTGATCAGGAAAGAGGTGGAAAGCATATGCAACATCCCACATGCAATAAATGTGGGAAGAAGCATTCGGGGAACTGCATGATCGGAAGTGGCAAGTGATATAGGTGTGGAAAAGAAGGCCATATTTCTCGGAATTGTCGTGGTGATGTGAAGCCTCAACTTCCCAACACTAACGACAGAGGAAAGATGGTTCTGGCCCTACCCAAAGTCACATGCTTCAAGTGTGGACAACTTGGGCACTTTGCTAATCAATATCCAAATCCGAGGGCGGTGGGGGGGGAATCACCATCAACCTCAGCAGAGGCCAAGGGAGCAAGGTCGTGCTTTCGCTATCACAACAAATGAAGTTGAAGTCCCGAACGATGTGGTAGCAGGTACTCTTGTTGTCCTCTCAAAACTAGAAAGTGCTTTATTTGATTCTGGTTCTATGCATTCCTTTATTTCCTCCAAGTTTGCAAGGAATATAGAATCAATCCCCGAACTTCTACAGGTAGAGTTGTCAGTCAAGACTCCAATTGGGATTATCCTTGCATCAAAAGTATTTAGAGACTCTAGTGTTTACTTTGGTGAGCTCAATCTTATCGAAAATCTAGTAGTCATTCCCATGATGGAATTCGACATTATACTAGGGATGGACTGGCTCTCAAAGTATAATGCTAAGATCAAATGCATAAGTAAGGAAATCTCAGTAGTCTTGAATGAACGACCTACAGTTATCTTCCGAGGAGAGATATCCCGAACTGATCCCTATCTAGAAGCACCTCCCATAGCTTTCTTTATGGAGTTAATCGGTGATGATGAAGAAGGGAAAGGGAGAATACCAATTGAAGATGTTCCGATTGTTCAGGAATACATGGATGTATTTCCTGAGGAGTTACCTGGACCTCCCCCAGAAAGAGAGGTAGAGTTCTCCATTGAACTCGTACCTGGGTCTCAACCGATATCAAAGACTCCATATAGAATGGAAAATGTGGATCTAGAGGAGTTAAAGAAACAACTCCAAGACTTGTTGGAGAAGGGGTTTATCCGACCGAGTGTGTCTCCTTTGGGAGCACCAGTTCTCTTTGTGAAGAAGAAGGATGGATCAATGCGGTTATGCATTGATTATAGAGAACTGAACGAGATCACAGTGAAGAACAGATACCCTCTTCCAAGAATTGATGATTTATTTGACCAACTTCCTGGGGCTCAATTCTTCTCTAAGATTGACCTTCGATCTGGTTATCATCAACTGAGGGTGAAGAAGGAAGATATTCCAAAGACTGCCTTCCGATCAAGATATGTGCATTATGAGTTTACTGTTATGCCCTTCGGCTTGACTAATGCTCCTGCTATTTTCATGGATTTGATGAATAGAGTCTTTAAGGACTACCTTGATAACTTTGTGGTAGTTTTTATTGATGATATTTTGATATATTCAAAAAGTCACGAGGAGCATGAAGATCATCTGAGGGTTATTTTGAAAACTCTACGGAAGGAGAGGCTCTTTGGGAAGTTCAGCAAGTGTGAGTTTTGGTTACAACAAGTGGCTTTCTTGGGGCACATCGTAACCAATGAAGGAATCTCGGTTGACCCTGCAAAGGCAATGGTTGTGGAGGAGTGGCCTCAACCCACAACAGTAACTGAGATTCGTAGTTTCCTTGGTTTAGTGGGATATTATAGGAGGTTTGTGAAAAACTTTTCACGGCTTTCTAATCCACTAACCAAGTTGACTCGAAAATGGGTTAAGTTCATCTGGACAAAGGAATGCGAGGAAAGTTTCCAAGATCTGAAGAAGAGATTGGTTACTGCACCTGTGTTAACACTACCCTCTATCGGAGAAGGATTCATTATTTTTTGCGATGCATCTCTGAAAGGGCTTGGGTGCGTCCTCATGAAAAATGAAAAAGTAATTGCTTATGAATCTCGACAGTTGAAGATTCATGGGAAGAATTATCCTACGCATGATCTAGAGCAGGCGGAAGTTGTTTTTGCTCTAAAGATATGGAGGCACTATCTTTATGGGGAGAAATGTGATATATACACTAACCACCAAAGTCTAAAGTATATTTTCACTCAGAAAGAATTGAACATGAGACAAAGGAGATGGTTGGAGCTTATTAAAGACTATGATTGTTCAATTCATTATCACCCTGGAAGACCAAACAAAGTCGCGGATGCGTTAAGCAGGAAAGATCCTGTTGTTCTGGCAACAATGAGGATCCTAGGAGATCCCTTGATTAAAGATCTAGTAAAACTGGACATGGGAATTATAAGGAAAGGGACATCATCAACCCTATCCCAAATTATTTCTCAACCTTCATTACTAGAGAAGATCTAGAAGGCTCAAAAAGAAGATCCTTTGCTGCAGGAGAAGTTCGAGGCTGTAAAGGATGGGAAGTTCCCTGATTTCAATATTGATCAAGAAGGTGTATTGAAATTTTGTACAAGAATATGTGTTCCATCTATTCCGGAGATAAAGAAAGAACTGATGGATGAAGCTCATAACTCTACTTTCTCTATACATCCGGGAAGCACTAAGATGTATAGAGACCTTCGTGATCATTATTGGTGGGATAACATGAAGAGGGAGATTGCCGATTACACTACAAGGTTCCTGGTGTGTCAGCAAGTAAAGGAAGAACGACAACTTCCTAAGGGGGTATTACAACCGCTACCCATACCAGTATGGAAGTGGGATAATATCACTATGGACTTTGTAACTGGTCTCCCGAAAACATCCAAAGGAAACAATGCGATATGGGTTATTGTGGACCGTCTCACCAAGACAGCCCATTTTATCTCTATTCGGGAAGATTTCTCTCTGGATCAGCTTTCCATGATATACGTGAAGGAAGTGGTAAGGCTGCATGGGGTACCACTATCCATCGTATCTGATCGTGACCCAAGATTCACATCAAAATTCTGGAGAAGTCTTCAACATGCTCTGAATACTGAATTGAATTTTAGTACGGCCTATCATCCTCAAACTGATGGCCAATCTGAAAGGACTATTCAGACACTCGAAGACATGTTGAGATTATGCTCAATGGAATTTAAAGGTGGATGGGATCAACACCTCCCATTAGTGGAGTTCTCCTATAACAATAGCTTCCATTCGAGTATTCAGATGGCACCCTATGAAGCTCTGTATGGAAAATGGTGTAGAACTCCTACTTGTTGGGATGAAACTGGTGAGAGGAAGCTTCTTGGGCCTGATCTCGTGCAAGAGATGACGGAACAGGTTCATGCCATCCAACAACACATAAAGGCTTCTCAAAGTCGGCAGAAGAGCTATGCTGACAATTGTCGAAGGGACTTAGAGTTTGGTGTTGGTGACAAAGTCTTCCTTCGAATTTCTCCATGGAAGAGAGTCATGCGGTTTGGGAAGAAAGGGAAGCTCAGCCCTAGGTACATTGGCCCCTATGAAATCCTTGATCGTATAGGAGCAGTGGCCTATCGTCTAGCACTTCCACTGAACCTAGCTCAAGTTCATGATGTCTTCCTTGTATCTCTCTTGAGGAAGTACATACCCGACCCTTCGCATGTACTGAACCCAGAGGTGGTACAACTTGAACATGACCTCTCTTATGAGGAGCAGCCAGTGGAGATCTTGGACCGTAGAGACAAGGTTCTACGAAACAAGACTACCCACCTTGTGAAAGTGTTGTGGAGGAATCATAAGTATGAAGAAGCGACTTGGGAGCCTGAGGAAACGATGAAGAAAAAGTACCCTCACCTTTTCGACTAGGCCTCAAGTATAAATTTCGGGGACGAAATTTCTTAAGGGGGGAAGAATGTAACGACCCAATTTTTTTTTTAGTAGTATATTAACTTACTCTTATTGATTTAATAAGATTTTAATGGTTAATGCAGAAAGAGGAGTCGATGGCTTCATCCAGTAGACTCGACCCTTATGAATCCCACTTATCAGAGCTTGGGAAGGAGGTAGCATCTGTGGGCTTCGCTTTGGAACAAGCCCAAGCCGAGCTCCAGCGTGTCAAGCTTGAATGGAAATGCCTACGGGAGAAGTTCAAGTTAGTAGAGATTACTACTAGGGCAATGTTATCTGAGCCTCCCTCAGATTCTCTCACCATAGCACACCTTACACTCAGGTCTTATGCCGGTGTTATAAGGGGCTATGTGATGAGACCCTAGCTTCCTTGTATAGTCCTTTCGGGTGAATAAATTGAGATTTCTTCCTTTAGTGATGTTTGTGAAATTTCAAATGTCCGGATAATTTTAGAATGTATTTTATTGATGAATTTTGAAAAAGGGATATTTTGAAATATTTATGTAAACCCTAAATAACTAATTATGTGTAATGATTTTCGAAAAATGGTCTTCTACAAAAGTGTTCAGTAAGGAATTTGGAGTCTAATAAGATCAAATTAATTTTTGATGAATAGTAAATTATGAATAGTGATTTTACGCTTAGGATTAGTAATATGACCAAATGGATTAGTAATTTCACTCAAAGAAAGTTTTAATATAATTTAGACACCTAGATTAAGTAATGTGATTCAATAAAATGGGTAAATAACAGTTTCATAAATTATTATTCAAGTATTAGTTTTTTCGGATGAATAGTGTTTTTTAATTAAAAATTTAATTAAAAATAATTAGAAAATTATTTTTATAAAAATGACTTTATTTTTGAACTCAGAGCATCGATATTATGTTATGGTAATTTTTGGGGATTTTTCTGAAAAAATGAATTTTCGATGAATAGTGTATTTATTTAAAAATAAAATTAAACATATTTAGAAAATTATTTTTATAAAATGGATTTCATTTTTGAAATCAGAGCATTAATATTTGGTTAAGGTGAAATTTTGGTATTATTCTGAGAAAGTTGAATTTTCGGTGAATAGTGAAAGTATAGTTTTTAAGTTACGGGTGTTTAATGACATCATTAAATGATGTATTAAGTATATATTCAATATGGTCGAATTATGAATAGTAAGATAAGGTGTGAGGTGTTCCAAGTGGCCAATACCATGGGAAAATACCATGGGCAAGCCCATGGTTTTGCCAAAACCACTAGTGAGGTGTCCCTTGGCCATTAATGCTTTGTCCCCTCACTTTCCCTATAAATACCCACCCTTTCCTCCTTTAGTTTTCACTCCCAACTCTCCCCCAACGATGTTATGGTCTTCTTACCTTCCAAGGAGTCCTCCCAAGGTGCCCCCAAGCCCTCAAGGTCCAATCCTTTGAGTTTCAAGAGTCACGTTTTAAGGTAAGGGATCCGACCCCTCTCTTTCTTTTCTTGTAATCTCTTTTATGTCACTCCTATTATGATCCTTGTTTTTATGTGAGAGGATGTTCTTTTATATTCCTCTTACTTCCCTTTCATGTTTATATGATGAGATATCCCCTCTTACTCTCATCATTTCATTTTATGAAAGCTTAAGTGACACCGTTAGGCTGCCGAATTTTTAAGGGATTCTTTCACCCTTCTCATTTTTCAAGTTCGATTTTCATGTCAAATCTTTCAAGTTCCTTTTTATTATGTTGGGGTATGATCTATATATCTATCATACTGATCTCTTTTGATCATATGACGAGGGACCCTATTTGATCTTGTCAAATCATTTTTTTTGAAGTTAAGTGACGCCGTAAGGCTGCCAAATTTTCATAAGAGAAATCTAATTTTTTTCCTTCCATGTTTTTCATTTCAAATGGTATGTCCCTCAAATTTCATTACCATGTCCATATGTCCTTATTATTCTTTCAAACTACTGTTTTATGGATCATTTATGAGTGGGTGACCCATGTCCCCTCTCATTTCAATGTTTTCTAAAACCCCGAAACTTAGCCGTTATGCTGCAGAATTTTCCCCTCAAAATGCCTCTCTCTTTTCTCAAAAATTATTTTATGTTATAAAGTGAGTACTCAAAGCTCTTATTTCTACAAGGGTATTCACATATATATCAAAATGTTCCATTTTAAATTCTGGGATTTACATACATGAGACCCACTTTCCCTTTCCGTGGGTTTAAAGTGACGTTAAGATCATGTCTTTAAAGCAGTTTTTAAAACGTTATGATTATGAAATGAAACCCATTTATTTTATGCTATGTGGGTTATTTATGAAATGTTTGATGATGATATATGTGGCTCACATGATAATAAAGGAAAATTTAAGGGTGCGCCCTGATAGCGCTCCAATGCATTGGGTAATGATGTAACCACTAGAGATTACAATTTTCACGATACCTTGGTGAATAACCTTGGTATTTTTTGAAGGACACCATGGGGATGGACCTTGGTGATATGTTCATGATTGTCTATGTTAAATGATGTAGCCACATCTTCAAGTTATGGAAAATGTTATTTTTATTATGAAATGCCTCATGATTTTCTTTCTCATGCCTTAAAGTTCTTTTCATGTCCTTATTGAAGTATATCAAGTTCACATGTAAAATGTTCCTCTCGTTTCCCTTACTGGGCCTTCTGCTCACCCTTTCTTTTGATGTATGTCCCCAGGTTATGAGATGCAGTATGAACCTAGGATGAACTTAAGGAGAAGCCTTTCAAGTGATTAAGAAGAATGCTTTATGTTGTTTTCATGTATTATGTTCCTAGTTTCGAAGACACTAAACCTTAAAGATCCTCAGTTGTGTGTAATGTAATGAAAGTTTATGATATAAAATGGCGGGATGTTATAGGAAGACATATGGGGAAAGTTTGTGCCCTTGATCCGTGTTCGGTGGGCATAGGGAAGTGAAACCAGAAACATAATTGATGGGAATGGATAGGAAGGTTTAGGTGAATGATCTATAGTCATACAAGTTTAGGGATTCATGGAATTGCAACATAAGGATGAGCCGTTATAATGTTGAGAGGTTGTAAGATCCCAGATTTTTCGTAAGGTATGTTTTTGTTTATGTTTTAGATTGGTTCATTATATTTGGATAGATAAGTGATTACCCATATTCATGTGAAGGATCGGGGGTGTTTCAAGGGTTTGGGACATGAATGAGGAAGAAGAAAGAGTCCCTGGGAATGTTGCACGGTTTGCACATGGTTAGAGAAAACTGTGCGGGAATCTCAGGTAACTGTGCATCCATAGACAGTGGAATACACACGGTTGGCGCACTATTAAGAAAACATTGCAGAATCCCAAAGAAACCATGTAATGGGTTTTTTTTTTCAGACAGTGTCTCATGCATGGTTTGTGCATGGTGTGGCAAACCATACTGTTATACCGTGTGGCCTAGAAACTTTGATAAAATTTCAAAAATTCCATCCCTGTATTTTAAACCCCAACTCGATATTGTCCACCATTCCACACCCTATAACCCTAGTGATGGGAATGGATGAACCACGATTCCCAAGGGTGGTTCTCCTTTGATTCATGGCTATTTGGAGCACCATTTGTTGTGGATCGAAGCCTCAGGTATGTCTGACGCGTCTGTAGCTTCTCTTTTTCGGATTTGGGTTTGTAGTTTCTTCCATCTCCTTACAAAGACCTAAAACCATCCTTTTTTTTTATGAAAACTTGGTTAGGGATTCATGGTGTGTCTGAATTTAGATCCAAGGAAACAATTAAGAGTGTATTCATCATCAGATACGAGGTAGGTGGTCTACAATTATTATCCCATAGTTTTATTTTAGATTTTTGCATGGAATATTTTGTTCTTAATTTTTACAATTTTTTTTCATGGTCAAGTTGGATTGTTTGATAAAAGGCGTGTCTAAGTGTCTAATTGAAAGCCTCGTGATTCTCATCGGATGTGTAGAGGAGTACATGACCATTCTATTGCACCAATGGGGTGTGCCGTCAATCCTGAGCCAATAGATTGGTCAGGTTAAATGATGGATTTCTAAGTAAAATGTGATACCCTTGTAGAATATGTTTTAATGGTTGATTAAGTTGTAAATGGGGTGATGATAGATATTCCCATGATGATAAGGGAACATGGTGTTTTTGGTAATGAAATGAAAAATGGAAAAAATGGTTCAAATAAGACTATGTCGATTATCCAATGAATTTTTGGGTAGAAATTCCTAAGTGGACTAGTGAATATTAGATGGTGAACATGTAATTGGGTAATGGAATAAGAAGTGGGGAATATGTTAAGGGGATGTAATAAGGGAATTGATGAATATGTGGAATGGGTTAATACATGTGAATTAGGTGTTACACATAAATTATTGGGAATAACAAAGTGGTTGTGTTATGTGATACAATAATTTTACTTGAGTGCACAAGGGAGAATTTATTATGAAACGATAAATGGGCTAAGTGGGTTAATAAATGGAAATTTATGAATAACGACTAAGGTATGGTGTTGTTGAATATACCTAATGGGATAAGGCACGAGAAGGGGAATTAGGATAAATATCTATGAATCAAATAGTAAATGTATTAATGGGTTATGGAATAATATTGGCTCCCATGTTGTTTGTTATGAATTGTGATCTCTAATGGAATTGTTTATGATAGGTAGTGTTATGGTATGGTTGTGGTGATTGGATAAATAAGCATGAGAACATTGCTTGGTAGAGTGGGGTATGGAAATGAGGTTCTACGCCCATGGGTCGAGTTAGACCGAGGCTCTAATCTCCACCAATAAATGGACGGGTTAGGGAAGGGGACTGAGGCTCTATTCCCCTAAAGGTTTCATTCCACCGAACTGAGGCTTTGAGGTCAGGATAAGGTGTTGATGTGATATGTGTAGCCCTAGTGAGATAGGGACATGACTTATTTACCCTATGCATAATTATTGATTTCCATAGACCATTGTATAGATGATGTATATGCCAAACCAAACAATCATGTGTTAAAATGGATTATGTTGTAAAAATGGTATATGAAATAGAATTGAGATAAATGCTAGTTATGAATTAAATGAATGTTGTTAACAAATGGAACCCGAACTATCCCTTGTTTACTTAACATTTATTTTTTTACTTGCAAACACTATATATTGGATTGGGTATTTTGTAGACATCATTGGTGGGGGCCTACTGAGTTTTTTACTCACACCCTTCTCGGGCCATCATTGGGTACCCGATCGGATTTCTTGTATGCTACCCTAGGATCTCGAGTTGGGATCTTGATGTACATGTACAAGGATATAGACACAGATTTGGGACACATTTGGGAATTTGGATGTTTTTCTTATTTTGAGTTTTGTTCACTTTGAACTACTAGTATGGCTTGACAATGTTAATGTTGAATCATGGTTTGTACCTAGTTGGGAGATTTTTGAATTCTAGTTTTATTAGTTTCTGATATTATTCCGCTATTTATATTTCATTATAATGATTCATACATTGGTAAAGAGGGTATAGTCTCCCCACATGACTCATTTGACCCTCATCGCTAGTCAACAACCTCTGGAATATGCGGTAGTACGCTTGAGGTCATGTGACTATCGGGCACCGGGCACCGGTTTAGTGGATTCTGGGTCGAGGATATTATAAGGATGGAGATGAAGATGGTTATTAATAGGTTGGGGTTTTTGTAGGAGTTTTTTAGGCTTCATGGTCACTTTTGTTTGACTTTCTTTTGGCACTTTCAATTTTCCATTTCAGTTGCAGTAGTTATTCCAAGAAAATAAATATATTTACTTGAAATTTATTCTACATTGTAGTATGAGTAGGAGTTGGTTGGTGTCTATCCTATATATATCTTTCACATCTGTTCCCATAGAGGGTAATGTCTCCCATTTGTGTGTATGTTATACCCTCAGTGCTAGTATCCAACTCGAGGGCTACTGGAGGCGGCACTGAGGTGTCAATATCTATTTTCTCACATTGTTGTCTAGGGAGGGGTACAATTTGTTGGGATGGGGTCATGATAGAGTGGTATCAGAGGTATGGTTGAGGGATATGATGGAGTTTGAAGTTAGGAATTGGTGAGGTTGCATGGGTTGGTAGGGCAGCGGTGTTAGTCATATTCCAAAAGTGCTTTAAACAACGGAGACCAGCTAAGACACATGAATTTATGGCCCCGTGTGATCTGATGCATGGACCATTAAATTTTATGTGGCTACTAAATGAGGTGATACTGGTTGCAGGGTAGAGATTTAGGAAAGGATCATGCAACATTCATCCTTGCACCTGTGTTTGAATGGGTAGAACTTGGGATAGGTTAACCTAAAATGAATAAAAGAATACAATTAATTAATGTTAAAGTATTCAATATTATAGGTTTAACAACTCTAACATTTTGTGATTTTATATGTGTGGTGCTAGTTTTATGTCCCCATCGGGTTCATGTGGATGATGTTCAACAGGTGTTCATCAGTAGGGTCAGAGAGGATGGGGAGCAGGTCATGGTTATCATCATGTTTTAGTGTTTCCAGCACTAGGCAAGGCACACGTCATTCGAAGTACCCTTTTCTTGTTTTATACTTGGGTGTATGACTTGTTTGATTCCAGAGAGACACACTTCTTCATATCACCTACCCTAGTCCATGCTTTGGTACTTGAGGTAGAGAGGCTTCCAGTGCCCTTAGCATTGTCTATACCAGTTGGAGGCCGAGCTGACTAGTCTGATGTATGTAGAGACGATAATCCAATGCTGGGGTAGCACCAATCTTTGGGAGATTTCTATTGTTTACAGATAAAACCATATGATGTCATCCTTGGCATGGATTGGTTTTATTCAGTGCATGTTATCATGGAATGCTTCAGGAGGCATGTAACACTCAGATATTTTTGTGAAATATTTTGTCTAAATAATTTTTATCCTTCCGTAGTATTATTTTAACACAATATTGAGTTTAAACGAACAAAGAGATGACCTTAATATAAAATTACCATTATATCCATTCCATTAGGTTATCAGGAATAATTATAAATAACTTATGAAAATGCATTATGAATTCTTTGACTATTAATTATTTATGAAAAATATTTTAATCTTATAGTGAATTACATTTGGTAACTAAATTAATCTGATATATGTGTTATATACTTAAGAAAATATTTTTTATATTTATCCTATGGATATTTTATCCACAGGGTATGAATAAAACCCTATTTTATGTATAAGAGCCTATTTTTTAAAAGGTTAATTTTATACCATTGAATAGTGATCCCATTTTAAATTATGATTTTGACACATTAATAATTTATATATGACACCATAAAAATTTTATTTTGATGTGGGATATAAAAATTTTCTTTGGATAAATTTCTGATATTTTTTGATAACTTCCATGTTTTGATGAATAGTAAAAATACAACAAATTTTAATTAAAAACAACTTTTTTCATTGAGATAATTTATATGATTAAAATATAATACTGAATGGTTTTAAAGTAAAAATAGAATATTTTTTACTATTTAATATAATTTATGTCATTATCATTTAGTTTACATTGAATTCACAGGTAAAAACATTTCAATCTTTTGCAATGTTTTATCTTTTAAAACATGCTCCTCTTTTAAAAAACGAGAGTAATTTTAAATTAATTACCGAAACTTATGGGGTTTGAATTTGGAAAGATGGATTCGACATTTGGAATCAAAAGATCCAATTTGTGTGAATAGGCACCTTTTTTGGGCATTATGAATAGTAACTTCAGTAATTATTTTATTTTCCATGGTTAAAGGGTAAATATGATAAATAAGGGTAAACAAAATAATAATTTAATACTATAAAATTTCCCTAAAACGTGTCCTAATCCTATGGGTTGAGATATTTCCAACCATGGGCATCCTGGGTTCTATTTTCGGTCCCCATGGATTCACATGGATGTGAAAATGACAATTTATAAGAATTAATTTAAAGTAGAGATAATTTTAACCTAAACATATATCTTTTACTAAATCGATTTTAATAAAGGGTTATATAACTGATCTCTTTGCTTATAAATAGTTATTACAAAGATAAAAATATTTCCTACAATTTGGTATTTTATTTATAATTTTTATATATTATAGAAATAGTTTATTTATGACACAAATATGATTTAGTGATTACCTCATTAATGAAAGATTCAAATAAATGAATTTATAAATGTTACAAAATATATAATTTGGTTATTTTTATGTCATAATATAATTTTATGGATGATATTGACATATTATATTTGAGTTAATGCATTATTTTTTATGGAATAAAGTTTTTATGAATTTTTAAAAAGTAATGTATGAAGTGTTTCCAAAATTGACACAATTCATTACTTAAAACATAAATTAGTTTATTAAATGACCTTAAATTATTAAAAATATATGATTTAGAAAAATGGTTAATATAAGTCTTAATATGTCATAAATAACATTTTTATGTCGTTTGACATGATATAATAATTACACTAGCCCACAATGTGTAAATAACATGGTATCACAGTAAGATTAAAATGGTAAAATAAGGGTTTAACCAAAAAGATAAGGATACAAAATATATATTCAAAACTTTTATAAAAATTATGGGATCATGGGTATTCTAAACCACATCATAATTCATTTTAATTAAATAATTTTTGTACAATTATAATTAGAAATTGAATTTATAATAAATTAATATTTTGAAGAGTTTCCTAAAGTGACCTTCTCCTCTCTCTTAAAAGGGAACCTCTTCACTCTCCTATTCACTCCATTCTGAGCCTTCATGCTCTTCCAAACCCTTACCATTTCTCTTATAAGCATTCCTAGTAAAATTTTATAGGCGATGGTATTATAAAAATACCAACTCAAGTTCCCTAAATGTAAATTTAAAGGAGGCATGTCGAGGAATAGGTAATCTCTTCTAGCAATTATTTCAAATTTAATTCTTCATATACTTCCTCTTATTTAGTAGTTTAATTATAAATTAATAAAATCAGTATCACTAATATACATATATGTTATTATGAATATTAAACAACCCTATTTCACCTTCCATCCATCCTACAAAAAATGAAATTTTCGCGTGTGCGTACGTACAGCTTACTGTCACCACGATGTTGTGTACTATTTTTTTCACCACCACCTTACATGGATGGTTATAATTATGGAAATAATAACTATATATTATTATTATAGCATGATACTAATACTTAAATACTATAAACCTTCCAATCCAATACCATTAAACAATTATAGGAACAATATTGTTTCTCGTGCGTACGTACGGCTTACCGTATCCACAATGTGATGTGATTCATTCTACATAATCTTCATTAAACAATGATTTTTTAAATTAATTTAATGAATAAATATGATATATATTATACTAATACCATTCTGTAAATTATATTACTATAACCTAAAAAGTGTAATATGAACTTAACAGACAAAACATACATAAGAACATAAATTAGTTAATACCCAAATAACAAGTAACAATGAAATGTTACTAACAAACGAATGGAAATATGATCATAAATATAATCATAAAATTTATTATCATTTTGTAATCAATCAGTAATATTATTTAAATCATTATACATGAGTTTTATATACATACGAAGCATTTCAGATTTATGGTAATGGATAACTTTTCCAATCTCATTTTATATGATATTGTTTAATCATAAGTATCCACTTGGTATATAGTTATCATCGATGTCAGTGTTTTATAAAAATATTCTCATAAAATGTGTTATATTATTATATTTATTTTTAAATTCATTTTTACCCATTTTGACTTTTACTACATGGTTTGGAAAGAATATTTCTTTTGATTACCATACGAGGTAATTTTTAACTTTTCCAGAAAAAGAATGAGGATAATGTTTTTTTATATTATACCGCATGAATAGGTTTTTACATCTTCATAATGGCTTATTTACATTTTTAAAAGCGTATTTTTAACTCAATTCTTGTCTTTTAAAATTGCGCGACAGTTTGAGATTTTTTTTGAAAAAGATATGATATTTTCCTCAAGAATGAAGCTTAAGTGTTTTATCAAAATTATTTTCCATATAAGATTACGTAGGTTTATGTTTCTATCCATTTTATTACTATGATTTACTTGTCTTTATGATGGAATGTTATTTATGAAATCCATTTTTTTATATCTATTATGATGGAATGATGTCTAAGAAACCCATTTGATTTCATGGGTTATGCTATGGTGAATGTTTCTATGTTTTTGTGACACATGTAAGAATGGTTTCATTATGAGAGGGGTGGGACCTTTATCTCACTCCAATTAATTGGGTAAAGATTTATATCTCATGAAATAGAAATGGCTGGAATGGAAAGTTAATTAGATTCAATGATATAGGGATGCGACGAGGAGAGAACTTGATTCAGTAATGGACATTGTCCGCTATGATGGTGTTGGAAAAGGGAATTGACTAATATGAAATGATTTTCTATGCTTTTGTCTGTATGACACAAAATTTCATGTCTTATTTTATGACTATTTGGATTACATTACACTATTATGATTTATCCCATGATATGATATTGTGATCTTTTATATGTAGATTAATATTTTCAAATGTTATGTTCATATGAATATGATATGATGGTTATTTCATTTTTTTAAACATAATGATCATTTCAAACTACCCATTTATATGTTTCTTTTCCCCAGGACATGAAGAAGGGTATTAAAAATGATTTTCCAAAAAGGAGTCTAGATAGGATGAAATAAATAGGAGTCAATGTTGATGTTTTATGAACCAGTTGTTTATGTTTCCTAGTTTCTAAAGACACTATACCTATACGGTCCAGATTTGGTTTCATTATATGTTTTAATAAATATACTGCATTTCTGATGTAATATCAATTTATGTAAAGTTTAGGTCATTATCGTTGGTATCATAGGTAAGGTATAGTTAACCTTTGGAAACTAGGATGGAAAGACTTAGTATGAATCATAAGGATATATCTATGTAGAGATGAAATCCTAGTGTTTTAGAAAAGAACATGAATAACCTAGGATAAAACCTAAAGTGTCAAAAATTGTAATTTTATTCTTGATTATGTGGTTTTCCTGTTATGATTAGTGTTGCTCAAACTATACTTCTTGATTTTAGTCAATGGCTGGAACCCGAAGGAATTGCGTTAATGCTGAATGCGACGGGAAATTCCATGATTGTCCCCTTGAGAAACCAAATGTTATAGGAGATGGAATGAAAAATCATGTATCCATTGTCACATAATTTTCTCAAACTATGAATCATGCATGACATCCAAACGAGCAAAGGAAGGAGTGAAATAATGTTGAATTCTTCATGACGTAGCATCCACGATTATTCGGTGGGACTTCTAATCCATTAGTGGATGAACAATGGATCAATACGACTGAAAAGATATTTTCAGGTCTACAATGTTCTGAACATGATAAATTCATCTTATTAGTATATCATTGGGAAGGTGAATCTGGTCAATGGTAGAATCTTACCAAGAATACGAGGCAAAGAGATGAAATTGATTCCATGGAATGGGATGAGTTCATGAACTTATTTTTCAATAAGTACTTTCCTTGTATTCTTTGAATATAGATGGAGAATGAGTTCCTTGAAATTAAGAAAAATTATGATGAATCCATTGGTAACTATGAAAAAAAATTTACACGACTTGCAAGGTATGCTTTTGAAATTATTATCCAATCTAAGAGTAATATTGATCTATTATTTAGTGTCTTATAACCAAATATTTTAAGGGGATTATCCGTAAGGGACCTCAATAGCAAAGGGAAAATTGTACAACGTGATCTTAATGTTGAGATGGAGATTGGAGTAACCCATTAGTCATATGGTTTTGATAAGAAGAGGAAAATGGAATTCGAAGGAAATCTAAAGACCACACTAAAAGGAAGATTAGTTTTCCCTTATTCTCAAAGTGTGAACGAAACATGGATAGAATTGTATTAAAGGGAATAGAAAATGTTTTAAGTGTGTAAAATAAGGTCATTAGGCAATTGACTGCTGAAGTGATTGGAAAAATATTCCTAATGATGCGAACAAAGAAAATGCTACAAAAAATGCACCTCTTACACTTCAATGTTACAAGAACAAGGTAATGGGGCATTATGCGAATTAAATACCTAATACAAGGGTTATTGATGATGATTGAAATCAAAAAAAAATCTTAAGGCCAAATACAAAGGAAAGACACATGCAATTACTATCGGTGAAATGGCGTATGATAATGAAGTGGTGAAAGGTACACTAACCATCCAATCTAATGTAAAAAATGTTTTATTTGATTATGGATCCACCTACTCTTCATTTCTAAAGGATTTTCTAAGGGCATCACCATATTACCTCAACAATTAGATGTTGAGTAAGCTGTGACTACTACTAATGGAACAACGGTCGCATCAAAAGCTTACAAGTATTCTCCAATTGATGTTTGAGGGAATGCACTTCCTAAAAATCTTATGATACCTCCTATAGTGGAATTTGATATGATTCTTGTCATGGATTGACTTTCTTTATATGGAGATCATATCAATTTCCAAATAAGGGAAGTCAAATTTCATATTCTAGATCAATTTATGATCATTTATTAGTGCAAGGATAAATATAACCTTCCAGTGGAAATTTCTTCCATCTTATGAGTCTTGATTCCAATTAATGAAGGTTTTTTTTATCTCAAATTGTTGGGGAGAAACTCAAGATTAAGAATGCACCCATTTTATGGGAGTTTTATGATGTCTTTCCGGAGGAATTTCTAGGTCCTCCACCAAATAGTGAAGATGCATTTTCAATAGAACTCATACTGGGTTCTATGTCTATTTCAAAGACACCTTATAGAATGGCCCCAATTGAGTAGAGGGAATTGAAAAAGAAACTCCAAGAGAATCTCGATAATGGATTTATACACCCTAGTGTGTCACCTTGGGGAGAACCTATTCTGTTTGTTAAGAATAAAGATGGATCAATGATACTCTGCATTGATTATCGAGAACATAACAAGATCACTATCAAGAAAACTTATCATCTTACCAGCATTTATGAATTATTTGACCAACTACGCGGAGCTCAATTCTTTTCCAAGATTGATCATTTTTCAGGATATCATCAATTAAGGGTAAAAATGAGGTTATACCAAAGATGGTATTCCATACAAGGTATGGACACTATGAATTTATATTAATTCCTTTTGGTCTTACTAATGGACCTCATATCTTCATGGATATAGTGAATAGATTCTTTAGATACTATCTGGATCAGTTAATGTTAGTCTTTATAGATGATATTCTGGTCTATTCAAAGAGAAAGTAAGAACATGAAGATCACTTGAGAATTTTACTGAAGACCCTAAGAAAGGATAAGCTTTATTCCAAATTTACCAAGATGGGATTTTGGCGTCAAAAAGTTCCATTTTTGGGTCACATTATCCCAAGAGATGGGAAATCATTGGATCCAGCAAAAATAGTGGTTATTGAACGATGGTCGATACCAACAACAATAATTGAGATATGAGGTTTTCTTGGTTTGGATGGATATTATCGACATTCTATGATATATTTATCATGATTATATAATCCACTCACCAAGTTGACTAGGAAAGGAGTTAAGTTCGTTTGGATGGAGGAATGCGAAGTGAATTTCAAAGAGCTAAAATGAAGGTTAGCTAGTGAACCAGTGCTCACACTACCTTGTAGCGCAGAAATGTTTGTGATCTACAGTGATTCATCCAAGAAGGGGTTGGGGTGTGTTCTAACAAACAATGATATGGTGAGAGCTTATGCCTCACAATAGTTAAAGATCCATTAGCCAAATTACCGAACACATGATTTGGAGTTAGCTACTATAATATTTTCATTAAGGATATGGGGGCATTATCTTTATGGTGAAAGGTGTGATATTTATACTGATCATAAAATTTTAAAGTATATTTTCACACAAAATGAGCATATATGCACCAAATAAGATGGTTGGAGTTCATTAAAAATTACGACGGCTCAATTCATTACCACCCTGGGAAAGCAAACAAGGTGGAAGATGCATTAAGTCAACAACACCATGCCAACTTATTCATGATGAGGATCATGAAAGATCCAATATTTATTGATTTACAAAGGATGGATCTTGAAATTATAATTAAAGGAGGTAAATCTTATCATTATCAAATTAACGTTCAACCATCTATACAAGTGATGATTAAAGAGGCATTGAAGGAAGATTTAGAGGTTCCAAATAAGGTGAGAAACATTCCTGAATTCAACCTTGATTGTGATGAAATAGTAATCTTTACGAATCAGGTTTGTGTTCCTCGCATACCAGAATTAACGAAGGGGAAATTGGATGATGCTCATAGTTCTTCATTCTCTATTCACTATAGAATCACAAAGATGTATAGGGATCTGAAGGAGTACCACTTGTGGGATGGAATAAAAAGAGATGTTGCTGAATATGCCTCTCGATACATGGTTTGTTAGAAAGTTAAGGCTGAGAGATAGAAGTATAAGGGGATGTTATAACCATTACCCATACCAAAATGGAAATGGGAAAACAACTCTATGGACTTTGTCTTTGGACATCCCAATACATCCAAAGGGAATAATGCTTTCTGGGTTATAATAGATATCCTTAAAAAGTTATCACACTTTATTACTATTAGAGGGGATTTATCTCTTGATCAACTTTCCCAGATATATGTAAAGGAACTGGTAAGATTGCATGGAGTACCATTTTCCATTATATCTGATTGGGATACGAGGTTTACCACTATGTTCTTGAAAATTATTCAGTATGCTCTGGATAACGAGTTATGTTTCATCACTTCATATCATCCTTAGACAGATGGTCAGTCTGATAGGACAATTCATACTCTATAAGACATGTTGAGAGCTTTCTCTCCAGATTTCAAATGTGGTTGGGATCAACACATACCATTGGTGGAATTTTCTTACAATAATAGATTTCACTCTAGTATTCAGATGGGTCATTATAAAGCCCTATATGGAAATAAGTGTAGAACTACAAATTTAGGGGATGGAGTTGGGGAAAGAAATCTATTAGGACATGATTTAATTGATGAAATGTATGAAAAGTTTAAATTCCTTAAAAAACACATAAAGAGCAGCTCAGAGTCAATAAAGAAGTTATGATAACAACTAAAGAAAAGACCTAGAGTTTTAAGTGGGTGATAAGGAGTTCTTAAGAATATCTCCCTCGAAGAGAGTACTGAGATTTGGAAAGAAGGGAAAGCTGAGCCCTAGGTATATCGGTCCTTTTGAAATACTAGATCGTGTTGGGAAGGTAGCTTACCGATTGGAAATTCCATTGAATCTCTATCAAGTTCATTATCTGTTCCATGTATCTCTCCGAAGAAAGTACATACATTATCCTTACCATGTACTAAGCTCAGAAGTTGTACCTTTGGATGAAGATCTTTCTTATGAAGAACAACCGATAGAGATTTTGGATCGTAGAGAAAAATTGCTACGAAACAAGACCACTCACTTGGTTAAAGATTTATAGAGGAACCACCAATTATAAGAAGCTACATGGGAACTTTAGGATATGATGAGGGATAGGTTTCCTCATCTGTTTATTCCCAATTGATGAATTTCAAGGGAGAAATTCAGTTTAAGGGGGGTAGAATGTAACCCCCAGTTATGTTTATGAAATTTTTTCTTTAAATTATTTTTAATCTTCAGTAGCTTGATTTTCACGTAATAATGAGTTTAATTGAACCAATATATTCACATAATATCAAATTACCATTATATCCTAGCCATTAGGTTATCAGAAAAAATTATATCTAACTTATGAAAATACACTATGGATTCAATGGATATTAATTATTTATGAAAAATATAAATCAATTAGATGTTTGTATTTTTTAGTTAATTACACTTGGTTATAAAATTAATGATATATATGTGTTATATACTTAATAAAATATTTTTTATATTCATAAAATGGATATTTTAGGCACAGGGTATGAATAAAACCATATTTTATGTATAAGAACATTTTTTTAAAGGTTAATTTTATACATTTGAATAGTGAACCCATTTTAAATTAAGATTTTGACACATTAATAATTTATATATGATAACATAAACATATTGTTTTTAAGTGAGATATAAAAATTTAATTTGGATAAATTTCTAATATTTTTTTGATAACTTTCATGTTTTGATTAATAGTAAAAATACACTAAATGTTAATTGAAAACAACTTTTTTCATCAAGATAATTTATATGATTAAACTATAATATTGATTTTTTAAAAGTATAAATAGAATGTATTTTTACCATTTAATATAATTTATGTAATTATCATTAATTATACATTGAATTAATTGCTAAAAATATTTCAATCTTTTGCTATGTTTTAACTTTTAAAACTCATTTTCTCATTTCAACAACAAGAATAATTTTTAATTAATTACTGCTAATTTTTTGTTTTGAATTTGGAAAAATGGATTCCATATTTGGAATCATAAGGTCCAAAATGTGTGAATAGTTACCTTTTATTTTTGGACATTTTGAATAGTAACTTCAGTAAATATTTTATTTACCATGGTTAAACGGTAAATCTAGTAAACAAGGGTAAACAAAATAAAAAATTAATAATATTCCTTATACTACCGTTTGAGATATTTCTGACAATTGGCATCCTTATGTATATTTTTTAGACCCCATGATTTTTCATGGATGTAAAAATGACATTTTATAAGAATTAATTTAAAGTATAAGTAATTATAACCTAAAAATATATCTTTCACTAAATTCATTTTACTATAGGGTAATATAACTGATATATATTCTTATAAATAGTCATTAAAAATCTAAATGAATTTCCTACATCATGGTATATTTATTATAATTTTTAGAGACTATATATGTAATTTTATTTATGACACAAATATGATGTAGTGATTACCTCATTAATTAAAGATTCAAATAAATGAATTTATAAATATTAAAAAAATATAATTTGGTTATTTTAATATCATCCACTAATTTTCTGGAAGAAATTGACATACTATCTTTGATTAAATGCCTTATTTTATAAGAAAAAAGTTTTTATGAATTTTTAAAAAGTCATGTATGAATTGTGACCAAGATTGACACAATTCATAACATAAAATATAAAATATTTTATTAAATGATATTAAATACGTAAAAATATAATATTCTATAAAATGGTTAATATAAGTCTGAGTATTTCATAAATAACTTTTTTTGGTCATTTGAAATGATATGGTTATTATACTAACCCACAATGTGTAAATAACATGATATCACAGTAAGATTAAAAAGGGTAAAATAAGGGTTAAACCAAAAAGATAAGGACAAAAAAATATATTAAAAATTTGCCTAACAATTATTGGATGAGGGGTATTAAAACCAAAATCATCTTATCTTCTAATTAAATAAATTTCAGAAAATTTTTAGTTGACATTGAATTTATAATACATTAATATTTTAAAGAGTTTCCTAAAGTGACCCTCTCCTCTCTTATAAAAGGGAACCTCCTCGCTATCATCTTCACTCAATTTTGAGCCTTCATGCTCGGTCAAACCCTGCAATTGTTTCTTCTAAACATCCCTAGTTACATTCTAAACTTTTTTTTCTTCTCAAAATAAAAACTCTAGTTCCCTAAGAAGAAATTTAAAGGAGGCATGTCGAGGAAGAGGTAATATATTCTACCAATTATTTCAAATTTATTTCTTCTTATACTACCTATTATTTATTTATTTCGTTATGAAGTAATAAAATCAGAATCAATAATATACATATATGTTATTTTAAATATGAAACAAACCTATTTCACCTTCTATCCATCCTCCAAAAAACAAAATCACCGCGCGGGCGTAGGTACGGCTTACCATCTCCATGTTGTAGTGTAATCTATTTTTCACCACTACCATACTTGGATGGGTATAATAGTGGAAATAATAACAATATAGGATTATTATAACATGATAATAATTCTTAGATACTATAAACCATCCACTTCAGTACCATTAAACAATTATGGGAACGATATCGTCGCTCGTGTTTACGTACAACTTACCGTCTCCACGATGCGATGTGATTCATTCTATATAATATTCATTAAAACATGATTTTATAAATGAATTTAATGAATAAATATGATATATATTATAATAATAACATAATGTAAATTATATAACTATAACAAAAAAATACGAATAAGAACTTATCCGAAAAAACATACATAAGAACATAAAGCAATTAATACCTGGATAACGAGTAATAATCAAATGTTACTAAAATATGGATGAAAATATGATAATAAATGTTATAATAAAAATTATTATATTTATGGAATAAATTAGTAACATTATTTAATCATTATACTGGTATTTCAGATACATATGAAGCAAATCAAACATAAGGTAAGGGATAACATTTCCAATTTTGTTTTATCCGAGAATGTTTATTTGTAAGTATCTATTGGGTATATATTTATCATCCATGTCCATGTTTTCTAAAAATACTCTCATAAAATGTGTACTATTATTATATGTATTTTTAAAGTCATTTTTACCCCTTTTGACTTTTACTACATGGTTTGGATGGAATCTTTTTTTTGTCTACCAAACGTGGTTTTTTTGTGTTTTCTAGAAAAAGTATGAGGAGAATTTCTTATCTTATACAACATGAACATATTTTTACATATTCATAACACCTTATTTCCATGATTACATGTGTATTTTCAACTCAATTATTTTATATTAAATTGCATGTCAGTTTTAGAAAAGCAAATGTTTTTTAAGAAGAAAGGATATTTTCCTCAGGAATAAAGCGAAAGTGTTTTATCAAAATTATTTTACATCTAAGGTTAAGTAGGTTTATATTTCAATACATTTTATTAAAATGTTTTTTATTGTTTTTATGATGGAATTTTATTTAGGAAATCCATTTGTTTTATATCAATTATGACGGAGTGATGTTTTTAGAAACCCATTTAATTTCATGGGTTATTCTATGGGGAATGTTTCTATGTTTTTGGGGCACACATAAGAATGGTTTCATTATGAGATTGGTGGGACCAATATCTCACCCTAATTCATTGGGTAAATATTTATATTTATTGATATTGACATGGCTGGAACAACAAGTTAATTAAGTTTTGTGACACAAGGCTTGGACGAAGAGAAAAATCATATCAGTAATGGACTTTTTCCGCTAAGATGTTCTTGGAAAAGGGCCTTGACTAATATGAAATGATTTTATATGTGTATTTGTGTATGACACAAAATTTCATGTCTTAGGTTATGACTACTGAGATTACATTTCACTTTTATGATTTATCCCATGTTATGTTATTGTGATCTTTTATATATAGGATAAGATTTTCAAATGTTATGTTCTTATAAATATGATATGATAGGTATTTCATTTTTTTACCCTTACTAAGCATTTGAGCTCACCCTTTTATATGTTTCTTTTCCCTAGGACATGAATAAGGGTATTAAGTATTTTATACCAAAAAGGAGTCTAGATAGGATGAAATAAATGAGAGACAATGTAGATGTTTTATTAACTAGTTGTTTATATTTCCCAGTTTGAAAACACACTATACCAATACGGTCCTATTATGGGTTTTTAATATTTTTTAATAAATATACTTAAATTATAAAGTAATATAAATGTATATACATTTTGGTTTATTATAAGGTAGGTGGTTTTCTTTGATCATGATTGAGATCCATTGGAGTTTGTTAGAGAGAGAGACCCTGGAATGGGTCAGAGGCTTGTTTCTTCCTTTTCATCCTTGATGGATTAGATGATGTTGAGTTCATCCGAGGTTCAACATTATTCATTTCCAAGGGTCATAGTAGGGTACCCTAAAGTCTTTCCAGAAGAGGTTTTAGTATTACCCCCTTGCTGAGAGATCAAGTTGGGGATCGAACTACATCCAGGCATGTCTTCTTTCTCAATATCTCTATATAATATGGTTCCTTATGAGTTGCATGAAATGCAGATACAACTTGATGGTCTATTGTAGTGTGGTTTCATTTGGCCAACTGTGTCACTGTGGGGTGCACCAGCTTTGTTCATGAAAAAGGTTGATGACAGTTTGTGATTTTTTATCGATTATAGACAGTTGAACTGAGGGAAAATAAAGAACCATTATCCTCTTCCATGGATAGATGAATTATTAGATCAATTTATGGGTACATGTTGTTTATTGAAGATTTATTTATAGTCAGGAAATCATCAGATGCGTGTGAAGGATGATGATATCCCAAAGACTGCTTTATGTTGTCTTCATGGGAATTATGAGTTTGTTGTGATGTAATTTGGTGTGAAAAATGCTCCAGTTGTGTTCATGGAGTTAATGAATGTTGTGTTCTGTGAGTTCCCAAATAAGTTTGTGGTGGTCTTCATAGAAAACATACTTGTGTACTCCACATCTTAGGAGGACCATAAAAAGCATCTTTATAACATTTTGGTAGTTCTTCTTCGACAATAGATATTTGGGAATTTGAAAAATGTGAGTTTGGGTCTCGAGATGTCTCTTTCTTGGGGCATGTTTTCTCCTAGTAGGGTGTAGGTATGGATCCGTCGAAGGTAGAAGCAGTTATGTCATGGGAAGCCCCTAAGATAGTGGTATATGTGTGATGATTCCTTGGCCTTGTAGGCTATCACCAAAGCTTGATAGATGATTTCTCTTGAGTTTCGGCTCCTTTGATTGTGTTGACCAAAAAGGATTAAAAGATCATGTGGAATGATCAGTGTCAGGAATATTTTGAGTATTTTAAGGAGTAGTTAGTCAGTGTTCCAGTTTATTGTCTATGAGTAGAAGGAGTTCAATTTAAGGTTTTCTATGATCCGTCATGTCTGAGGTTAGGCTGTGTTTTTATGCCACATAGATCAGTTGTTTCTTATGGTTCTTGGTAGTTACGTCCCCATGAGAGTAACTTTTCCACCAACGATCTTATGTTGGTGGTAGTGGTGTTTTCCCTAAAGTTTTTGATACATTACCTTATTAGTGATCATTTTTGGGTCTTCAATGATTATAAAAGCCTACGGTATGTTTTCTCCCAAGATGAATTAAACATGTGCCAACATAGGTGGAAGGAGATCTTATAGGATTATGAATTCTAGATTTCATATACAATAGGTAAGGGAAATGTTGTAGCTGATGCGTTGAGTAGAAATTCGTGTAGTGATGCAGTGCATGAATCAGGTAATTCCTAGAGAGTTATAGAATAACCTACATCATTACATCTCGTCATGGGAGATGTTGGGGGGGAATTGTCTTTTCAGATGATCGTGTATTCATCTCTGGAGCTGTAGGTGGAAGAATCCCATTTGGGGGATCTTGAAGTGGATATCTAGAGAGACTAATTTGTTAGTGGTGAGGCCCATGATGGTTGGTTTGAGGATAAACATCATTGGTCATTGTTTTAGGGGATGATTTTCATTCCATTGGAATCATGTGTTATGGTTATCATATAGTTATATTTTTCACATTTAGTGGTACATTCTAGCATGAAAAGTGTGTACTGATCTTGGAGGAGTCATTTTTTGTGGCATGGGTTGAAATGTGAAGTTGCAGAATTTTTGTTTCGATGTTTGGTATGGCAGAAGGTGAAGGTTGAGAACTGTGTTCCTAATGGTTTTCTCTAGCTGTTAGATGTTCCTCTGTTGAAGTGCCAGGACATATCGATGGACTTTGTTACTGGTTTTATTCAAGATCAGGGTGGATATTCCACTATATTGGTGGTAGTGGACCATTTGAAAAAAGCATCCCACTTCATAGTGATCAAGGAGTAGAGCTCAGTAGAGGTTTTATCAGGGGAATATTTGGTGGAGGAGGTGAGACTCCACAGAGTCTCAAGGATGATCATATCTAACCAATATTCTCATTTTACCACTAGGGTGTGGAGAGGTCTACAAAATAATTTTGGTTCTCAACAACTCCTTAGAACTGCATTTCATCTGTAGATGGATGTATATAAAGAATGGACCATCCATACGCTTAAATATTTGTTGTTTTATTGTGTCATGGATTTTTGAGGTTCATGTATGAAGCACTTACCATTGGTAGAGTTCACTTTTAACAATAGTTTCCACTCCACCATCAGTGTAGCATTGTTTGAAGGCTTTTTCGGCCAACCTTTCTGTTCACTGTTATATTGGACTGGGGTTAGAGAGTCAGTAATTCTTTGGCAAGAACAAGTAAAGAGTATAGAAGAGATAGTTTAGGTGATTCATGAGTGGATGAAGGTAGCATAAGATCATCAGAAGTCTTACATTCATTATAGGAGGATACCTATGTAGTTTGAAGTTGGGAATCACATGTTTCTGAAGCAGACTCCCCATCATGGGTAGTGAAGGTTTGGTCATGGGAATAATATTTCTCAATAGATTTTTGGGCTTTCCGAGGTGTTGGATCGTGTTGGATCCATGGCATATCAGGTAGCACTTCCCCTACAAATGATCCAGATACACGATTTTTCTCACAAGTCACATATCTATCATTATATTCATGATGACTATCATGTAATCGATTGGGTAAAGATCTATGTTGATTATGATGAGACCTTCAAGGAGCATCCTGTAGAGATCCTGAACCACCAGGAGAAGGTGTTTCATAGGTGCATTATCCCCATGGTTTGTGTCTTATGGCGGCACAGTGGAATGGAGGAGAGTACATGGGATGGTGAGTCATAGATACAGGATCAGTACCCCAAGCTATATGATGTTTAAATCCTCTCTTGTAATGTTCTTCATTTGGTGGTTGTAGACCATTTATGTTATGATATGGATTTATCTTCTTTATTATTCTGACGTTCTCTCTTTTGAGAGTTATCTCCCCCGAGAGAGTGTTCGGGAGTTGGTTGTGGTTATTGCATGTTTTTTATTTTTTTTGTCTTGTGATGTGGTGAGATCCTGTGGTGGGGAAATCATGAGAGCTATCTCACGGGGTTTCTATTTAGATGACCCCTTTTAGTTTCCTATCTAGATTGGTTTTGGATTTTTGAGGAGGCGATCGTTTTGAGAGGTATTTGATTTAAGGACTGGGATTCATAACATTAAATACATCAGGGATTGAAAAATGAAATAAAATTGAGAGGAAACACGTTTTTTGGCGGAGCTTGACCTCGAGGAATTACACGACATGAAAGGGTATTGCACATCTTGTAGTGCCCCAACATAGTATGTTTTAATTATTTTCGAGCTACTCAATTTTGTCAAAAACTATGGCTTTAGCATCTATCCCTTGACCCCAGGTGACTTTATTACCCTCTCCTCATCATTTTGGGGATTCCTTCATCAAGGAAAAATCCTTACCTCCCATCTTCGATCTGTAGAATTATGTCTTCGATATAAGGTATAATTTACCTCTCCTATTGAGGTTTCTTCGATCTGTTTCCTTTTTTTCTCCATTCCATGTGATGGAGCGTGATCTCTATGTTTCTAATGGAGTTTTCATGGTAGTTGGATGGTGCAGTAGTGTCCTGACATCCTTGGTTGGATGTAGTTGTTTTGGGAGAAGTGATCATGATCTATTTCTTTAATCCATTCTTCTATTAAGAATGTAAATGAACTTTTGAATTAGGGGATTTTATGATTCTCAATATATTTAATTGAAATTATAGATTTATCATGAATTAGCCCCATTGGATCACAATGAAATTTACCTAATAATTATATGAACTGTATTAATGAAATTGTTTTTGATCGGATAGAGATATTGATGTTTTAAATCGTGATAATGGTTTGACTCTTAATTTGCTTGATAGTGTGATATCTATGAATTTATTGATTTATTATTTCATTATTAATGGAAATTGGTAAATGATGTAATGTAGGAATTCATTGATAATTAACTGGCTAAAAGATAAGGAGTCATGTTTAAAGAATCTGGTTGTTTTTGTAATTGGATGATAATCAAATTGTTTCATGTGAGAATGTTCAATGGAATTGGATGATGAACCTGAATAATGTTGATGATATATGATAAAATAGTTAAAGGCATCTAAAATTAATTGTTTTTTAATTTGGTGATATCTTGTGATAGATTGCAGCTTAGATTTACCATAGTTGAAACCTATGAATAATGAATCAGTTAATTCAAGATAGAATAAGAACCGATTGTGTGATAAAGTTAATGCCTTGTGGGGCTTGATTTTCCTAGTTTCTTTCAAAGAATTGGTGCATGTGCTTTGGATCCACGAGAGTTCGATGTGTGTGAAGGAATAATGCCTTGCTTTTTTTCAAGAGACCATTTTTATGTTTGTTCCTACTGATTTTGATATTCTCTGGATATGAGACTTGTGGTTCTGGGGGTAGGGAGGCTCAGATGTGATGTGAGCATAGGATGGTTGATCCTAGAGGGATGTTGTGGTATGTGGGGTTAGGGATGCCCAATGTTTGGGGAAGAATTTGATTCTTGTAGTGGAAATATACATCAGTTTATGCATGTGGGTGTTGGGGAGGACACCGAGGATGATGGAACATGTTGAAGCTAGGATTACCCATTGATGTGAAAGTGGTATAAATTGAATCTATTTTTTTGTACCTTATATTCTATACTTCTTTTGGATGATTTTTTTGCATACTCTCCATGAAAAATAGGCAAATACACATGGGGTATTCCTTGTGCTTTCCTGTTTTAGCTTCTCAAGGATAGACGGGTCTATGCTAATCCTATAGTTGGGAAAGACTAGACATGTATCTCATCGACTCACCTTGTTGAGCCCCTTCTGTTAGGTTTCTTAGAATGATTTTCTAGAATACCTATGAATATGGAAATTTTTAATTCTATTAAATAAATGAATAAGTGATATTTAACCCATAGTGTTGGAGCTTTCTCTAATACAATGCCAATGTTATGATTTTATGAATTTGTGGTCTCGGTTTACGTATTCCTAGAGGGCATGGATCATTCCTATAATTTTAATGGAATGTGATTTTCAAAAGGATAAATGTTAATTATTGTCTATTAATTAATTAACATAAAGTGAAACTGACATAAAAAGGTAAATTATTATATCCCTTTAAATGTTTGTGTGATTAGAAGATATCTAGTCTTAGCAGTAGCAACTGGGAGTCTCAGAGACGTTATCTGTAGATGATTCTAAAACTAGGTTGTTCCTATAGTATGGTTGTGAGCTATATTATATCCTATAGTTTTGGTGTTTCAATATGCTACTCAACCATGTCAGTTAGGTTAACTGACACCCTAGGGATTCCAAGCCCTGGGGGGGGGGGGGTTCCCCCAATCCCGATGGGGGAAGGGATAGATGACTACCCCCTTTGAACCTGATCTCTTCTCTTGGTAGATATTTGTGCTGCTATGCATGACGGTTAATTTCCCATATATGTGTGTAGAGGGTTGTAATGTTTGGTGGTTATTCCACACACATATATTCTGGATATAGTTTCCTATGGACTAATATTGGTGTAATGTGTGTAGGATGTGATGGCTTAGGGATCCTTACTCAGTGTATGGGTTGTAATGGTTTGAGGTATAATACCCGATGTATGATACATGCTATGTGAGATGTGGTGGCTCGCAAAATCTACTTTGTTACTTTTGGTTTTGTGGTACTGGTGGTGAGTTGCATGAGGTGAATGTTATAGTGTTATGCCATGGTGACATCAGGATACCCTTTTTGGAGATAGATACTTAGAATATGTGATGTTGGGGAAAAGTGGAAAACCAGTGGGGAAGTTGTAGTGGGGTACCCTTGTTGTTCTTTATTATATTATATACTCATGTATGAGACACTTGGTGAGAGTATCCATAGTGAGTCTAGGAACGTAGTATATATATTTTTGTGAAGAGTTAGTTTCACTATACTTTAACATGATTTATTTACTTTTTCATGAGAGGTTACGAGGATAATCCTACCGTGTATACTATTATAATCACCATATGTTATACAAACTGTTCTTTAGGTCACATAGAGAAGGTTGGATATCAGGTTGGTTGTTACTAGCTTAGGGTTTTTGAACGATCTATTTGGGCCTCATGGTTATTATCTTTTTAATTTATTTTTGTACATAAAGTTTTTCTTTTCAATTACAGTACTTCATTCATGAAAATATATGTGTGTACTTGAGATTTTTTTACTTTTTTGTCTAAGTAGAAGTTTGTTGGTGTCTATCTTTTCTCTCTCTTTTGAATCTGCTCCCTTAGAGATTAATGCCTCCCATCTGTGTGTTTGTCATACCATCAGTTCTAGTCTCCAACCTAGGGCCTAATGGCAGTGGGACTCAAAGGACATTATCTCTCTTCCCACATTTCCATCTCAAGAGGGGTAGGGAAACAGTGTCTTCAGATATCTAGGTCACCTAGAACCGGGAACACTAAATCATGAAGTCGACAACGACCTCCTCCATGGCGTCTCTATCCCTACTGAAGACAACCTCCATATCCAAACTATAATCTCCAAGGACAAGTATCATCCCTGTTTTGTCCTATGCTCGCCCCATATACTCTCTGCTGATCCATAACTCGTGAAACCAACTACTACTGCCTCGGTTGGAAATGCCTTAATAGAGAAACCTGAAGTTGAATGCCTGGTGCATGATGATTTTCTAGAAAGGTTAGGTATTGTACCTACTGATGACCTCAACCACCCTATGAAAAAAAATCCCATGATCCCTCAAAATAGACCGGAGTGCTGATTCCCCTGGAGAAATGATTCATTGTTGGCTAAGACCTACCCTGGGATGATCGGAAACTATTCTTCCCAGAAATGCTGGAACCACTGACCACAGATCCACTTTATGAGGAATCCTGATGACTCCCCTCTCATGTTGATCTAGACCTGGATAACAACCTCTCGATTACCTTTTTTTTCTAGTACCTCATGATATGTATTCATCATAAATAGGGTGACCTGGTACTAGATCTCTAAACGTAAGCCCCCTCAAAATGAATCACCCTAGCCTCTTCACTTATAAATATGTCCGAGTAATATCGCATAAGGTTCCTAAAATGGATGTCAAACTCTCTCACACTCGAGAACCCCTACTAAAGGGTAAGTAGCTCCTAGATATTGGACACCTTCATAGTCGAAGAAAAAACTCAGCTCAGAACTCCTCTTGAAACTTATCCCATGAGATTGTTGAATCCTCAAGATCCCATTGGAATAAGAACCACCACCACCTCAATTCCCCACACAACATAGTTATAACCAATGAAACCCAATCATCCATCTCAGCACATATCGAACTGAATGCCATCTTAATCTCCTCCAATGACTAATCTTTAATTGCATCTAAAAAGGATCCCGCATACTTTTGTAGACTCTAGAGATTAAAATCTCGGTGTTTCCTCTTCCAAGTGTCTTCATCATCAACCTCTACTCTACAGTGATCTGTTGGTGCAACCTACTAAACATGATACTTGTGTACCTAATTACGACATCGACTAGTGGCCATACCTACAAGATTAACAAAATTTAGAGCTCTTAAACCTCGAATTTGAAAGACTTAACAATAATTAATTGTTTTCGTTTATTCATTTTATGTTAACCTATCCCAAGGTCTACCCATTCAAACACATTCACAAATAATAATGAGGCATGATCCCTTCCTAGGTCACTACCTTATATCATGTATCACCTCATTTAGTAGCCATTGTAAACTTAAATGTCTATGTATTAGATCACAGGGGGCCCTTAATACCCGTGTCTCATCTAGTCTTCAGTGTTTACAACGCATAATGAACTTGACTAAAACCATTTCCCTACCAACCCATGCAACCTCACCTTTCCCTAACTCCAAAAATCATCCCATCTCTCAACTAGACCTTCAACCTAAGGTATATATGGCACATTTTTTAAAGAATCAACCCCTTATAGATGAATCCACTCGACACGTGATCTCTATTGTGGGTTAAGTGCATCTCTCCAGGTGAGTAACTTTTTCATTACTTCATTTCCTTTGATCACAATATTTATATTGGGTGGAATATTTGGATCCATTGGTCTAAAGTTTATGATTATTCTTCATTTCTTCCTTGATCCATTATGTGATCTCATTCTGGAGGCCTTTTCTTCTGTTGGTTGTGGTGCGGCAGACATTCGTCTTTGAGGTATGTGGGTTTCCACTAACCTTCCGACACCTTTAATTTTAAATTAAATCTTTCTTGATGTGGATTTTATTCTTGTTCTTTTTTTGACAATATTGGGTAATGTTGATTTTGGATTTCGTTGTGGGCATGTGCGACCCATGTTTTGAGGTAAGTGGTTCCATCTCTAGGCTATGTCGATGAACCTGATTATTTTTCTTTATAATTTTTTTTTCATATTGAAATTGGCATGATTTATTTATATGTGTTTAAAGGATTTTTTTATGAAAAATAGGGTTTACCAAGTTATTGATAAATGGATAGAAAATGGTTATTTTAAAAGCATTGAAATGGAATTTGTGAAATGGTTTTCAAAGTATTAAAATGAATTGTGAAAAAGAGAACATGTGTTACCTTGGGTACATAGGTGTAAGGTTTAGCTTGGGGCCATCATCCATTATTTTGTGATTATCAAGGAGGTTTTTTGGGGATTTCATAAATTTCATAGGTCCGTTGTTCTAGGGGACCGATATTAAAATTTTATGTGGTTTACTTAGGGGGTATTCCTCTACCTCATAGGATTGTGTTCTAGGATCAGATTTGTGAACTTGATTTATGTGGTATGATTAGTATATGGATAAGATCTATATTATTCTTTAGTTTTTTGATACCTATGATTCAGTTTTGTATTCCTTGGATTTCTGAGTTATCCTTGATATGTATTTTTGTGCTTGTGAAAACGATATGGAAAATTTGATTTAAAATTGATATACCTGCTTTTTATAAAACTCTAGAACAAAGGGAAATGTTTACTTTGTTTTCTATAAAACTGATTTACTACTTATAATTACATATTTGTAATTAAAATGAGCATACATGAATTGTTATATATAGACTAGTAATGGAACACCTGGGTGGGATCCTACAAAACCTATTAGATCACACCCTAAACACCTCTCTGGTGATGCATATACCATAGTATGTATTCTAGTACAAGGAAAGGCAAGGCACTATAGTGAGGTGGTGAGGATAATTTTAGCTAGTTGGGTAGATGGTGGTGAGATGGTGGGTGTCCATCCTTACCATAATTCGGAGTAGGTGTATGGTTTTTACTCCTTTGCAGTTGGACCTAACTTGGAGTTTTAATTACTTTTTCATTTTTCCATTTCTGTTGTTTTATTATAGTTATGTCATATATTTCTTCTCCATATTTTATTTTATTTTCATTATATATATATATATATATATATATATATATATATATATTTCATGTTGTATTTATGGAAGTGATAAATCGTTCCTTATATTGTGTTTTCTGATTCTCGGATGCTTGTCGCCAGCCTGTGGGGATCAGAAACTCCCTTCAGGTTTGTAACATAATGGGTCAGGGGCTATGTTTGAGGGAAACCCAGGTCAGTTCAATAAAGAGAGCATTGTGGGTCAACAATGGTGATGGGGATGTCAAACCAAAGAGATTTTTTAGGATGTATCATGAGGAGGTGTTAAGGATCCATGGAGTCCCAAGGATGATCATTTCTGATCAAGATCCTCATTTTACCTCCAAGGGATGGAGAGGATTCCCGCATGATTTTGGTTCTGAGCTACTCCTTAACACTAATTTTCATCTAAAGAGAGATGGTAAGATATAATTGACATTTCAGACTCATTAATACATGTAGCGCTCTTGTGTCCTCGATTTTTGTGGTTTGTGGATGAGGCACTTAACCTTGGTAGAGTTTTCATACAACAACAGTTTCCACTCCAACATATATATGACATTGGTTCATGACTTTTATGGATGAAATTTATTTTATCCATTATGGTATACTGGGTTCATATAGTTGGTAATTCTCAAGCTGGAACTGGTATAGAGTATGATAGAGATGGTTCAGTTGATTCATGAGTGGATGAAGGCAACCCCAGATCATCATAATTAATATGGTGATCATAGGAGGAGACCTCTAGAGTTTGATGTGGGGGATCACATGTTTTTGAAGGTGAATCCCCATCATGGAAAGTGAAGGCTTGGTTGTAGGAGTAATATTTCTACTAGGTTTTTGGGTCTTTCGTGGTGTTGGCTCATGTTGGAGCTATGGAATATCGGGTAGAACATCCACCACAGATGAACCTGATACACAATGTTTTTCATGGGATGTATCTTCTTTGTAATCATCATGATTACTCTCATTTCCTTTATTGGGGTGAGATCGATGTTGATGATGATGTGACCTTGGAGGAGTGGCCTCTAGAGATCCAGGATCACCTGGAGAAGGTGTTGGGTGTGATTTCTATCCCCTTGGTTCATGTATTATGGCGGCATGGTGGTGTGGAGGAGAATACCTAGGAACATGATTCATAGATACACACTTAGAACCCTAACTTTCTGATGTTTATCTCGTCTTTTGTAATTTTATTTTATGGTGGTTGTAGAACCATTCCATTTATGATATGGCATTCTCATGTTACTTGTTGTGGATTTCTCTCTTTAGAGAGGTATCTCTCCTAAGAGAGTGTTTAGGAGCCGATTGTTGTTGTGTGGTTTCACACTTGTTATTTAGGGAGGTGGTGAAATCCATTGGTGGTGAGAGTCTTGAGAGGTATCTCACGGGGTGGATATTCAGATTACCCCTTTTGGATTCCTCTTTGGGTTGGTTTTGGATTCTCAAGGATGGGAATATTTTGGCCGATATCTAATGTAAGGGGCTAGATCTATGTGGATCATCCCATTTCATTTTTTCGAAGGATGAAGTGCTCCGAGGTGGCTTGGATGAATTTTGGAGGATTCATGTTAAGTAAAATCTAGGAAGAGTGTATTTCACATTGTGTAACTTCATCACCAAACATGACATCCAATTTCATATGTTTTTCCATCAATACACAATCTCTACAATGACACACTTCAAACTGGGCCACAAAAAATGACTCCTAAAAAGATCGATACATCATTTTCATGCCAGGATATACCACTAAGGGTGAACTATTTAACTCTTTGAGAATCATATCACACATCACCAAAGGAACAAAAATACTTCCTTGAAATAAAAATCAGTGTTGTTCATCCTTAGAAAAACCAACAGGGGATTCACCACAAACAACATGGTCTCCCCAGAACTCCACTTCAACATACCCCAACTGTGATTCCTCCACCTAATACTCCAAAGATGATTGCAGCATCATCTGATAAAGACAACCTCTTCCCCAAATTCCTCCCATATATAGATGTAATGCTAAAATATCTTCCATTACTTTTCAAGAATCACTCGATTCACACACTGCATCACTACACGACTTCATGCTCAGTGTATCGACTACAACATTCCCCTTTCTGGGTGTATACAAAATTTCAAATTCATAGTCCAATAATAACTCCTTCCACTAACACTATCGAAATTTCAAGTCACACTCAGAGAAAATATACCACTAGATCTAATGATTGGTGAAGACCACAAAGCGCTCACTGATGAGGTAATGTTTCCACAAATTCAGGAAAAACCCCACTACCACCAACTCAAGATCATGGGAAACATATTTATGTTCATGGGGACATAACTATCAAGACCCATAAGAATCAACAAATCTATGCGGAATCAAAAAATAGATTAACCGCATTGGTTAAGCATCACAAAAAACTCAAACTATAATCCATCTTTTGGATAAAAAATTACTAGAGCATTGTGATCGCACTGCGTTTCACTGTTCCATTTCACCCTAACACCATTATATTAAAATGATTTTTCACCATAAATTCCAAATATAAAATCAATGTTCAATTCATTTTTTATTTCATTATTTAATATTTATCGCTGTTAAAAGGGGAAATTATACTTATTTTGATATTTTCATTGAAGGTGGAGGTGATTTGGAGGCCATAGAGATGATTTAGAATGAAAATGGGTCAAACTGTAGGGAATCCCAAGCACACATATCCACTTTTGAATATTGTGTGAAATATGTGCCTCTAAATGGGCAGAACGTTTTTGGTAGTTTCCATAACATAATTTGATACAAATAATTTCAAGAAACCTAATCCCAATTAATCAATCTTCAACCCATCCGAACCATTATTTCTAAGGGAAGGAATCTGCAAAAAGATAGAAGTTTGGTTTGGTATTATTGATATATATTCAATTCTAAATGTCCAATAGAAATAAAATGTGACATGTTTATATCCAAGAGTCCTATAAATAACTTTTATCTTTTTTAAAATTTGGGATAATTATATATACGAACCCAAAACTAAGACTCATATGGTATCACCAAAATTGGTTGCTCAAAACCACTTACCATTTTGTCTATAAATGGGAACCAAGAGATCCTCATCTGCATGTTTAAACCAGAAAATAATATCTACTATTTTAGTGTACCATGGTATCCCTCTCCCCATCCAAGAAGTTGTGGAGGCACTTATCCTCATAGGGGTGATAAGAATGAAGGTGTTCCACTCGAGCTAACTCCTCCTCCTGATGTTGAGCTAAGTGGTGGGTGATCATTGCCAGGTAGCTACACAATTGAAGAGGGGGTTCCGAAACATAATTATATAATTTTTGGTGTATATTGTGGTTGGGAATTGTTATTTTATATGTATATTAACTTGTTTTTATGCATTTAATTGATACACTTTTTATTTCATAACCTATCGGTGTGCAATTCTATGTGTGCAACTTGTGTTGTTCTGATTGGAAAACATAAGACTCTTCTTATTTCCCAAACATTTCTTATTTCAAATTGCCTTGAAAAACCTCAATTCTTTCTAAGGAGATGGAACTTTACTATATAATTATTTTCATGTTTTAGTCCAATTTTCATCGTTTTAGTGATCTGGGTACCCATGATATTGGTTTACCATCAATCAAAGGGTTACTCCAGACCCTAAAAATAAATTAAGCACAAGGAAACTTTCAAGTGGTGTAGTAACGTAAAAGTGATCCTTTAATTGTCATATATTTTCGAAATACACTTCTTTATCAATTACTAAACTCTTTAATTTATAATAGTTTCTTAAAGCTGTTTTCAAAAAAACCACCATATTTTTGTAATTTTTATTTAAAAATACACACACTAAACTATCAAAACTCCTTGAGAGATTACATAGGGTATGATCTATAAAATAAATAAAACTTAAAATCATAATAAATTTTACATGTCATGACAATGAGGACAAATTTTTTCATCATTTTCAGGGAGCGCTTTGGTTTTTACTGTGGGTTTTTAATAATATTTTTGTAAATTTTTTTAAAATTTATTTGCTTTATCTTATACCTTTACCTATATTTTTGTGTAATGTTTTATTTATTTTTTAGGTTTCGTGCATGATATGTTCTACATTAGGAGACTTACCACCAATTGAACCTGAACTAGAGAGGATCCTACGTTAGCAGTACCGAGACGCATAAGAGAACCCTTAGAAGGAGGAAACATAAAAGATCAACACTCTTCCTGATCCTTCATCTTCTTCTGCTAGAAACAACCTTTAAAAAATTAAATAAAATTTAATAATATGGATGAAAACAACAAAAAAATAAAATAACTTACCTTAACTGATGTTTATATCCATCCCACCTATATTCCAATGCCTGGTGAGACACCCAATTTTGAACTGAAAACCAGTTTAATTCATTTATTACCAAGATTCCATGGAATCAAGGGAGAAGATCCATATAAGAACTTAAATTAATTTCATTCTATGTGTTCTACATTAAAACATACTAATTTGGATGTTGAACTAGTAAATCTCAGAGAATTCTCATTTTCATTAGAAGACACTGAAAATGGTTAGCTTCACATTGTAAATTCACCAATTAGAGGCTGGGCAAACATGAAACATCTTTTTCTTGAAAAATATTTCCCAGCCTCTTGAACTACAAGTATATGGAATGAAATCTCTGGTATAATGAAATCACAAGGGGAAACATTACATGAATATTGGGAATTATTTAAAAGGTTACGTTCAAGTTTCCCACACCACCAAATAAAGGATGAACTTTTAATTCAGTATTTTTATTAAGGATTAATTCCTATTGATCAAAATATGATTGATGTTGTTGCAGGTGATGTTATAGTAGATAAAACCCCAATTTCTAAAAGAACCCTATTTTATAACATGGTAAAAAACACTAAACAATTCTGTTCAAGATCTAGTGTACCCATTTGAGGTGTCCAAGAGGTGAAAAGTACTGAATTAGAGAAAAAGATAGACACAAATATCGAAGAGGAAAGTACCCTTCTTTGAAAAAATTCCCTTTACCATGGGAAATACCAATCTCCTACTCCCATTCATTATGGTATATGTTCTTTTAACACTCACTACTCTAATAAATGCTCCCAACTAAGAGAAACTTCTGAGAGTTGTGAGGCAATCTTTACAGGGTTCTCCTATAACCAAAACTTTAGGAAAGAACCATACTATCCATCAAATCATGGGTGGAAAGAGAACCAAGCCTTTATGAAAGGGGGTATTCAAATGATCATCCACAACCATGGATCCAACAGAGGTAGAGTAGTCAACCACCACAACCCATAAATACTCAACTACAACAAAGGCCTTTCTAACAACCCCTTTGAAGCCTAAGCCTAGAATAGAATATATGATGAAACAAATTGATACCACTAATCTAAAATTCCAAAAAACCACCCAAGATACCATACAAGACCTAAAAACCCAATTAGGCCAACTTTGTAACATGGTTTGGGAAATCCAAAGTCATGGGTTGGGTAAACTACCCTCTCAAAAACTTATCTGCCCTATGGATAAGTGAAATGTTATTTCCATCACCCTTAAGAGTGGAACGCAACTTAAAATACTAATGAAACCTCTAATATATTCATCCCCTCCTGAGGAAACCACCATCCCAACCGTTGAAAATGTTCCAAATGTTAAAAACCCATGTCTTGAGAGAATCCCTTCCAAAGGAAAGAGTGTGTATTTTGATGAGTCTCCTAGCCCAACCATTTCTCTTCCATTCACACAAAAGGCCACCCATCCTTGAAAACAAAAGGAAACTGAAACTGATAAGGAAACATTATAATCTTATAAAAAAATTCAGGTTAATTTTCCTTTTATGGATGTTTTGAAACAAATTCCAAGATATGCCAAGTTTCTAAAGGAGATGTGTTAAAACCGAAGGAAACATAAAGGTGATGAGAATGTGAACATGGGGAGTAATGTCTTAGAATTGATAAAGGCATCACTTCCCACAAAATGTAACAATCCAAGAACATTCTCAATTCTATGAACCATAGGGGAGTATTCATTTTCCAATGCTATTCATGATTTAGGTGCCAATATAAATGTGATGCTTCAATAAATTTACTATTTATTATAGGTTGGGGACTTTAAGACCACATGAATTGTTGTTCAACTTGAAAACTGGAGTACTTCACACCCCTTTGGTGTGTTAGACGATGTTCTAGAGAGGGTGAAAATTTTAATTTTTCCTGCTGATTTTTATATGCTTAAAATGGAAGATAATAGGATGATTGGGCATGCACCGATTATATTGGATAGAAATTACTTGAAAACTAAAAAAACTATAATTAATTTCCAAAATTTTACATTATCTATAGAGTTTGGTGGTTACTTTTTCCACATCATCATCCTTGATTCCATTAAGCGCCCCTCAGAAGAACATTCCTCTATCTCTGTTAACTCTATAGATGTAATCCCTTCCAATGAAAAATATTATTTTATTTCCCCCAATCCTATATCTGATTTTTAATCATTGATTGAATGTCTATTTAATGAATCATGAAATGATTATTATAGTGGTCTAAAAGAATGTCATGCATATTTTCCAATTAATGATTTCATGAACACTGCGGATCACATGAACATCGATTATTGCTGTGATGCTTTTAAAATCTCATTAAACATATGAGAATGATATCATTGAGCAATTATATGAGATTAGTGACCTATAAATTTCACACACACACCCATTAATCCAAAATCCCCTTGAATTAGAACTAAAAAAACTAACTCACGATTTAAAATATTCCTATCATGAGAATGGAAACAAGTTTCCTGCCATAATTGCTAGTTCAATCCGTCTTGATCCTGAATTGAGACTCCGTGATCTTTTTAGGGAGTATAAAAAATCTTTGGTAAGAATACTTGTAGGAATTACTGGGATTATACCATCAATTTGTACACATCATATATTTTTAAATGATGAGGATAAACTAGTGATGCAGTTATAACGTCGAGTGAACCCAATCCTCCTAGATGTCATTAAAAAGAAGGTAACAAAATTATTGGTTGTGGGAATAATTTACCGAATATCTGATAACCAATGGTTCAGTCTAGTACAAGTTGTTCCTATAAAAACTATTTTTATAGTAATAATGAATGAAAACAATGAAATGGTTCCAAATCATATACAGAATAGTTGGCGTTTCAGTATAGACTATCGTCGATTAATCCAACATAATTGGAAGAACCATTTCCCAATGCCATTCATTGACCAAATGCATGATAGGTTAGTATGGAGGTCTCATTACTGTTTCCTTTATGGGTATTTTGGATACTTTTATATCTATATTACCCTTGTGGATTAGGAAAATTCAACCTTTACATGCTCCTTTGGCACATTTTCATATAGGATGATGCCATATGGTCTTTTCAATGCTTTGGGTAGTTCCAGTGATGCATTGTTTTAATTTTTTCAGATTACCTAGAGAATTGTGTGGAAGTATTCAGGGATGATTTCACTATTTTTGGATCTTATTTTGATGAATATGAGGGTAGTATTGGATTAGTCCTACATCGCTGTATTGAAAAGAATCTCATTTTTAATTATGAGAACTGACATTTTCATGGTGCGACATGTATAGTATTGGGAAATTCATTTCTAGGGACGTTATATATATAGATAAATCAAAATTGTATGTTATTTATTCCCTACCATTCCAAAAAAATTTATAGGATGTGCAATCATTCCTAGGTCATGCTGGATTTTACTGTCATTTCATTCACCAATTTAGAAAAATTGCACTCCCCCTCTCCCAATTTCTCTAAAAAGAAAAAGAATTTGTTTTTGATAAGGAATATGAGGAATATTTTAATAAGTTAAAATGGAGTCTCACATAAACCTTTGTAATCCAACCACCTTAGTGGGATTTCCCATTTGATCTCATGTATGACACCTCTAACTAGGTTGTTGGGGTAGTCTTATCACAAATGGTCGATCGACCTCCACATGTCATTACCTATACCTAACATACTCTTGACCCTACCCAAGAAAACTAAACCAAAAATAAAAAATAATTTCTTGCTATTGTTTTTTTTCCTTGGATAAATTATGGTCGTATCATTTAGGGTAGAAAGTCATTGTGTTTTCAGACCATTAAGCCCTCTGGTATCTTCTTAAGAAACCAGAATCCAAATAACATCTCATTCGCTGGATGATCCTCCTTCAGGAATTCATTTTAGAGATTAGAGATACAAAAGGACTAGAGAATGTGGGGGGTTATCATATCACTAGGATCCACCCATAATTGTACATTGACTCAGCATCCTATATTCCCATAAATGACACATTTCTAGATGAGTAATTTTACAAACTGTAAGATGGTATTCTGTGGTTTGTCTATATTGTAAATTATTTGGTAGTATCTTGCATTCCTAATGATTTTAATAAAAACCAAGCCAACCATCTAAATCATTAGTCTCGTTGGTATATATGGGATTAACCATACATTTGGTGCATAGGTAGTGATCAATTACTTAGGCATTGTGTTCCAGATAGTGAGTTTTAGTTCATCCTTAGGTTATTCCTCACTCCTTCTTATGGGGTCCACATTGGTCCCCAACCAGCTGCTCGTATGGTCCATGATTTTGGTTTCTTTTGGAGATTTTTTTTGTATGATTCCAGTGATTTCTATAAATATTGTCCTCACTGTCAAAGAATGAGGAATGAATATAAAGCTAAACATTTATCATTCCTGAAATTCACGAGATATCCTTCATCACATAATTGACTTATGCTAATGAGGTTGTGCTTAAGACCCTTAACAAACACAACATTTGAAACCAATGTTTTACCAAGAAGAAAAATATTACCTATACCAACAATTTCTCCCTGAGCATTATCGCCAAAAGTTAATTTTCCTCCTTTCGTCTTGATAATATTTTCAAAATAGTTTTTGTTACTAGTCATATGCTAGGAACATCCACTATCCATGTACCATGTTTTACAGTTGGTACTTCCTTTATCTTCTTGAAATTAAGAAAAGAATTACACTTTCGGAATCCAAACTTGTTTGGATCTGATATTTTCAGATAATAAATTTTTTGGTACCCACATCTTCTTAGAAAAGTATTCCTTATGAAAGCCTAATGTTTGGGTTTTTTTAAGAACAATTATTTGCCCAATGACCACCACGTTGACACTTGGTACAAAATTGGGCACTTTGTGGAACAAAATAATTGTTACTAAAAGTTGGTTTTGCATGGTTATAACCAAATCCGGATTTTTTTCTTAAAGGTCGTATTTTTGAATACAACTTATCAAAATTTTATTTACCTAAGGTAAATTTTGACAGACACTTCTTTAAGGAAAATATTTCAGACTTGAGTTTTATAACCAAGTTTTTATCTTCAAAATCAGTAGATTTGGAACTAGATCTAGGCTCAAAAACACATTTCATAGAAATTACTTTTTCTAGATATTTGGAAAGTTTATTCTTCTCAAAATTCACTTCCTGAAGAATTTTTGAAATACTTATAAAATCAGAATTTTTCTTATCAAGATCATTAGAAAGATCTGATATTTCCTTTGTAAGAATAATATTCCCAGAGTTTTCCTTATCAAGTTTTTTATTGAGTTTTGAATTCTCAATCTCAAGAAGTTCAGCAAACCTAGATACTTTTTCATAGGTAGGTAATGTATTTTCTTCATTAGAAGAGGATTATTCATCCGAAGAGTTATAATATTTACTATCACTAGCATTTAAAGAAACATTGGTCAATGATTCATCATTGTGTAACTTATCCATAAAGAAATGATTGCTAATAGGTAATCTGGCTATATGACCGAGATTCTTCTGTCCTGAAGATTCATAATCAAAAGATTCAAATGAAGAGTCACCACCACTGGCACTCCAAGTATCATTAGCTTTCATAACATTCTTAGCTTTATCTTTATAAAAAAATTTCCTATTCCTTTCAGAATGTCTCTCTTTCTCTATTTTCTTTTGAGCATAGGGAAATCAGGTCTTATGTGTCCATCTCTCTTGCATTCATATCATGTGACCTCTGAATCATTCTTATCTTTCCATTCCTTCTTCTTATACATGGATTGGAAATTTCATTGTCCAATTATCTTGTTCATCCTTCGAGAAAGATTTGCCAACTCATTTTCTGAGACTTCACTCTTAGTAGTTTCAGATTGGATAACAACCTTCTTAGAATTAAATCTAGTTACTCTCTCCAAAGTCTTAGATTTCATATGATTTGATGTGGTAGTAAAAGAAACAGTACCATTCTCATTCTTCTTTTTGATGTTGTCAGCATCTCTCTTCATCCTTGTTTCATGTCGGAGAAGAGTTCCAAATTGTTCATCTAAGGAAATTTGAGTAACCTTCCTGTTCTCATCAATTTCTGTTCTCTTTGATTCCCACTCATTGGGAATAATATCAATGATCATGTCAACAAGAGCTTCATCATCCAGACCTTTTTCTCCCATATATTGTAAGCTATTCACGATAGTCATAAACCTTTGTTGCAACTTACAAATGGGTTCTCTATAAGGAAAGTTAAAACTGTGATACTCAGCACTAAGCATGGATCTTCTAGTCTCAATCACATTAGATGTACCAAAATGTGTGACTTCAAGTTTCTTCTATATACAGTTAGCTATTTCACAAGAAGACATTTGGCTATATATGTTCCTAGTCATTGAACATAGTATAGTATTGTGTCCCTTATAGTTGAGTTGATAATCATGCTTCTCTTGGTTTGTGAAAGTACTATCTTCCTTATCAGGAATTTGATACCCTCCTGTAAGCATAACAAAATTTTCTACTCTAGTATTGATAAAAAATTTCTTCATTCGATCTCTCCAATACTCATAATCATTACCATCAAAAATTGGTGGTCTTGTAGGATTTAGGTTGTCGATGGAACCAACATTGATTACTTCCATCTATAAGAAAAAACATTCTTTCCACACAAACATGTTAATACCAAAAGTTAAAATTCAAGGAAAGTATTCCTAAGTAAGTAAAATATAGAACAATGAAAATTTGACCAAGGAAAACATATATGTGAATATAAGTATTTCAGAAACCTACCTTTCATACAAATTGTCGGATCAAAATAACGATGTAGATGTTCAATATTCAAGAGGGGGGGGGGGTGAATTGTACACTTTAAAAAATTTCCTTAAATAAGGAAAGAACAAAGTTCAACAAAGTTAAACTAAGAAAATTCACAACACCTCTAACACCAATTGGAGAATTGGAACAAGGTATGAAGTTATAAACTTCTAGTTCTACACAGTTGCTTAAACTGGAAAGTTATTTCGAAAAACCGGTTCCAGAAATATGAATCCAGAAAATGAAACTGAACCAAAATTTACAATATTAGATTCTACCTTAAAGCATATAGAATCTAAATGAATCATAGTACAAGTGTAAGGAAATATAAGAAGATTATACTTTTCTTACAATACACAATGCAGCCGAAAAACTTGTAACAAAAACAAGTAACAAGATATAAATCTTTTAACCCAAACAGAAGGGTATCCAACAACCTTAGATAAAGGTCCCTTGATTTATACTTTCAAGAAAGTCTATCTTACCCACACCAGGGTAAGCCCTCGATACGAAGATTAGAGTCTCTATCTTGATATCCCCGCAAGCCCTAAACTTCAAGGTAGTTGGAACCTCTGTCTTCCTTAGCAAAGAAGCCCTCGAACATCAAGGTAGTCGGCACCTCTGTCTTCCTATCCCCGAAAGCCCTCAAATGTAATCACCAACATTTGGATTTGCACGAAGCAATAAGAATGAGCAGTTCAGTACGCATAAGGCATGAAAATATTATCTCTCTAGAAATCAACTTAACAGTGTGTGGTCTCTAGAGTGATCAACTTCAATGTCGAGATCTTTCAAATGAGCTCCAATTTATAGGCTCAGTTGGAACGGTCGGCTCCCTCCTCCAACGGTCATATATTCCTAAAATTTCAGAGGGAACTGTACATGTGTCATTAAACCAATGGTTTGTTAGAAAAATAATGGACGACATCGTTTTATAATGAAAAAATTATAAGTATAAGAAACATTGATGTTCAGAATGTAAGAAAATAATAGTTCAGAGTCTAGTTTCACCAGAGTTCAGCATCTGAACATACAGAGTTCAGAGTCGAACTTGTAGAAGTTCAGAGTTGAACTAGTAAAATAATGGAGTCTAACTCATAGAAGTTTGTTGTCTAACTAATAGAAGTTCGGAGTCAAACTTATAGAAGTTCAAAGTCGAACTAGTAAAAGTTCAGAGTAGAACATTGTTAGAGTTCATATCCAAAATTCGGAATGAAACTTTATTAGAGTTCGTATCCTGAATTCGGAATGAAACTTTATTAGAGTTGGTATCCTGAATTCGGAGTGGAACTTTATTAGAGTTTGTATCATAAATTTGGATTGGAACTTTATTAGAGTTCGTATCCAGAATTCGGAGTGGAACTTTATTGGAGTTCATATCCAGAATTCGGATCCTAAAATAGAATGCTTCATATCTTTGCATTATATGATTCCGAGATTTTGGGTATGAATCCGATTTTTATACTTATGAAAAATATTGATATGTATAATGAAATCTAGGTTATGGTAAATTTTCATAAGGAATGAAATTTTCCGTAGAGATGTAAAATATAGATTTGCTTAAGTATAAGGTGTTTGTGATTTTCAAAACAAGAAGGAATGGAAAAGTCAAAAGGAAAACCTTATTTACTCAACAGTAAGCAGACAATTTTTAAAATAACATATATTTTCATGACAGAAAGTGGAAAGAATAGAATGAAACTGTTTTTATACACACACAAGGATAATTAGTGACATGATTAACTTTTTAATTATTTTCTTCAAATTGTATCATGATTCTCTTGGAATTTTTTCTGATACAGTTTTTGAGGTCTTTTTTCATGATCATTTAAAATATCTCCTTGGTGTGATTTTTTTGTTTGATCACATTTCTACAAGGAATTAAATTTTTATTGAATGTTAAATATTTATGAAGATGGAAATATCTACATGAATAATTTTTTGAAATATTAATTTTCCCCAGAGTGCAAATGTTTTGGTGTGGGGGTGTGATCGCACCGCGATTCACTGTTTCATTTCACCCTAACACCATTGCGTTAAAATGATTTTGCACCACAAATTCCAAATATAAAATCATATTGAAGTTAATTTTTATTTAAATTATTTATTATTTATCACTATTAAAAAGGGTAAATTAGACTTGTTTTGATATTTCCATTGATGTTGGAGGTGATTTGGAGGCCCTGGAGATGATCCCAATGGAAAATTGGCCAAACAATATAGAATCTCACGCACACCTGTCCACTATTTTTCACATTGATGGAAATAAGTGCCTCTAAATGGGATGAATTCTTTTTGGCCTCTACATAAATTCCTGGGATACAACTCATCTGAGTAAACCAAATCCCAATTCGTCCATCTTCTATCCCATCTGAACAATTCATTCCAGGGGATAGAATCTGGACGAAGTCAGAAGTTTGGTTTGGTATTCTGACTATATATCCAATTATTGATTTCCAATGGTCTCAAATTTTATATGGTTATATTCATGAGTCCTGGAAACCACTTTTATCTTTTTTCCAGGTTAGGATAAATCCATTTATCAACCCATACCCAAGACTCAAATAGTATCACCAAAACTGGGTGCTCAAAACCACTTACCATTTTGACTATAAAAGGGAACCAAGGGAACCTCAATTTCATGTTTGATATAGAAGAAAAACTTGGCCATTTTTGAGTTACAATGTACCACTCTCCTCATCCAAGAAGTTCTAGTGGCCCCTTTCCTCATATGGATATTAAAAATGAAGAAGGAGTTCCTCTCAAACTTTCCCCTCCTCTCGATGTTGAGCTAAGTAGTGGGTGATCATTGTGAGGGAGAAACATACTTGAGGAGGGGGTTATGGAACATAATTTTCAAATGGTTTTGTGTATATTGTGGTATTGAATTGTTCTTTTATATGTATCATAACTTGTATTGATTCATTTAATTGAAACTGTAATGCCCCGACCCCAGTTACCCAGAGTCAGTTCATTATTTTAATACATTGGCATGATTACAAGGAATCAAGTTCCGAAAGACCGAATGGTTTACCAGTCTTGGAAGATAGATTACATACATGAATGATACATTACACTTTATAACATAAAAAACAACATAAATAATCTTTTATGAACGCCATTATTCCCTTGGATAATCCTTGTATATAAATCATAATACAATTCTTGGAATCCTGGGAAAAATAAAACATAGAAATGGGTGAGCTCAAACGCTCAGTAAGGGTAAGAAATACAGCAGAAAATTTCATAAATAATCATAAACATTTAAAGAAAATGTATAAAACTAAAAAAAGCCTCTTCAACATAAAATTCATCATAATATGGCATATATAAATTAAAATAATTCCATTTACTTACTCACATGGATATTCTACTAGTCGAATAATTACATGTAATATCAATAGCCACTTTCATAATGATGGAATGCATAATTCCAAACTATCATAACCACATAGTCAAGGAATTGTGCCAAGACTACAAATAAGATTTTTGTCAAAGCCTTGTTCCAAGACCCTAGTTTGTCTCATGAGACCTACCGATTAATCGAGGAGCTATAGCAGGCTCCACCCGTCACTTACTAAGTCCAATGCATTCCTCATATGAACAGGTTTAAACATAACAAAAAAATTAGTATTAAAACTAGTATATGAAATGTCAATAATTTCTCCATAAACCATGAATGGCATAAAAATAACACATTCACAGTAAAACATATCACAAAACCTTCAATATAATATGGAATTTTTGTATCATAATAAATCAACTTAAAATAAGCTTAAAATCCATCAAAGGATGTTGACATATATGAAATCAAAACTATTTGAGAGAAATATCTATTTTTTGGAAATCATTGAAAAGTCACACATTTATAAATGAAGTAACGTAAAATAGACTTTTGATCTTGATTATTATTAACCTTAAAAAATCCTTAAAATATTCTTTTGGAAATCATTTTTATGAAAAATGGACATGGATGATAAAAATGTCCCAGTAAATACTTACACATAAACAATCTCAGATAATAATGACATTGAGGAATTAACCCTTACCAATTTGGTAACTTACGAATCATACACCCCATGAAAGAGGTATCATAAAATGAGTATACAAATACACATAAATTGAAGTGTATTACATAGTTTATACAATTACGGGCAGTACATACACCACATGAAAGGTAATAGTGGAAATATGGCATGAATCTCACGGGAATAAGGAGTGAGATGAAAATCCAGTACCTTGCACTTTCCTTTAGTTGAGGGTACGTTTAACCTCCTGTATGAAGACCGTAGTATGTTATTAAATTATTACAGAACCATATTAATATTTATGTTGTCTTATATTATTCATTTATGACTTTTTACTACCCATTTAATAATAATTTCCATGTTAAATATACAATTCGGGTAATAATCGCTTTCGTTACCGTACATGTTTTAACTTTTTACTCTTGATTGTATCACTTAGATCATGATTTAAATACTTAAAGAATATAAAAAATGATTTATATATCATATATATTTAGAATATAATTATTTATAATATATATATATGTGAAATGGAAAACACCGTTTATGGAGACCGTAGTCCATATGTACGCATAAATGATGTTTTCGTTTTCATAACGTATTGAACGGAAATAAGTGAATAAAATATTTGTAAGTACATATATATATATATATATATATCCCCAGTAGCATTATTATTTCATATATTACTAACATATTTGTAATATATATTTTTATAATCTTCGATGAATGGTGAATGTGGAAATGAATCTCATCACGTCTTGGAAACGGTAATTCGTACATACACACGAGCGACAATATCATTTCCTTAAAGGTGTTGAATGGGATGGTATATTAATTTTACAGAGATATTATTATTTTATTTTAATTATTTATTTACATATTACCCTTCATTATATCCATCCAAATAACATAGTGTTGAATAAAAAATTACACCACGGCGTGGCGACAGTAAACCGTACGTACGCACACATGGTGACATTATCATTCATAAGAAGGATAGAATAATGAATATAGTTTTAAAATATTTATAAAAACATCACATTATATAAAATATACTGGATGTATTATTTTATAATGGAAATAACAAATAATGAAGAAGTGGAAGAAGAAAGGAATTTGATAGAGGGTGGTGAAAACATTTCCTCTTCTTCGGGTTCATTCTTTTGATTTGATCAAAAGGGCTCATTAGGATGGATTTATGATAAAACTATGGCCTCTAGGTTGAATTAAGGGAAGTTTAGAGAATATTCAGTCAGGGGTTTTCCGAGACAAAAGGCTTTGATGGTGTAAATTAGTGAGAAGGGGGAGTTCCCTTTTATAAGAGGGGTGAGTGGCACCTTAGGAAAAGCTAAAAATATTATTTTATAATAAATTCATATTCGGTTTATAATGCCTCAAAAGTGTATTATTTAATTTTCAATGTGGGGATAGGTCGAAAACAACTCAACCAATAGGTTTTAGAAAGGTTATGGTCACTTTATTAACCTTATCTTTTAGTTTCAACTCTTAGTTAATTAGTTTGACATTTACCATGTCTCTTTGTATTTTTATATTATATACTTAATAAACATACTATATGCTTCCAAGAGACCACTAAGTTGTCCAATAATGATACAAATATCATTATATAAGTATCTTGGCCGAACTGTAGATTTTTGGGAATTGAATATCAATTAATAAAATAATATTTGTTTTAAAAAACCATTTATGTCAATTGTGACACTATTCAATAATTGATTTTTTTAAAATTCTTAAAAACATTATTAATTCGAACCATGTTCATTTAAGAAATCCTAACATGTCATATTAAACAATAAAATTAGTTTATGGCGTCAAAACTTAAAAGTTATATTTATTTTAACATTTATAATACCAATTATTTAATTCTTTCATTAATAAGGAAAATACTACATCATTATTGTGTCATAAATAAATTTAATTATTCAGTATCTAAAAATTATTAAAAAAATACAATTATGTAGGAAAGATTTTTATATTTTTAATTAATATTTATAGTCAAAAATTTAACATAAAAAACCCAATGTAAAAATTGATTTTATAAAAGATATATGCCTATGTCATTTTTGTATTTACTTTAACTTAATTAATATAAAGCGTCATTATAACTTACATGTGGCTCCATGGGGTCCCAAAATTAACCCAAAGATGCCCATTGTCGGATATGTATCAACCAATAGGGTTAGGACAAGTTTTAGTGTAATTTAATATTATTATAATATTATTTTGTTACCCTTATTTACCGGATTTACCCTTTAACCATGGTAAATAAAATATTTACCGAAGTAATTATACAAAATGTCTTAAAATAAGAGTTACCTATTTACACAATTTTTAAATCCTGATTCCAAATATGGAATCCATTTTTCCAAATTCAAAACATATAATTGGTATAAATTTATTTAAAATTAATTCCTGTTGTCAAAACAAAGAGAGTGTTTTTTAAGAAATAATAAATATCAAAATATTTACACTTGTTTATGTCTATTTTAAATGTAAAATTATGTCCAATGACCAAAATTGTATTAAATGGTCTAAATATATTATTAATATACTTTAAACCCACTCAAATTCATAATTTATCACTATTAATTATTTTGACTAAAAAAGTTGTTTTTAATTAAGATTTAGTAATTTTTCATTATTCGTCAAAAATTGAAAGTTTTCATAAAAATACCAAAATTTCACCCTAGGATAATTTCGATATTACGAATCCAAAAATGAAGTCCATTTTGAAAGATAAAATTGATAAAATATCAAAAAGTGGGTATTATTATTTATAACGGCTAGATTTATTAGTCACGGTGTGTTAGAATCTCGAAGTTTCATACAATGCAAGCTATTGCATTATTCAAAAGGAAACGTACCTCGGAATATTGGGGAGTTACATTATCCCCTCCTTCAATAAATTGTGTCCCCGAAATTTGAAAATGTTTTTCGAAAATAAAAGTTTGAAAATAGAAAATAACTTTGTGGAAAATCCATATTCGAAATAGGGTTAATAAAAATACAACATTAAACGAAAGAAAGAGAAGTAAAAAAGGTCACCCGAGATATCCCATACTAGGATTCTATGAAAACATGGATGTAGAGGAGAAAAAAACCATCATGGTCAGATGGAGAGTTGTAGAAAATAGGATTAGGAGAAAGTTAACTACAAGAAAAACACCAACTTGTGATTGGTTAAATGGTCTTTGATTCCCCAGTAGGAAAAGTTAACCGACCACATTTTTGTTTTATGTTACCTTTCATAATGTTGAGGAATTTATTTATGATATTTACTAATAAAATAAGTAAATATCCTTAATTTCCATGTATACTTTCATAATTTAATAATTTTTTTACCACAAACCCATCTTTCACTCCAAAATGTAATAGAACTCAAAAATATTCTATTTATCCTAACCATATCAGGTTCCAAAAATAAATTTATAATTCATCTATCAGATGTTTTAAAAAAATAAAACTACATTATACACTCCATAGACTTCACGTAGTCTAGTGGTAGGCAATAAATCCCAATTGCACTATGTTTGTGGGTTCGATTCCCACTGCTTTGTCCAACGCGATGGGTTGTCACACATTCTGTGTGTTGTCCATTTTATAAATATCCAAAAATAACATGAACAATAGTATCCAATGTAAAATATAATCCACTCCAACCTTTATACTTATCCAAAATACTCATGTAAACTCTCAGTCCAAAATTTATATGGAAGGTAAACATAATGTAGATCCTTTTTACCATGTAATAACATGTGAACACCTTCATCATGTATTGTTTTGACACATGGTAACATCCTAAATTACCAAAAAAACATTATTGATTACATTCATGATCCCTTATTCTTTTTAGAATACTGGATATACTCCTTCTATCAAAAAATGTTGTAAACTCTAACAATTATTGAATATATAGATTATTAATTAGTTTCAAGTGAGTCAAGAATATCCAATATAATTTATCCAAATCAATAATGTGTTATTCCAAAATCACTACCTTGGTATCAAAACCATATTATTGTTTATCTTTCTCTCAACCATATATTTTCCAAATATTTAACCTATTATTTAGTCACTTTTCTTGGTTCCAAAAAATCTAAAGTCCTTAATGAAATTGTACTCTTTTACAATAATTATATACTCCATAATTATTATAACCAGTACAAAGTTGATACAACACTAAAATGACATAATTATTTAATAACAACATAAGAACTCTAATCATTCCTCCTCATCTGTGGTTGTATCATAACTTGATTATTATCCAATAGCATCATTTGGGGCATACTCTGATGATCTGGACATTGGTTTGTGTAGTGTCCCAACTCCTTACAGATGAATCATTGTACATTTGAATCCTTTTTCTTACCCTTGCAGTCACATACTTGGTGTCCTTTTTCTCCACACTTATAACAAACTCCCATTCCCTTCAGGCAAGTTCCAGGGTGTTTCTTCAACAGTTATCACATATGGGAAAATTCTTCTTTTCCCTCTTCCCTTTATATGTATTTCTCTCTTCCATCCTTTTCTTCTCTTGCTTCCCTTCAAATCCATAGGACTCATAGAATTATTTACTTATCTTATTAACACATGATTCTATTTCTTAATATGTTGAGAATACATGGGGGACTATTTCCATTCTAAATTTTGGCTTAATACCATGAAATATATGATCCTTCTTACTCATTGGATCATACGAATTGCTGGATTTCACATTCTTTCTACTGAGTTCCATTTCTATGAAATGGCATACACTAGATTAGTTTATAAATCTCAATACATAAATACAAACATGTAAAACACTTGACATAAAATGAACAGTTTATGGATATAATCCATAATCACAAAAATATTTTCTTTGAGGAAGTATATACTCATAAACCCTTCAAAATGGTTTGTAATGGAAATGATAATTACTTTAAGCATATCCCCCGGGAGTGTCGTACCCAAGAGTGCAGAAAGCCCCATTGTCATGCACCAGTTCCCATTTGATTCTAGCTCAAAGCGGTGTTTTCAGGTTTTACCCCTAGGTACATCTGTGCAAGAGCCGCCTCTACCTGCTCGTATCCTTACAGGGATGTATTACTCAGAAAAATCACAAAATCTATACAATACTAAAATTGTAGAAAGTCCTTCTATACTAATCCCCAAAGTCCATATTAGGTCTATGTGCTCTAATCAGAGTTTATCTAAATCTAGATTCCATGTTTATTGCTAAACTTCGTATGATACCAACTATAACGCCTCGACCCCAGTTACCCAGAGTCAGTGCATTATTTTAATACATTGCCATGATTACACGAAATCAAGTCTCGAAAGACCAAATGGTTTAATAGTCTTGGAAGATATATTACATACAATAATGTTACATTACACTTTATTACATACAAAACAAAATAAATAATCCTTTACAAACACCATTATTCCCTTGGCTTAACCCTGCATATCAATCACAATACACTTATTGGAATCCTGGAAAAAATAAAACATAGAAAGGGGTGAGCTCAAAAGCTCTGTAAGGGTATGAAATACAGCAGAAAATTTCATAAATAAGGATAAACATTTAGGGAAATGTATAAAACTAGAACAAAATATTTTTCAACATTAACTTCATCACAATATGGAATATATAAATTAAAATAATTAAATTTACTTACTCACATGGATATTCTACTAGTCGAATAATCACATGCAATATCAATAGCCACTTTCATAATGTTGGAATGTATAATGCCAGACTATCATAACCACATAGTCAAGGACTTGTGCCAAGACTAAAAATAATATTTTTGTCAAGGCCTTGTTCCAAGACACTAGTTTGTCTCATGAGACCTACCGATTCATCGAGGAGCTATAGAGGGCTCCGCCCGACACTTACTAAGTCCAATTCATTCCTCATATGAACAGGTTTAAACATAACAAAAACATTCGTATTGAAACTAGCATACTAAATGTGAATACTTTCTCCATAAACCATGAATGGTATAAAAATAACACATTCACAGTTAAGCATATCAAAAAACCTTCAATACAATATGGAAGTTTTGTATCATAATAAATCAACTTAAAATAAGCATAAAATCCATCAAAGGATGTTTATATAGATGAAATCAAAACAATTTGAGAGAAATATCACTTTTCTTGAAATCATTGAAAAGTCACACATTTATAAAGGAAGTAATTTAAAATAGATTTTTTAATTAAAGTGTCCCATACCACTTTGAAACTTTTTAAAATAATTATCATTTCAAAACATTCATTTCTATATAAATAAATCCTTAAAATCAATTTTAAAACAAGGACATTTATTAAAATGATTTAGAAAGATAAATCTTTAAAACAATTATAATTATGATATTGGTAAAGATAAACTTTCAAAAATCCATAAAATATTCATTTTGAAATCATTTTTATGAAAAATGGACATGGATGATAAAAATGTCCCAGTAAATACTTACACATAAACAATCTCATATAATAATGAGGGTGAGGAATTAACCCTTACCAATTTGGTAACATACAAAACATACACCGCATGAAAGATGTATCATACAATTAATATGTAAATACACATAAATTAAATTGTATTACACAAAGAATACAATTATGGGCAGGACATACACCACACAAAAGGCAATAGTGACAATATAGCATGAATCTCATGGGAATAAGGACTGAGATGAAAAACCCTTACCTTGCACTTTCCTTTAGTCGAGGGTACGTTTAACCTCCTGTATGAATACCTTAGTATGTTATTAAATTATACCAAAACCATATTAATATTTATTATATCATACATTATTCATTTATGACTTTTTACTACCAATTTAATAATAATTTCCATGTTAAATTAACATTTCGAGTAATAATCGCTTTCTTTATCATACGTGTTTTAACTTGTTACTCTTGATCGTATCACATAGACCATGATTTAAATAATTATAGAATATAAAACATGACTTATATATTATATATATTTAGAATATAATTATGTATAATAGATATATATGTTAAATGGAAAACATCGTTTATGGAGACGATAGTCCGTACGTACGAAAAAACGTTGTTTCCGTTTTCATAACGTATTGAATGGAACTAAGTGAATAAAATATTTTTAATACATATATATACATATATATATCGATTAGAATAATTTTATCATATATTATAAAAATATTAGTAATATATATTTTTATAATCGTTGATGAATGGTGAATGTGGAAATGAATCTCATCGCGTCGTGGAGACAGTAATCTGTACGTACGCACGAGCGACAATATCATTTCCTTAAAGGTGTGAAAATGGATGGTATATTAATTTTAAAGAGACATTATTAGGTTATTTTCATTATTTATATACATATTACTCATCATTATATCCATCCAAATAACACAGTTTCGAATAACAAATTACACCACAACATAGAGACGGTAAGCCGTACGTACACACGTGTGGTGACATTATCTTTAATAAGATGAATAGAACAGTTAATATAGTTGGGAAAAATTAATAATAACATCACAGTATATAGAATATACTATAGAAATTATTTTAGAATGGAAATAACAAATAATGATAAGTGGAAGAAGAAAGGAACTTGAAATAGGGTGGTGAAAACATTACCTCTTCTTCGGGTTATTCCTTTTAATTTGATCAAAAGGGCTCCATAGAATAGATTTATGATAAAAATAAGGCCTCTAGGTTGAATTGAGGGAAGTTTAGAGAATATATGGGCAGGGTTTGGCCAAGCCAAAAGGCTTTGAAGGTGTGAATTAGGGAGAAGGGGGAGTTCCCTTTTTTAAGAGGGGTGAGGAGCACCTTAGGAAGAGCTAGAAATATTATTTTATAATAAATTAATATTCGTTTTATAATTGATCCAAAGTGGATTATTTAAATTTTAAGTTGGGGATAGATCGAAAAAAACTCAACCAATAGGTTTTAGACAGGATTGGGTCACTTTATTAACCTTATCTTTTAGTTTTAACTATTAGTTAATTAGTTTGACATTTACCATGTCTCTTTGTATTTTTATAATATAGAGTTAATAAAATTTATATATACCTACATGTGACCCCCAAGTGGTCCATTAATGATAAAACTATAATTATATAAGTCTTTTGGCAGAACCTTAGATTTTTAGGAATTTAATATCAATTAATAATATAATATTTCTTTTAAAAACTCCTTTATGTCAATTTTACCACTATTCAATAATTCATTTTTGTTAAAGTCTTAACATATTTGTTAATTCACAAAAAATTAATTTAAGATATAATAAAATGTCATATTAACCAATAAAATTCTTTTATTGCATCAAAACATTCAAATTATATTTATTGTAATATTTATAATACCAATTATTTGATTCATTCATTAATAAGGAAAATACTGCATCATTATTGTGTCATAAATAAATTTATTTATTCAGTGTCTAAAAATTATAAATAAAATACCATTATGTAGGAAATATTTTTTATATTGATAATGAATATTTATAGTCTAAAATATAACAAATATAACCCTATGTAAAAATTATTTTTCTAAAAGATATATGCTTTTGTCATTTTTGTATTTACTTTACCTTAATTAATATAATGTATTATTATCACATACAAGTAGCTCCATGGGGTCCCAAAATCAACCCAAAGATTCCCATGGTCAAACTTGTATCAAAAAATAGGTCTAGTACACGTTTTAAGGTAATTAAATATTATTATAATATTATTTTTTTACCCTTATTTACCAGATTTTCCCTTTAACCATGGTAAGTAAAATATTTACCGAAGTAATTATTCAAAATGTCTAAAAATAAGAGTTACCAATTTACACAATTTGGACATCCTGATTACAAATATGGAATCCATTTTTTGAAATTCAAAACATAGAAGTTGCAGAAATTTATTTAAAATTAATTCCCCTTGTAAAAAGAAAGAGCTTCTTTTTTAAGAAATAATAACTATCAAAAGATTGACACTTGTTTATGTCTAGTTTAGATGTGAAATTATGTACAACAACAAAAATTGTATTAAATTGTAAAAATATATTCTAAATATACTTTAAAACCACTCAAATTCATAATTTATCACAATTAATTATTTCGACTAAAGATTTTATTTTTAATTAAATTTTAGTAATTTTTCATTATTTGTCAAAAATTGAAGGTTTTCAGAAAAATACGAAAATTTCACCCTAGGATAATTTCGATATTCTGAATCCAAAAATGAAGTTCATTTTGAAAGATAAAATTTATAAGTTTTCAAAAAGTGTATATTACTATTCATAACGGCTAGTTGGATTGGTCACAGTGTGTTATAATCTCGAAGTTGTGTACAATGCAAGATATTGCATTATTCAAAGGGAAACGTACCATGGAAGCTTGGGGTGTTTCAAAAACACATTTTAATTTATTACTGATCGGTTTGAACTTCTAAGTATGCGACCTTTGTTGTTCCGATTGGACAACATAAGACTCTTCTTCTTCTTTCCCAAAAATTTGAGATTTTAGTGTTCCTTGACAAACCCTAATTCATTATAAGGGGATGTAACTTTAGTATACAATTTTTATGTCATGGTTTAGTCCTATTTTATCATTTTTGGGATGTTGGTACCTAAGATCATGGTTTACCCTCAATCAAAGGATTACACCACAACCAAATAATCAATTAAGAATAAAGAACTTTTCAAGGGGTGTAGTAACTTAGTAGTGATCACATAATTATCATATATTTTTAAAATATACTTCTTTATCAGATATTAAACTCATTAAATTATGTTAGTTTCTTAATGATTTTTTCAAAACAACCCCCCTATTTTAGTAATTTTTATTAAGAAAACACACTCTAAACCTATCAACTCATTTTGAGAGATGACCTAGGGTGTTCCCTACACTACAAATAAACATTAAAATAATAATCCATTTTATTTTTCATGAAAATGTTGTCACATTGACCAAAATATGCTTTAAATACTCAAAATATTCCTAACATTGATCATCCCATAGGAACGCCCGATCCTTTTTGGTCAACATAGTCATTGGAGTCACAACCTGAGAGAAATCAGCTAAAAACTACCAATATTTTCCTGAAAGACCATAGAAACTTTTCAATTTTATGACTATATTGGGGGATTACCAAGACACAAAAGCTTCAACCTTTGATGGATCCATAGCTGCTCCCTACTGGGATACAACATTCCCCAAGAAACAAACTTCTCAAGCCCAAAACTCACACTTCAAAAACATCCCAAACAACTTCTATCAACAAATAACTCCATAAATGGAATGCATGTTCTCTTCATTCTCCTCTTCATTGAGTAGTGAATAGCCGTGGAGGTTGTTTTCAGTAGGGTCAGAGAGGTCGTGGAGTAGATCTTGGTCAGCTTCATGCGTTAGCGTTGCCAGCGCCAGTTGAGCCAGACGTCATTCGTGGTTCCCTTTCCTGATTTCTACTTATGTTCATACCTTTTTTGATTCAGGAGTGACACACACCTTCATATCACCTACCATTTTCCATAGTTTGGTAATGTAGGAAGAGAGGCTTCCAATTCCTTAGGCTTTGACTGCGCTAGTTGGAGGCCGAGATGACTTGTTTGAAGTATGTGGAAACTGTGAGCTAGATCTTGGTCAGCACTGCTCTTAGGGAGATTTAATATGTTTATAGATACAACCATATGATATCATACTCAGAATGGATTGACTATAATCATTTTATACTATCGTGTATGTCTTCAGGAGGTAGGTGGTATTTTTGGATGATGATGGAGAGCCAACAATGCTTGTTCATGAGCGAGACCCTCAGATGGGATAGAGGCATGTTCCATCATTGTAATCCTTGATGATTGAGTTGGTGCAAAGTTTGTATAGGGTTTAGCAGTTGGTGTTTCATATTGTTATAGAAGAGTACCATGAAGCCTTTCTAGAAGTGGTTTTATCATTTCTCCCTTGACGAGAGATTGAGTTCTGGATCACGACAGAGATATTTTCAGGGTAGAAGAGTTTCTAATCATTTGGGAGTCCGAGAGACGTTAGCTATTGATGAGAATAAGAATAGGGTTTTTCCAGGAGGGGTACACATTTTGATTCATGGTTTCTACATATCAGATCTAGTCTCAGTGGTGGTATCAAAGAGTCCTAGGGATGTTAGCTGCAAAAGATTGTAAGACATGGTTATGACCAGAGTGTGGTTTTGAGCTATATTATATCCTTTAATTTATGTGTTTTGATATGATACTCCACCCAATCAGTTTGGGTAATGGACATCGTGGTGATTCTAAACCATGGGGGGCATTTTCTCCAACATCTGGATTGGAGGATGGATGGATGACTATTGATCGCATTGTCAAGTGCATCAAATTAGATGTTTATTTTTAACTAGAATTTCTGCAGTATAGCAGAAACCCTAGGTTATCTCTCGATAGAGCCTTAGATCATTAATTCCAAAACGAGGTTATGATTAGGAAAGAAAAAAGTGAATGGGGTTTTATAAAACTTCGATTTTGATCGTCAAAAATACAAATTTAAACTATATTTCTATGTGAGAGAAACCGATTGGAGAAATCGTGATCAACCCAGGTAAGTGTCCCTTGATGATCAATCTATCATCTATCTCAAGGGATAGGGAAGGATCAATGATTTCTTGATTTTATACATACAAAAACTAGTAACGTTATGTGAGTTATTACTAGTTTACCACCTAGGATTTGACTGATCGATGATACTAATTACCAACGACTGGTCAGAATCAATAAAATATCGTCAATGTAAGAACTATACTCAATCAAGGCATCCCTTCAACAATGTGATGAGATGTCCAGATTTGGGTCTATATCACAATTTTTCTAAATATAAACATGAATAATAATGGGTTATACCTTCTATATTTCATCGAAATATACCATCAATAAGAACAACCATGAACGAGGATAGACAAAAAAAGAGGCAACCCCACTCAAATCATCACAAAATCCGATTTTTCCATTGAAGCATGATGAATTTTCTTCTTTTGAATATTATTATATTAAAACAGAATGAATAAAATAAAAAGGTTGAATTGAAGAAAAATAGAAAAATAATCTTAGAAATTCTATTACCTTATGAATATTACAAGCATTGAGCTCAAGATTAAAATAACAGACACCCCTAAGTTGATCACTAAGAATCTTAGAAGTACACGATGAAGAAGAGGGAGTGAATGGATGAAGAAATATATCTAATTTGACTCACCCTTTCCCCTTGTCATGCCACCCTAGATAATGAGGGGGAAGAATGTTTTTATGGACAAAACTATCACACATTCCACAAATGAAGTCAAGTGCCTAAGGGACTAGGTCACAAATCATGATAGAATTTTTAATCCTACATTATCTAGATGGTTCACTAAAAACAACGTTAAATTGTCATGATATTTGGTGGAGAGATGAACCATAAAGCTAGTTGTCCATGGGAGGTAGAATCATTCCAATTGGATCTTCGAGGCCCATGATATGACCCAAATACAGAAGGGTGGTCCGATCTAGCCCGCCCATAATTTCATCACATTGTGGGAATATTTTCAGCCTCCAAATGGAAGAATTGGGATCCATGATCATATAAAGACATTTAGACCACATTGTTTTACATTCATAAACCCATTTTATCCCATTTGGGTACGTGGATTATTCCATGTACATATTAATGTACACATGCATGCTTGGGATCTTGCGCAGTTTGGCCCATTTTTCTTGAATTCCATCACGGGCTCTCTAAATCACCTTATCGAACAATGTAAATGCCAAAAAAAGTAAAATTGAATTATTAAATATTTATCATCATTAATTAATTGAAACAAACATGAAGTTCACATTATTATTATATTTTTAATATTCATTACAAAACTAGTTTAGAACAGCAGTGTAAGGGTGGAATTGAATAGTGAATCGCTATGCGATCACACCCCCACCCCTAAACATTTGAACTCCTGGGAAAAGTCACATATCCAAAAAATGATGCATTTATATATTCCAAACACCATAAAGATTTATCATTTGAGGAAAGTTTAATTCATTAAAGTAATGTGATGAATGTACAAACCAAACCAAGGAGTTCTTCCTAGTGAAAATGGAAAAAGATGTCCCATAAATCATATCATAAAAAAATTAAAAGAGATTCATGATACCAAATAGATAATGGAATTAAAAATTACACCATTCCACTAAATCTCCATGTGTGTGCTTGAAAACTATTCCATGCTATTCCTTCCACTTTCAATCCAATAAATATAGGTTATTTTGACATTTTTCACCTAAAATGATTTTGTCTACTGAACCTGCCCTACATCCTTTGCAATCATATTTCAAGATCCACTCACTTAAGAATTCCAGAAACTCAAACTATAAGCTCCCAACCTAGATATCCCCATATGTTGCACATTTCATCACTCCCCTTATTTATTTGTTCTTGTTTTTTTTTCAGATTTTTATTTTGGATAAAATATCACACTCATCAAACAACCCTTATTTGATCTCCTCACAACACAAATTATAATTTTTATAACAAGATCAAAGGTTGAGGAGGAGTGATTTTTGACCTCCCAAGACACAACCCAAATTTTTTGAGTGCTTAAAATAGTCGGATATCAGGTACACAGGCTTAGGTCAATCTAGTACAGTAATGAAACATGTCATAAAAGGAATGAATGTATGGAAATATCATTTTAAGCTGAAAATTATTAACCTAACAAATATTTACATTCTTCTAATTAGGAAATATTCAAACTTTGTGATTTCGTGAAAAATTGTGTGGAGATATTAATGAAACATTTTTTTTCTCAAAAACTACTCACATAAGAGGCATCAATAATCTCAAAGGCTTCATAAAGATAAAACCATTTATATCATTGATAGAAATCAAATTCCCAAAAAAGAAGTCCCTGATGTTAAATTTATACAAGTATTCATTCCATAACAGTGACATGTTTTCATCAAATGTTAAAACAACATGGAATCAAAAATTAAAACATGCATTTTCAGAACATTCCATGATTTGGTGACCATAAGGGGGGAGTAAAAATACTATATAGAAGGTGAAAACGAGAAGAAAGAAGAAAGACAGTGAAAATCCAAATGAGCTCAACAAGGTGGGGAAAATTGAAAATACCATAAAGAAGGAGAAAAGGAGAAGAAAGAAGAAATATGATGAAAATCCTAATGAACCCAAGAATGTATCCTCCCCCACCCCCACACACACACCTAGAATGTGCTATGTCTTAACTGAAATACCATATAATATAAGAAGGAAGGATGAAACCTCGTGTGTTCCACTGGTATTTTTCTTTTAGAAGGTTGATTACCTTTACCAGATTCTTTGTAAAATCCTCATATAAATGTTTATGTTTCTTCCCATTGATAGTATGACTTCATCCACTCTTCTCATGAAAAATCTATATTGCACAAAAGGGTAAACATTAGTAATAGTATAGGGACTGAGCCATCAAGAATAAAGCTTAACATGGAGTTTTATCTTGGAATTATACATGAGGATATTCTCACCAATATGAAACTTCTTCTGATGAATCATGCTATCATGGAAATCCTATATCTTCTCTTTATATATCTGAGCATTCTCATATGCATCACATATAATTTATTCCAATTCATGAACATACAGCTTCCAATGCTCACCTACGCCTAAAATATTCACATTACATTGTTTAATAACCCAATATGCATGGTATTCTACCTCCACCAGGAGTTGAAAATCCTTTCCAAACATAATTCAATATGGTGACAATCTTATTGGGGTTTTACAAGCTGTACGGTATGGACAAAGTGCATCATCCAAGAACAAAATCTAATATTTCTTTTTGGGTTGTAGCATTTTTTCCAAGATTCTCTTAACATACCTATTTAAGATTTTTGCTTATCTGTTAGATTAGTGGTGACAATAAGTGAAGACTTTATGATCCAACATGTATTTACGAAGCTGATTTTTTTCATGTTCTGATTGCAAAAATGTAAATCCTAACCACAAATGATGAATCTCAGCAAACAAAACCTACTAAAAAATATCGAACCATACAAAATCAATAACAAATTGAGAGTCATCAGTCCTAGAAGCCTTTTCTTCCACCCATTTAGACCTGTAGTCCACAACCAATAATATATACACAAATACAAATGAATTTGGAAAAGGCCCCATGAAGTCAATTTCCCATGCATATTAATTTTCACAGAATAACTATGGATATTGGGGAATTTCATTCCTTTTATAGATATTCCGTGTGAATTGAAAATTAATGCACGAATTTCAAAATATATGGGAATACCTATATAATTTTTGTCACATACATGACTTATTTTAAAGTTAAATTTCATTTAATTTCCATTAATGCTTTGTTTTTGGGATTTATCAAGATTTTATGGTGGAATGGGTGAGTTTTTGTGAATTGTGTCAAACCATGAGCCCAATTCCAGATTTAAAAATAATTTTTTTCCTTTATAACTTTTTCATTTTTTAATATTTTTCACCCATTCCAGTTCCTAAATGGTCTCCCTTGACATATTAACACCAAAATTGTAGTTTGGAGCCTTTAGAAACACATAACCAAGGTGTATATGAGTTTTTATTTAATGTATTGGGCCTGCCCGAAAGCCCAATTCTAGTTTTAAAAATAAATTTTTTTTAATTAATAATGTATTCAATTTTAATGATTTTTCAAAGATTCTACCTCTAACCCGAGTCCACTGAACCTAGGCGCGCCCCCAATCTCTTATCCCCCTCTTTGGAGATCGTTGTCTTCACAGAACATGTCAAAACTTCTTAAGACTTCTCAATTAGAGAAGATTTATAAATCTATTATGTGTGGTGTGAAACTGTTTTTTGATGGATTTTGTTAAGTGTTTAATTTTGTAGTTGCATTTTTTCTTGGAATTGGGTGCTTTTCATGCGTGGCTCTAGGGGAAATATTTGGATGTATTTTATAACATGTGAAAGTGATTTATTAGTGTTTAAAGGGGCTGAAAATTATGTTTTGTTAATTCCTTAATGTCATGTGGGCCTTGTAATGGGGTTTTAAAATGATTTTAATGTGTGAAACCATATTGTACTTCTTGAACGTGATTTTTGGAAACATGTGTTTTTCATGTGTACCTTTTGTGGTATTGATTGAAGTATTTGTATAAAACTTGGGGGTGGTTTAATAAATGTTTTTAGGGCTTCCAATTCTGATTTGGATTGTTATTGGAATTGTTTTGGTCTTGAATTAGTTTTTTGAAATGGGGTTTGTATGCAAACCATGGTTGCACCTCTAGGGTTGTTTTTATGAAAATTGTAATTGATTTAATGAGTTACACAAAGTGTGAAATGGTTGATTATGTACTGTAACAGCCCAAGATTTTATGAAAAATATTCTTTTTAATTTTATTAATGTCTTGTGTTGTACGCTACACCAAAAGGAGCTTGCACAACACGCATCCTTGACTTGCCTTGCATTACACGCAATCGCAACCTTCCTCGATAGTGTGTGTAGTACGCAATAACGAGTTTCACTAAACAGCGATATGCTATTAAAACTAGCCGTTATGAATAGTAATAACCACTTTTTGAAATTTTGTAAATTTTATTTTTCAAAATGGATTTCATTTTTAGATTCGGAGTATCGAATTTAGCCTAAGGTGAAATTTTGGTACATTTCGGATAACTTTCATATTCTGATGAATAGTGAAAATTACTAAATTATAATTAAAAACAACTTTTTTAATCGAAATAATTAATAGTGATAAATTATTAATTTGAGTGGTTTTAAAGTATATTTAGAATATATTTTTACAATTTAATACAATGTTGGTCATTGGACGTAATTTCACATTTAAACCTGACATAAACAAGTGTCAATCTTTTGATAGATATTGTTTTGTAAAAACACGCTATTTGTTTTAATAGCGGGATTTAATTATAAAATTAATTAATTCAACTTCTATGTTATGAATTTGGTAAAATAGACTTCATTTTTGAATTCGGAATATGAAATATAGCTTAGGATGAAATTTTGGCATTTTTCTGAAAACTTTCAATTTTTGATGAATAGTGAAACCACTAAGTGGTAGGTTAAAAACTGAATTTTGCATAAAACTTAATTTTACCACTTCTGTGAATGGAATTTCGAAAATCCGAGAGACACGGTTAATATCAAGGACTAAAATGTGGTTCAATGAGATGAAAATAATTTTTGGTGAATAGTAACTTTTTACTTTTTTTTTACCGCGGTTAATAGTAAATAGGGTAACTAAGGGTAAATATGATATTAATATTACCCTAACACATGTCCTAATTCTATTGGACAAGTTTAATTCGACCAAAAACAAACTTAGGAATAAAATATGACCATTTAGGCCCACTTGGATTAGATTAGGACTTTTATTATTAATTTATTTAAAGAAGGGTTAAAATAGTTAAAATCAAAGTTTAATAAGTAAATCATTTTTAATATGGGGTTATACATAAGATAAATTCGACTATAAATATTCATTAGAAATCTAAAAAGATTTCCTACATTATGGTATTTTATTTGTAATTTTTAGACATCAAATAATTTAATTTATTTATGACACAACGATGATGCAGTAATTATCTTATTAATGAAATATTGACATAATTGATGTTATAAACACCAAAATAAATGTAATTTGAGACTTTTTATGAATTCCACTAATTTTCTAGGTTACTATGATATATTAGTGTTGATTTAATCAACTTGGTTCGAACATATAATTCTGTTATGACTTTCACAAAAATCATATATCAAATAGTGTCAAAATTGACACAAAATAGTTTTTAAATCAAATATTATATTATTAATTGTTATTTTATTACTAAAAATCTAAGGTTCGGCCAAATGACTTAGATAAGGATATATATATTAATAATAAACAATTTGTGGTTCGTTTGGCATGTTATAGTAAGTTTATTAACCATATAGTGAAAGAAAACAAAAAGACACGGTAAAAGTTAAATTATTTAACTTAGAGTTAAATATAATTGATAAGGTTTAAAATAATATCCAAACATGTCTAAATTTGATTGGTTGATGAGATTACAACCCTATCTCATCTAATCTTCTAATATGAGTCATTTTTGGAGGTTTTTAAGTGGGGTTAGATTTATTATAAATTAATATTTTTAAGAATTCCTAAGGTGCCCCTCTCCTCCCTTATAAAAGGGCACCTCCTCCCCCTCCTCCTCACACCAATTTTGAGCACTCAAGCTCGGCCAACCCCTGCCATTTTCTCCTCTCCACTTTCCTAGAATAATCCTAGAGGTTCTGGTCTTCTCCAAAGACCAATCTTAGTTCCTTAAGTGGAGGATTCAAAGAGGCGTTCCAAAGAAGAGGTAATATCCATTACCGATCTTTTCAATTTCTTTCTTCTTCAACTTCTTCTTCTTTAGTTGTTTCATGATAAAGTAATAACATCAGTATTAATTACATATTGATATGTTATTATAAATATGAAACAACCCTAATTCACCTTCTATCCATCCTACGGAAAAATGAAATCACCGCGCGTGCGTACGTACGGAATACCGTCTCCACGCCGTGGTGTAATCTATTTTCCACCATCACCTTACAATGATGGGTATAATGGTGTAATGAGTAACTACATATGATTATTATGAAGTAATATTGATACTGAAATAATATATATATACTCCAATACAATTCCACGATCATAGGAGCGATATCATCACTCGTGCGTACGTACGGAATACCGTCTCCACGATGTGATGCGACTCGTTCTACATGATCTTCATTTCATAATGATTATATAAATGAATTGAATGAATGAATATGGTATATACTACACTAATAACATTCTGGAAATGAATTATCTATAACCTAAAGATAAGAATAAGAATTTATTCGACAAAACACGCATAAGAACAAAAAGTTATAAAGACCCGAGTAACAAGTAACAATGAAATATTACTAACAAGAAACTAATAATATGACCATATATGATATCATATAAATATGTATGATTCTGGAATAAGTCAATAACATTATTTAAACCATTATACAGGAGCTTCGGACACGTACAAAGCTAATCGGACCTAAGGTAAGGGAAATATCACAATCTCATTTTTATCCGAGATTGTTTATTCGTAAGTATTTACTGGGGTGTATTTTATCATCCACATCCATGTTTCATCAATATGTAATATTATTTCCATCCACCTACAATTGTTTAAATCCATTTTTACCCTTCGGTGAGTTTTTAGTAATATGTATGAAAGGAATCTTTTGTCGTACGAGGTACTTTTTGACTTTTCCGACAAAAGTACGAAGAATGTTTTTTTTAACTTATACGGCACGAACGGATTTATACTGTTTTATAAAGCCTTATTTTCATGAAGATTCCTCTAAAAGATCTCATGACTATCTTCAATAAAATCTTTTTCTTTTAAAATTGCATGATGTTTTGTGAAAAGAAATTGATTTTGAAGAAAAAAGGATATTTTCCTCAAGAATTCATTTCAAGTGTTTTATCAAAATTATTTTCCATCTAAGATAATAAAGGGTTCTGTTTCTATCCATATTTTTACATTTATTTGACTATGTTGTGATGGAATTATGTTTATGAATTCCTTTATCTTATATGAATGGTTTTATGATGTCATGTTGTTTAAGAATCCCATTTTTATTACATGGGTTATGCAATGATGTATGATTTATGATTTTGTGGCACACATAAGAAAGGATTCATTATAAGATGGGTGGGACCTATATCTCCCTCCAATGCATTGGGTAAAGATTTTATATCTCATGAGATAGACATGGCTGGAATGGTAGGTTATACCGGTTCAGTGAAACAGGACTGAAACGAGGATTACTCGATTCAGAAAGGGACTTTGTCCACTAAGATAGTCTTGGCAATGAGTCTTGACTAACAAGAAATGATTCTCTATGATTATGTGTGTATGCCACAATGAGTAATGTTTTAAGTAAGGGTTTCATTTTCACTACTATGATTTATCCCTTGTTATGAAATTATGCTCTCTTTTGCAGGTTAAGATTTCCAAAAATGTTATGTTCTTATGAAAATTATGTGATTGATATTTCTTTTGTTTACCCTTACTGAGCATTTGAGCTCACCCTTTTATGTTTTCTTTTCCCCAGGATATAAAGAAAGGTTTTTAGGTAAAAAAAAGGGGAAGATCTTTATGGGAGATATTGAAGATCTTTCACCACGATTATAAGATTCCGTTCCGAGTTTCCAAAGACACTAAACTATTACGATCCTTGTGTGTGTGATTTTGTTATGTACTAAGTATTCCGCAAAAGTAATGTAATGTCCATGTACGTCAGGATACGGGTCTCTACAGTTGGTATCAGAGGAAAGGTTTAGTCAACCTTTGGAAACTAGGATGCGAAAACGTTAGTGAGATCCCTAGAGATATTTCTAAGGTATGTCTAGGGATGTCCCTAGGGATAAGTATACGTATAGGTTATAGTAATAGAATTACGCTAACGATCATAGAATTAAACCTAAGATGTTGGATATTGAAGGTACTCCCCCTTTATTATGTTGTTTTCCCTAGCATGATTTTTGCCTCTCACACTATTCTTTTTGGGTTTTAGACGATGGCTGGAACCCGAAGGAACCGTGTTGATCAATGCAATGGACAATGCAATAATTTCCCTCCTGAACAAACAAATGTTATGGGAGATGGAGTGCAAAATCTTATTGCTATACTTACACAAGCTATGAATCATTCTGGACTTCCAAATGAGCAGAGAAGGGAACAATATTCTATTGAGTCCTTCATGAGGCAACGTCCACCTTCTTTCAGTGGGACTTCCGATCCACTTGTTGCTGAACAATGGATCAGTACCACTGAAAAGATATTTTCAGTTCTTCAATGTTCTGAACATGATAAAGTCATCTTAGCAGTATATCGTTTGGAAGGTGAAGCTGATCAATGGTGGAATCTTATCAAGAATACGAGGCCAAGGGATGAAATTGAGTCCATGGAATGGGACGAGTTCAAGAACTTGTTTTTCAGTAAGTACTTCCCTCGTATTCTTCGAACAAAGATGGAAAAGGAGTTTATTGAGCTGAAGCAGAAGGATGATGAATCTGTTGGTATATATGAAGCGAATTTTACAAGACTTGCAAGGTATGCATCTGGAATTATCATCCAACCTGAAAGTAAAGTTGATCGATTTTTCAGTGGCTTAAAACCAAGTCTTCGAAGGGCATTAGCTATAAGAGACTTCAGTAGCTATGAAGAAATTGTGCGTTGTGCTATCAAGGTAGAAATGGAAGTTGGTGTTACATATCCATCTCATGGTTTTGACAAGAAACGAAAGATGGAGTTCAAGGAGAAATCTCATAATAATGGTGAAAAGAAGATGAATGTTTCCTTATGCACAAAGTGTGGAAAGAAGCATGGTGGAGATTGTCTAAAAGGGACTAGAAAATGTTTTAAGTGTGGAAAAGAAGGTCATCGAGCAGCTGAGTGTCGAAGTAATGGAAAAAGGGTTTCTAATGATGTGAATAAAGCAAACACTGCAGAGAACGCACCGCCAACACTTCAATGCTTCAAGTGCAAGGAAATGGGGCATTATGCTAATAATTGCCCTAATCCAAGGGTTAGTGATGATCAACATGAGCAACCACTGAAGGCAAAGGACAAAGGGAAATCACATGCGATCACTATTGGCAATGTTGAATATGATAACGATGTGGTGGAATGATTAAGTGTTTATGTAATGGGATTCCAAAATAATGTTGTATCATGGAGTATTGGAATATTTATGTATTGGTTTAATGTGGTATTCAAAGTGATTGAGATATTTTTGGAAATAAGATGATATGCGCATAATGAAGGGAAAATAAGAAAATGAAATGTTTAACAATATTCATGAGCTCATGATTGATATAAGGACTAAGTGATATCATGGATTGAGTATATAGAATTTTGAGGATTTTGGTATGTGGAAAGTGTTAACTTTTAACTGCATTCATGTATTCACTAAGGTATTCAAGAGAATACATGATTAAGGACTTTGAATGTTTAGAATGTGACCAACAAAACATATCTTATGATATGTGGGGATCAACGACAGTATTAAATCTCTGGTAATCATTGTCACTATATTATGAGAGTGGACTGCAGTATTATGGATAAGCCTAAAGATTGAAATGGATTATGTTGGACATAAGTGAGTATTGTTTAAGGATCGAAGTTTTCTCGATATTATTTATGGGATGTTATAGTAATATAGTTTTAGAAAAAGGAAAACCTGCAGGACGGGCGGCAGCCCATCGCTTCGGACAAGGCTGTAGGAATCGAACCCACAACCGAAGTGCGACTGGCCTTTATCACCTACCACTGACCTACAGGAAGTCCCTGTTTAGTAGAAACTAGTTTTATTATATTAAGCAGTATGATATATGAAGTATAAGTCCATTTTAGGAACCATATATGATTAATCTCACTATAGATCGACTTATGTATATAATTTTTGCTAACCTTTTGTTTGAGACAGATGGAATGACCCGTCATTCTATCACATGATCTGCTAACACTTCACGAATAACAAATTCAACTTCATTTATTTAATAGATGAAGTGGAAATTGTTCTAGGCACGAACAATAGTGAGATTGTACCAAAATAAAGAAAGTATTTATTCCAATTCAAATTTTCAACTTTAGGGAAATGATCTTGAAAACCAAAAAAATGTTGTCCTAGTGATCTTATACATGATGAATCGGATGGTACCTTAGATCGTCACAAATTTATGGATTTGTGATTATTGGCTTTTCCATAGCCATGTTCTCTACCACTCTTCATCAGAACATGATGGTTAGATTTCTCTTCCATATCCATATTTTCACCTATGTGGAAACCCAATGATTAGTTTATTTGGGTAACCGTTACGTTTCATACTTTTGTTTTTAAAGATTGGTTTTGGTATTCCTTTTTACGATGTGGGAAACTTTCGAATAGAAAACCATTTATAACCCCGACGAATTTCGAGGGCGAAATTCATTTTAAGGGGGGTAGAATGTAACAGCCCAAGATTTTATGAAAAATATTCTTTTTAATTTTATTAATGTCTTGTGTTGTACGCTACACCAAAAGGAGCTTGCACAACACGCATCCTTGACTTGCCTTGCATTACACGCAATCGCAACCTTCCTCGATAGTGTGTGTAGTACGCAATAACGAGTTTCACTAAACAGCGATATGCTATTAAAACTAGCCGTTATGAATAGTAATAAACACTTTTTGAAATTTTGTAAATTTTATTTTTCAAAATGGATTTCATTTTTGGATTCGGAGTATCGAATTTAGCCTAAGGTGAAATTTTGGTACATTTCGGATAACTTTCATATTCTGATGAATAGTGAAAATTACTAAATTATAATTAAAAACAACTTTTTTAATCGAAATAATTAATAGTGATAAATTATTAATTTGAGTGGTTTTAAAGTATATTTAGAATATATTTTTACAATTTAATACAATGTTGGTCATTGGACGTAATTTCACATTTAAACCTGACATAAACAAGTGTCAATCTTTTGATAGATATTGTTTTGTAAAAACACGCTATTTGTTTTAATAGCGGGATTTAATTATAAAATTAATTAATTCAACTTCTATGTTATGAATTTGGTAAAATAGACTTCATTTTTGAATTCGGAATATGAAATATAGCTTAGGATGAAATTTTGGCATTTTTCTGAAAACTTTCAATTTTTGATGAATAGTGAAACCACTAAGTGGTAGGTTAAAAACTGAATTTTGCATAAAACTTAATTTTACCACTTCTGTGAATGAAATTTCGAAAATCCGAGAGACACGGTTAATATCAAGGACTAAAATGTGGTTCAATGAGATAAAAATAATTTTTAGTGAATAGTAACTTTTTACTTTTTTTTTACCGCGGTTAATAGTAAATAGGGTAACTAAGGGTAAATATGATATTAATATTACCCTAACACATGTCCTAATTCTATTGGACAAGTGTAATTCGACCAAAAACAAACTTATGAATAAAATATGACCATTTAGGCCCACTTGGATTAGATTAGGACTTTTATTATTAATTTATTTAAAGAAGGGTTAAAATAGTTAAAATCAAAGTTTAATAAGTAAATAATTTTTAATATGGGGTTATACATAAGATAAATTCGACTATAAATATTCATTAGAAATCTAAAAAGATTTCCTACATTATGGTATTTTATTTGTAATTTTTAGACATCAAATAATTTAATTTATTTATGACACAACGATGATGCAGTAATTATCTTATTAATGAAATATTGACATAATTGATGTTATAAACACCAAAATAAATGTAATTTGAGACTTTTTATGAATTCCACTAATTTTCTAGGTTACTATGATATATTAGTGTTGATTTAATCAACTTGTTTCGAACATATAATTCTGTTATGACTTTCACAAAAATCATATATCAAATAGTGTCAAAATTGACACAAAATAGTTTTTAAATCAAATATTATATTATTAATTGTTATTTTATTCCTAAAAATCTAAGGTTCGGCCAAATGACTTAGATAAGGATATATATATTAATAATAAACAATTTGTGGTTCGTTTGGCATGTTATAGTAAGTTTATTAACCATATAGTGAAAGAAAACAAAAAGACATGGTAAAAGTTAAATTATTTAACTTAGAGTTAAATATAATTGATAAGGTTTAAAATAATATCCAAACATGTCTAAATTTGATTGGTTGATGAGATTACAACCCTATCTCATCTAATCTTCGAATATGAGTCATTTTTGGAGGTTTTTAAGTGGGGTTAGATTTATTATAAATTAATATTTTTAAGAATTCCTAAGGTGCCCCTCTCCTCCCTTATAAAAGGGCACCTCCTCCCCCTCCTCCTCACACCAATTTTGAGCACTCAAGCTCGTCCAACCCCTGCCATTTTCTCCTCTCCACTTTCCTAGAATAATCCTAGAGGTTCTGGTCTTCTCCAAAGACCAATCTTAGTTCCTTAAGGGGAGGATTCAAAGAGGCGTTCCAAAGAAGAGGTAATATCCATTACCGATCTTTTCAATTTCTTTCTTCTTCAACTTCTTCTTCTTTAGTTGTTTCATGATAAAGTAATAACATCAGTATTAATTACATATTGATATGTTATTATAAATATGAAACAACCCTAATTCACCTTCTATCCATCCTACGGAAAAATGAAATCACCGCGCGTGCGTACGTACGGAATACCGTCTCCACGCCGTGGTGTAATCTATTTTCCACCATCACCTTACAATGATGGGTATAATGGTGTAATGAGTAACTACATATGATTATTATTAAGTAATATTGATACTGAAATAATATATATATACTCCAATACAATTCCACGATCATAGGAACGATATCATCACTCGTGCGTACGTACGGAATACCGTCTCCACGATGTGATGCGACTCGTTCTACATGATCTTCATTTCATAATGATTATATAAATGAATTGAATGAATGAATATGGTATATACTACACTAATACCATTCTGGAAATGAATTATCTATAACCTAAAGATAAGAATAAGAATTTATTCGACAAAACACGCATAAGAACAAAAAGTTATAAAGACCCGAGTAACAAGTAACAATGAAATATTACTAACAAGAAACTAATAATATGACCATATATGATATCATATCAATATGTATGATTCTGGAATAAGTCAATAACATTATTTAAACCATTATACAGGAGCTTCGGACACGTACAAAGCTAATCGGACCTAAGGTAAGGGAAATATCACAATCTCATTTTTATCCGAGATTGTTTATTCGTAAGTATTTACTAGGGTGTATTTTATCATCCACATCCATGTTTCATCAATATGTAATATTATTTCCATCCACCTACAATTGTTTAAATCCATTTTTACCCTTCGGTGAGTTTTTAGTAATATGTATGAAAGGAATCTTTTGTCGTACGAGGTACTTTTTGACTTTTCCGACAAAAGTACGAAGAATGTTTTTTTTAACTTATACGGCACGAACGGATTTATACTGTTTTATAAAGCCTTATTTTCATGAAGATTCCTCTAAAAGATCTCATGACTATCTTCAATAAAATCTTTTTCTTTTAAAATTGCATGATGTTTTGTGAAAAGAAATTGATTTTGAAGAAAAAAGGATATTTTCCTCAAGAATTCATTTCAAGTGTTTTATCAAAATTATTTTCCATCTAAGATAATAAAGGGTTCTGTTTCTATCCATATTTTTACATTTATTTGACTATGTTGTGATGGAATTATGTTTATGAATTCCTTTATCTTATATGAATGGTTTTATGATGTCATGTTGTTTAAGAATCCCATTTTTATTACATGGGTTATGCAATGATGTATGATTTATGATTTTGTGGCACACATAAGAAAGGATTCATTATAAGATGGGTGGGACCTATATCTCCCTCCAATGCATTGGGTAAAGATTTTATATCTCATGAGATAGACATGGCTGGAATGGTAGGTTATACCGGTTCAGTGAAACAGGACTGAAACGAGGATTACTCGATTCAGAAAGGGACTTTGTCCACTAAGATAGTCTTGGCAATGAGTCTTGACTAACAAGAAATGATTCTCTATGATTATGTGTGTATGCCACAATGAGTAATGTTTTAAGTAAGGGTTTCATTTTCACTACTATGATTTATCCCATGTTATGAAATTATGCTCTCTTTTGCAGGTTAAGATTTCCAAAAATGTTATGTTCTTATGAAAATTATGTGATTGATATTTCTTTTGTTTACCCTTACTGAGCATTTGAGCTCACCCTTTTATGTTTTCTTTTCCCCAGGATATAAAGAAAGGTTTTTAGGTAAAAAAAAAGGGGAAGATCTTTATGGGAGATATTGAAGATCTTTCACCACGATTAGAAGATTCCGTTCCGAGTTTCCAAAGACACTAAACTATTACGATCCTTGTGTGTGTGATTTTGTTATGTACTAAGTATTCCGCAAAAGTAATGTAATGTCCATGTACGTCAGGATACGGGTCTCTACATGTACTGTTTTGGTGATATCATGTTCCTAAAATGATTTTTTGAAACATAATGTGGTCAGTTATGTTGTAAAACATTTTGGTAAAGTTTAGTAATTTGTCGAGGTGATTTATGAAATTGGGATTTGGGTGCGAAACGTGTTTTCCGGCAGTTTATCGTGAGTGCGATGTGAAAAATGGACTTTGTTTATGAAAAGGGTATTATGTAACATGTGAGTGGGATATTATGTGATGTTTAGAATATTGGGAAAGATTTTATAAAATTTTTAATGGATTTTTTGAATTGTGAAAGATGTCCAAAATGTGTTGCGGGCTATTTTTGGTGTGAGTATGATTTCAAAATTCATTTGAATGAAAAAGTGGATTTTTTAGACTTATGTGTAATACATGTTGGCTGTTTGGTTATCTTGTGATGTGAAAATGATATTCTCATGTAAAATGTATATTTATTTACTTGTTTAACTTGACTGAGCACAAGGGGAAAACCCTGGTATCTTGGTGGGTGGACGTGTACTCATATGCTAGTGAATCTGTGGGTTTTAGCCTCAGTTTCACTTATCAATATTGATGCTTACAACTCTAACTAAACTATGATGATGATTATTTGGGACCACTAGGTTATGGGTATGTTCCCTACTATTGGATCGTGCACGAGAACGAATATTGTGATGGTTACTCTCACCGATATACGACATACTTAGGACCCACAAAGAGCTAGTGTCTAGGGGTTATTTCCTATTGCTTGTGCTCATTAGTTACTTTTTGCTTACCATCGGCATACGGTATGGTTGGCTGAAAATTTTAGTAGTGTTGAATTTTTTTAATGTGTTGATTCTTAATGATACCCCACTTGAAAACTATTTTATTTTTTTTAGTTTCATCTTTTAGAAATTGTAACTAGCATTTTCTGTTTATGAAAACTTTCAAGATTTTTGTCATTGAATGTTTATCACCTGGAATCTCTTAGAGGTGGTATCCTACTGGACATTTTCTCACACCCTACTTACAACCTTGGGTGTAAGTAGACTTGGTTATTTTGTTGTTTCAGGTTTGGAGAAAATTTTTAGTTCCAATGGTTCGGGTTTCTATCATGTCTTGGTGGTGAAGTCTTGTAGAGATGGCTTGAGGGTGGTACCCCTTTCCATGAGGGTTATTGGGCTGTTTAATTTTTATTTTGTACCTTTTTTATAGTCTTGTTGAGTTGTTTTAAAAGATGTAATTTAGTTATGAATTTTTTAAAAGATGGTTTTAGTTGAAAAATCCAGATTCTTTTTATTGTGTTTGTTTGTGATTTAATGTTTATAAACTCATGTAAATGATTCCCAAAAATCATTTTATGACAACTGGGCACTTGTGCCAGCCCGTGGGGATAGGGAACACCCTGCGTGCCTTATTGCATGCTGGGTTTGATAGCGACCAGATTTGCTTCGTGACAAAATTGTATCAAAGGTGGTTCAGGTTAACTCTTTAGGTCATGTTATTTGGGGAATAGTGGGGATAGTTTGAAGTTAGTATTGTCGAGACTTGGTATTCTGGTTATGGGTATTGTGCTTGTTCACCACACCTCATGACGAGATTCATGTCACCAGGGGAATTTGGGACTTATCTAATTCCTTTGGTTTTCTTCGTTTGATGATGATTAGGGGAAATGAAAAGATAGTTGGGTTAATGATCTCAGTCAGCTCAAAGGGCCTGGAAAGCCATGTGGAGCAGAGGATATTCCTAAGAACAATATATGTTATAGTGAAGTGATTGGAATATGGCCACCAACAATATTTCCAAGTCACCCACTGTAACTAGTTTCCTCTCGCATTGTCTTGTGTTCTTTAGTTTTGAAATCTCGGAACATTGCTTTTACAGTGACTTGGTTTTAAGAAGTGTAAAGTTTTTGGGAAATTATTTTCAAATAAATAGGTAATGGGTTGATTTATGAAATGGTGGAACAGTATTTTCAGAATTATTTTCAATTGTAAAATGGTGTGCTTACACCTGTTTTGAAAGTAGAAACTATACTGAAGTTGGTTTTGAAAAAGTGTTTCCAATAGAGTTTTATAAACAATCAATGAGTGTTTTAATGGGATAATATGATATCAAATTGATGTGAATAACATTAAAGTGAGTTCTTTTCTAAATGGTTGTGTCTTTCTAAAACGTTTAGTAAGATTTGAATTGGTATTTTGATCTCCTAGTTAGTTGTTTTGAGAAAAAGGATGTGTTGGTTGACCGTTTTGGATTGGAAAAGGGGAAAGAATATTTGTTTTAACCATTGGTATTTTCGTGAGAAACCACATGCATATGGTTATATGGGATGATGGATGGTTGATGGAATTACTGGATGAGTTCCGGAACAGATATGAGTAGGGTGCCCGGCGTGGCAGAAAAACATGCATGTGTGAGGCCAATGGGGTACCATTGGTGGATACACTTACCGCAGAACCGTTTGTTTTCAATGAAATGGTTTTAAAGAAAAACCTAATGTCTTGATAAATAGTTTGGGATGGTTTGTATTATGTGTTTTTGAAAAAGATGATGTTGTGGGATGATTTGAGTCCATGGACCCCTCCTGTTTGAACTGTGTTTTGGGTTTTGGTTTGGTTGGTAAGTTGTGTTGTAGGGATGGTTAGTGGTCTCTTTTGAAAGATGTTTTGGGACACCTTTATGTTGGTTAACGTAATTTTTTTGGATCTTTTTTGTGGTATATCTTGACCAATGGACCATATTGGTTGGGTCCTTGGGTTCAATCGTTGGATAAGGTACACCCCATTAAGGGTTAGTGCACAACTGAAGTGCAACCCGGATTGTTTCGCCGTTTGAAGACCCTCTAGTTGATCAATATAAGGAACCTTTTTCTTGAGATTTTTAGATTGATTCTACACCCTTTACATTCAATGTTTTTTGTATCCTCTTGTAGTGGGAGAGTGATCATGGACGGTTTAAATAGACCATAGCTTCTTAAGATTCCATATTTTCCTATGGTGGAAGTGGTCTGGGGTTGTTATCATGGATGCGTATCTAGATTGTGTCTAAGAGGTCCTCTCGGTCCTTTGTAGTCTCTTCGAAGAAGGATTTCACGTTAAACAACCAATGTGGGAAATGTTGTCATGGGAGGATATTGTGGCCACTTTCCAGAATTGTGTGTTGTTTGGGGATGTAGTATAAGTTCCCTTTCCATTCACAGTTTATATAAGTCGTAATGGTCATGGTCGGTGACTCCTTGTGATGCCATGTGCCCAATTGACCGTAAAGGTGAAATTCATGCAATACTCTGAGAGACTATATTATGTTGGGATAATTTATCCCTTGTAAAAAATTCAAAATAATCCATTTTTTTGGAAGGTGAGTATAGGTGTTATTTACTTCTATTGTTTCTCACCCGAAGAAACATGGTGGGATTTGTGTTCATATTCTAAGCCCTTGTTTTAGTGAAATATTGGGTTAGGGTAAAGTGAGTTTGGAATGTGTTATGTCTTGGAAATCGTATTAGGGATTGAAATGTAGTTTTTTGTGGCACCGAAAGAATAATTCTCGTTCAGGGGGTTTCCATGGACTAACTGCGAGGCCAAAAATGCTTCGATTATTTGAGCACCAGCCATAGGTCTCGGAGAGATGCTGGATCATATTTAGGGGAAATCCCTGGGTCATTTAAACCCTTGAACAATTTCATATCCTCAGTGTGAAAGATAGGAAGATTTTAAAACTATGGTGTCATCATCTTCCTGCAGTTGTTCTCGTTCTGTGGAAATAGGTGGAGGGCCTTGTACCCATGTCATCACCTAATGTCATTCCCTCCCCCTTTGGTTTCCATTGAGTCATTGGAGGATAGTTGGAAATTTGGATAGATAGTTTGAGCACACATTTTGTGCACGATTAGTAGTGACATTGTTCTAGGAAGCCACACAGAAAGAATGATTTGCATAGTTAGTGCACAGTTTCCCAAACCATGTTGACTAACCATGAGCCCTTCCCAAATCTTTAAATTTTTTCGGGTTTTTCTGTGTCGGCCCATGATGGTCGGTTAAGATGGTTGGATCTTATTGTGGGGATACCCACTATGATTCTCATATATGTTCCCTCATAAATTTTGAATGTATGTACACCCTTTTTACTATGGAGTCTGTTCATGCCTCCCCGTATTAGTGTCCTTATTTTGTCTCAGAAAAATATAGGTTGTCTCTTCTAGTGGGGAGCCTATTTCTGCCCCCCGCACCAATAACTCAGATTTACCCATGGTATTAGATTGGTGGTAGGTAGTATCATTCGGAACTATATATCTACAAACATCTTCCTTGAGTAATCGTTGGTATTGGAGAGCACCTAAGGGTTTAGTTAAATTAAGGTAAGTGTAACCTTTTTTGAATTTGTTTTTCGTTTATGTGAGTTTCTTGAGTCTGGTTCAGATAAGTGTTTGAAGATTTTTCTTAGGGGATAAAGTATGAATGCGATTTATAATTCTAGGAATTGGGTGTATGTTTTTTTTGAGACTAATACTTCCTTAATTGATCACTGGAGGTTGTTTGGCCCTTGGGGGCAAAGCTTAGCAAATAAGTACATCTTGGTTAATTGGTTGGGTTTGGTTTTGGTATCTGGATTTGCTGTAAATTTCCAGGGATGAAATGTTTTCATCGTTGGGTGAATTTTCACATACATGACTTATTTTAATGTTAAATTTAATTTAATTTCCATTTATGCTTTGTTTTTGGGGTTTCTCAAACTTTTATCGTGAAATGGGTGAGTTTTTTTGAATTGATCCAAATCGTGAGTCCAATTCCAGATTTAAAAATAAATTTTGTTTTTTTATAACTTTTTCATTTTTTAATATTTTTCACCCATTTCAGTTCATAAATGGTCTCCCCTGATATATTACCACCAAAATGGTAGTTGGGAGCCTTTATAAATCCCTAACCAAGGTGTATATGAGTTTTTATTTAAGGGATTGGGCCTGCCCGAAAGCCCAATTCTAGTTTTAAAAATAAAATTTGTTTAATTAATAACATATTCAATTTTACGGATTTTTCGATGATTCCACCACAAACCTGAGTCCACTGAACCTAGGTGCGCCCCCAATCTACTCTCCCCCACTTTGGAGATCGTGTTCTTCGAAGAACTTGTCAAAACTTCTTAAACATTCTCAATTCGGGCATATTTATAAAGGTAATTGGTTTCCTTCATAACTCTTTCAATTCTCACTCTCTTTTCCCCATTAAAATTGAAACATGGCCTTCATATCCTTGTTCAAACCTCCCTTAAATTTTTGGCTATTTTCAAATTCATCTACTGGTGTATGTGAGGCGATTTCTACAAGATCTCTCAAGTAAGTTAGTCTTCTTCATTATTCTTTCGATTTACTTAGGGTTACATTCAATGTAATTAGGGTTTCATACCTTATCCAAAAGGTTACTAATGTCCAGAAGTTAGGGATAAAACCTAGGGTTTTATTTATTGTCTTTTGGGTGAAATATTCAGGTTTAGGTTGGATTTCACTTCCTTGAGGTGTGGCAGTGCTGCTGTTTATGTTCCGCTCTATGTTTTGTGTGTTTCAACATAAAAGGTAGGTGATTCCATGTATAACCATTTTATGATGAGTTAGATTGATTGGTTTATTAATTTAGTTTGTTTGAAATCTTTTTTTTTTGTTCTAAAACTTTTTTTTTGATGGATTTAGTTAAGTGTTTAATTATGTAGTTGCATTTTTTCTTGGAATTGGAAGCTTTTCATGCGTGGCTCTTGTGGAAATATTTGGGTGTATTTTATAACATATGAAAGTGATTTATTAGTGTTGAAAGGGGCTGAAAATTATGGTTTGTTAATTACTTAATGTCATGTGGGCCTTATAATGGGGTTTTTGAATGGTTTTAATGTGTGAAACCATGTTGTACTTCCTGAACGTGATTTGTGAAAACATGTGTTTTTCATGTGTACCTTTTGTCATATTATTTGAGGTATTTGTATAAAACATAGGGGTGGATTAATAAATGTTTTTAGGGCTTTAAATTCTTCTTTGGATGATTACTGGTATTGTTCTGGTCTTGAATTTGGTTTTTGAAATGGGTTTTGTATGCAAACCATGGGTGCACCTCTTGGGATGGTTTTATGAAAATTATAAATGATTAAATGAGTTACACAATGTGTGAAATGGTTTATTATGTACTGTTTTGGTGATAGTATGTTCCTAAAAATAGTTTTGGATACATAAAGTGGTCATTTATGTTGTAAAACATTTTGGAAATGTTTTGTAATTTGTCGAGGTCATTTATGAAATTGGGATATGGGTGTGAAACATATTTTCAGGTTGTTTTGCGTGAGTGTGATGTGAAAAATGGAATTTATTTATGAAAAGGGTATTATGTAACATGTGAGTGGGAAGTTATGTGATGTTTATAATCTTGGGAAAGATTTGATAAAATTGTTAACAGATTTGTTGAATTGTGAAAGATGTAAAAAATGTGTTGCGTGCTATTTTTGGTGTGAGTATGATTTCAAAATTCATTTGAATGAAAAAGTGGATTTTTTAGACTTGTGTGAAATAAATGTTGTCTGTTTGGTTAACTTCTGATATGGAAATGATATTTTCATGTGCAATGTATATTTTTTGACTTGTTGAACTTGTTTGAGCACAAGGGAAAAACCTGGGTATCTAGGTGGGTGGACATGTACTAGTATGCTAGTGAATCTGTGGGGTTTCTCCTCAGTTTCACTTAGCAAGATTGATGCTTACAACTCTAAATAAACTATGATGAGGATGACTGGGGACCACTAGGTTATGGGTATGCTCCCTTCTAGTGGCTCATGCATGAGAACAGATATTGTGATGGTTACTCTCATCGATATACGATGTACATGGGACCCACAATGAGCTAGTTCCTAGGAGTTATTTCCTATTGTGTGTGCTCATTAGTTACATTGTGCTTACCGTGGGAATACAGTATGGTTGGCTGGAGAATTCAGTAGTATTGAAATTATTTTTAAAATTGTTGATTCTTAATGATGGCCCACTTGAAAACTGTTTTTTTGTTTCATCTTTTAGAAGTTGTAACTAGCATTTTCTGTTAATGAAAACATGCAAGATTTTTTTCTTTGAATGTTTATCACATAGAATCTCTTAGTGGTGGTATCCTACTGGGAATTGGCTCACACCCTACTTACACCCATGGGTGTAAGTAGACTTGGTTATTTTGTTGTTTCAGGTTTGGATACAATTTTTAGTTTCAGTGGTTAGGGTTTCTTTTATGTCCTTGGTGGTGAATTATTATGGAGATGTCTTGAGGGTGGTTCCCCTTTCCATGAGGGTTCTTGAGCTATTTCATTTTGATTTTTTACCTTTTTTATAGTCTTGTTGAGTTGTTTTAAATGATGTAATTCAATTCTGAATTTTGTAAAAGATGGTTTTAGTTGAAAAATCCAGATTCATTTTATTGAGTTTGTTTGTTTTTTAATGTTTATAAACTCAGGTAAATCATTCCCAAAGATCATTTTATGATACCCGGGCACTTGTGCCAGCCCGTGGAGATCGGGAACACCCTTCGGGCCTTGTTGTGGGCCGGGTTGGTTTCCAGTTTTGATGGAGACCAGATTTGGTTCGTGACAATGTTGGCCAATAATGTCCTGATTTAAAAACCTTTAAAGCTATACATTGAGAGAATGAGTGACCCCCACTAGCCAAATTGTGGATGAATGTCAAAACAGAGGTGAACTCATAGTCATGAACACACCGAAGAACTACTGGGTCACCACAAATTATCCACAAATATGGGTCATCCCAAATGTACCACCGAGAGTCAGGCTTAAGACTTTTGGATTTTGAAGTGACGAAATTATGGGGGATCTTAGATTTTTCTAGGAAATTCGCAATGTCTTTATACTAAGGGGTAAGGTCCGCAACATCACAATGATTCTCCAGAGGAAATAATTCTCCAATGAGGAGGGATGATTCAACATAGTGGTCTAATGGTGGAGAAATCCTACTAATGTGGTCAACTAATACATTTCCCACTCCCCTCTTATTTCTAATATCAAGGTGAAACTCTTGGACGAGGAGAATCCACCGTATGAGGTAGGTCTTATCATCAGGTTTCTTTAGGAGAAATCAAATGGAAACATGGTAGAAAACACAATAACTTTTGACCCAAGAAGATATGAACAAAAATTTTCCATGGAAAACTCAATAGAAATGAGTAATTTTTTGGTAGTTGTGTCGTTTACGTAGGCTGGGTCATGGGTACGTGAGGCATATGAAATGACATGAGGAGCCTTCTCAACCATTTGTGATAAAACTAACCCAACTACAAAGTTAGAGGCATCACACATAATCTTTAAGGGGATATCCCACCTTGGGGGTTGGATGATGGGAGGTGATGTGAGACTCCTTTTTAGTGAATTGAATGAATCCTCACAATTTTTATCAAACACAAATATAGAATTTTTTTGTAATAATTGGGATAATGGGAGTGAAATCATACTAAAGTCTTTAATTAATTGGTGTTAAAAACCAGCATGTCCCAAAAAGAAACAAACTCACGAACACATTTTGGATATGGAAGGGATAACATTAAATCACTTTTATATTTATCAACTTGAATTCCATTATTTGAAATGACATTCCCATGAAATATCCCCCTCTAATCCATGAAATGAAATTTCTCATAATTTAAAAAAAGATATTTTTTAATGCAGTAGCAGTGGTCAGAAACTTGGTGTTCCAAAAAATCATCAAAAGAAGAACCATATAACATTAAATCATCCATAAATACTTCCATACAAATCTCAAGGTACATAGAAAAAAATACTCAAAATACATCGTTGAAATGTACTAGGAGAATTACATAGGCAAAAATGAATTCTTTTGTATGAAAATGTGCCAACTGGAGAGGTAAATGTAGTCTTTTCTTGATCCATAGGGGCTATATGTATTTGGAAATAAACCAAATATCCATCAGGGAAAACATAATGGGACTTACCAGCCAATCTTTTTAACATTTGTTCAATGAAAGGTAGAGTAATGTGGTCCTTCCACGTGGCTTGATTCAGTCGATGGTAGTCAATACAGACTCACCAACTATTTTTCACTTCTGTTAGAACCATTTCATTACATTCATTAGACACTACTATTATTCTAGTTTTTTAGGCACAATTTGAACTGGACTAACCCATTTACTATCAGATATACGATAAATTATCTCCACAACATTTAATTTACTGACTTCCAATTTTACCACATCAAGGATAGTGGGATTCAACCGGTGTTGAGATTTTCTTATAGTCCTGGCCTCATCATCTAAAAGTCTATGGTGTATACTAATAGATGGGATAATCCTAGGAATATCATCCAATGTCCATCCTATCACCTTTTTACTCTCTCTAAAAAGGTCAATCATATTTGATTTCTACTATAGAGAGAGGTTATTGGAAATAATTGCATGAAATTGGTCAATACCATCAACATATACTTATTTTAAATTAAAAGGAAGTGGTTTAAGTTCCAACATCGATGGTTATTGGATTGAGGGAGGGGGTTTAGGGGAGTGAGGTCCATGAAATTGTCTATCTTCTCATGTTTATTTTCTAAGGAATGAGAATATTTAAAAATGATATTTTCAGAATCATCGATTGTTATGGGTACCATATAATGAACACACTCTTCAATCAAAGAACAAAATTTAAAATTTTTAGATTTCACACAATAATAAAAACATAAATCAAAACTCAAATCATCTTATGGATAACAAGAGAAAAATGAGTGAGAGTATGTGTTGAGGAGAGAGTTTTGTGTGTGTTCCTCATTTGAGAGCACTTACATTGAATATAATGGAAGACTAGAGTTCTCCACAATGCAATGATTTATTTCCTCAAGGATGTTAAAACTTACCTTTTCTCCACCAAAATCCATGGATAGAGTACCATTATGAACGTTGATGATCGTATTTTCTATTTTGAGGAATGGACTCCCTATAAGAGCATCTCCTTGGGTTTGGGTATATTTCTTTTCAATAATGTAGAAATCAGCAAGTAAGATGATATTCTTCACTCTTACAAGGACATCCTCAATCACTCATGTTGGACGCGTAGTACTCTAGTTGGTAGGTTGCACAACAATGCCTATTGGTCGAAGCTCTCCAAACTGTAGATAAGTATACATAGAGAGGGGTATTACATTAATGGAAGCACCTAAATCTAACGTAGAATCTGAAAATAATGTCTCCCTGATGGTACAAGGTATCAGGAAAGTGCCTAGACCTTGCATTTGGTTGGCATTTCTGGTTGAATCCAGGAAGAGACATTCCTTCCCAAGTTTACTCTCTCATTCCCCTTCAGACGTAATCTATGGGAGTAAATATCATTAATATTATTTTTTCATATCGGGGAATTTTTTTAACTGCATCCAATAATGGAATGTTAATTTGAGGCTTTTTAAATATATCCATTATTTCTTTATTAATATCATTATCAAAATTCTTCGTATATTACAGAGTATTTGGGGGAAAGGAATAGGAATGGATTGTTTATTTGAATCATCAATGATAATTTGATTACCCTTTTTTATTTTGTATTTCTTCATTGGAATATTTTATGGGTGCTGAAAGAGTGTTTTCAAGAGGGGGACATACCTGTTGGGTAGAATCATTGGTCGTTTGAACTTATTCCCCACTACGAAGTGTTATTGAACAAAAAAACATTTTTTGGATTATAAATATGTTGGGATGGTAAATGTGTAGAAAATTACATCTTTATCTCACCAATGGTGTTAACCAATTGTCCCACTTGAGTTCGTAGGTCTTGAACATCTGATTGTGTGTTCTGTTGGAACTTGAGGATTTGGGTTTCCATTTTCTTCACCATATCCTCATGGATTGGTTCAGATTTGGGAGGATGAGGAGGAGGATTATTTCGAGAAGGTGAATGATAATAATGTTACATACATTGGCCTTTTTGATACTATTTAATCTTGGGGTAGCTTGAGTTTCCTCCTTGTTGGTACCGGGGTTGTTGTTGCCACCCGGGGTTTGGATTGGGCCTGAATGGTTCTTGTGTGAATATTGGTGCTTGTTGGAATGGATGCCCTGAGAACATGGCTTCACAAGACTCAGGTGAATCGTGAAGTTGTGGGAACCAGTCCGAAAAATGAGTATTGTCAGAACAAATACCACATTGTAATGGAATTGAAGAATAGTGTGAGTAATCTTGTGCTTGAGCTAATTTCCTAAAAATTTTATGCATCTCATCAAGTTTATTATTTACCTTTTTTTCTAGGGTTAAATGACTTACCTCATGGACTCCTTGGGTTTTTTCAATAGAACATGTACAAAATTGTTGTGCATTTTGAGCCGTGTTGGCATTTATGTCATTAGTGGCAGAAGAAGTTTTATCAACTAGGGAACCACCAGCTGCAACATCAATCATTCCATGATATATGGGGATAAGTACCTCATTGAAGTATTGTATTAAACTTTTTTCACTAATATGGTGGTGGGGGAAGCTTGAGAAAAGTATTTGGAATCACTCCCAGAATTCATGAAGGGTCTCTCCTTGTGATTTCTTAATGCCACAAATTTATTTCCTAATTGAAGCAGTTTGGGAGGAAGTGAGGTACTTATTTAAGAAGTGTTTTTTCAGGTCATTACATCCTCCAATTGTGGAAGGAAAATAGAATATACAAACGTTTTCTACACCATCGAGGCAGAAAGGGAAGGCCATAATTTTAATTAAGTCCTTAGACACATTTTGCAGTTTCATAGCGGAGCACAATATGTAAAAATCCTTAATGTCTTTATGAGGGTTCCCTCCAGGAAGACCATGAAATTTAGGAAGAAGTTAGTTGAGGCCTGATCTCATATCAATGTTGGATACTTTATCAGGATATTGTATGTATGCAAGTTTGTGATCTACATCCAGGGTGTTCAGTTCTGTTAAAGTTTGGTTATTTGCAGCCATGATTTCTTTAGTTTGATTTGGTTCAGTTTTTGATTGGTTTAGTACCACATGAAGTTAAAAAAGGGGTTCCTCAGTGTTATCTTATTTTCCTACACTATATGACCTGATTTTTGAGTGAAGTGTCTTTTCAATTTTAGGGTTAAATTCAAGTAGTGTTTCTTTTCTAGATCTTGTCATGCAACAATGATATCTAGTTTGATTGATTGATTGATTGTTGTTTTTTTATTTTTTTAATTAATATTGTTATGGAAGTTGAATGAAATAAAAAAAACATTTGAAATTAAAGGATAAAATAAAATAGGACTTTATAGTAAATAATTCTAAAGAGCGATAAAATAAAAAGAATAATAGATAGAAATAGAGAGATAAAGAGAACACAGAAAAACAAATAAAAAACAAAAACAATATCAAAAACAATAAAATGAGGGGTGGGATATTAAAAGGAGTAGTAATTAAAAGTAAAATAAATTAATAAAAGGAAAAAATGATCTTGTGTCCCCATCAACATCTCCAAATTTTGGTCGCATTGTCTAGTGCATCAAATTAGATGTTTATTTTTATTAAGAATTTTTGTAGTATAACAGCAACCCTGGGGCGTCTCTCAACGGAGCCTTAGATCATTAATTAAAAAATGAGGTTCTAGTTATGAAAGTAAAAAATGGAATGGGGTTTTATTAAAGATAGGTTTTGATTATCAAAAATATAAATTGAAACTATATTACTAAGTGAGAGAAACTAGTTGGAGAAATCGTGATCAACCGGGTAAGTGTCCCTTGATGGTCAATCCATTTTCAGTCATAAGGGGAATGGAAGGATAATTGATTACTTGATTTTATACATAATGAAAATAGTAATGGTTTGGGACTTATTACTAGGTTACCTCCTAGTATTTTATCGATCAATGATACTAATTACTGACAACTTCTTAGAATCAATAAAATATCGTCAATTTAAGAACCAAACTCAATCAAGGCCTCACATCAACAACGTGATGAGATTTCCAGATTTGGTTCAATATCAAAATGTTTTCTCAAAACCAAATAAAAGAATAATTGGTTATATGTTATGGATTTAATCAAATGATATCATCCATAAGCACAACAATGATAGAGAAGAGGAGAGAGAAGAGGCAAGTGCACTCAAATCATCATAAGATCGGATTTATGCATGAATGCACAAGGATTCAAGTTTGTTTGATTTTTATTATATCAAACCAAAATAAAAACAAAATAAAAAGGTTTAAATTAAGATAAATAGACAATAAACCTATAAATTTAATTACCTCATGAATATTACAAGCATTGAGCTCAAGATTACAACAACAGACACCCCCTTGTTGATCACTAAGAAGTTCAGAAGCACATGATGATGAAGGGGGAGATAATGGATGAATAAATATATATAATTTGACTCACACCTACCCCAGGTCCTTAAACCTGATATAATTGTGGGTAGGAGTGATTTTTTGGATCAAAACATCACATATTCCCCAAAATAAGTCAAGTGCCTAAGGGACTATGTCACTATTCATGTTAGTCTTTTTAATCCTTATTTAATTGGATGGTTAACAGATTAAAACGCGTTCAATAGTCATGAAATTCGGTGGCGAGGTGATTATTCAAGTTATATATCTATGGGACATGGAGTCAGCCCAATTGGATCTCCGAGGCCCGTGTTATGGCCCAAATACATAAGGGTGGTCCAATCTGGCCCGCCCAGAATTTCTCCACATTGTTGTACTATTTTGGGCCTCCATATGGACCATTAGGGCTTTATTATATTCTAGAGAAATGTATACCATATTTTTTACATTCCTACTCCCATTTTAATCCAAATTTGATGAACTTATTATTCAATGTACATATTAATGTCTACATTCATTCTTGGGATCTCGCGTAGTTTGTCCCATTTTTCTTGAATTCCATCAAAGTTTGTCCAAATCACCTCCTCCTACAATTTAAACACCAAAAAAACTGAAATTACATTATTAAAAAGTGATAAAAATTAATTAATTGAATCAAACATGAATTACTATTTATTATTATATTTCGAATATTCTTTACAAAACAAGTTTAAAACTGTGGTGTAATGGTGGAATTGAATTGTGAATCGCTATGCGATCACACCCCCACACCAAAACCTTTGCACTCCTGGGAAAAGTCACATATCCAAAAATAATAATGCTTTTATATATTCCCAAAATCATGAAGATTTAACATCTGAGAAAATTTAAATTCATTAATGTAATGTGATAAATGTACAAACCACACCAAGGAGTTCTTCCTAGTGAAAATGGAAAAAATATATATCATAAATCTGTTCAAAATGAAATACAAAGATATTAATTATACAAAATTGAAAAAGGAATTCAAAATTAAACCATGTCACTAAATCTCCATTTGTGTGTGTGAAAACCATTCCATGTTATTCTTTCCAATTTCAATACAATAAATATAGGTTATTTTTACATTTCTCAGCTTAAATGAATTTTTCCTCCGAACCTACCCTACATCATTTGAAATCATATTTCAAAACAAACTCAATTAATAATTCACAGAAGTAAACCCATAATATCTTGACCTAGATATCCCCATATGTTTCACATTTCATCACTCTCCTCATTTATTTATTTTTAGAAGTTTAATTTGGAGAAAATCTCAAACACATCTCTCAACCCTTATTTGATATCCTCACAAAAGTAATTGTTATAGTTATAACCATATAAAAGGTTTAGGAGGTGTGGTTTTTGACATTCTCAAGACAAAACCCAATTTTATTTGAGGGCGTACAATAGTCGGATATCAAGTACACATGTATAGGACAATCTGGAATAGCAATAAAACTGATCAGAAAAGCAATGAACATATGGAAATATTATATTAAGATGAAAAATATTAACCTAACATATATTTACCTTCTATAAAGTAATAAATATTCACACATTGTGGTTTGGTGAAATTTTTCCTGGATATATTAATGACATAGTTTTCCCAAAAACTAATCACACTAGATGAATCAATAAACTCAAATGTTTCAAAGAGATATAACCATTTATATCATTGAAAAAAACCAATTAATGAAAAATTATTCCTTGATGTTAAATTCATACAATTATTCATTACAAAATAGAGAAAAGTTTTTATCAAATGTTAAGACAACATTGAATAAAAAATTTCAACATGCATTTTCAGTAAGTTCCATGATTTGGTGACCATAAGGGGGAGGGGGATTAAAAATACCATAAATAAGGTGAAAAAAGACAAGAAAGAAGAAAGATAATGATAATACTAATGAACTCAATAAGATGGGGGAAATTGAAAATACCACAATGAAGGTGAAAAAGAGAAGAAAAAAAGAAAGATGATGAAAATACTAATGAACCCAGGAATGTATCAACCCCTCATACCTAGAATGTGTAGTCTCCTCATAGTAATAATTGAGAATGCGATAAGGAAGGATAAAACCTGGTGTGTTTCACTGGTATGATGCATCTATAATGTGGATTTAATCCACTGGATTATTTGGAAAATCCTCATAGAGATGTTTATGTTGCTACCCATTGATGGTAAGACGTCATCCGTTATTCTCGTGAAAAATCTGTATTAGACCAAAAGGGTAAACATTAGTAACAATATATTTACCGAGCCATCGAGAATGTAGCTTACCTTGGTGGAGGTTTTTCTTGGAATTTTACATGAGGACCTTATCACTAATATAGAACTTCTTCTGATGAATAATGCGGTCATGGATAGCCTTTTCGTATCTTTATAGATCCGAGAGTTCTCATATACATCATGTCTAATTTCTTCCAACTCTTCAATCTAAAGATTCCTATGCTCAACTACATCTAGATGATTCATATTAAATAGTTTAATAACCCAATATTCATGGTGTTATACCTCCACCGAGAGGGGAAGAGCCTTTCCAAACACAATTCTGTATGGTGACATTCCAATTGGGATTTTAAAAGATATATGGTAATCCCAAAGTGCCTCATCCAAGCACAAACTTTAATCCTTCGTATTGGGTTTAACCATCTTTTCCAAGATTCTATTAATATCCCTATTTGAGATTTCTTCTTGTTAGTTAATTTGGGGTTGATATAAAGTGGAGACATTATGATCAACCCCATTTTAAGAAGAAAATGGTTAATGTTGCAAATTCAAAAATGTGAACCCCGATTAGTAATTATGAATCTTGGAAAACTAAACATATTGAAAATTTGGGACCATACAAAATCAACAACAACTAAAGGGTCATCCATCCTAGTAGCCTTTGCTTCCACCCATTTAGACACATAGTCCATATCCCATAATATGTACATAAAAACAAATGAATTTGATAAATTCCCCATGAAGTCAATGCCCCATGCATGAAAAATTTCATAGAATAACATGGGCAATTAGTGAATTTCATTCCTCTTGGAGATATTTTCTATGAATTGAAAAAGAATACATGACATGAAAAATATATGGTCATCTCAATAAAATGTTGGCCAATAATGTCCTGAGTCAAGGACCTTTTGAGATTTACGTTGGGAGCCAAAGTGGACCCTGTAATCCAATGTGTGGAAGAAGGTCAAAACATGGGTTAACTAAGGGTTAGGGACACACTGAAGAACTACTTAGACACCAAAAATTCGGCTCAAATATGGGTCATTAAAAATGTACCCCTGAGAATCATGGTTAAGTATCTAGGATTTTGATGTGATGTAATATGTGGGGACCCTAGATGTTTTCATAAAATTCAGAATGTCCGCTTACTAGGGGGTAAGGTCTACAACATCACAAAGATTGTCATGAGGAAATAATTCTCCAATGGGGAGGGATGAGTCAACATGGTGGTCGAATAGTGGAGAAATCCTACAAATGTGGTCATATACTACATTTTCCACTCCCCTATTATCTATAACCTCAAGGTCAAAATCTTGGAGGAGGAGCATCCACTGTATGAGGCATGGCTAATATTTTGTTTTCTTTAGGAGAAATCGATGGGCATCATTGTCAGAAAACACAATGACTTTTGACCTAAGAAGAAATGAACGAAATTTTTGAAAGGAAAAAACAATAGAAAGGAGTTATTTTTCAGTGGTTTTGTAGTTTACCAGGGAAATGTTAAGGGTACATGAGGCATATGCAATGAAATTAGGATCCTTCTCAACCCTTTGTGATAAAATTACCCTAACTACAAAGTTAGAGGCATCACACATAATCTTGAAGGGGATATCCCAGCTTGGTGGTTGGATGATTGAAGGTAATGAAATAATCCTTTTTAGTTAATTGAATGAATCCTCACAAACACAAACTCAGAATCTTTTTGAAAAAATTGGGACAATGTAGGTGTGGTATTACTAAAGTCTTTAATGAATCAGTTGTAAAAACAAGCATGACCCACGAAAGATCAAACCCCGCGAACACATTTTGGATATGGAAGGGATGAAATTAATTCAATTTTAGATTTATCAACATTAATTTCATTATTTTAAATGACATTACCAAGAACTATCCCCCACTCAACCATGAAATTTCATTTCTCATAATTTGAAACAAGATCTTTTTCAAGGAATGGACGGAGGACATAACCTTGGTGTTCCAAACAATCATCAAAAGAAGAACCATATACAGTGAAATCATCCATAAATGCATCCATACAAATCGCAAGGTACTCAGAAATAGTACTCAACATACATCTCTAAAAAGCACCAGGATATTTACATAGTCCAAAAAGCATTATTCTGTATGAAAATGTGCTGAATGGATAGGTAAATATAGTATTTTCTTGATCCTTAGGGACTATATGGATTTTGAAATAACCCAAAAATCCATCATGGAAACAATAATGGGACTTACCATCCAATCTTTATAAAATTTGGTCAATGAAAGGTAAAAGAAAGTGGTCCTTTAGCATGGATTGATTCAGTCGATGGTTGTCAATACAGACTTGCTAACTATTTTTCATAGGTGTTGGAACCATTTTATTCCTTTAATTAGACACTACTGTTATTCATGTTTTTTTGGCACAATTTGAACTGTTCTAACCCATTTACAATTAGATATTAGAAAAATGATCCCAGTAGTAAGTAATTTATTGACTTCCAATTTTACCACTTCAAGGAGAGTGTGATTCAAACATCATTGATATTGTCTAACAGGCTTAGCCTCCTCATATAAAATTATATGGTGCATACAAATAGATGGGGTAATCCCAAGAAAATCATCCATTTTCCATCCTATCACCTTTTTACACACTCTCAAAAGGTCCAGTTGTTTTGATTCCTACTGTGGGGAGAGGTTATTGGAAATAATGACATGAAATTGGTCAATACCCTCAAATATGCATATTTTAAATTATTTATAAGTGGTTTATGTTCAAACACCAGTGGTTTTTGGATTGATGGATGGGGTTTAGGGGGAGTGAGGTCCATGAAACTGTCTATCTACTCACTTTTTTTCTCTAAGGAAAGAGAATCCATGGAAATGAGATTTATAGAATCATCGAAGGTCATGGGTACCTCAGAAGGAACATACTCATCAATCAAATCACAAAATTTACATTTTTTAGAACCCACACAACAATCAAAACATGAATTAAAACTCAAAAAATCCAACAGAGAAGAAGATGAAAATGTGTCATATTATGGGCTGAGGAGAGTGTTTTGTGTCTGTGTGTTGTTTGAGAGAACTTCCATTGAATATACAGTAATACTTCATTTCTCTTCAATGGGGTGTTTCGTAGCTTCAAGGATGTTAAAACATACCGTTTATCCACCAAACTCCATGGAAAACATGCCATTGTGAATGTTGATTATCATCTTTTTTGTTTTGATGAATGGAATCCCAAGTATGAGAGGTTCATTTCCTTGGGTTTGGGTACCTTCCATCTCAAGAATGTAGAAATCAGTGGGAATGATGACATTATTCACTCTTACAAGGACATTCTCAATCACTCATGTTGGATGGGTAGTACTCTGGTTGGAAAGTTGCACAACAATTACTATTTGTTGATACTCTCCAACCTGTAGATAAGTATACATGAACTGAAGAATTACATTAATGGAAGCACATAAATATAAAATTGAATATGAAAATAATGTCACCCCTATGGTACAAGGTTTCGTGAAAGTGTCTGGATCCTTGAATTTAGTTGGAATTGCTGGTTGAATCAAGTCCGAGAAATTCCTTCCCAGGTTGACCGTCTCTTTCCCCATTAGCCTTTTTCTATGGGTGCAAATATATTTAAGTAATTTGGTATATGAAGGAATTTTTTTAACTGCATATAATAAAATAATTTTAAATTTAACATTTATAAATGTATCCATTATGTCATTATCAATGTCATTATCAAAATTCTTTGAAGATTTAGAGAGTCTATGGGGGGAAAGGAAGATGAATGGATTGTTTATTTGAATCGTCAATGATAATTTGATTACCATTTTTATTTTGTTTTTCTTCATTTGAATATTTTATGGGTAGAGAAAGAGTGTTTTCAAGAGGGGGACATACCTTTTGGGTATAATCACAGGATGTCGAAACTTCCTTACCACTATGATGTGTCATTGAACACACATTACCTTTGTATTTTCGATTGACAACAAATTGGGAAGGTAATTGTGCATAACGTTTCATATTTATCGCACTGATGGTGTTCTCTAATTGTACTACTTGACTTTGTAGTTCTTGAATAGCTGATTGTGTGGTCTATTGGAATAGGAGGTTCTTGGTTTCCATTTTTTCACCATATCCTCGAGTCTTGGTTCAGATTGGGGAGGATTAAAAGGAGGATTGTTTCAAAAATGTGAAGGATAGTAAGGTTTCCAACCTTGTCCTTGTTGATACCAATTATTCTTGGGGTAGCTTGAGTTTCCTCATTATCGGTAATGGGGTTGTGCTTTCCACAAAGGGTTTAGATTTGGAATGAATGGTTATTGCTTGAAGGGAGGTGCTTGGGGGAATAGACGCCTTGGGAACATGGATGCACAACACTCAGGTGCATCATGAAGTTGTGTGCATTGGTGAGAAAAATGAGTGTTGTCATAAAAAATACCACAATGTTATGGAATTGAAGAAGAGTGTGAGTTACCTTGTACTAGAACTATTTACCTTATAAGGGTACGAATCTCATCAACTATATTTTCTACATTTTTTGTAGGGATGAATGAAATACCTAATGAAATGCTTAGGTTGGTAAAAAATCTCGTGTACCAAATTGATTTTCATTTTGATCCTTGGTGGCTATTAATTCATGACTGGTGGATGGAGTTTTTACTAATAGGGCACCACCAGATGTTGCAACAATAATTCAAAGATCCATGGTGATTAGTCCCTTATATAAATATTTCATTAAAAGTTTTTCACTAATTGTTTCGTGGGGGAAGCTTGATAAAAGTCATTTTAATATCTCCTAGTATTCAGGAAGGGTCTCTCCTTGTGATTTCTTTATGCAACAAATTTATTTCCTAATTGATGTAGTTTGGGAGGCAGTGAAGAAATTTTCTAAAAAGGTTATTTTTAGGTCATTACAACCTCCAATTTTGGTATGAAAATAGTATATCCAATCTTTGGCTACACCATCAAGGGAGAAAGGGAAGGACCTAAAATTAATTAAGTCCTCAGACACATTTTTGGGTTTCATAGTGGAGCACACTATGTGAAACTCCTTAAGTTATTTATAAGGGTCCTCACTAGGAACACCATTGAATTTAGGAATAAGGTGGATGAGGCTTGATATCAGCTCAAATTTGGTTGAATCTTTAGGATATTGGATGTACGCCTGTTGTTAATCCATATTCGAGGTGGTCAGTTCTTTTAAAATTTAGTTATTTGCAGCAATGTTTTCTTTGGTTTGATTTGGTTCAATTTTTGAATGGTTTAGGACCAATTGAGATTCAAAAAGGGGTTAATCATTGTTAATTTATTTTCCTACTCTAGATGACCTGATTTTTGAGTTAAGTGACTTTTCAATTTCAGGGTCAAATTCAAGTAGTGTTTATTTTCCATATATTGTCATGAAAAAATGATGTCCAGCTTGATTGATTGATTATTGTTTTTATTTTTTAAAATTAATTTTTTATGTAATATGAATGAAATAAAAAAAATAATAAATCAATCGAGAAAATAAAATTGGATATTATACTATACAATTAGAGAGATAGAGAAAAGAAGAAGAAGAAGAGATAGAAAGAGAGAGAGAGAGATAGAACACAAAAAAATAAATAAAAACAAAAAACAAAAATCAAAATCAAAAACTATAAAATGATGGGTGGGATATTAAAAGGTGTACTAATTATTAAGAAAAAGAAATAAATACAGGGAAAGAAATAATCTTGGATCCCCGGTAATGGTGCCAAAATTTGGTCAGGTTGTTAAGCATGTCAAATTATATGTTTATTTTTAACTAGAATTTCTGCAGTATAGCAGCAACCCTAGGTCATATCTCAACAGAGCTTTAGATCATTAATTTCAAAATGTGGTTTTGATTAAGAAATTAAAAAAGGGAATGGGGTTTCTTATAACATGGGTTTTGATTATCAAAAATAGATATATATACTATATTCCATAGTGATAGAAACTGGTTGGAGAAATCATGATCAACCGAGGTAAGTGTCCCATGATGCTCAATCTGTTTTCAATCTCAAGGGAAAGGGAATGATCATTGATTCCTTGATTTTATAAATAGTAAAAACAGTAATGGTATTGAGTTCTTACTTGGTTACCACCTAGTATTTGATTGATCAATGATTCTAATTACTGGAGACCACTCAGAATAAATAAAATATCCTCGATGTAAGAACCTAAATCAATCAAGGAATCACATCAACAATGTGACGAGATGTCCATATTTGGGTATAAATCACAAATTTTTCTCAATAAAAACAATCATAATATTGGGTTATACATTCCATATTTGACCTAATGATACCATCCATAATCACACCCATGAATGATAAGTGGTGAGAGATGAGGAAACCACACTCAAATCATCACAATATCCAATTTTTTCAAGGAAGCATGAAGATTAATGTTCTTTTGATTTGTATTATATCAAAAAAAAAAAAAATAAATATTGAAATAATGAACAATAGACCAAAAACCTATAAATTCAATTACCTTATGAATATTAAAATCACTAATCTCGAAACTACAACAACGGACACCCTTTAAGTTGATCATTGAGAAACATATAAGTACTTGATATAGAAGAGAGAGAGAGAATGGATGAAGAGTGTAGAAGAGGGAGAGAATGGAAGAAGAAATACCCCTAATTTGACTGACCCTTACCCCGGGTCTTTCCACCTTAGATAATTATCGGGGGATTGATTTTATGGACAAAAACATCACACATTCCACAAAATAAGTCAAGTGACTAAGGGACTATGTCACTATTCATGGAATACTTTTTAATCCATCTTTATCCGGCTGGTTTACTTACGAAACCACTTTTAATTGTCATTAAATTAAGTGGAGAGGTGAACCATTGAGTAATTTTTACAAGGAAGGTGGAATCATACCAATTGGATCTCTAAGGCCTATGTTATGACCCAAATACAGAAGAGTGGTCCAATATGGATCACCCAGAATTTCTTCACATTGTGGGTCTATTTTTTGGCCACTCAATGGAAAAATTGGGATCCATGATCTTCTAGAGAAATGTATCCCATATTTTTGTACATTAATAAACTAATTTTAAGCCCAATTTTATGCACATATTTTCAAAATACATATTAATGTCCACATGCAGGATTGGGATCTTGCACAGTTTGGCCAATTTTTCTTGAATTCCATCACAGGATCTCGAAATCACCAATCTGACAATGTAAACACCCGAACAGGTAAAATTTCATTATTAAATAGTGATAAAAATTAATTCATTGAACCCGACATGAAGTGAAATTTATTATTATATTTTTAATATTCATTACCAAACATGTTTAAAACAGCGGTGTAAAGGTGGAATTGAATAGTGAATCGCTATGCGATCAACTACCCCCTTTGGCCCTGCTCTATTCTTTTGGTAGTTACCAGTTCTATTATTCACAACAATTATTTTTTCCTATATATGTGTGTATAGGGATGTAATGTATTATGGTAATTCATGCACATATATTCTGGATATAGTATCTTATGGACTACTATAGGTGTAACGTGTTTAGGCTGTGATGGTTCGAGTATACATACTCTATGTGTGGGATGTGATGGGTTGAGGTGTAATAACTAACATATGATACACATTATATGAGTTATGGTGGATCCTACAAACTACCTGGTAACATTGGTTACATGGACATGGTGGTGTGATGCACGAGGTGCATGTTGACGCATGAGGTGCGTGTTATGGTGCTTTTCCCAGGTGTTTGTAAGTAAGCCTTTTAGGAGAGAGATGCTCGAAGTTGGGGGAAGAGGTTGTATTCTAGATTTCCTGGGTATATGGAATGTGGAAATGTTGTTAAATAAATTAATAAATTATGTTATCCCATGGGGTTGGATCTTGCTGGGATGCAATGTTGAGGTTATGATTTTGAGAAGTCATGGACTCGGTTTACATATGCCTAGAAGGAATGGATATTTGCTAGAATGTTAATGGAATGTGATGTAGAAAAGGATAATGGTTAATTAAGGTATAATAATAAATTAAAATAAATTGAAACTGATAAAATGGGATAATGTAATTTAATGTATCTCCTTAAATGGTGGTGTGCTTATAGGATATCCTCTCTTAGTAGTAGTAGCCGAGAGTCTGAGAGACGTTATCTCTAGTTGAATCTAAGACTAGGTTTTTACCATACTGTGGTTGTGAACTATATTATATTCTATAATTTTTTTGTTTCTATATTCTACCCACCAGGTTGGTTTGGGAAACTAACACCCTTAGTATTCCGAGCCCTGGGGGGAGTGTGTTTCTTCAAAATCTCGGTGGGAGGATGGATAGATGACTACCCCCTATATCCCCGCTCTCTTCTCTTGGTAGTTACATGTTCTGGTATTCATGATGGTTAGTTTTCCCTATATATGTGCATATAGGGATGTAATGTATTGTGGTTATTTGACACTCTTTTATTTTTCATATAGTTTCATATGGAACTATTATAGGTCTATGGGTGTGATGGTTTGAGGATCCCTATTCTGTGTATGTGTTGTAATGACTTAAGGTATAATAATCGGTGTATGATACACTCTATGTGAGTTATGGTGGGTCCTAGAGACTACCTAGTTACTTTTGGTTGTGTGGTTTTGGTGGTTAGTTGCATGAGGTGCGTGTTGTGGTTCTATGCCTAGGTGTCTTCGGGATAACCTTTTTAGAGAGAGATGATCAGGATGTGGGATGTTGGGGAAAATGTCAAACCAAGGTGGAAGTTGTAGTGGGGTACCCTTGATAATCTTTTTTATAATATATACTCATATGTGCAATACTTGGTCAGAGTAGCCATGGTTATATAGGGAACATAATATAATTTTTTTGGTGAAAAATTAGTTTCACTTATTGTTCACTATGATTTAGCATGCTTTAATTACTTTTGAACAAGAGGATCCTGGGCGGATCCTACTGAGTAAACTTTTATAGTCACCCTATGTTATATAAACTATTTTAGATCACTTTGTGTGGGTTGGAGATCATGATGGTTACTACTAGCTTGTGGGTTTTGCAGGAGTTGTTCGGGCTTTTTAGTCGCTGCCTTTTTGCTTTCTTTTGGTACTTATGGTTTTCCCTTTCAGTTGTAGAAGTCTTTTGATGACATTACATATCTGTACTTGGGATTTCATTTATATTGTAGTATATGCAGAAATGTTTTTCTACCTATCTTATATTTCTCTTTCGCATGTGTTCTCTTAGAGGGTAATGCCTCCAATCAGTGTGTTTACTACACCCTCGGTGCTAGTCCCCAACCCGAGGCCTACTGAAGGCGGAACTTCTAGGGACATTTTTTTTCTTATCACATTTCTATCCTAGGAGGTCATTATCTCTCTTCTCACATTACTGAGTATCTCAGAATGTTTTTAGAGGTATATGATTTAAGGGCCTGAATCTCTGTGGATCAATACTTGGTGTGTTTCAATGATCGATGTGCTAAGAGGTGGATCAGAAGTGGTTTGGAGATTTTTGGTTTTTTAAAAGTTGGAAGGAGGGGATTACAAAATGTGTAACAACATTAAACTATGTGGCATCCTAGTTCACGAGTAGTTTCACAGCATGAAAGAGGGATACACAGTGTGAATTACTTCATGGTTTTAAAATTAAAATAAAACGTTGAGGTGACATGTTTTTCAGTAGAACTCGACCTCGAGGAATTCGATGATGGGAAAGGGAATTATGTGTCATGTAATGGCCTAGCACTATATGTTTTAATTGTTTTATGGAAACTATGGTTTTATCAAACCTACGGCTACAACAGCACTCCCTCGACCTCAGATGACCCAACGACCCTCCCTTAAGTGTTTTGGAGATTCCTTTGTCAAGGAACGATCCCTAGATCGCTCCTTTGATCCGTAGTGATCTATCTTTGATATAAGTTATTATATACCTCCAATATTGAGTTTTCTTATATTTTTTTCCTTCCATTTATCTTTTCCATTCGATGGAGAATGATCTCTGTGTTTCTAAAGGAATTTTATTAGTTGTTTGTTGGTGCGGTTGTGATGCGGTGTCCTCCGGTGGATGCAATTGTTTCAGGAGAGGTAATTGTGATCAATTTTTTGACCTGTTCTAGTGAGAATAATGCCAAATAACTTTTGAGGTAGGGGATTCATTTCTTCTCTATTTATTTATGTGAAATTATAGAGTTTTCATGATTCAACACCTCGGATTGAAATGAATGACCTAATAATTATATGAACCAGATTAATGAAATTGGTATCAATCATGTAGAAATGTTGTTGTTTTATACTGTGATAAAAGTTTTCCTATTGATTTTCTAGATATTTGGATATATATGCCTTGATTTATTTATCATGTCGTTACTGATGAAAATTAGAAAAGAATGTATAATTAATTTGATAAAGGACAAAGAGGCATTTTTAATGATTTCAGTTATTATTGTTGTAATTTTATGAATATAAAATTGATGCATGTGGTCAGGTTTAATTTAATTTGTTGATAATCCTGAAGCATGTTGATGCTTATTGATAAAAGAGTTAAATGCATGCTAAATTAATTATTTAATTAATTTGGTGATAGCTTGTTACTTAGGATTCCCATAGTTGTAAACTATGAACAATGAATTGGTTAATTAAATATGGAATAAGAATAGGCTGAGTGATAATTTAATGCCTTGTAGGACCTAAGTTGCACGCTTTCTTTTAAAGGCTGATTGAATGTTATTTGGATCCATGAGAGCTCATTGTGTGTGAAGGAATAATTCCTTACTTTGAGTCTGCGATCCCTTTTTTATGTTTTTGCCTATTGGTTGTGAAGTGATCTGGATACGAGAATTGTGGTTGTTGGGGAAGGTAGTCTTGGATGTGACATTATCCTGAGATGGATGAGCATGGAGGGCTATTATGGTTGTGGGAGAAGGGAGGCCTGAATGTGACGTGAGCGTGGGATGACAGAGCATGGAGGGCTATTGTGGTATGTGGGGGAAGGGAGGCCCAGTGGTTATGGTAGAAGTTGATTCCTAGAGTAGAGAGATGCATTGATTTATGAATTTGGTTGTCGGGGAGGACATAGAGGATGATGAAACGGGTTGAATATGGGCTTAATCGTTGATGTGAAAGTGGTTACTATTGAATCCATTGTTTATTTATCTTATTTACTTTCCCTACCACTTGATGAAGATAGTCTTGAACCCTCCTACCAAAAGAGGTGTAGATGCATGGGGTATGCCACATGATTTCCATGTTTATATTATTGAGTATGGATAGATCTACACACATGCTATAGGTGGAAAAGACTCGATGGGTATATCATCTACTCACTCGGTTGATCCCATTTCATTTGGTAGCATTGAATTATTTTCTAGAATGACTGGAAATATGTAAAATTGTAATTTTGATAAATAAATGAATTAATTATGTTTAACCAATGGGGTTGGAGCTTTATAGGATGCAGTGCTGATGTTATTGTTTCCGAGGAGTCGTGAACTCTGTTGCGTTTTGACTAGTGGTCATGAAACTTTGTTGTGATGATAATGTAATGAAGTATGGGAAATAATAATTGTTAATTAATTTATAAAGAATTAATTAATTTAAAGTTAAACTAATAAATAGGGATAATGTAATTTAATATAGATATTTAAATTGATGCGTGCTTATTGGATATATAGTCAATGTAGTGCTAGCCGGGATTCTGAGAGACATTAGCTACAGTTGAATATAAGGATAGGTTTTTCCTAGAGCGCGGTTGTGAGCTATATTATATTCTATATTTTTTGTGTTTCTATATTCTACACCACCCTTTAAATTAGAAAAACTGGCACCCCGTGGATTTTGATCCTTGGGGGGTGTTTTCCCTAATATCCTCGTGGGGGATGGATGACTGACTACTGCCTTTAGCCCAGCTCCCTTCTCTTTTTAGTTAATTGTGATGGTATCCACAAAAGTTATTTTCCCTATATATATTTTTATATGGATGTAATGGATTGTGATTATTTCACACACCTATATTCTCGATATAGTTTCATATGGCCTACTATAGGTGTAACATTATAGGCTGTGATTGCTTGAGGATCCTTACTCGGTGTATGGGGTGTAATGGTTTGAGATATAATACCTGATGTATGATACATGATATGAGAACTGTGGTGGCTCTCAAAAACTACCAGGTTACTTTTAGTTGGGTGTTTGTGGTGGTGATTTACATGAGGTTCATGTTGTGGTGCTACACCCACATGTCTTCGAGATAGCCTTTTTAGAGAGAGTTTCTCAAGACATGCGATGTTGGGGAAAAGCAGCAAACCAGTGGGGAAGTGGTAGTTGGGTACACTTGATATTATATGTTATATTATATACTCTTGTATGTAAAACTTGGTGATAGTTTCCATGGTGAGGCTAGGAACACAGTATTCCTGTTTAGGTGATGAGTTAGTTTCACTAGTTGTTAACTATGCTTTAAAACACTTTTTTTTAATTATTCATGATAGGATTTAGAGAGGTTCCTATTGAGTATACTTTTTTACTCAGCCTACATTATATAAACTATTTTTTTGGTCACATGGAGTAGGTTGGAGATCATGCTAGTTATTAAAATCTTGTAATTTTTGTAAGAGATGTTTGGGCTTCATGGGTCAAAGTCCCCGTCAGGTTTTTACTATAGTTTTTTTGTCACATGAGGTTGATGTAACTATCATGTTTAATGCTAGAGTATATAGAATTTTGATGGATCTATTTTAGATGCAGTCATAGAAGACTGGTTGGACAAGGTTGAGATAGATTTCAGGTCGATCTATGCTCATAATGAGCACTAGGTATCATTGGTTGTGACGATGTTGTGTGGGGCAGTGAGGTAGTGGTGGTTCTTGATTCTTGGGGATCGTGAGGAGTCGATAGTCTTGTGGGAGATGTTTTGAGAGTAGTTCAGAGTAGAGTTTCATTCTACGACTATGATAGTGTCCAGTTTCTAGGAGCTTCATACCCTTCAACATGGGATCTCCAGTGTGTGATAGTAAGGGATATGTTCCCAAAAACATTTTCGATATGCTTTAAACCAATTTCCAGATGATGAGGTCAAGGAGAGGTATTTTGAGGAGGATTTACAACCAGCGATCTAGTGCCAATTAAACTTGTTTATGCTATGGAAATATCTCAAGGTTCTGGTGAGGGAAGAGGTCATCGAGAGAAAATTATCTAGAATAAGATCATCACAAGAGGGGAGTTGTCAGGATTCCTCAAAAATTAGAGCTGTGGTTTGGGGTTCATAGTTTTTAGGGCAGAAGAGTTTCCAATTAGTCAGTGGTTGGTCCCAAAACCTACTATATCATTTATTTAGGGGAGGAAGCTCTCAGGCCTATGATAATGGATCAATCACCTGTTTTTCTTAAGCATGTCGAGGACATATGTAGCGAGAGTTCTCGTCCTTTCTGAGTATTCATCATATTTCTGGTGTTATGCCTCATGTACCTTCATTGAGTCAGTTCTATCTAAGGTAGTAGCAATAGGTTGGATTAGTTTGGAGCAGTATAGAGATGATAGGGATGATATAGGACAACCCCCGGAGACTCCCCAACCTCAAATAATAGAGGGAGGTAGTGGAGGTGGTTTCCAGTAAGGTCAGAGAGATTGTGAAGCAGGTCGTGGTAAGTTTCATGCGTTAGTGTTTCCAGCACTAGGTGATCTAGATGTTGTTAAAAGTACTCTTTTATTGTTTTCAACATGGGTACATACTTAATTTGATTCAAGAGAGAATCACTGCATCATATAACCTACCATTTTCCTTATTTTGGGAATTTAGGTAGAGAGGCTTCTAGTGCCCTTGGTGTTGACTATGCTAGTTAGAGGTTAAGATGAGTTTTTTAAAGTATGTAGAGACTTTAAAATTCTACTGGGGAAACTCCACTCTATATGAGATTACCTATGTCTATGGATAAAAACATATGATTTCATCCTTGACATGGATTGGTTGTTTTCATTGTAGGATATTTTGGATTGGTTTAGGAGGTAGGTGGTGTTCTTTGATGTAGATGGAGAGCCTGGAGTGATTTTTGGTGAGTGAGACCCTCAGATGGCTCAAAGGCATGTTTCGACCTTGTCATCCTTGATGGATGATCTGATGTTTTATTTTTTGTTGGTTCATCAATTGACACTGCCTAGGGTCATTGAAGTGTACCCTAATGTCTTTCTAGAAGAGGTAGTAGCATTACCCCCTCAAAGATAGATCACATTTAGGATCGATCTACATAAAAGAATGTCGCTGATCTCAATATCTCCATATAGGATGGAACCATATGAGTTTTGAGAGCTATTAATACTACTTGATGGTCTATTATAGTGTGGTTTTGTTCGTCCAAGTGTTTCACCACGGGGTGAACTATTTTGGTTGGTGAAGAAGGCTGATGGAAATTTCTGGTTGTGTATCGATTATTGTCTCTTGAACTAGGTGACAATAAAGATCCATTGTCTTCTTCCATTGATTGATGATTAATTTGATGAAATGAAGTGTGAATGTTGGTTCTCAAATATTTATTTGTGTTTATGATGTCATTAGATTCATGGGAAGGATAAGGATATCCTGAAGACTTCTTTCCATTGTTGTCATGGGCATTACGAGCATGTTTTGATGACGTTCAGTGTGACAAATGATCTAGATATGTTCATGGGTTTAATGAATGTTGTGATATGTGAGTTCCTGGATAAGTTCTTTGTGACCTTAATCAATGAAATCCTTATGTACTCCATGTATAAGGAGGAGCATGTAGAGTATCTGCAAACCATTGTGGGAGTTCTTCATCGACATCAGTTCTTTATGATGTTTTCGAAATGTGAGTTTTTGGATCAAGAAGTATATTTCTTTGGGAATGTTGATTCTCAAAAAGGTGTAGCTACAGATCTGTCAAAGGTTGAATCAGTTGTGTCTGGGGAATCCCCCAAGATATTGGTAGAGCTGTGAAGCTTCCTTGGTCTTACAGGCTATTACTGGAGGTTCGTAGCCCATTTCTCTTAGGTTGCGACTACGATGAAAACATTAATGGAAAATGATCCAACTTTCATGTGGACTGATCAGTGTCAAGGATCTTTTGATTATATAAAGGAGAAGTTGGTCAGCACTCCAGTTCATTTTCTGCCAACATAAGGTGTTTAGTTTGATGTTTTCTATGATGTTTCACGTCTTGGGTAAGGTTGTGTTCTGATTCTGTTGAGGTCGGTTTTTTCTTATGGGTCTCATCAGTTACGTCCCCATGAGCATAAATATACCACCAACAATCTTAAGATGGAAGCAATGGTTTTTTCCTTGAATTTATGGGTACATTAACTCATCATCAATCATTTTGTGGTTTTCACTGATCATAAAAGATAGAAGTGTGTTTCCTCCCAGTATGACTTGAACCTGCGCCAGTGTCTGTGGATGGAGTTCTTATAGGATTACGACTTTGAGATTTCGTAAACACATGGTTATGGAATTTTTTTAGTCAATGTGTTGATAAGGAAGTAACATAGTGATAAATTGCATGAATCATGTGATTCCTAAAGAGAAATGGAACAATATTCATTATTGCATCTCGATATAGGATTATTTGGGTGTATAGGTTTTCTTTTTCAGATGATGGTGCAGTCATCACTTGAGTAGTAGGTGGAGGAATCCCTATTAGGGGAACTAGAAGTGGAGGTCTGGAGAGACTCAGTTGTTTTTGGTGAAGCCCCTAATGGATGGTTTGTAGATGAAAACACCAAGTGTGGTTTCAAGGAAGTATTTTTGTTTCTTTGGTGATGCATGAGAAAGTTCTCAGAGAGTTCCATAGTTCACCTTTAGTGGTACATCCTGGAATGACCAAGATGTACCGATATTTATAGAGTATATTTTGTTTTATTGGGTTTAAGAATGCAATTGGGGAGTTTGTGTCTTGATGTTTGGTCTTCTATAAGGTGAAGGTTGATCACTGTTCCCAGTGGGTTTCTCTAGCCTTTAGATCTACACACTTCAAACAAGTCATATCGACCTCCAATAGATGTAATCAACACTAAGGTCACTAGAATCCTGTCTACCTCAAGTCCCAATGTATGGAATAGAGCAAGTGATATAAAGGACTGTGCCTCTCCTAAACCAAATAAGGAATGAACCCATGTAGAAAACAATAAAATTATACCTTGAAAGATATTCGGCTCTCCAGGTGCTGGTAATGATAATGCATGAATATAACCATGACCAGATCTACTGCCTCCCTTCCCTTGATGATGACCACCTCTATGACCACACTCTACTCTCGGGGGACAAGGAGAGTCACAAGGCTTTCCTCTGCCTACCCCATATTCTCTTTGCTGATCCAAAGCTGGTTCAACCTACTGATTCTTCCTCTGTTGTAACTGCCCCAAAGGACGAACCTGAAGCGGAACACCTAACACACGCTAGATTCGTAGAAAGTTCAGGAACTCTCACTACAGATCACCTCATCCTCTATAAGTAAAAAAAATGCATGATCCCTTAGAATAGGCCTGAGAACCGCTTCCCCCTAGATAAATGAGACATTGGTGGCTAGGACCTACCCCCGGTTGATCGGAAACTCTAATGCCCTGAAAACCAGGAACCCCAGAACACAGCTATATTTAATGAGGAATCCCAACAACTAACCTCCAATGATGATCCAGTTCTGTCTAATGTCCTCTCAATAACCTCTTTAATTTCAAACACCTTGAGATATGTAGATTGTAGAAACAATGTGACGAATCACTATATATCTGTATGAAAAACCTCCTCAAAATACCATTCCATGGAATCCTCATTCGGAAATAGGTCCAAAGAATAATATTGAAGGTTACTGAAATGGATCTTGTACTCTTTCACACTAGAGATCCCCAACCAATGTGTAAGCAGCTCCTAGCGACTAGCCACCTTCATGGTTTAAGAAAGAAACTATGCTCTAAACTACTCTTAAAACATCTCCAATGAGACTAATGACTAGTTGTTATCCATGAGAAACAAGAACCACTGCTTCATCACTTCCACAATCATCATTTTCACAACCAACAGTATCCATAACTCCTTCTGAGAACGAATCAAACTAAAAGCTATCTCAACCTCCTCCAACCAGTCTTCTGTAACTGTTACTGAAACATAGCCCTCACACTTCTCCAAACATTGGCACTAAAAATCTCAAAGTGTCTTTCTCCAAGTTTTTTTCATTATCCTCTACTATGTGGTGATCTACTAGCACAAAACACTGAAAATCATCCATGCGAACCTAATGAGGAAATCAACCTAGAGCCATACCTGAAAAAGAAAAAACATTTAAATCGCTTAATCATGTAATATGGATGACATTATCATTGCATATTTTTTTTATTTTATTCATTTTCATTTAACCTATACCATTATCTACCCATTCAAACACTTGCACAAAGAAGAATGATGCAAAATCCTTTTCCTAGGTCTCTAACCTTCAAAAAATATCACCTCATTTAATAGCAACTATATACTTAAAGGTCTAATCATTAGATCACAAGGAACCCTAAATACCTGTTTCTTAGACAATATCCAATGGTTAAATGACATTATAAACTTGACTAACATCATTTACCTACCAATTCATGCAATCTCACCTACGCATAACTCCAAACTCCATCATATCCCTCAATTAAAACTCTGATACCACTATGTCATGAACCCCACTCACAAAGCGTACCCCTCCTAGATTGAAAATGTGAGAAGAGAGATAATGACCGTAGAGTCCCACCTCCAGTAGGCCTCAAGTTGGCAACTAGCCCTGAGAATATAGTAAACACACCGATGAGAGGCATTAAACTCAAAGAGAACACATGTGAAAGAGATAAATAAGACAAAAACAGACCAACATCGGCTTAGACTACAATATAACTAAAATTCCAAGTACACATACTTAATATCATGAAAGAACTACACACTTTGAAATAGAAATTACAAGTACCAAAGTATGTAAAATGACAGTGACCATGAAGCCCAAAACTCTTGAAAAACCCCCAATATAGTAGTAACATGAGTGACCTCCAACCTACTCCAAGTGATCTAAAAAATAGTGTATATAGAATTGAGTGATTATAAAATTATACTCCGTAAGATCCTCCCTAGAGCCTCTTGTGAAAAAATAAGGAATGAATGCTAATGAATAGTGAACCAAAATTGATACAAAATCATCACCTAAAAAGCCATACTATGTTCCAAGCCTTACCATGGCTACTCTCACAAAGTATCACATATAAGAGTATATAATATAATAACGAATATCAAGAGTGCCCAACTACCACTTCCCTACTGTTTTTCTACTTTTCCCCAAAATCACAGGTCTTGGTGATCTCTCTCTAAAAATGTTTCCTCGCAGATTGTTGGGTGAAGCAGCAGAACACACACCTCATGTGTCAATATGAACCTCATGCATCACACCACCACATCCATGTAACAAAAGTAACCATATAGTTTACGGGATCCACCATAGCTCGCATAACATGTATCATACGTTGGGTATTATACCTCAAGCCATCACAACCCATACACTAAGTAAGGCTCCTCAAGCCATCAGAGTCTATACCCGTTACACCTAAAATAGTCCATAAGAAACTATATCAAAAATATTTGTGTGTGAAAACTCACAATCTATTACAGCCCTCCACACACATATATGGGGTAAAATAACCACTGTGCGTACTAGCACAAGTTACTACCAATGGAAGAGATAAGGGCCAAATGTGGTAGTCGGCCATCCATCCTCTTATTGGGATATTGGGGAACACCCATAGGGATCAGAATCCCTAGGGTGTCAGTAGGCCTAACTAATAGGGTAGAGTAGCGTATCAAAATAGAAAGAGTATAGGATATAATATAAATCACAACCATACTTTGGGAACAACCTAGTCTCAGACTCATATGTAACTAATTTCTCTTGGACTCCTGTTCGTCACTACTATGACTTGATATCCTATAAGAATACAACCTTTTAAAGAGGAGAATTAAGTTAATTTAACCCTTTTTATTAATTTCCATTTATTTAAATTAATTATTTTACCATTAATTAACCATTATCCTTTCCATATAACATTCTATTAACATCAAAACCAATTTCGATACCCTCCCGGAATAATCAAACCAAATCCATAACTCCTTAGAAACATAACCTTAGCATTACATCCCATAAAGCTCCAACCACATGGGTTAAACATTTATTCATTTAGTAACAACAATATCACATTCCATATTCCTAGGCATTCTAAAAAAGAATTCTAAGCTACCAAATTCAAGGGGCTCAACATGTCCTGTAGATGACCTACATGTTGAGTCTTTGACACGTATATCAGGAGCGTAGACCCATCCATCCTAGATAAGATAAAAACATAGAGAACATGGATTACCCCATGTGTATTTGCCTTTTTTGGAAGGATGGTAATAAAGTCGGTCTACCTCAAGTAGTGGGGAATGTAAATAAGATAAACAATCCACATATTCAATAGCAGCCACATTCACATCAATTGGTAAGCCCAGCTTCAACCAGTTCCATCATCCCTAATGTCCTCCCCGACACCCACATGCATAAACCGATGTATCTCACGACTATAGGTGTCAACTTATACAAAAAAACAGGTCCTCCATACACCCATATCCCATAATAACCCTTCAGGCTCAGCCATCGCATGCTCATGTCAAATCTGGGCCTTCCTTCCCCCACAACCGTAAGTCTCACATCCATAGAACATCATTAGAAGTATGAACAAATAACAACATGCTCTTGATCCTAAAACAAGGCATACAACCTTCACATTCAATTATCCATCTTAGGTCCAAAGAACAATACTCTTAGCCTTTACAAGAAATTGGGGAACTCAAGATTGATAAAGGCATTAAATTTATCACACAATATGTTCTTATTTAAACATGAATTAACTAATTTATACTTCCTAGGTTCAAACTATGGGATTCCTAAGAAACAAGATATCACAATCTATCACCACATTAATTAAATAAATTAATATAACATGCCTTTAACACTTTTATCAATAATCATCAACATGATTCTGGTTCATCAACCAATTCAATTAAATATGCTCTCTTGAATCAATTTGATCATCATCAAATTACATTAATAACCAGATTCATTAAACATTTATCTTTATATTTTATCCAATTAAAAATCAATTAATTCCAAACTTATGTTATTTAAAAATGTCCATCAAGATAAATATGCTAATCAAGTAAGGCATAAATATTATACTATCTAGTAAATCAAGAGGAAACCCATTATCACGATAGAAAAAAACATCATCATTATGAGATCGATACCAATTTCTTTAATCAGGTTCATATAATTTTTAGTTTAATTTCATTATGATCCAAAGGGATAAAGAAAGCTAGATCTTCTATTTCACATAATTAAACAGAGAAGCATCGAATCCAAAACCTCAAAAGGTCATTGACGATTTTTGCACGAGAATAAATCAAAGCAATAGATCACGATCACCTCTCCCGCAACAACTACATCCACCCAAAGATTCCACGACACAACCACACCAAGAAACAACCAAAAAAAATCTATTAGAAACATGGAGATCATGCACCATCACATTTCACAGGGAAACATAAGTAAAAAGATCAAATAAACATCAATAACATAAGTAAATCACACCTTATGTGAAAGAATGATCCCTACTGATCGAAGGAGGGAACTAAGGATCATTCCTTGACGAAGGAATCTCTAAAATGATGAATAAAGGGTTGTTGGGTCGCCTGGGGTTGAGGGAGATCCGCCTCTAGTAATTATTACTAATTATAACTAATTATTACTAACTATTACTAGTTATTACTAATTATTGCTATTTATTACTAATAATTAATAATTATTTCCAATTATTTTCATTTATTAATATTTATTACTAATTATTTCTATTTATTATTAATTACTACTAATTATTACTAATTATTTCTAATTATTCTTATTTATTACTAAATAATAGTGTTAGTTACTAATTAATGCTAATTGTTACTAATTATTAACAATTATTACTAATTATTACTAATTATTCATATGTATTTGTAATTATTCATATTTATTACTATTCATTACTAATTATTACTATTTACTACTATTTACTACTAATTGTTTTAAATTATTACTAACTATTCTTATTTATTACTCTTTATTACTAATTATTACTAATTGTCACTAATAAGTTCTAATTATTACTAATTATTACTAATTATAACTAATTATTAAGAATTATTACCAATTATTACTAATTATAACTAATTACTACTAATTATTACCAATTATTACTAATTATTACTAACTATTAAAATTTATTCATATTTGTTCATATTTTGTTATATATTTATTACTACTTATTTCTAATTATTACTAATTATTTGTATTTATTTCTAATTATTTCTAATTGTTATTATTTATTACTAATTATTTCTAATTATTACTAAATATTGACAATTATAACTAATTATTTCTAATTATTACTAATTATTTCTAGTTAAAACTAATTATTCATATTTATTACTAATTATTTATAATTAACCATATTTATTACTATTTATTTGTATTTATTACCAATTATTACTAATTATTACTAATTATTCATATTTATTACTAATTATTACTAATTATTACTGTTTATTCAAATTTATTACAGTTTATTATTTTTTATTACTAATTATTTATAATTATAAGTAATTACTACTAATTACTACTAATTACTAATAATTACTTCTAATTACTTATATTTATTCATATTTATTACTATTTATCACTATTGATTACTAATTATTACTAATTATTAATAATTATTACTAATTATTACTAATTATTAATAATTATTACTAATTATTAATAATTATTTCCAATTATTACTATTTATTAATATTTATTACTAATTAATCCAAATTATTCTTAATTATTACTAATCATTACTAATTATTACACTATTTATTCCTAATTATTCCTATTAATTCATAATAGTTCCTAATTATTCCTAAATATTCCTATTTATTCCTATTTATTCTTATTTAGTCTTATTTATTCCAAATTATTCCTATTTATAACTATTTATTCCTAATTATTCCTAATTATTCTTAATTAATCCAAATTATTCCTAATTATTCATAATTATTCCAAATTATTAATAATTATTACTAATTATTACTAATTATTCTTAACTATTCATAATTATTACTAATTATTATTAATCATTACTAATTATTCCTAACTATTCCAAATTATTACTAATTGTTTCTAATTCTTACTAGTTATTACAAATTAATAATATTTATTACTCTCGATTATTCTATTTATTACTAATTATTACTACCGATTACTGATTAATTCTAATTATTACTAATTATTAACTAATTATTATTAGTTATTACAAATTATAACTAATTATTAGAAATTATTAATAATAATTACAAAAATATTACAAATTATTACAAATTATTCATATTTATTACTAATTATGACTAATTATTCAAATTTATTACTAATTATTACAATTTATTACTAATTACCATTAATTATTACTTATTACAGCTAATTATTACTAATTTTTACTAACTTATAATAGTTACCGCTAATTGTTACTAATTATTTCTAATTATCACTAATTATTACTAATTATTACTAATTATTACTAATTATCGCTAATTATTACTATTTATCACTAATTATTACTATGTATGAATAAGTATTAATAATTATTAATAATTTTTCTAATTAAAACAAATTACTAGTAAATAATTATAATTAATATAATAACTATTAATTAATAATAATTAATACTAGTCACACGTAATTATTTGTCATACTAAATAATGAAAAAGAAAATGATCTAATTATAATGTAATTTAATTGCAGCTAATTAAAAATAATTATAACAAATATAAAATAAAATGAACAAACTTAAAAAGAAAAAAAGATAAATATCATAAAACTGAATCTTTTGAAGGATGTAACAATTTAATATTGATTTGATGTAGAATCTTAAACATTGAAAAAATTTGAGAGGGAAAATGTAATTAGAGAGGGAGAGAGGGGTAGAGAAAGGAGTGGAATGAAAAAAAAATTAGATGGGAGTATATATAGGTTAGAGTATTTGCGATGGGAGGCCCGTCACAAATAGTATTATTTGCGAAAAATACTTTCACAAATGCAAACCCTCTTATTAATTAGGGGTGGTGGTTAAAATGTTATTTGCGACGAGAACCATCGCAAATACCCACCTAACGATATACTATTTGTGACGGGAGATAAACCCCGTCAGAAATACTAAAAAAAGTCGATGGGTATTTACGACGGGTACAAAAACCGATCTCAAATACCCTTCCTGTGGTTTGGTGGGAAACCCTTGCCAATCCTTTTGCGACGGGAACCCAATTGCCATCGTATATAGTCCTTCCCGACCAACTTTTGGTGACAGGACCCCTCCCCATCACAAATAGGCCATCGTAAATATTCCCTTTTCCAGTAGGGTGGGAATATCTTTCTTCTTCACCTATTATTGACGATATCCTGACCAAAGGTCCACCAAAGAGAAATATTGAGCACCCCATGGTGAATTGAACTAGTCATCTATCCATGAAACGGGATACGTGTTCAATATCTTGATTTTATTGAGTTCATGATAATCAATACAGAGGCCCATTGACGCATCATTATTTTCGATAAAGAGGTCCAACACACCCCATGGTGAAGCACTCGAGTGTATAAAACTCCTTTTCAGATTATCTTGTAACTATTTTTTCAGTTTTTTCAACTCAAAAGTGTCTAATTTTTAAGGAGTGTTGGACATGGGTAGATATCTAGGTATACATTTGATTGAGAACTCAACCTCTCATCCATGGGGAATACCAGACAACTCTTTGGTTAATATATCAGTTTAATCCCTCAAAATGGGAATGTCTTCAAGTATTATTCTCTCTTTTTTTCACAATCATTTAGGATAGATATTCTTGTCCATAATTCAACAATATCCACACTAGAGCATACAATTCCATGGGATATTCATCATTCTCCATAAACATAAATAGAATCATAAGATGACTTGGAATGTGAAGAGTGATCACCTTCTATCGACAGCTGATGTTGGATTTATATTAGGAAAACTAATTAATGACCAATATAGTATAAAACTTAACTAAAGGGCGTAAGATTATATTTTTAGTCCAAAAATATTAACTAGGGAGGATCTATATACTTGGGATGCAATAATTTATCCATTTTCTATTCTCACAGATTGATCAACCACCATGTTTTGAGATGGTGTTTGAATAGTTATACTAAATCTGAAAGATATGATAGAATGAATCAAAACTGAATCAAAATGCCTGATTGATATTTTGTAATGAATAACCAGTATACTTATCACTACATCATTTTAGGGATCCACCTCAGTAGTAGTGATAACATATTCTCTTCTTTTCTCTCTAGGCATTAGAGGATGTTTTTATTGATTGTCTCTCACAACCCTTGGCTGAGGGAATTGGATTAAATTTTGACCATGTTCCTTATAGTTGAAACATTGTAGCATAGGATGAGGGTTGACCTTAACCTTAATTTCCTTTGTTGTATTAGGGGGATTCTTCATATCCTTTTAACATCAATTATTATGATTCCCCTCTTTTCCACATTTGAATCAACTTCTTATTCCTTTGAGATAGTTTCTAGGGTGATTCTACCCACACCATTGCCATGTCTAATGTTGAGGTTTCTTTCATTTATGAGATTTAATTGTTTATTCAATCTATGAAAACTCATTTTTACACTTTTTATCTCTAGTACTACACGACCACTTAAAATCACTGATCTCCATATCAACATCGAGGTATCAACAAACAATCTATTCATAGCTGTCAAAGTTCCAAATCACTAATGCTTCTTGTAGACTCATATTTATCCCACTAAAGAAATGGTCCACCTTATTATCATTGTTGATGGAAAATCCAGCATACCATGAACTCCTTGTCGAGTTTTCCTCATATTCCTCAATAGACTCAACTTCAATTTTCTTCATTCTGAGGAACTCCATTTATATTTTAAGATGGAGTGTTGGGGGAAAATATTCATTGAAAAATATTTTCTTGAATTTTTTCCATTCCATAGAATCTATTTCCACTTTGGAATTCATGTTCCTGTTCAGCGTCTGCCACTAATAGGATTCCCATTATATGGGATAAATTTCCAACATAAATTTCTATTTTTCAAAGAATTAGAGGACATGTAATATTTTATCATCAGAGTTACTCCATTGTTCCAAGATGAGGGTATCAAAATTCCCACTAATTATAAGAGGCCATTATCTCATAAAAGACACAAATGCACCTTCTTATTTCATAAGAGAAGGAGGGAGTTCCACATGATTCATGTTATTATTCATAACGCGATCCAATTGAGATATTAAATCCATGAAGCTTTTTAGTCCCGTATCATATAAGGTTAGGCATAACATTGTGGAAATAATCACATTATCTATCTTGTTGTTTTTTGGAATATTTTCTCTTATTTCCCATGATTAACTAAAAAAATATGAGAATGCATTAACTAATAACCATACAAAAGGGAAAATTATAATCTTATGAGTTATAAATTATAAATGATAAGTATATCTTAAATTTTGAGTCTCTAGTTTTAAATCTAGGTTATCCATGGTAATGTTTCCAATTAGGTTTTCTAACCTATCAATTTGTTTTAGCCCTTCACAATGTCTCATAAAGAGTTTTTGAATTTCAAAATAATATCCACTGGAAGTGTCAAACCAGGTGTGAAATAAAGCCTATTTGTCATGCACAAGGTGATAACTAAATAAATGCCCATTGTGACCTTTTTATGGTTATTTACTCTAGGAACAACTATTCTAGAGCACATCCACTTGAGTTATATAGACTTGGATGTAATTTCATGGAAGCCACTTACTCTATACATCCCCAAAATTACAGGATATTTTCCTATACTTAGACTTATTCCTAGTGTTCTTAATAAAGTAGTATCATCCTAATCCAAAAAATAAAACCATGATATCATACCAATAATAGTGATCCATGAATTTTTACATATATTATTACATGATTATTAACATTAATATCCATTAATACAAATCAGGGGAAAAAAGTCCTAGAATATTTGGAAGACTAGGTACATAAAACATCAACATGAAAATAAAGAATATTTATTTTAATATCCATAATGATCTTCTAAATTCATTTGAGCTCCTAAAACTACATGAGATAATCTTGGAAATACATGGATAAAATGGGTGAGCAAAAAATATCAGTAAGGGAATAAACATGATAATAAAACATAACACTTGAGTCCAAGGTATAACATGATATCATAAAAAAGAAGTCTCATGGGTAATAACATGATATCATGTTATAAATAACTTAGTATCACAATATCATAGAAAAAATAGGAAATGTGGTGGCAACACCAAACATGACATAATAAAATGTCTAGGATAACTTCTAAGACAACATCATATGGTGGGTAGAGTCCCATAGTGGATTAGGTTTACTCAGTAATCCCTTACAAAATGTCTCATGAGGAAAAATCCTTACCAAATGAATCATAAAAATATATTGGAACACACATAATAACATGTTAATAATTGTTTTTTACACAAAATGGAATCAATTATAAGTTATAATCATAATAATTACACATGGAATGAAATGGGTAGCATAATCAATACTGGTATCATAATCAAAGAAAATTTCATAATGAAGGCATTTTAGAAATGAACATAAGGCATGTATTACCACATAAATAGTGGTAATAATAAGACAGGTATATATTTTATATAGATATATATATTATATATATGAATTTTATAAATTTAAATATAGATATAAAGTGAGAATTAGAGAGAAAGGTCACAACCCAAAGAAAAGGGTTGTTTAGAGAGACCCCTTACCTCGAACCAACTAATCACATGAATTCCCTATATTATTAAATAATAAAATTAGGTTAATTATTTATTTAATAAATTACCATTTTCAAGTTTATTATTACTTTTATTTTATTTATTACCATGTCATATTCAATTATTTAATCAATTAATTTCACATTGGACATTTTGATGATATTTAGCTTATGTGTCCAAAAAATATTTAGTAGGTTGAAATTGTCATTGAGGTCATTATTTCTTCATCTCCAGAGTAATAATAGGGAAATAAACACTATATTTATACATCAATTATACTTCTAAAATTAACCATGAAATATTTTTATTAAAAATGCACTAAGTTACAATCATGAAGATGGTAGGTCGTACGTATGTATTAGTAATGTTTCCATTTTTCAACCATTATTATGGAGTGAATGTAAGAATTATTTTATATCTATATAATTATTATTATATCATTAATATAATATAATTACTTTAAATACACTTATATCTACAATCCATTTTATGGGTTAGTAATAAAGGAATCACATCACTTCGTGATTGTGGTAATCCACATGTACAAACAAACAATGTCATCGTTTTTTTAATTAAGGGGACTATTTGAAAATAGATGATCTATTAAATTTTCAGAATTATAAATATTTAATGTATAATATATATATATATATATATATATTAAATCCATCATTATATTCAACCTTGAGAGATAGTGATGGAAAATGAATTACATCAATTCGTGAGGTGGTAGTCTACCGCACACAAGAATGATGGTTTCATATCACTTTTGACGGAAGAAGAGAAGAATATATTCAATGAAATAAAAACAAAAATATATAAGTAGAAAAAATATAATTGTGTTATTATTTCATCATGTTTGAATATGTTTTAAATGAGATTAAATAAGAAATAAAATGAAAACGTTTGGTTAAGAATCATTCATCTTCTTTAGATGACCTATGAATGATTACTCAAAAATCCTTCCTAGGATTGTTTTATGATAAAAAAGGCCTATAAGAAATGTGACAGGACGTGAGGAAGATAATTGTTTAGGTTTTGGTTGAAATAAACATTCTTTGAAGTGTGATCAAAATAGGAGAGTTATTTATGTACCTAGTGGAATTCTACTCAGATTGGCTGAAATAAACTTTCTTTGTGTCAGTAACATCTCATATGGAGTTTTCTTTTATAAGTACCTAGTGTAATTCTACTCATATGGGATGAAATATATAGGAATTGTTTTCTTATGTAATGTTATGTGGATCTATTGTGAGATTATCATGATGATGGAATAATGCACATGCATAGAAGGTGCAGTGAACTTGGTGTGTTAGGGTGGGCATTTGGTTCCTAAGTGATGGACCCCCTCTTGGTTTTTTGTATTGTTTAGATATATAAAGGGACAATGAAAACCTATATGATATTTTACCATATATCTTGTAATGTAGTTATACATAAAAAACCATGTCTATATATTTTCCTTGATACAAATCATCAAGGATGATGCTTTTGGATATGGAAAGTATCAAATGGGGAGATGTGATCCTATAGGGTGCAGTCTCAAGTGAAAATTCTTAGAGAGGATGGGTGACCTAGTTGTGAGAAATGGTTTCAGTCAGGTCAATTCCATAGTTTGAGATGGGATCATGGGTGGTATCCTATGATATGTGGTATTAATATGATATTTGATAGGTATGGCTAGGTGAGAGACGTAGAGACTCTTAGTATTGACAAAAACCTTAGCAGGTTAGTGGTTTACAATGTTAGATGGTAACCCATGAGATTGGTTATCCTAGGTTTGACGGTTTCCTTAAAGAAAAAAAATCATAGGTAGGTGGTTCAATGTATGTGAAAGATATACGAGAGGTGATCAATATTTGTGACATAGGAAAGGAAATGCCTTTGGTTTATGGGGAATCATTTAGAGTGCTTGGGTATCAAGAATAGTTTCAGAAAGAAAGACTATTTGGGTTCCTAATCCTACAGACTAGTGGGTGTGGATTTGAAGGTAGGACCATTGTGATGTCTTTCCCTAATTATTTAAGTTCACATTTAGTACTACGGTTGGAGTGTGGATGGTCACTTGGGACCAAAAGGATGACACATGGTTCATAGGAATGTGGTTTAAACAAACATTACTTTGTACAAGGATGAGAACATATACTGATAGGGATGCTGCAAGTTGGGTGGTTGTGTGGGTTGACATGGCATTGGTTGAATGACTGATTTTAAAGATAATTTTGATGTTGGATCCTTGTACGATGAGACTGGCATGCAATGAATCATGGTCAACATGACCTTGGTGTAGTGAAACTCATAAAGGTATGATTCAGGTGTGGGAATATATGATGGCCATGATCAGGATGAGGGATGATAGCCATTTATGAGATACTTGTGAGAATGTTAAATTATGGTTTTGAGTTACTACTTGATATTCCCCTAATCATTATATGGGATATGAGTATTGATCAAGGGATGTTGAATGGTTGAAATGAGGTTGGAAATTAACACACATCATTATAGAGGCATGGGGTCAGGGGTTGTAGGAATGTAAGTGTGGATTGGGAGGAATGATACATGGGTGCGATTAAAACTTGTTGAAGTGATGCCCGAGGAGAGGTTTTAGAATGGATACCCACGGTTGTGGGGAAAATTTATGATCACCATGGATTATGTTCCCTTGGTTTGGGAATGATCAATGAATTGGTATGAAAAATGGTTCTCGTAAATGATCAGGTTTTTTCCATACAAATTTTTTGGTCTGATGATGGATGGGGCATAGGTTGTGGTTACTATGATCTTGTTTTATTTGTGTAATGAAAAGTATTCTCCTAATGTGGGGAGTGGGACACCGACCATGACCTTAATAACCTCATGTGAGAAGGTTTGTGGGAGTTGTACTAGTCATTGGATGATCATTTTAAATTTTTTATAATGTTGGATAAATGGACCCGAGTTCTACTGGTTTCCTCAGTTAATTCCAAGTGAAAGTCTGACTATGTAAATTAGGTGGATATCGATATTGGGCATCAGGTCCGCGATGGATTATGGCAATCATGATTTGTTGGATTAGGAAAACATCAATTATTTTTGTTATATCAATACGAATAATTGACCAATTGAAGATAAAACAATGGAACTTTACAAGAAGTTGGGTATTTACTTTAAGGGGTGCGTACAAGTTAGTCACATGATGCCTATATGGATAAAGGAATCATGATCATGTTTTAGTGACATTTGAATAGTTGGAGTTGAGTGTTCTTCATGAAAGTTGTCCAGAGGTGGGTCGTATTATGTTATATCATACAATTAGATATGGTTAGTGAGTAACCTCATTATGAACATCATTGGCGATATGACATGAATGGGTTTGGAACTGGATGAGGCCTTTTTAGGAATGTTGGACTTGCTCATATTGTAAATAGAAAACTAAGATACCCTTTTTGACTTGGAATCCAATAAAGAGAATGAGTAATAGTGTTTATATTATTTTATCATGTATGAATGAGTGTGGTGAGTTTGTTACTGTGTTTGGAATATCCTTGGAATGTGGGATGCATGTTTTGGTAGGAAATTCCAACAGTGGAGGAACTGTATCTTAGAATTTTCCATTGTAATCAAGAACCCATAGAGGGGGAAACCATTGGCTCGATGGTAAATTGGAACATAAAATGAGCATGATTCATGGTATATGGTTCTAGGTAATTACCATATTGGTATTTTGAAGTGTTAATGTTATCTTTAGATAAATTTTAGTGATTTTAGCAACATGGTCTTGAGAAAACACTTTAGAATCTTGTTTGGTGTTCTGAGGTGGGAAACTATCGTTTGAGTGTGAATTCATGACCGAGGTAGGTCGAGACATGTGTTTGGATGTAAACCATGTATTCTATTATGGATGAAAATTATTAAGGGGGGATATTGTAAAAACCCATGTCCATATGAATTGTAAACTTCAGAATGAATTTGAATTTAAAATTAATGGAAGGGTCAAATTTTGATCAGATATTTGGTATAGAATTACAAGAGTTGGAATGCCTCAAAGTGATGATTTAGGACATGGAATGACACTGGAGATGTATCTCGATTTTTTAGATGGGACATAAGAGATTTGGGTAAATTTCATAGTTTTTGTGGAACTTCTTCATGGGAGCATAGTTTGGGCTTCTTCGTTTAGGGGAAATCATACGACACCTCGAACCTCAATGAACTTTCAGTTCAATTTTTAGAGAGAATTGTTTTCTATCGTGGTTGGTACATAATTTTAGGGAAGATATGTGAATTATAGGGTAAATCATGAAAGGTTACATAGGGGTTTTGGAACCACCTAGACGGTTCGGTAAAGCATGTCACCAAACCATATGAGGAGAACATCTTCAGGTAATGCCAACTACATGGTTGGTGCACAGTTTGAAAAAATGTGCAGCCAAAAAATGAATCTCATTAAATATGGAAAATTATAATTTTAACCTCAGGAATTATTAAAAGGGGATCACCCTCTTTTAATATTATTTTAGCCACATGAACTAGGGGTTATCCCCTTCTCCTTTTTCCTCCCCTATAATTTGGGGTTCCTTTCAAGAGGGTTTTATGGTGTTTGAAGTTATGGATTTGACTCAATTGGTATCCATTTACCCTCTCCTTTTTCCCATTAAAATTTTTGTTTCCGATTTTTTAGATTTTATTCTAATTCCAAAAAATCATGGTGGAATTGGCTGAGCACAATGGGACTTCCACTCTGCATAAAAAGAGGGTGACCCAAGATGTAATTTTCACATGGTAACATATCAATTCAATCGAGATAAATTACACCGTCAATTTATTTTGTGTTTTTGATTAAAAATTAAATTGTAATTCATATAGAATTGGAAATTTTTATTGGGTTTTCACTCATTGTAGTTCTAGAAATGTGATATGGACCCTCAAGGTGTCATTGGGTGTAGTTCTAGTGTTGTGTGGTGACCTAGTGAGTTTTCGTTGATTATTACATTGTAAAATTAAATTAATTATGTAGTTATAAATGTTATAAAAAATTAATTTGTGATTTTTTTCATGGAATTAGGGGATTAAGTTTTTGATATAGGACTGGTTGGTCTAGGATGAGGTTAAAAATGCTTGGATTGGTCTAGTAGCTGATGTCAGCCATTGGTGAAAAATTAGAAAATATTTGGTAAAAGGTAGGTGGTCTCACATACTTTCCCTATGACATTCATGTTTATTTATATTGCATGTGGATTATTGGGAAAACCACTAAGGGGGACTCCATTGGTCAATTTAGTTATATTTAATGTTTTAATTAAATTTAAATATCAAATTAAAATTTATGAGCACCAAGGGTTACAAACAACCCATGTGCGCTAGCTTGATGCCTCAACCACCGATCCATGAGGTTGATACCTTTGTGATATTGGGTGGCATAGAAACCTCAAGAGAGGAGGTTTTGGGCTATATGAGATCCATTATCCCATTTATATGTTCCTTGATACACCACTAATCTGGAGGTAAGAGTGAGGCTAGAGATCATGGGCCTCGCAGGCCATACATGACCTCCTTTTTGGACATTGATCCATTTAGAATCATTAAGGTGAGGATATGATTAGTTAACCTCTCTTATCTGATGTGAATGGTCCTTGGTGTATATAAATTATGTATACCGATACTAGATTGGTTGAGCATACAAAACTAGAGTTACCTTGAGGATCGTGAAAGGCAATGGGATATATCATGTCCATTTCCTTATAGAAAGACCACATGTATCTAGAAAGGCCATGATACCCTGATGATGATGATATTAAGGGACCCAACATCCAAGAGTGATGAGTGTTGACCCAAAGCCATTGCAAAGACCGATGACCCATGTTATGATGCCTCTACTGTAATGAGACTAAGGGGACCCCATCGATGTCCCATTGATAGACAGACCATATGAAGTTGTATATAAGATGGTATCTGGTTTAGTAATGGAACCCATACTATATTATTAAGACTATGAGGTTAGGAGAAATGGTGTTGGGTGTGTAAATTTTTCCAACCCTCTTTTTTTCTATTTTAGGATGGGTTATGGAATTTTCCCTAAGGGTCGATGTGATGTGGTTGGGTTGCAGTGGTTATAGATCTAGATTAATATTTCGGATTCTATGGCTATGAAGTCAGGTTCACTGATGGGTTTCCATTTAATAGACCATGTTCTAGTTGGAGATTCTATGGACATGGATCTTGGTGGTAATATTTATGTTAAATTAGGAGATAATTATATAATTGGGGCTTCCATGTTTTTGGAGACCAGATTATCGGTTGACTTCACACACACATGATAATCATTTTCATTTTTTCGATTGAGTAGGAGAGGAATAGTTAATGGTTATATCATCAATATAATAAAATTTTAGTATATTATATATACTGATGTAATTATTTAAATATGGTTATAATAGTTTGTAGGTGGGTGGATGAGAAGTATAAAGAAATAAATTAAAAGGGTAAGTAATTATTACATTGAGAATTTGGATATTCTCATGAAGTTCTATTGGAAATGATATACTTGAGGATTTTTTTAGTTTAGGGGATAAAAAACATGTATAGGGACTCTATAAAAGGTAAATTGGGAAAATATTTATGGGAAATTTTAACTATTGGCATGACTTCGAGTGGGAGAAAGTGAGATCCTTTTATAAGTGAAAAAGATTGAAAAATATTTGGAAAAGAATGCTTTGTAGGGAGTAAGAATGAAAATGAATGATATTTAGGTGATTTTTTGGGGAAATAGTGGTGAGACATTTATATATGAATTTAAAACCTAAAAAATGTATTGTAGAATGTATAAGTGTCAAATTTATATAATAAAATTCGAGCCACATGACATTAAATATTTTAACACTTACTAATCGTGGTTAAGTTTTATTCCTGGTTATTATTCTATCATTAAAAAGTATTATGTGAAACATATTAAAAAATATAGATTTTATGAATCCAAATTTAGACACCATTTAATTTAATTCAATTTCTAAATATGAGAAAACTAAATTTTAAATTAAATCATATAATGTGTCCGAAAATGTTTTTATAGAAATTATCGTTTTAATCATTAAGTGTTCTTAATGTTATTTATCATTTATTACAAATTAAATGAGAATATAAATATTTTTTGTATATTTTTAAAGATTATATTAGTTTATTATTTTAAATTCTATGCAATTAATTTAAAAACTCACAATGTTTAGAAAAGTATCATTCATTGAAAAATATCTGTTTTACTACGGTAACTGATATTTACCTTAGTAATTTAATATTATGCCTAAATAATGAAATTGAACCCATCACCAAATTTTAAAATTATTATTACAAATATTGATATCATTTTATATGATTCAATTCCAAAAAGATATAATTTTTTTAAATAATCAGTATATAATGTATTAAAAATAATTTCTTGAGAAAACTATTTCTTAATTTTCAAAAAATTAAATATAGTTTAATAAAATGGAATCAATAATATAACTTATAAATTTCATATTATTTCTATAAAATGGTTTCATAAATTTATAAATAAATGATATAAAGTAATAACACCATAAAATAAATGGTATTTTGAAAAACATTATATTGTACTATTCACCGAGAAATAATTTTTTTAATAAAAAATGTAAAACAATTTCCATAGATAATATTTCAAGGATTAATCTAAAGATAAAGATAATTTTCTTAAAATTTACTTTCTTGAATTTTTAAATTTTATTTTTTAATTAAAAACAAAATATATATTGAATACTGTTTTTATATATAAACAACTTTTGGTATATTAATTATTCTTTTTTCCTATAAATTAATAATAAATATTGTGTGAAATTATTATTAACCCAATAAATATATCTTTTTATTATTAAATAAAAATAAATTTAGTTCCTTGAAATAAAATTCCAATGTTCATAAATACATTTTTTATCATAATGTGAATTGTGAAAAAAATAACATTTCAAAAATTATAAAAATTGATGATATTACTATACATAGAAATATTTTTTTACATACCTATATAATCCTAATTTCATCTTACATAACCCATTATGAGTTAAAAATAATACCTTTACATCAGATCTACTATGATTGCAGTTTTGGGCGGTAGTTCAGGTTGAATGGATCTTGTGGGAATCCCTATGCCTTTGAATTTCCTTCGTAAGAAATTTTGATCAAACCATAATTGGTCATGTTAGGATATGTATTGGTCCAGATAAAACCCTATAAAATTTACCTCTCTTATAATCTCAGAAAACTGGGCTTCATAATGATGTAATTTTCTTTCAAATTCCATTTATTTTTTTCTATCATTATTAATTTAGTAATATGGTTACTTCATTTTATTATGGTTAATTTAATGTCTATGTTTTAACAATGATAATTAATATTAATAAATATATCATGTATTTTCTTATTAGGTGGATATAGTGTACAAAACATGTTATTTAATATATTATTAATTAAAAGAGAATATATAGTGAAATCATGGGTCGTTCCATTCTACCCATTAAATAAATTACATCCCCAAAATATAAATGATTAATTACTAATGAACATAGTTGAGGGTATCTATATGATGAAGCAAGATATAATTATATAATGAGGTATAAATCACATCTATTAATTTATATTAAGTATAATCAAAATATTTTCTTTATTCCAAACCATTTGAGATAAATTCATATCATGGTTTGGTGTAAACACCTATTTTATTTTTTACTTGTGTTCATAGTCATAAATTTAGTGTTAGATTATCATAAATTGGTTTGAGGAATAAACCTTGATTCTCTATATTCATAGTATATGCATCATAGACACCAATAAATCATCCCTAAGCATCCTCAACATGGTAGTGTTAGTGGAAACATGACGTGGAATGATGAAGTTAATGAATATTGATTCTCTTCCTCGTAGGTATAATTGAGATTATTATTCATACCCCTCCCAACCATTTTCGGAGTAGATTCCTACACCAAATTAGCCTGCGTCCTCTCTAACTTCTCCCCAACCTCTAAAGTCCTAAACTATTTTCTACACACATTACATGGTCTTGAGTTCTCTTGGGAATCAAACATGATTCCTCAAAATTATACCTACTCTAAGGCCACTAGGTAGCCTCCCTTTTTTTCTCTTAACCACAATGTCGAATGGATATAATGACCGTGGATGGGGGGGGGGTTATTCTACATCAACCACTAGCATAGCACTAACAACTTCTCTAGAAACATCAGGGCCTATATACGGTAGCATTGAATTGATGGATGATGGTGAAGCTGATATATTATGGTTGCCTACATTTTCGGTGACATTTAGATGTATTCATGTAAGCTACTGGTTGTTGTACCCACCACATCTATTTATTTAATAATGAAGATGTTGTGGGTTACATAACCACAATCAGTGGATATGGAGTCTATGTTGAAACGGACAATCCATTACTAGAATCACATAAAACCCATATAAAATACCCATACTAAGATTTATATTTTCACGAACCATCCTAATGGTGCATGTGCCATTACTCCCCAAGACCTCTTCCAATAGGATAGTGTTTGGAAACTTGTGCTAGGTAGTCATATAACTAAAATGGGAGGCCATAGACTAAGTACACATACCCATAAACACATCTTTAATCCCATAAAATGATAAAATGTAAAAACAATTGAATAACCATGAATTCATACATCTAAATCCCACAAATATATTATGATAGAAATTAAACAAAAGTAAATAGGAAAAAATACAAGCTCACCATAGAGTCTATAAATAACCCCAACATAAAAGTAATATTGGGTACTATTGTCAAAATGTCATAGTAACACACTTTGGTCTATCTAGTGTCACAATGAACCGTCTGGTCATGGTTTTTCTAGTACTATGTTAAAAGGTCGATCATCTGCACAAGACGTGAAAGGTGTGGGAAAAACTTGTGTACGGGTGAGTATAACAATACTTAGTAGGACACCCTGAAACTACAAAGCTTACAATAAAGGTAAAACAATCAGATCTACATAGGTATATGTCTACAACAAAATGTAACTACAATATCCAGATATACTCGAAAATTACACGTAGTCTAATGGTAAGTCACAACCGTATTTCCAGCCTAGGATTCCAGATAGAAGGTTCCACAAAGAACTCGTTTGGGAGAACACACTCTTGGGTCTGATCAAACTAATGACATCCATCCGAGAGGTAATTCTCATTATGTCTCACCATAGGAAGTACACTCTAAAAGTATGAATAGTTACAATAAAAATAAAAGTATCACTCCCAATGACATGGGTTATACCAACAATGTAATATGGATTAACCCACTAAGTTTATCAAAGAACATGTAGTTTTGGCCATGATGAAACCATTTACTCCACATAGGGAAAGAAGATGAATAGAGAATCTCACATTGGGCTTTAAAGTAGGATTCCAACAACCCTATCTAAGAAGTATTGTTAAAGGGATCATTGTCCAATGAGTAAGAGGTGATTCCATACTAACCCTCAGGGAATGGATAATAAAAAACAACCTAATGGAACTTGTACAAGATATAGAGAGAAATATCTCAAATATAACTTTTAAGGAGTACATAGCATGTAATAGGGTTACACACCATGTCCCTTCGACCATGGATCCCTCCCATGTAAAAAAATCGTGTCTGTGTCTATTCTCGTGTAACAGTACATGACATGTGGTTTTACCATGTACTAGGTCATGGATATTGTAACACCCCATGTTTCCATGACACGCTCCTCTTTGAATAATACACTAGCGTGTGTTGTACGCAACTTCGAGTTCTAACACACAACCAATCAAACTAGCCATTATGAATAGTAATACCAAATTTTAGAAATTTTAGAAATTTTATCTTTCTAAATGGACTTCGATTTTGTATTCATAATATCAAAATTAGCATAGGGTATTTTTTTTGGTATTTTTATGAAAACATTCAATTTTTGATGAATAGTGAAAACACTGAGTTATAGTTTCAAACCGATTTTTTATTTAAATAATTATTTATTTTATTTAAATATATTTTACGTCATAATAGATACATAATACCTATATAATTTCAATATAATTCATTGTAGTCAGTTTATAATAATTTTAGATATATAAAATGTTTATTGAACTTTTTACCGTCTTTTACCCACCTGCTAGGAGAATTTGAAAATTCAAATAAAACTAACTTTTACCACTTCTGTGAGTGGAATTTTGAAAATCCTAGACTCATGGTTAATATAAAGGAGTAAAATGTTGCTCAATACGAGAAAAATAATGTTTTGTGAATAGTAACGTTTTACTTTTATTTACCATAGTTAAAAGTAGATAGGGTAATTATGGGTAAAAATGATATTATTATTACCCTAAAACATGTACTAATTATATTGGATAAATATAAATTGACCAAAAAACCTTAGGAATAAAATATGAACCTCTTTGGTTCACTTGGATGAGATTAGAACACTTATTATTATTTTATTTAAAGAAGAGTTAAAAGAGTTAAAATCAAAGTTTAATAAATACAAATTTTTTAATATATGGTTACACATAAGATAAATTCAAATATAAATTTTCATTAGAAATCTAAAAATATTTCATACATAATGGTATTTTATTTATATTTTTTAGACATTATATAGTTTAATTTATTTATGACACAATGATGATGCAGTAATTACCTAATTAATGAAATATTAAAATAATATATCTTATAAATATCCAAATAAATGTGATTTGAGACTTTTTATGAATTACACTAATTTTATAGGTTATTATGATATATTAGCATTGGTTTGATGAATTTTTTTCGAAGCAATAATGCTATTATAAATTTAGAAAAAACAAAATACCAAATAGTGTCAAAATTTACATAAAAGGGTTTTTAAAACAAATATTATATTATTAATTGATATTATATTCTTAAAAATCTAAGATTCCACCAAAAGACTTATATAATGATATTTGTATCATTAATTAACCATTTGGGGTTCTCTTGGAAGTATATAGTATGTTTATTAACCATATAATCAAAAAATAAAAAGACACAAGGTAAATGTTAAACTTTTTAACTAAGAGTTAAATCTAAAAGATAAAGTTAGTATAGTGACCCAAACCTATCTAAAACCTATTTTTTGAGTGGTATTAGACCCATCCCTACATTATCCTTTAAATAATATATTTTTGAGCCATTAGAAACCGAAATTTATTTTATTATAAAATAATATTTCAAGATTTTCCTAAGGTGCCCCTCACCTGTCGTATAAAAGGGCACTCGCCCTTCTCTCTAATTCACACCTTAAAAGCCATTTGGCTCGGCCAAAAGCTACCCCAATACCCTCTCAACTATCCTAACATAATACTAGAGGCCTTACATTAGTCAGAAATCCATCCTAAGAAGCCCTTTTGATCAAATAAAAAGGAAGAACCCAAATGAGAGGTAAATATCTCACCACCACTTTCAAGTTCCTTTCTTCTTCCGCTTCAATTATCATTGTTGTTTCCATTCTAAAATAATAAATCCAGTATCTTATATATACTGTGATTTTATTATAAATATGGTTCAACCAAATTCAATATTCTATCCATCCTTTGGATGACATGTCACCATACGTGCATACGTACGAATTACTGTCTCCACGTCGTGGTGTAATTATTATTCAATACATTATTATTTGGATGGGTATAATAATGATGTGTAATTGATGTAAATAATAAATATAACATGATAATGATTTTTTATATATTATATACCATCCAATTATATATTATTTTAATAACAAAAGAATGATATTGTCACTCGTGCGTACGTACGGATTACCGTCTCCACCAACACGATGAGATTAATTCCCCATCGTATCCATTTAAGACTAATTTTCATCAGATGATTAAAAATAATGTTTAAAGAGTTTATATAATTCATGATATTAATAATATACATCCCATACATAACAAATATGACTCACATAACAAACAATACAAAAGAAAATGAATCCGTTAACACCCGAAACAACGATAATTCAAAGATATTATTAACAAAGCAATGTTAAAAGATCATATATGATTTCATATTAATGTATATGATTATTGTATAATTTAATAAAAATTATTTCACCATTATACAGGAGGTTAACCTACCCTATACCAGGGAAAAGTACAAGGTAAGAGTTTATTTCAAAATCTCTTCATTATCTGAGGTGGTTTATACGTAATTATCTACTGGGACCTCTATATCATCCACATCCATGTTTCTTAAAAATGTATTTCAAAAAATTATTACTATTTTATAGAATATGGGTTAAAGTCATTTATACCCTTGTTTAAATTTTTATAATATGATTATAATGTAATCTTTCTGTCATTTTCCGAACAAGGTCCTTTTTATCCTTTTAGAAAAAATTAAGGTAAGAATGTCTTTTTTAAAATATACGGCGGGTGCGGCTATTTTCCTCCATTATAAAATCGTTAAAGCTTCCCTTAAAATATTATTAGAATATTTTCAAATTAAATGTTTTATTTTATTATTATGTGACATTTAAATGATTTCAAAATAAGTGATATTTCTCTGAAATTTTTTTCATTTCGTCTATGTCAGCATCCTTTGATGGATTTTAAGATTATTTTAAGTTGATTTATTATGATACAAAATATCCATATTGTATTGAAGTTTTTGTGATATGTATGACTATGGATGTTTTATTTTTATACCATTCATGGTTTATGGATAAATTATTGACATTTAATACGATAGTTTTAATATGAATGATTATGTTATGTTTACACCTGTTCATATGAGGAATGCATTGAACATAGTAACGGGCGGAGCCCACTATAGCTCCTCGATGAATCAGTGGGTCTAATGAGACAAACTAGTGTCTTGGCAAAAGGCCTTGACAAAATCTTATTTGTAGTCTTGGCACAAGGCCTTGACTATGTGGTTATGATAGTCTTACATTATGCATTCCATCATTATGAATTTGGTTATTGATATTGCATGTGATTATTCAACAAGAAGAATATCCTTGAAAAGAAGTAAATGGAATTATTTTATTTTATTGTTGCCAGGTTATGCTGAAGTTCAAGTTTAAAAGGCTTTTTTTTGTTATACATTGCCTTAAATGTTTATGCTTATTTATGAATGTTTCTGCTATATTTTTATCCTTACTGAACATTTGAGCTCACCCCTTTCTATGTTTTATTTTTTCCCAGGATGTGAAGAAGTATTTTATGTCTGAACTTTGGGGATAGTCTGAGGGGTTATGAGTTTGGACTATGGAGACTATGTTATCGTAGTTTTCCCTTTTACCATGTAATGTAAAACTTATGAATGTATCTAGTGTTTCAAAGGCTACTAATGTAATCAGTGTTTCGAGACTGGATCTTTTGTGATCATGCCAATGTTATGTAATAATGCACCGACTCTGTGTAACTAGGTCGGGGAATTGCAGTTGGTATTTGAGGAAGTTTAGTACAAACCTTAGAAACTAGATTTAGATAAACTCTTATTAGAGTACAAAACCCTAAGATAGAAATTGAAGATTAGTATAGAAGAACTTCCTTGAATTTTGGTATTGTAGAGATTTTGTGATTTTCCCAATCAATACATCCCTGTCTGGATACGAGCAGGTAGAGGCGGCTTTGGAACAGATGTACCTAGGGGTAAAACCCGAAAACACCGCTTTGAGCTAGACTCGAACGGGAGCTGGTGCACGATAATGGGACTTGTTGCACTCTTGGTTACGATATTCCTAGGGGATATGCTTAGGATAATTCTCATTTTCTTTATAAACCATTATGAATGGTTTATGAGTATATAATTATTCCACGAAAACATTTTTATGATTATGGATTATATCCATAAACTGTTCAATTTATGTCAAGTGTTTTAGAAGTTAGGAATTATGTATTTCGATTAATAAACTAATCTAGTTTATGCTATTGTTTCGAAATGGAACCTAGTAGAATGAATGGAAACCGTATCAATGCATGCACTCCATGTAGGGATTTTCATCCTGCTCAAGATAATTATAGTGGAGCTAGTGATACAACTGGTGCTGATCAACTTATCACCATACTGGGACAACTCACTCATGTTATGAATAATAACCATACCCGTATGGAGCACCCTGTTCCACAGTGTGGAGGATCAATGTTAGATAGATTCATGAGGAAACAAACACCAGCATTCAATGGGAGTAAAAATCCATTAGTGGATGAGAGAATGATAAATTCCTTAGAGAAAATATTCCACGCCTTGAGGAGTAGCGAAAGGGAAAAAGTGGTCATGGCAGTTTACCGCCTCACTAGAGATGAGGATCAATGGTGGTCATTGATTAAAAACAAAAAGGTAGATTATGAAGTATCAAATTAGGTATGGATGGAGTTTAAATAGCTTTTCTTAGAAAAATACTTTCCTCGTGACCATCGTGCAGATATGGAAAGGCAATTTCTGAGTCTGAGGAAAAAGGAGGATGAGAATGTCGCAAAGTTTGAGGCTAACATTACAAGGTTAGCGAGGCATGCTGAAGATTATTTACATAACCCAAGAAGTATGATAGACCATTTCTTCGATGGGTTAAAACCATTTCTCTACCGAGCATTAGTCTCACAATCCTTCTCGTCATACGAAGATATTCTCTCGTGGGCTATCAAGATAGAAAAAGAATTCCCTAAGTCTTACGACTTTAAAGCAAAGCAATAGAAGAAGAGATATACTGATCACTCTGGAAATCGAAATATGGATAAGAAGGGAAATGTGGAATATCCATCCTGCAGTAAATGTGGGAAGAAACACCCTAGTACTTGCTTGAAGGGAATGGGATTCTGTTACAAGTGTGGTGAAAAAGGCCACCAAGCTCGTGATTGAAAGGGGAAGAAAGAAGCTACCGATATTCTATGCTACAATTTTATGGAGATGGGAAAATATGTGAAAGAATGTCCTAAGCGTCAGGGGAACATGCCTCAGATTAGGCAAAAGGATCAAGGCCAAGCTTAATCTATCACTACTCCTGAGGTAGAAGCTCCGAAAGACATGGTGGCAGGTAATTTAATGGTTTCCTCAAGTTTAGAAAATGCTTTATTTGATTCAGGGTCATTACATTGTTTCATATCTTCCCAATTTACTAGGAAAATTAGATATTTCCAATTTTATTTAACAAGGGGGTTGTTAGTAAAAACACCTAAAAGAAGTATCATCCTAATAATGTTTGGCGAATTAGACCCCATTAGAGCATACTAATGTTCTTTATCTGCTGATATCATCGTCATACCCATGGTTGAATTCAATATAATCCTCGGTATGGATTGGATTTCAGACCATGATGCGAAGATTTATTGTAGGAAAATTGAGGTTATAATTTTTGATGATAATGATAAAGAACACCATATCTTTTTAGAAGAAGCGTCACCATCGGATTCTTATCTAGATCTACCCCCAATAGCTCAACTAAATTCCATTATTGGGGAGGAAGATAATGAAATAACTTTGGGCAAGGAAAGGAATGTTCAAATAGAGTATGTACCTATTGTGAATGAATATGATGATGTGTTTCCATAAGATTTACCTGGACATCCTCCAGAATGAGAAATTGAGTTTTCCATTGATTTTATTCCTGGATCAAGGCCCATATCTATGACCACTTATAGAATGGAAACTGTGGAATTAGTTGAACTAAAGAAAAAACTAGAGGAATTGAGTAATAAGGGATTTATTCGACCAAGTGTTTATCTATGGGGAGCCCATGTCCTTTTTGTTAAGAAGAAAGATGGATCTATGAGGTTATGGATCAACTACATGGAAACGAATGCTATAACAATAAAGAACATGTTTCCCCTACCTCGCATTGATGATTTATTTGACCAACTACATGGAGCTCAATACTTTTCAAAGGTTGACCTTCGATCTGGACACCATCAATTGTGTGTGAATAAGGAAGACATTCTGAAGACCGAATTTTGAACCAGGTATGGGCATTCCGAGTTTACAGTAATGCCTTTTGGATTCACTAATGCACCCTCTGACTTCATGAATCTAATGAATAGAGTTTTAAAGGAATATCTCAATGATTTTTTAGTGGTATTTATTGATGATATCTTAGTATACTAAAAATGCTACGAAGATCATGAAAATCACTTGCGCATTATCTAGAAGACTCTTTGAAGACATGAATTATATGGGAAATTTAGCATGTGTGAATTATGGCTTTAGGTGATTTCTTGTTTTGGCCATATTGTATCTTTGGATGGAATATCTTTTGAACCTTCTAACAATAGATCAATCCAAGAATGTCCAATACCTACTATTATAACTGAGGTACACAATTTTATTGGTTTAGCTAGTTATTATCGACATTTCGTCCATAATTTTCCCTTGTTTTCTAACCCATTAACAAAGCTCACACGTAAATGGGTTAATTTATTTTTTTTGGAAAAAAGTGTGTGAAGAATGTTTTGAAGAACTAAAGAGAAGATTATTCAATACTCCTATATTGAATCTACCATCGGGGAATGATTGGTTTGTTATTTATAGTGATGCTTCAAAGGAAGGACTTGGTTGTGTCCTTATGTAGAATGATAGGGTTATTGCCTGTGCATCACGACAGCTAAAAATTCATGAGAAAAAATAACCTACTCATGATCGTGATTTAGCAGCTGTAATCATTTCTTTGAAGATATGGAGACACTATCTATATGGTGAAAAATGTGATATTTATACTAATCATAAGAGTTTAAAGTATATTATATCATAGAAAGAACTCAACATGAGTAAAAGGAGATGTCTTGAATTACTCAAGGATTATGATTAAACAATACACTACCACCTGGGGAAGGAAAATAATGTGGCAGATGCTTTGAGCAGAAAAGATCATGGAGTTTTGAACAAGATTAGATTTGAAAGGGATCCTATTTTTATGGATCTAGTGAAGATGGATATGGGAATTACCTTGGAAGGTGAAACATCAATACATTTTCAAATGGTTGCCAAACCATCTTTACTAGAAATGATAAAGAGTTCTCAAACCAATGATAATGAATTTCAAAATAATATTAAAGCTGTGAATGATGGGAGATTGAGTGAATTTGTGTATGATGGTGGAATTTTGAAATTTGGGAAGAGACATTGTGTTCCTGATATACCTGATCTAAAAATGGAATTGTTGGATGATCCTCATAGTAACAATTTCTCTATACACCCTCGGAGCACCAAAATTTATAGAGATTTGAAAGAAAATTTTTCATGGGACAACATGAAGAGGGAGATTTCTGATTTTCTGTCAATATGTATGGTTTGTCAACAAGTGAAAGATGGAAGGAAACAACTTGGAGGAGTCATGAAAACTCTTCCCATACCTGAGTGGAAATGGGATAATATTATGATGGCCTTTGTCATGGGACTACCAAAGACTCCTAGAAGGAACGATGCAATACGAGTCATTGTTGATCGTCTTACCAAGTCAGCACATTTTCTTGCTATAAGAGAAGATTTACCACTTGAACGTCTAGAAATACTGTATATTAATGAAGTTGTAAGACTTCATGGATTACCCCTATCGATTGTTTCTGATAGTGATCCACATTTTACATCAAGATTCTAGAAAAGTCCTCAGAAATCCCCGTCAACTGAACATTGTTTGAGCACTTCCTACCACCCCCTAACTAAGGGATAATCATAATGGACTATTCAAACCTTAGAATACATGTTGAGATCTTTTTCAATTGACTTTAAGGGTATGTGGGATCAATATTTACTTCTGGTGGAATTTTCCTATAAAAATAGCTTCCATTCAAGTATTCATTTGACACTATATGAAGCGTTATTCTGAAAGAAATGTTGCACACCATCCTGTTGGGATTATATCTTTGAAAGAAAACTCATAGGCCTAGAACTGGAGGAGGAAATGATGGAAAAGGTGAAGGTAATCCAAAACCACATCAAAGCAACCCAAAGTAGGAAGAAGAGCCATGTCAATAACTGCAGGAAGGATTATGAATTTCAGGTAGGAGTTCATGTTTTCTTGAAGGCATCTCCATGGAAGGGACTTATACGTTTCATTATGAAAGTTAAATTGAGTCCAAGGTACATCAGACCATATGAAATTCTAGAACAAATTGGGGTTGTAGCTTACTGTTTGGCAATGCCACCAAGTCTCTCAAAAATTCACGATGTGTTCCACGTATCAATGTTGAGAAAATACATGTTGGACCCAACACATGTACTCACCTATGAAGAATTAGAACTGGATCCTGATATGTCTTATTGCGAAGAGCCTGTCATGATTCTTGATACAAGAGAACAAGTGCTGAGAAACCGGACGACTCATCTGGTAAAAGTTCTATGGAGAAACTTTAAGATGGAAGATGCAACGTGGGAACCGAATGAACTTATGATGAAGAAACACCCGAGTATTTTTATGTAGTAATATTCTAGAAATGTCGAGGACGAAATTATTTTAAGGAGGGGATAATGTAACACCCCAAGCTTCTATGGTACACTTCTCTTGGAATAATACAATAGCGCGTGTTGTACGCAACTTCGAGTTCTAACACACCACATCCAATCTAACTAGCCGTTATGAATAGTAATACCCACTTTTTAAATTTTATAAATTTTATATTTCAAAATGGACTTCATTTTTGGATTTGGAATATCGAAATTAGCTTATGGTTATTTTTTTGTATTTTTCTGATATCGTTCAATTTTTTATGAATAGTGAAAACATTGAGTTATAGTTTATAACCAAATTCACATTTAAATAATAATTTATTTTATTTAAATTTTATTTAGGTCGTAGTAGATACATAATACCTATATAAGTTCAATATAATTCATTGGAGTTAGTTTATTATAAATTTAGATATATAAAAATTTTATTGAACTTTTCACCTTCTTTTACCCACCTCCAAGGATAATTTGAGAATTCACATAAAATATAATTTTTGCACTTCTGTGAGTGGAATTTTGAAAATCCGAGAGACACAGTTAATATAAAGGATTAAAATGTGGTTCAATAAGTTAAAAATAATTATTTTGGTGAATAATAACTTTTTACTTTTATTTATCATGGTTAAAAGTAAATAGGGTAATTAAGGGTAAAAATGATATTATTATTACCATAACACATGTCCTAATTCTATTGGATAAGTATAATTCGACCAAGAAAAACATTAGGAATAAAATATGAACCTCTTTGGTCTATTTGTATTAGATTAGGACACTTATTATTATTTTATTTAAAGAAGAGTTAAAAGAGTTAAAATCAATGTTTAATAACTAAAACGTTTTTAATATAGAGTTACACATAAGATAAATTAAACTATAAATATTTATTAGAAAGCTAAAGTTATTTCCTACGTAATGGTATTTTATTTATATTTTTTAGACCTTAAATAATTTAATGTATTTATGACACAATGATGATGCAGTAATTACCTAATTAATGAAATAATAAAATAATTTAAATTATGAATATCCAAATAAATGTAATTTGTGACTTTTTATGAATTTCACTAATTTTATAGGTTAATATGACATATTAGGGTTGGTTAGATGAATTTTTTTCGAAGAAATAATGTTGTTATGGATTTAGCAAAAACAAAATACCAAATAGTGTCAAAATTGACATAAAAGAGTTTTAAAAAAAATATTATATTATTAATTGATAATATATTCCTAAAAATCTAAGGATCTACCAAAATACTTATATAATTATAGTTGTGTCATTAATTAACCATTTCGATTATTCTCGTAAGTGTATAGTATGTTTACTAATCATATAATATAAAAATACAAAGACACATGGTAAATGTCAAACTATTTAACTAAGAGTTTAATCTAAAGGATGAAGTTAATATGTTGAACCAAACCTCTCTAAAACCTATTGGTTGAGTGGTTTTCGACCCATCACCACCTTATCCATTAAATGATACATTTTGGAGAAATTATAAACCGAAAATTAGTTTATTATAAAATAATATTTCTAGCATTTCCTAAGGTGCCCCTCACCCCTCTTATAAAAGGGCACTCCGCCTTCTCTCTAATTCACACATTAAGAGCCATTTGGATCGACCAAACTCTACCCAAATACCCTCTCAACTATCCTAAATTCATCCTATAGGCCTTCCATTAGTCAGAAAGCCAACCTAAGGTGCCTTTTTTATCAAATCATAATGTAGATCCCGAAGAAGAGGTAAATATCTCACCACCTCTTTCAAGTTCCTTTCTTCTTCATCTTCATTTATCTTTGTTGTTTCCATTATTGTATAATAACTCCAGTATATTCTATATACTGTGATGTTATTATTAATATGGTACAACCAACTTCATTATTCTATTCATCCTTTTGATGACATGTCACTATACGTGCGTACGTACGACTTACCGTCTCCACATTCTGGTTTAATTGTTATTCAATAAATTATTATTTGGATGGGTATCATAATGATGTGTAATTTATATAAATAATAAATATAACATGATAATTATTCTGTATATATGATATAAAATCCGATTATATATTATTTTAATAACAAAAAAATGATGTTGTCGCTCATGCGTACGTACGGATTACCGTCTCCACGAACGCGATGCGATTCATTCCACATCGTATCCATTTAAGACTAATTCTCATTAGATGATTAAAAATAATGTTTAAATACATGATATAATTCTGTATATGAATATGATACATCACATCCATAACAAATATGACTGACATAACAGATAATATACAGGAAAATGAATCCGTTAACACCTGATACAACAATAATACAAAGAAATTATTAACAAAGAAATGTTAGAAGATCATATATGATATCATATTAATGTATATGAGTCTTTTATAATTTAATAAAAATAATTTCACCATTATAAATGAGGTTAACCTACCCTCAACCAAGGTAAAGTACAAGTTAATTGTTTATTTCACAATCTCTTCATTATCCAAGGATGTTTATATGTAATTATCTACTGGGACCTCTCTATCAAACACATCCATGATTCTTAAAAAATTATTTCAAAACATTCATACTATTTTATAGAATATGGGTTAAAGTCATTTATACCTTTTTTTATTTTTTATATGATGTTTATAAAGGAATCTTTCCATCGTTTTCCAAATAAGGTCATTTTTAACCTTTTCGACAAAATTAAGGAAAGAATGTCTTTTTTAACTTATACGGCGGGTGCCTCTATTTTCCACCATTATAAAATCATCAAAGAATCCCTTACAATATTATAAGAATATTTTCAAATTAAATGTTTTATTTTATAATTATTTGACTTTTAAATGATTTCAAAAAAAGAGTTATTTCTCTCAAATAGTTCTGACTTCATCTATGACAACATCCTTTGATGAATTTGAAGCTTATTTGATGTTTCTATATTATGATACAAAACATCCATAATGTATTGAAGGTTTTGTGATATGTTGGACTATGGATGTGTTAATTTTATACCATTCATTGTTTATGGATAATGTATTCACATTTCGTATGCTAGTTTTAATACAAATGTTTATGTTATGTTTAAACCCGTTCTTATGAAGAATGCATTGGACTTAGTAAGTGATGGGTGGAGCCCGCTATTTCTCCTTGATGCATCAGTAGGTATCATGAGACAAAGTAGTGTCTCGAAAAAAGGCCTTGACAAAATCTTATTTGTAGTCTTGTCACAAGGCCTTGACTATGTGGTTATGATAGTCTGGCATTATGCATTCCATAATTATGAAAGTGGTTATTGATATTGACTGTTGTTATTCGACTTGTAGAATATCAATTTGAATAAGTAAATGTAATTATTTCATTTTATTTTTTCCATGTTATGTTTAAGTTCAAGTTTAGAAGGCTTTTGTTTTAGTTATACACTACCTTAAATGTTTATGATTATTTAAGGATGTTTCCTCTATATTGTTATCCTTAATGAGAATCTAAGATCACCCCTTTATATGTTTTATTTTTCCTAGGATGTGAAGAAGTATTTTATGACTGACCTTAATGGATAGTCTGAGGGGATATGAGTGTGAAATATGGATACTATGTTGTTGTAGTTTTCCATTTTATCATGTAATGTAAGACTTAGGATTGCATCTAGTGTTTCTGAGGCTACTAAACTAATCGGTCTTTCGAGACATAATCTTTTGTGATCATGAAAATGTAATGTAATAATGCACCGAATCTGGGTAACTGGGGTCGGTGCATTATAGGTATGCCCCTGCAAACTAGTCCAAGCCATGTCTGTGTAGGAGTACATGGAATTCCTGTACCCGTATACTCCTTCCTATGTCTGTGTACCCTCTGATGTACAAACTGAGCCATCAGGGAGAGGCCACATACCATGTGAAAGTGTTACACATCGTGTGATAATTATCTCATTCCCAATACACTATCCATCACTAAGAGGGGCACTCATGATGTGTGGGTATGAGTTACATGTAGTGTATCATATAATTTTCTTGATTCTTATATATGGTTCATGTAACCTTTTCCATTCTTTCAGCCTTTGATCTATAAAGCATCTATCGATATAATAAAGGATCCATGTCAGTTGATCCTCACCATAGACTAATCAAAACATTCTAGACATCAAATTTATTTTGAAAATGGGAGCATTATGTGCTATTCACTGTGTGACAAAGAACATGAAATGGGGAATCAGAAACAGTCCAATCTGCCACCACTTCTATCTTCACACCACTATTGTATCGTGGTGAGCCTGAATCTACAATATCAGATCATTGTGCCAAGAAACCGCTATGGAAAAAATCAATTCCTCAGTAGATGTCAAACCACATGCCAATGAATAATTCTTGTGATGAGTAGAGAAATCGGGGGAGAAAAGTAAGAGGAACATACCTTAGTCTATGTTCATGTCAACCTAGATTAATTTCCATTATAATTATGAAACAATACATAATAAAAAACCCCAAAAAAATTCTCCCAATAAAACCCCACAATAAAAAAATCCCACAAAATAACTAATTTGTGAACAAATCCAATGGTTGATTGACACATTTTCATCATAGAAATAAAGAATGAGGAAATATTCCAAAAAAAAAAATCATCCTACCTTGATTTGGATTAATCACTGATGAATAAAAGGGATGCACTGTGATCGTTGGTGAGACCCTTTGAATTTGTCTTGCAGAGGTCATTGATCTCTGATCCAATCGTCGTTTTCCAATAGAAACTCATTAGTCAACTCTCAAACATTCTTATGTATGTCTATGTTTGAGCAGATAAACATAGGACGTCCCTATAACCATTTATTAAAAGAAGTGTCTATGTCATTGGGTAAAAAAAAAAAAATAAATTTAATTAATTATTTTATTAATTTTATGACCACGATAAATTTTCTACAAACACCCCACACCAACCATGGTTATGTTGCACCTAGGTTTAAACCAACATTCTAAACTCAATTGTTCCTTGAATTTCTAATCAAGGACCCCATTTAGATGCTACTCCAATTTTTCAGGATAAATTTGTATGCATTCTATTTAGTACATTTAATACATTTATAACTTTTTTTCTAGGAACATCGTGTCTTGGAATCGCAAGCCATCTCATCTCCTAGTCTAAAAAATAACCCATACAATATGATAAAATAATTCATGGAAAATTCAAGTCATTACACTCTCACCACCTAGGGGCTTCACATCTCGAAAATCCAAAACAAGGGATACACAAGGATATGTGGGTAATGAGCATGAATATGAGCCTCCTTCTCCCATGTTCTCTCCTAACGATTATCGTGCTTCCACCATATGCACACTAAAGGAATCGCTCATCCATGAATGATCTTCAAATATAGATCCTTGATATCTTCTGGGTATTCAGAAAAGGTAGATCCATCTACAATATACATCTCTCCCCAGTTGATAATGTGCGATGAGTCATGCATTTAGCTCTTTATATGCAACACGTGGAAGAAATCTTGTACCTGGTCTAAATGGGAGGTAGATATCAGAGGTATGCCACCTCTCCAACTCTACATTGTATCTATAAAGGTGAAACAAAACATGGATATAGATTTCTGCCCTAACAAAATATATGTAATCTACGTCGAGGTGAAACACATAGAAACACATTGCATCCCTCCTCGAACTCCAAAGGCCTTCATTAATAGTCTGAATAAGACTTCTAATAGCTCTATGCAGTCTTCATCACATTCTGGATGATCTACACCTTCTCGGTAGTTGGTCAAAACAACTCTTTGACAATCAGTGCTAACTCTCCTTGATAAGTCCACGAAAGTGGTGACCTATAGGGTGTCCTATAAAAATATTTGAATGATGCCATATCGAGGGAGTAATAGCAACTTTTATTGTATGAAAAATCCACCTGTAGTAGGTGATCCTCCAAACTATGGAAAAATTCCAACATGAAATCCCGTAACATGTCCTCCAAGACATGAATGGTTCTTTTTATTCTGGCTATTAGTATGGGGTGAAATGATTTTATCAAGCATAACTAAGTCCAAAACACCTCGTATAATCCCATACACAAACAAGATGTGAAGCGAGCAACATGATAAAAAATTACCATTAGTTGAAATCTATGAAGTCAAACTCTCTTCTGCACATAGAGGTGTCCCACGATCTCTAATGAAAACTTCTCTTAAATAGCTAAAAAGTGTCGTGACTTGGGGAGTTAGTCAACGATCTCCCAGATGGTATTGTGTCCCCTGTATGTATATGGTAATCCCATTATGATTTCCATGGATATATCATCCCGCTTCCACTCCATCACCTAAATGGGTTGAGCTAAACCCAAAAGAAACATGGTGCTCAACCTTCACTTTATGAAAATTATGTTATCAAGAGACATATTCCACAACTCCTTTATTCATACATGGCCCCCAAAACTAATGTTTGAGGTCCTATTATATCTTTTCCACTCATAGATGTACTACCAAATGAGAAGTGTAAAACTCTCTCAGAACCACCTCCCACCATGTCACCGGTTTCTTCATGTGTCCTTTGAAAGGAATGACTGCTCCACACCATTTGATAATCCATCAGAAGAATATCCATTGGATATCTGAGTTCGTAGGGTCTAACATACTACATCCTCATGTTGCGCCTCCCTGACTCACTAGAAGAGTCAATGGATAATCACCATCAAATGGAGGTAAGATACTCTATATCCATCCACAATGGATATCTATAATGAGGCCAACTTCTCTAAAAAATCATTCTGCAAGTGCGACCAAGATCTATTGCTAAGAGAATCTGCTTCCACATTTACCTCACTAAGAGTATAGACAATTTTGAAGTCATAATCTGAGAGTAATTATATCCGTCACCTCTATCTCAAGTTAAGATCCTTCTGAAATAAGATATACTTGAGACTCTTGTGATAATAATATACGATAAACAACTCACCCATAACATAGTTTCACCACTTCATTAGTGTAAAGACTGAATCTTCTAATTCAAGAACTATAGTTGTATAGTTATGCTCATGTGGTCTCAACTAAAATGAACCATATGCAATCACTTCTTTCCTCTACATCAGAAAACAACCAATCACGCTTCCTGATTCATTGTAGAACATGACATACTTGACACCCTCCTCTAAAAATATCAAGATGATAGAACTTGTTAAACATTACGTAAGCTGCTGAAAAGTCTATTGGAACCTCACTATCCACATGAAATGATCCCCCTTTTGGTTCAAAGCTATCATGGGTGATGATATATTTGATAAATTAGGTATGAATCTACGTGAATATACTTCCAACCCAAGGAATCTCCACACCACTTCAACACTCTTGGGTGGATCCCAAGATAACACTACCTCGACCATGGCTTGGTCCATTACCACTCCAACTACTGAGATATCATGTCTATGAAAGTGGACCTCCTGAATCTAGAACATGAACTTTGAGAGCTTTCTGTAAATATGGTTCTCTAAGAGTACATCTAGAACCATCCTCAAGTGTCCCACGTGATCCTATTTGGATACTGATTAGAAAATGATATTGTTGATTAATAATATCACAAAATGGTCTAATAAAGGCTGAATGATCTGTTTTATGAGTTCCATGAATACTATTGGGGAGTTCATCCTTCCAAAGGGAATCACCAAGTAATAATAGTGACTGTAATGACATATAGATGCCATCATTTGGGATATCATCATACCATACTCACAATTAATGATAGAATGATCTGAGGTATAAATTTTTTAACCATCATTCCCCTCTTAATTGGTCAAATAGGACATCGATTCTCAGTAGTGGATACTTGTTCTTCATGTTCACTAGGCTCATGTGCCGATAATCCACACATAAACTCAATCTCCCATATTCCTTCTTAGTGAACAAAACTTGGGCTGACCATGGTGAATCACTACATATAACAAATCCCTTCCTCTAAAAGTCCCCCAACAACACCCTCATCTCACAAAGCTCTATAAGAGACATTTGATATGCTGGAACTGATATTTGTCCCATCCTAGGTTGTAGATCAATTCATAATTCTTTCTCTTGGTGGGGAGTTATACCTAGAACATCCTCAGAGAATAAATCCACATACTACACCACCACTATAGGGAAATGGAATCTCATAACATCCACTACACCAAGAGCCAATATTTCTAAATGATGAAAAATTAGATGAAGCCTCCTATGAATGAGTGGATCTCGTGTTTCCTAGGATTCCTTTCTCCAGAAAAATGAAAACCTAGTTCCATCACTATGGACACACTGTATCCTCTTCCTAAAATAGTCAATCTGAGCATGAACAATGGAATAAAAGTCCATGACTGGGATGATGTAAAAAGGCCTCATTGTTATTACAAATTGACCCCAATAGAAACTCTAACATCCAATAGTCAGGTCACACTATCATCACATGTGTGTGAGCACTGATTCATCTCTAGTAGGAGTCTCTAAGTGAAAGAGTCAACCCATGGTCTTGACCAAAATCTCCAATTATCTAAAGAGATATGTGGAAGAAAATGAATGAATAGAAACTATTTTTATCAGTACTGAATCTAAGGTAAAAAAGAAAAATATCATAATTTGACTCATTCCCAAAGCCTTTGGGTCATAAGTTTCGACAACCTGCAGTTATCTCCACCCCTAAACGTAAGATCCCTAAGCCTGGAGTGGACCACCTGGGGGTGGTGGTGGTAATATGTCAAAGAATATACCACCTCCTACTACTCTAACAAATCCTATTCCACATCCAAAAACTTTTTAAACTATCTTATCTTTCCATTTACTCTACCTAGGAAGCCCATCTTCAATTTCCTTATTAGCTGAATGGAGGGTCGGACAATCTCATGCAAGATGCCCCCTAACATCACATGATTAGAACCACCTCTCTATATGATGAATGGACCCACACTGTGATCCCTTTAATTGATAATACTATATGCTGGGATCTACTCCAAAAATTTCTTGTACGTTTGTGTCCCTGAGACAGACATTATCTCCATACTGCCATGGTCTCTACTCTTGATTTCCCATGACAAGAAACCACTAGCCACATCTTATCAACAATGAATCTCTCAAACACTAAAGACCACTACAGAACCCCAGTATATGTTGGAATGCATATAGGGATAAAAATGGATTAGATGTCTCCATGTAGGCCTCACTCAAAGGCCAGATCCCTAAAAAACCGGTCCCAATCCACATCCATCGATTTCCTAGAAAATTTGGTAAACCTCATTGAGTACTCATATATTTTCATGCTACCTTGATGGAGAAACAAAATCTTTTAGATACATACATCTATTAGGGTAGTTAGAGACAATTCCTCTTTAAAGAGACACTCAAACTCTTAACATGGTAGAGTTACCTCATTATATGTCTGGGCCACTAACCCCACTATCATCCCACTGAGCCATGCAGAAGGATCACCGCCAGAACCACGATATGATCTCATGGTTCCCTAACCATAAGAAAAACTTAGTACATCACCTCAAGACATTTTTAAACTACCTGTGGGTTGGGATATCATCGGAACATGAGGGGTCCCTATCATTGAAACATGTGAAGTGCGGTCAACTTCTGCACCTCATCTGTGGGTACAACATGTGCCATGTGCTACTCTATAGGTGGTGGTATAGAAGGTGCACCACATGGAGGTAAAACCTATAGAACTGGACCATAAATCAAAGACTCATAATTTAGGGTATCACCCTCAAGATCCTAGTGCTAATTCCTCGAAAAAATATGTTGCAGAGGCATCCTAAAAGTAAACAAGATGTACCATGATGAATGAGTATATCTGGAGAGAAAACTCAAAAAGGACATTGAAACAAAAACCCATTCCTATATATTGCTTGTACCATTTTTTCCCTACAACCTATGTTCTCATATATTGAGTTGAAAATGAATGTGATCAGAGTCCTAGTGTATGGATACATTGGTTTCTGCACAAACACCAGAGAACATGGCTTGAAATCCAATCTCAGAATAGTTAAAACTATTTTCCCAAACCAATATCATAGACTTCGATCCCATGGTTGAACCAATTATGTCTGATACCACTCTTTCAGGACCCATACCAATAGATCTAATGCCGATGCCCCCCAGTCCTACCTCCAATGGTCCAGTGTCTAGTGACTAGTGTCGATTATGAATATCACTAACATGGGAGGACGTAGCCAAAATACCTATACACACTCACACATCTCCAAGACCATACTCTGATGAAATGTAGAAACAACTGAACAACCATGCATGTATGCATCTAAAACCGATAACCAAAGTATGAAAAGATATAAAGAAAACTAATAGGGGAAAATACAAGACCACGAATAAGTTTATGAAAATAAGCCAAAACTAAATCTAATACTGGGGACTGCATTCAAAATATTTTAGGAACACACATTAGTCTGTATGGTCTCACGATGTACCATCTGGTCCTAGTATGTTTAGGACACTATCAAAGGGTTGATCATCTACACAAGACATGACATGCGTGGGAAAAGCCAGTGTAGTGGTGAGTATATAAATACTCAATAGGACACCCTAAAATGAAAAAGAATACAACCAAGATATAATAGTCATCTCTACACATATATATGTCTACATCACATATAATAATAGTTTCCAGATTTACTAAACAAGGACACACAGTCTAAAGGTATGTAACATCCATAATTCCATCCTAGGATTCTATCTTGATGGTTCAACAAAGCACCAATATGGTAGAAAACACTACTAGGTCTGATCACACTAATGGAATCCATACTAGAGTTAATGATTTTTGGGTATCACCATAGGAAGTACACATTGAAAGTATGAAGAGATACATTACATAGATGAGGATAACTCCTAAGGCCATGGGGTATACCAAAAACTCTGTCTGGATTAACCCGTTAAATAGAAGAATGACACCCATGCAGTGTTGGTCATGAAAGTACCAAGACCTACCCCTTGGGAACGAATATGAAAAGAGGATCTCACATTGAGACACACAGAAGGATTCCAATAACTCTATCTATGAATTATGGTAGATGGTATTTCTGTCATAGGAGCAGGAGGTGATTCTATACCAACCATCTAAGAATGGATAAGGGGAACACACCCTAATGAAACGTGTCCAAGATATAGAGGAAAAGGTATCTCAGTCCACTATTAAGGATTACATGACGTGTAGTAGGGTTACACACCATGTACCTTTGACCCAGGATCCTACCAATGTAAATGACTAGTGTCCATGTTTGTGCCCGTGTAATAGTGCACGACATGCAGTTTTCCCATGAACCATTAAACAGGTATGACCATGTCAACAAGGCCAATCCATGCCTATGTGGGAGTACACAACATGCCCATGCCTATGTACTCTAACCCAATTATATGTTCCCTTAGAGGCACACATCGACCCATGAGGGAGATTCCACACATCGTGTGATAGTGTTACAAGTTGTGTGATACTCATCTCCTTCCCAAACCCTATCTTCTGGTGAGAAGGGCCCACATGGAATGTGGCTTTGGGTTACATTCAGTGAATGAAATAATTTTTCATATTCTCATATATAGTTCAAACATCCTTGGTCATTCCATCATCCTTATATTTGGAAATTTTCTCATTATAAAATTGAGGATCCTTGTCAGCTGAACCTCACTGTTGAATAATCAACAAATTCCGACCATCAAATATATTTTAAAAACATCATCGTTTTCCTTCATCAATTCATACTGAAGAACATGAAATCGGGTATACAATAATATCATTTTCACAAAAAATTCCATCAATACACCACCTTCTTGTTGTTCCAAGACCGAATCTACAATATTAGTTCATTATGACATGAAATGGGTGCATAATGATCGATTCCTTAGTAGATGTTGAACCACATGTCAATGAATAACGCCCGTCATGAATGATGAAATCGAAGGAGAAAATCACAGGGAATAATCGAGAGGAATATAACTTAATCGATGTTCATGTCGACCTCAATTCATTTCCATTAGAATGATGAACAATGAAATAATCAAAATCCACAAATAATTTATCCCAATAAAACCCGACAATAATGCCATCCCACAAAATAAAAAATCCCCAAACCAATCCATTGGTAGATTGATTCACATTTACGACATAAATAAAAAATGGGGAAAATAAAAACACGGAAAATAACTTACCTCGATTTGGATCAATCACTAACAATGAATGGGGATGCATTGTGATCATTAGAGAGATTATTTGAAATTTTCTTATATTGATCATCAATATCTGATACAGTCATCATCCACTAATGGAAACTCATTCGTCGACTCACAAATGATCCTCTAGTTCTCTAGGTTATTGTGGATAAAACTTGTAATTCCCCAGATCTATTTACTTAAAGATGTGGCTAGGTTGCTTCATCAATAAAATAAAATAAAATAAAATTATTAATTATATTATTCATTTTACACCCATGATGAATTTTATACAAACACCCTGCCCCAACCAAGGTTATGTAATGACTAGGGTAAAAAAATGATATGAACTCAATGGTGCCTTCATATTTATGATCCAAAACCTCGTTTATTAGTCACTACAGTTTTTCATGAAATATTTTCGCATGTTCTATTTATAAAATTTAATATGTTTCAGACATTTATTCTGGGCACATCGGGCCTTGGAATCAATTTTTGTCTCATATCCTAGTATTGAAAATAATCCATAAAATATCAAAAAATAGTACATGGAAGATATGAGTCATTACATATATTCGTATATAATAAAATTTTGAAAAATAATCCTCATACAACATGATTCATTATTGTATAAATAAAACACTATGGAGGTAAATTTATAAAACAATCTAGTTAACTTAGTGTATCTAGAATAAAGATCCCATATTCAAAATTTTGATGTGAAGGATTTAGTTATCAAAATTCATCAAATTAGAAATCATATAACATGATCCACCATGTTCCCTTGGTTATGATGGTTGTTCACATATATCATCCTTATTATCCATGGGATGTTGAAATTAACTTGGATAATATCCATGTTTTCTACACTTGAGGCATCAGACTATAACGTCCCAGATCAGAGTGCCACACCACGGGTGCCCCGAACCTGGTTGGTCACATAACCTCAAGCGCATTTACCCAAATTCCAGAGGCTGCCAACTAGCAGTGAGGGCCTAGGTTTGATAGTGGGGAAACTATTCCCTCATTTTTCAAAGTGTAGCACATCGGAGAAAATACAAACATACCATAAGAGAAAGTGGTAAACAATACCAAGCTGAAATGGAAAACTGTATTGAAGTAAAAGATGACCAATAGTCATATATATGATGATGCAAGATGTCCCTAATTCTAAGACAGTAGCCAAAACAGGATACATTGTAATCTAAAACAATACAAGACAAGGTACAAGTACAATACAACAAAACAAAACAGTGCAGCAGGAACTCAGCAGCATCGCAAGACTAAGATTGGTCCCATGCTCTCATACTCCTCTGCAAAAACAAGTACATGAATAGGGACTCATGCCCTAATAACCACAGTGAATATTAAAAGTAAACCATATCCTTATACATGAAAATCCTTACCCTCAGGTAATCAGAATCGAAACCCTCAGGTGATTTCCCCTGGTCATAAAGAATATTTCCATTAGGAATACAAGATATTGCCCTCATATAGGGAAGCTACTGCCCACATGCATAAGAAAAGTTTCCCTCACGCTAAACGAAACACTGCCCTCAGGCTAATAAAAACACTGCCCTCAGGCTAAGAATGTAACAGGGACAATCCCAACTCATAAGCAAGAAATTTATACACATTTTACCTCTAGAAAACTCAAAGAATTCTATAATCATGGAATACCCACGGGTATCCAGGCCAAATGAATAAACAAGGGAAACACACCCACGGGGTGGCCCAGGATCAAAGAAGTGATCCCAAAGAACAGTTTATACAGAATTAAAAGATTACCTATGCAATTCTATATATTTAATCAGTAATGGACTCAGCCATATGACACCCAAAATATGGGCGCGTAAAATAATGGTACATAAAAAACAACTCGACTCTTGGAAAAATACCCCAAGCCACCTACCTCTATCTCCTCTGATCGATATACGTGAACGACACATCTCGAATCAACCGAGAATGACATAGATCTGGGATAAAAATTTACACATTCAAAATAAAATAACTTCCCTAAGGGAATGAATTGGAAGAATAGGTTCAATAAGAGATATGATCTCACCCACGCGGTTCAAATGAGATCGACAGTGAAGAAATCAGAGTCCCGGTGTGCTGTTGGGAGCTCCTCCAAGTTCTAGCCTTCTCTCCTGAAGCTCCTATCGAATTCTAAGCTTCCTCTATCTAAAGAGGAAGCTACTGCCTATTTTTAATGAAAAAACATTACTACACGGTGTGTACGTTACATTATTTTAACTGTTCCTATGGAAGCCACCTTCCACTGCCTCACTATTCATCTGCCAACTTGGTTACACGGTGTGTATTTCTGATTACACTGTGTGTACAACTATTTCGCTGGCGGCTACTCCCACCACCTTACTGTTCACCAGCTGACTGAATACGGCGTGTATATACTATGTATATAGAGTGTAGTCATTTTTTACACTCTTCATCAAAGATAGGCCTAAACCCCATGTATACTCATCCCATAAAGCCAATGTACACAGTGTTTGGAAAAGTACACGGCGTGTACCCAAAAATTTGGTATTTTCCCCCATTTTTGTTAATTTTTGAAAAAACACTTAAGGAAAAAGGAGAAGATGAAACCCGTGCCTCATGAATAACTGGGTTCTTAAAAACATCCCCCCTTAAAGCAATTCGTCCCCAAATTTCCCTTAAAAGGGTGGTGAAGATAAAGCTGAGAATAAATTTGGGCACTGAGCACGTACATCGGTCTCCTACTCACAGGTTTCGTCTTGCACATGGCCATGCTTCCATAACACCCATAAGAAAGGAACTGACTGGCCTCAGAGAAACTTCCTTCTCCTATCAAAAATACAAATAATATTCTCCTCAAAGGATGCATCGGCCTGAAGTTCAACCTCCTCAGGCTGAAAAATGAGAGATGGGTCTGAGTGGTGGTGACATAGCTGAGATATGTGGAAGACGTCGTGCATGGCCCGATACCTCGGTGGTAACTGAAACTGATAAGCAACCGGCCCGACTCTCTTCAGAATCTCAAACGACCCCACATTCCTCAATGAAAGTTTACCCTATCTCCAGATCCTCCTGTGTCCCAACCTCGGTGAAGTACGCAAGAAAACCTGATCCCCGACCACGAACTCCATGGTGCATCTTCAGCGATCAAGATAAGATTTATGATGAGACTATGCAGTAGCCATCCGCTTCTGAATCAACTGGACCTGCTATGAAGTCTCTTGCATGAGATGTGGTCCCAGTAAATCTACCTCACCTGCTTCCAAATAGCATAAGGGTGATCGGCATGGCCTGCTATATTAAGCCTCATATGGTGCCATCTCAATAGTTGACTGAAAACTATTATTGTAGGAAAAATCAACAAGGGGTATGTGATTTTCCAAAGATCCACCAAAGTCCAGGACACATGAATGCAGCATGTCCTCAAGCACATATATCATACGCTCTGACTGGCCATCGGTCTCAGGGTGGTAAGCTATGCTCAGAAGCACATGTATACCCAGTGCCCTCGGAAAACACTACCAGAAACGAAATGTAAAACGGGTGTCCCTATCTGAAATGATTGGACGAGGGACTCCATGAAGACGTACTACCTCTCAGATATACAACATCCCAATCTCATCAACACCGAAGGTCTCCTTGATTGGAAAAAAGTCAGTTACCTTCGTAAGTCTGTCCACAAAAACCCATACGACATCAATGCCTCGAGGTGACCTCGGCAACCCAGTTACGAAGTCCATCATGACATCATCCAATTTCCACTTCAAAATGGGTAACATTTTTAATAGTCTGGCTAACCTCTGATGCTCCACCATCACCTGCTGACAGGTGGAACATCTCGTAACCAAACCAGATACTTCTCGTTTCATACCCAGCCACCAATACCGACGTCTCATGTCAGGGTACATTTTGGTACCTCCAGGATGCACTACCCAAGCTGAAGCATGAAATACTTGCATTAAATCCTCATGTATATCCCCTGGAACCCCCACTCATCCATGGATACGCATTACCTCATCTCTCCTATCGTCCAACTGGAAGGAGGGTCCTCACTAGCCACCGACTCCCATAAAACTAGGCCTTCTGAATCTGATAGCGGTCTCATCCTCAATCTATACATGAGGGTAGAATTAACCTATAAGGAAGACAGATAGGCTCACCCCGGACTATCGTGCACCCCCTAATGCATCTCAGAGAACAAATACATAAGCCACCACTCACCACTGGCCTCCTACACTGCCTATATCTGAGTCCTCCTACTCAGTGCATCAGCTACCGAATTACCATTACCAGGTGTATTGGAAAGCTCAAAGTGGAAGGACTGAAGGTATTCAACCCACCTTCACTGTCTCAAATTCATGTCACGCTGGGTAAAGATGTATTTCAGACTTTTGTGGTCTGTAAACACCTCCCAGGAGATATTGTCTTCGACACTGTAACGCATGAACAACTACAACCAACTCGAGATCATGCATCGTGTGATTCCTCTCATGTGGCCTCAACTATTGAGACCCATACAAAACTACTCGATTGTCCTGTATCAACACTTCTCCCAGCCCAATACTTGATGCATCGCAGTAAACTGTAGATCTCTTCCCTTGCTCTAGAAGTATTAGGAATGGTGCTGATGTCAACCTTCTCTACTGCTCCTAAAAGGATGTCTTGCAAGCTTTTGACCAAAAAAACTTCATACCCTTTTCAGTCAAACCTATCAACAACGCTGCTAAGTGGGAGAAGTTTTGTATAAAGTGCCTGTAGTAACCATCCAACCCTAAGAAACTCTGTATTTCAAACAGGCTCTTAGAATACTCCTAGGAACCTAATGCTCTCACTTTCTCTGGGTCTACCGCACCTCCAGCCTCTGAGATAATATGACCCAGGAAGTGTATCTGGTCCATCCAAAAGTGGAACTTTGAGAGCTTAGCATATAACTAATTCCATATTAATGTACTCAAAACGATCGCAATATGGGTAGTACGGTCTTGTCGAGTGTGAGAGTACACCAAGATTTTTCCACGAAGACTACCAGAAAGGAATCCAGATATGGGTTGAACACTGGATTCATCAGAGCCATGAAAACTACTGGAGCATTTGTCAGTCCGAATGGCATGACCAAGTACTCGTACGTACTATATTTTCTCCAAAGGTCTATAAGAAGTATGTCCGATGGTCTACCGCACAACTGATGATATCTATATCTCAATTCAATCATAAAAAAAAACGCATGCTCCTCGAAGTTGATCAAATAGATTTTCAATCCTCCGTAAGGGATATCGGTTCATGACAGTCATCTGGTTCAACATCCGATAATCCACACAGAGTCTGAGGGTACCGTCTTCATTCTTCGTAAAAAAGATAGTTGAACCCCAAGGAGAAGTACTGGGTCAGATGAAACCCTTTGCATGTAACTCCTATTAATGTTTCATGTGCTCCTACAACTCTGGTGTACCCTTCCTATAAAGAGAAATGGACACTGGTGCCGCTCCTGGCACAAGCTGAACAGAGAAATCCACCTCTCGCTCTAAAGGTAGACCTGAAAAGTCATCCTGGAAGACATCTATGAAATGATCAACCACTGGTGGGAAATCCTTATGAAAATTACCCAGATCATCCAGATATAAACTTATAATCTAGGATGTCACTCCACCTCACCCACGATGCTTGGGTCCAGCTCAGCTCGCCTGGATATCCCATTCACACTTGTATAGAAACTCTCCACCCTATGGTGATGTGAAACTCACCCTACGATGAAAGAAATCTACAAAGGCTCGAAAAGGTACCAACCAGTCGATCCTGAGAATGATGTCACAACTCAACGTCTCTAAGACATAGTGGTCCCATAGAAAGTGACACCCACCAACCCTTAGGGGTAACTCCCTGCAATGACGCACACTTTCCATTCTAGTTACCAACAGAGTGTCTAGATTCATGATATCAGAAAAAGAAGAAACACAGAGCCCCAGGCTCTCCACAACGGGCACATATATAAATCTATGTGTATCAACAGTATCTAAAAGTATCGAAGATAAAATAGAAGCAACTAGAATAGTACCTCTGATAGTAGAAGGTCTGGGATCCGGCTCCTGTTGGGTCTATTACACTACATATGTCGGTCCGGTGCCACAACCCTACAACAAAGCCTGGATACCTTGAGCTGACCCGCCCTGCTGTCTCTGAGATCCTGGTGTCTGGATACCATGACCATTACCACCACCTCGGCCTGAACATCCTGACATGCTCCAATTCCATGACTGGTAAGAATTTTTTGGCCCTGCTCAAGCACGCAAAGTCTGCACGGAACCCCTATCATTAGTCGGTGGTGGAAACTCCCTACAAAAACGCTACAAATGACCTATCTTTCCGCAATCTCGACACTCCACTGGGTCACGGGGACACTGAGGTCTTCTGTACCCCTCCTTACCCCAATGGTAACACATAACCTGGACACCTGAAGAATTATTATGGCTGGTACTACCACCGTGAGTGAAATCCATCTACATCTTCCTTTTGCTGGTAGAAATAGTACCAGAAACTGGTGCCGAACTGCATTGGCCTGCACCACTAGATTCCCGTAGGTTCCACTCAGTAATTAGAGTCTGGTTAACAATAGAATCCACTATAGGAAACCTGAAAACATTAACCTATGTACGAATGTCATATCGAAGACCATCCTCAAAGCGTCTAGCCCTCAATGTCTTATCACCCACCAGAATAGGTGAGAAACACTGTAGGTCGGTGAAGCGAGCAGAATAATCCGTCACTGACATGGATCTCTACAATAGATTCATGAACTCTCATTCTTGATCTTCCCTTAACATCCCTGGAAAGAAAAAGTCAAAGAAGACTACCTAAAAATCTTCCCACACCATGTCTCGGTGATGCACAGACTAGGTGCTAACATCCCACCATCTCTTGGCGGAATCACACAACATGTAAGTAGAGACCTTGACCCTCCTCCTTAGAGGTGTCTCCAGATTCTTGAAGATCATCTTCATAGAACCCATCCACGATTCCGTAGCCTACGGTCCACCATCCACTAAAAACGTAGGTGGATGCTTCTACAAGAATATGCATCAACTCTTCCATAGATGTGGCAAATGGTGGTTCTCCCTGGAAGGTCTTCATAAACCGCATGAAGCCTTCATGGAACTATGCATCCGTGCCTGCATCCGGTATAATGGATGTCGCCGCATCTGGAACTGCTGGAGGATCCATCGGTAGCCCATGCCCTACCGTCTTTGGAGTATAATCATTTCCACTCTCTTGGAGAACAACTCGTGGTCATCTTAGCGGCATGAATCTAAAAGGTCAAACACATGCCTTTGATTAAGATCATCAAAGACTAAGAACTCGAAGCGTAACAAGGGAACATGAGAAAGAAAACATTCATGTTTTACAAAATAAGACTACATAGCGTGTATAATAACTACATGGTGGGTTCCCTTAAGTCTTTCACATGGGTGTGTACTTTTTCCAGAACTGATCATGTAACTAACCAAACACACGGCGTGTTGTCCACACACATGGCATGTACTGGAATTTTCTTCCCAAGCCTGAGTCCTTCTACAAGGCTTAGCCACACACCTATGTTTTGAAAGAGAAAACATGGAGTCTATAAGGTCTACACGATGTGTACTAGACAAGCTTCACCGACCCGTGTTGTTTATGACACGGTCCGGTACACAGCTCACACTACACAACATGTTCCACATAGACACGGTGTGTATGGATTAGATTCCAACTGCCCATGTTGTTAGTGACATAGCTGACTATACGCCTAACACTACATGGCGTGTTACACCCGCACACAGAATGTACAACACTCTATTTCCCCAGCCACACGACCAAGTCTACATGGTATTTCACTATTCAAGACTACACGGCGTGTCCCATAGGTACACGACATGTAACAGAAAGGACAACACTGACACGTGTTGTTAGTTACACGACTGAATTCCCTGACTACCCTACACAAGGTGTTCGAAAGTTACACGGCTTGTTTAGGCCATGATTACTCCATCCGTGTTGTTAGTCACACGGAGGACACTGGGTCAACACGACACAACGTGTACAACCAGTACACGGCGTGTCCCTCTCAATCTCGTGTTTTTTCCCACATGACCTATGACACGGTTAGAGACTACACGGCGTGTACATAAGGTACACGGTGTGTACTTTAAAATTTTACCATTTCTTCCCGAACATAAGAGTAAACAACATGTAATCAAAATTACACGGCATGTATTCTCTGTTATTTTGGAAAGTAAGCCTCAAAAACTACTCCAGAGTCCAGAAAACCACAGAACGAACACCAAAGTTCCAAATTATGATCCGTGAGGGCCCATACTCCCTGCGAACCAAATCTTGGCATCTTATTAGTGTTATAACAAAGTAAACTATTCGATGATCCACCAAATTCTAGTTGATGAGGGCCCATACTCTTCAAGAACCAAAGATTGGCGTTCATTCAAAAAAACATACATAATAATACCCTATAAAATAGTAGGTATTTTATCAAGGAATATATCACTATAGAATGAATTTTATAGCACAACATCTATCACAACGACATGAAATTTCTAATGCACCTACATGGCATGGAAACTATGCATGCAATGTGATTCTAACATGTGCCTAAATGATTCATGAGATGGAATACCCTCATCTAATCGGGTTGCAACTAAATAGAACCCATGTATAAAAATATAAACAGCACACCACAAGTGCGTCACCCAATGGGGAAAATCAAATCAATTATAATAATCATAAACAGAAAATCAAAATTTAATTCGAGGAAATCTGGCCTTTACCTGTACACGGGGTAGCTACTCCTGAGCACAGTTCCTACCGAATCCCGTAGAAATATATCACTTTCCATTGTCGCTAAATAATAATATAACTCAGGGAAAAGAAAATCCCTTTGATAGAAATTTACAAGGTCCTGGATCCAGGTGCCACACCACGGGTGCCCCGAACCCGGTTGGTCACATGACCTCAAGTGCATTTCCCCAAACTCAAGATACTACCAGCTACCAGCGAGGGCCAAGGTCTAATAGTGGGAAAACCATGCCCTCATTTGTCAACGTGTAGCACAACGAAGAAAATGAAAACATACCAAAAGAAGAAGCAATAAACAATACCAGCTGAAATGGACAATGATACTAAAGTAAAAGATGACCAACAATCATATATATGATGATGCAAGTTGTCCCTAAATCTAAGAAAGCATCCAAAATAGGATACAATGCAATAAAAAAAATACAACACAAGGTACAAGTAGAACAAAACACAACAAAATAGTGTATTAGGAACTTAGCAGCATCACAAGCCTAAGCTCGGTCCCATACTCTCCTATACCTCTGAAACAATAAAGTACCTGTATAGGGACTCTTTCCCTTTTCAACAATTGAAGAAATATAATCTGTTTGGGCCCAATACATGACCCAAATAGGGTGAGAGAAATAAATCCTAGTAGGAAAAAACCAAAGGCTCGTGCCCCACTATGAGTGAAAAAGTGAAACAAAAGTGTGAAATAATGAAATTCAGTAAACTAGGAAGTACTCAAAATAATATACTCCTACAAGTTCCATTTCCATTTAATTATTATTTAACAATTTAATGTAATTGAATTATAAGTTCCTGACACCCGGCCTTGACCGACAATCTCCTATACAGTGCCACAGAAAAAACCACAACAGGCTCTCTAACAAGTAGAGGGAAAATCAATACCAAGCCTGTGCTTTAGCTTAGCAGGTATAACATGAGAAATAACCACAATGAATATTCAATGTAAACAGTGTCCTCATACATGAAAATCATTATCCTTAGGTAATCAGAATCAAAACCATTGGGTGATTTCTCTCAGGAATAAAAAATATTTCCCTAAGGCATACAAGATATTTCCCTCAGGCATGGAAGCTACTGCCCATCGGCATAAGAAATGTTTCCCTCAGGCTAAACAAAACACTGCCCTCAGGCTAAGAAAAATGCTTCCCTCTGGCTAAGCAAGTAACCGAGTTGAGCCCAACACATAAGCAAACAATTTATACACATTTTCTCTCAAGAAAACTCAAATCATGCTATAATCATGGAATATACATGGTTATCCAGGCCAAACGGATAAACAAAGGAAATACACCCACGGGGTGGCCCTAGATCAAAGCGGCGATCCCAAACAACAGTTTATACATAATCAAAAGATTACCTATGAAATTATAGGTATTTAATCATTAAAGGACTCATCCATATGACACCCCAAAAATGGCCGCGTAGCACAATGGTACAAAATAATGGACTCCACGGTTTAAAAGAAACATCAGACCACCTACCTCAATCTCCTCTGATCGATATACGTGAACGATACCTCCAGAATCAGCATAGAATGATGTAGATCTAGGATAAAAATTTACCCGTTCAAACTAAAATAACGTCCCTTTGGGAAATAATTGGATGGAGAGGTTCAAGAAGAGGGAATATCTCCCCTGGGCGATTCAAACGAGATCGACGGCGATGGAATCAGAGTCCCGGTGTGCAGTTGGGAGTTCCTCAAAGTTCCGGCCTTCCCTCCCATGGCTCCTATCGAATTCTAAGCTTCCTCTATCGAAAGAGGAGGCTCATGCCCATTTTTAATGAAAAAACATGACTACATGGCTTGTAATATCAAGTACACGGTGTGTACTTTCTATTTTTTTAATAGTTCCTCTATTGGCCACCTTCCACTGCCTTGTTGTTCATTTGTCGACTTGGTTACACAACAGGTATTTTTGACTACACGGTGTGTACTACTATTCTGCTGGGGGCTACCCGCACCGCCATACTGTTCACCTACTGACTAGTCACATGGCGTGTATATACTAAGTACATGACGTGTAGTCATATTTTACACCCTTCATCACCGACAGTCCTGCACGCCCTGTATACTCATCCCACATGTCCAAATTACATGGCGTCTGGAAATGTACATGGTGTGTACCCACAAATTTGGGATTTTCCCCATTTTCATTATTTTTCTCAAAAACACGTTAGGAAAAAGGAAAAGAAGAAACTCATACCTCAAGAATAAGAACAGGGTTCTTACAAGACCATTAGTGGTGATTTTGGATGTATGTTTTCCACTCTTATCATGATAACAGGCCTCATCATTTTCCTATGGAATCTTGAAGCTTGATGACCCCCTCTTTTACAAGTAAATCATATTATAGTCTCCTTGTAGAAATTTACATTGTGATTATTCCCACATTTTGGAAATAGAGGTTGTTGAATATTAATTCCTTCATCATATTCATTGCCTTAATTTTCACAAGTCTCCATCCTTTTCTTCTTTTATACAATCATTATGTCATCTATGGTCACATTTTTAATCATATTTCATGATATTTGGTTTTCCATAATAACCAAATTACTTATTCCATCTCCCATTATAATTGGTTTATCATTGATAAAGTCACTACATTGTCCATCACACCCATTTTTAACTTGGTTCCTTCTAGTTCTAGCCATCTCTAAAACCAAAAGGGGTTTACATGAGTGAAAAAAATTTAACATTATCATAGTCAATAGCATAAAATGTATTCAACCTTAAAAAAATTTAATCGTTAAATTATCATGTTAGCCTGTAATTACTTTAGTTCAAAAAATTTCAATCCTAGGTTAATTTAAGATGGGTTATCTTAGAATTCTCAACTCAATCACTCAAAGTAATTAGGAAGTCCGTCTTTCATAGTGGGTTTTTAAAGGTATATGAGAAACCAAATCATATCCCCCAATAGTTTCAAACCAATATTTCATTTAGACTTATTTTTCACGCATGATATGATGATTGGGATAATACCCAACATACACATTTTATGGTTACTACCATCAGAACATCTGGGACCGAGCATACATCTTATTTTAGTATCCATATAGGGATTTATTTCTAGGAAAACCACTAACTGAAGACTTTAAAAATATTTTAGGACATCATCCTATACATTGACCTGTCTTTATGGTTTTCACTATGGTTATATAACCTTAATATTAAATGTAACTAGACTAATACTTAAAAAAACTTTTCCTCGGATACCAAATGATGTGACCCAAGCTAATCATGCGTTTATTAAACATCATTTTAATAATGAAATAATTAAATTAAATAGTAGACTCTACATCTTGAGAATCAAGATATTTATTTTCATTAGATACTATATATATAAGCTACTTATTTAAGGATGATTGTGAATGATTCCCCGTAATTCGATCATACCATGTATTTTTCTAAAAAACTCTCAAGTTAAACCCATACTCATGTCCTGAGAAATTGTTAAATAAGAAAGGGGTGAGAGTAAATTCTCAAAAAAGTAAATATAAACATATAAACATGTTACCTTGGGTGATATCACAAGAATATGTGAAAACATAATCAGGAGAGAAATATCATATTTAAATAACAAGGAAACATAAAAAAATTTCTCATATGGTGAGACAAGAGAACAAATAAACCCATATGATAAACTATATAGCATGGAATAAATACTAGTAAACATGATAGTTAAATCATGATTCAGTTATCATAACATAATCACATATTGAAGGATTGTGGCACCAAAATAATCATCGAAACACAATACTGTATATAAGGAAGCCCCATTTGTTTCCCATAAGGGACAAGTCATCACAACCAATTTCCCATAGCAGATCAGGCATTACAACCTATTTCCCATAGTAGATTATGAATCAAAACCTATTTCCCATTTTATATTGATCATAAATACTTATTTCTCCATTATTACATGTGATGTAATAATTTACAAAATTCATTATAGGGTTATATAGGTCCCACCCATAACTTATAGATTTACTAGACACAAATGTTCCATTAGAGAAAATATAATTATTACATCGTTAATATCCATGAATAAGAATTAGTTTCGAATGAAATATAAAAAGGTACCACATAAATAACCACATAAACTAGATCCGTTGATACTAATATATATCACCTAAATGTGTGAATTCATAAAATCTTTTAGAGGGTGATTTATAAAACATACCATCAAAAAAATATACTTTTGAGATAGGTGAAAATTATAACCAAATCATAAAAGAGTGTAAAAAAGACTACATTTAAAAGGAAACTATAAAGACCTAAATAGTTGATATATATTTTTATTTCAAAATAATAAAGGATAAAATTATAAGAAAGTAAAAAAATATATTTTAAAGAATGATTCATTTAATATTAATAAACATTTAAGAGGATGCAAATTATTCAAAACATATTATAATTTTATAAAAAAAATCATTAATGGAAGGGGTTTTGAATTAATAACACATTTTATATAGAGAGATAAATTTTTAAATCATATGTAAAATTATATCATTGAATATAGGGAATATTGAATGTCAATGATCCAAATAAACAAGAAAACTCAACAAAAAAGAGATTTTAGTTACTAAAGTCAATTACATTTACTCTTGATTTTTTTGAAAGTAATTTAGCCTCATGAATATAAAAAACATTATTAATAACATATTTTATAGAATTATTCTTATCCATAAACTTTTATAAATTTAATTTATAATTATTATCTACATGTATATTGGTTAGTTTATATCCATTTTCAATTTCTGGTGTCAGTAATCTTGATAGTATTGAACATGATTCATAATCATGGTGCTCTTTTTCATTATTTTCTCAATTTTAATCATTCCCATATCATAAAAGGTACTAAAATTTATTTATTTTTTGATATTTTATAAAATTATAATTTCATTCAATGATAGTTTTATTTACGGTTCTAATAGACAAAATAAACAGTAATACTGATTTATTGATTTTTAAAAAATGAATAACGATAACTTAATAAATAAGTTAAATGTTTATGTTACCAAACCAGAATAAAGAAATAATTATTTAATTCTAACGTTCCAATATTAATTTTATAGTTCCATACTTTATATAAATTTTTATCATTTTTCATGTAGGTCGTTCAGCCGACCTAACAAGAGTATGCTACAATTTATGTGTGAGTATGGATATGGAAGAGATCCTTTAATTAAAATATCATTATCACCAAAGTATAATGAAATTGTTTATATCTTATTAAGGCGATGAATTATAATTGGAATGATTTATAAAAAAAATGTAAATTAAATATATGTTCACTTAAAAACAAATCTATTTTTCTTCTTGGTATGTTCGTTCTATGATGTTTCTTTTACGATGATAGGTTTTTGATAAAACTAATTATTGAATCAGTAAAATATATTTCCATAATATAATTAATGAAATAAATTAATTATATATTTATTAAATTAATTTCTATAACCATCCTTGAATGGCGTTGATGAAAAAAATGAAACATGTCGTTCAAGGAGGCAGTAGTCCGCATAAGTAAATGAGAAGAATTTTCTTTTTTTAGATTTAATGGGAGAGAAATATATAATGGTTATACTATAAATATAATAAAATTTTAGTAAATAAATTATATTTATTTAATTTTATAAATATGTTCATAAGTTTTTCAATAAGGGTGGATGGTAAGGTTAAATGAAACATGTAAAACGTTATGAAGTATTTATATTGAGAATGTAGATCCTCTCACAATGTATACTTTGGAAATGAAGGACTAGAGTAATTTTATTGAGGCTAGTGTCTAAAAAATTGAATTGGGACTCTAAAAAAATTAAATTGGGTAGATTTTCTTGATAATTTCTAACTATATGTGTGACTTGAAGTGGGATGATGTGAGCTCATTTTATAGGTCAAAAGATGGATAGATCTATAGAAAATAATGTTAAGTATGGTGTAAGAATGGAATTGCAATAGTGTTAGGAAATTTAGGTGGATAAATGTTGGTTATGCATGTAGGTTTGACTTTAAAACCAAAAAAATGTATTTTTTAAGGTCCATGTGTCAAATTGATTTAGTAAAATTCGATCCACATTAGATTACCCATTTTAACACTTATTAATCTTGATTAAATATTAATCATGGATATTAGTTTTTCAATAAATAATATAATATGACCCTTATTATTTAATTTATATTTGTAGATTTTGATTTTGTACTCTATTTAATATAATTAAATTTCTATATATGTGAAAATTAACTTTTAAATTAAAGCATATAATGTGTTGAAAACCCATTTTTATTGAAAAATATCATTTTAAACATTAAGTGTTCATAATATTATTTAATATTTATTTCCAAATAAATGAGTTATTAATTTTTTTATATATATTTTTGAACATTATATTAGATCTTTATATTAAAATAAATATAATAAATTTAATATAAAACAATATTTATAAAAGTATCATTCATTAAAAAATATCCATTTTACCGTAGTAAGTAATATTTACCTTGTTAACTTAATTTTATGCATACAAAATTAAATCCATCCCATTAAATAATATGATAATTTTGATTCAAAATTTTGAAATCAATTTAAATTATTAAATTAAAAAATTGAAAAAAATTATTTATAAAATAATGAGTATATAATGCATTAAAAACAATTTCTTGAGGAAAATATTACTTAAGTTATAAAACATTAAATATATATTTTTAAAATAGATTCAATAAAATGTATTATAAAATTATTTTTTTATATATAATTGTTTCATAAACTAATAAATCATTCTTGTAAAAAAATAATTCTATAAAAGAAATGGTATTTGTAAAAATAGTATATTTCATTATTCACCTAAAAATTAATTTCAAGTAAAAATTTCAAAAAATCATCCTTATATATTATTTCCATTATAAATAAAAATATGTATTTAATTCTTTAAAAATAAAACTCAAAAATTTATAAATTTTATTTTTTAAAATAAAAACATAAAATATACTGAAAATTTGTTTTTATAAGAAGAAATAATTTCATACAGTATCTATTCTATTCCTTAAAATTTCTTAATTAATATAGTGTTAACTTATTTTTTTATAAAATAAATATATCTTATTATTATTCAACCATAATAAACATAGTTCTTCAAAATAATACATCTGTTTTTGGAAGAAACATTTTTATTCTAGAGTGCATTGAGTGAAAAAGACTTTTGAAATGTATAAACATTTATGATAAAACTATAGATTAAAATATTTTATTACATGTTGGTATATTCCTAATTTAAACTTACTTAACCCCTTATGATCTCTATATAATGACTAATAATTTGATAATCTTGGGTTATAATTTTGGGTGGTAGCTTATCTAGTAGGGATCTTGTGGTAATCTCCACGAGCTTGAAATTCAACCATATTTTGTTTTTCTCAAACTAAAATTTCATGAGTTCAACTTTATTTTGGTCTAGGGAAAACCCTAGAAATTATACCTACCTTTTTATATCATAAAATTGGGTTTTATAAGGAAGAATTCCACTTATAGATTCCATTTCTTCATAATTTCTTTATTGATTTTATAATATTGTTACTTCAATTAATACTATAAAATTTATTAACTATGCCTTAATGGTCATATTTAAAATTCAAAGATATATCAAGGTATTTAATTTTTGTTTGGTATAGCGAGTGAAAATTCTATTTAATATATTATTTATTTAAGGAGAATATATAGTGAAATCTAAGGTTGTTACAATAACCAAATACCTGACTAAGATGGAAAACTATTTATCTCATGAGACTCGTTGATACATCAAAGTGATATCCATAACTATGCCCTACATGGAACTTATATATGTCCAATTAATTACTTATATATTTAATCAAATATATAATATAGAATAAATACGACTTATTAATCAATAAATATTCATTTTGAGATAAGAATATGATACATCAATATTTCCACAATAAATGAAATTGCATTCCTAATAAGCATCCTTAAAATAACACTATATATAACAATCGTATATGGTTAATAAAAAATTGAAATTTTAAATAGATCCATGATATAAAATAACCTGGATATAATTTCAACATAGTAACAAAGAGTGATATAGAACATAAATTCAATGAATTGAGAATATTCCTTGTGATCAAAATGAGGTATAAACCATAAATCAATAATGGAGGAAAAGAGATCATAAATTCATCAAAAATGAAGGTTTTAAATTAAAGTAATTTATTTTTATAATTTTGGGGAAAAATTGAAGTAATATTTTAAAAATATCATTCCCTAAATATTTTGTAACATTGTTGTCAAAATGAACTTATAATTCATTTTGAAAATATATTTAAGAGGTGTTAAAGAGACTTTTAAAATAATATTTTAAAAAATTTAAATAATACATTCTTTAAAATATAATATTCTTATAAAACTAAATTATGAGTGGAAGATAAAACAAACTTAATTTATATGAAATTTATTTTCAATTCTTTAAGAAAATAATACACTTTTGATTTAATATAAAAACTAAAGATTCATAGAATAATTGAAAAATAATTTTATGTGAAAACACAAAGAGACATATAGATAAATCCAAATAAATTAAAATAGTTATGGTGGTGGGAAAAAACTATTTACATAATATAAGTTAAAATAGCATTCCTTTTATATTTTTCTAAGAAATATTTAAAATGAAACCATTTAGAAAAATTTATAAAAGATTCCATTTAAACATTTTTAAATAATGAAAAATATAGATGAAAATATCTTTAAACAATATTTTGACTATATAAAATTATATTCTTGGGTTATATTAATGAATTTTTACATGGAAGAAAAATATCATTGGCCTAGGAGAAGATATTAGACCAGCTTTGATTAAAAACATTCTTTCTATATTTCAAGTACCAAAGGGAGTAAAAGTTGTAAGAACACATGAAAACCCCAGAAATAACCAGAGGATAATAAAATATACAGTTATGAATAAGAATATGTCATATAATTATTTCAATATAAATTCATAAAAAAATATTCCAGAATAGAAATGATATTGTAAAATAAACCCTTATGGTTTCAAAAAATTCGAAATAAAAAACCCTTAAATGATAAAAACATAAAAAGATATTTAAATGTCATTAATAAAGAGTAATACATTGTATTATATATAAATGGGGGATTATATACACTATATATATAAGGCCCCAACCTTAAAACTTACTTAATCTTGAGTTATTACAAGATTACACATTGAGGATATTTTCAGGTTTAGAGTTTTAGAGAATTAGATCATGAAACTTGCATTACATTCCACATTTAAACAAATTGGTTACATAAAATACAGGACTCATACTTCCCATCAACGGAAAAATATTTAAAATAAAACATGGATTCTTTCTTGACACATCCTTGACACTATCATCACATCACGTACATTTCCCTTGACCTATGAAAAACATTTCAAAAACATGGGATGAGCATAAAAAGCTCAGTAAGGGATATTAAAATATGGAAAGTAAACATGAGTACATGTATACATAAGAATGAAATCATACTTTACCCATAAAACATAAGGACTTTAACATACCTCATAAAATCATGAATAAATCATAGAAATCATAAGACATAAAAGGTAACATGAGGCATTCATAACATTTTTACGTAGGGAGTAACCCTCTTGGTTACGTTTTGGAATACCCATCACAGTATATTCCCTAAATCTCTTCGGAAAAACCATAACGTTTCACTCCTTCGCGGTACCCAATGCAATGGAGAGCTATATCGGGCTCAACCGCCCTTAGTTTATCATGGAACCACCCGTATTCATAATAATGCCCAAGAACCATAACATAATCGTATCACATAAAACATGAATAAAAGAAACATAACATTTCCACATTTCAATCACAAGATATCAATACAACACATTGATATAATAAAAACATTATGAAAACCATTTTCAATACCAAAATAAAAGAAAATAAAAACATGGTATTTATTTTTCTTTTAAAAAGAAGGTATGGCTTGTAGAGGAAACTGAAACTCAAATAATGGTCACGACGGCGGAGAAATCGTTGTCGCCGCATACGTATGAAAAAACATTCCCTTTTTGTCATTTAGTAAAATGATTCATTTAAAAAAGATTCATTTTGGATAAATGTAAAAGTCAAAGGGGTTTATACACTGTATAGAAGAAGGTTGTGTATAAAAAAATATGCCTTAATGAAAGGAGATTGAGACGAAGTCCCTTACAAAGACGGTATCCTTGGTTTAAGGATATATCAATTACATAATTATGTGTTACAAACGAATACACCAAATATAATTGGATATTAAGTGTAAAATAATCAAAGGTCATTCAAACATATTCAAATGATGACATATTCAATAACTACATGTTGAAACCAATGAAATCGAAATTTGGTTAAGAAGTTCCCTTGACAGCCTAACGACGTCACATCAAAATGAGTTGATGAGCGATAATAAAGGGTATCTCATCACTTGGACAAAAAATTTACATCAATAAGGATATATGAGAACAAATCCCAACATAAAAATATGTAAATTAAAAGACCCAACAAAAGAAGCCTTTTAAAAAGAGGAGGGTAAAACGTTCCCTTACCGACATGGGTATCTTTCGAAACATACACCTCGTGAAAGAAGGACAATAAAACATTGATGCAAATACTCATAAATGAAATTATATTACACAATGAGTAAAATAATGGGAAGTACATACACCACTCAAAGGAAATTTTGGCAAATGTATAATAAATCTCATGGGAATAAAAGTGAGATGAAAAATCCCTTATGAAAACTCGGCAGCCTAACGACGCCACTTAAAACTTCCAAAAAAGGATTGATGAGAGAAAATAGGGTCTCTCATCGTATTAACATAATGTTTACAGAAAGAGGAATATAAAATAACATCCCCCAAAATAACAAAGAGGAGCTTAAAATAAGTGACATAAATTAGAGGACTTAAAAAGAAAGAGAGAGGATAGATCTCTTACGAAAATTCGGCAGCCTAACGGCGCCACTCAAAACTTCCAAAATGGATTGATGAGAGGAAATAGGGTCTCTCATCATATGAACATAATAAGTAAAGTATGATTAATATAAAAGAACATCCCAATCATAAGAAATATGAGCTTAAAAGTAATGACATAAAAGAGTGTATTTAAAAAGAAAGAGAGGTGTAGGATCCCTTACCTCAAATCCAACTTGTCTTGTTCATTTCTTTATATTCCTGAATAATAAACTTTGGTCAATTAATAATAAGCTAAGTACCTACTTTAGAGATTATTATTCAGTTCATATCACATATTATAATGTTATAATAATTGTTTAATAATTTTAGTTCATATCAGACGTTTTTGCCGATGTTTGGTACATGAGTCAGAAATGAACTTGTTAGAAAAAAGATTGCCCATGTAGTTATAAGTAAATAATTTCCAGAATAGTATTAATGATTTAAATATCATATATATCCAGTAAATATTAATTTTATAATATTCCATATCATTTGGTGATAAAAAAACAAAAATCACCGTTCATGGAGACGGTAGGCCGTACGTACGCATGAACGCTACTTTCATTTTTTGTCATATTAATGGAATTAAAACAAAATGATAGAGATATATATATGTTATAATTCAAGAATTATATACATAATTTAGATGTAATATATTACATATATATATTATATATATTTACTTATAATATTACATAACATTTTGAGATAAGAAATGAAATGTACCGTTCATGGAGACGGTAAGCCGTACGTACGCACGAACACTACTTCCATTTCTATTTCATATTTAATGGAATTAAAACATAACGATAAATAATAGTATTTTAATTCCATTATGGTATAATATATAATATCATTAAATATATCCTTTATACGTACCACATATGGTATTAACGAATCAAAACACTTTGAGGGGGCGGGAGTCCGCACTTCCTTAAATGAAGATATTGCATTTACCCATAAATGAAACCATAAAGGTACACCATAAATGAAAAATAAGTAATCTTAAGTAAAACATAAACATATTAGATATCATATATAAATATAGTGTCATCTTAATGGCCACCTTTGAAGGTGTTACAAGAATGTTGAACAATCATCGTTTCGGGAGGCAGAAATTCGCCATCCACGGAAACAGTATGTTCTTTAACCATTAGATGTGGGTGTGTGTAAGTGTAGCTCTAATACATCTTATAAAAACATACTAGTATATTGAAGATACTGGATTTGTTACAAAATAAATGAATAAAAAGAGTTTAGGGGGTTGGAGAAGAAAAATAAAACAAAAGGACACAAGTGAAGACATTACCTTAAAATCGGGAACTCCCTTTGGTTTGAGCTCAAAGGCTTCCTTGGGAAGACTTCTGCCCAAAGTGAGGCTTCAAGGAGTAAGAGAGGGAAGTTGAGAGACAAAATGGGAAAGGGTTGGCCGAGACAAGGGCTTGGGGAGTGTGGGTAAGGAGGTAGAGGTGGGGTCATTTTATAAGAGGAGAGGAGGGGCACTCTTGTAATGTTACAAAATGTTACTTTATTTTCAAAACAGTTTCGGATTTAAAAGGTCCCACATTGATGTATTTCGAGGATAAGGTGACAAGGGTTCGAAATCCACTCATCCAATAGGTTTTGGACTTGTGTAGGTCTTAGATATTACATTATCATTCCATTTTATTTAAATCGTTAAATAATGAGGTCATCGCTGCATCATCATGATGTAATAAATAATTTAATTTATTTAATGTCTAAAAATTATAAAAAAATACTATGATGTAGTAAATATTTTTAGATTTCCAATTACTATTTATAGTCAAAAATATGACTTGTATAACCCCATGTAAAAATTGTTTTAGTAAAACATCTCATGTTTGTGTCATTTTTACTTTAACATTAAATAAAAAGATATTTATGTCATTTCCCAACCAAAGTGGCTGCATGGGGTCCCCAAGTTGACCCATGGATTTTCTTGGTCCGCCATGACACATCCGATGAGGGTATGACATGTGTATAGGTCATTTAATTTTATTAAAACTTTATTCTTACCATAAACTACACTAATTACCTCTAATCACGATTAAAACTTAATAAGTTACTATTCACCAAAAAAATTATTTTTATCCCATTGAACCACATTTTACTTCTTAATGACAACTATGTATGTTGAATTTTTTAAATTCAAAACACAAAGATGGAAAAATTTCATTTAAATGGAAAAATCAGTTTTTATAAGTACCACTTAGTGGTTTCATTGTTCATCAAAAATTGAAGTTTTTCAGAAAAATCCGAAAAATTCACCCTAAGCTATATTTGATATTCCGAATTAAAAAATGAAGTCTATTTTACAAAATTCAAAACATATAAGTCACATTAATTAATTTAATAATTAATTCCCGCTGTCAGAGAAAATAGCGTGTTTTTATGAAACAATAAGTATCAAAAGATTGACACTAGTTTAAGTCTGATTTCAAAGTCAAATTAATTCCAACGACCACTATTGGATTTAATGGTAAAAATATATTCTAATTTCACTTCAAAACCAATTCAAAAGATAATATAATCATATAAATAAATTATATTAAAAAGAGGTTTTGAATTAAAATACAACATTTTACACTATTCATTACAAAATGATCTTTATCGGAAAGATACCAAAAATTTACACAATGTAAATTTTGATCTCCCAATTTTTAAGAAGAGTTTCATTTGGTCCAATAGAATGTATAAGAGTGAAAAAAACTATATTTAATGACGTTTCTCCATCAAAAGGCGATAAGTGAACCTTTAGTGAAAACTATGGCATATACACCTAAAATTGAATTCTTTCCGTATTTTAAGCCTTTATCTTTTATTGGATAAATTTAAAAACATTTAAAACATATATTATTATATTTTAGTTATTTCTATCCATTCTCGCCAATACAACGGCTACATGTTAACTACTATTTATAATAATATTATTTTATTATTAGAGTGCAACGTAAGATTCTCAAGAAACTCGTTGTTGCATGTTGGGTACGCCATCGAGCATAGCGTCCCCTTTAAAGTCATATTAATATTTTATTCAAAAATATGGATAAATATGAAATTGTCAAATTCTTTATTTACCTGGGGTGTAACATCCTTCCCCCCATTTGGGAATTGCGTCCTCGCAACTTTTAAAATTGAGCTTTGAAATATCCTTGAAAGTCCCACATTGGAACAAGAGTTGGTAAAACAATCACATTAAAATAAAGGAAGATAAGTACAGAGGTCACCCGAGTTAACCCATACTAGGATTCCATGTAGAAAAACATGGACATGGAAGAAAAGGCAAAGGGTCATGTTCTTGAGGGAGAGTGATAGTAAACATGTCTAGGAGAAAGTTAACCATAAGAAAATCACAAACTTGTGATGGGTTAAACGGTATTCGATTCCCCAGTAGGAAAAGTTAATAGACAACATTTTTGTTTTAAGTTACTTTTTATTGAGGAATTTATTCATAAGGAAACATAATCACTTATCATGTTGACTTTCATATTTTACTAGATTCCTTAATCACACTCATATTTTTTTTCCAAAAGACGAGTATTTAGGGAGACTTGTTCGCATTAAGAGTACTATAATAAACTTCTAGAGAGTCACCTAATCCACAAAAGAGAATAATATACTTCCCATGTCTTTAGACTTTAACCAAAACCAAAACCAAAAAGGTTAGTAAAAGATCAGATAATCCAGAAAAGGATTACCCTTTATAAAAATAAAATCTATTCTTAATCTCCAAAATTTGTCCAACAAAACCCAAAGTTCAACGAGGACCATTCTATAATCAATTTGTCCATAAAATTCTTCAAAGTAAACCAAACAAATATTGAAACCCTAATATTTGAAGGATTTAGTCACATAGTCTTCCAAGTTAAATCGTAACATTTATCTCCAAACAACATTAGTTGCTCCTAAAGTCTCGTATTTAAAAGTAATTAACCTAATCACATATCCTCCATGATAGGTTAATCATTTTCATAAATAACCCAAAAATCAACATACTCTTAATTCATAAAATCATATAAATAAAAATAATCAGTCAAACTAACTAGGGACTTCATGTATTCCAGTGGTAGGCGATAAATACCAGTCGCACTTTGGTTGTGGGTTTGATTCCCGCATCTTTGTCCGACGCGACGGGTAGTCACACGGTCTGCATGTTGTCCTTTTTCCAAAACTATATAATTCTAAAATCATTCCCCAAAAAAGGATAAAATCATCAAAAATAACCATAACATAATTTAACCTCAATTTTATCTCATGCCTTTCACTTCAATCATATCATATAATAACCCATAATTACCTCAAAATTAAGGATCATATAAATCCAAAAAGTTCTTTATAACTATGTCCACAAAAGAAAAGATTACTATTCCTTGAATAAAATTTGAATATATTAAACATTAGGGTTACACATAATATAAAAAGTCTTCTAATGTAACCCCATCATCAAAAGAGACTTAATACTCTTAATAATTTCACCATAACTCTTGAAGCCCTTATATGTTGACATTTTACTAATTCAACATTCTTCATGATCCATTAACCATTCCTTTCCAACTTATTCCGAAATACCTCTATCCAACAAACAAAATCATGAATCATATCCTAAGATTCCAAAATAGGAAAACAATAGTCATGAAATAATACATACCTTTGATTGGTCATTGCCAGTTTCTTCATCCTCAATATGAATGGAATTAGGTATTGGTAAAAAAACATTTGTACGCTCTTGGTGATCCCATTCACGAAACTTCTTCATAGGACATGTGTTTGGATAATGACCATGCACACCACATTTAAAACATTCAATTGATCCCTCAGAAAGAACTTCTTTCCCTTTCCTCGAGTCAACTGGATGCTTCCTTTTTCCATGGCAGGTTCTTGCTTTATGACCTTCATTTCCACATCTATAGCATATTTCTGTTCCTTTGAAACATTTTCCTAGGTGTTTCTTTCCACATCTTTCACACATAGGTTTTTGAACACACTTACCTTTATGATTATTTCCTGTACATCCGTAGGGATTTGTTTCTCGCATATATGATGCCTTAGAGAAATAACCAAGCTTTAGGTGGTCAATCATGACTCCAGATAGTTTGTTGAGGATAATCACAAGAGTTCTCATTGCAGCTCCGATATCATTCAGTTTCTTGCTCAAAAAACTATCACAGTTTCCATCACATCCACTGTTACTTTGGTGCCTGCTAGATCTAACCATTTACTAAAACCAAAAAGGTCAGTGTGAGTATATCAACAAAACCATCATGTACTAATGAGGAAGATAAACACTAATATATACTTACTCATTCACTTTATCTAAAACTAGGACTCTTTCTGAAATCTTAACCATTATGGTAATGTAACTTATGCTTAAAGAATACCTTAGCATCTAAAGTTATCTAAACCGAACTTTGATACCAACAATAAGGCCCCAGCCTTAAACCATACTTAATCTTGAGTTATTACAAGATTACACATTGAGGATCTTTTCAAGTTTAGAGTTTTAGAGAATTAGATCATGAAACTTTCATTACATTCCACATTTAAACAAAGTTGTTACATAAAATACATGATTCATTCTTCCCATCAACGGAAACATATTTAAAATAAAACTTGGATTATTTCTTGACACATCCTTGACACTATCATCACATCACGTACCTTTCCCTTGTCCTGTGAAAAACATTTCAAAAACTTAGGATGAGCATAAAAAGATCAGTAAGGGATATTAAAATATGGAAAGGAAACATGAGTAATGTATACATAAGAATGAAATCATACTTTACCCATAAAACATAAGCACTTTAACATACCTCATAAAATCATGAATAAATCATAGAAATCATAAGACTTAAAAGGTAACTTGATGCATTCATAACATTCTTACATAGGGAGTAACCCTCTTGGTTACGTTTTGGAATACCCATCATAGTATATTCCCTAAATCTCTTCAGAGAAACCTTAACGTTTCACTCCTTTGCGTTACCCAATTCATTGGAGAGCTATATTGGGCTCACCTTCCCTTAGTTTATCACGGAACCACCCGTCTTCATAATAATGCCCAAGAACCATAACATAATCGTATCACATAAAACATGCATAAAGGAAACATAACATTTCCACATTTCAATCACAAGATATCAATACAACACATTGATATAATAAAAACATTATGAAAACCATTTTCAGTACCAAAATAAAATAAAAGTAAAACATGGTATTTATTTTTCTTTTAAAAAGAAGGTATGGCTTGTAGAGAAAGCTGAAACTCAAATAATGTTCACGGTGGCGGAGAAGTCGTTGTCGCCGCATATGTATAACAAAAACATTCCCTTTTTTCATTTAGTAAAATGCTTCGTATAAAAAATATTCCTTTTGGATAAACGTAAAAGTCAAAGGGTTTTATACACCGTATAAAAGAAGTTTGTGTATAAAACAAAATATGCCTCAATGAAAGGAGATTGAGACGAAGTCCCTTACAAAGACGGTATCCTTGTTTTAAGGATAAATCAATTACATAATTATGCATGACAAAAGAATACACCAAATATAAGTTGATATTAAGTATAAAATAATCAAATGTCATTCACACATATTCAAAGGATGACATATTCAATAACTACATGTTAAACCCAGAGAAATCACAATTGGGTTAAGAAGTTCCCTTGACAGCCTAACGATGTCATATCAAAATGAGATGATGAAAGATAAAAAAGGGTATCTCATCACTTGGACATAAAATTTACATCAATAAGGATATATGAGAACATATCCCAACATAACAATATGTAAATTAAAAACCTAACAAAAGAAGTCTTTTAAAAAGAGGAGGGTGAAAGGTTCCCTTACCGACATGGGTATCTTTTGAAACATACACCTCGTGAAAGAAGGACAATACAAAATTGATGTAAATAATCATAAAAGAAAGTATATTACACAATGAGTAAAATAATGGTCAGTACATACACCACTCGAAGGAAATTTTGGAAAATGTAGCATAAATCTCACGGGAATAAAAGTGAGATGAAAAATCCCTTACGAAAACTCAGCAGCCTAACGACGCCACTTAAAACATCCAAAAATGGATTGACGAGGTCAAATAGGGTATCTCATAGTATTAACATAAATTTTACAGAAAGAGGAATATAAAATAACATCCCCCAACATAACAAATATGAGTTTAAAATAAGTGACATAAATGAGAGGACTTAAAAAGAAAGAGAGAGGTTAGATCTCTTACGAAAATTCGGCAGCCTAATGGCGCCACTCAAAACTTCCAAAATGGATTGATGAGAGGAAATAGGGTCTCTCATAATATGAAAATAATAAGTACAGTAGGAGTAATATAAAAGAACATCCCAAACATAAGAAAGATGAGCTTAAAAGGAATGACATAAAAAAGTGTACTTAAAAAGAAAGAGAGGTGTATGATCCTTTACCTCAAGTCCAACTTGTCTTGTTCGTTTCTTTATATTCCTGAATAATAAACTTTGGTCAATTAATAATTGCCTATGTACCTCATTTAGATATTATTATTCAGTTCATATCATATATTATAATGTTATAATAATTGTTTAATAATGTTAGTTCATATCAGACGTTTTTGCCGATGTTTGGTACATGAGTCAAAAATGAACTTGTTTGAAAAAAGATTGCCCATGTAGTTATAAGTAAATAATTTCCAGAATAGTATTAATTATTTAAATATCATATATATCTAGTAAATATTCATTTTATACTATTCCATATCATTTGGAGATAAAAAAACGAAAATCACTGTTCATGGAGACGGTAGGCTGTACGTACGCATGAACGCAACTTTCATTTTTTGTCATATTAATGGAATTAAAACAAAATGATAGAGATATATATGTTATAATTACAGAATGATATCCATAATTTAGATGTAATATATTACATATATATCCATTATATATATGTACTTATAATATTACATAACATTTTGAGATAAGAAATGAAATGAACCGTTCATGGAGACGGTAAGACGTACGTACACACAAACGCTACTTCCATTTCTATTTCATATTTAATGGAATTAAAACATAACGATACATAATAGTATTTTAATTATAGTGTCTTATCATATATAATATCATTAAATATATCCTTTATACATACCACATATGGTATTAACGAATCAAATCACTTGGAGGGGGCAGTAGACCGCACTTCCTTAAATGAAGATATCGCGTTTACCCATAATGGAAACCCAAAAGGTATGCCATAAATGAAAAATAAATAATCTTAAGTAAAACATAAACATATTACATATCATATATAAATATAGTGTCATCTTAATGGCTACCTTTGAAGGTGTTAGAATAATGTTGAACAATCATCGTTTCGAGAGGCAGAAATTCGCCATCCACAGAAACAGTATGTTCTTTAACAATTAGATGTAGGTGTGTGTAAGTGTAGCTCGAATCCTTCTTATAAAAACATACTAGTATATTGAAGATACTGTATTTTTTACAAAATAAATTAATAAAAAGAGTTTAGGGGGTTGGAGAAGCAAAATAATACAAAAGGACACAAGTGAAGACATTACCTTAAAATCGGGCAACTCCATTTGGTTTGAGCTCAAAGGCTTCCATGGGAAGACTTCTGACCAAAGTTAGGCTTCAAGGAGTAATATAGGGAAGTGGAGAGACAAAATTGGCAGGGTTTGGACGAGCCAAAGGCTTTGGGAGTGTGGGTAAGGAGGTAGAGGTGGGGGCCTTTTATAAGAGGAGAGGAGGGGCTCTCTTGTAAAGTTACAAAATGTTACATTATTTTCAAAACAGTTTCGGATTTTAAAGGTCCCACATTTCTGTATTTAGAGTATAAGGTGATAAGGGTTTGAAATACACTAATCCAATAGGTTTTAGACATGTTTAGGTCTTAGATATTACATTATCGTTCCATTTTATTTAAATTGTTAAATAATGAGGTCATCGCTGCATCATCATGATGTCATAAATAATTTAATTTATTTAATGTCTAAAAATTATAAAAAAAATACTATGATGTAGGAAATCGTTTTAGCTTTCCAATGACTATTTATAGTCAAAAATATGACTTGTATAACCCCATGAAAAATTGTTTTAGTAAAACATCTCATGTTTGTGTCATTTTTTACTTTAAATAAAAAGATATTTATGTCATTTCCCAACCAATGTGGCTCCATGGGGTCCCCAAGTCGATACATTGATTGTCTTGGTCGGCCATGACACATAAAATGAGGGTAGGACATGTTTCTAGAACATTTAATTTTATTAAAACATTATTCTTACCATAAACTACACTAATTACCTCTAATCGCGATTAAAACTTAATAAGTTACTATTTACCAAAAAAATTATTTTTATCCCATTGAACCACATTTTACTTCTTAATGACAACCATGTGTGTAGGATTTTCTAAATTCAAAACACAAAGATGGAAAAATTTCATTTAAACGGGAAAAATCAGTTTTTATAAGTACCACTTAGTGGTTTGACTATTCATCAATAATTGAAGTTTTTCAGAAAAATCCCAAAAATTAACCCTAAGCTATATTTGATATTCCAAATTCAAAAATTAAGCCTATTTTAAAAAATTCAAAACATATAAGTCACATTAATTAATTTAATAATTAATTCCCATTGTCAGAGCAAATAGCGTGTTTTTATGAAACAATAAGTATCAAAAGATTGACACTAGTTTAAGTCTGATTTCAAAGTGAAATTAATTTCAACGACCGCTATTGGAACTAATGGAAAAAATATATTCTAATTTCACTTTAAAACCAATTCAAAATATAATATAATCATATAAATAAATTAGATTAAAAAGAGGTTTTGAATTGAAATACAACATTTTACACTATTCATTAAAAATGAACTTTATCGGAAAGATACCAAAAATTTACACAAAGTAAATTTTGATGTCCCAATTCTTAAGAGGAGTTTTATTTGGTACAATAGAATGTATAAGAGTGAAAAAAACTATATTTAATGATGGTTCTCCATCAAAAGGCGATAAGTGAAACTTTAGTGTAAACTAAGGCATATACGCCTAAAATTGAACTCCTTCCGTATTTTAAGCCTTTATCTTTTATTGGATAAATGTAAAAACATTTAAAAACATATATAATCATATTTTAGTTATTTATATCCATTACCGCCAATAAAACGACTACATATTAACTACCATTTAAAATAATATTATTTTATTATTAGAGTACAACGTAAGATTCCCAAGAAACTCGTTGTTGCGTGTTGGGTACGCCATCGAGCATAGCGTCCCATTTAAAGTCATATTAATATTTTATTCACAAATATGGATAAATATGAAAATGTCATATTCTTTATTTACCTGGGGTGTTACAATATATGATGAACCAGACCTGAATACACTCTAAAATTGGTACTCAACCCAAATTTTCCACACCATAATGGTGTTATCGATACCCATAGGCTAGTGAATAGCACCCAAGTATCTACAAAAAATAGAGGGAAATATTTTTTCCAACCTAAATCAGAAAACATGAAACATATTTACAAATGTATATAAAGAAAAAGTACAATTATACATGAATATATGTATATATATATAAGTCATAATATAAGGAGAACAACGAAAGAAAATCAACTAAAATGGTTGCAAAATAATATCCAGGAGACAAGTCCAACTTCCAAGAAAGCTGAAGCTAAAAAAATATTGTAATAGTCCCTATGTGATATCATGGAAAAAAATCCCACCATCTCACCATACAACTACCCAAACCCAGATGATATAAAACATCACCACCTCACTATGTCACCATTCCTTTCCATGTATCGAAAGACATGTCATGGTCTATGTGTCACCAAATGGGTGTGCATGGTGTCATCTAACAGGCTCCGTAGGGTCCCACCCAGGTGTTCCATAACAAGTCTCTATAAAATAATACATGCATGCTCATCTTTAAAGAAAACAATCCATGGTGTAAAATTTAACAATTTTCTAATAAAAGAATGATAAAAAAATTTAATTTCCCCTTTACCACATTTCCAAATAAAGAAGGTAAATAAGTTTCAAATAATTTCATATACATATATCAATTAGATATATAAAAACAAAAAAAATCCTGACCTTCATATCATATCAAATTAATGGTATTGAAACACAAACAGTTCAAGAAAAAACATCCCAAATTAGCCCAAAGAATTGGTAACATCATGCCAAGGATCACACTAATTCAGTATAACATGGAAACTTATACCTAACATAGAAAATAATGCAATCATAAAGTCTCTATACATATGGATTGTGTCTAGGGAGAAGAGGAACACCCAAGAAAGTGAACCACTAATAGGTTTAACATATCCCTATAATAATAGGCATATGGTTTAGAGGAATACCCCATGGATAAACCCCCCAACAGTGGACAAGGACTATGAATACAACTTCCACCTAAGTACCCAAGGATTCCCATGTGATCTATTTTCCAAACCAATTAATTAAACCATTTCATAATATTATTCTTTTAAAAAATCTCATAAAACCATTCTGCAATGCATTGATAAACCCTTTTTATTTACCAAAATAGGGGAAAACCATATTTTATCAAAACCCATTTTCACACAGACAAGTAAATCATTCCATAATGAAATTAAATTTATAAAAAATTAACAAAACTGGAGGAAAGAAGTTCAAAATAACATGCTAGAGATAGAACCACCGACCTCAAAACCCGAGTTGCACATGCCTGAAATCGGATCCACCAACAACAAAAACACAAAAACCAAAATAGATTCCCTAGAATATAATCCTCACATCTCATAATTGATTAAATTTAACAAAAAGGTTGGAAGAGAAGAGGAAACAATAGATAAATCAACAATTAACACCCAATTCACCAAGACTATTAAAGGATTTTTTGAATTATTGTAGCCCAATCAGTTATGGATGATGATTGGGATGAATATTTCTGAACCATATTGTTCACTAGGTTTCAAATCCATGAGTCATGTTTGTTGGTGAGCTTGTTGGGGGTTGTAGGGGAAACACACCCTTGCTCTGGGGGTCAAGGGGGAAAAGGCCCCCATGCCAAATTTTCGGGACACTGTAGAAACTATGACGGATTATAGCATAACTAACCAACCAACACCAATAAGTCAATGTTTTAATGAAAAATTTGGAAATACTACTATATAATATATAACTTTGGAGATAGTGGTATTGTATATTTGTGGGCATCCAGCTGCCAAACACTATAGCAGCTTGGAATTGGGTGGCTGTGACACATTAGCGTTGAAGAATTCCTGACTCCTTTCACTATTGCACATTAGAACTTATTTTTGGTTGGAGGAATAGTTTTTAATACTACTTATTAACCCATTTTGGGATAGGGTTTCTATGTATTGAGAACCCTAAAACTCTCTATTATTTTATTCCTTCTGACTTTAGCAAGATTTCTGCTTCTCCATAGATGTTTGGATCATTTCCCAAACCACATAATTATTTGCATCTTGTGTTATTATTCCTTTTATATTATATTTATCACCAAACCATTTATATCATTGTGTCTCTCAGTGTTTCCAAAATAGGATCATCCCCCAGAACAATATCACACAATATATGTACACAGAAATAATGAGAAACATCACCATGAGTCAATAAATATAATATTGCAGCGCAACGACCCTACTGTGATCAAATTCAATGTAGAAGTAGGAAGGATTACTCTCCTAGAGAGAAAAATCACAAAAAATTGATGATAAAATAAAAAAAATCAATATTAAAGGTGTATAGTTTCCCAAAATCATAAAATAGTTCTTATAGGCTAAAAGGGAAGAGGGCCATAGAAGAATGAAATAATAATCAACCATATTGCACTCTTAATGAAAAACATTCATTTATTACATGGTATATAATCCCTGTACACATACAATAATCCACAGGGTCCAAATACCATGAAAAAACCATCTCATTTTTATTAAAAACTCTGATATTCAATATTACATGTAATGCACTCCTTACATAGTATGAACTCTTTCACACTGTGTACTCAGCACATGACCTGATCCTAAAAATAAAATACATACCGTATAAACCAGTAAGATGATGTGTAATCTCCAAAAAGAAAATGAATGTATCAATTTCAAAAAAAATCCAATCCATCTTAGGCATTCTTGGAACTCAAGAATAACACTGCAAAACCACTACATGTTTATACCCGAACTTCATTAATTCAAATAAACATACATCTTTGAAATTTAGGTCATTTCCACCCAAAAATGTTCTCCATACTCAAGAGTCCAAAGACGCACCCAATTAAAGAAAAATAATTAAGTTGAAGAGAATTAACTACAATACTATAATGGTATGTTTCATATATAATATAAATTAGGAATACATTATAAAATATGTCTCAATGTTGAGAAAATGAGATGAAAAATTCTTACTTTGGATTCCTCATTGGACAAATAAATTATATCATCTTGAATATTAAATTTAAATTTATTAAATACTTTATAAAGAGCATTTTTCATTATATTTCATTTTCTAGGATCCTTTTATAATAATATTTCATCCATTCATTGCATTTTTTTCTGTTTTCATCAACTAGTTGAGGTTGTTTAGTCAAATTATATATTTACTTTTGCATGGAGACCATGGACAAAGGTGTTAAAAAATTATTGAATCACATATATAATTTTAATAATGTTATGAATATTACTTTTATTAATTATATATAATTTTTAACCATACATGAAAGGAGGTAATAAAAAATTAAGTATAATAATCATGGAGGTGGTAATTCATACATACGCATAATGATATTTTCATTTTCAAACTTATTGGAGAGTAGAGAAATTATATAATGATTAATCAATATATAATAATATTTATATCATTCATATAATATTATCTCATTATACTCCTATTTATAATCATCCATGAAAGGTGGTAATTGAAAATGAAATGCATCGATCATGGAGATGGTAGTACACACATACACATGGACGATGTTTTCATTTTCTAATGGAAAATGTAAGGGATGTAATATAATGTAGTTTTCTTAAAGAATTAAAATTATATCCTAAATATTATATATATTCATTAAATCCATTTTTATAACCAGACTTGTGAGGCGTTGATGAAAAGTAAATCACATTGCTTCATGGAGGCTATAGTCCACACATATACACAAACAATGATTTCATTTTACAATGGATGAAGAGAGGTAGGTAACAATTGTTCCATCAAAAAATATAATCTAATAATATTTATGATATTAATGTAATTATATTATTATTTATGTAATGAATTTTGATGATATATAAGTAGAAATAAATTTGAAGGATTTAGTTAATATGACTACCTCTTCTTTTGGGAAACTCCATTTGGATTACACCTTAAGCCTTATTAAAATGATATTTTGGGAATTCTGAAACCTCTAGAACATGTATAAGGATATTTTTTTGGAGATATGAGTACATTTTTTTGAGATATGGTTCTCAAGGAAGTGAGGATAAGTGAGGGGAGTTGGGTTCCTTTTATAAGCAAGGAGGGTGACATTCTTATAAATACATGAAACTTTAATATATAATCTATACCTTATGAAGTAAAGTAGATAAAAATGTAATAGTCATTTATATCATATGATTATGTTTGAAATAAAACCAATAAATAATATATATATATATATATATATATATGTGTGTGTGTGTGTGTGTGTGTGTGTTTTAGTGATATTTTAAGCCTTATCTCTTAATCTAACTCCCTCTTCAAACCTTTTTACTATTATCGTGGTGACTATATTGTGCCATATACTATTCATTATGACCAAAAATGAAATTGAAATTATTAAGAGATTTGAACATGGTTATTCGAAATCTCCAATCCATTTTATAAGATTCAATTTACAAAATTGGTATAAATTACTTTTAATATGAGTTCGTAAAATTCAACGAAACCCATTTAAAAAAACACTTTTATGCATTGAAATGATTTTACACTAAAATAATATATAGTATTGATTAAAAATATATTAATTGAATTATATTTAGTAAAATTTAATATATATTAATTTAAAACAAATCCAAAAACAAAATTAACCTTGTGAATACTTAATAAAAAGATAAGAATTGAAATAGTTTCTATTTTCATAAAAACATTAAAAAGATTTACAATATGTAGAACATATATTAATATGTTCAGAAATATACTTTAAAATAAAGTATACTACTTATTAAATTAATATTTTTTTCAATAAAAATGTTTCATAATCTTTTAATTCATTATTATATCATGACAATGTCAAACAAGTTATTTTATTTGTAAAATCAGTAGTTTTCACTGTTCAACAAAAAATAAATTATTTTAGAAAAATACCAAAATTTAACCCTAAGATAATTTTGAGATTATGAATTAAAAAAACAATTTCATCTAATTTAAACTATAAATTTTATAAATTTTAATTTTTAATGAAAATACAAAATATAAATAAAAAAATGCGTTTAAGGAAAATGGCCGTTTTAAACTCTGTGTTTTTTTTAAAAAATTATATCATTTTGACTGTTAATATATTTTTTCATGAATTTAAATATAATATTATATAATATTTAAAATGTGATAAATTTAGTTTATTATAATACATAACACTTTAAAAACATTTATTTGAAAAATATCCCCTTTTAACCTTGAATGATTTTGATCATATGAGATTAAAATTATCTTATGAAATCATATTAATTGATCATTATTTTTTTATTTATTAAATAATTATTTATATATTTCATAGATAATTTTATTTTTATGTTACATATATTTCAATCTATTCAATAAGGTATTTATTTTAAATTAAAACATGTACTAAAATCATAGGTTGTTATATTCTACCACCTTATGAAAATTATATCCTCACAATTTCAATTTTTACATACTAATGTAATTATATAAGGTTATACATAAGAAATATATGACTCAAATTATAATTTTAAATAATATATCAACTTTACTATATTAGGTTTTTCTAGGAAACTTATCATAAATATTTCTTTAACAATATGTGTATCTTTTTAAGAATTATAATTGTGAATGAGTTTTAAAAGGATTACCTTGAATGTTGAGAGATTTTTCCACATAAAATATAATAAATTTATCTTCCTCTTATCGGAGTTAGAGGAATTATTTTACCATTAATATCGTGAATTTTATAAAATATACTTACTTTATTTCATTCCATTATAAATTTAATTTCATCCTTTAATTATGTTTTAATTATTTTCCCATATTATATTTATCTCTTATTCTTAATGATAATTAATACGGATGAATTTTTCATTCCTAGAGCATGAAAATAATCTTTTATTAGATTATAAGATCCCTAAAATAATAAAAATTTATTCCTCAAACCATTAGAGACTTACTAAAAAAATATTTACTATGAGTAAACACATTATCTACAGAAAATATGATCTTAAAATCCTTCATTATACATAATTTAAAAATTCCTTAATCCTAAAAAAACTAGGATTATTCCATTTTAAACCATAGGTATAACAACATTGATTGAAACTGTGGGATAAATAATCCATATTAATATATACCATTTATAAAATTCTTTCTAGAATGAGTTTTCCATTAAATTTCTTAATTGAAAAATATTTATTTAGAGTGTTAATGAATTGTTATGATTCCATAAAAAACATAAATGTGTGTGTATATTTATAATCAAGTAAATCATGGGTTTATAATCAATGTACCTACTATTTCAACTCAAGTTACTTGAAATTTAGCCATAGTAATTTCATAATCATGACCTTTCCCTCTCGACCACTTTTAAGGAATGTTCCCTTAAAGATTGAGGCATTGGTTTTAATAGTAATCCATATACTTTTAGTTAAATCGTTGAATATCATTATTTTATTTAATTCCCTCAAATTACTAATCCAAAATGAGTTTATCTCCACACTTGTTTCAAACTCTCATTTCCTTTTATGAATTTACAGGCATGTTTCTTTCCAAAATTATCACATGTTTGAAGTTCGGTCCTTCCATTCACCCACTTCACATCATTATTTTTATTTAGTGTCAATCATCCCATTATTCTATTAGTTTCCTTTTAAAATATATAACTTGGATAAATATTTATCTATATTAATGGCACTTGATACCATATTATCATTTGAATATTTTTAAGAGACCAGTTTCCTTCTAAGGATAGAATTAAGCCGATGAGAGGAACAAAAAATATTACATTTAATATAATATACATATTCCATTGCATTGATTTTGTATCTCATAATGTTTTCCCTGTATTATGTACCACTTTACACTTCCTTCTCTCTTAAATTAAGGAATTTCTTTCTTCATATCGGCTAATTTATTTTGAGGAAAATATTTCTCAATGAATACAACCTTAAAATTCTTCTATTCCAGTCTCTCTATCTTATCTTCCTCTATTTTATTTTGAATAAATGTAAGCCAATTATCATAGCCTCCCATTGAATAATATACCATAAGAATAATTTTATCCCTTCCATTACTTCTCCAATACATGAATATATTTTTCAAGAGACTTGATCCATTATTCAACTATTAAGGAATCAATAGTTTTATTAAATGATTTTTTTTATAACATATGAAGTGGAATAACATGATTACATCATGCTATAAAGAAAAAAGTTGTTCTATATGGGTAAGGTAATAAATTTATCTAATATAGTAATAATTTTCTCAGTACTAACAGAAGTCATGTTGACATCATTATGATGGAAATTCCTATATTGATTAGGGGAGTTGATGACATTTCCATTACTTACACAAGGTTCCTTCTCTAAATAATTTTATATAGTTAATAAGCTCAAATATTCTTTAATATTGACCCTAAATATAAAAATCCCTAAATATTACTTGAAAATTATAGGGTTTTATCAACATTTTGATACTAGTTATGTTATTCTAAAATTTAGTTCCTAAGGGTCCTACTAAATGTGATTTGATACGAACATTAACAACCTGAATCTAATAACACATAAATGATATTTATATTATATCATTTTTATAATATATAATGGATCAAATCACCAAAAATCGAGTAGTTTATTTTTCCTAGAATACTAGATGCATACATGATTTTCATATTACATTGGAAATAAAAAACATAACATTAAAAAATTTCCTACAACCATAAAAATAATTCAAAGATTAATTCAACAAATATCAAAGAAAGGAAAAAAATAACTTGGTTAGAATGGATGCACAGTAAGTTTAGAATATAATGAAATATATCCATAATTAATATATAATAGTAAATATTTTAGAGTGGATGATCAAAACACATGAAATTTAATCAATAACTTGATATTCCAAATATATCCATGGAAAATATGAACATGATAATAACATGGATAATAATAACTATATTATCGATGAAGGAATTGAATATGTATGGAGATTTATGATATTTATATCAAGGAATCACTTAAAGGAATATGAAATCTCATTGTTAAAATATCATGCAAGGATATTTCAATAAATGGGTAGGTATAGAAAAAATAAAAAAAATAAAATGGAAAAATATTAGTCTCATCAGACCTATCGATAAATCACATAGATATGTATAACTAGGACCCACCCATCCGATACATATTTCTAATACTTTTATCATATGTTCAATCAATTATATAATACATAACAAATATTGCATATCAATCAATAAATATCCATATTGAATCAAGAATACGAAACATAAATATTTCCCCAATAAATGAAATAACTTTATAAATAATATTCCCTCAACTAAAACTCTATATATAAATGGAATATAGTTAATACAATTTTTAAATGATAAATATTTCTATGATATAGTATAATAGGTATATAATTTGAAAATGGTAATGGTTGGTGATAGAGAACATAAAATTTAAGGTTCTGAGATTATTCCTAATGAAAAAATAAGGTATAAACCATAAATTAGAATGTACTAAATGTGAATATAAATTCTTCATAAATGATATTTTTAACTAAAGGAATTTTATTTGAGAATTATAGTGGAAATTTGAAGTTTAACAATAAGAAATAATTTATTTAATACTTTTGTAACTTTGTTTAAAAAACCCAGTTATAAATCATTTCTAAACTATATTCATGAGGTTTTAAAGGGAAGTTTTATATATTATCTGAAAATAATTTATAATAATATAATTTCTAAAATATACTATGATTTTAAAATAAAATTTATTGTGTAATATAAAATATCCCTATGTAATAAAAAATATTTTTTAAATCCTTCAAAAAAAACAATAGACCTTTTTTAATATAAAAACAAAAAATTAACAAAATAATGAAAAAAAACTTTCTTTTAAAAATAATATAAAATATTATAGGTATCCAAATAACTTATAATTATTATGGAGGTGGTAAAATCCTTTCATTTTGTATAATTTAAATGATCTTTCATTTCATAATTTTTTAAGATAAATTAAAAAATGACCAATTCAAAAAAAATTATAAACGATTCCAAAAAATTCATAAGTTCAGTTAAATATAGATGAAAATAACTTTAAAAAATATTTTTATTATAAATAATTATATTCTTGATACATTTTAATGAATTTTCACATGAAAGTAAAATATTCCTAATCTTAAATACTAAATAATTTCAGTTTGGATTCAAAATATACTATCATTATTTTCAGTACCAAGAAGAGTAAAAGTTGGAAGAAAATATGGAAACTCTAGAAATAAATAGATTAGAAGAAAATAGATGGATTTTAAGAAATATATATTTTATAATACCTTTAACAAAATTTCAAACATAGACAATCTAAAAAGAAAATTTAATTGTAAAATAAACCCATAAAGTTTTAATAAATTTTTATTCAAAACCCGAAAAAATAGAAAACATGAATATAAAATTTAAATATAATTAATAAATAATAATTGATAAAATTAAATTTCATAGGGGTAAGTATATATACAATATAATATAAATTAGGTGCATAATATAGAACATATTGAAATGGAGTGGAATTGAGATGAAAAACAGTTCCTTAGAATATTACTTCGTCAGACATATTAAATCCTCATGAATAATAAATATAAATTTATTACACATTATTAAGAAAATTTTTATTTTATATTTAATTTTTAGTGTCCATTTATATTCATATTTAATTCATTCATTGAATATTTTTTAATTACTATCAACCACTTGAGGTTGTTTGATCAATTTATCCAAAACTACTTTGGTATGTTAAATATGTTCAAAGTTGTTACAAAGTGCTTAAATCATATAAAAAATGTTAATAATTCAATGAATATCAATTTTATACATCTTGATAAAATTTATAACATTCCATGAATGTCTGTACTAGAAAAAAAAATTATGTTATTCATGGAGGCAGTAGTCAGCATGTACGCATGCTGACATTTCCATTTTCCAGGTGTTTGGAAATGAAATAATGTATATAATGATTTGTATTAAAAGAATAATATTTATTTATTATATTATTATTTATAACCATCCATTAAATGTAGTGATGGAAAATGAAATACATTGTTCATAGAGACAATAGTCTGTATATACAGATGAACGATATTATCATTTTCTAATTGAAAAAATGAAAGGATGATAGATAATATTTTATCATTTAATCATTATAATTATATAATAAATATAATATATATTCAATAAATAAATCATTATAACGAAACTTGTGAGGCATTGATGATATACGATACCCATTTATTTGTGGAGGCAGTAGTTCACATGTACACACAAGACAAGTTTTTCATTTTTGATTGGATGGAAATGGGGTATATAATGACCGTTAAATAAATTTAATATAATTTAAATACATTTATGATTCTTATGTTATTATATTAGTATGGTTACAACAAATTATAAATAGGTATTAGATGAAATAAATTTAAAGGAGTCACTTAAGACAATTACCTTTTCATTGGGAAACCCCCTTTGCCTTATACCTTAATCCTTCTTGAACTAGTATTTTGGGATGGGCAGATCATATAGGTTTTGTATAAGGTTTTTGGTAAGGAAAATGGGTTGATTTTGGTTAATATAAAGTTATCATGGATTTTAGGATAAGTTAGGGGTGGATGGGTCTATTTATATGTATGGAGGATAGCATTCTTATAAATACTTAAAACATTAATATATAATATATGTATTACTCAAGTAATGTGGAAAAGAATTATCATAAAATAAAATATAATATTAATAAGTTTTAAATACATCCAAACAATAAAATTTATACATCTTTTAATGATTATTTAAACCATATCTCTGAATTTAACCCCTCATAAACCATTTTTACCCTTACCGTGGTGACTAAATTTTAACGTGGTTACTATTCGTTATGAACAAAAATGAAATTAAACATATTATTTTCTTTTAAAATTATAATTAAAACAATGGAATCCATTTTTTAAAATTAAATAAATATATATATTTTTTAAAAATTAATTTTAATATAAGTTCACAAAATACAATAAAAACCCGTTCTTCTGGAAAATTCCCTTTTAAGCATAGAAATGATTTTTACGAAAATCATGCATATATTTTTTATTTACATTGAATAAATATTTTTATTTTCAATAAAATGGAATATATATTTTTTAAACCAAACCAAAACCAAAATTAACCATGGTTATTCTTGATTAAAATTGACAATCAAATTAGTTTTTATTTACATAAAAACATTACTTTGATTTCAAAAATTCCAAACATTGATTTATATGTCCCAATTTATTTTCTAAAATTAATTATATTACATATTAATTATATATTAGGTCTCCAAAATAGGTTTAAAATAACTTTCAAGTCACTCTAATATCATGTTAATGTCATAAAAATGTCTATATTTGTAAAATCGGAATTTTTCACTATTCACAGAAAAATCAATCATTTAGAATAATACCAAAAATTAATCTTAAGATAAATTCCAAATTATGAAAAAAGTAAAGTTTATTTCATATAATTTAATTTATAAAATTTATAAATTTATATTTTAATCAAAAATATAAAATATAATTATAAAATCCTATATATAAAAATAAACCATTTAAACTCTATGTGTCTTTAATCTTGTTTCATATCAATTTGAGTATAAATTTATTTGTTAATATATTTAAATTTTAAATAATATGATTTTTTATAATTTACCAAGTTAATTTATTAAAATAAAAAACACATTTAAAAAAAATATTGGAAAAATACCCCATTTTAACATTGAATGGTTTAAATCATATCATATTAAAATAATACTATGTAATAATTTAAATTGATTAGGATATTTTTATTTATAAAATGATTATTATTCTATGTCGTGGATCATTTTAGTTTAGTGTTGGATGTGTTTCAAGCTATTCAAAATGGTATTTATTTAAATGAAAAATATGCACTAAAATCATTTGGTTTTATATTATCTTTACCTAAATTTTTTTCCATACATATTTATTTTTAATATTATGGAAACTTTTAAGGATTGGAAGGTAATATTTATTAACTATCACAGTCTCTTTATCTATATATCTAAAATCTCTAGAAACATTAAAGGGCATAGATGACGAGTTATATGTAAATGAAAATATTTTTTTATCCATTATATTTCTTAATATTAACCTATATCCTTTAAAATTAAATCTTTTTTTTATAAAATTTTAATGAATATTCATATTAAATGTTTAAGTTAATCATCATTTTTATTCCATTTTCTAATATGAAATATAGTGTACGTTTTTCCATATATACATTTGGGTTTTTATTATTTCCTTTACCACATTTAGATTGATTATACATGTTGTCATACTAGTAATTATTAAAAAAAATAGTTGAGGGAGGGATCTATTTACTTTTTAACACATATATGGAAAATATAATTACTAATATTTATATAATTTTTTTTGTTGTTTTATCATTAAAAATACCCCTACATTAACTATACATAGCTTATCAAAAATAATGTTTTTTACTAAATTTTTTATCAAGCACAAAATTACTTATTTCTATATAATATAAGAGTTAAAAAAATTAATCACCCCTTGTAATTTCTAGAGTAACTAAATAAAATAATTGAACACTAAGTTTTTTCTAATAATTTAATATCAATTTTGTTAACCTGAATAATAAATATAGAGAATTTAATTTAAGTTTTTTCTTTTCAAGAATAAAACATACTCTATAATAATTTAAAAAGTATTATCAAACAAATAAATGATAATAGAAATGAACTTTTATATAATAAATTATCAGTGCAAAACCATTATTTAAATCATAATTGAAAATAATAATTGGGAATTAATCTTATAAATTATTATCTTGGAAACATTGCCTAATACACCTAAGAATAGGGACTAATTCCAATGTGTAGATGAAAATGACGGGAAATTATCACACCGTAAGTTGGAAAATTGATATAGGGAGTAAAATTAACAAAACAAATACTATATTAGATTAGAATTTTATCACTATGTCAGAAAATAAGGGTAAAAAAATAAAATCAATCATAGAGAAAATATTAAAAAATACCTGCATATCTAAAAGGTATGTATCATTATGTGGCTAGATGAGTTTCACCAAAGTAAATAGAACACAACTAATGTTTCAAAATATTTCAATATAAGATCAAAATAAAATGATCCATATCTTGAAATAAACTCCCTAAAATGGGGTAAAATTGGGTCATTATGAACTTTAAGGACTAAAAATCCAATCTCAACACCATTTTAATGAAAACCTATATTTAGGTATATATCTAATTTTAAATTAGTTTTTATTATATTTTTTTAAAAATTTATATAAAATTACGGTAGTATATCCTAAGATGTGGAATATATTAATGTCAACGATTATTAGAATTTATGGGAACTAATAAAATCACACCACGATTCTAGTAGATGCTCATTAGAAGTCCAGTGAGATGGGGAGTGGATTTAATATTTCTTACTTCCCTCAAAATCCTAGTGACATTTAAATAAGAATATAATGCGAGTCATTAGTGTTCTATTATTGGACTTAATTTGTTTTTTAAATGGGATTAACTAACATTTTTTCAAACTTTTATTAAATCCAAAAATCATTCTTTTTTTCCCATTCTAACATGTCCTAAGAATATTTTTTATCATTTTTTCCTCTCCTCCTTATATCTCCCACATTTCCCCCATCAAATCATGATCTATCACTTGTGATGTGATTGTTAAAATAAATATTATTGTTTTCACTTCTAAAATTAAAAATTGGTTTTTGAGAGAGGGTTTATAAAATTTCAAACAATATTTTGGTTGTTTTTCAATTTAGGGGTAAAGTGGTCATTTTGACAAATCATATAATTCTAAAATTTATTTTAAGGAAACATTGAAGTTAAGTTAGTGTTATTTACATACAATGTATGTTTTTATGAATAAAATATATATTATTTTTTGATCAAATATTAGGGATTTATTTATTTATTTAAATAATGAATTCTTTGAATTAATTTTATAAAAAAAGAATTATAATTTTATAATATTAATTTTTGGATGGAAATTGATGTTGAGGAATGTGGAAAATGGTCAAAATGATTTTATTGTGATTTGGTTAGGGTGAGGTTTGATCCATCCAGGGATGTCAATGGTTTGAATAGGGGAAATATAATGCGAGGATTTTCATTGTATGAATGACAATTTAAATTAAAGGAATTTATAATTGTGTAATAATATGTTTCTATAAGATGTGGTCTAATCCGTGGTTTCTTATGAAAAAATCATTCTAAACTATTATCATATTGAAAAATTCCCTTGATCATTTTCATTATGTGGTGATCAAAGGGTAGTGAACATTGAAAAATGAGTAAATAATTAGGATGAATAATGATGACATCACAAGGTAGCTAAAGAAGATGGTAGATTTTATTCCTTCCATTTTGTGTTTAAATCCTAGATTTTTCTTAGTTGTGTAATATTATACATACTTGTAGGAAATAATATATTATGAGAATCATCATTCTTGTGATGGTATTCAAGGATATAAAATTATTTCTTTCGATAATTTTGAAATATGATGTGAAAAAATTAATTTAATCATATTTTAATGACTACAGATGATTAATATTTTGAAATATGATTACAAAATAATGTTAAATTATAATTATAATATGATTTCCTTGTGAGTTTATGTATTTTATTAATTAATTAGTATTGTGATTATGTAATATGGAGTTTTAATTTAGAATATAAGTCATATAAATAGTGAAATACTATTTATTTAGTCACAGATTTTATAAAATTTTGATTATATAGAAATAATCCTTATTTTTTGACATATATAATAGAGATGTTATAAATTGGCTTGGGTTCCATGATTGTAACATACCATCCTAGGTAATCCAAACTTCACATCTAAGCCAATCGTCACATGGGAAGGTGAAGTAAGAAAATAGAATAAGTCTTGAAAATAAGGAATCATGAAATACATACATAGTATAAGCAGGAGAAAGGGATTTAAAAAAACATAAAATTAAAAAAAAACTAGATAAACCAAAAATCATGAATAAAAGAAATACCAACAAGCCTCTATGTGACAAATAGTCACCTATAAACCAACTTGAACTGAAGGAAAATACCAATGGGGGAGCCGACATGCTACAAGATACCCTCCCCTTTACTCGTATCCTACAATAAAAAATCTACAACTACCCAAGGTAAAAATTAGGTTGTAAAAAAAACAGTAGGATAACACCATATAATATATATAAGGTCTAATAACATGAATGGAATTATTCTAGATTTTAAAAAAAAGTAGGTTTACATATCATTTTCATAAATCCAAATAATTTTTAAATCATTTCCATTTGGTCTTTTATAAAATCCTTTCATATTATCAAACTAGTAATATGAGATGTATAAGTGATATTAATATTAATAATATACAATCATTTTGACAAGAAAGTAAACACATATCGATGAAATAACCAATCATGTGAAGCTATGTGATAGAACCTCATATAAAATATGTGAGCAACAATCCATGATAAAAACAATGTATGATAAATAACTACAAATGAAAAAGAACATCATATTAGGACCTAGACTATGGTGAAATACACACTAATCACTAAGAGACTAAACATGCATAACTTTGGATCTAATCAATATTAATTCCTAAGACATTCCATTGATATCAAAAAGGTTACATCATAGTGGTGCCACACACACTAAGGTTACCTATGTCCCTTTCCTAATGAACCCAAGGTTCCTAATGATCCAATTTTTAAAATGTAATTTTATAACCATGATGATAATATTATAAATTATTTTCAAAACCAATAAAATTTACACAACCTTTTGAAAACCCATTCCAAAATCAAGAAAATCCTTTTTCAAATAATTTTTTTTGAAAAAATTTTTCTTACAATAAATCTCTTAAGAACACATATCACATCAAATAAATAAACCAAAACAAATAATTTTACAATATTATATTTAAATTTCATTACATTAACACATTATAATAAAACACCTACCTCAAACCAACATAAACCTAGTTTCCTTCGAAAATGATTATTGGAAACCATGTGAATAGACTTTGAAAGTCAAGACATGACAAGACACTAAAATTGACGGATAGAAAAATATATGATAAAAAATTCTAATAAAACTACAGTCACAACCAAATCCAAGGATGAAATAGAAGGAAAACTTACCCATTGAAATTCACCCCAACCACAACAATAATCATTCACCAAATCAAATAATTTGGATAGGTCTATGGTCTCCAAAATCTCCCCGGAGAGCTTTTAGGTCGAGAAGGTGAAGGGATAAGGGATGTCAACAAATGATTGAAAAATCATCCATAAAGAACAATAAAATCCAAAATCATGACTGTTACATGTGTTCTAATACTATCAAATTTCATTTAATATACAATAATCAAATTTTACCAAAACCCCATTGAATTTTTATTAAAAACCTTATTTCTGATAGTGCATTATGTGAAAATGTTACAAAAAGTGTAAACCCTTTAAACCCTAAATCTATTTCATGATATCTTCTTAGAAATCATCACATAGTATGTAATACCATTACACAAAATATAATCACCCAAAAAACTATAGAAACTATATGTTTAGGCAATAAAACACAAAGAACACACTTAGATCATTCTCTGAACATGGAAAAACCCCGTTAAGTATTTGACACATTTATACTCAGACTCCATTAATTCAAAAAAAAACAGACACATTCATAAAATTGAGATAATTTCCCCCTGTAAAGGATCTCCTTCCTTGAGAATCCCATAAATGCTCCCAAATATGGTTGATAAACAAATCATAAACAAGGGAGTACCTGAAAAGCGTAATAGTGTATAACAATGACACTAATAGGTGATGATGAAATTTTATCGAGATACTTACATGAGGATCATATTTGAGGTGAAATGGGATATTCAAAAATATCATTTGATCAATATGAATTTTCATAAGAACTATGTCACATATCATTTCACTTTATCATATCATTACTTATTATCTCAAGGGTGTTCCAGGTTGTGGAGGGAGGATTTTAATTCCATCTATTAAATATACCTGTCTAAAACCATATTTTTCTAATCAATAATATAATGGAATGTTAAATTTATTTGATTATTCATTTTTATATTTTTATGATGGATTTTTCACTAAATCTTTTATTATAATAGTTTTGAGGAATTTATATAGATGGTATTAAATACATTAAATTTATTTTTAATGTATCTCATAACATTTATCCTTAATATTGGAGAGATAGACCTACCACCTGGTTTTGGTTATTATAATCATCATCATTTTGTTATAATACCTTATCTTCCCTAATTAATTATAATATGGTGTTTTCTGGGCCACAATTAACACCCTCTATACCAGTATCTACTCTAAAGAATATCCCTTTAGAGCTTACTTCCATAAAGTCGAATGTGATCGTTGATAGAATATTGGATTTCATGGCACCCCTTATATGTTTCTAGAGGTTCAAAGTTACCACAATGGGATTCATATATTGAAATTCAGTTTAAATAATCCTTTATTGGATATTTTTGAGTATTTCATGGACACTTCATGGTTCTTCTCTACTCCAGTGGTGAGAGGCTTTTATATCATCACCACCTCAGAACATATTTTTTCTTGGATGAGGACTTCACTAAATATTTTTATGATATAGTCACACAATTATGAAAATAATTATTTTTATTAATTTATATAGACATTATATTCCCATGGAGGAAAATATTCAATTCTTACAAACTTCTAAATTTTATTTTTTAGTCTTCTATTTACTTTTTAATTTTTGGAAATTTTGAATTGTGTCATATATTTACTGGGCTAGTTTCTTCTATAGGATGATTTAAATCCATGTCTAAAACTCCATATGTTTTCTAGGATTTTTATTGAGATGGGTTTATCTAAAAAAATTATATCACATTAACTTGAGACAAGGCATTATGGAGATGTTTTGGTAAAATATCTTATATTAAATTATGATTTGTTTCTATATATATTTCCACATGAATGGTAATGATACCATCTATTATATAATGTTTTTTGTTATATTATTTAGGAATAATAATTGTTATTTTCACTAAAAATATCATATATATGATCAGGAATTCACTTCCATGACTAGATAAGCGAAGGGGAAAGTTCCTTTAGGTACTCCACATGCAACGGTGGAAGAGGTTGGTTGTAATATCACTTCTATGTTTCCAATTCAAGTAGAGATTGAGATTAATTATACAAAGGGTGGTTATTTTATTAAATCACAATGGTATTAATTTTGATGTAAATCTTGAGAAGAATCGAAGGGATAAAAAACTGTGATCTTTATCTGGGATTATTATTCAAGGATATAAAATTTCTATCCCAGATTCATAGATATGTGGAAAAAGTGATTGTAATAATTCTTCTTCATTGAACATGCAGAACTTTTATTGGTAAACATAGTGAATTGATATTGGATTCTTACCTATTCTATTAAATTTTATACCCAACTACTCCAATCCATTTGGGTTATGAGAATTTCGGCAAGGATCTACCCCAATTCGAATATGTTGAAGGTTTAATAAAAGATAACTAGGGAGTTGTTCAACAAATCCTTTAGGATGATAAGGAACCCTCACTTGTTGGACAACATGTTGATGACGCTTTCTCTGTTGTAGCACTGAAAAATTCATTTAATTATCTCAACAGTATTGAAGATGGGGATGTACATTCTTCTCTTATGGGTAATCATATAAAAACATGGAGTGTCAAAATGATAAAAATAATGATTTCCATGATGTGATACAAATGGTGCACACATGATATTTTTCTTAAAACAAAAGTTCTTTGGATCCTATTAGGGATGTATTTTTTGAAGTATAATGAGATAAGAGAGACAAATTTACTAGTGAATATCAATCCTCTTAAATATGTACATTATTTGAAATTCAAGGGGAAAAAACTCCCTCTCTGAGTATGAGTATATTGGTTAAGAAGTTTTAGCACACCAATATTTATTAGTTGACAAATACAAGTGGTTTGACTAAGTATTCTCATTTATTTGAGATTAAGGAGTAGAGTTTTTTTTAATATTTATAGATTTATTGGTGTGTGGAGAGGCTTCATGTTATTCTCATATGATTGTATTTTATTAATACTATCAATTTACTTCCTAAATGTGGTGTAGGTTACAACCTGCTTTGGTACCCATTTATGTATTAGCACTAAATTTCACCCCCAAACAGTTGGGTTGATCAATAAAATAATTAATACATTATAGGATATATTAAGAGATTGTGTTATGGATTTTTTGGATCTTTGGTGGATCATTTTCATTCATTAGAGTTATCATATTATAATAGTTTTCACTCATCAATTGGTATGGAACAATATGAGGTTATATATGGTGGAAATGTCATTATATATTATTTACCTCACTTTAATCTAGGATATATAAATGATATACACATTCAAAGACTCTATAAAGAAATATTGATTAATTCATTCAATTATAAATCCTTCGATACATATGAATATTATTTATTATGAAAAATGACCAAAGAACGTTTTATTGGAAAAGGTGAGAGGGAAAGGGGACTATTGGATATAATACATAGTGGTGTATGTGAACCAATGTGTACTTTATAAAGTAGTGGGTGTAGGAACTTCATTACCTATACTAATTATTTTTGATAGTATAATTATTTCTTTCTCATGGGACACAAATTTTAAACCTTTTACATGTTTTAAGTATTCAAAATCAAAGTAGATAATCAACAAAAGTAAAAGTATTAAGATTACCTGATTAGATAAAGGTAGTAAATACTTGGACCAAAAATTCACTGATAATATGAGATATTATATAATAGTTTCTCAAAATAAACCGATTGGAATTATAGAATCGAATGATATGCCTAGGGGGAGTACTTTTACCCTTTTGGACATGATTTGTTTTATTATGATTTAGTGTGACCTTCTAATATCATTATTAAGATATAATCTAAAAACTATTGAATTCATATGTAACTGAATTTCATATAAAGTAATCAAAAATAAACTATATGAGATATTGATTGGGAGGTATCCCATCTTTTTTGGAATTTTTGGGTTTTTGAAGAATATGTTTGACGTTTGTATTTTGATTAAATTAACCTTAAATCTATTTTTTTAATTTTTTGGGAATGATAAAGATGTTATGGCTTATTACATCTATAATTCTACTTAATTCACTATGATTGTTGATTTTTATTCTTTTCCTTGATAAGGATCATATGAGTATAGGAATTAGTTAGAGGAAATTTTAACTTAGAGAAATTCAAGACCAACAAAATAGAAGTTTTCTTGATAAGTAAGTTAACATAGTTCTATTAAAAGTTATGGAAGAAGAAATAAATTATGTTACACAAAAACTTTAATGGAATGATAGGATTTTTTAGGATCATGAGATATATGGATTTATTATGGAAAATGATTATGATATATTATTTATAGATAATGAACCTACCACCTAATGGTTGTCCATTAAGAGTTTTGATTATAATAACTGGATTAATTGAATGAAATATGAGATGGACTCCTTTTAGACTAACCATTTTTTGAATTTGGTGGATACACTTGAATGATTGATAACAATAGGATAAAATTTGATTTTTTGTAATTGAACTGACATGTATGGTAAATTTTCTACCAATAAATATCATATGGTAGTAAAAGGTGATTTTTTTAAAGTAATTAACTATGAAGAAAACTTTTTCTATGTTATGATGATAAAGACTATTTAGATACTTCCTTCAATAGTAGCTCATTGTGAATAGGATATATATAAAATTGTTGTTAAAAATAATTTCCAAAATTATAATTTAGTTGTGGATGTATATATGATACAAACCAAAGGTTTTAATGTTCTAAATGAGTCTACTAAAGTTTAAAAGTTTCAATGGTCTATTTATGGAATGAATTAAACTTCTCAGAGTTAGAATATCTTGTTTGATGATGAAATAAAAGAGTTTTGTTTCATAAATATCTTGGATTATTTTTTTTGGACTCATTTTTATTATTGGGATCATTATAGTGTTTCTAAAATTGTATATGGATGAAATAATCTTTATCAAAAATAATGTCCCAAATATTAATTATATATATATATATATATATTTAGTTATGAAAATTTGTATTAATGAAGGAAATGTGTGTAACATGCTACAGACTAAGTATGAAGATCTGTAGAGATATATTGATGATTATTCTAAAAATAAGTCAAAAAATATATATTGGTAATGTGATAAAGTTTTTTAGCATGGAGAAATTTAATAAGGTATTTTTACCAATGTTTCATGGTATTAATCTTAGAAAGATTCAAGATATTTCTAAAGATTTATAATGGATAAATTGGATTACTTATGTATCTTCCATAAGGTATATCATTTATTCCATGTTATTAAATCAACCTATTTTGTATTATTATTTGATAATAACATGTAGATACCAATCCAATCCATGTGAGATTCACTGGATTACTATTAATAATTTTCTCAATTATTTAAGAAGAACCTAGTATATGTTCATGGTCATTAGAGAAGAGGATCATCTCTTTATAATGGGTCCCAATGATTCATGTTTCCAATTTATAAGAGTTAAATGAGATCTCAATTTGGTTTTGTGTGTTTACTCAATGATTGATCCATCAGTCAAGAAAGTTATAAACAATCTACTACAAAGGACTCGAATACAAAGGCAGATAAAATTGATGCATCTAATTATTTGGAGGAATATATTTTGATTAATAAATTAATTGTTAAAATTGAGATACTTCCTAGAATTTATGCCGTAATTAAAATTTATTATTCCAAAAATATATCTATTCTCAGCCCAAGGATCCCCTATCTAATCAAAGGGCCAAAAAAATCCTTCATAAATACTATATATTTTGAGATATTGATAAAAGGGGTAATGTAATGATTTATTATGAGGGTATAAAGAATAATGTAATAGGTCCATTGATAAAATCATTAACATATAAATTTAATTATGTCTATGTTGAATATATTGGTATTAGACGCAGAAGATATTGGATTCAATTGGTGTAAAATTTTTCACAGTTTTATAATAAAAAAATCCATTTATCAATAAATAATATTTGATATATATTTTACATTAATAATATAATGATAATATCCCATCAAATTAGAAATTTAGTATATACATAATCAATTATCACGACATAGTATTATGGGCTATGATGATATGTTAAGATGAGAATGTTTATAATCTTGTATGTGATATAAAAGACTCACGAGGTAATAAGTGGAGACTTATTATATAGACTAACCCTTTAATGGTATATCACATTGAATTTCATACAACCATTACTATACTTAGGGATGTATTATTATTATTATTAATCCTTATTAAAATAGGTTTTAAAGATACTTATCATGTGAACCATCATTCTTTTATACCTGATTTATTCCAAAATTGAGGTTGATCTAATCAAGTGGTGGTGGGTATGTTACTCATCAATTCATTAGTTTATATTAACAAAGAAAATATTTTTCCTCTTATATGAGATGTATAAATTCTAGTACCATGATGGAATTAGATATAGGAAATTCTTGGTCATGCTTAGTTGAGTGACATATGATGTGATTAACTAATTGGATGATTTACATGTGATTTATTCATCATACTAGGAGGTATATTATAAATAATCATGAATTTATGAGAAGACCAATACTAGATCGAAATATTCTATGCCTAAAAGTCTGATAATTTCATGAAAAAAATGATTATATAAGTTTATATACGATGTATATGATACATTTTATACTATTAATGTTCATATAGAGATGTCATTTTATTTGATAGAGATCATAACTAGAACCTTTATACCTTCAATAGCACTAATGTCTTGATAGAGTCCTCTCTTTGATTAAAATTATTAATTATGGAATTTATATTTATTTTTTATACTGAAAATTCCCATATAGACACATAGTTAGACCTTAGAATAAGGAATAAATTTTATACAAAGTGTTTTTTCCAAAAATAAAGAGAGTTTGATAAACTGTATGAAAAGAGAATTGACTAGATTCACGAAGATAAGTGACATTTTTCATAAATTCATTATGGGATTTTAGTCTAGGTGGGTTGATTTTTAGATGTGTTATAAAATAAGATGAATGTTATAATATGAATCATCTATATCATAATTAATGTTATGCATGTGATTAATAACACATGAAATGATATGTCTATATTTTTAATGCATGAATATGTTTGTGTCATATAATATGATATTTCATATTTCATATGATATAACATATTAGGTGCATAGGATTTTAATCATTTTTTAAAAATTTTCCTATCAGTTATGAATCAAAGAGATGATTCATTTATAACTTGAAAAACATATTTTGATCAATAAAACATTCAATGATTTTAATAATCCAATGGGAATACATTATGTGTAATGTTTTATACCTTCTTAGACATTCCTTTATGTTTTCACGATGCTCATTGGTGGTGAGAGGGAATTTGGTGGTGTTCTAGAGGATAGGTGACTGGGCTTGGCCATTATCGGGGTCACTATTCCATAGTGATGGGTTAAGGGATGGCCGTGAGAATGTTGAGGGCATGGAAAAGCCATTTTGGGATATTATTGTTCAATACCTATACCTATTGATATGGTCATATAGTTCTTGGTGCACCAAAATCATCACCACAGTTTGTCTAGCAATATTGGATGTCGTGTTGGCTGAGGTGTCCCCTATATAAAATGAGAAATTCAAAATTCTCTAGGTGGGTGTCAAGCTAGGTGAGACATCTTAAAGTACCTCTTGTATGAAATAGGTAATAGGACCACACCATTCCCATGGTAAGGGAAAATTGGTGCGAGTTTGGAAACATGCTCTCGTGGATACCATGTTGTGATTGAATGTTCAAAAACACCACAAACATGGTAGATGATATGGTGATGGATGATATGGAATTTGAGTGGTTGAAATGGCCATTGATATTTATAGATCAAGATTAATTAAATGTTTGAAACATGTGTGAGGTTATGTGGGGTATTAAATTCATTTTTAATTCATTTTGATTCTCCATTAGTTAATCAATTCTCTACTTATCAAATATTTATCCAATTTCCAAACACTCCAAACGAACCTACGGCATGGTTGGTTAATTATACATTGTTGAGGCTCCATTGATGGAAATTTTCATTGTGTAAGTGTTAGTTCTGATACCCTTCTAAACATGTGATTAACTACGTGATGATTCTAACCCTTGGATCATGAGGGATCAATTTCTATTGATTTAAGGTGAATTTACCTCTCCTTTTCTCATTTCCCTAATCCTTAAATTTTTTGGGTGATAATTTTGGTAAACCCATTAGTTTTGGGGTTGATATGGAAACTTGGATTGTTGGTGGATTTCTGATGATTGGTTATGATGGATATTTCTTTAGTTTCAATGGTGGTTGACTCTCAATCATCTGTTATTGCTCTAAAAAAGTTGAACATATAAATTGAGGTAGGGTATTTGTTGATTCTATTATTTTTATATGAAATTATAATGTTATTATGATTTATAAATTTGGGAAAGGTTTAATTAATATTAATGAAGATGAATTCATAATTAAATAAAATAATTGGTCCTGGTTATAGAGATCACATGTTTTTATTATGTGTTAATCATCTACCTCTTATTTTTTAGATAGTGTGATATACTTTGTTTTATCATGCTTTACCATGTTTTTTGAGCCTTTAATTGGATAAAGAATGTAATTATTGTTATGATTGTTGTAAAATTAAAAAAATTCATGTTAAAAAAAAATTACTTGTATTTTGATGAAACTGGAAGCGATCCATGAAGAATGTTTAAATATCTTGTATATTTTGATAGCCAGTGCATTAGGTTTTCTATGGTTGTATCCTATGATTAATGAATTGGATAATTCAACATGGTAATGAATTGATTGTTTGATAAATATAATTTTTTAGGCCTTGAAAGACTATTTTCTTATGAAGGCTCAGTTCCTGGTTTTTAAAAATTAGTTTCCCTATTAATAGTCTATTGTTTTCTTTCTATATTTTGTGATTTCTCTGGATGTGGCAAATTTCTATGAAATGTGATATGAGCTTGGGATAGTTGATGATTTTGAGAGAATGTGCTATGATGTATTGTTTTGTTGAAATAGTTGATTCCTGTGATGGAAGGTTGGATGATGATATGCATGGTGGTGTTGGGGATGGGACCAAGACTGGTGGAGGGAGTGAATATTGGCTTTCTGAATTTTATTGTGATGAAATATTCGTTTATTTCTTGATAAAGAATCTGTTTAAAGGATAGATGATAGAGTTTCATTTTTTCATTCATTATCCAACTACTTGATGAAACTGGTTGCACTTAGTTTATGCATTTTTTGTGGTAGCTTAATATGAGTCCTAGATCACATATAATTATTGAATGATAATGAATGTTGTTGAATCCTTTAATCCAAGGGGTTGGAGGTTTAATTAAATGGATAAGGATGATAAATCTTGAGGAACCTTAGAAGATGTGGGATAATTTCTAGAGGGAACATATTTCAAATAATAATTAATATAATGTGAAATTTTAAAATAAATATTTAATAATAACTATCTTGAAATGTTTAGGTTATTATAGAGTATCTAGTCCTTAGTGGTGGATATCATGTGTCTACGATATGATTATTGATGTTGAGGTTACATCCAGGTAGTTTCCCATAGTGAGGCTGTGAGCTATAATTTTTCATATGTTATGTGATTTCATATGCTACCCCATTCATTTTAGTAGGGTGACCAACACTAGTGGACTCTTGAGGGTTTTCCCCCAATATCTTGGTTAGTGAGGAATGGATGGATTAATACCCCCTGTTGCTCCACTCACTTCTCCTGGTAATATTATGTTATAGTATAAATTATGTTTACCATTCCCATATATATATATATATATATGTATATGTAGAGGTATTAAATTTCCTGTGTTTATTTCACACATATGTATCACTTGATATAGTATCACAATGATTATTATAGGTATATTGTGTATGGTTTGTGATGAATTTAGGTAAAATACATGGCGTATAGGCTATGGGGGCTCCCAAAAACTATTCGGTAACTATATATAGATGGGATAGTTATGATGAAATGATGTGATACATAGAGTATATGTTATTTTAATATTTCCTAGGTATTTTTCAAGAGGATTGTTATTTTGGAGAGAATTGGATCAAGATGTGAGAAATTGGAGAAGAGAGGAAAACCAAAAGGTAAGTTGAAGTTGGATACCATCATTTTATATTTTTTTTATTATTATATTATTACTTATATGTGATAATTTGTGACAAATCCATGATGAGGCTGGTAAATTAGCATACTTGATTAGATGACAAGTTATATTCACTTGATTATATATTAGGATTTAGTATGCATTTAACTTTTGCACGAGAGGCTCTATGGAGTATCCTAGTTATAATAACTATTATAATCACCCAATAAATATAATATATTTACAGGTTTGTAGGAGCTTATATTTTATTGGGATAGGCTTTACTAGATCATAGAGTTGTTCAAGTGTTGTTTGGGATTTGAAGTCATTGTTGGGGATTTTCTTTGGGTTCTGGTAGATTTTTTGTAGTTGTTTTAGTTTATGACATTACATAAATGTATTGGGATCTCTTTAATTTTGTTTTAAGTAAGAGTTATTTTGTGGTTGTATCTTATTTATCATTCCTCATGTTCTTATTTGAGGGTAAAATGAGAATAAACTACATCATATGATTGATTGACATATAGACACCTCTCTAAAATATGAACATTCATTGAGAATAATCCACACTATGAGGCTCTAAGACACATGTTTTGGCCACCTATAATATGAGATAAACCCTTCAACATAACTATAATCTATTCACACTATATTAGAATTTAATATATATAAATTATAACTGATCAAATGGTGTCTCACAAACCATCACCCTTGTCCTTAGTTAACAATATGTGTATCCCATGAATTTAATATATTAGTCATATCCTCCAAATATCAATGAGTGAATCCAATGTATCTCACATATCAATCAATCCCTTATCTATATATGAGGGCATCTGATTCATCTCATTTATCCTAATATACCCTTCACAAATCAACATCACCATAGGTAAAATTCACCATATTCATTGATCATATGTCTAATAAATCATTTTCCATTTTTCTATAACAAATCAATCCCACACCTCGAGGCTCAATACAACTAGTGATGAACTAAATTCTATATAGCCTACCCTAAGTGAAATACTTTGGTTTTTTGCGTCTAATTAATGGATGTATAGAAATTCTTGAGTTCATTTATAAAATTATACATTCAATGGAAAATCTAATTATCCTTATAAATAGTAAATTGTTTTATTAATTATGGAATACCATGTTGGAATGTGTTAATGGGATTAATTAAAGAATTTTGAGATATACTGACACTATGTTTAATATTTTAAAGGGAAATGATAATATAATAAATTATTAAATGATTATTTAAGTTGTAAAATGATATTATAATGGAATTTTGATATAAAGATAGATTTAACCAATTTATTATGATAGTTTCTCATGGCACAATTATATTAAATAATAGAGTATTGGGTCATGAATATAAGGAGTGATTTATATCTCCTATATATTTATCTCTCTATTTTACTCTCTCTAATTCTTAGTGGAAGTGGATTATTTGAAATATGGTGATCAATGATTGATGGGTTAAATAAATAACTTATGTATTGTTGAGGTATGATCTAGAACAATGTTATATTTTTAATGAAATTTGCTAATTTTTAAGATAATCCTTCCTTATGATCTAAAAATTATATATTTTTTAATTCTCAATCTAAAAGATTTTAATATAGTATTAATGGATTTTGAAATTGATTGTTTTCAAAAGAAATAGGATATATACAAAATGGTAAGGAGTCCATGATTTTTTTTGAATTTATCTCCTTTAATACATAACCTTATTAACCTTAAGATTGAGAGTTACATGGGTCCATGTATAGTTTCATGGTGGTCATTCTTCTTACTGGAGTCCATGTACTAAGATCTATAGAGTTATACTCAGTTAGAGAAAAATGTTGTATACTATTATAAAGTGGAATGTGTTGTATATATAATGCACACTTGATATTCCAATATCACTTATCTTTTATATTTATCTATTCAGTTTAAGTATGATGATTTATAGAGGAATTTAGATGATATGACTTGGCTATTAATCTTTAAAGGATAATCAATTTGGAACCTTGTACATATTTATAGTAGGGGACTTATATTCTTTCCTCAGTTTATTATGGTTACTTGACTTTTAATTAATATAATTATCTTCTAAATTATTTAGAAAATTATTTTTCTCAAATAATTATATAAAATAGACTTCATAAAATGGTGGATTATTATAATTTATGATCAACTGGGAAATTTTGTAATTTAAAGGAATGGAATGAATTTTGAGACTTTTAAATCATGGGTCTTGATTTGAAATGATTAATTTATGAAAATGAGAATTAATCTTAAATTTGATCTTAATTAAGATATATTGTTTTTATAGATTTAATATGGAAAATAATTTTTGAAATAAAATGGTTTAAATTCATAAGAATTGGGGTTATATAGTTAGAAAGTTATGTGAAGGCATAATTAAAAATAGTTATATATAAGAAATGGTTGGAAATAACCATGTGAAAAGGTTCGAAATATCCATGACTGATGCAGAAATGATTTCATGGATTCATATAGGTGGATAAAGGTTCATTGTGGGTGCCCTATGATCATATTTTATTTGGTTACATGGATATAAACTTTTTGGAATGTCAAATAATTCCTTACATTATAGAAATTTAGTTTATCTATTAAATTATTATAATGTTTAGTAAGTTGTTTTATTTAGTTTCTATAAATTTTTATATTTAAATGTGTTTATTTGATTTTCAAATAGCATTGGAAATATTTTTTGGAATAAATCATACATGGTAATGTATGAGAGTGATTTGGGAAAATCCTACCAGGTAAAGTGTTACTCACCCCTACCCACACATCTTATTGTGAGTGTAGATATTTTTTATTAAATGTAGGAAATGGAAAACCTACCTTATTCATAAATGATTAATCCTAAGAGAAATGTTTAGAGGGTAAGTGATATTATAACCACATATATATAACATAAATGGATTTTACAAAAATTTATATAATTATATATTATAAATCATATTTAAAATACACACCAAAACCCAAAAGGTATAGCATCTTTTGATATTATCAACACAATTTATATTTTCACAAAAATGTTATACATTTTTCTACTAAATATCCACACATAAATATCATATAGATATATCACTGCAATAGGAATCCTAGGGAAATATATTAACGAAGTAAATAGTGACTTTATAGTCTAGTAAGACGAAAATATATGGAATACCAATAAGAGATACCTAAATAATTATAAAGTATCACAAAATAAAATAGATATAACAAAAACATGCAGATATCAAATAATAGTCATGATATATGACATAATACAGCTAAAATAATATTATAATTATCATAAAAATTTGTGATATTAACATAAAATAGGAATGATACATATATATGATCGTAGGATATGATAAACATAAGTCAAAAATAATGTATATCCAAATATATTTACTCTTAGAATATTTTGAATATATTTTTTTCATATAACTTCGAACTAAAATAAACAATGATTTATTAGGGGTATACTATTAAAACATCAAATTAACAGAATGATAATATTATAAGAAAAATTAGTGAAACATAAATAATAAAATTACAATAGGAACCAAATCATAATTAAATAAAAGGATCATAGACTTAAAGTATTCATCCACAAAGTCTCCTATGAAAAGTATACAACCATGTATAATAATAGAAAAACTTAAAACAATTATAAATATGGTATAAAATTTGATATATAAACGAAGTATTAGGATGAAGGAATTTTATATATGTAGTTAAGGTTATATATAAGAAGGGAAAATGTAAATATGACAATAATATGGTAATTAGACATATAGTCGTTACATATAGCAAATGAGAATATTGAAATTATGATAATCAAAATATAACTTTTTTTCAAAATGAATAATTTATTGTAAATAATTTATTAGACATTTTAAATAAATATTTAATATCTATTAAATAACCAAGGAATTTTCAAAAGTAAAATATATTCATTCATTATATATGAAACAATTTTTTTCATGAAAAGTTGTTTTCTAATGTTTTATATATTTTATTTAATTTTTTATTTCTAGAAATTTAGATATTTAATTTATAAATATAGATTTAAAATTTGGAAATTGGATGTTGAAAATAGGTAAGAGGGATAATTAATTTTTTTGACAAAAAATAAGCAACCAAGGTGAATAGTGAATTACATTAGAAAATGAAAAAATACCATACATGGTAAAAAAATTGTATAAACTAATATATAATGAAAATAAATTTCATTTATGTATGTCATATCATGTAAAATAATATTTTCCAACTTATTTATAGCTTTCAATGTCAAAATGACCTTCCTTAACCATTATGAAATAAGAAATTGAATTTTTTTAATCAAACTCATCTTTAAAATGAACCTCATCCACCACCCATTCTAAAAAATGATTTTTTTTATTTACTCTTCAATACCTAACCAAATTCAATCCTCTAATTTCTTCTACTATAATTGATTATTTTTTTCAGCTAAATCCATCATTATGAAGAATGTTCATAAAATAAGGAGTATTCCATCAAAGTAATGAGTTCCCACCCATATTGTTTTATTTATCTTCACATTATCACTCTTTTTAACTCCTTTACACCACTCTAATAATATATTATTAACATAATTATGAATTTAAAAATTGATATTATAATAATATAACATCATATTATTACTCATTCATCGTACAACATGTTCTTATTTAGAGCAGTTCAACCACCTACACAAACAATGTTATATAATATTCATAATTTTCATCATAGATGATTATAAAAATATATGTAATTGTAAAATATGATATTAATGGTTAATATATGTTATTATGATGGTTATTTAATGGTAATCCTAAAATTAATGATCATAATAAATCAACTTATTATCATTGGTAATGTTACTTGAAACAAATGAATTATGAATTTTGTTTATTTGAATCTTACATGAATATTACATAAAATAAAAACTCGACACTATGAATAATTTTAATATTATTATTCCAATAACATGAATAATATTTAGATTAAAAAATTATAAACAAGGAATGATAATTGATACCACATTACTAAAATAATTATCGCACTATCGAAACAACTAAAATATAATGAACAAAATGGACTATAACTAAATAATATATGTGTTAATAATACATAGATGATAAATATAAAAACTAAAAAAATATAAATAATTTTATTAAATATATTATCAATAAATCTATATTAATTATATTTCCCATACTTATCTGGGATGTCCATAAACCAGGCACCCAAACCGAACCTTGACAAGGCTCAATGGGAGTTCTCGATCCATACGAGTTAACGATAAATACAAGTGCATCAAGGAATACCATATGAGATATATTTAAATGAATAAATATAATAGATACATAATAGAATTCTACAATAATTCCAACATGAATCATCCATACATTGGACATCCAATCCAAAACCAATAAATAATTTTATAAATATGTGAAACTAAAAAGGGAATAAGCGTAATATATAAATCAAAAAATAATGATCACATCAATATTAAATACCAAACTAAAGTAGGGATCAAGTATAATAAGGGGTGATAAGTTCAATACATCTCTGATAAAAAATAAAAATCAAATACCCAAACTAGGATCCATGTTAACCCAAGGTCACCATCCATCATGAACACCTCCATCACCCCATGACAATCAAAGATGAACCAAAACCTGATAGTTAATAATATTGAACATGAATCTCAATAGGAATTCCTACGAAAACCACACCCCATGTTGAATCTTTAATTAAAATATATATTTGATGCTAGTTTGAAATAACTATAAAAAGTAATTTTTCTTTTTTAGTAAAAAACATATCACTGGTTGTCATCATCTTAGAACCATTTCATTCAAAATGTGTAGGTTACACATTTTATGTAAAAATATAATTTTCAAACATTGAATAACGAATAAGCATTTTATTTTTAGAGGAATTTCATTTTAATGAAAATAAACCTTTTTATTTCATTAAAAAGTAAATAAAAATGATTTAAACGATAAATAATAATCATAATAATTATAAAAACCATAATCTAATGTATTAAATAATAAATGGTAATAAAATTGTCACAAAAATATACGATAAGTAATCAATAGTCATAATCAAGAATAAGTGGACCTGGGAAGACCTCAGAGGTAATTGGGAAATCCAGAATACTTCTAAAACATGATTTATCGTATTAGTATGCCTGATGCCATAATATCACCCTAATTCTCAATAATTCATTACCTATCCTAACATAGGGGAAAAATATAAAACCATGGAAAATCCATTCTAAGGGATGCTATCTAGAACATGATCTTAAACAGGTGAAACATATGTATCCATACATCCTTCTATCTATACTTGGTTCTCTATAGAATATGAAATAGAGGTTGGGTAATCAATGAAAAAAGTATCATTATTATAAGAACACATAAATACAAAAACAAACATATAGATACACATAATTATACACATAATAAATAGGAAATATAATAACACCACACACTTGAAACACCCATCCCTCAAATCCACCCATTAATTCTAATATAAACATAGGGTCCTATAACCGAGAATCAATGCCACCAACTACAAGGGGTATTCATTGAGGAATAATTCTTTTTAAAAACTACTTTAAAGGTTCCAACTATTCCTTTTAAGTATAAATTTAAAAACACACCTCATAAACTAGTTTTTATAACTAATCATAATATATCATTAAAAATTTAAAACATAATAATTGTTTTGATGATCCATTTTTAAGGACCAAGAACACCAATAATATTTTTGTAACCATTTAGAAAACTTTTCTTAAGACCCAAATAACCTTTTATACTTAAAATTGAATCTATAAAAGCCACTTTTGGAAATTTATCAAACATTAGGTGTGCATGGAAATTGGAAGAAAATTATAAAAAATTTTAATAGAAAAACCATTCGTATTCTACGGTAACAATGTGAAAACAAGTTTTATTCTTCATTTTTTTGACAAAACAAATAATAATATCATTATAAATATAAAACATGGATTTAACGAGTAATAAAATCAACGAATATATAATTTAATGATTAATAAATTGGAAAACCTGCCTTAAACATGTTGGCTCCACAATCCATGGTGTTATTCTACCATAACAGGACATAAAGAACCCTTAAAATCCACCAAAACCCATATTAAAACCCAAAATTAAATTTTAGGTGATAGTAACCCCTAGGAAACATATCCATTATTAAGGTAGGAATAGGGGACAAAAGTAAGATAAAAATAAAAGGACATGGTTTGGATGAATTTACATAGAGGAATTGACATCTAAAATGAGGAAAATCAAATAGATCACCAAGGGGAGGGAGAGTCATAAAGGGGAGCATGTCTATGGGTTGGGAGAGTCAAATGAGGGGAGAGTATAATCCATAAATCCCTAAATTCAAATAATTTTAAAATTGTAAAACACACATTTTTCTAAAGTACCTAGAATTCTCCATTCAT